>CM027576.2:1428076-2828076 GCA_015852605.2 Populus deltoides | reverse complement strand
TGGGAAATTGCCAAAGAGTGGTTAAAAAGATCAAAATATACAAGATTAAAAAAAAATTTAACAATATATCTTTGACCGAGAAAACTCCATCCACAAAGAAAAAAAATCAATTTAGAAAGAGCAAAATCAAAATGATATATTAAGTACACAATTAAAATTTTCAAGGAATTTATTTTTTATTCTCTCACAAATGAAAACCCAGCCTCCGATATAAAAAGCAGTGGATCAATCCAGAGAAAGCTCCCATTTATTTAGTTATTGTCTGCTAATTTTCCGTAGCAGTTAAAGGCTGGGAACTTAAAACAGCATTCTTAGTTGATTGTCTTGCCTTGTTGCAGATCAAAAAATGTACATTTACTACTTGTCAGGAGGCGATCTAACCCCTACCTCAGGCCTACAAGCAGCTGTTGTGTGAATTCTGAAGCCAGAAGATTCAAGCTAAATATTTGGTGTGAGCTTTCTCCATCAATACTTAGTTATCATGTTGCAATAAAGAGTTTCCACCTGGTGTTTCTTTTGACGAAAGTAGTACTAGATTGTACAGAAAATACAGATTGAAGAGACCTATTTCTTAATTCTTTTTCCACAATTTTTGTTGTTTAGAAGGGGCTGAAATTTGGTCTCCAACGCACAACGATCTTGTCCACTCAGTAGTAAAAAATCTTGGTCATGATATTGTTTACTTGAACAAAAGGGGAAAAAAATAAAAAGGATGACATAGAGCATTTGATCCCATCATGTTTGTGAGAATTTTGCTCCTTCTAATGGTTGTTCTTCATGACAATTCATACAAAGATGATTTCCCTCACAAGGTAAAGGGAATTTATTTTTACAGTGGAAATCTTCAGGAGTTGGGCTGAGAAAGAGCAAGGTATATATCCTAAATTCCTAATTAATCTATGAAGAGGCATATATGGATGCTCAAGGCACATTCTTATGTTCCAGAATAATAACTTCTGCTCATTCTTTACGGGCAGCCCTAGAAGATGACAGGGATCATGGCCTCCGAGGAGGTAGTGGATCAACCTATCAGTGGGGAGATCAACTAGCATGACAATCACTACCAAACATTACAATTGTTGTTCCCATTGCCTGGGAACAGATCCAAATTAGGAAAAACAGCAATATAGAGTTTAATGCAACATACATATTGCTCTTTGTTTTAGTTCATGCTTGGGAGGTGCGGGAGGTCAAGGAAACTTGATGGGATTGTTCTCATGATTGGATATAACATCCTGTTCCAGTCAGAAGATGTGATCATATGTACCTATGCAGCAAACCAATTTGTATGCAAATATCATATTGAGATTGCAATTTAACACGATGAATTTGATTTTAATATTAAGGAATGCTATAGCCTGTTATGAATTAAAAAACAAAAAGTGAGTGTGTTTGATTATTTTTATAAAAGATAAATTGAAATTATTATATTTTAAGTGCATTTTAAAGATTAAAAAGAAATGAAGAGGGAAGAAGCATGGAAAAGATATAGAAAATGAAAGGAAGAGTAAATTTTCAAATTCCTTGGCAAAATCAACATAAATTTTTAAAAGATGAAACTTTCCAAAAAAAAACAAAAAACATCTAAGGCTTGATTTGGACATTCACTAAATATTAATACTTGATTTTGAAAAGAGAAAAAAACAGGAAAAATGCACCCTGCCAATTCTTTTATAAAAACAATTAATTTAGATATTCGAAATGATAGGACATGAACAGGTTAAATTTTCTCTTGCTCTTCACATAAATTTTCTGGAAAAAAAACTGCTAAAAAATGAAGCCAGGCAGGTTAGGTAATTGATAAAATGACCCTCTTGACTATGGGGAAGACGGTGTCATTATCGGAGCCTATGAACAATTCATACCAATCAACATCCTTGTCCTGAGAATTGAGATGTAGAAAGGAAACCTCTCTAATAAATAGAGAAAAAAACACAAGAAGTGTTTTTAGTGCAATCAAAGACGAGTCTTGAAAAAAAACTTAGCATGAGAGCCAAGTCACTTCAAAACTTAGAAGCATGCATAACACTAAACAATTCAAAACCCTGCTCAAGAGTCAGCAGTACAAATAGGCATTGAGAACAGGCCAGATTCTTCACATCCTCAACAGCAGCATAACACAATCTATCCAACTTCCAAAGCTTTCCCAGATTGAAATGGCTCCCACTAATAACTATGACTACAACTTCCCGTATTTTCCTCTACCACCACCACATAATAATCCTCCATCCCCTCCAAAAGTCGCCACCTCATAGTTCTCCATCCCCTCCAAATGTGTCTCCGCCCCATAATTCTCTCCTCCTCCACAATTACTCCCCTCTCCAAAAGTTCCTCCTCCACCACATCATCCGATCACACCACCACCTACTCATCCATTTCATCCACCACCACCCCATCACATTCCTCCTCCCCCTCATGGTATTCCACCCCACCACCAACACCAGGACATCATTCGACTGTTATAATTGTTGTCTTTGTCTCACTCTGGTGGTCTATTCTTTCTTGGATTCCTCTCCAGTGGCTCTCTGCTGCTTCATTAAGAAGAAAAAGGAAGAAAACAGTTCAGAAAACTGAGATCTTAGAGTTCGATGAGCACACTAAAGTCCAGGAAGCCATTGTTCCAGGTCCCTCATGGTGAGAAAATCACAGTACTAAATACTGGAAGAGGATGTGGCATCTTGTAGAGGAAATTAAGAAAAACGAAAAAGTTAACTGAAGGTCCGTACATCAAGTCGGCTCACGATCGTCCCCTGATTCTGATATAGCAACACCCTCTTCTCAGTATAATCAGCACCATCTCGAGCACAAGGTCTGATTGAAACACAAATGAAATGAAATAAGTGGCAATATAATCCGCACACTCCTCGTCAACAACAATATTCTACAACCTGCTGGGATTATACAAGAAAAAGTTCTTAATTCTTTTCCAAAGTTGTCGATATGTTTCTTTGAATAAAAACTTAACTTGTTGAATAGTACTGTCATATCCATGCATATTAGGAATTAGAAATCCAAACTACACGAAAGAAATTAAAATAAGAATATATAGCACTATTTCATCACAAGAGAAGAAATAAAATCTCCAAAAAAATAGACTTTAACATAAATACTGCAGGCTCCTGTGGTAGTTGTGCTCATATATCAACCCCAATTAAAATCTTGATTTCAGTGGGTGGACATGCAACATCAAAATTAAACATAAAACTACAACCGTGCACTTTGAGGCTTGCATCATATATACTGTACCTATAGCGAGCATTTAATAATAGCTACGGAAAATGTGTCCTCTCTATGAGAAACAATTTTGCAAGTTTGTTTTTACCTTCAAGAACATATTATATTTGACAGATGTTTAAACAAGGGAATCCATGACAGTGACTGTAAAAGATATATACCAGGCTCATAATGAGCATTATCATTTGACTCAAGCCCGCTTCTGTATCCTATCAGCGTAATATGCAGGTAGATATGCCAAATTGGGACACTATGGATAATTATCATAAATGTTTTCAGCCATTCTAACCATGGGGATCGGTATCAAAGCAGGGATAGTACCAGAATATTTTCTTAAGCTGACTCCAACAATAATATAGATATAGATAGGTTAAAAATCCTACCCCAAAAGTCTTATTCTGTATCATCAAATATATCTGCATCATGCTTTCAAGAGATTCAATCTCACCTAGATAATAATGGGAGGAAATATAAAGTACAACTCTGGCAAAACATTGTAAAACTTATATTTGCCAGCTGGTTTATTGTGTCATAATAATATACAATGCATCATGCTGTCAAGAGATTCAGTGTCGTCTGAATACTGGGAAAACTTCCTTCACATAATAATTGAAGGAAACTAGTAATAGTGAATTAAGTAACTTATTTTGTACTTTTATCAACCAGTAATTTATTTAAAAACATTTCTTCTTTGTTTTATCAAAGGAAAATAATTTTTGTTCATGTTATAATTAGCTCAGTTCGGCATTTTAATATTTGTCCTAATTCCTTGTATAAATGTTTATTTAGTTGATTTGTTTACAAGGAATCAAGGCCTCTTAGAACTCTTTGAGTCTCCAATAGCCGGGCACTAGACATGGGTCCGTGCTCCTCTACGGGGTTGAATCTTTTTTCATAAAAATATCTTCAAGTGTCTAATGGTATTTTAAGATAGATTTTTTTTTTTTTACAATTGAGGTTAAAATTAACCAAAATAGTGAGCATGAAATTAAAAAAAATAATAAATCACAAATTAAGATTGAATGATGAAATTAAAAATGAACAAAATTTTTTACAAAAGAACAATAAAAAATTAGGGAAATAAAAAAATAAGAACCAAATTGAAAAAAATAAGATATTATAAATTTGTATTGAATTATGAAATTAAAGACAAATAAAAATTTTACAAAAGGTACAAGTTAAAAAAAGACTAGAATCAAAAGAATAAGAACCAAATTAGAAAAAAATAATATATAATAAATTGAGATTGAAAGATAAAATAAAAACAAATAAATTTTTATAAAAAAGCCAACAAAAAAAAAAAAAATCAAAAGAATAAATGCTAAAGTTTAAATATCAATAACTAAGAGGACAACTCTAAAATTTTGAATGACCAAGATAATTTTCGAGGGGAGGAGAGAGAGAGAGAGGTGCCGCCTGTGGACAAACCGTTTTACTCACGCCATACATCACCCCAATAAAAGTGGAACATTGTGAAGATTACAATGACACGATAGAAAAGAGTTTTTAACCATTGAGAGGCCCTACATGCGCCTACTAGAAAGGTGTGAGCGCTTTCCATATCGCTAACAACTTTTTTATTAAAATATTATTTTATATTTAATAAAAGACCAAATTGCTCTCAAACAACTTAATTAATAATAACAAAAAAAAACTATAATAAAAAAGGTCACTCAAGTACAGGCTTTCAAAATTTTGACTTTAATGGTAACAAAATTCTTGACTTTAAAAAAAGTGAAAAAAAGACAACTTTAACCCCGACCAATCAAGTAATGACTATTAAACATTATGAGAAGATCAAAATATTTAATACCAATGCCATTGATTATTTTTTAGAATAGTAAAATAGCAATTACACTTTAGTAGCAGGAATAGTAAAATATATTTATATACACGCTAAATTTATTTTTTATTTCATTTTATTTTATTTTTGTTATATCGGAGTTTGTTCCCCTTCACTATTTTGATATTTAATAAAAAGAAAAGATCACCAATAAATAAATTTGTTTTTATTTTTAATGAGCATGAATATGTCAGTTAATTATTGAGTAGTGCTATAAAAATTAAACAAAATTACCTCCCCTGTTAAAACAAAACAAGGGGACAAAATCCTAGTCCAAAATTTATACCTTAATCAAAGCCAAGCTAAGACTTTGACACTTTATTGACAGAATATCTTGAACCTGAGTCCAAAAAGTTCGACTGCTCCTAACCCAGAAAATCCCCTATTTCACTCCCTGGATTGAGCTAGGAATCACATCCATAAAGCCAAGTACATGAGTGTCTTTAATCGGTCCATTCTTCACATATGCCTCCTCACCCTTAAAACCCTTGCCCCTTTCACATATGCATGGCCCCAGATGACTTGGTTAGCCATTCCCAGTGTCCAATATCTAAAAAACACCGCTCAAACATGTCCTCATGTGATATTAAAAAAATCTCATTGCTGGCGATACGCTTTCTGATCTTCCATGGATTCTTGGGGTTCATGAGGGTGATATGATGTGGCTTGTTGCAAGCAACTGCTGCTTCCTCTTCAGCCTTGGTAGGTCGAAAGTTGTAATAAAAGGAATTTTTTTTCATGGCGGCTGCAGGGAAAGAAAAGTATAGAAGGAGAATCAGAGGGGAAGATGGGGAAGCTCTGTAACTATTTACAATGTAAGAAAAACCCTATTTTAATAGTGTATGGAGCAGTTTCCTTTCTTGAATAATCAATCCATTCAATGCTGCCTGAAATAATGCAGAGGCGTATATCTGTGATCGGTGAGAACTTTCTGGATTTCCCTTTTTCTCAAAGAGAAGGGAGGGGTGCTAAGTTTTGTTTCCTAAAATAGAAACCAAGCGCTCCCAGAAAAGCCTAACATCACTTTCCTACATAAATCTGTTGTTTGTGTCCCTCCAAAACTTTTGACAAAAACACCAATAAAAAAATGGGGAAAGGCCATTTTGCACCGCAACAACTTGTATCATACATCCGCATTTGGGAAAAACGAGAGAGAGGAGAGACATCCTATACAATAGTTTTTGACTACCAAAAGTTTTAGGTTACTGTGGATGAATTGCCATGGGGAGGATTCGCCTCTTTGGCTGGCTTATTTGAGATGGGGAGTACTTATGGAGACTGGTGATGGCTGCTTTCCTTCATTCTTAGTACTACTGTTTTTCCACTGTCTTCGCTATACAAACCATTATTTGTCGTCGTTTCAATTATCATGCACTCTGGTTCCTGTATATCAGGCTCTGTTCTGATGGACAGCGTCTTTCCTCTCGTCTATGTAAGATTGAAACACAACACATAAGAAAGGGCCCAAACTGTGGAGTAAATTGATGGACTAGCAAACGCAATAAAGAGAAAACAACAGCAAACCTGCTAAGGAGATGGGCGAACCCAGTTCATTAGTTTCAAATTCTACTAAAGTACAGCATCCATCTCTGGGAAGACAAAGCTAAATACTGGAGCATTAGATGACCTATTAGCAAAAAACATAGTTAGTAATTTGCGATATTAATATCAACCCACATGTATCATCCAAAAGAGTTGTAGACGGTGCAGCAGGAGCATATAGTACAAAAAAAAGAAAGGTTGTTTAGAAGTTAAGATGAAAATGAAACTCTCATCTTGCGAGTCCGACCCAGCCTTAAACAGTAAGAAAATATGCATCAAATCATACAGAAACAGTCCACGCTAATTCTATCAAAATTTAATTGATGTGTGCTAGACTGTTTTGCAAGGCAGGCACTTCAGAGTTCAAACCATATTTAAATTCTACCATGCAATGTCAGTTATGGCTGCATAATGAAGACCGCCAAGATTGCTATGGGAGGAAAAATCTCTGTATCAAAGATATATAATGAATTTAAAGTTAAGCCACAGCAAAAATCAGGCGATAGGGAAGTTTGAAGAGCCCAGCGGCACAAGTCAATAAAGATACCCAGCTTAATAATAACCTTTGGCTGAGCTACAACACATTTAATAAAAAATCAATAAGACTTGAAATACCTGAGGCTAATCCCCTAAGGTTAAAAAAGCCAATGGACAAAAACGAACTGCCACAACAGGTTTGCTAGCACCAGGGAGCATTATTGCAGGTCTGCATATCAGAAAATATAACAATATTAGGAAAGAAATAAAAAGAACAGAAGACAAAGAATAAGTCTCCTTAAAACTTAGGTAGACATCATTAACAAGAAAATGATAAATTGAAGCATGTCTTGCCTTGAAAGATCCATTCTGGAAAATGCATAAGCAGTATTTACTGTTTCTGATGCAGCTGACATTTTGTAAGAACCCGTAATGCAAAGGGTGCTTTGTCAACAGATATTAATCAAGCAACAGCAGCATTCTGTCAAATGCAAGTAAGACCGGCATTAGTTCATGAGATGAGTAAAGACAATACAGCTTTTGTGCATGTGCGTTTACAAATAAGAATAAAGAAACATACAGGCTTTTAACTCAAATGGACTTCTGTTTAGGTCCATACCTGCTGGCACAAGTAAAAGGATCCATCAGGTGACCAGGCTAGCCTTCGGAAGAAAGATGGTAACGCCTCATCATGAAAAAGATGTGTTTTCGTAGACTGCACCCCCAAAAAAAGTATAAGGCTTGCAACATGTTAAAGCACAAATAATCAACAACATAATCACTTTATTGTCTGAACTCAGAATCGTTTACCATCTGCTGTTCTGCCTTTGTAATGACATGCTGAGAAACATAGTTCATCTTCTCGCACCTTTTGTCTTTGTCTGAGGCTTATTCACATAAATTCTGCAAGTTCTATCTGAACTAAGAGAAGCAATGTACTTGGCCAATGGATCCCAAGCTACACCTTGAACATAATGGAAATGACCATCCAATAGCTGATGTACAGAACCTAAAACCAAGACAAGGGCAATCAGAAAATCAACAACCAAGGCACTTCAACTGTTATGCACTTTGGTTTTGTGTGGTCCTTCTTGCCTTTGTTAACATCCCATATGATGTAAGAATTGTCAACTGATCCAGAGATCAGATATGCAGAGTCTGCAGACCACTCCAAGTCGAGAACATCTTTGCGGTGAAATCTGCATTAAAAAATGAAAATCATTAATGAGCAAAGAAGTGAGTGAATATCTAACCAAGATCCTATAAGATTCAAATGGACATTTTCGGAGGTGAAAAGAATAAAAACTTCGTAAAAATGAAATGACATCAACCAACGCCAAAAGATCAAACCAGTATCACTATTTCCTTCTACAGTTTTGAACTCCATGATATTAATATTATTACATTTTCCTGTTTTCATTACATTTCTCTCTGAATTCAATCAATCAGCAACGCTAAGATTAATTTGGATGAAATGACTATGCCGGGCTCAACTTGAGCCTCATATCCACATTTAAAACAAATAGACCAAATCTAGTAGATCAGGCTAAGCTACACATGGAAGTTTAAGATCATATATGACTAAATCACTTACAAGAAGTTCTTGAGGACTTTCCATGTTTGACCAGTTTCTGTGGAATGTAACTTCCATATAATCAGCTCTCCCCCTGCTCGCATAAAATTGAATTTAAGACTACATTGCTGAATCACCTAATAAATGACCAGTAAAATTTCATCCTCAACGAAAAATAGTCTCTGTAACTTAAAATCATACCATCAGCACCTGAGGCAAGCAATTCTCCCGTAAAAACTTAAACAACTTAAATTACATCTATTTAAGAAACCCATCAATAGAAACAACGAAGTAGATAATTTGCAATAATTACTTGCTAAACATAAAATCAAAAATCTGAAAAGCAGCATCACAATCAACAAGTTCTTACCAGATGGAGAGAAACGGAGCACATTGACAGCTGAACCATGATAGGAAAGGCTATTTAGATAAGTTGCCGTCGTGATTTTCTTCTTGTGCTTGGCCTGAATTTATCACCCAAAGCTGCCAAAAAAATATATATATACTAATTCTTTGGAAATAAAATACCAAACACTGAAATGCTGGAAATGGGTCTTGATTTTTTTAAGAAAGATCCGGAACAAGCCTTAAACTTTTAGTTCCACTAACAGCAGAGATATAAACTTAATTGACTGATTAAACAGGAATGGAAGGCGGAAAGTTAAAGTTAAATCTCAAGAGTAGAGAAATATAGTGTACCTTGATATCGTAATCGCGCCGCCGGTGGCGAGGAGACCGGAGAATGGGTGGAAGTCTAGGGTTAGGACTGGTTTGGTGTCGTGCCAATTAATTTGCACTGTTCCTCCCTTCATTTCTTGTGGGTTTTCTTGTTTGTTTCTAGGGAAAGTGAAGGAAATTTTTTTGGAGGGTTTATATTTTAAGGTGAAGAGAAGGATAGAGAAAAGGGTTTTTAGCGGGATCTTAGTTTTGAAGTGGCGGGAAATGGGCGGGTCTGCTTTTGAGAGCATGGTACATTGTGGTTTTGCCACGTGGCTAAAGGTTCTTTGTTGAGAAATTTTATGGTGGTGAAAGATTAATGAGTGGTATTTAGTTATTTTTATGATTCATTTTAAAAAAATAAAAAAATAAAATACATAATCAATTAAAAATGAAAAAATATCTTTATTTAAGATTTTTTTCTTCTATTAATTATCCTTGAGCACAATAAGATTTGATATTCTTTATCATTACATGTTAATTTTTTTCAAATAATTATGGTTAATTAAATATTATGTCATATATAATTTTTAATTATAAATTATAAGACCTCGTATAAAAGTAATTTGTTCTAAAACTTAAGCTGTGAGTTAGCAATTCATATGAGTGATTTTGATTATTTTTAAGTCCTTGAAATTATATTATTTTGATAAAAAAAAATAATATAATTTCCAAACCAGATCCTAAATTTACGGATCATTGGATTAACCAAAAAATAATATAATATATATATCATTTTGCTTTTAGGGATTAAAAAAATCATTATACTATATAAAAAAAAAGTGGTGTAGATCAATTTGCTCTCAGTTAATCTGGTAACGCCTAGTGAATCTGATGGAAAACTACAAAAATACCCTTGTCCTTGAAAGTAACTCTTGTCGTTTTGCTTAAGAAGGACAAATATGTCAAAAATACAATTCCAATCCATGATATTTTGATGCCATGTCTAGAGTGTAAATAGCTGATGACTTTTAGCTTTTAATTAATGTTAATTAATAATTGAGAATCAAAGAGGCTGCTTGACTTGTGTTTCAATAGATGTACAGTGTACACAATGAGTTGTTTTTGTAGCTTCTGCTGTCTTCACTTATGGGGCCTAGCTTAGCTGGTAGCACGTAATTTATAAGCGCTCTTCCATGGCTGCTACCCACCTGCCAAAGCAAGTGTTCACGGGTAAACAAATAACACTGTTCTGGCCTGACCCTCATTTCAAGGCTCTTTGAGCTCTGCTATCTGTTTGCACATGCAATCAATTTCTTGAATCCTTGTCACTTTTTGATTTGGTTTCACATACTGTCATTGTTTGAGTCGGGTAAAGTGAATATAGCAAGAGGTATATTTTATCTGTGATTTTAAGTTGGATTTTTTCTCAGTAATATTAATGGCTACATATTCACAGGGTGCAAGTTTATTTCACAGAATCACAAGTTATAAGTCTTGTTTCACAAGTATTGTTAATATGCTTCCTATGTGATCTTAAGTTAGATTCTTTTTGCTCACTGATATTGATGGCTACAGACCGTAAGTTTTATTTACAAATTTTGTTCAGACCTGCAAATTCAGCCGAGATAATTGACAGATATCCGACAGCCGAGATACTCATTTATATTGGTCTCAGATATCCGAAAGGCGCAATCCTGGTGGAAATTAATGAAATGTTACGAAGCTTTTGGTTGACGGAGATCATTGACAGGCAGCCATTGTTGTGCGGTGTCACTGCACTTTTCTTTTTTGGTTTCTGCAGTTTGACTTTCGATGATTATATGTCACAGTGTTCATCTCAGCCTTTCTCTTATAATTCAAATCACCGCACCCTTCTGCCACTGCAGATCATGCTTTAAATCCACGTGATTGGGTGAGAAAGATGCTCATTACGTAAAAATTAACAACAAAATTGCTGCTAAATGTGTCCATACTTGTTTTCCGTCAGTCTAGTCGTGTAGCTTGGGCTTCCCTTGTCGACATGACAATTGCTTTTTATTTTGGACTCTTGTTGTACACTTTAGCTTGTTTCCTAATCAACTTTATTTTATCTTCATCCCTTAATATTAAAAAAATATTAATAAGAGAAAAGGAATTGCAAATTACAAAAACAAGAGTGCGAATGGCCTGCCTGAAATTCAAGTCTCAAGTTAGGGTTGATCAAGATAAATCCAAGTTTTGATTTTTTAAAAATAAAATTCTTGAAATGATATTGTTTTGGTAAAGAAAACAAGTTTTTTCATTATCCCATTGCTAGCTATATCTCAAATCAACGAATCACTGGGTTGATCAGCCAAATTAAATATAATATTATTAGCATGATTATATCTGTTAATAAGATATTATACAGACTTGCATGAAACACAAAATTAACTATATATATGTATTTTGTACCAAAGACATGATTTTTTTTTATCAATTATACGAATTTGTCCATGCTTGCACATCTAATCTCACAAATATTCATCCATTTTTAGAATTACGTGTGTGTGTGTGTGTGATAATTGAATTAAGGCCATATGGGCAGCATTAACTATAATGGAATGTCATAAATTAAGGATTAATTGTTTATTAGACTAGAAAAATTATTGAAAAACCCATAAAGAGTCGGTGATCATCACTATAAAGCACCGGAATGTTATGGGTATTCTGCTTTCTTCCCCTAGCTCTGGCCAGAAAAGAAAATGCATGCAATGGAGTCCCTGTATATATCCTTGCAAAGGCGAGAAGATGTCTTTTGACCTATTTCTTTTCTTTTTATAGTGGAGGTAGGCTTTGTGACAAATAATGGCCCATGATAATGACTTCTTTCATTTTTGGTGCACTGTTCTTACATTGCAATTATTGCTTGTAAGATTAGTACTAGCACTTAGAACAGTCTAGCCATATGAAGTATAGATGATAAGAATTTTCAACATTTCTAGTTACCAACTTTCTTGATTTGATATGTATCATTCGAGCATAATCAATTAATTATTGAGATCATAATGGAAAGTCAGTATGGGCACTAGAAGTAAAAAAGCTAAAACAAAGCAAAACCAGAAATAATTAGCTAAGAGATCTGCATTAAAAAAGTGGATACAAATCACAAAACCAAGATGATCAATCATCCCCAGGACCACATCGCAGATATGCTTCAAACCATCCTCTCTACGTGCAAGCTCGGATGGATAAGCCAGTCCAGGGTACCTTCTAAATGCATTACGGCAAGCATTTGATAATCCGAGGCTCCCATGACATGCATATAAGCATAGTCATAAGGACTCTGTGGCCAGATCTTGAACTGAATCTTGAAGAGCATTAGCAGCATAACCGTACTTGTCTGCACATTCTCTCAGTACCTTCTTCATGGTAGGGTCATTTGTTGCAGTGCTAAGCAATTGGGATGATAAATAAGATGATGTGGCCGTGGCATTAGCCATTCCAACACCAATCATGATAAGTGCAAGACCTTTGGTGTCAGTTTTTGTGCTTGTGGCATTAGTTTTGAGAGATGAGACACAAAGGTCGTAATACTTGGTGTTCTTGCAAGTTTCCTGGATCAGTTTCATGTCTCCATTAACAAAAATTAATGGTTGGTGAAACATGTAGTGAGGGAAAACCAGGGAGAGAAGAAGGAACGTGAAAATTGTTGACCGCATTAGAGAGAGTGAGAGCAGCGAAAGTGATGAAAGTTTGATATTAGTCTTCCCCAGTTTCTTGTGTGAGGAGAAAGGAGGAGAGGGAGAAGTGCTTGAGAATTGAAACCAAGTTTAGGCGATGGCCCCTTTCTTTAATACTCTTTATAATTGAGAATACAAGAGGTTGTTTGACTTGCGATGGCCATAATTTTCAATAATTGTACTGAATGAGTTGTTTCTGTAGCCTGTGCTTTATTCATTGTTTAAGGCCTAGCTTGGCTGGTAGCATGGAATTTGTGAGCTCTTGCTTGGCTGCTGCCCACCTGCCAAGCAAGTGTTCACGGGCAAACAAATAACACTGTCCTGGCCTGACCCTCATTTCAATTTTCAAGGCTCTTTGAGTTCTGCTATCTGTCGGCATATGCGGTCAATTTCTTGAATCCTTGTCACTTGGCAAGGTTGCAGAGAATCCGAACCATTCAATTATTGAGCTCCGAGAGACTTTCTGGAGCCCATCACTTCACAATCGTTATCATAATTGAGGCTAGTGCTAGGGAAATCAACATCTTGTATGATCCACGAGAATCAATTAGACTCCTTGATATATAGATTTTTAAAAAAAGAAATTAGCATTGTAATCTAATATATTTTTATTTTATTGTGTTTTAAAAAGTATAATATTTATTAAAAAATATAATAACCTAACATATCATGTCTTTAAAACATGATATGTATATTGTAAAGTTTAAATGCCATCTCGAATCAATTAAATTGGTGTTATGATTTAAAAATCATAATATTTAATTAATATTGCTTTTCAGGAACATTTCATTAATTACATGTTGAAATGTGACATTAAATTGATGTTGCATTAATTTGTCATTTATTTTGATTTTGTATGCTAATGTCGGAATAACCACCTAGATGAGACAATCACCATAGATGCGACCACAATAACCATAATCATTGATTGCTAATGATTTCACTTAATGACTTAATTAGCTTCTTGTATGCTTTGATTAAGAGATATTACGCGTGTTTGGACGAATGAATAACATTTTGTTTCAAATTAAAATATGTTTGGACATGATTAATTTGTTTCACATATTGGTAAGTTTAAATCATAGGGTAAAATTAATGAAATGTTATGAAGCTTTTTCGCTCGCAGAGATAATTGAAACTTGAAAGCCAGCCATGTTTGACTTTTGACTACTCTTTCTCGTGTAAAAAACTCTTTTTAAAAAAAAAAAAAAGGAATTCGGGACACACGGTCCACTTAAATTAAATAGTGTGCCCGATTAAATTAAATAAAAAACAGTAACATTATAATATAAATTCGGAAAAAGACTTGTAAGGGAACCCCGACCACACCACTGAGCGCCTTTACGAGAATTGGAGTTCATTCTGTACAGACCATGATCTATCTTCGGGCCCTCGGTAACGGGTTCCAAAACAGCATTTTGTCCGAACTAGCTAGTTTCCCTTTAGTTTCATTGGATCGTAGTTATATCAAGAGCAACAAGTGAAGTCGCCATTCTGGCCAGGCTTCAGGATTTATATCAAAAGTTTTCTATCCACAGCACCATTAAAAACACAAACTGAAAGAAAAAAGAACATGTGATTCTTTTGATTTATATTTACATGCCAGAAATGGGCCAATTATATATATATTATTTTTGCCATCAACAATGAAAGAAATTACACACTGATGCTCAAACACCCAAACTTTCTTTAATCAACAATCTCAAAGAAGAATTCTATTGCTTCCTGTCACTCCAAGGCAAACCAAACCAGTCTTCTTTTATGCACCCATACGGATAATACACCTCAGGCCAGCTCCACTAAGCATGTACTCGAAAGCCTTGTTGATTTCCCGAGAAAGGGACTTCATGGGTGATGAATTTCTCTAGCTCCAGCTCCTGTCACATTACAACTAGATTAGTTAACAGTGCAGGAGATTGCATCAAAATAAAAGAAGGAATTGGAGTAGTTAATTATAGTCGACTACGCATGTGCAAGTATGGAAATAAATGTTCATACTGCATGCTGGCTGGATAATATTAATGGGAGCTCCGATTTACCTTGTTCATGTACTTCTCGACAACTGAAGGAAGGTCGGAGCGCGGTTTGTAGTTGCCGAAGAAGGTGCCCTTGAGAGTCCTCTCATTCAGGACATTCATTGGATGGGTTTTGAAAGAATCATCTTTGTTCGGCACACCAACAAGTACAGCAACGCCCCATCCATCATGGACGCATTCAAATGCAGAAATCATGGCATTGACACTTCCAGTACACTCGACACTTCGATCAACTCCTCCATTGGTCATTTCAGCAATCACCTGAGGACAGTAAAACAAAATTAGGACAGACGTAAAGGATTCGCCGATGCTAGTCTCTCAGAACACGATTCACTGTGTCACTTACCTCTTGAACAGGCTTGTTATGATCTTTTGGGTTCACAAACTCAGTGACACCAAATTTCTTGGCTGTTGAAAAAATATTATCACCAAGAATCAACATCAAGTCCACTTAAATTTATCAGTTTTGTGATATTAGCTATTAGACTGAGCTGAGTATCAATCAATAATTTAAGAGAAATGCTCAGCGGCCACAACGAACAACATCATAGCTTCTCTCACCTTCATCGAATCTATTGGAATTCAAATCCACACCAATGATTCTTGAAGCACCAGCAATCCGAGCCCCTTCAGCAGCCTGGATTAGGAAAAAAACAACAACAACAAGTTCTGCATTAGCGCTACCAGCAGCTTGAACAGAATAAATTATCAATAATCTACCAGTATAAAACAAACTTACCGCAAGGCCTACAGCTCCCAGTCCGAAAATGGCTACCGAAGAGCCTTTCTTTGGTTTTGCAACATTCAAGGTGGCACCAAGACCTACAAATCAAAAGAGAAATCCCCATTAAAAAGAAGGCAACAAATCCCCTCACTCAATGATTTTTATCAAATCGTGTATTTCTCCCGACCTGTAGAGATTCCACAGCTGAGAACACAAACTTTGTCAAGAGGGGCAGCAGGATTGATCTTGGCAACACAGCCAACATGAACCACAGTGTACTCGCTAAAGGTTGAGGTGCCAACAAAATGGTAAATGGGCTGCCCTCTGATCGAAAACCTTGACTTGCCATCATTCAGCATCACACCCCTGTCAGTGTTAATCCTAAGAAGATCGCACATATTACTCTCTTCCGATTTGCAATGTCGGCATTCCTTACACTCTCCTGTGAAGACAGGAAGCACATGGTCACCGGGTTTGAGATCTGTCACACCCTCCCCAACACTCTCAACAATCCTAAAAGCCAAGAGGACAAAAAATCAAATTAGTCACCTCAATTCATCACTATTACAACAGTCAGAGCCACCATCTAATCATGACCAATAATGGACTAATGGTTCAAATTCATACCCTCCTGCTTCATGACCAAATATTCGAGGAAACAATGGGGTTTGACCCTGCAATTTCACAGCCCATTTTCGTAAGTATAAATCTCTACTAGCATGACTTGTAAAAAGACCAGTGAGCAGACATAATAATCACAATTGAAAATGCAGTCACCTTGGCTTCCCAGAAGTAAACATCAGTGTGGCAGAGGGAGGTAAAGAGGATCTTCAAACGAACCTCCATAGCTTGAGGAGGAGCCACCTCCACTTCTTCTATTACCAGTGGCTTCCCAGCTTCCCATGCCACAGCAGCTACAGATCAAGCAAAATGCATCCAGTCATTGCCAGACATAAATGAGAAATCCAAATACACAAAATGACAACAGCACAAAGAATAAAGAACACATCACAGATCCCACAAGGAATCATGAACTTTCTTGGTTACCTTTGCAACATATGACTTGACCAGTAGTGCTCGACATATTTGTTTTAAACGAACTTTAGACCCTTCTTTAACGCTTCTTTGATTACTTTGCTCTGTTTCTTGAGTTGTGATGAGACAGGTTGTCTTTGTAGGTATTTATAGTTGCAGAAGAACGCATGTCTCTCCTGTTTTTTGGATTATGTTGACCATAAATTTGAATATTTCTTAAAAGAAAACCATTTACGATCCTGCTGTTTCATTTGTCCTCTGTTTCTCTCTCTTGTTGGCAACAACGGCTCCCCCTGTTTCTGGCTTTCTCGCTGTGTCTGGTTTTGGCTAACTATAAACCAGTCCTCAAACTATACTATACGTTTTAATACAACCTGAGAAAACAATTTTGCAAATTTATCGTTCAAATGTCACTGGTTTTGTAGTTTTGACAAACATTTGGCAGAGTTCACAATTTCTTAAACTAACTAGGAGTTTTATTTTATTTTGTGATAAAAAAATTATCGTGTAGTGTTTTTTTAATTAATATTACGATAGCAAGTAGTTCTTGACACTCAAAAGAAAAATTACATGGTATGGAAATTATTTTTAAGCGATTGATCGTTTGATGGTAAAATTGAAAATGAGTATATAGTTTGAAATTTAATTGAAATATCTGTCATAATTGAAGGACTGTTTTGCAATTAGCGTTTCTAGATTTTGTATTTCCAGTTGTGGTTTTGCTGTTTGTTTCCTTTACGCTGCAGCGGCAAGTGGCTGACCTTTTATAATCTTGTAATACAGCCGCACAAACACTTACCTTTATTATTTTTTTAATGAGGTGCAGGCTGTCAAAATAATCAATCCATTTTCTGCAATTTCTCTGGAAAAATTCAAAAAACATCTCATTTAAAATGCCCTGAGATTTTTTTTTTGTTTTTTTTGCAAACGTTTTATTTTCATTTTTTCTAAAAAAAAATATAGATTATCAAAACACAAATAACCAACTAATATATGATAGGATTTATTTACAAGTAACAAAAACAATTACAATTTAAAACGAATCTGATTTGATGTGACTGGTTCATCCATAACTTAGATGTTTTAAAATTGAGTTGAGTTTCAACAATAATAAAAATAAAATTGATTTGTATGACCTGATAAAAAATTTAGGTTGACTCGCAACTCGATCATCCAGTGGATAACCCATTCAAACCCCTAAGTTAAATTCTTTAATTTGTTTCCATTTTAAATTTGGGTAAATTACTCTAAGAATCATATAGTTTGGTTATTTTTTGAACTTTGCAACTAAATCTTTTAATATTATAATTTATAACTTGAATTTTAAAGATAAATAACATTTTATTCTTAGGAGTTGGCGTCATAAAAAGAGTCAACAAATAATATTTATTTATTTACAAAACTTCATTATATTTGAAATAATAACTAAAAAAGTTCTGAAATGTAAAAAAAAAAAAACACAACTAAATTCTCTTTAATATGCACCTTCATAACTCAATCACATAATAATCTAACAAGTAAAATAAGCAATTATCAATCCACCTTGTAAGATAATTTCTCATATGAATTTTTTGAAGGTTAGTATGTAAAATTAAAACCATTTTGCCTCACTCAGTAAGAGAACATATTTTACCCAATTCAAACTAATAATGCCTTTGGGGGTCACATCATGAATATTCAATTTATTACACTATTTATATGCATGCCAACAATATATGCAACAACCAAGAACTTTCTTCAGCCCTAGAAATTCTAGTCATGCTCAAAATATTGGCAGAGAAAATCACACCACACATGTTCCAGCCAAGCACTTTCTTGGTTTGCTTGATAACTGGTTGTTGTTTTCTTAGATCGAGAGAGAGAGAGAGAAAAAAAAAAAAAAAAAAAAAAAAAAAAAAAAAAAAATTTTGTGTAGGCAGATTTGTCGAAAAGGTCGATAGTCATACTAATCTTGTAGCGGGTGTTGGGTTTTTTAAATATCATACACGTAGCAGAAACTAGAAAACAATATTATTTGAGAGTCTTTAGAATCTCGTTAGACAAATCTAAAGTTGTTTAGAAATTTATTTCCTAAAGATCTGATCTTCTTCGACTTTGAATAATTCTTTAAAGGTTGGGTTGTCGCAAATCACAAATTATCTAATTGTCCGGCCTTCAATAGTAATCCACATGAACCATCAATGAGAAATCTCTTAAATCCCTATTTAGGAGAAAGAGATTGTTATGCCTAGAGTGTTAGTTCTAATTTTGTGTTTACGTAGTTTTTCTGTCTAATATAAAACATTTATCAAATAAGAGGCATAACTTACTATTTATAGAAAAATCTGAAAAACCTTATAAATTGGCAAAATATCAATTTGCTCCTGAATAATATCTATATATTAATTCAGGATAATTTTAAAAATTAACTCAATCAAGTTCTTATTTGATTTTTCTAGATTTAGAAATATAATCCTTGTATTAATTATATTCTAATTCTTAATTTCTCAAATATATTTTAATCAAGTCATGCTTAATTAAATCATCTTAGTTTAATTTATGACTAATGGTTCTTAATGTGTGTCCATTAGGTTCCTAATATGTTGACACAAATATAAATTCTAATTCTAATTATATAGAATTAAATAAATTAAATAATTTAATTTATTATCAATTAAACAATTGATTAATTTATATTTGAAAATCAGACGCATCGTCTAGCAACATGTTATGATCCCTTGAATATTAAAAAAGTCATTGGTGGTTTGACCTAACTTTTCAGTTACTGGTTTCTTAGTGTAATTAATATCCTTTCATAAATAATGTTCTAATTTAACATTAGAGCATATAGTATGTCTATCAAGTTAAATCATGTTTGCTTTTTACATAATAATCATTGATCGTTTGAATAAGATTTGAAACTCTTTTTAAATCTCATTTCACATTGATCAGGGATTTATCAATCAATACTATTTGAGAACAAATGAAATGTTTTCCCTAATTCACCGAGGGTGATGATGTTCTCTTGATCACTCAAGTACCTTTATATAGTTCATGTTACACTCAATGTCTGTCATTTTGTTACCTTGATTAAGATAACATGTAACATGATTAAAGCATAACATTCTCTATATAAGATGACTTATTGATCTCAAGTCTAGGGATCATATACACAACCGTCACATGAACCTTTCTAAAGACATATGCGATCTCTCTATATGGAATTCTCATGTGGAACAATTCAGTATACATGTCTTCTGACAAACACCTACATATTAATTCTAGGTATCCCTTATACCTCAACTTATAAGAACATCTACTTTCTTTTATAAAGGAAATAACATAATATGTGCTAGTCTTTATGGCTCTAATGAATGTCTAGTATTTCATTTACATGAACATAATAATATCATATGTAACTAACCGAATGGCTACATGACATATTAAATTAACAGCGGGCACCAATAATGGGGATGAGGGTGGCAACATGTAGGTGAGAACGGTGATGAGAGTGGCGTGGGGAAAAAGTATGGTGGATCTTGATTGTTGTTAATGAGGATTCATTGCTAAGGTCTGGATCTACTAGGTTTTCTTGTAGTTTTCTTGATTTGCTTGATAATTATTTCTTGATTTCTTAGGTGGTTTGGATCTACTATTTTTTTTTTTTTGTGTTTTGTATTTTGGTTAGGGGGTTTGAACATGGAGAGAATAAGTGGTGTGGTTATGACCATCTTACACACTTTAATATATATGAGGGTATTATTGTCTTTTTAAATCTACTTTGATCAAGGTTGCAAAGTGTAATATTTAAAACTTTGTTGCAAAGTGAAAAAAATTATCAAACCATATAATGCTCAAAGTAATTTACTATTTAATTGTTTTTTTCAAAATGATGTCATTTTCACTTTTTTATAAAATAAAAAGAATGAATCAACTCGAGTCAACCCACCAACTCAAACCTTGCCATAAATTAGGTTTAAAAACTATGCTTATAAGAGAAAAAGAAATATTTAAATAAGTCATGATAAGTCATTAAAGACTTATATTTTTCAGGATATCTACCATGTTGTGTGGTTTGAAATCACTTGAGAGAATCATGGGTTATTCTTGGTAAATTATCGGACTTGGGCTTAAATAGAAAATGGAGCAGCTTATTTGGATAGAGTTAGGTTATTCAGAGTTGGAAAAAGAGTTGAACAATGGCAAAACTTGACCCTTCTTGATATCTAATTGATAGATTTTTTTATAATAGGTAGAGGGTTATCTGATACTTAAATCAACAACTATTTATTAAAGAAAATGTATTAAATGTAATTTATGACCAGATTGTTTATAATTGTTTATAATGAAACTAAATGATATTGTATTGAATCACTTTAAGAAAAGGGAAGAATCATTCTCCATTCTTATCATGAATGCTGACCTAATTATGTAGTTGTAAAACTACACGACTATATAGATATTTTCTAAAGTACTTTGTTATTTCTAGAAATCTCTCATTTATTGTATTGTTTGTCAAAATTTATATAATGGTTATGTTACTTCTTCTTTCATGGAGAGAAGGTAAAAAATTTTAATCTTATCTTAATTATATAGGGTAATTATCTTAATTATGATGAGTCGCTTTATTGAACTAGAGTTCAAGGAGCTAGGCATACCATCATAAGGTTTTCCTTTTTAATCGAGTCAACTATGTTACTAAAATTTTATAAATTTTTACTAGTTTAATAATTTTTAATTGAACTTGAAACCCCGACTAGGTACAAATTCTAGATTGATCGATCAAGGTTTAATAACTAATGAGTTCTAAAATTCAAGACGTTCGAGAATAAAACTGATATGTTGAATAATCAGTTAATCTTTTAGTTCAAGTAATCTGATCTATCCTTTGTAAAAATTAAAATAACTGATAGCTGATAGCCAAATTGAATGGATTCGGCCTAAGAGTAACACATGAAACTAATTAATTCGGGCAATAGCCTATGCTCCTTTTACCTGGCAAAGATTTTTTAGCCTGTTTTTTAGAAGATTTTTTAAACTCATTAAATTTATATTGATAATAACTATGCTAAAAAGTAGAATTGGATAAAGTATATTATCATGGAGACCTACAACAGGGATTGAGAATCACTTTCCCTTATTATCTAAAGCTTAAGATGGTACCTTTACTTTTAATTTGATACTAGTTTGGACTCTCTATTTTTATTTGTATTAATCTCAACCTTTTATTCTCATTTTTGTTATTAGTTAGTCCTCTTGTCCATCACCATTACAAAACAAAAATTTGTTCGTAGCTAACTGATGGAGTGAATTATGACCTCTGTGCACCAATACAAAATTTGGAGTTCATTCCGGACAAACCTTGCTGTATCTTCTGCCGCTCGGTAATGGGTTCCGAACAGCATTGTGTTTCTGACCAGACCAAATGTTGGCCATGCCTAATTTCCCTTTAGGTTCATTGGAACATAGTAATCTCTAGAACCAGAAGTGAAAATGCCAATCTGGCCTGGCTTCAGGATTTTTTCTTCTTCAATGTTTTCGTATCCATAGCACCGTGAAAGACAAACCTGAAAGGGACACAAAAAGCACTGAAAAAAGTACAAGTCAAATTTTGATTTACATATACATACCAGAAATGGGCTTTAATATTTTTTTTTTCCATCTACAATGAAAGAAATTACACACTGTTTTATCAAAAACTCTGACACCCAAACACAGAAACTTTCTTTAAACAACAATCTCAAACAAGAATTTTATTGCTTCCTGTCACACCAAGGCAAACCAAACCAGTCTTCTTTTATGCACCCATACGGATAATACACCTCAGGCCAGCTCCACTAAGCATGTACTCGAAAGCCTTGTTGATTTCTGAGAAAGGGACTTCATGGGTGATGAATTTCTCTAGCTCCAGCTCCTGTCACATTACAACTAGAGAAGTTAGAAGTGCAGGAGATTGCATCAAAATAAAAGGAAGGAATAACTACTGATTTCTTTCCCGTGACACAAGTTTCAAAATTCAATGCAATTGTATTAGCATTGCACTACCAAAGAAGGTTAATAATTTTCATTTTCACAATGTAAAGGTGATCATTTTAAGTTGATGTTGCGTCCATGATTTTATCTTTAAGTTCCCTCTAAGAAATACCAACAGGGCCGTAATTCTAGTCTACTACATATGTGCAAGGATGGAAGTATATGTTCACACTGCATGCTGCATAAGATTAATAGGAACTCCGATTTACCTTGTTCATGTACTTCTCGACAACTGAAGGAAGGTCGGAGCGCGGTTTGTAGTTGCCGAAGAAGGTCCCCTTGAGAGTCCTCTCATTCAGGACATTCATCGGATGGGTTTTGAAAGAATCATCTTTGTTCGGCACACCAACGAGTACAGCAACACCCCATCCATCATGGACGCATTCAAATGCAGAAATCATGGCATTGATGCTTCCAGTACACTCGACACTTCGATCAACTCCTCCATTGGTCATTTCAGCTATCACCTGAACACAGTAAATCAAAATTAGGACAGACGTAAAGGATTCGCCGATGCTAGTCGCTCAGAACACGATTCTCTTTTGTCAC
Source organism: Populus deltoides (assembly GCA_015852605.2). Taxonomy (NCBI): domain Eukaryota; kingdom Viridiplantae; phylum Streptophyta; class Magnoliopsida; order Malpighiales; family Salicaceae; genus Populus; species Populus deltoides. The sequence goes on along the minus strand of CM027576.2, from coordinate 2,804,690 downwards.
TTACCTCTTGAACAGGCTTGTTATGATCTTTTGGGTTCACAAACTCAGTGACACCAAACTTCTTGGCTGTTGAAAAACACAAATGAACGTCAGAAAGCAGTTAGTATCACCAAGATTCAACATTAGAGCTACTTAAATTTATCAGTTTTGTGATATTAGCTATTAGACTGAGCTAAGAATCAATCAATAATTTAAGAGAAATGCTCAGCAGCCACAATGAACAGCATTATAGCTTCTCTCACCTTCATCGAATCTATTGGAATTCAAATCCACACCAATGATTCTTGAAGCACCAGCAATCCGAGCCCCTTCAGCAGCCTGGATTAGGAAAAAACCCACAACAACAAGTTCTGCATTAGCACTTCCAGCAGCTTAAACAGAAAACATTATCATTAATCTACCTGTATAAAAAAACTTACCGCGAGGCCTACAGCTCCCAGTCCGAAAATGGCTACCGAAGAGCCTTTCTTTGGTTTTGCAACATTCAAGGTGGCACCAAGACCTACAAGTCAAAGGGAGAAATCCCCATTAAAAGAAAGCAACAAATCGCCCATTCAAAGATTTTTATCAAAAAGTGTATTTCTCCCGACCTGTAGAGATTCCACAGCTGAGAACACAAACTTTGTCGAGAGGAGCAGCAGGATTGATCTTGGCAACACAGCCAACATGAACCACAGTGTACTCACTAAAGGTTGAGGTGCCAACAAAATGGTATATGGGCTGCCCTCTGATCGAAAACCTTGATTTGCCATCATTCAGCATCACACCCCTGTCAGTGTTAATCCTAAGAAGATCGCACATATTACTCTCTTCTGATTTGCAATGTCGGCATTCCTTACACTCTCCTGTGAAGACTGGAAGCACATGGTCACCGGGTTTGAGGTCTGTCACGCCCTCCCCAACACTCTCAACGATCCTACAAGCCCCCACAAGAAAAATCGAAACATGAGGGCGGAGAAAATCAAAGTAGTCAACCCAATTCATCACTGTCAAAATAATCAAAAAGCATAATCTAAGTAGCAGTTAATGGACATACCCTCCTGCTTCATGCCCAAAGATGCGAGGAAACAATGGGGTTTGGCCCTGCAATTCAATCCCCAATGTTAGTTACAGTATCAATCCATACAAGCAAAACTAGAAAATCCCAGATTCTGAAAACAGATCATAATAGAAAATGTGAACCACCTTGGCTTCCCAGAAGTATACATCGGTGTGGCAGAGGGAAGTGAAGAGGATCTTCAAACGAACCTCCATGGCTTGAGGTGGAGCCACCTCCACTTCCTCGATCACCAGTGGCTTTCCAGCTTCCCATGCCACAGCAGCTACAGATTAAAGAACACGCATGCCATTATTAAAGTAAAAAAAAAAAAAATTCACATTCGGTGATCAATAAGACAATAAATTAGACTCCTCAAAAGATAACCAGAAATGAAAAGACTTGAACAAAGAGAAGTAGCTTTTCTTGGTTACCTTTGCAACGTATGACTTGACCAGCAGTGCTTGACATATTCTTCCTTGTCTTAAACGAACTTTAACAGCTTTTTCTTTGAGGCTTCTTTGAGTAGTTTGCTCTGTTTCTTGAATTGTGAAGAAAGAGGTTGGTCCTTGTGGGTATTTATAGTAGCAGAAGGATGTATGTCTCTCATGTTTAACGTTGACTATCGATTTGAAGAATTTTAAAGCGAAAACCATTGACGATCTCTGCTGTTTTGTCTGTCCTCTGTATTTAGAACCTGCGGCTCCTTGGTTTCAGGATTGGACTGTTTCTGGTTTTATGTTTCTTTTTTGAGATAATACAAATCCGTCCTCCAACTAAGATGTGCTAGTTAATGCAGTCTCAAAACTAGCAGTTATTGCAATTTTATCACCCAATCAGCTTACTTTTCTTTTTCTCTTTGTGGATAAATCAATCTGAAATCTCTATCACGATTGGGGATTAATCTCTAATTAGCCTTTGTGGTTTATCTTTGCTGTTGTGGTTTTTGCTAATTATAGTCTATCTTATGTGCTGTTAAAGACTTGTTCCAACCTTTCATTACAGTGGTATCCCAAAACCCTCACGCTGATTAGCAATGGCTGTCACTAATAATCAATTTGTTCATAATAATAATAATAATCCCAAAACCTTTCCAGTTTGAATAACTCTTGATAGTATAATTTATTAGTACATGGATTTTGTTGATTTAAATAGAATAAGTTGCCTTAGAAATTTTTTTTATCATTCTTGCAGTTTTTTTCTTTTTCAATAAAGAAGAATAAAAACCCTGGGAATTTTGTATAGTTTAGGGAGTAAATGGATAATCCTTTAGGAACAGGATTTATTGTTTAACACATCCTAATTATGCTTTTACCGTTAAAAAATCACAAAGAACTGGCCTTAAAGAGTAAAATAGTATTTTCACGAGGCCTTTAACACCAGAAGAAGTTGACAGACACATTTATGAGTTTTTCAAGAAGTACATGTTCTAGCAACTTGACCATTTAAGGCCAATATGGCTCCACCTGATCATTCTTTGAAAATAAAGTGTTGGCTCCAGCTGATTTGCCTAATGAGAGGAATTCAAACGTGTTGTTCCTGTGTTTGTTTTCTTCTTGTGAAATAGTTGAACGTGCTGATAACCTTTAGTAACAAAAACACGTCAAAATCTTATTTATTCTCATGAGGAAGTGTAGTGGTAACAGCTTACTTAATTATCAATCTAAAGCATGGATTTTATTGTTTCATCTAACTGATCACTACCGGAACATAATACGCCTGAGGCTAGCTCAGGCAATACACCTGAAAATCAACAAAGATGATTCTTCTTTTATGCACCCATCCGGATAATACACCTGAGGCTAGCTTTAGCGAGCATGTACTCGAAAGCCTTGTTGATTTCAGAGAAAGGGACTTCATGGGATATAAATTTCTCTAGCTCAAGCTCCTGAACATATAACAACTAGTTAGGATAAGAGGGTTTTTGCATGATGATAGAATGTTCAAAACCAAAGGAGGAGGAATGGCTGCTTTGTTGCCTATGATAATGTTCTTAAAATAAAACAATGTCACTGTTAATGATAATTCAAGTAGATATTTTGAGAAACTTCATATACAGATTGCTTCCGATCAGCACTAATGGAAACCATAATTCTACGGGCTAGAGATTGATTGATTAATAGGGATTGAAGTTACCTTGTTCATGTACTTCTCTACAACTGAAGGAAGGTCAGAGCGCGGCTTGTAATTTCCAAAGAAAGTACCCTTGAGAGTCCTCTCACTCAAGAAATTCATTGGATTGGTTTTGAAAGAATCGTCTTTGCTTGGCACGCCGACTAGCACAGCAACACCCCAACCCTGCAAAGAGATCCATAATGTTAACAGATTTGGGTGTTTTAAAAGTGCTTTTTTTTTTTAGTGATCCATAATCACTAAAACAGTTTAAAGAAAATTACATCATGGACGCATTCGAATGCAGAAATCATGGCACTGATACTTCCTGTACACTCAACACTTCTATCCACTCCTCCATCAGTCATCTCCGCTATCACCTACAGACGGAAAATCAAAATTAGTACTGATGCAAAGGTTCATATGAATCATCCCTCCAAACATGATTCATCTTCTTACAAACCTCATGAACAGGCTTGTCATGATCATTTGGGTTCACAAACTCCGTCACGCCAAATTTCTTGGCTGTTGAAATAAAAAACACAGATGAACATCAGAAATCAGTTGTATATGAACATAAAAAACATGACGTCTTGTGTAATATTTTATCACAATCACCAAGAAGCAACTGCGAAGCTACTCAATAATATGAAGATCAGTTTCATCCTAGTAATTTGACAATGCTAAAATCCTCTCAGCAACATCCTCTCTTACATTATAATTAACTAATGCAGCCAAAAAGCTAAAGACACCAATGGAGAAATAGCTGAAAAAGCAAAAAGAAAACTAGTGATATGATAAAACTAAATGATTGTTTTACCTTCATTGAATCTACTGGAATGCAAATCAACACCAATAATCCTTGAAGCACCGGAAATCCGAGCACCTTCAGCAGCCTAATCATGTCAAACAACAAAAACAAATTTAACATAAGTAGCAGCAGACTCATAAATAGATAGAAAAATCATCTGTTTCGTGTCTTGGAAAAGAAACTTACCGCAAGGCCTACAGCTCCCAGTCCAAAAATGGCCACGGAGGAGCCTGGCTTTGGCTTTGCAACATTCAAGGTGGCTCCAAGACCTACAACACGAAACCAAATCCTCATCAAAAGAAGGCGAGAAAATCTTTGTTCGTTTAAGAATAACTGAATTGGTGTTTTCCCAACCTGTAGAGATTCCACAGCTGAGGAGACAAACTTTGTCCAGTGGAGCAGCAGGATTGATCTTGGCCAGACAGCCAACATGAATCACAGTGTACTCACTAAAGGTTGATGTACCAACAAAATGGTAGATGGGCTGCCCTCTAATTGAAAATCTAGACTTGCCATCACTCAGCATCACACCTCTATCAGTGTTAATCCGAAGAAGATCACACATGTTACTCTCTTCTGATTTGCAATGTCGGCATTCCTTACACTCTCCTGTGAATACAGGAAGCACATGGTCACCAGGCTCGAGGTCTGTCACACCTTCACCAACACTCTCAACAATCCTACGCACCCAAAAGAAAAATAGAAGCATGAGGGGAAAAAAATCAAATAAGTCACCACAATTCATCACTGTCAAAATAAACAAAAGCATAATCTATGTGCAACAAGTAATGGACTCATGGCTCAAATTCATACCCTCCAGCTTCATGACCAAAAATGCGAGGAAATAATGGGGTTTGCCCCTGCAAATTGCAACCAATGTAATAGTATCAATCTCTGCAAGAATAACTAGAAAATCTAGCCCACAAAACAAGATCACGTGCATGATTATGTAGTAATTAAATTTGAAAGTGCAATCACATACCTTGGCTTCCCAGAAGTATACATCAGTATGGCAGAGGGAAGTGAAGAGGATCTTCAAACGAACCTCCATGGCTTGAGGTGGAGCCACCTCCACTTCCTCGATCACCAGTGGCTTTCCAGCTTCCCATGCCACAGCAGCTACAATACATCCATCCAATTAATTATCAACAAAGAAAAAGAAAAATTGAAATTCATGAACAAATCAAGGCTTAATTAGTTCAAGTTGTTTTATATAATCGATTATTTAAGGCCATATTAAACTTAAAATCAAATTTCTAGTCCAGCTTTTTATATATAAATATAAAAAACCCAACCAGTCTGATGAGTGAAAGTTCTTTAATTAATTCTCCAAAATTGGCAAGAGAAACATGTTTTGTAAAAGCTGTTTGAGTATTACCTTTGCAACGGATGACCTGACCAGTGCTTGCCATTGTTTCTGTCCTAAAATGAAAATTCTAGCTTCTTTTAACGCACAAATAGTTCCTTTCGATTAGCTTCCTCTTGTTCTTGAGGGGTATTTATAGCATTCTAAGTGTTGGGACAGTGGATTATTTTTAATATTAATACATTAAAATAAATTAATTTAAAATAAAATCAAAATTTTTGAAACCCTCCTAATACTGTGCCTTTGAAATGCATTGCCCTTTGGAAGTCTTTGGGAAACAGTTTCTTGCATTTTTTACGTTGAATGTATAGCGGATACAGACCAGATGGATAGGATCAACTATTAAGGTTATATATATATATATAATTGTTTATTTAATAATTAGATTATCCTGCCCTATTTTTTAGGCCAGCCAAAGTCAGGAATATATTCAAGTTTAGTTTAGAGAATATTGTTTTTAAATTCTTTTTTCTAATTATTATAAAAAAGTTTCTCTTTAATTTAATTTAGGTTGATTTAACTTCTATTTAAACAACTTTAGAAATTACTTCAGAATTTATAATCAATGAACTTATATGTATTTAAAGTATGTATATTAAATGATAAAATGATAAATATTATATATATGTATGTATGTATTTTATGTTGGTATGTGTATATTATATTGTATTAAAAAAAAGTCTAGATATTCTATAAATATATACTTATTCTTTATAATATAGATATATATTCCAGGTTAAGTTTTGGTTGGAGTTTAACAATATTCTTATTCTTTTTTATTATTTATTAGTAATTTAAAAAATATATACTCATTCAGGGTTTAGGTCCGTATTCAATGGTTATCGGTATTTCTATTTTATTTAAATTAGAATTAAATATTATATCAAGTGGTGGTATTGATGCAGTAGGAATTGGTATGGATTAAATTGCCATCCTTATTTTATCTAAATTGGAATTAGTGGCAATGATTTGGTAGAAGCAGACTCATTGGCGCCATGGCATGAAGGTTACTGGTTTTCCATTTCTACAGCTGGTTTTGTTGTTTTTCTTTTTCTTTATAGATTCATGGCTTCGTCCTTACTATGACTTGTTTATGCAAGAGTGTTCGGTCAACTTTTAGATCTTTCCAATGGGGACTCGTGGCTTCCCTGTAGATAGCACCTAGCAAGCAAGGCGGCGTATAAACACACAACGCGGCGTTTTCAGAGAAGGCCAGATCCTTGCAGGACAAATATCTCATCTACTAGAGCAAATGGTTGCCTATTTTATTCGTAGATGTTTTTTTTTTTGTTCTAAGAAATATTATAGTGTTTTTTTCCCGATTTTAAAATCATTTTCTGTTTATATATATCAAGGCAGTAGTCGCTCTCTCTCTCTTTATATATATAAAACAACAACTTGATTTGTTTTCAAGAGATTACAGAGACAACATCAGCTACTCTTCCATGGATCGTAACATGCGAGCATTTATAAATTTCAATTAAGATGAGTCCCGCAGTCCACTTGCTGTGGATTAATTGAATTTTGTAATGGAAATGGCTACCTGTTCATGGAATTTAGCTTGCTATTTTAATACGTAGAGCCACGCACCCTCCACACAAAAAAATTCTCTCAGTTCAAAATAGAGGGTGTCGGCATGCAATCTATCCTTTACAAAATTGTATCCTGCCGGGCCAATACGCTTCAGGTCTGGTAGTAGTGTGCAAGAAGGTTACCGATTCGATCGAGGAGAGGTGGAGCTTTCAAAATATTCATTGTTTTTAAGTTTTTTTAATGATGATCAGTTCAATTTTTATCCAAAGTTAACTGCTCCTCTTAGGAATAAGAGAGATGAACTTTTGAGTTCTAAGTCTCATTGCATATTTATGGATATTATTCTTTAAGTGAAGTTAATTATGTATGGGATTATTTTGTACATGTTGAGTGTAGCTGAAAGTTAATTGCCTATGATGAGAGGATTATGTTGCATTCCATCTTGTTTGATAATTTCTTCAAACTATATGCTTTCTATTAATAATGAATTTCTAATTAGTTTCAATCATCATAAAACATATATTTTTTATTATTATTAATATAGATGCTCGAGCTAATTTGCTTGTATCTCAACTAATCTCATGGGTTATGAAGTTAACGATCATGTAAACCTCCAGTAGTCCTGAGAGGACTCGAATTCGTGACTATTAGGAAAAAAGTTCAATGTCTGATCAATTGAGCTACCTAAAATGCTTTAAAAACAATCCAAAGGTATCATATGATCATAAAGGCAACATATTATAAAATAACATGAAAAAACAATCCTTTTTCATGGGCTTTCATTTTTAACTAAAATAAAAGGATTTGTTTTAATTGAAATTTATTTTTCTTCATTAATACTTTGGAAGGAACTTTACCTTATAAAGAAAGCCTAGATTTGAAGTCGGTTGGTAAAAGTCAACTATCACTTTATCATAAAACACAGAAAAATAAATGGAAGTGCTTGATTAATGGTTTTTTTTAATAAAAAAAAAACAAATTCAATGCACTTAAATGAAAAAAAAATATTTCTAGTCCAGGAGTGTTAGACTAGGCCTTCAAAAAGAGTTCACCGTCATGATTCAGCTTATAGGAATAACCCAACTTCTATAAACTTGTCAAGGAGAAGAGTCTAGCCTCATAGGTTCGAACTAGGAAAGAAACTGAGCTCTTATGAGTTCAGTCTCGAGAAAGAATCCAGCAGTCTTGAGGAAGAATCCAGCACCCATGGCCCAGTGGCTCGGGTGCTAAGCTTAAGCCCATTTTTTAGTGTTTCTCTGGCTCAACTGCACAACACAAAACCACCTTCCGAGCCTAATTTTTTTGACCCATATGGTCCCTCAAGATTTTTTACTAACTCAATATATTTTAGATTTTATTTTTTTTATATCCATAGACGAATAAAAAATCTCTAAAATATCAATTATATTTTTATTTTATTAATGTTTATTTAAATGATATTGGTCTTTTATTAATATATATATAAAAGATATTTGTCTATATGTTACTTGAATTTTGTTTTTGTACCTTATCACTTTTTCACATAATATAAATTTCTTAGATATTTATCTATATGATATTTTTCTTTTATTTTGGATGGAAAATACTTTTTATATGTTCTGTAAAATTTAAAAATATCATATTATTTACTAATTATATCAAATTTGATCCTCCAACTTTTGATTGATATATATTTTATTTGAATCTATTTTTTAATTTCTTCCCTTAAAATTTGATTCAATTTGATTTTTATATTAACTTTGATTCTCATTTTTATGATTATTAGTTGTTTTTCTCTTATTATTTTTTTAATTGAAATTTTTATCTATAAAATTTAATCATAATTCTTTTTATTGTTATTTATTTAATTAAAAATAATTTATGAAATTATAATTATAATTATTTTAATTTTATCATCTTTCAACTTTTTTATCTGTTAAATTTGATCTCCTTCATTATTTTGATTGTTGTTTATTTGATTTAAAATAATTTATATAATTATATTTCTTGTCAATTTCATTCTCATTTAACCTTTTAACTTATAAGATTTGTTCCTTATTATTTTAATAAACATGAAAGAAATAAAATATTAATAAGTTATATTTCAGCTTATTTTCCATCACATAACCAAGTATTAAAAAATATTTTCTAACTTATTTTTTTATTATACTACCATCATTAAAAAAAACTTTTTTTTTTTTTTTTTGTAAGAGTTCAATTTCAAACGAAAATTTAAAAGATATTTAATTTCTATCTGCAATCCGGGGCCACACTAATACGCAATCAGAGTTTCATTAATACTACTATACATGGGCGACGTCAGTGTCTGTACGTCATCATTAATGGTGGGATTTGCGAGACTTGTAGGCCATTGAAAGTAGAAAATATTAAATAAATATAAGATTCTTATCTCGTACTCTTGGAATGGACCCACCGACTTGACCAAAAGCCATCCCCTCATTAAAAAAAAAATCAATTTAAAAAGTATTTTATGAATACGGTTAAAAATATTTTTTATTTAAAATTATATTTTTATTATTATTTCAGGTTATCTTGATATAAAAAAATAAATTTAAAAAAATAAAAAATATTTATAATAAAAAAATATCTACCTTAATCTCCAACACTGGATTAAATTTTAATTTCTAGTTGCAATCTTATCATCAATCAATAAAAAATATCCTAACCTGTATATTGAAAACTACCCATAAAAGTAATAAATTGATTCAAATATTCATATTAATTAAAAAAAAAAACCCTACAAAAGCAAAGTGTCCATGAAACACAAGATTATAGTTTGAGTGATTGCACTAAAGTAGACGGTGAAATTTTCTTTTCCATGCGGGACCACATTAATACGCAATCAAGATTATATTATTTATCTACACGTCATCATCATTAGAGACTTCCAATAACATAAATAGTGATAAAAAATAAATCATCAAATATAATAGGTTAAAAATAAAAAATAAAATAATGTTTTTATTTTTGTTTTTGTGAGATAAATATAAGATTGAAGATTCTTGTCTCTTCTTCTTGGGTTCTATTTATTTTTATATTTCAAAAATATTTTAAAAAAAATTAATTTTTTTATTTTTTTAAATTAATATTTTTATATTATTTTAATATACTAATATCAATAATAATTTTTTAAAAAATTATTATTTTAATATATATTTAAATAAAAAATATTTTAAAAAATAATCATAACCACTCTACTAAACATCCTTGGAATGGATGACTTAACCACGTGCTACCGCTTATCGTAAGTCCACCAACGAACAATGTAAGGACACGTCTTCTGAGATCCATAATCAACTGTGTCACCTCCTCGCCACATGCATGAAAAACCAATGTATTCTTTTTTATTTAATTATAGTGTATTAAATATAGATATTTATAAGAAACATAATAATTTAAATTATGAAGAAAGATATTTTATCAGGTGAATTTCTTATATAATGTATTCTTTCTTTTTACAAAAACAACATGCTTTTTTAATAAAAATAAATATATCCCATGGGATAAATATTTATAAAAATCTAAGTTTTTTTAATTATAAAGAAAAAAATATCCTTTCAATTAAAACTTCCTTTCTTTGTTTATTTTTCTTGTTTTAAAAAAAATATATTTTTATGAGAATTATTGCTTTTTAAACAAAAACTCATCATCATTTGAAAAGTAAGCTTCAATAGAAAGATAAAAAAAAAAATTTATAACTCCATAATTTTTACTAGATAACAGAAAATTATAACTTTTTTCTCAAGACACATGGATTAAAATATAAATAAAATAAAATTTAGAATCTAAATATAAAATTCTCAACTAAAAAGACTAGATAATGAAAAATAATAAAATATATGTTTTGTAGTTGGAATTTTTTAACCCCCGTCAAAAAAATATTTGCTTAGCAAAGATGCGATTTTCTCCCGCGTCTATGGATATATAATTCAGATTTATCTAATCTCACTGGTTGTTGATTAAAAAGGATAACGGATCTTCTCTCTCTCTCTCTCTCTCTCTCACTAATAGTTGTTAAGCCCAGCGGAAACCACCGCAAACCACCGCAACAACGTTCTTAGACATAAAGAATATAAAACAAGAAAAAATGGAGGAAATAGGGACCGGAGTTGAAAACAATGGGAAAGTTATGAGTGGGAACGCAGCAGGACATGGGGAGAGAGGAGTTAAACAAATAAGGGAGAAGACAAGTAAAGAGAAGGAGAAGACGAGTGGACACACGTCAGAGAAGACAGGAAAAAGAAAGAAAGAAAAACGATGAAAAAATATTAAAACAAGATGGAAAAGAAACGATAAAAAAAAAAAAAGGAAAAAAAGAGGCAAAAGTAAAAAGTCGAATAGACACATAGGTGAGATGATGGAAAAGAAGAGAGAAAGAGGAGAAGCATTAACAAAGAAAAAGAAAAAGAAAATAAATGGGGCCTATGAAATAGGGAAGTGATGGGTCATAGTTTTCTAAAAGCCTTTTTCTATTTAAAAGCCATTACATAAAAGTTATAATTCAATATGAGTTGTGTCTTTTTCAATGTTCAACTCTAAGTTGGATCATGACACGTCCGCGCCTAACTCTAAATTGGATCATGACATGTTCGCACCCAACTCTAAGTTAGGTTGTGGCTCGTCCCCGCCTAACTCCGTGTTGGGCCATGGCTTGTTCGGGTCCAATTTTAACTTGGGTCATGGCGCGTTCACACCAAACTTCATGTTGGTTAATGCCACGTACGCTCCCAACTCTAAGTTGGGTAAGGACACGTCTGCACCCATCTCTACCCCTCCTACGTCGTATAAAGCATGTCAAGTCAGGTAATATAAAAGTAAGCTTGAGTATATAGAAAAAAAGGTTTGAAACCTTATACTTTGAGATATAAACACAATCCTTCTTCTTCTTCTTTAACTTCTATATTTTCTTCTTCTTCTTTCTCTTTATCTTGATAAAAGCTCATTAATGCCTTCATTAATGTCTTTTGACACATAAAAATACTTCGTACTGACTTGATCTTCGGAGGGTCCCTCATCAACATCCTTAGGGGTCTATAAGGGACAATGTGCAGATATTCATTGAAGAGAAGATTTACAACCTTTAAAGATATCTGTCAAAGAAGAAGTCATTACAGTCAGAAAGTGAAGGTCGTAGAACACATTGTAAATGATATACAAGAATCTTAAGGAATAAGTCGTTCCAGAATATTCCCTGTGATTTTTGTATCCTCGTCAGGAAGAGAAAAAAGAGGAAAATGTCGTCAACTTGTAACAAGATCACAAGTCATGGATTAAGCGTGTTAATCCGAGTTCATCTTAGTTAATTCGTATTAAAAAAACAATAAAGAACAATATTGGTTTTGAACAAAAAACTACTTTATAAAAAATTAATTTTTTAAATTGAGCTTTAACTAGATTTAACCACAACCAATCAGGTCAATCGATCATGTTTCTGATCAATAAATTATAGATTAAATTAACATGGATTACTCCATGTTAATCCACAAATCTGTGCCCAAGCCCACTCAAATATAATAATAATTTACTTCGACAATCATTTAGAAGATGAGATCAAATAAACCGTTAAAATATTCTCATCACGTAGCTGATTGGCCTTTTGTTATATGGCCAATCCCATAATTATTTCAAGAGATTTTTCATAAGTGTCTTTTTGTTTAACTGTTTTTTTCTCCCTTTATTACTATTTTATACTATGTTATTATTAATTGTCTTTTACTGCTTAATTCTTCAAAGGTGTTTCTTTATTGTAGTTTAATGTTACTTGCTTTAATATATACTTTATGTTTGAAACTTTTTTCCGTTAAAATAGGAATCACAATCACAAAAAAAATTGAAAATCTTTAAAAAAATAATATTTTTCTAAAAAAAGCTTTTTAACGGCCAGAATTCTCAGCTCATAATTCCACCTATTTATTGAAACATAGTAAATAAGCATATTTGATATCACATTAAAAGTAGGGTCTACTTATTTTTCTGGTTAAAATTTTATTGAAATTTAATCTCTACCATAAATTTGTTTAACATGAAACATTAAAATGATTTAAATAGATTATAAGTGAATAAAAAATTGATCTCAAAGAACCCTTAATTGACATATTTTGGTGAAATCCAAAAACCCTCTAAAAGAACTCTATCCCACATAGAAAAGAAACAAAACTTTCTTGGTGTTTATAAAGTGGGAAGTTGAAAAGTTAAGATTGAGTCTAAATAGCACTCAAGCTTTTATATGGGAGATGTCCTAAGCAAAGTGGACTTTAGAATTATTTTTTCCAGTCTATTATTTTGTCCAGTTATCGTGAATGTTAATAGTCTCTTCTAGAATCATTTTCTACAAACTTCAAATGTTTTTTCAGCTAAGAAATTTAGATTTATAACCGTCATGTTCCGATATAACTCTTCATTTATGGTGACTAATCAAATATTGATAATAAAGAGATTTAATTATAATTATTATCAAAATTAATTCTTTAAGCTTTTAACTTTTAAAATTTACTATATAAAGATGAGGGGTGAAAGAAGAGTTTCATATAAGTTTTTGTTCTATATTCTTACACACAGTTCCTCATCTCATTTTTACTGTTTTCCTTATCTTTTTATGCTTTGTGTTTTCTTTTAAATTTATAGCTTATGTTCACATTGTTGAGAGATAATTAAGTTTTTTTTTTTTTTTTTTTTTTTAGTTCAAAGACCTTGTTCACATATTGCATACATTGTAGTTGTACAAGAGAGAAACAATAAAGCTTTAAGGACAAATGACTCATCATTGATAACAATAAAAGTTTCATTACTTTAAAGTGCATTAACAAGTAAATATCATCATTTGTTTTAATTTAAACATAAAACTTTTTATTATTGGTATGTTTGTTAGAACTTTAAATTAAATTGCAAGTTTGAATCTATGCTTAGTATGAATGCTAGAATTCTATTAATATATTTATGTTGAAAACATGTTTGCTATGAGTTTTTGTTTTGTATACTTATAGATTTAAACTTATATGGATTGTAAGCTTTCTTAATATTTTTTATGTTTTGAATGCTCTTGTTATGATAAACTAAACATCGTTGTTGCTTATAGGTATAATATAATTAAAAATTTTGAAAAAACATTGCCCGTACTAACTTTTCATGCTCACAATGTTTTTATGCATACATGACTTTTTCTATGCAGAGCAGGTACGTCAATGGTAGACCATTGTCGATGTTTTTCACCAATAGTTTGCATGACACAACAATCATGACGTGACACACCAATCAATGAACAACAATGGCTAGCCAATGATTTTTTCCTGTAAAAAAAGAATGAATAGACTAACAAACACTATTTTTTCCTTTAATAGATGACCACTTTAAACATCAATTTCCTCCAAAGGACTTTTTTTAAGGCGAATTGCACAGCCATTAATCAAGGCCATTAACCTAACCATGGAAAATCTATTTTCTCCGTGAAGTTTTTTCACGACATCATCATTCCCATAACAACATACAATTATTCTTATGATGTTAAGGATGATGAATCTCAGCTTTATAATTGATTTGTGTGATTTTCAATTTAGTCCCTCCATTTTAGAGATTTACAGTTTAGTCCCTAAACTTTGAAAAATTACAATTTGATCTTTAAAATGTAAATTGAGATTCTGTATAGAAATGAGGATGTATTATGGGTGAGATTTCATTATGGTTATGTATTTCTGTCATTTATAGTTTGGTCTTCGAAATCTTGTAAAATTATGTTTTAGTCCTTGATTTCTAAAAATTATTGTTTTTGTTTTAAGAAATATGAATTGTTTCAATTGTGGTAAACCTAGTTACTTTGCTTGTGATTGAACTGAGCCAAATGTAATGTTTAACCACAATCATCCCTCTAACTTATACATTAGCAGTTGTTTAATACTTGCTTTATTTGTTTCTTTTTGGACTGTAACTCGGGGAGTAACCAATCACATAGCAAGGGATCGAACAATCTTTGTGGAATTTTATCGAATTTAAAAGTGAAGTAGATACATATACATGGGGAATAATGCTTCCATTGATGTGCTTGGGATTAGTACCTGCAAACTAAATTTGTGGGGCGGTCGCACATTTTATCTTCATGATGTACTCTACATTCTAGAAGTTTGACAAAATCTTATTCCCATTCTTGCTTTACTATAATTGGGATATTATATTGTATTTGTTGGTTGTTGTGTGAAAAATATATCTAGATAAAATTTTTTATAGTTCTGGTTTTGTATTAAATAGTTTTATGGCGTTAGACACTGTTAATGTATATATTAAAGATGATGCTTTTATTTATGTTATTCTAAGTTCTAGCATTATTAATAATAATGGTATCATGTTATTCATTATTTGTTTTATGGAATATATTGTGAGTATCATATAATATAATTTATAAAGTATGTTGATAGACTTAGATTGACTCACTCACATGAGCAATCACCTCTAGCTCTTGTAAGATAAGTAGAGATGAGACTATTTGAGTTTTAATGCTCAATAAGCGACTTGGGGGCGAATGATAGCAATTTTAACTTAAAGTAATTATTTAAAAGTCATATTGGTTGGCATTCCTCTATCAGTGTTAATCCGAAGAAGATCACACATGTTACTCTCTTCTGATTTGCAATGTCGGCATTCCTTACACTCTCCTGTGAATACAGGAAGCACATGGTCACCAGGCTCGAGGTCTGTCACACCTTCACCAACACTCTCAACAATCCTACGCACCCAAAAGAAAAATAGAAGCATGAGGGGAAAAATCAAATAAGTCACCACAATTCATCACTGTCAAAATAAACAAAAGCATAATCTATGTGCAACAAGTAATGGACTCATGGCTCAAATTCATACCCTCCAGCTTCATGACCAAAAATGCGAGGAAATAATGGGGTTTGCCCCTGCAAATTGCAACCAATGTAATAGTATCAATCTCTGCAAGAATAACTAGAAAATCTAGCCCACAAAACAAGATCACGTGCATGATTATGTAGTAATTAAATTTGAAAGTGCAATCACATACCTTGGCTTCCCAGAAGTATACATCAGTATGGCAGAGGGAAGTGAAGAGGATCTTCAAACGAACCTCCATGGCTTGAGGTGGAGCCACCTCCACTTCCTCGATCACCAGTGGCTTTCCAGCTTCCCATGCCACAGCAGCTACAATACATCCATCCAATTAATTATCAACAAAGAAAAAGAAAAATTGAAATTCATGAACAAATCAAGGCTTAATTAGTTCAAGTTGTTTTATATAATCGATTATTTAAGGCCATATTAAACTTAAAATCAAATTTCTAGTCCAGCTTTTTATATATATATATAAAAAAAAAACCCAACCAGTCTGATGAGTGAGTGAAAGTTCTTTAATTAATTCTCCAAAATTGGCAAGAGAAACATGTTTTGTAAAAGCTGTTTGAGTATTACCTTTGCAACGGATGACCTGACCAGTGCTTGCCATTGTTTCTGTCCTAAAATGAAAATTCTAGCTTCTTTTAACGTCACAAATAGTTCCTTTCGATTAGCTTCCTCTTGTTCTTGAGGGGTATTTATAGCATTCTAAGTGTTGGGACAGTGGATTATTTTTAATATTAATTAATCATTAAAATAAATTAATTTAAAATAAAATCAAAATTTTTGAAACCCTCCTAATACTGTGCCTTTGGAATGCATTGCCCTTTGGAAGTCTTTGGGAAACAGTTTCTTGCATTTTTTACGTTGAATGTATAGCGGATACAGACCAGATGGATAGGATCAACTATTAAGGTTATATATATATATATATATATATATATGTTTATTTAATGTTATTTAATAATTAGATTATCCTGCCCTATTTTTTAGGCCAGCCAAAGTCAGGAATATATTCAAGTTTAGTTTAGAGAATATTGTTTTTAAATTCTTTTTTCTAATTATTATAAAAAAAGTTTCTCTTTAATTTAATTTAGGTTGATTTAACTTCTATTTAAACAACTTTAGAAATTACTTCAGAATTTATAATCAATGAACTTATATGTATTTAAAGTATGTATATTAAATGATAAAATGATAAATATTATATATATGTATGTATGTATTTTATGTTGGTATGTGTATATTATATTGTATTAAAAAAAAGTCTAGATATTCTATAAATATATACTTATTCTTTATAATATAGATATATATTCCAGGTTAAGTTTTGGTTGGAGTTTAACAATATTCTTATTCTTTTTATTATTTATTAGTAATTTAAAAAATATATACTCATTCAGGTTTAGTTTCGTATTCGATGGTTATCGGTATTTCTATTTTATTTAAATTAGAATTAAATATTATACCAAGTGGTGGTATTGATGCAGTAGGAGTTGGTATGGATTAAATTGCCATCCTTATTTTATCTAAATTGGAATTAGTGGCAATGATTTGGTAGAAGCAGACTCATTGCCGCCATGGCAGGAAGGTTACTGATTTTCCATTTCTACAGCTGGTTTTGTTGTTTTTCTTTTTCTTTATAGATTCATGGCTTCGTCCTTACTATGACTTGTTTATGCAAGAGTGTTCGGTCAACTTTTAGATCTTTCCAATGGGGACTCGTGGCTTCCCTGTAGATAGCACCTAGCAAGCAAGGCGGCGTATAAACACACAACGCGGCGTTTTCAGAGAAGGCCAGATCCTTGCAGGACAAATATCTCATCTACTAGAGCAAATGGTTGCCTATTTTATTCGTAGATGTTTTTTTTTTGTTCTAAGAAATATTATAGTGTTTTTTTCCCGATTTTAAAATCATTTTCTGTTTATATATATCAAGGCAGTAGTCGCTCTCTCTCTCTTTATATATATAAAACAACAACTTGATTTGTTTTCAAGAGATTACAGAGACAACATCAGCTACTCTTCCATGGATCGTAACATGCGAGCATTTATAAATTTCAATTAAGATGAGTCCCGCAGTCCACTTGCTGTGGATTAATTGAATTTTGTAATGGAAATGGCTACCTGTTCATGGAATTTAGCTTGCTATTTTAATACGTAGAGCCACGCACCCTCCACACAAAAAAATTCTCTCAGTTCAAAATAGAGGGTGTCGGCATGCAATCTATCCTTCACAAAATTGTATCCTGCCGGGCCAATACGCTTCAGGTCTGGTAGTAGTGTGCAAGAAGGTTACCGATTCGATCGAGGAGAGGTGGAGCTTTCAAAATATTCATTGTTTTTAAGTTTTTTTAATGATGATCAGTTCAATTTTTATCCAAAGTTAACTGCTCCTCTTAGGAATAAGAGAGATGAACTTTTGAGTTCTAAGTCTCATTGCATATTTATGGATATTATTCTTTAAGTGAAGTTAATTATATATGGGATTATTTTGTACATGTTGAGTGTAGCTGAAAGCTTATTGCCTATGATGAGAGGATTATTTTGCATTCCATCTTGTTTGATAATTTCTTCAAACTATATGCTTTCTATTAATAATGAATTTCTAATTAGTTTCAATCATCATAAAACATGTATTTTTTTATTATTATTAACATGGATGCTCGAGCTAATTTGCTTGTATCTCAACTAATTTTATAAGTCAAGAAGTTAACGATCATGTAAACCTCTAGTAGTCCTGAGAGGACTTGAATTCGTGACTATTGGGGAACAAACTCAATGTCTAATCAGTTGAGCTACCTAAAATACTTTAAAAACAATCCAAAGATATCATATGATCATAAAAGCAACATATTATAAAATAACATGAAAAAACAATCCTTTCTCATGGGCTTTCATTTTTAACTAAAATAAAAGGATTTGTTTTAATTGAAATTTATTTTTCTTCATTAATACTTTGGAAGGAACTTTACCTTATAAAGAAAGCCTAGATTTGAAGTCGGTTGGTAAAAGTTAACTATCACTTTATCATAAAACACAGAAAAATAAATGGAAGTGCTTGATTAATGGTTTTTTAATAAAAAAAAACAAATTCAATGCACTTAAATGAAAAAAAAATAATATTTCTAGTCCAGGAGTGTTAGACTAGGCCTTCAAAAAGAGTTCACCGTCATGATTCAGCTTAAAGGAATAACCCAACTTCTATAAACTTGTCAAGGAGAAGAGTCTAGCCTCATAGGTTCGACCTAGGAAAGAAACTGAGCTCTTATGAGTTCAGTCTCGAGAAAGAATCCAGCAGTCTTGAGGAAGAATCCAGCACCCATGGCCCAGTGGCTCGGGTGCTAAGCTTAAGCCCATTTTTTAGTGTTTCTCTGGCTCAACTGCACAACACAAAACCACCTTCCGAGCCTAATTTTTTTTGACCCATATGGTCCCTCAAGATTTTTTACTAACTCAATATATTTTAGATTTTATTTTTTACATATCCATAGACGAATAAAAAATCTCTAAAATATCAATTATATTTTTATTTTATTAATGTTTGTTTAAATGATATTGCTCTTTTATTAATATATGTATAAAAGATATTTATCTATATGTTACTTGAATTTTGTTTTTGTACCTTATCACTTTTTCACATAATATAAATCTCTTAGATATTTATCTATATGATATTTTTCTTTTATTTTGGATGGAAAATATTTTTTAGATGTTCTGTAAAATTTAGAAATATCATATTATTTTCTAATTATATCAAATTTGATCCTCCAACTTTTGATTGATATATATTTTATTTGAATCTATTTTTTAATTTCATCCCTTAAAATTTGATTCAATTTGATTTTTATATTAACTTTGATTCTCATTTTTATGATTGTTAGTTGTTTTTCTCTTATTATTTTTTTAATTGAAATTTTTTATCTATCAAATTTAGTCATAATTCTTTTTATTGTTATTTATTTAATTTAAAATAATTTATGAAATTATAATTATAATTATTTTAATTTTATCATCTTTCAACTTTTTTATCTGTTAAATTTGATCTCCTCCATTATTTTGATTATTGTTTATTTGATTTAAAATAATTTATATAATTATATTTATTGTTAATTTCATTCTCATTTAACTTTTTAACTTATAAAATTTGTTCCTTATTATTCTAATAAACACGAAAGAAATAAAATATTAATAAATTATATTTCAGCTTATTTTCCATGACATAACCAAATATTAAAAAATATTTTCTAACTTATTTTTTATTATACTACCATCATTCAAAAAAAAAACTATTTTTTTTTTTATAAGAGTTCAATTTCAAACAAAAATTTAAAAGATATTTAATTTCTATCTGCAATCCGGGGCCACACTAATACGCAATCAGAGTTTCATTAATGCTACTATAGATGGGCGACGTCAGTGTCTGTACGTCATCATTAATGGTGGGATTTGCGAGACTTTCAGGCCATTGAAAGTGGAAAATATTAAATAAATATAAGATTCTTATCTCGTACTCTTGGAATGGACCCACTGACTTGACCAAAAGCCATCCCCTCATTAAAAAAAAAAATCAATTTAAAAAGTATTTTATGAATACGGTTAAAAAATATTTTTTATTTAAAATTATATTTTTATTATTATTTCAGTGTACTGATATAAAAAAATTTAAAAAAATAAAAAATATTTATAATAAAAAAATATCTACCTTAATCTCCAACACTGGATTAAATTTTAATTTCTAGTTGCAATCTTATCATCAATCAATAAAAAATATCCTAATCTGTATATTGAAAACTACCCATAAAAATAATAAATTGATTTAAATATTCATATTAATTAAAAAAAAAACCCTACAAAAGCAAAGTGTCCATGAAACATAGTACGTATAGTTTGAGTGATTGCACTAAAGTAGACGGTGAAATTTTCTATTCCATGCGGGACCACATTAATACGCAATCAAGATTATGTTATTTATCTACACGTCATCATCATTAGAGACTTCCAATAACATAAATAGTAATAAAAAATAAATCATCAAATATAATAGATTAAAAATAAAAAATAAAAAAATCTTTTTATTTTTGTTTTTGTGAGATAATTATAAGATTGAAGATTCTTGTCTCTTCTTCTTCGATTCTATTTATTTTTATGTTTTAAAAATATTTTTAAAAAAATTAATTTTTTTTTATTTTTTTAAATTAATATTTTTAAATTATTTTAATATACTAATATTAATAATAATTTTTTAAAAATTATTATTTTAATATATTTTAAAATAAAAAATATTTTAAAAAATAATCATAAGCACTCTACTGAATATTCTGGAATGGACTGACTTAACAACATGCTACCGCTATCGTAAGTCCACCAACGAACAATGTAAGGACACGTCTTCGAGATCCATAATCAACTGTGTCACGTCGCCACATGCATGAAAAACCAATGTATTCTTTTTTATTTAATTATAGTGTATTAAATATAGATATTTATAAGAAACATAATAATTTAAATTATGAAGAAAGATATTTTATCAGGTGAATTTCTTATATAATGTATTCTTTCTTTTTACAAAAACAACATGCTTTTTTAATAAAAATAAATATATCCCATGGGATAAATATTTATAAAAATCTAAGTTTTTTTTAATTATAAAGAAAAAAATATCCTTTCAATTAAAACTTCCTTTCTTTGTTTATTTTTCTTGTTTTAAAAAAATATATTTTTTATGAGAATTATTGCTTTTTAAACAAAAACTCATCATCATTTGAAAAGTAAGCTTCAATAGAAAGATAAAAAAAAAAATTTATAACTCCATAATTTTTACTAGATAACAGAAAATTATAACTTTTTTCTCAAGACACATGGATTAAAATATAAATAAAATAAAATTTAGAATCTAAATATAAAATTCTCAACTAAAAAGACTAGATAATGAAAAATAATAAAATATATGTTTTGTAGTTGGAATTTTTTAACCCCCGTCAAAAAAATATTTGCTTAGCAAAGATGCGATTTTCTCCCGCGTCTATGGATATATAATTCAGATTTATCTAATCTCACTGGTTGTTGATTAAAAAGGATAACGGATCTTCTCTCTCTCTCTCTCTCACTAATAGTTGTTAAGCCCAGCGGAAACCACCGCAAACCACCGCAACAACGTTCTTAGACATAAAGAATATAAAACAAGAAAAAATGGAGGAAATAGGGACCGGAGTTGAAAACAATGGGAAAGTTATGAGTGGGAACGCAGCAGGACATGGGGAGAGAGGAGTTAAACAAATAAGGGAGAAGACAAGTAAAGAGAAGGAGAAGACGAGTGGACACACGTCAGAGAAGACAGGAAAAAGAAAGAAAGAAAAACGATGAAAAAATAGTAAAACAAGATGGAAAAGAAACGATAAAAAAAAAAAAGGAAAAAAAGAGGCAAAAGTAAAAAGTCGAATAGACACATAGGTGAGATGATGGAAAAGAAGAGAGAAAGAGGAGAAGCATTAAAAAAGAAAAAGAAAAATAAATGGGGTCTCTGAAATAGGGAAGTGATGGGTCATAGTTTTCTAAAAGCCTTTTACCATTTAAAAGCCATTACATAAAAGTTATAATTCAATATGAGTTGTGTCTTTTTCAATGTTCAACTTTAAATTCGACCATGACATGTCCATGCCCAACTTTAAATTGGATCATGACATGTCCTCATCCAACTCTAAGTTAGGTCGTGGCTCGTCCCCGCCCAATTTCGTGTTGGGTCGTGGCTCGTTCGGGTCCAATTCTAACTTGGGTCATGGCGCGTTCACACCCAACTTCATGTTGGGTAATGCCGCGTACGCTCCCAACTCTAAGTTGGGCAAGGACACATCTGCACCCATCTCTAGCCCTCCTACGTTGTATAAAGTATATCAAGTCAGGTAATATAAAAGTAAGCTTGAGTATACAGAAAAAAGGTTCGAAACCTTATACTTTGAGATATAAACACAATTCTTCTTCTTCTTCTTCTCTAACTTCTATATTTTCTTCTCCTTCTTCCTCTTTATCATCATAAAAGCTCATTAATATCTTCATTAATGTCTTTTGCCATATAAAAATACTTCGTACTGACTTAATCTTTGGAGGGTCCTCCATCAACATCCTCAGGGGTCTATAAGAGACAATGTGCAGGTATTCATTGAAGAGAAGATTTACAACATTTAGAGATACCTGTCAAAGAAGAAGTCATTGCAGTCAGAAAGTGAAGGTCGTAGAACACATTGTAAATGATATACAAGGATCTTAAGGAATAAGTCGTTCCAGAATATTCCTTGTGATTTTTGTATCCTCGTCAAGAAGAGAAAAAAGGAAAAAAAGTCGTCAACCTGTAACAAGATCACAGAATATTCCCTGTGTTTTTTTAACTTTTAAAAATAATTTAGTTATTCAATGAAAATATTTTTTTTTATTTTCATTCATGATTTTAAAACCATGAGTGTAAGGTTACTAATTCCTGAAAGTAGCAAACTCTGGAATAGTTTTATACAATGCAATAAAAATCATCAAAGCACATATATGGTTATGCCTTTATCAAAAGTGGGGGATCATTGCGACTGGCTAGTTTGGTGTGTCAAAAGCTTGGACAAACCTTTTTTATCCTTTTTATATTCGAGTTCGACTAATTTCTTCGGTATACAATATTATTTTAAGATTAATTTTCATGCAAATAAATTAAATTTTTTTTCTAACGATTTAGTCAAAGTTAATTATGATATTTACATCAATACCAGAATTTATATATATAACCTACAAGAACTAGATTTGAATCCCGATGACTATAAAACCCTTATTTGAATTTATATAAGATTATTATTATTATTATTATTATTATTATTATTATTATTCAGAGAGTTATTCAAGAAATTTTATTTCAAAGTTTTCTAGAAATTAATTAAGAACCCTTATTTTCCTATTTCTGTACTATATCTTACCACATTAACATGTAGCAAAACATAGCGTCGGTCATAGACTGGTGGCTGGCCACAAGTGTGTATAGACATACAAGCCACTTGAATTGAAGAGCAGTCACTAGTTAAATTTTGCCACAGGAGAATATTTCTCTATAAATATATACTCATCTCCTAAGCTTCTCCAAATAAACCATTCATTTATCATCATCTCCTTCAAGCTAGTTCTGTCACATGCATGGGAAAGGAACTAGAGCAATCCATGTTGAGAGAGACCACCCATAGTGCTCAAGTTATGACCTTAAAAAATACTAGAACTTTTACCGTTTTGGAAAACAACTCACCGTCGGCCACAACACTTAGCTGTGGTTCTTCATCTTCTTTAATATCGTCATCTATTGAACATCTTTGTGGTTCCTCTGAATCCTTTAGAACTCTAAATAATGGTGGCACAAAGAGTAACTCCACTGAAAGAAGGCTGGCATGGTTGCGCTCTCAAATTGTTGGTGATGATGTAGAGTTTGATTCTCCATTTGGTAGAAGAAGACTCACCTATGCCGATCACACTGCCTCCGGCCGATCTCTTCGCTATATAGAGAATTTCATCATCAAGAATGTTCTTCCCTTTTACGGTAACTTATTATTGTTTTGCTTGCTTCATTTTATTTTATAGCTAGACTTCATCGTTTTTTTTCCTCTTTTCCATTGTCAAGTTATCAAGGGTAGCTCTCACACTTGAAACCTTCCATAACCCTTTTGGAACATGCACGACTTTTAAGAATATGAACTAAGGCATTGTTTGACTTGACTTTTGTCCTATAAAAAAGTAAATTCAAATCAAGTGATTGTGTATCATTTGTTTGTTTCCTTGCAACTATTTGAATTAAACAAATCACACTTGTCCTGGACTCGTCTTTCTCACTTTTTTTATGACACAACTCTATCTTTCGTGAGCAAAAATGTTGCCGGCTATTTTTTATGACCCAATATAAATTAATTTTCTTCGGAGGTCTTAACTTTTAAGAATTAACGCGTACAGGTAATACACACACTAGTGACAGTCATGTGGGGCATCGGACCACAAAAATGTTGCATGAAGCTGCTGAATATATCAAGAAATGCTTGGGTGGTCGACAAAATGATGCAATCATGTTTTGTGGCTCGGGCACAACCGCGGCTATTAAAAGATTACAAGAAGTAATTGGGATCGCCGTGCCATCAACTTTGAGAGAGAGGCTGATAAAATGCCTGAGTAATGAAGAGAGATGGGTAGTTTTTGTCGGTCCTTATGAGCACCACTCGAATCTCCTCTCATGGAGGCAAAGCTTAGCTGAAGTGATAGAGATAGGTTTAGATGACAATGGCTTGATAGACATTGAAGATCTAAGACAACGACTTGAAACGTATAGACATGCAAACAGGCCAATTTTGGGCTCTTTCTCTGCAAGTAGTAATGTGACAGGGATTTACTCGGACACTCGAGGAATTTCTCAACTTCTTCATCAATATGGTGGATTTGCTTGTTTTGATTTTGCTGCAAGGTAACACAAAATTTATTCTTTTTTTTTTTATATTTTTTATTCATCGATAAAATAATCAATAAATTAATTTCAATCATCTATGCATGACGTGCATAATTTTAATTTTATTTATTGTATCTGAATGTAGCGGCCCATACGAGAAAATTGACATGAGATCTGGAAAGTTTGATGGTTATGATGCTATTTTCCTTAGCCCACACAAATTTCTTGGGGGGCCTGGATCGCCAGGAATACTTTTGATGAGAAAAGCCCTTTATCAATTGCGATCTTCTGCTCCATCAACTTGTGGAGGAGGAACTGTTAACTACGTAAATGGTTTCAGTGAAAAGGTATGCCCTATATATTCTTCTATTTTCTCAAAGTCAGTGAGCTAACCCTAGCTCAGATTTTAACTCAGATTAATATATCTACATGATCAAATGCAGGATACACTGTACTTGAATGATATAGAAGAGAGAGAGAGTGGAGGAACTCCTCAAATAATCCAAACCATCAGAGCATCGTTGGCTTTCTGGGTTAAAGAATATATTAGCCACAAAGTAATTAAAGAACAAGAGGATATTTACATAGAAAAGGCACTAAACAGGCTCCTCCCAAATAAAAATATATGGGTTTTAGGTAACACGACTGCCAGGCGACAAGCTATACTGTCCTTTCTCATATACTCTACTACAAACTCTTCCTCGACTGGCATGATACATGAGTACTGTGATGGAACTGATAACAAAGACGTCAATGACGAGGTTCTTTATATGTGGAGAGAGACAGGGAAGAGAAGAGGCAAACCTCTTCATGGACCTTTTATAGCAGCAGTCCTTAACGATGTATTTGGTATTCAAGCTCGAGGTGGCTGTGCTTGTGCTGGACCTTATGGTCATAATCTGCTCCATGTCAACGAGCCTAGCACCCTAGCCATCAGATCTGCCATAGAAAAGGTGAATGTTTTTTTTTTTTTTTATAGTATATTTATGTTCCTGAGATTCACGAATTGCCGCTGCAAGTAAATAGCAAAGTCTGATGCCATTACTTTTATGCTTTAATTGCAGGGTTATGCTGGAGTGAAGCCAGGATGGACAAGACTTAGCTTCCCCTACTACATGTTCAACGAGGAATTTGAGTTCATTCTTACGGCAATTGAGTTTTTAGCCATTTACGGCCATCGATTTCTCCCATTGTATCACTTCAACTGGAAAACTGGTAGCTGGACTTTCAGCAAAAGGGAATTTAAAGACCTAGTGGTTGAAGAAAACAAGGACAATATTAACAAGTTTGAATCATATCTGATAAGGGCTAAACAGATTGCAAATCTCCTTCCCAAATTCCCTTCCCAGCGTAAGATTCCACAGGACATAAACCCCAACCTCTTGTTCTTCCAGGTCTAGTCCACCCTCTCTTGGCTGCTAATTATTCCTGTGTGCAGTCATGTTGATGAAAAGTCACATAACTAGTTTGTATGCTATATATATTTATTCAATAAAGTTGATGAAAAACATATATATTTGTGTCATTATCTTTATTATCTATGTATTAAGATAATTAATGAGTATTATCTAAATGAAGAACTAAGATTCGATTAATTTAGGTTCGGATATACAAGATTAATTCATTATACCTACGGTATAATAATGAGTGGAGTATAAATAATAGTTTTGAATTCAAATACAAGCATGTATAATACCAAAACTAGCCTTACTATTCATTGTCAACCCTAATACAGAGTGGCTTATCAATAGATTCCTTTGGCCACCATCTCCGGTTCGAACCGATTAACGGGATTAGCGATGCTAACATGCCATCTTCTCAAATATTCCGAGGAACCTTCGTTATTCTTGGAAGATCCAATAGCTTGCCATTAAGGATTTAAAGCCATTAATCCAATGATAAATGGGAGTTGAATCTTGATATTCAAATAGATTAATGCATCGTGTTTTAAAAAAAAATTTATTTTTTTTATTTTTTTATTTTTTAATAAATTGATATTAAAAATAAATTTTAAAAATTAAAATATATTAATTTTTTATATTTTTAAATAAAAAACAATTTAAAAACAACATTTACCATTATCTCAAACACTAAAAAAACCCCACCTATCCTCGCACCACAGCCTTGGAAGCCAAGAAGAAGTATATTTATAAATATTGGAAGTAATATTTATTATATGTTTGATAATACAATATAAGTAGTGTTTTAAAAATATTTTTTATTTGAAAATATATTAAAATTATTATTTTTTCTAGATTTTTTTATTTTTAAAATCAACATATTAAATTATAAAAAAAACACTTCAAAAAATCATTATAGTATTTTTTTCAAGCATTTTAAAAAGCAAATTGAACTTAAAGAAAAAAAACTCCTTTATTTGTTGAGATTGGACCGAATATTTAAAGATATTAATGGTTGGATGTACAATTGTCATGTGCACATATAAATACAAGTTATATTTTCAAGTTCTGTTTAGTATTTGAATTTTAACATATTTTTCATTAATATTTTATTTTTAATTAGTATTTTTAATGTTTTTTTTTCACATATTTCCCTTTCCCTTTTCTATTTTTTTATTAGAAAACTCCTCCTTTTTACCCCCGTTATCTCCTCAACTGCACATCCGTTAAGCTTGGAGGGAAAACAATGCAAAATAAAACTAATTAGTTAATCATAATGAATTATTAATGCTGATAATAAATGATAAATCCGCCTCTTAAAGTGCTCCCACTCCATCAGCGCACTTTAGTAAAACCCATATCCTCAGACATTAAAAAAAATATAAGAAAAATCAAAATTCAAATTTTCTAAATTAAAAAGAAAAAGAAAATTACCTCTCCTGCCCCCCCCCTCTCTGCAACAACAACAACAACAACCACCTTGCCCCACCACCATCACCATAGCCAGCACCAGTAACGACACGTCGTTCCTTCTCAAAATCCGATTAAAATCACAACAACCGACGATCCTCTCTCTCTTTTTTACATTTTCTTTTCCGTTGGTAAAAAATTCAAAATTCTCTCATTTTCCCGATCATCCATCTTTTTAGTTTCTCGACAACCAAACAGAAATTTTTTTCGATTTCTCTCGGTTATTTGCCTGCCTCTGACTTAGCTTTTTTTTTTTTCCTGCTTTGATTTCGATTGCTTGTCTCAGTGAGGCATTTCAATTTCGAATCAGTGAAACCACTAGGAGGAGAAGAATATTAGGGTTTCGGATCGAGGTTTTTGGTCACTTCTAGGGTTTAACATTGGAATTTTTAAATTTTGTGTTTGTAGCAGGGTTTCCTTTAATGATCTGATTTGGAGAGAGATATATATATAGTTTTATGATGGGAGATAGACAATGGTGAGGCTGTTAGGATTAAATCGCGGAGAATCGGATGATTCTCCGCGAGAGATTACCTCGAGGACGACTCCTTTAACTAGTGAGTCAGGTGAGAGTGGGTGGTTGATTAGGTTCTTTGACTCATCTTTCTTTTGTGAGTGGATTGCAGTTAGTTATCTATACAAGCACGATCATGCCGGGGTTCGGGATTATCTGTGTAATAGAATGTATACATTGCCCTTATCGGGTATTGAGAGTTATTTGTTTCAAATTTGTTATATGATGATACATAAGCCAAGTCCGTCACTTGATAGGTTTGTTATTGATATGTGTTCTAAGTCGTTGTTAATAGCTTTGAAAGTGCATTGGTTTTTGTTGGCGGAGCTTGAGGATTCGGATGATAATGATGGGATTAGTAGGATTCAGGAGAAGTGTCAGATTGCTGCGACTTTGATGGGAGAGTGGCCGCCATTGTTGAGGCCACGGAATGAGTTTTCGAGTCCTGGGAGTAAGAATCAGGTTTTGAATAGAATCTTGTCATCAAAACAGAAGTTGTTGTCATTGGCTTCTTCTCCACCTCTACAGAAGTCTACGCAATTATCGGGGAATAGTTTGCAGGAGGATGGGACTGGGAGTCAGTTGTCACCGGATGAGAATAAGATTTTTAAGAAGTTTATTCCTGGTCCAAAGGTTAGAGATGCTTTGTTGTTTAGGAAGTCAGTTGATAAAGATGATACAAAGGCTAGAGATGCTTTATTGTTTAGGAAGTCAGTTGATAAAGATGATACAAAGGCTAGAGATGCTTTGTTGTTTAGGAAATCAGTTGATAAAGATGAGGATGAGGGTGGAAAGGATGGATTTTTCAAGAGACTTTTGAGGGATAGTAGTAGACGCGAGGATGAGGAGTTGACAACAAGTTCAGATGGTTTTTTCAAGAGGCTTAGAGATAGCATTAAAAGCGAGGATGAGGAGTTGACGTCCAGCTCAGATGGGTTTTTCAAGAGGCTTCTTAGGGACAATAGTAGAGTCGAGGATGAGGAAGTAATGTCAAGCTCCGATGGCTTTTTCAAGAAACTGTTTCGTGATAGTAAGAGTGATGGTGATGAAAAGCTGGTTTCTAAATCTGCTGAAGACGATGAAAAAGAGGGGTTCCTTAAGAGGTTTTTTAAGGAGAAGTTTGAAGACAAGAAAGATGGAAATGATCAGAACGAGGATGAAGAAAGGTTGAAGCTTGAAGAGAAAGGTTCAAAATCTGCAGAGGATGATGAAAAAGAGGGGTTCTTCTGGAAGTTGTTCAAGGATAAGTTTGAGGAAAAGAAAGATGGGACTGATAAACCTGATGAGGGGACTGTCAATGGTGAGGAAGAAGAACCTTCTGACTTTTCCTTGTTTCGAAGACTGTTTCGTGTGCATCCTGAAGAGGTCAAAAGTTCTCCTGTGAATGAAAATAACAATAGTGGTAGCTTGCTTGAAAGCAGCCTGGGTACTGAGAATTTTTTTCGCAAATTGTTTAGAGATCGTGAGCGCTCAGTTGAAGACTCTGAGTTATTTAGTTTTAAGAAGAACAATGAGGTATGCTGATAATCATTTTGTCATGCTGTGTTGGGTTTGTCTGAAAATCTGGCTGTTGCTTTGCAGCACATTGCTCTTTTAAAGTTACAAAGCGGTGAACCACACTTTATAATTATTACTATCTAATGACTAAAGCTATATTCTAGTGCCTGGTGATCTTAATCAATAAAAGATGTGGCATTTACATTACATGTAGATACCTTACACCAGCAGTTATCTGCAGTGGCAAAGTATTCTACTTGTAGTTATTTGCTGCGGCAACACAGTTATATTGGCCTCTTTATTTGCATGCTTAAGCTATGAGAAAGATTAGGGTCACTAAATGTTGAAATTTGTTGGTCGACTGTATACAGTTTTTCTTGTTTTTATTGATAGTGGGAGTGTAAGAGGATATGCTTAAGCATGAAACATCACCACTGGATTTTTCATGTTCGAAGTAAATCACCTCTCTTGATTTCTTGAAAATCACACTCCATATCCTTTTAGTTTGAACTTTAAAATGATATTAGGGCTATGTTTTGTGCTTTTTTGGCATTAATCTTTGTGATGGTATCATTATCTTTGTTTAGTTTGTTCTGTTCATCTGGTTATGCTAGTTGTAAATTTGAGAGACCCCAAAGTGATTTTACTTGATCTCATATCGGTCCCTGTAAAGTTTTATATATTTTTAAAAGGGTGTTGTGGTCATTATTTCGCTTCTGGGCTTGGATGCTTTGATGATAGTCTCCCAACATCATGCTTGCAAAAGGAGCCATGGACTAGTTAAGCTTAGAGTGATGCTGGAGGCCTGTCTCCATTTTTAGACCTTATCTTCTTATGAGGCGTGTATTTCTCATTGCAGTCATCTCTTATCATAATCCATATCTCAGGTACCTGATAAAAGGCCAACTGGATTTTCACTTGAGAAAAACAACTTACTGAATTTTGTGAGTGCAGCTGCTTTTAGCTAGTGAAGCCACTTGATGTGGTACCACCAAGGACATGGACTGAACCATTCGCATAAAGGATGAGAGGGATTAAAGGAGGGCATGAGGATGACCCAATTCCGATTATAGAAATAAAATGATTTTTAGTTTGTGTCCATCCATCGTAAGATCTGTTACAACTCCCTTTTTTGTGGCCATTTTGACTTTGAGACTATTGCATCACCCGTAGCCCTAAATTCTTCATGATATGGCATGAAGTGTACAAAAGAAGCAGTATTCTGTTAGTGAGAAATATGATGAAGAAACCTTTATATCCAAGGCATGTTTTGGTTACATGCAGAGAGGGCATTTAAAGATGCATTCCATTTAAGCAAAAGCTGAACTTGTGGATGTGTACCTGCCTATTGGTCACTATTAGGTGGGAGTCAGGAAACCTTTCAGAACAGCTGTGTTCAAGGGGAGAAAGAAATAATTGCAACATGTAATAGCTGTAACTTTCAATTAAACAGATGAAGTACATGAAATTCAACTTAAGAATATTATAATAATGTAAACAGCTGGGAATAAGGATTTTTGCAAGGTCATATTTACTTAGGAAAAGCATCTAGTGGGCTCCTTCTGCTTGCTATTGTTGATGTCCTGTATTTGTGCTGGTTGGGAGGTGCCTTTATTAAAGGTTCTTGGCTACAAGTTTCTTAGCATTTCCTCATTCAAATCTTCTGGGCTCTAATCTTGCAGAAGCATCCTGGATCACCTAAGCAACAGAATGAGAAATCAAACACAAAGCCCCCACTTTCAAATACTGCAGCACTGTTCCGGAAAGGGGCTTATCATGAGTCATTGGACTTTGTGATGACATTATGTGAAACTTCGTATGGTTTGGTGGATGTATTTCCTGTTGAAGATCGTAAAAGTGCTCTTTGTGAGGTTAATGCTTTTCTATGCTTTCTGTTTCTTGCATGCAAATATTACACACACAAAGGATTTGCTTTCTTGTCCACTCTTTGGGCTGGTTAGCTAGCTGCCCACTTTTCTTGGATGAAGAAATACCCTTGATTTTTAGTTTCTTGCATTTTAAAATGAGGGTAGAAGGGTGATTTGACAGAATCTCACTCTTTCTCGACACTTATCTGATTGTTCTCCATTTATCATCCAATCCCCAGTCAACAAAGCCTTGAAAAAATCTCAATACCTTGGAATTGAAACTATGAAATTAAGAAACAAGTCCAAGATGAAGACAATGGCCTGAGTCAGAAACCCTGCCTCTTACAAACGACTGTCAGTGAGGATTTAGATACATGCCTTACGGAAGAAGAAATTATCGATAGGTCTAGCAGTTCTATCAGGCAGCAAGCTGTCACTTAAAGTAATCTCCAATTCAATCTTAATTTATATTTTATTAAACAAATTGCTATACAACCATTGAAATTAATCAGAAAAGATGGGAGTGCTATGAGATGAATATTCATCTAGCAGCAAAGATGAAATAGGTTTTATTTTTCTGCAATGTTGGTGAGAGAAAGAGCAAAGATGAGATCCATTGTGTGAAGAGATTGTCTAGTTAAAAGAGAAAGAAAGTAAACTTGTGTATTAGAAATTTGAAATGATTGAAATAACCTTTGAAATTTCAATTTATATGTGAGAGTAGTCTAAAAAAGTGGGCTGCATGCTAATCTACCCAAAGAATAGCAGGTTAATGCACACATGTGGTGCATGATATTCTCTTGAATGCTTTCTGAAACAGTGTGTTTTCTCACCCTTGTGTTTTCAGTCACTTGCAGAGATCAACATGCATTTAGCTGAGGCTCAAAACAGTGGAGGTATAAACCATTTTGGGTTTTAGTTGAAAGATTGCCATCTCAAAACCACAACATGTTTAACTGTTCTGGCACATGCTTCAGCTTTGATGACGGTATTATTGTCTAAAGGTGGTCTTAGAAATTGTGGCAAAGATTAATAATGTAGGGTTTCAAAATATGATGCAAAACACATGATCTTGGAAAATATCTTTCAAATTTTACATTAATAATGGAAGAAGTGTCTGGGCAGCTGTTAAAATATGTACTACTTTTTTTAGCCCATTATATGTGTTTATATTTTGTACGCATTTCTCTAAGATGTTTGGTGTTGTGGAGACATTTTTGTAGCCCTTTGAAAGATCATTTTGTAAATTGTGTTGCCAATTTATTAAGTTTTTCCTTTGGAAATGTATCTTTAATCATTGAGGATTGTTAGTATTATTGTTAGTATTATTTGGGTATATAAGTTGGGCTGCTATCTTTTTTCTAGATGTTGGTGCTCTTTTTTTCTCTAGAAAAAAGAGAGAGAAAAGAAAAGGAAGCAACCTCACTCTCTTTCTCCCCCCGTCTTCCATCTAGTATTTCTGAATTGCAAAAATTATAGCCTTGTTTAAAGTGCCAATGTGAGTGGTCCAGTCCATGTTTATTCTTGCAATTAGGACAGTATATGAATTTGTTATGAACTTATGCTTTGCTGATGAGAGTTCACTATCAGGAAGCAGTATTTTCAGTTTAATTGAAGTTCTCTTTATGGATGATTTTGGATATGAGAACTTTGACTATCAAGAAATTGAAGTTTCTACTGCTAATTAATTTTACTTCTTCCACGCATAACCCCAGTTAATATGCATCCTTTTTCCAGTTATGTACATTTATCATTTAGTATTTTCTCATTATTTTACTGTTTCTCTTTATAGTTTTAGGAGCTCATAATTTTAATAGTGCTCTCTATACTTTTAGGGGTTTGCTTTCCAATGGGAAAGGGGATGTATCGCATTGTTCATATACCCGAAGATGAAGCTGTTCTCTTGAATTCTAGGGAAAAGGCACCTTACCTGATTTGTGTTGAAGTATTGAAAAGTGAAATGCCAAGGTATGTTGTGGACTTGAATCACTGGAAAATACCACAGGGTCCAATTGGAATGCGTTACAATACAAAACTTTTTTTTTTCACAACAATGATTTTACCTGTACATATGCTTGATTTTTCTTCCTGCAAACCCTTTTCAGTAATAGCAAGGAGACATCTGGTACTCAAAAGCTTTCCAGAGGAGGAATTCCTCTAGCAAATGGTGATGCATTCTTGCAGAAGCCACCTCCTTGGGCTTATCCTTTGTGGACTGCCCAGGAAGTTTATCGGAATAGTAGTGATAGGATGTCTCGATCAACCGCAGAGGCAATTGACCAGGCAATGTCCCATTCATCAGAAATGAAAATGAAATTTGTTAGTGTGAGTCTTTCAGTGGAGAAGCAATTCCCTAGCCAGTCAACTATCATTGAAGCACCTAAATTGAATTCTGGCATCAATTGTATGCATCAAAATGCTTCACATTGTAATGATTTGGAATGGGTAAGGGTAGTGTTGACAGCAGATCCTGGAGTTAGAATGGAAGACACAGGGTATGCAGGGGCACCACGACGCAAGGAGCATCGTCGTGTTCCTAGTACAATTGCCATGGAAGAAGTAAAGGTGGGTTGTTGTGAATGGATTGCCATTATTGTGTGTTTTTGTCTTTGATGGTCATGATACAACTTTAACTGTCTTCTGCAGGCTGCTGCAGCCAAAGGGGAAGCACCTCCTGGACTCCCTCTGAAAGGGGCTGGTCAAGATTCCTCAGATGCACACCCAAAGGTGAAGATTCATAAAAGTTGATAAATCATGTTTTCTGTTTCTTAGTCCAAAATGATGGAATTTAAAGTTTTGAATCTCCACAGGTTGATGGCAATCCCAAGGCCAGTGATGCCTTATCTGGTGAACTCTGGGAGGTCAAGAAAGAGAGAATACGCAAAGCTTCATTATATGGGAAATTACCTGGTTGGGACCTGCGCTCTGTAAGTTCTGCATATTGAACTATGTTTCTCTTTCAAGTTTTGCTGATAATTGAAATGGTTAATGTTAATTGAATAGCACAGGCACATTTCATGTGGCTGTGTGTTTGTTTGTGGTTGAGGCTTCTCGTTTATGTGCATCTTTTCAGCTTTATTTACAAGAATCTTGACAATGTGTAGGTATTTACATGTATCCTTGTATGGTTCTCTTGACAATGTGTAGGTATTTACATGTATCCTTGTATGGTTCTATGTATCTTCTAGAATGCTTAATTGTCTACAGTGTTTGATTTGATCTTTCCTTTTTAGGCTACCAAGTGAACATGTAATCCTAATAAATTTCTGCGAGTTGCTATTTTTAAATTGCCTTCTGTTCTAATAAAAACTTTTGCTTGTTTTGTTTCTCATGCAGGTTATTGTGAAGAGTGGTGATGATTGTAGGCAGGAGCATCTTGCTGTGCAACTCATTTCTCACTTTTATGGTAGGTGCCTGCAGATTGTGTTGCATTCATCATGGCTAACTATTCAGAGGTTGTTGTCTGAAAGCAGCATGTTTCTTCTTAGGGATGCTATATAAGTTGGCAATAAATTTCCTGAACTATATAAGTAGGATGTGTCTGTATTTGTGCCTATGCTAAATGGCTAAAACTATCTGCATTAACCATGCTTCTCTCCAATTTAAATGAACAGTTAATCAATAGCAACTAAAAAGAATAACAGAAAATTTCTGGGAATTCTGGACTTCTGAAGTCCTTGTTTATACCTAAGAGGTTACTTTGCTAAAATCTGATGATCTACACATTTTCAAGAATCCAAGTGGGCCTTCTTTTGCTATCTTCTTAATCTTGTCAGATCAAATTTTCTATCCAAATTCATTTTGCCTAACTTGAAGCATCTAAATGCCCTTGCTTTACATATTTTCAAGAATCCAAGACAGACCTTTTTTGTTATCTTCTTAGTGCGTGTTTGATATTATGGTGCAAGGGGCCTTTGAAAAGTGTTTTTTGCTAAAAAATGCATCAAACTGTTTTTTTTTTCCAGATATTTTTTTTTAATTTTTGACATCAGCATATCAAAATTATCGAAAAACATAAAAACAAACATCAATTTGATGTTTTTTTCAAGGCAAATGCATTTTTGAAAAGCACTAAAAAAAAGAAGCTACCGTACTCTCAAATGGGTTCTTAAGGTGTCAGATCAAATATTCCATCCAAATTCATGTTGCTTAACTTGATGCTTCTAAATCTTCTTGATCTTTCTTTTTTTTCTTTTTTGTTTTTGTGCAAATTAAACTTAGCTGTCACATTGACTTTGAGATGATGAGTTGAGCCTAAAGTGCATTCCAGTTAATGTTATAAGCTCCGATGCAAGAGTTATCTTTTTTGTTTGTGTCAAGTTCTTATGTTCAAATTATTCCAAAAAGTTGGATTTTGT
The DNA here is from genome assembly GCA_015852605.2 of Populus deltoides. Taxonomy (NCBI): domain Eukaryota; kingdom Viridiplantae; phylum Streptophyta; class Magnoliopsida; order Malpighiales; family Salicaceae; genus Populus; species Populus deltoides. Next base: position 2,768,433 of record CM027576.2, on the reverse strand, counting down.
TTCTTTTTTTTCTACAGTAGGTTCAAGCTTAAAATATTTAGGTTTTAATGCCAGATATATTTCAAGAAGCTGGTCTCCCTCTTTGGTTGCGTCCCTATGAAGTTCTATGTACTTCATCTTACACAGCTCTCATTGAAACAATTCCAGATACGGTAATTATGTATATTAGTTCTGTTTGATTTGTTTTATAAAGACTGTTCTTTGGTATCTCAGTGATATTGCCTTGGTTTGCAGGCATCAATCCATTCTATTAAGAGCAGACATCCAAATGTCACGAGTTTGCGTGACTTTTTTGTTGCCAAGTATGGAGAGAACTCCCCAAGTTTTAAGCTTGCACAGGTATTAAACATTAAAAAATAGTGGTGCACTGACATTATCACCATGGTTAAACAGGCTTATTCACCCCAAGAAAATCCATTGATGCATTAGCAAATGCATAGTCATTATTTTGGTGGGTTAGTCAGGATGCTTATTCTTCCTAGAAGTTTTGTGGCTCTACATGTATTGGTGGCTTTCTTCATCTTTTATTTTTATGTGGAAAGCTACCATAGAGGAGATTCTACAAGTATAGAGGACACAATACAGTAATTATAGATTTTGAAGAATTAGCATCCAATTTCTCACTACTTCTTTAGGCATTTTTTTGCAACATGAAATACTGCACCAGAAAGCATAAACTGGAATTCATATTAGTTAAAAAAAAATGTTGTTTCTCACTCTAGAAATGGTTGTGGATTAATGTGAAAGCTTTCTGTTTAATAGGCTCATGCTTCTATTGGCAGTGCTTCCTTCTCAAGCATGGTTTTTTTTATCTGGGAAGGATGGTGAAATCTGTTTGTGATTTGGAACATTTTCTCATGTTAACAACATCAGTCGCCTAAGCTGTACATAGCATTAAAACCTCTGCCTAATGCTTTTATTTGGCATATTATTGTTTGTTCATAGATATTGGATCCCCAGTTTTGATATTTGTAGTTTCTGGTTTTATCATGGTTCCTGTAATTTGAGACTGCATCTTGTATCAGTGTTGCAAACCTTTGTCTTCCCCAAATTCTTACTTCTATAGTTTAACAGCAAATGGTGACTTGGGCTGTATATTTAATTTTCTTTTTTCCCTTTTCTTTCTCATTAAAGATATATCCCCAAGGTTTTATTTATTTATCTACATCTTATTTCTTCAGAGGAACTTTGTTGAAAGCATGGCTGGATATTCTCTTGTGTGCTACCTTTTACAGGTATGGTGCCTGATCTCACTATCGTTTAAGAATGTGAGGTCCCAAATGCAAATGTCTTTACTAGTCACCTCTCACCTGTCATACTCGTCCATATCAGGAAATGATAGAAAATTTTACTTTTTTAATGTTGTCTTAATGAATTTTTTTCTAACAAAAAATGTTTTTTCAAGGAGAATGTAAAGATGTCCATTTGCAATTTAAAAATATATTAAAATCTTTATCCTTTTTGAAATGGACAAATGTGGGATGGATGGAGTGTTAGATTTTGAGAAAAATCGATGGCATATTTGTGTATCTGTAAAGATGACTTTTTCTCCAGAGTAAGCTGCATCCTTCATTTAGGTGTTACTATCATGTAAAAAATATTCAACACTCCAAACCAACTGGTCAAATAGAGTGTATTTTCTTGTACTATTAGCTTTTATAACCAGAATGATTTGCACCTTATGTTTTACTTATTTCATTCATTCTCTTTGTGAGAAAAATGCATTTCTTTTTTGTTTTTTTCTCAGGTGAAGGACAGGCACAATGGGAACTTGTTAATGGATGAAGATGGCCACATTATACACATTGATTTTGGCTTCATGCTCTCTAACTCTCCTGGTGGTGTAAATTTTGAAAGTGCACCTTTCAAACTAACCCGGGAACTTCTTGAGGTATGGTAGTCTATTTTATGTGCCAGTGTGTGTGTCCACATTTTTGTTATTGTTCTGCAACTGGTTTTGGATTTTGCTTATGGATCTTATTCCAGGTCATGGATTCTGACGCTGAGGGAATTCCAAGCGAGTTCTTTGACTATTTTAAGGTAGTGATAACACTTTCTACTGTTTCAATCCAATTACATCGTTTTGGCTCTTCAATCTCGTGATTGATTGACTTATCATTTGCCCTTCAAATGCAGGTTTTATGTATTCAAGGCTTCTTGACATGTCGTAAGCATGCAGAGCGTATTATTCTCCTTGTTGAGATGTTGCAGGTATAACTGAACTATCATTAACCTTCCAATGTTTTCTGTTGTTCTGGTCCTTTCTTTCTTCATCATTTTTCCCCCAGTATGTGGTTTTCATAAACTATGCATGGCATATGTTGTGTGACCATATATGATCCTGATACAAACATCATGAGACTGCTTTTGACAAGACTGATTTGGATTGCACATTTTAGAGCTTACTATGTATGTTAGATGGAAAAACTGAGATGAATAAATATGTAGGTGAGACTTGATGGCCCTTTGTGGAAAAGAATGATCTTGGGCATGAGAATGTCCTGCTTTGTACAAGGTGGGCTGGTTGTTAATGTATGGCACTACTGGGGTCATGAGTAGGGATCAAAACCTTGTGGGACTGGTTAGGTTGGATATCTTGGGTTTTTGGACCTGTCCTTGCTCATCTGCTGTCTTATATACCCAGAATGTATCCTGGGCCTGGGCTATCTACATTCCCCTTCCTATTAGGTTTTTCATCAGCTTTCTCTTACTGCAGTCTTCTTTCCCACGCATGCCATTTGTTTGTACTCAGTGGCACCTGAGCTTGTTAGTTTCTTTCTGTAAACCTGCAAGTTTTCCTCGAAGTTTTGGTTCATAGTTTAAGTTTGTGGCAATTTCTCGATGATGTTCATAAAGCCTTTAAATCTTGTTTTGTTGCCCACAAAATTGGTGAAGAAATGACAGCGGGCCATGGATTATTGTTGCAACATGTGAATTGTGGATTTGAAATTTAACCGCTGTGATTTCTTTCTCTGATACAGAGTATTTCAGTCTGACTTATCAGCCAAATCTGATCTGTTTCAACTTTAATAGCACTGGTATTGTTAAAGCAAATAAAATCTGTTTGGGTTGCTCGTCCCCAATAAGTAACTGGGAATTTGGGCTGAGGAGTGATGCTTGAGAAGTGCCGAAGCTGATCTATGGTCACTAAAGTTTGAAATAGGACAATTAATTTTCGTTGTTCTTAGTTATTTGATAGAGGGAGAAAAGGAGCACATAATTTTCAATCCAACAAAATTATGTAATTTCTTTGGAGGGGTCTGGCTTTATGATTCTGGTGCTCTAATGTCAGCAATACCAATGATTTGTTGACTGATGGACTTGTTTGTCTTTTCTTTTTCTGAATCAGGATTCTGGTTTCCCTTGCTTTAAAGGTGGTCCACGGACAATACAGAACCTAAGAAAGCGATACCATCTAAGTTTGACAGAAGAGGTGACATTGCAATTTTATATTCGTATCAATCTGCACAGCATTTGAATGCTATGGTTGTCATGAGACAATGTGTTTCTTTCTTGCAGCAATGCGTGTCCTTGGTGCTCTCTCTGATCAGCAGCAGCTTAGATGCATGGCGGACACGGCAGTACGATTATTATCAAAGGGTTTTAAATGGAATATTGTGAGGTTAGATTTGTTTGGTGACTGCCTTCTTTGCTCCCTTTGACCAAGCCAGTCTGTCCAGTGAAGCATTTTGATTGGAGCTGTTTGTAAAATGATGTCATCTAATGGCAATTGGTTCACTGCACTGTGGTTTTGGCAACTAAGCAGAATAGTGATGACAGTTTGTGACCTGTTTTCGCTTGGTGTGAGGAAATTGTAATTGTATCGGCTGAAATACCTTTTAAAAGTCCTGCAGGCTGCATTTACCTCAGCAAGGTTTTCTTTTTTTCATCATTTCCCTTGTCATTTGTCATAGAATTCTGCTGGCTGCTGGGGGAATTTAGTTACACGACAAGAGAAATACTGCACTGTTTACGCATCTTCAGATAGAACATACGTGTACATAGTGATTCCTTGGGGGACAACGTTCCAGGCATGAAATGGTGTCTGAGGCTGTAATTTTTGGTTCCCATTGCAGCTACTTCATATTCCACACTGGTTAGTGATCAGAAGCAGCTGAGCATTCCCGATTTTGTATCTATTCATATTTCGAAGTCTATTATTTTCTTCCGATTAAAGTTTGAACAGACTGTATATTGGATAGGCGGCCCTGTCAGTCAGTAACTGTTCTCCGTTTGATGTCTATTCTTCCAAGAGTATGATTCTTCCATGCTTTCTACCAAAGGCTTGCTAGTAACATTCTTGATAAAGGGTATATGAATACAACCTCTTAGATTAGATCCCATTTGCTCTCAACAGTTAGAAAATTTGTTCATTTGATATTCCTGTTGTATATCAGAGTTTTGGTGGCTTTGAATTTGGATTCCAGGCTGTGTTTTTCTTGATTAAAATTTTGATGTTTGTCTGCTTGCTTGCATCCAAGTGCTAGGTCTTTTGAGCAAAATTTGATGTTTGTTTTCTTTCCCTTCTCTGTCTAATAGATTTTAAAGGTAGGAGATATGATCTTGGACGCTTCCAACTCTAGGTCAAGTCTTCTAGTATGGACATATAGTCTTATTGACCAGTTCATCTTTCGTAATGGTTGGTTCAAGCATAGGGCAGTTCATGCAATATAAGCTTTTACTTGGTGGGTTAATCCAATGAATGGAACATGTGGGGGAAATTGCCATTAAAGAAGTTTGTTTAACATTAATAAATTTATTTGTTCTGAATCATTTCTTTTTTTATTCAAGAGAATATTCTATGTAGTGCTTATCCTTTGGATATTACGTGATTCAATTTTCGACTGTGATGTTTTGTCTCCATGACCAGATTGGCTTTTCTTCTCTTCGAAGTTTGGAAGCCTTGTCAAGTTTTGTGGCAGTAGCTGGGGGTGGTGATCCTTTGCCTTAAATAAGGTCTTCTTCTGTAAAAGCTTTCCTCATCCCCTTTTGTCGTTGCTAATTTTCTATTTCTTCGTGGACACAATATTAACCTATTATTATTTTGTGTTTTAAAAATATTTTTGAAAAAATTGAGGATTTTTTATTTTTTTCCTTCAAATTAATAGTTTTTTGATATTTTCAAATTATTTTGTTGTTAAAAATAACTTTTTAAAAATATAAAAATATTATTTTAATTTATTTTCGAGTAAAAAATATTTTGAAAAGTAACTCCAACCACATTTCTAAATATTCATTTAGGCTTCAGTTTTATCGTGCTTGGGATTACTTAAATGAATTTTGGTTTAAATGAATTTTTTTTATTTAAAATTATTTTTTATATATATTTTTAATCATTCAATATATTAATATCAAAAATAAAAATATATATTATTTTAATATATTTTTAAAAATAAAATATTTTAAAAAGTAATCTTTTTACCATTCTTTTTATAGTAATGTTGTTTATTACTTGAGCAAGCAAGAGCCGGACTTTTTTTTTTTCTTGGTATAAGTTGAAGGAATGCAAATATGAACATAAAATTAAAAAAAAAAAATGAGAAGAAAACCACAAGAATTTCTACTGAACAATCTTTGCTAATTGATAAGTATTTGGAAAATCAAAATTAATGATCTGCAACAAGTGTTTAGTTGTGAAAACAAGATATTTTCACTAACAAAAACAATTAAAAAGAAATTAATATCACCTATACATGGTGATTTAAGAGACTTCCATATATAGAACAATATAAATTTTTAAGATTTTATATCAATGATGTATCAATATTAGGTTATAACATAATACACCCAACATAAGAAAAAAAACAATACAAAAGCACCTTCCAAAAACTAACTTATCATATTTGGAAAAAATTCTTCCCAAAACATTCACTTGAAATATTCTGAAATTCAAATTTATGAATGCAACGATGTAAATGATTAAGTGTCAGAAAATATAATTGTGATTGCTTTTTAAAATATTTTTTATGTTAAAATGCATTAAAAATAATATATTTTTTTATTTTTTAAAAATTAATTTTAAAATCAGCATATTAAAACTATCCAAAACATAAAAAAATAAATTTAAAATTTTTAAAAATACAGGTGTAATTGTGTTTCCAAACACTCACGCACACAGAGAGAATGGATTAAAGGTTGATTGAAATGTGATAATTTCGATATTCAAAAACTAATTTAATAACACTTCAGCCTTAAAATGAAAATGAAAAAGAAAAAGAAAACATAATTTGCAAGAATTCTCTTTTTAAAAAAAAAAAAAAAAAACCTAGTATGAACAGGAAAATTCTAACACTTGACCCAACCTATCATCATGACACAACCACCAAACACAAATGGTCCCACAGTAGAAACAACCTCAACATTTCCTAAAAATACATCTGTCCAGTTCTATATGAAATAAAACAAAAATAAAAAAGAGTCAAAATCAATGAGGCAATCCAACCAATCAAAACACAAGGGTTCTTGATCACGCCGATAACTAATTTATTTTAGTAACCAAACACTCTTTCTATACTCTCTCCCTTTCTATATAAATTGACCCGACCAATCCCTAGGCTCCTTCCCCTTACTTTTACGCACATTGATTTACTGGGCACTCCAGATATCGGCGTCTCTCTCTCTCCCTCCCTCGCTCTTGATCACAGCCTCCCCTCTCCCCGGGTACCATTTCTAGGGTTTCTTCTTTCTGTATTTACTTTACTTGTTCTGGGTTTTATTTTTGGGATTTCTCTCTAGGGTTTGTGGGTTTTTTGTTGTTTAATGGTTTTGAGCTGGTTGATTGAGATTTTTATCTGAGGTGTGCGATTTATGGTTTGTTTTTTGTGGGTTTGTTTTTTATTGAGGAATTGAGATTGTTTAGGTGGTAAATGTTGTGTTTTTACGTGATTGGTTAGTTTTGTACTTTTTTTTTTGTTTTCGTTTAGGGGCTGTTTTTTAAATCATCGTCTTGGTTTGGCGATTTGGTGTACTATTTTTTATGGGTTTTTGTTGTATTTGAGTTGTTGTGGTTCCATAGGAGTTGAAGATTGTGTTTTTGCAAAATGGGTTTGTCTTTTTTTTGTTGTTGTGTATGTGGGTTATTTTTCTGTTAAAGTTTTGATTTGTGTTGGGTTTTATCTTGATCAAGCTGAGATTGTGTTTTTTTCAGCTGATATTGATTGTTATTTACGAGATTGTGTGATTTAGGGTTTTTGTTTTTGATCGGTTTTATTATGTATATTTAAATACTGTCCTTGTGAAGTGATTAAGGTTATTTTTTTCTAAACTGGATGTCGCAATGTATTGAGTTTGAGCTGATTTTCTTGCTGTTTGTTCTTTTCTTGATTTCAATTTTTTTGGTCCTTTGAGTGTGTGGTATTTGGCTTGTGACTTGATTAGATTAGAATCTGTCTTGGTTTGATATTATTTTTTAGTACTTTTACTTAGTTTTATTGGACCAGTGTGGCTAATAGAATGTCTGAATCAGGAATTATACTGCACACCCAATGTCTTTTGATCTCTACGAGACACAAGCGTCATTACTTTGGTGTGGTTTTGGGTTTATGACCCAGGGGAGGCCGTGGTGTTCGTGGAAGTTCATATTTAGGCACTGGACCTGACCCTTCACTTCTCTGTTTTTCTTTTGACACAAGAGTGTCATCCGTGCTGCTTTCAATATTTAGATTCATTGTTTGTGCAAAAGACAAAAAGTATTAGTGTATTAGATTTGGCTACCAGCCTGGTAACAACACTGCTTCGTACAACATTTTTCTAGCTGCTTGTGAAGGATCACACGGTGTATTGTGATTTGGTTTTTCTTTCGTTGACGCTCTGTTGGATTTTCTCAATGGGGAGAAATAGTTCATTGCCTCCTGGCTTTAGGTTCCATCCAACTGATGTGGAACTGGTAAAATACTATCTGAAAAGAAAAGTGCTGGGGAAGAAATTTCATTTTCAAGCAATTGCAGAGATTGAGATTAACAAATATGCCCCGTGGGATCTTCCCAATAAATCTTGTTTGAGAACTAGGGATCTGAAATGGTACTTCTTTTGCCCTACAGAAAAGAAGTATGCAAGTGGGGTAAGAAAGAATCGTGCCACTGATATTGGTTATTGGAAAACCACTGGCAAAGACAGATCTGTTCAGTACAAAAATGAAGTTGTCGGGATGATAAAAACTTTGGTTTTTCATATTGGCAAGGCACCTAGAGGGGACCGAACAGACTGGGTTATGTATGAATATAGACTTGAAGAAAAAGAGTTGGCTGAAAAAGGAATTGCTCAAGATGAGTACGTCCTCTGTCAGGTATTCAAGAAGGATGGACCTGGTCCAAAAAATGGTGCGCAGTATGGAGCACCATTTAATGAGGATGAATGGGATGATGGTGATGATGAGGTGGAGAAGGAAGTGAATGCCCAACCAGCTATTTTACCTGCTCTCATGGATGCACCTGCATTTATGCTGCCAAACAATCCAAACATGACCATCGCTACAAGCTCATGCGTGCCAGAGAGCACGTGCACTGGACCGCTTATATTATGCCCTTCGCAAGCCCCATCAACAGCTTGCACTACCCTTCCTAGGGTTTCTAATGATGATGTTGCTTCTACAAAAGCTCTTCAGTTTGTGCATGGGGGTGTGAATGGTGGTGAAGCTGATTCTTTTGCTGGCATGTCAGCGCCAGCTTTTCAACAACCATGTAACCCCAACAGTTCCATCCTTGCTAGCTCTAGCTCATATGTACCGGAAAATACATGCTCTGCTTACATTCCTAGCGTGGGTGCTACTCAAGTGGAAGCTCCTCAAATTGTGGATGTCAATGATGATATCCTTTCAATGCTGGCTGTCTTCGACAATGATAATCCTGAGGTCTGTTTATTTGTCCTTTTAACTCAATGTATATAATTATTTACTAAGCTTTTGGCTGTGTGCTAAAAACAGTGGCAGTTGGAAAATTGACTTGTGTGAATAGGTCTTATGGATCTATTTCTTATCGTCTAATCTAATTAGTTCTTGGGACTTCATTAATTATGTAATTAAACCTATTGTTTCTAGGTTTTGCTTTGTGTATTTATGGAGGCATTGTTAATAATTTGTTAAATTTTCTTGATTGTTATAATGTATTACATGGCAGGATTTTTTTTCCCCAAAATTTTCTTTTGACTTGCTTCTCAGGTTGGGCATGGGTATGTTACTTGCTATGTGCTGTTTCATGGCCGCTTAGTTTCTAAAATCTATTATCTCTTGCCTTGTCTTTTCTTTTCTGCTAAAGTACTTCAGTTTTTTTATTTGCAATTTTATTGAAATTTTTATCTAATAACTTAATTGAAATTTGATTTGGATTCAGAATGCGGACTTTGGTGGGATTGCAAAGCCAGAGACTGATATATTTCAGAACTTGGGAGACCTTCCCACCCTGGAAGGTGGTGGGGATGGTATCCTCATCTCACAATATTTCATGGATCCAACGCTTCCAGGCAGTGCGGACTTTGGTGGGATTGCAAAGCCAGGGACTGATATATTTCAGAACTTGGGAGACCTTCCCACCCTGGAAGGTGGTGCGGACTTTTTGGAGCTGATGGATCTAGAGACCCCGCTCTATCATAGTTGGGGGAAATAAATGTAATTCCTACACTTTTTTATTATTAAAAAATAATCATAAATTGTTTACGGGCTTTTATAGAGATTTAATCCAGTGATTCATACTTTTATAGTGTGAATTGGTTTTAAATCAATCTGTACTTGAAATTTGTTTCGAACTTGGTCAGTTCTGATATGATGAAATCCAAGAACTACTTTTCATTAGAAGTTTTGATGTCAAGTTAACAATAGTCTTGTTATTTTTCAGCAAGCTGTTTGGAATGATTTCTGCATGGCTAAATTTTAGTTTTTATAATCTGGTCTTGTCAATAAAATGAACAGTGGCTACCACCTACACTGAAGCCGAGTTGCCCTAATACTATATGGATGTATGTGCTGAACACTGACCAATAGTTAAAAAGATGTATGTGCTGAACACTGACCAATAGTAAAAAATATAAAGACAAGGCAAGCTTGTATATCTGATAAATATATGGTGATGTCTGTCGAGGGTGAAGGACGAAGCTGATTTGTCATGAGAATAGTCCTTGTATAAATGCCAAGGATTCCCTATTTCCTCACACCATGATTTTGAATCACCCTGTAAATAATCGAGCCCGATCTCGTATATCATGAAGGGATTTGTTTTTTATAGTTTTAGATTTGGATTAATTACATTCGCAGTGCTTGAAATTTATTGATGGTATCAATCAAGCGCATCATCTCATCTTTAACAGTTAATAACTTAATATCCGGTCGCTGGCAAGGTTCTTGCTGAAACACAGTTTCATTGGTTTCATAGGTAGGGCATATTGGATTTTAATTACACAGCCTCAATCTTATTCAGCCTCTATCAGTATGATCGCTCAATGCTCGCATCATCTCATCTTTAGAAGTTGACATCCAGTCCCTTGCAAGTTTCTCTTGCTGAAACACAGTTTCGTTGATTCATAGGTAGAACATATTGGATTTAATTACATAGCCTCAATCTTGTTCAGCCTATATCAGCATGATCGCTCGATGCTAATCAAAATCGATCTAGCTATGCATCTCATCCAAAATGTCACTAGTTCTGCACCCATCTATGATTGCCACCCCCAGTATATTACGAAATGGGAAAAAAATAGAAACAATAGCTACCCTATAGGTTCTTATTTGAACAATGTGACAGAAGTGCAAGGGCTCCGAGCATTGTTGTCACTGCAATCAGGGAAAGCAAGCACTTCTCAGAAGCCCACCAAATTCAGATACGTGTTTGTGCTCTATGCTTCATGCTGTAATTTCCCATACATGTCGAAGCATCCCTTGTTCAGCCTCTTATCTTGGGAAGAGAAGGAATAAGGAAAAACATGTGACCGTCCATCGTCACACTGATCTTGTTCCCTATTCTTGCTTCTTCCTTGACTGATTTCGTGTGAGAATGGCCTGCAAACATTGATCCAAAACATGCATAACTTAGCTATTTCATTAATTATGACCTTCCACTGCAACATAAAGCATGAGCAGATAGACAGTAAATTAAAAGTTGAGGGGAGAATAAATTCCTCACACGACAAACTATTTACCTGATCTGACCTTGACACCAAATTCTACTGCACAAAAAACTAAACAAGCTTAGTTGATTGATTTAATGAAGCATTTCACCTGGAGTGTGAGAATGGATTGGTATTATTGAGTTTTTAAGGACCAATTTCTATCCAAACTAATATAACAAGATTGACTAGCTTTCTTTTGGAATTGATTCCTACCTACTTGCTTGGTTTCCCAAATTAATCCATGGAAGACCCTATGCTTGCACACTGATGGATAAACAAAGCAGGGATGTCCTTTCAAAATGACAAGGTTTTGTCATTCAAAATATCTGACATAATACCAATGGCTAGCTGATGATAAAAAAAAAAAAAAAAAAAAACAGGAGTTTTACTACCAAGAGATGATAGCTATATCTGCAACAATCTCTTGATAAGCATTGGTCTTCCTAATGATAGAAACAGTTGATTGATGCTTCAAATGCATATTGTGAAGTTGTAGAAGTTAATTTATACTCATACAAATACGTTGCCTGTAAGATGTTTCCAGGAATGAGGAGGCTCATATCTTTCTATCACATAAATATAGTAATGAACCAAGATTTTATCAGTATTGTCGCACCCGACATCACGGTGGCCTTAAAAATTAATCAATCTTTGGAAAGAACGGATTTCTAGCATCCTGTTCTTTAATGGGGATATTTTTTGTTTAAGGAGTCACCACCTAGTATTACGGTTACTAGGAACCCTAACTAGAGATTCTATGGTTCGATACTCGTTACGTAAAAGGGAAGATATTATCACCCCTTAAACGTCCTGCCTGAGGCAAGCTGCATTGCTAGTTTCGTCTTAAATTGCTAAATATTTATTAGTTTATGCTATGATAATTTGCTTACAATATTCCTGACTTTGGCGCCAGTGAATATTCAACTACGAATATTTCCAACTCTGGCGTTGGTAAATATTATGTAGCTATAAAATAAATTAGATCAATATTTTTTTTCTTCCCGACTCTAGCGCCAGTGAATAAATAAATAACAATAAATTTATTTTTACGCATGCACATATCTTTTATTTTTCTAGCTAAATAAAATAAAATACAACGAATAAAAATAATATAAATTTAAACCGGTATTTTTATTCCTGACTTTTGCGTCGGTGAATAAACCAATAAATTTATATTATTTTTATTCATGCATACACATTTTTTATTTTTTTCTACTTTTTTTTATTTTTCTGCTTTTTATTTTTTTTTATTTTTCTTTTCACGTTCCTGACTCTGGTGTCAGTGAACAATTCCTACGAATATTTCCAACTCTGGCGTTAGTAAATATTGCATAAATCCATCCCAAAACTATTTTTGTTTATTTATGTAGCCCGGTCTCAAAAACTAAAAAAAAAGGTCGGGTCACTGGTCCAAACCAGTGACCCAGTTATCATTCTTGCATGCATGCGTGAACAGTAACATGCTAATTAATTTTAGCAAAACAGGGAAAGAAGGAGAACTCACCTGGCATTGCTGTGACTTGGAGGCGAAGCTGAGAGAGACGGTCCGAGTCGCTCTCGGTTGAAGATCCACCCTCACGCTCACAGGGGACAAGTCCGTCATGAAGGAGAGTTTCCAATGTTGCTTTAATAGAGGCTTGAAGAATATCCTGCTGTCAATGTCCGGAGAAGAAGATGCTGCTTTTTCTGCTAGAAGGAAGATCTTCCGCCACTGTTACTGTGTTGATGAAGACAGCATTGCTGATGCTAGGAAGGGAAGATTGTTGTTGTCGTCAGTTAAAAGCTGTTGCTCGGCGAGAGAGGGGAACTTAACTAATGCTACCCCAGCTGAGAAGTTGATCCTGCAGCTGTCGATGGCTGGAGAAGAAGGTGTTGTCTTTTTTGCTGGTGTGGTCGTCGCTGGTGCAGAGAGGAAACCTGCTGCTCTTGTTGCAATAATTAATCCTCTTCCCTTCCCCGAAGGTCTCGTTCTCTTCCTTCTTCAAAGAGTGAGGGTGGTGATGTTTAAGCTTTGTCTATGGAGAAAGAGAGTTGCTGCCCGGGTGGCTTGGTCCCAGGCCAGAAAAGAAAAAAGTGAAGATAAAGTTTCTTCCCCTATGTTTTGTTCTTGCAAACCGCAAACCTGGGAAGAAAGGAAGGTAGCTAAAGGCCAATGAAAAGGTCGTTTTATGGCTGGTTCTGAGACCAGGGAAGAAAAGAAATAATGGAATAAGCTAGGGGGAGGGGGCAGCGGCTGTTAGTCTAGGATACAGCCGCGCCCTCTCTCTCCTTTTTTTTTTTGTAAATGTTCTTTTTATTTTTTGTAGGGTTTATGGGAATGGACTTCTCCTGTGCTTTCCTTCTTTTAGAGTTTTTTCTCTCCTTTTTTTTTCATACCGTGAGATCTGTATTTATAGTGTCAAAGTCCCTTCGCGAGTAAGAAACCAAGTTTCAATCAAACTCATTCTCTTCTTTGAAGTTTGAATTTGATTAAGAATCAAATTTGAAAGCGGATAACTATCATTATCTTAAAGACAAGGATTATCTCGAAGATAAAGATTATCTTGAAGATAGGGATTATCTTGAAGATAAAGATAGAATGACAAAAGCACATTGTAGTCCTTAATTTTCATAGAAGTTGACAAATCACACTTTTCATCGAAATAAATCTCTGATCTTTTAGTTTTTCATTTTAAAACCTGTAAAAATTAAATTAAAAGCCAAAGGGCCAAAATTGGGATATGACAAGTATATCTTTATATATCTTTACAAAATAAATGCACGCCTCCACTAGACATGTTTGTGTTGGTGCATGCCAAGCTTTAATGTGCCAAGTCCCAAGCACACTGGGTTTGGCCAATGTCAGACCTTATAGTTGCTAGGTCTAGCGTTGGCCAGACCTAAAAGCAATTGGGTCTAGTCAGTGCCAAACCTATAGAGCTGGCATGTGCGAGCACAAATACACCCTAGTGAAGGCGTGTTAAGTCTAGCCAAAGCCAAACCCAAAAGTTGATTGGATCTAGCTAGCGTCAAACCCAGCACTACCAAGCTTTAGGTGTGTTGGGTTTGGCCAATGTCAGCCCCAATCATGATTAGGCTTGACAGTGTGCCAAACCCATGCATGTTGGGTCTCATACTAGTCAAACCTAGCCATGATTGGGTTTGGTAATGTATCAAGCTCCAGACGCGTTAATTAGGCCTGGCCAATGCTAGACCCAAAGGTTACTAGGTCTGGCATTGGCCAAACTCATATATTGTTGGGTATGGTGCTGACCAGACCAAATTGCTTTTATGTATGGCCAATGCCAGATCCAGTGCTTTGGTCTAGCATATTAGCGTCAGGCTCAGGCATAACTTGCACCATCTAGGTTTGGCACTTGCCAAACCCATTTCTTGGTTCTAACAGGTGTTGCCAAGCCTAGTAGCCTGGTCTAATGTACTACTAGGCTAACAGGGTGGGCCTGCGCGTGTTTTCTAGAAGTGTTGAGCCTAAAGATTTTTGTCATCATATATAGCCTAGGTATGACTAAACTTGCTACACCCATGGATTCAAATATAATACATGGATTTAGCGTCATTAATTCTATAAATTTTTACATAAAATCTTAGAAAATTTATTTCTCAACTAATAAATTTAATTAAATAAGTTTGCACTCCGCCAACATCATTAGGTATATTTAAGTCTTTCTTGACCTACCATGTCTCAATATTTTTGCTTGATAAAATAAGTGGAATACAAATCACATTACATTTTAAAATATCACAAAGATAAAACCACACTCCAGTCTTTCCTCTCTATATAAGAACAAGATTCATGGGCTATAAATACACCGTGAGACCTTCAAAACAAATGTCCATAATCTTCATTCTCTATTGCATATATATTTTCAGAGCATTTCAGAATATTATTGTATTTTCTCTCTTTTAAAAAATATTTATTTAAGCATAAGAGAGTCACCACCTCCATCAAAAAAGATCTTTTGCATATACTAGTCATAAATTATTTTGGCCTACCAAGTATCATGTATAAGTTATCAAGTACTTTAGCTAAGAAAAATAAATAAAATTATTAAAATCAATTAATTAATTAATTTTCTAACTCGAAAACTACATCCCTAATTTTTTAAAATTTCATCGGGTAGTTTGAAATTATGAAAACGGGCTAGGTCGTTTTTTTTTATTATTATTGATCATGAGAGTGAGAGTTTGACTGGTGGAATATTTTGTACCGTTGAGAACTTCCTTCATTTTGAATGTTCTATGCTTATTTATATTTATTCTATCCTATTTAAATGACTTCAATAGTATTATTATAACCCTCCATTGATTCTTTCGAAGATGAATAATTTGTGATGTGTTCTATTAATATTTTATAATATTAAACTATTAAAGTGTTATTAGTTTTCGTTTATAATAAATTCAATTATTGTTGTATGATATTAAATATTAAATATGTTATTATTATATTTAATCAATAATAGTGTTAAAAATATATGAATTATTATGTTTTTTAAAAATCTAATATACTCACACCTTATTTAACCTTCTTATAGATGTTGTTTGTGATAGTGACTGACCATTTTGGCAACAAAGATTGTAATTTAAAATTAGCAATGTTTTAAAAAATTCAATCAGCTTGAAAGTAAAAATATGTATTGAATAATCAATTAATTTTTATTTATTTATTTTGATAATCTAATTCATTTTTTTAGTCAAAATGATTAATGGTCATGAATGTTACATGTAAAATGTTTTTTTTTTTTGATAAATTTAAGAATTTTTTTATGTTTAAGTAAATATTTTTCTAAAAATAAATAATGATATTTAAAAAAAATGATATATATATATATATAGAGAGAGAGAGAGAGAGAGAGATAATAGATAATAGAAATTGTGAACCTCCTCATTTTATAGCTTATAGTTCTAACCTATTTTATAAAGAGTATTAAAAAGCCCTCTTCTTTTTCTTTTATAATATTAAAACCTTTTTATGTTAAAAAAAGGAAAAAATCTTTGACTAGATTTGTTTGGGATTGTGGTAGCGGTTTAAAATGTTTTTTAGTTAGAAATGCATCAAGATGATATTTTTTAATTTTTTAAAAATTATTTTTGATATCAGCGTATCAAAACGATCTAAAAATACTAAAAAATATTAATTTCAAGCAAAAAAAATTAAATTTTTGGGAAGACAGGTTGGGTCGCGTTCCTAAACATGCTTTTACTATAAGAAAAATAACTCTAACTCGTCAGAAGAAAAATATCTCTAACTCACCAGAGTCTCATGGTCAAACATAAAATCATATGTACTTGGGTTTAGTGTTTGGTTGGGCTCGGAAATGTTGAGTCTAGCTGCTCATTAAACCCACATGTACTTGGGCTTAATGTTTAGTTGAGTTCAAAGATATTGAGTATGACAAGTTACTAAACTTGTATATATTTGGGCTAAATGTTTAGCTGAACCCAAAAATATTAAGTTATCATCATCCCTCTAGTTTTTTTAAAAAAAGAATTCGAATAAAAAAAATGCTGATGCATAAAAAAACTAGTGTAGAAATTAACTAAGAATCATTCAATAAGTTCAAACATCCAATAATTCCACTTGAATTTTTTTGCAAGAATGCAAAGAGGGAATTCAAACTTAACAGGTACGGTGTTAAGAAGGAAAGGCTGGCCTTGTTTAGAAGATTATCTCTTGTATTGAGAGATAATTCCTCGTTAGGCCAAACCTCTCTTTCCAAATTATTTTGTATTTTCCTTATAAATTGTAATCTCCTCTCCTGAAAGTCTTCAGCAGAAAATCAATCTTAACAAGTAAATATATATCATATCTCAATGTTTTAAAATTTAAATCTTGAACTTATTTTATTCCATATTGTCTTTTATCATTCAATTTGCTTGCCAAGCCAAGGCTTAGGCTAAAAACATACAAAAGACAAACTTTCTAGAGAATTTCCGTAAATTTTTACTTCTTTATTAATTCTCTCTACGCATAGATGTCAAGTATGGCATAATATTTATCTCAGGAAGAGTTGTGGCGCAAGACGATCAACATGGATATACCAGAAATTTTTTGATACGTTGTTGAATTCTCTTAATTTAAGCTGTTATTGAGAAAGCAGCAGGCGCCCCAAATTTGATTATTTTATCCGAAAATGGCTGGCCATCTGAAGATGAGACGGCGGCAACGGATGACAAAGATGAACTTTCTGCAGAAATTTGATTTATCGACGTGCGAGAAAAGGGATATACTGGTTTGCTAAGCTCGACAAGAGCCTGAAAGCCAGCAGGAATTGAACAACATTCTGGTCAATTCCTCTCTGGTAGACAGCTCAGGTATCAACTTTCTTTGGGTTGATCTAACAATCAGTCAAAAGTATATTACATTTACACATAATCTTTGAATTAGAGGACTGCTTATGCCCATGGATTACTTACCAATCTTGATCTATATTTTTATTAATTTTGGGTAAATTACTTCTAAAATTTTGGGTATTATTGGCTAAATACTACTTTTTATTAACCATAAGAATGCAAATAGAATAATGTAATTTC
Source organism: Populus deltoides (assembly GCA_015852605.2). Classification (NCBI taxonomy): domain Eukaryota; kingdom Viridiplantae; phylum Streptophyta; class Magnoliopsida; order Malpighiales; family Salicaceae; genus Populus; species Populus deltoides. Next base: position 2,750,808 of record CM027576.2, on the reverse strand, counting down.
TGTCATATTGTTTATCATGCCATTAGAGATGTTCGAGAATATAGTAATAATTATTTTAAAAGTGTTTTTTTCTAGAAAAATACATTAAAATAATTTTTTATTTATTTTTTAAAAATAATTTTTTATATTAGAACATTAAAACAATCCAAAAACATAAAGAATAATTTTAAATAAAAAATTTAAATTTTTAAAAATTTTTCTCTCTCTCTCCACACACATAATCAATAATAAAAAAATATATATTAAGGTTTGGAAGATAGAAAATCAAGGTTTTTTCAAGCTTAAGCAACAACACTAAACTATAAAAAAAATTTTGTTTTATAAATTCTGAATAATATAAAATCTGTTTTAAAATAATTTGCAAAGATTTTTAAATTGAAGTATAAAGAGGAAAAAAATCTCAAAACAATTAAAAAAATAAAGAAAAAAACCAAAATTAAAATCAAAATTAAAAAACAAGATCTTTTGGACCGAATTGTTTCCAACCTAGGTTAGTTTCAGCAAGTTGACCCTTATAGGTAACAACGCCTGTAAAACGCCCAGACAAGATTTTAATCCAATTCAATGATTAGATAAAAAGTTACTATTGTTTTTGTCAAAAAGCCAGGTTTCTTCTTGTACTTTGCTTTGTCTACAATGTCCATAAACATATATGCTATTAATTCGCTCCACGTAAGTTTTTTTATTTCGTGTCTTTCTTCAATGCAGGTAGTAGAAACTCTATCATGGCTGGCATGTTGTTAATCAGATTCTTGAAGTCTGGCCTCGAAGCTGTAACAGGTACATCTTATTGCATGAAACATGACTGCATAAAGACTAGCTACCATTTGCTTATGAATCAGTCTACAAGAAATTTTACACTATTGCTGCTGCTTCTGTGCTTGCTAAGTTCGCGTATGATTCATATATTAACTCTACTTGGATTCATAGTTCTTGGTTTTGCAATCTATGGTGTTGCTTGGCTTTGTTCATGTTGAGGGCACAGCTAGCTATTCTATTCGTGGGCTGCTGGTTTCGATGCAGCTTCTGTTTGTTTATTGATGCAGGGTGCCCAAACAGGGCGTTTCTTGTCAGTTCCATAGTGCTAATTTGTGTATTCGTCACATTCTTTCTGGCTTCCCACCCGTATCTTTTAATATTCAATAACACTAATTGCATTGCTTATCACTAATTTTCTTTTGAAGAAATTTTCTAACTTGGAAAGCAAAATCTTTATGTGTCTGCAACGGACGGTTCGGTGATGATTTACCTTCTGAACAATAAGTTGTAGAATTTCATAAGAGCAATGGCACATCGGCAGAATGATCCAAATCAAGCAACTCTCCAGGCTCTTCCAAGAACTTGTTGATGACCCAGCTGCAAACAATAGGGTCCAAGACAATCTTAGTAAAGCACTTCCTATCCACCATCAGCAGGTCCATTTAGTATATACTAGTTCGGGACCATACATTAACCAATTGTCCATTTCCTAGCAAGACAGCGGCACTTCTTGCCACTCTGCTCACCTACTTTACCTAAATTAGTAACCCACAAGACATCAATCTTGGTTAATTATGCCTAGGATGAACTATGGTTTCCTCCTGCGAGAGGAAATCATGGAAAACTCGCAAGTTCTGAACAACAGCTCGGATATTGTCTTGAACGGCTACGACGATGACAACAAACCATTAATAATAGTAACTTCATTTAAGATTATTCATTAATTTCTCATTTATAAGGAAATAAAAACAACTTAGATGAACTTTTTTTACTTGGTATTTCATGTATAAGGTGTTTTATACACATGAAATTCTTGCAAAGAAAGAGAAGAAGATGTTTGAATGAATTGAGTTATGTGTAGATAGGTAGGCCGGTATTTGGAAAGGCCGATTTTGGATCCTGTACACCGTACACCAGAGGCCGATAGCTAATTAACTAATCGTATTTACATATAAAGTTGTGCTGACAACTAAATCAGTTAAAAAGGAGCAGATGCTATCTCTCTTATCCCAGGCAGCTGCAGGTCTTCGTCTTCATCTTCATCTTCATCTTCATTTTCCAAATACTGCTTTTCTTTACTCATTTCCATCCTATTAATGGGGTCTCCATTTCGTCTTGCCACACCCACCACCGGCTCCACACCCTACAATCACGAGAGAGTAGTTAAGAAAAGATATGAAGAGCATGCAAACACAGAATGCAATAATCCAAAAGCTTGTTTACCTCTGTAAATATACTCAAAGCAGCTTCTATGCTGCTCGTATTCAACACATATAGAGCTGCTTCCTGTAACAAATCGTAACCCAATTTTAGCATGCATTACCTAATATGAACTCCATCCTACCTAATTATCAGTCCCATAACCATTTCAAACACAGAATTGTCTGTAAACAAAACCGTCTAAGACCCCTCAAGCCTCGAGGAGATATAAACTGAGCAGCATACGCACATACCCTGGCAAATTGGATTTGCTCCATTCTTAGAGTCCTTGGCTCAAATTCTATTGACGTTTTTCTATCAATCCTCGCCGCCATAGTTGTATCACCTTCCATCATTTCAAAGAAACAAAACCCTGTGACTTTACAGGAAAAGAGCAAAAAGGATATGGTATGAATATGATATTCTTGTGCAAAGTTGGACCTGCACGATCGACGTGAAAAAGATGGAGAAAGCAAACCCTTAAATATGCGAGGTGATGCGGTAGCTATTGCAACACGTAAAGTAACGTGTCAACGTAGAACCACAAAGTCATGCACGTGCCAACATAGGGACCCGTGACACAACACGTGTCCGATGACTGTGTCCTGGTCTCTGTTCAAGAAATCTTCTGGTTCCTACGTGCAGATATTTTATACGAGGATTAGACCTGGCGGGTTTTTGTTGTGTTTATATGACAGCTACGTGTTACATATGGTACGGTGACCAATCAGAAGGGGCCACAAGGTATGGCCTAAGTGACATGTATTAGGGTTCTTGGGGAAGTGCGTGATGACGATGGGATGAGATTGTGTTTTTAAAAAAGTTTAAATTTTATTTAATTTTAAATTAATATTTTTAATATTTTAATATCATCTTTTAGTTTTAAATAAAAAACATTTCAGTGAAGAATAAGACTTATTTGCGAGAGTTTCAAGACTAATTTAGGTTCTGGTTTTACTTAGCAATGTGATTAAATTTATTTTTTAAACTATTTTTAACTAGAAAAAAATTAAATTAATATATTTTTAATTATTTTGATATAATAATATCAAAAAGTTTAAAAAATATATTATTTAAATTAAAAAATATTTTTATAAAAACACCACAATACTAAATAAATATTTTTTTTAATCGGTCTAGAGCTTTGCCAAACAAGATGCATTTCAATATTCAAATAAATTTATTAAAAACTTGAATATAAGAAATAAATAAATAAAACAAACTTTTTAAATTATCAAATTAATATGTGCAAATATGACAAGGATGGGTTGATATACTTCTTCTTTGTTTTTTTAACTACTAATATACCTTTTTCATTAAAACCACAACTTCACCATCACCGACTCGTCAATACCATCGATCATTATCATGTCATTGTCGCCGGCACTTGTTGTTAATTTAACTACTAATACCGTCAATTTCTTATAACAATTGTCGTCTCCATCCTCCATCTCTCTCGATGTCATTATTTTTTTATTAAAAAATTATTTTAATTTAATAACTTAAATAATTAGATAAAATTTTAAAATATAATTTATATTATTCTATAATATATCCTCTTAAATAAAAACTTTTTAGATTTAAAATTTACACAGGGTCACATTATCTTATACTTAATTTTTATCAAATAAATAAAGATAGTGAAATTCAAAACCATGACCACTTAGTCATCAAGACTCTGATATCATGTCAAAGAATCATCTCAATCTAATAGCTTAAGTTGTTAGTTGAGATTCCAAAATATGATTTATATTATTCTCTAATATTTTTTACTAACACAACTATTTTGAATAGATAGTATTTATTTATTTTTTTGGTGACGTTATGTTTTTTTTTTAATATTTTAATATTTTTGAATTATTTTGATATGATGGTATGAAAAATAAATTTTAAAAAATAAAATAAATATTATTTTAATATATTTTTAAATAAAAAATAATTTTAAAAACAACTACTATCAATTCAAAATCTATATACAGTTGGCCCGGTATTGATTTATTTGCTATTTTTTTTCTTGATTCGTACTTGGTAAAAAATATGTAACATGCATCTTAAATTAAGGCTCACAACATAACCTATCATTTAGTTTAAGTAAAATAATTATAAAAAATCTTCACCCAAAGACTTTTCTTAGGAAAAATCATTTTGTTTCTCTCTCGTAAGGTCTCTTAATGCATATTGTGAATATAATGTTTAATTATTGAAATATAAATACACATGTTTTCAACTAATTAATTTGATTGAACACACATGACACTTTAATCATGGTTTATCATTACATAACTGGCAAGAAAATTCCATATCAATAGTATTGATTGGTTGTCATCATCGTATTCATCACTACTATATATCAATTATTATTAATATTTTTATAATATTTGTTATTTTTTAAAGTATTTTTCATCAAAATAATTTTATTTTTATTTTTTAAAATTATTTTTGATATTAACACATTAATATAATTCAAAAACACACAAAAAATTATTTTTAAACTAAAAAAATAAATTTAAAAGAACACAGTTATCCAAACAACTCTTACATCTATTAACACCAGCCTTTTATTAACGGAAGTATTTTTGAAATCACTATTTTACCATAGTTGTCTATTTAAAACTTGTATCATAAAGTAAGTAAGTTAATCCTAATTAATTTAAGTTTTTTTTTAATTTTTAAAAAGATTTAAAATAATATTATTTAAAAAAATGCATGTTTTTTCACTAGATAAATCCAAACTGTACCTTGGATCGACAAATTTCGAAGTCAATCCGCGAAGCTCATTCTTATAACAATGGATGTAATCTCTTCCTATAAATTAAGCTCTGTTTAATAATGAGATTATAATATAGTTAGCCCTCTATTTTCCCCTTTTCCTTTCCCCTTTCTTTTCTTTTCTATGGGTACGCATGCATAATCTAACAATGCATGTGATTTCCTTTTCTTGTTCCCCCCCAGAGATATATAGCATTCCTCCCGAAATTTAAAATCTAATAAATAAATCGGGTGAAATATCAATATCAAAGAATCCCAGGATTCAGAATATTATTCATATTTATATATATTTTTTAATCATTTCATTCATGAGGAGCTGGATAGGAAGAAATTCATGTTTGGTTATGCAGTAGAGATGGAATTGCAAATCTAGAACAGATAAGACAGCTATAGTTTTTCAAAGCATGTTTGGAAGTGTAGTTACGATTGATTTTAAAATATTTTTAATTCAGAAATGTATTAAAATATATATTTTTTTTTTTAATTATTTTTGATATCAGCATATTAAAATATTTAAAAACACTAAAAAAAATTAATTTAAAAAAAAAAATAAAAAAAAAATAATTTTTTTAAACAGTTTTAAAATATAAAAATAAATATAACCTGATGCTTAGGTAGTACCTCGTGCCCTCCGCAGGAAAGATCCCCTCACGTTGGTGCCTGGACTAGAGAATTTGCTGGAGGAAAGGATAATAGCAGCCTTAATTATATGGATATACAGTAAGAAGAGCGTGCTGCGTGCATTAAGGATAACGACACCATATGATAAAAAGACAAAACGAATTTATAGAGTGTATTAATATATTATAATATAATATAGATAATATATATAGCAATAGGATTTTGGAGAGCAAAACAAATAGATAAGGTTTTATTTATCATTTTATTCTGAAGTTTTTATTTTAATATAAATATAAAGAGATTATATATATAAAGGATAAATTAAAAATATTATTTTATTTTTAATGAATAAAATAAAATAAATATATTTCTTAACAAAATTGACCATATATAAGCTGATAAATTAACAATTATATATATGTGTAGTATGCTTATATATATGAGTAATTAATAGCATTAATTATATATATATATATATATCATGAATATCAACGAGACCAATTAGTAAAATTGCTCCAAAAATCTTTTTTAATTAGCTTTATAACCAAATTCTTAGTTCAAGATTCCTGATCTTATTAATTGAAATCAAAGAATTATTAATAGATATTGGCACGTAAATACATTTCTCAATTAGTTCCTTCTATCAAAGCTTGTCAACGTTTACGTACCAATATCTATTATGCATATTTTATATAATAAACCGGCATGGCTTAGAAGAAATATTGACGGAAAAATTAATGAATATGGACAAAAGGATCCAATTGAGAAATATTGACGGAATAATTAATGAATATGGACAAAAGGATCCAATTGAGAAATATTTGAGACTCTTGGGTCTAATTAATGATTTATTATTATTATTTTATACACAAAATTATAGTTTTTCATCGTGTGATTTGGTTAAATGCATTTTTTAATATTAATACACACATATATCTGTTAGGATTATGCTTAATGTGTTGATGGAGAATAATAACTTTTTATTTAATTTTTTTATTTTTAGTAGTTTCCTTTTCGATTGATTTCTAATTTTAGTCATCTAAAAACATTATATTTAAGATATGTTTTGTTAATTCATTGGTTAAATAATATATAACTGACAGCATATTAATGTAAACACCGATAAAATTTTTCGTTGGAAAAACTATTAAATATAGTAGTGGTTGTATTGATAAAAATAAATGATGAAGGACCATGTTGACAAAAATCAGAAAGTAAAGAGCCTCGTGAGCTAGCTGATTTATATTATCAGAGAATAAGGTAGAAAAACTATAATATTTTGTTTTATGTAAAGACAGCACCAATACATGCATGTATTAAATGAAAAAAAACAAAAGGGTAGATGACATTCTTCCTAACGAAAATTAGGTCAGCATAATCTTGTGAACAACGAAATCCATGTATATTTTCCTTGTGATAACGGGGAAAACAAGAGATTTAAAAACAAAGAAGTACATATATATTTTAATGTGATTGTCCGAATCAGCTTGTGTGTATTTTAACTAATCTCATGAACTCTGAAGTTAATAATCATGTAAGTTTTTAATGATTTTGAGATTTATGAGACTCGATTTTGTGATTTTTAGAAAATAAACTTAGAACCTGATTAGTTAAATTATATTTCTCGATGTTTTAATTTTAAAGTTTTTTTTATTTAGGTTGACAATATATATTTATATAATTTCCTTTTCATAGTTTCTTTAAGAATTAAAACATTGGTAAAATAATGTAGAGATTGAATCCACTTTCATCAAAACTAAACCTTTAAGGGATAATAATTAAGTTCAATAATTTTATTATAAAAAAAAAGTTAATTTAATTCCTTTAAAATCATAATAAGTTTAATTTCTATAGTTAATCAATTGTGACTCATCCCTTTCTTCATAGAAGTATAATTTTTTCTATTTTTGTAAACGAATGGTGAGCTTTAAAATCAATAAAAAAAAATCAACAAGAGATGGATAATCCAAGTTTGAGTTAAAGAATATCTTTTTTAGCTAACTTAGCATCAATTAAACCTAAAACTTTGCTTTAAATTAAAAAATTCAAGAACTCATTGAAATTCAGAAAATTAAAAAACAAAACCTGGACTTAAATATAATTATCTAATAAATACTTTTTTTCAGTCTTCATGAACAAGATTTAAACTTCAAAATACATTGAATGTTTGAAAAGAAAAAACAACCTAACACTCCATCATTTACTTTACACCTCAGCCTGCCTTCCTTCCTTCCTTCCCTCCCTCCCCACCAAGCCAAAGAAATCCAAGAAAAACCCTACTCCATAACGTGAAAGCTCCAGCTCATTCCCTCCCTCCTCAATCAAGTATCAAACTTTATTAAACTCACATTTCCCCCTCCTTTATCACCATTTGCCTCGGTTAATTTTTTTTCCTCTGGGTCATTAGATTAATTTATGGATAACATGGTTAATTATTTTATTAAATATTATTATTTTTTTATTTTTTTTATTTTGGTTGGGTTGACCTGATAAGTCAACCAAATTTTTTTAAAATATCTTTTTCTCAATTCAATTTAAAACAAAACCCAAATAAAATTCTAGATAGTGAGGTTTTTTAATCAGCCCGTGCAGATTTTAAAAATTTAAAAGGGTTTGGGAGTATGAATGCATTTAAAATATTTTTTATTTTAGAAAAGTGTTTAAATAATATTTTTAAAAAAATTATTTTTAACATTAGTATATCAAAATTATTTGAAAACACTAAAAAATATTAATTTAAAATAAAGAAAAAATTAAAAATTTTCAGTTGTTTTCAAAAATACTTTTCAAACACATAAACAAACAAGCAATACTATATAAAAAATGATTTTGATAAGTTTTTAAACAAAATTTGTTTTAAAAAATATTATATATTATAATAATAAATAAACGCTTAACCTGTGCTTATATGTATTTTAAAAATATCTTTTTATTGAAAAAATATTAAATTAATATTTTTTAATATTTTTAATATAATAATATTAAAAATAAAAAAATATTTTAATAAAATTTTAAATAAAAAACATTTTTGAAATCTACATTATACTATATTACCAAAAACACGAAAAGAATATAATTAATCTTTTAAAATCTACATTAAATTTTTTTTTTAAAGAATATAAACAACCTTCACCATTTCCAAGAACAAAAAAAATTCTCTTTTTAAATAAATAAATAATAAATAAAAGGGCAGGACACATGTATATCTCATAAACACACTATCCTTCCCTTCCCTTCCCATTCTTTCCTTTCTTCACTCCAGTCTTACTCTCTAGTCTCTATCTCGATGACTTGACTCGGTCTATCACTCCGTTCTGATCCATGGCCGAGTCAACTCACAAAAGGCATAGTTCAACCTATCAGTGTCGCCGCGGGCGATCTTCGTGGTGCTGTTCCTTTGCTGTACCACCCAGTTTCCAGAAGAACAAGAAACCCGACTACTCGGTCTCTAAGCTTGGTCCCCGCTCATTCCCCAACTCACCCAAGCCCGGGTTAAATTTCGTGGGTCGGATAGACCCGAGAAGAATCCTCTCCCCAGGCCGCGTCTCGCCTATTGACTCGGATCCTACTGGCGACACGACCCGAGACATCATACCCGACCCGTCGCCGCCGGTGGACTTGAACTCGAAATCGAGATCTGAGTCTTTCCGGGGGAGGAATGAGAGGAGTTCTTTTTCGGATTCTGGATCGGGTTCCGGGTTGGATTCGGGTCGGGGCGTGTTTGACGTGAGGCTGAAATTGAGAGGGAGGAATGGTGGGGGTTTGGTGTTGGAGCTGAATTCGGAAGTCTTGATTGCAAATTCAGAAGTTTTTGCGGGGTTGATATGCGAATATCGGAAAAACCTGGGGTCGAAATGTGACGGTGATGGTAGTGGTAATTTGTCAAGAAAAATGTGTAGAATAGAAGTGCCTGATGTGGAGAATTTGGGAATTTTTAGGGAGACAATTGAGTTGATGTTTGAAGAGGATATTGCTAAAAGGTTATTGAAGGTTGGGGCTTATAGAGCCATAGATATACTTGAGGTTAGCTTTCTGCTTTCTGTTTTTTTTTGATGATGATGATGATGATGATTATTATTATTATTATTATGTTTTTGGGTTGTTTTTTTGCGTGTGTTTGTTTATGGGTTTTAGTGGAAATGTTGTGTGTTATTGTGGATATTATTTTATTTTATTTTCTGAAGATTTTAGCTGGGTATAGTCTCTTTGACAACTGTGTTCAAGGGGAAAAAATTATTATGTTATTATTTCAGCGGCAATTGATTTTGAAGACTGTGCGGTAATGGGAATTGCTATGGATACTTGCGTTGAGATTGTCTAATCTCGTTTATACGTGCATGATGTATTTGTGGTCAAGCATAAACATGATGTGGAATCACACGTGCATGTCATGCATGGATGGTTGGGATTGGACTATCTCATCAATCGCAAATGTTTAAAGCATTCCTTCCAGGCTTATATCTTAATCATGCTTTGTATGGATGTAATGCGATTGTTCTATAAGAGTTAGAACAGTACTATCCTATTTTAAATGTAGAGTACTTGATCATTTAAGGTTGTTTTTAGGGGTTTTGAGCAGTTGTGACATCGTTGTCCAATCTTAGTTGTTTGTGTATGACATGTGTACATGCACTGATGGGAGTATCATGTGCATGCGCGCGTGTCATGCACGGATGATTGAAATTAAACAATCGCATCGATCACAATTGTTCACAGCTTTCCTTTTGTGCTTGCTGGAATATTGGCTTACCCACTAACCTTCAATAGGTGGTTAAGGTAAACAGTGAACTAGGTTCCCCTCAACTGGTTTATTTTCTAAATAAAATTTCATAATCAAGATGGAGATTTTTTTATGGAAGTTTTAAATATCTTGCAGATGGTTTGTTTTTTAAGCATCTTACAGAGAGTTTCCTTGTATACCATGGGATGGAAGAAAGTGATTCATGCAACTGATCCCAATTAGTCTGAGATTGAGACCAAGTATAATAGAGTTGACAATTATTCTATCCTTACTAAGATACAACATGCACATGTATGTGAATGTGCAGATATTTACAGTTCGCTTTTTGCAAAGAATCCTACCAAATCCCTTCTTCATGTTATTCCATATTTAGGTATACTAGATGGGATTTGAGACTGTCATAATTTCTTAGGTTTCTCTAAGTGTGTGTTTGGTATTGCAGGGGCAGTTGCAAAAATGTTTTCTTTTAGTGCTTTTCATCCTAATTGGAAAAGCATCAATTTCAACTTTTCTGATTTGAATGAAGAAACACCCATGGTTTTTTTGGCATTGCAACTGCAATGTCACAAGCCCACAAAATTGATTCTGCTCATCATTCTTATGACAGAAGAGTCATTTTAAGATCCACTTTTGTAGAAATTATACTATATACAGATATTGAAGAAGGATTAATCAATGGATTAGTCTTTTTAATCTTATTTAGGAGACATTACAGTGCTAGGAGCTGAACTCAGATTATGCTAGGTTGGGTAGTATAAAATGTGTGATCTCTGGAATGACAATGTTTTGAGCATAGCCACAATGTTAATGGCTATTAGAGCTACTGGATTTGATCAAAATAGCAAAAGTCCAGTGGTCTAATTGCCATCGGCGTTGAACTAATGCTCAAAGCAAAGGATTCGTAGCAACCACCCATGTAATGATCTTCAACTTCTTGTACTAGGCTCATCCGTTTTCTAGATTGTTACACAGCCTAGCGTTAGAAAAAATGATTGTGTAAGTCATTCACTGTAACGTATAAAAGTTTACAGTACAGGGCTTGGATCTTGTCTTTTGTAGCCTCATATTCAAGAATCCAAAGAATGATGTGTTTTTCTGACAACTTTATCTCTATGTCTTCAACCATTTTCTTATTGATCCAACAAGATCTTTGGAACTATCACCAGGTATCAGCTGGCATCATGTTTACTAAAGGTGTTTTATCCTGTCTGAAATACCTTGAGGCTGTCCCTTGGACGGAGGAAGAAGAGGACAGACTTAGGAATCTATTTGCAGTGTTTAAATTTGATGAGACAACAACTCAAGACATTTTGGCTAGACTCCACTTGCTTAGCTCAGAAGATTCTAAACAAAATCTAGCTAGACAGCTTGTTTGGTCTATTACTACTTGTGCTGATGCCAATGCAAGAAATGAATTGAAGTCATTAGTTAAGGGTCTCCTTTGCAAAAGTTCAGTGTACGAGAAGGATCAACACGATCCCAACAAGGAAGATCTTTATGATGTTTGTCAGTCCTGTCTAGGTTCATTAGTCAGCCTCATGGAGGAAGCCTCTGGTACCATATCCCCTGGGAAAGTGTTGAAAAAAGAAACAAGTAAGCCCTTGATTGGACGCATCTCCAGACAGGTTGACAACATCAATTGGCTACTGGAAATTCTCTTTGATCAACAGATTGGTGAGGAATTTGTGGATATGTGGGCACATCAAGGAGAGTTGCTTAGCATGCATGGGAGTGTATCTCCGATGGTTAGATATGAGCTCAGCCGGGTTTCTGCAATTTTATTTATTGCAATGGGAACCAGAAAATTGCATTGCCGCTCAGAAGAAAGAGCAGCACTTCTCCAGGCATGGTTTTGTCCAATGCTATTGGACTTCGGTTGGTTACAGAGATGTAAAAAAGGATTGGACATGAAAGCATTAGAAGAAGCCATGGGTCAGACACTCCTTACACTTCCTTTGAAGCATCAGGATGTGCTGTTCACTGAATGGTTTAGGTATTTCTCCAAGCATGGCACCGAATGTCCCAATCTTTGCAAAGCCTTCCAGATTTGGTGGCGTCGATCATTTCCGAGAGGCTCAGAAACTCATGCAGTTGAATCCAGGTAACAGGCATCTCTTGTCATTGTCTACCCCTGTAACATTTGTTGATGTGTAGGCTGAAGGGTTCTGAGAGTCAGGAACTGAATAATGTAAATCACAATGTAGAATCGTTGTAATGATGGTAGAGCATTAAATGAGAAGAAATTTTTTCGCAGAATTTATCTTTAGCTTCATCAATTTTAATTTTAATCATCAGAAAATCAAATAAAGTGGGTACATGACAAGTTGTTAGGTTGAATTCCATCTTCACTCGACACTCCCACAGTTACATTTTCAGCAGGTGCTCGTGATAGAAGCCACAATCTAGCTGGGTTGTTGAAGTAGAAGATGAATGCACTGCAGCATCTTTAGGAAGGGCTTCAGGAACTAGTCCTGCATGCAAAAACTCCATATGAAAGAGAGATGTTAATTCCTTTTATATTATTCTGCTCAAAAAATAGCAACGATGCCAAAGGGGCTGGGTTTTTTTTTTTTTTTGAGCTTTTCCAACTATAAGAGTATATGAGGTTAGTTTGCATGTCAAAAATAGTCCTTCATCTTTATCAACGACAGTCAATTTAAACCTTATAATGATAATTTAACTATCCTGTCTCTAGCCCTAGGGTTCTATCTTTATAAACGTCAAAAAAAAAAAAAAAAACTAATTACATTTTTATATTAAAAATATTAAAATTTCAAAACACTCATCAAAGTTATAATAAAATTCAAATGCAGAGTGAATCCTCTTGCAGACATGCCCTTTACATTGTTATTATTTACAATCGTGATTTTAAATATTTTATTTTTTTTAGTTTTAAATTATTTTTTATTTTTAGATTGTTTTGATGTTAAAAATAAATTTTTAAAAATAAAAAAATTATTATTTTAATATATTTTTAAACAAAAATCACTTTTAAAAAAACCTTTATTATACTCCCAAACAAACCTAAAATATATCAAAATCTATGGTTCAATCAATCAAATAATTTTACACAATAAACCCAATTTATCTAATAGTTTTATGAAAACAAGTAGTTTTAATAATTTCATGTTATAAAAATAAGATTTACTTAGTCCTGTCATTAACTTCTAAAAAAAGTAATATATCCATTTAAGATTACTTGTACGAGTTTAAAAATTCAACCTCAAATTAGTGTTAAACCACTCATCAAGGTTTTATATTAAATTGGGTGGTTTTACATGAGTAAATGAGACCAGTTTGATTTTTTATTTTTTAAAATTATATCATTTTAATTTTTAAAAAAAATTTAAAAAAATTTAATTTAAAATTTAATCCGAATTAATTCACCCAGCTTATACGGACCGGGCCGGGTTTTAGACCGCGCTCTAAATATATATGATCAGATCTCTCTATATACCTTTTGGTCCACATAAACCTCGTCATAGTAGTATTTGTGTCCTTTAGCATATTTATTTTCTTTTCCCTTTTCGAATCATCATCATAGATTTTTTTCTCTCTCTACTCCAAACACTGCCACACAGTCCTTTTCACTCACTCTCTGTTTAGTGTGTTAAACGCTCAGAAAACATTCTCACTCTCTCTGAAGATTGCCATTCAATTGCGTTGCCTATAAACCAACACTTGTGGGTAATTGCATTTTCTCTCTCTCTCTCTGGTGCTAGCTGGCTTCTACTTTCACATTCATTTACTACTTTCTTCCATACGTTTTGTAGTCTGTCTGTCTGGTTCCTGAGAAAAAAAAGAGAGAGAAAGAAACAAGAAAAAAAGAAAAATTGGGTTTCTCTTCTAAAGCTTTCTTCTGTTTTATATAATAATCTGAGGCCCGAATTTGTTGAAGGTTTCCTGCAATTATTTGGTTATGTCCTATTGTCCGTGGAAAAACTGCTGCATTCTCTTTTGTTTATGGTTAATGTGTGCTGTAATTGGCTTCAAAGGTTTAAGATGCTGAATTTTTATGTTTTTATTTTCTGGGTTGTTTAGATAAGCTCATTTGGGAAAATGGGTGTTGATAAAAATTCAAGCTTGTAGTGAAAATTTCTTGTCATTTTGTGAAATGAAATAAGGTTGTGTTTTCTGGGTTTAGGCCAAAAAATGATACCAAGTAGGCCACAGACTCCAATCGGTGGTTCCCAGTCCGTTTCACCTTTGCTTTTGAGATCAAATTCTGCCATTTTGGGGTCTCAAGGAGATGGTTCCATGCAGCCAGGTCAGTATAACATGAATTTGGTTGGAAATTCTCCCAGTGCGTCTTCTCTTATCAATCAGGGTTTTGGGAAAGGTGTTTCAAGCTCTGGACTTTCTGGTTTAGAGTCTACTATTATTTCTATGGTAGCTAATGATGTGGGTTTCAGCTCATTGTTTGATGGTTCCAATATGGTGAGTTCTGCTTCATCTGGAAAAGTTCAAAGCAAGCAAATTTCTAACCCTTCTGTTAATCACCAACCTCAAGTTCAACAATTTGAGCCACACATGATAAACCATGGGCAAAAGCAATTCCAGTCCATTCGAGGCGGGTTGGGCGCCATGGGACCTGTAAAATTGGAGCCACATGTAATAAATGACCAGATTGCCCCCCATCGTAGGTTGCAGTCTTTGCAGAGTCTGGGTTCAGTGAAAGTAGAACCACAACAGAACCGGATTGGAACAGGCGTTGGACCTGTTAAAGTGGAGAATCAACTTTCTGTTCAATCGGTTTTACAGCAGCAGCAGCAGCAGCACCAGCACCAGCAGTTCTTCCAGATGTCCAGGCAGTCTCCTCAGGCTGCTGTCGCACAGATGAATTACTTACAGCAACAGCAAATTCTGCAGTTGCAACAACAGCAGCAACTTTTGAGGGCATTTCCACATCAACAGCCCCAAATACAACAGTTTCAACAGCAAAATTTGCCAGTTAGATCTGTTGCAAGACCACCGTATGAACCGGGAACAGGTGCTAGGCGATTGACTCAATACGTTTATCAGCAGCGGCATAGACCTCAGGTAAAATTGTTTGATTCCTGGAGAAAATGTGTTCTGTCAGTTTTTGGCATTTTTCTTGTGTTTGTAGTGACTGGTCTTTATGTAGGAAAACAATATTGAATTCTGGAGGAAATTTGTGGCTGAGTTTTTTGCTTCCAATGCAAGGAAAAGGTTATGTGTTTCGTTGTATGGAAATAGCCGCCAAACAAATGGTGTTTTTCCTCAGGTATGCTGTTATATAGACGAATACTAATTGACCGAGGAAGATAGCATGATGTTTTCTGAGGGGAACTGGGGGATAAGGAACAGAATATCTTTGGTTGACTTACGCCATTGCTTTTCAACTTCAATACTTCTACGCTGGACTATGCTGTTCAATTTAATGTAAAAGAAATGATGAATAAATGCATTTAGGAGAGAATGAGCGGTAAAATGAAGAAGTTTTGAGCTTGGATTCTCTCCTGTGCTATGTGTAAACAAACACTGCCTTATGTGTGCAGTTGTTTTTATTTGAGTTTTTGTAGACTTCATATTCTTCACAACACAATGGAATCATGACCAAATTGGAATGAAAACCGTAGGGTAAAATATGAAGTTTTTGAGTAAGCATATCTTTTGAACTTCTATTGCCATTAGAAAAATTTGAAATTTAATGGAAATGTTGCAGGATATGTGGCACTGTGAGATATGCAATTGCAAACCTGGTCGTGGTTTTGGTATGCTACTTTTACAGCCTCCACTTTTTTTGTTATTTGCCGTTGATTTGTTAGAGTGGCACTTAGTGATAAGCAAAATCTGCTGTTTATCATATCTTTGCTATCGTGTTATACAATGTTTCTACTATATTTTGCAACTTGTGGATCAAAAATCAAAATGTTGCACATTTATATGTGATGCTCTGTAATTATGCATGTGCAATTTATTAAGATTTCTAATATTTTTCTGTATCAAGATTTTAAGAATTTCATCTTAATGGATGCCTGACCCATTCAAAGCTGAAAATCTTCTGATAAATATTCACTCATTGAATTCATGAGGCATTTATTGCAATCCATTTCATTGTTTAAAACTTAGCCTTGTTAGGCACTTGGATCAGTTTTGAGGGGAAGTAGATCTGTGAAGAGAGAGTGCAGAAAGAAAAATTAAATGTGATGTGAATATGCTCAAAGGAATCAAAGTTTAGAGTTTCTCTCTTTCTTTGGATTAAATGATGCAGATATGAATTTGCTTACAAATGGATAAAAAAAAACGTAGTCTTCAACAAACTTTAAAGTACTAAAGATAACAATTTATGAAAAGCGAAGGAATTGTGTCATCCTTTTCTTTTCCTTTTCTGAAATAATATTTGAAGTCTTGTGCAATTCTCATTCTTTGGTTCTTGTTTCTGCAATTTCAGAAACTACCGTAGAGGTTCTTCCTAGGTTGTTCAAAATCAAATATGATAGTGGCACTTTGGAAGAGCTTCTTTATGTCGATATGCCTCGTGAATATCAGAATGCAAGTGGTCAAATTGTACTTGACTATGCAAAAGCAATACAAGAGAGTGTTTTTGAGCACCTTCGTGTTGTACGCAATGGCCAACTTCGTATCATTTTCTCTCCAGATCTGAAGGTTTGGGCGTTGATAAATTGCACCTGGGGGATATTTGAAACTATACTTTTATTATTAACTATAAATATCATTGATGCCCTAATTATCTTTGTTCATCCACGTTCTCTAGATTTGCTCTTGGGAGTTTTGTGCATGCCATCATGAGGAACTTATTCCACGAAGGTTGATTATACCTCAGGTTGCTAATTTAGTGCTTCTAATTTGTATTGTAAATTATGTTTTCTCTTGAGTGGGGATCTTGGTGCAGCTTTTTTGGAATCTTTGGATTAGGTTATCATGATTAATTTAAGCTTTCACACGCGCTATTCAATTCTCAGAATTTATGGTTGAATGTCCTTTTTCTTTCCATGATCAGAACTCAAGTTCTAATGAATTTAGAGATTGCAAGAAAGTAGCTAGAAAATTTCCTACCTCAGAAAAGCAGCAAACTACACTAATCTAGGAAAGTAGAACATATAGAAATTTGGAAATTAATGATGCAATGAAACCTTAAGGGTGTGTTAAGTTAAAAGAACTTCCCCTTTTCTTTTCTTTTTTTGCAATGAAAAATTGGGAAAACATGTTCATTTATTGAAAATGAAAACGATTTTTTCATTTGAAAAAATAAAAAATACATAAAGATGACAACAATTTTTCATAAAAAATAAAAACCATAATTTATAATAGTCATCTTACTATTTTTTGTTTGTGGTAATCTAATTATAGACTATTAATTTTATTTTATTTGAATTAAAAACTATCATGAAAAAATTATATTGTTACCTTAAAAAAATATATTTATAATAAAAATTAAATTTATGACACTAACTAAATATGAATATTTTTTAATATTTTACCTAGCTAAAAAGTGCTTGTGTGTGTATAAAATTATATTGTTCATGTTTTTTATTCATTTGAAAAACTTGCATTGGAAAACTGTGGATAACCTCTAAAATGTGGTTTTCTAAACTTAGTATAGATTTGGAAAATTGGAAAACTAGTTTTTTAGTTTTCTAGATAGAGAAATATTGTATTTGAACATGAAGTTCTAGTTTTACATTTTCTGACTTCAATTTTCTAGAAAGTTGGAGAATTATTCTGTTTTTGAACAGCCCTTAAACTTTTGTATTTACATGATTAGCCATCTAGGGGATAACCCTAACAAGAATTGGTGAAGGGAGAGGTCTTAAATAAATTCCTGAGAAGCTTGGCCTCCTTGTCTGGAAAATTGGTCTCCATTCTTTAGGGAGCGATTCTCTTTGTCACCTTTCTTTGATACTTAAATGGAAGTGCCCAAGGATGGTCAACATATCCAAGTTTCATCAGCTTGGAGCACATGTGGATGGAATCTCCCTTTATGATACTTCAGATTTAATTGCTGCAATACTTGCCATCAGAGGTCAATTATTCTCTGAATCACAGTTACATAGTTAAATTTTTCTCTGAAGTCTTCCGCTTTCATATTTTTTTCATCTTATGTGATTGCTTATTTTCTGTCCATTTGCGCTATTGAGGTGGTAAGGTATAAGGTCTTCTTAAATTCTTGTGTAACTTTTATAGATCACTTTCCTACCTTGCAGGTAAGCCAGCTTGGAGTTGTGGCACAGAAATACCAAGCTTCTGCTCAAAATGCTTCATCGAGCTCTTCTTCACCTGATTTAGAAAATAACTGTAACATGTGAGTTCCTTTTGCTTTGAAATCTTTTGATTGCTGTCACTAGTTGATGGTGGTTTTTTCTTGCCACCGTTATTTGAAATTTCATAATTTGTGTTCATATAATCTGTTAAAAACTTTATATTTTTTGTTTCATTTTTTCTTTGCTGAACAATGAAAATTGCTGAACCTAAGAGTTGACATGATGTTCCCCCCTCTTTTCCACATGAGCTGCAAGACCTCAAATTTTTTATGTGGGACATGCTCCACTTATGTACATGATTTGCATCATCTGGGACTTTTAGGCATTTGACTAACCACCTTGATGTTGCAACTTGGAAACTGGAAACTAATTCACCCCTGAATATTAGATCTGCAACATGGATGAAGTTACATTGAGTAAACTATTGCAACATGGTAATTTAATTCTCTGACTCTCAAATAGGGCCTGATTGTCACTCAGCTAATGGCCTTCATAATGACATCAATGATAGCATCCAGCAACTTGACCGTGACATGATGGCTATGATAAAGTGTTATGTATTTTTTTTCTGCATGGTACTTGATGAATATTCAACTCAACTGATATAATTTTAGATGGCTTCTTGTTTGATTTCTTCTTAGATTCTCAATTTGATACATATGTTGATAGGTAAATTAAAGTGGAACTTTTATTTCCTCCTGGTGGCTTTTGTTTGGCTTATATCTATGGGTGTGAATTTTCCAGGTTTCTTGCATCTGCTTGTCAACTAGCAAAAGCCTTGGAGATACCTTTAGTTAATGATTTAGGATTCACAAAAAGATATGTGCGATGCCTCCAGGTATAGTTTATTGCAATTTTCTAATTTCAAATTGGCCATCCTTGATTATTGGACTTGAATAAGCTCATTTCTTTTACATTGGTTAGTAATAAGCTCATTTCTTTTACATTGGTTAGTAGTGCACAGGTTGATTATGTTCTGGAATTGCGAAGGCATAATATTTTACTTGAGTTTCCTAGTTGCCCATGTGAATTCATTTGAATGTGGTTTAAACTTCCTCCCATGTGTTTTCTTTCTAGGCTCTTTTTGATGCCACTGATGCATGCCATCCTCTCTCCTAGCTCTTGGTTCCTTCCTGCTTGATTTGGTCTTTTATTCTTTGTAGCAATAGTGCCTGCCAATTTTACCTACCAAGTGACCTCGCCCTCAAGGTTTTGGATTTGAATTTAAGATGATATATCCTGCCCTAATAAAACACGTGCACATAAGATGAATATGTAACTCCATATTTGCGTGATTGCATTATATTTGAAATGTGGTATCTGCTTCTTGCTCTTTCTGAAAAACGGTGGACTGATCATATCTTGATAATCTAACAGGAACCTTCTTTTCTTTTTTGCATCTTTACTGAACAACCTGCAGATATCAGAGGTGGTAAACTGCATGAAAGACTTGATTGACTATACAACTCAAGATGCTGGGAAGGGACCAATAGGTAAGCTCAAAGAAACTTCCCCCATTTGGTATACGTTCTTTTTTGACGCGAATATAATTATCAATCAAATCTTGTCAGCAAAGATTGCCATAAGTTTCACAGTTTGATGTTCTTATCTTCTATTTCTCAATGCTTTTGTGCTGATTGAAACTCTCTCTAAACTTTCACATCTATGTTTAACCAAAAAGGAAATGAAAAAATACCTACAATTTTAAATTTTTAAGAGAAGGGTGCATTGCATATCGAATGATTATTCATCTCACCACCCAAAAATGCATTGAAGTATGATATGCAGAAGTTTCCTTTCCAAAATATAAAAACTACAATCTATGCATAGAGCTTCCTATAGTTAAAGCTACTAGCTTTTACAAACAGCAAACAAACCAATAGATTGCTAGGACACACCTTGCTAGCTGCTAGGGAATGGCTTCAAAGGTTGTTTAACAGAGAAAATGGCTTAAAATATTACTTGACATCCTACACGTGACAGTAAACTTCTCCCATTTGTCCCAAAGTCATCAGAGAGTTTCCTGGAACTATCATATGGAGGCTGTATTAGAATCTTTTGACTCGTGGTTAAATAAGTTCTTACTTCACATAATAACTTCTTGTTTGTTTACCAGAGAGTTTGGCCCAGTTCCCTCGCAAAACCAGGCCATTTTCTGGAGTGCATGATTCCGATCAACAACCACCTGAGAAAAAGCAGTGTCAAATAACTGGACACACATCGAATGATGATCATCATACTGTACGGGCACGCATCATGCATCCTTCCACAAGCAGTGGTGTTGCAAGTGCAAACAATTCCCTCGGCACAAGCTCCACCACTTCCTCTGCCATCACTGTTGGCGGGCTTTTTCACCAGAATTCCATGAATTCACGAATTGAAAATCAGATGACTAGTCCTGGCAGTCCGTATACTGGGACTTCTGTTCAGATTCCATCTGCTGGTTCTTCAACCACTTGGCCACCAGCTCAGCCCAACCCCTCTTCTCCCTTCTCTTGTCTGACGCCATCATCATCTGGCAATCCTTCTCAGAGTTCCCACAATACTTTAGCAGCATCAACTGCTATAAACCATGTCTGTTCAGCAAACTCGCCTGTTCAGACACCAATGCAACAGTCATCTCAGTCCAATGAGGTTGATCCAAATGAATTTCAGAGCTCTGTTGAGAAAATCATGCAAGAAATTATCTCTTCACGGTTCAGTGGGACAGGTGGTATGGTCAGTGTTGATTATGAAGGAAATAATATGGACATAAATAGGGTCACAGAGTCAAGAAAAAATGTGCTCACCAATGTCCCTTACCTAGAGGGTAATGTGATGAGAAACAAGTCAATTAATGTTGGTGGAGGATTTGGGAATTTGAACGGTAAAAATCATCTTTCTGCTTCTACCAGCGGAATCACAGCTGAAATGGGGAATGTCTCCGGCACTTTGTCTGGTAAGTTTGCTATGCCAGTGATGGATCATGATACTGGTATGAATCATCAGCAACAGGAACTGGCTTATCAGCTGCACAACAGTATTGGAGCAGTATATAGATATCTTGATCCCCAATTTGATTGGACTACCTGAAGAGTGGAGGTAATTTTACTGATACTTTCATGGTGATAGTTTGTACCTAGTATGATACAATTCCGGTGGTGATACAAGGTGCTCGTGCCATGTGCTGGGGATTGCTCGCCTATATTTCCATTTGACGCTTTGCTGTTTATGATTATATGAATTTTCAACTTGGTGCAAAATGTTCAGCGAAGGAAAACAAACAGCTTATTGTTTTCAGATGAGGTCTTTTCCCTGTTGTTTCAGCTTTACCTTATATTTTAAGTTTACCTTGCTGGGGTGTTTCCCTATGAAGGTCTTTTATCCCTCTTAAAAGCTTCAAAACGTGAACTCAGGCCTGAGGCACGGCCATTTTTATCTCTTCTATCTGCCGAATTATGTAAAAATTTTCCATGCATTGGCTGGCAGCAGCTGCATATGGTACAAATATGAACTTTTTCTGCCAGTAGGCACTTTAGGCTATTGTTATTAAAGCTGTCCTGGCCTGGTGGGTTGATCTGGGACCCGGGACCCGGTGGTTGGACCGGTCTGGATTTAATAAAAGATTGGCCTGGTGGGTTGACCCGGGACTCAATGGTTGGACCAGTCTGGGTTTAATAAAAAACCGGTTGGAACAACAGCCTGTCCAAACCCGGATGACCTGGCGGGTCAACTCATGATCCGGGCGAACTCGGATGAGATTCGGTTTTTTTTGTAATGGAGGATTTAAAACCTCTATATATATATATATATATATATATATATATATATATATATATATTCTAAAAAAAATCATATTTTTTTCGTAAAATAAATTTTTTTTAATTTAAATACTTCAAATTTAAAAAAAAGATTATAAGCAGCATGAACTGAATTTTATGTTTTCAGAAAGAAGCAACAAGGACAAGGAATACTGACTTGATAATGAATGCATCTGTGTTGCATTGCTGTTTCTTCCATGTTTCGGCTATATAAAATTCTGCAAGGCCTAATCACTGCTGTTTAGGGGTTTCTTCGAAGCCCAATCACTACAAGAATTTATTACTTCATTTGATGATTTTGGTTGGGATATTGCTATTAATCTTGTATAAATGGTCAAGGATAGTTTTTCAATAGCGTTGGTTTTGGGCAAGCTATGATCGACCAACCGTCATTGATGCAATTTAGCTTAAGCTCAGAGATTTGTGAGATCTGCAGAAAGATGGTTCAGCAGATGCATGTAATTATCAAACTACACATCATGATATAAAAACTTGGGATAACATTGTCATGGCATACAAGGCAATGGCAATTGTAACTAAAGATTTCTGAAGGACATTTGTTGCTGCTCTTCTCTCGTCAAGCTTCAATGTATTTTTCAATGGCAGCAGCGAAGGTAGCCTTTGGAACTGCACCTGTAACACCTCCTTTCTTCTCTCCATTCTTGAACATTAGCACAGTGGGGATGCTTGTAATCCAGATACTAGAAAAAAAGTACTCAAATCAGCGATTCAACCTTTTCTTTCCATTTGTGTTAATTGGAATAATGCTACTTTCTGTATGTACATGTTTTTAGATAATATTACTTTGAAATAAAAAAAAAATTGTATTTTAAGTGGTATTAGTCTTTCTTTTTTAAGAGATTTTTTAGTTTGAATTTGTATATTATAATTTAATAAAAAAAAACACATCGAAAAGGTTAATAATCTAAATAAAGCATCTTAAAGATTTCTTGAAAATGTAGAATGGATCAAATTCCTAATGTCATCCTTGTTATAAATGTTACAAAACCAATACCGAGGCGCAAAGATATTCTGCAAACGAGAATAACAAGAACCACCTTTTATTATATTAAAGCCGGCCCCGGCCCCGGCCCTTGTGAGAACTCACATAACAATGAGTTTTGGCTTCATTTCCATTAAAAATTGAACATAGTACTATATAAAGAAGGCTAAGTTATGAGAAGCTACATCCCACAGAAGAGAAGAAAAGGTCGTTCTTAAAATGGCCAAGGCAAACCACAACTCAGCATTGTTTTTAAGCTCAGTTCTGGTGCTCTCTCTTCTTCTCATTTTCTCCATGGCTGAAAGCCGCTTTCTTGCTGGTAACTACTTAGCATCATAGTATAAAAATTTGATATTGCACCTGCAACTACTGTACTTAGCTTTACAGTGCAGTGGTTAGACGGCCTAGTCGTATTATCATGATAGATTGAATTGATCGTCACTGTAAAGATATATAAAGATAAAAGACAACTCCGATCTCCTATTATAATTAAGCTTCTTCTCTCTCTTTTTTTTAATATATATTTAACACCATTTTTTTTTATGTTGCTGAGCAGTGGGGGGTGGTTTGTTGAAGCCCAGAACTCCAGAATGTGATGAAGTATTTGGAGTAAGAAGTGATGACACCTGCTTTGGCATTGCACAGTCGTTCAATTTGACCACTACACTCTTTGATTCTATCAACCCTAATCTCAACTGCACTGCTCTCTTTGTGGGACAATGGCTATGTGTTGCTGGATCAGCCTAAGTTGCTCAGCTATTAATCTTGTCTAAGACATTTCACGGCCAAAAATAAGTTTGAATAAGGAGATTATGTAATCTCATGATTGTTATTTAAAAATAAAAAATATTAAATCGGGCTTTTACATTGATTTATGCTTGTAATGTTTATTATGTTGTCCAAGATAAGCAAATAAAATTAAATAAGTGGTAACTAGAATATAATAACTTGCAATCATAATAATTTTTAGCATGCACACTAAGCATATATTAAAATTGTAATTAATATTAAAATAAGGTCCTCACAAGCATATTAATCATATAATATATGGTAGAATAAATTTAAACAAAACCAACAAAAAGTGTTTACTTGTTGAAATATTTAAAAATTGATTAACTTGTATTGTTGTTAATGATCAATATTTTAGGTTTTTATGGCAAAAAATAAAAATTCATGAAAGAAAATTGTCAATAATTTATTAGGACGTGTTTTTCAAACATATTCTAAGAATAAAAAAAATACAGTTTTCTTCTTTAGGCAATAAAAGAGCTCAACCCAAACTCGAACCGGATTTTATAAACAGACCCAAAATCCAAAACAAACAGCCCATCGAGTTTGAAAAGGGTATTCGGCCCAAACAAAACACAAACCATCAAACCTTGGACCAAGGCATCCATGTTGAAGCCCAGCCCAGCCCAACCAAAACAAAATAAACCAATTTACCCATAAAGCAAAAAGAATCAGTCCATGCCCACAAACATTAAAAACGTGAACTATACTCATGGCAAAAGATCTGCGCCCAAACATCTTCAACAAAACTTACAGCCCCTACACTATTCAACCCAGAATTCATATTTAAACCCAGAAGCATGCATTTACAAGCCAAACAAAAATGGCACAATTATTCACGTTTTTATCAGTTTCAAACTAACGGATGTTAACTAAAGAGAGCATAGTCCATCAACACAGCATGCAAGACTATCGTAACAAGAAAAAGGAGATGGTTATACCTGTGCTGAAGATGTTGTTAGAGGCTCACGACTGCCCTGCTGGATCTGGAGAAGACGCTGATGGGCTACTGGACTAAGAGGAAGATGAAACGCTGAAATCCTGCTGGTGTTATTGCTCTGCTGGAACCTTGGGTCTGTTGTGCTGGAAGTATCTTGCTGGACGTTGTTATTGCTGGTGGTGCTGGATTGAAAGCTACTGCTCATGGTGTTGTGGAGGAAGAGTTACTGCTGGTTCTGCTTGAGCAAGAGAAGATGAAGATGGTGGAGAAGGAGAAGCTGTTCTGAGACACTGCTGGACTGAGATCACAGTGCTGGACTGAGAAAAAAAGGTTGTTGTCCAGGGTTACTGCTGATGATGACATTAAAGGCTGTTGGAAAATCCTCCAAGAATGATCTCGGTTGAAAATAGAAAGCTGAAGGTTGTTGCCTTGTTGGTGTTGTTAGCATGGCGACTGCCATGGCTGAGGAGTTCCCTGCTTCTCCACACCACCAGCCAAGAAGTTTTGTTGTTTTCTGAAAAAGAGAGGGTCGTGGAAGGGTCAATGTTTTTTTAGTGGGAGAGAGGTAAGGTTCAAGTGTTTTTTGCGTTTTGTTTGCGAGGGTTTTTGTTTGTTTTGGGGTCTTTTATTCTCTCCTTTTTTTTTTTTTTTTTTTTTTATAGATTTCTTCATTACTTACAGGCAAAAACTTCATCTCCTAGAAATTTAAAAACACTTTGTTCCCTTATTTTTTTCTATGCATTTTTTGTCCATTTGTCCATATATATTTTATATTTTTCTTATATTTTTTGTATTTTAATATATTTTTCTAAAAAAATACAACTTCAACGTTGACTCTATAAGAAAAATAAATAATATTTTTGAAATGATGCATTAAAAATTGAACATATTAAAAGTAAATTTTTGAATTTTTTTGAAAAGACACTGAACATACTAAAAACGATGCAACTATGTTAAAAAAAATTTCTTGATTTTTGTTGTTGTTGTTTTTAGCTATTTTTTAGATTTTTTTAAAAAATATAAGGTAAAAATTAGGTTATAACATAAGGTTTTAACTTGTAATAAACCTCATTATTCTTATTTCTGGCTACACCAATTACTGTCAAAGCCCAACGATTTCTAATGGTTTTTGTTAAAGAACATAGAAGACCTGTATCAAAGCTCATCAATTTATCAGTAATTAGTTGTTTTATGTTGTTGAATAATCATAGCTGGAAGAAGTCATAAAAAAAAATGTACTTGTGTAATAGGAGATAAGGTTTTTTTTTGGGTAAAAAGACATCCAGAAACTAGTGTCTTGTTTTTGTTTGTATCAATTGTGTTATTGAAAATCCTGGTGATGAATTCATGATAAGGAAAAAAAACATTTAGAAACTAGTGTACTTGTGTAATAGGTACACAAGAGATAAGGTTCTTTTTTGGGTAAAAAGACATCCAGAAACTAGTGTCTTGTTTTTGTTTGCATCAATTGTTGTTATTGAAAATCCTGGTGATGAATCCACGATGGGGAACCCATATAAATATGTTGTATTAGGGATCCATGATGGGGAAGCCTACATGAAAGTATCGTGTTAGGGATTCATAATGAGATGACACACACAAAGGTTTTGTATTTGGGATCTATGATGAGGCGGCCCGCGCAAAGATATTAGGGATCCATGATAGGGTAGCCAAACATAAAAGGATGTTCATGGTGGATGATTGTTTCTGACTGGAGTCTAAACTCAAAGATGAATTCTTTCCAACCTGAAAAGACTGATACAAGAGCCTTTTTAGAAAAATAGATAATTTCCTTAGTTAATTTTATGTTTTCCTATTTTTATTTTCCATTTCAATACTATTATACTAATATGTGTTAATTAAAAAAAACTAAAAGGATAAACAAATTATTGTGATCATAGATTTATTGCATTGTGAATTGAAATGGTATAATGATTTTTTTTTCTTTTCAAAACAAATCAATTAACTTGTTATCAAGGGTAATATGATTTTTTTCCACATGATTCATTTGGTCATTATCAAATTGATTTGGGGGCAAATCGTTCTTCTTATTTCTTTTAGCACAATAAAATAACTTAATTATCTTTAAAAGAAAAACAAATCTTAAGCTAGAGCCCATGGGATTTTTCATATTTTCAATTTGATTATATATATATATATATATATATATATATATATATATATATATATATATATATAATATAGTAAGAGAGTAAAGGGTACTTTGGTATTTTATAAAATATTAAACATTATTTTTAAAAAAATGATTGGTGCGTGTAACGCACGTGCCAACATGTAGTTAGAGCCAACACTATTTGGGCAACATACCAAATAATTGCTTTTAGGATTTTTGAATTGTCTTAGCAATGCCTTTATTTTTAGGTGGCGTATATTTGGGCAACATACCAAATAATTGCGCGTATAGCCAACAAACCTCTATTTGGCATCAACAATCTTTTTTTTCACCTTACTCTCTTTTTTTCTCGATTTTAACATATGACCATATAAGTCTTCAAAACAACCTTTTAATTTTTTTTTCAAATTTGATCCTTCTACTTTTTATTACAATTTGTTTTAATTGAAATAATTTATCAAATTGAGATTTGTTTTCAATTTCATCATCTTTTAAATTTTTTTTTCCGGATTTGATCCTTATTCTTTTGATTGATGTTTGTTTATTTCATATAGTTTTTAATTTTTTTTTTTTACAATTTCATCCTTCTTCATGTTTTTTCCTATCAGATTTAATTCTTATTCTTTTGATTGCTATTTTTTTACTTCAAATTTTTTTAAAATTGATATCTTTTTTCTTGGCTTCATCCTTCAGCATTAAATTAGTTGGGAATTGAGTTTCTTAATTAAGTTAGGTTTAAATCTTAGGTTTTAGAATATTCATCCAGGTTTGCTTGATTTTTTTTTCCTTCTTAAGATAAACAATAAATGCATGCCAGTTTGTTGGAGGTGATAACAAGCTTTGAGCGGCACGTGCAGTGTTATATATATATATAATCGAAATGCAAATTGGATCGGCCAGCGCGGTGTAGCGCAGGCTGCCTAAAAATATGACATAATTTATAACAAAAAGATAAAAGTGGGTGAGTATTTGATTTATATTAACTTTGAGGATTGAAAAGAAATAATCAAAATTAATCTTCTTAAAATTCCTGTTAAAAGTGTTACACCAAACCTACCATGAATAAGAAGGATCACAAGTCCAGTGTTTAATTGGTGTTCTTAAAGTCAGGAATGGCCGACTAATATTATTTCCTCACCAAACAACTAAATCCAAATAAATTAATCCACTAATGTGCATAGTCAACAATTAGCCATTTCCTAATCATTTCCCTCTTTGATAATGGCCAAACCCAAGATAATTAGAACCATAATCCTCCAATGAATTATTATATGCATGCATGAGAGACTCCTCTAAGTATTGAAATTCATGCATGTTTGTGCTTTCGCTTGCCTAGTTTTTCAATGCTACACACAAGAGATTACTAGTCTAGGATTTGATAAATGGCATTAATTATCCTATAATTACCCTATAAATATCACCAAGTCAATCAATCACTTAACTTGCTCGTGAGAGACTTGATTTGATTCAGTCGATCTAATAGATTAATTTATAATTTAATTAATTTAGTTAAAACTTGATTTAATTTTAAAAAAAATAAAATAATATTGTTTTAAATGAATTTAATTTGAATAAACTAGATGAACATGGGTTAAGTTTAGAATTTCTTGAAGCGACATATAAAATATTCTTTATTGGCCAATTTTTGTATCATAAATTATCATTTTCTTTTGACAAACAGCACTTATTTGACTATCAGTTTGATATGATAAAAGATTTTTCTTATCATGGAAGATTTCCTGTTCTCATTCCATTACCTGAAGCATATTCAGGGATTTCTCGACACTTCATTGTGTTTGTTCATTGTACTATGATATGACTTCACCGCAGGAGAAAATCTTGTCTCTCCTTTGGAGAAAAAAACCCAGAAAATCTTGTATTCTTAATTAAAGAGATGATTTGCTTATAAACGGTTGATGTATAGTGAGTAAAGTTAGGGGATCTCTCAGGAGTACAAGGAGATGATCATCTTAAATTTTTATTTCTTGATATGGATAACTTACATTTAATAATTTGATTGAATGAAAAGCAAGTCTAATTATCTCAAATCATGCAATTGAGTAATATAATCATGGACTAAAAATAAAAAATAAAAATAAAAGGCTTCTAGAGATTGAATTACCGTGATAATTTCCATGGCAAAACCATGGGTATTTGTCCTTTCTGGAGTTGTCAAAATGGAGGGAGGTTCCGAGGTTCCTTGTAGTGTACAAGAAGGAAACAACAACGAAAGATAGGCAAGATACAATGAAGCCTAACAACAACGAAAGCATTAGCATTTTACCTCTTTCTATCTGCTACTCGGAGAAAAGAGGCTCTGCTCCGCTCTCTCTCTCTCTCTCCCTTGTTTTCTGCCTCCTGTTTCACAAGAGCCACTGGTTTCTGCCTTCTAAAACGGTGTCGTTGTCTTCTGTTTTTCACTTTTTTGCTTGCGTGTCACTTTTGGGTTTGGTTTTTTTTTTTCTTTTTGGTAATATTTTGGATAGGCTTGGTGAGTATTACATTAGGCCGAAGAAATTATTGGTCTATATATATTTCTTTATTCTTTCTTGGATCATACAAAATCTACCTGGAATCTGTTATTAAAGTCGACCTGAAGCCAAATCAGTCCAAGTTCCATGAATCACATTGAATTAATTGGGGTTTATTTAAATTATTTATTTTAAAAAAAATCAAATCAATGACATTCTGTTTAAAAAAATTAAAGTCAAACCATGTGTATAAAACTTTTTGCAAAATTAGATTAAAATTGAAAAGCTTTAAATTATAAGGGTTAAAAGTGAAAGGTTACGAGAGCCTGTTTGGTATTTTGATAGCTGTTGTTTTTTAAAATATTTTTTATTGATTTTAATATATAAAAATAAATAAAAAATATTAAAAAGAAATTAATTTGAAGTAAATAAAAAATTAAAATTAATTTCTTTTAAATACTTTTAAAATATAAAAACAAAGCTGCTCTAAATCTACATCATGAATAAACATATAGGCTTGACGAGCAACGTGGCTACCCTATATGATATAGCAGGAGACAAATCACAGTTAATTAGTTGTCCCTTGACTTTATGATCCTTTTTTAGCCTCTTGTTTTATTGAATATTATTCAAGATAAACACATTTTAGCGACAAATATCACTAAATATCTTCATCACAATCATGATTAACAGCCATAACTAGAGCTATACCAGAAGAAATCTGTAAAATGGCTATCAATTGAACCAATGATAATCGAAGAGGGCAAAAAGAAGAAGAAATTTCGCTCTAGAGAGTAACATGCTTAGCAAAATTAATGTAATCAAAACGTGTAATGTTTTTGCATATATACTTGGTAACATTACATTACAAAAAACTCAAAGAACTTGAGTTGTCGTGTCTGTCAAAATTAGGACTCGACTGGGTAGCAGCAAAATGTTCAGCAACAATTTACGCCCATGCTAGAGAGGCTGACTAGACAAGCCAGACCCGCCAGACCCACCACCCCAACCCCTTCTCTTGGGCTTAACCATTGGAGGTGACCACATGCTGCTGTACCCATTTTTAGCTTCCCTATTTTCTCTGTTGCTGTAACCAATGTTAGTGGCGCTTGCGACTTTGCAGGTCCTGGATAGCCATTTGGACTGCATGTAAGTGCTAGTCCTCCATGGAGGCAAATGGAGCCCTCTCTCTTTAAGGGACTGTTTCGCAGCTGAGCAAAGCAGAGAGATTATTTTGTGGAGTTTGTCTTCACTGCCCACAAAAAATAATGGGAGTGTGTCTGTTAGTTCTTTGTAGAATGGTGTTGGTCTTGCCAGTTCGAATTGGGACCTGAAGTCTAGGTCCACTATGAGCCTCATTGTGCCACCATTCTCATCTTCCAATGTGATGTCAATGTACTCGTAATCCCCTGTTAAACAGCATTAAAGAAGAGAGTTGATCACCGCACAAAAAAACAAGAACATGAGATTCGCAAGATTAAAATTATTTCCCTTGGACTCCACACCAGGTATCTATCTACCTAAGAGCCATTGCCTGGTTTCCAAGATCTCCAAAGATAAGGGGTCCTTGTCAACACCAAGCACCCTTTTCAGACTGTAATCACAAGGCATGGCTGGCTTTTTTTCTGATTAGGACGAGATCATATTTCTCTCCGGTGAAAATTCTTGGCAATACCAATGAAAACTGTTTGAATCTCCGAGATGAAAATTGGTTGATGAGAGAGAGTTATTTTCAAGAAACAGCATATTGATACGGTCACGTTCTTGCTCATAAATAAAACGGCCTTGTGAAAACTAAAATGATCGGGCAAAACTCAAAGTAGCTGGCTAGACTCTTCAATCCAAACAGATGTGTAGTGATGAAAATGAGAGAAGCTATAGCGTTGAATATGTGTGTGTAAGAGATCAGAGAGAGAGGGGGAGAGAGAGAGACCCACCAGCAGGGCATCCTAAGGAAGTGACCCATGAAGTCTGACAAAGGGAAGCATTGAAACCATCCATTTTCAGCCTTTTCACGAGCCACAACTTCTTACTAGTTGTTTTCTCAGCATCATTTTTGCTTCTCATATGCTTCAGTAGAGTCTCCAAAACCTCAGCCTCAGCTTCTGTTACTATCCCAAGTATCTCCTAATTAACCAACACAAGATCATACAAACCCCGTAATGTTAGGAGGCACACACATAGACGAATACAAAGCCAGACAGAGAACAACAAAGAATATTGCAAAACACAAAACAATATTTAAGAAAAAGGTACCTGTAAAGTGAAATACTTGACTTGGTTGATAGAAAGGCAGTTTGAGGAAGCAGTAAATGTGGGTGCTGCTGATGATTCTGATTCTATAAAGTCACGCACCATTTGTACCAGCCTTTCCTCTTCTAAGCTACCCATCCCTTCGAAGTTTGAACGAGAAAACTTGATGAAGAGATTATCTTGGTTTTTCTACCGCTAATGGGTTCTTGAAAGTCTTGCTTTATAAGCAGGCGGTGGAATTTTACAGCCTTGTAAGGATGACAGATGAGGTCATAACAGGAGGGAGCACAATACCTCTATATACGAACTTTATGAAGTATATACATGGTAATATATGGTAAATATTGCTAGCAAACTATAAACAGGGGAGAATAATACAAGAGGATGTCCTTAAATTTAAGAGGGGATGAAAGCTCCCGTTGTCCTTAAGTCTCTAATCATCTCTTTAACTAGTTATAGTAACAGGTTACTTCGCACACTATGCGATAGGTCAGACAAAGATTTTCTTTAACATGAAAAATTCTTAAGGTGATCTTTTTTAAAATCCAATGAGAAGTTAATATATTGGATTGATAAGGTTAATATGTTAAATTTGTGATTGAAGTTATAGATTTCAATGAATTTAATAATATATATTTTTAAAAAAATTAGTTATATGATAAATAAATATAAAAATTATTTTAAAATCAAACAAATATTGAAAGATGGTATTAAAAAAAATCATTAAAAAATAATATTGAAGAATAAAATTAAAAAAAAAACTAGGCAAAGCCACATATGAAAATAGAATTAAATTAATTATTCATCAAGTATCAGAATATATTATATATGCAAATAACAATAAGGCAATGTTCCATTTATTTTTAATTAATATGGATGTAAAAGTTATTTATAATTTAATTTTTATAATTATTTAGAACTATTTAATTAGTCAATGTAGTATAACAATTTAATATATTTTATATATTAGGTTATGTATTTTGTTATAGCTATTTTTTTTCTAGAAAAAAAATAAATTTTGTTTAGTAATTCAAATATCTAATGAGATAAAATTTTAAAAAAATTGTTTTAAACTTCTTTGTTCTTATGTATTCATGTTTTTTTATATCAAAATATCCCTTAAATTAAAAAAAAATAAATAAAAAGTAAAAAAAAATATGAAACTTGAAAGCCTTATAAAAAAAATTATAAAAAATTTTTTTTTTTTAAAAAAGACCAAGGCGGCTAGGCCTGGGTGCCCAACACACCTAGGCTCTTGAAACAAAGCCCATGCATATCAATTTTTTAGCCCGTATGCATGAGTCACTAAAATTTTTTTTTTATGGCGAACAACCACTCTAATTTAAAATAATATATGCAGATGACTTAGTTTTTTATAATCTAACCATTATTGGAGGCTGAAAAATTGAGTTTGATTTTTTTAGCATAAAACCCATTTTCATATAAAAAAGACATAAGAAACATCTTTGGGACCTCTAAAAACCTATTTATTAACCCAAAATGATTCAAAAATATAAAATCAAACTAGAAAAGATTTTTCTCACTTGGCCCTGATTTGTTTTTACACGTAAGATTAAAGTTCAAAGCAACCATCATTAAACTTTCATTGTCGAATGAAACCTGTGGACATCAAATTCAATGATTTTTCATGGCTTAAATTAGTATCAACTGATAATTTTCTCTCTTTTCAATCAAAATCTGATGACTTTCTCTCTTCTTTCTCACTTATTAACACTGTAGCAATCTACATTAGCGCTAATGAGTCATTTTAGTAAATTTATTAGATAAGTGATTTGTGCTACGCCACTGACTGAGCCAATATTTTCCTAACATAAAAAAAGATGTTACGATGATTGCCGTGTTTTTAAAAAAGCAATAAAAATATGAGATTCAGGTAACTGATTCAACTAGATTCAATAAGCTTGGTTAATCTAATAATATGATTAGAAATAAAGATATTGACAACAAATAAAACAAAAAAAAAATCAACAATGATTTAATGCGGAAAAAAACGCTTATCAATACCATAGAAATATATCTTTTCAATAATCTTAAAAGATCCCTGTTGTTTTATTTGTTAACAAAGCAAAAATTAAATGAGAATGAGATGATCACATAAAAAGAGAAATGAAAAACATATGTATCTCAATTCTTAGCAAATAAAATGTCAAATGGTGAAATTGAAAAAAAAACAATTCGAGTTTATCTAAGCTAACAAGCCAAATCTATGGCCTAGTTGTGAGACTAAGATAACTTCATGAAACGCAAATCAAATAGAATCATGAAACTTAATTCTTAAATGAACCATGTTTTAAAGCTATAAAATAAAAAAAATAAAAAACCAACATTAAAAAAAGACTCGAGTCAATCCTGGTAAACCTGCCGAATCCATGACTCAAGACATGAGATCATGATGAATCCATAGAAAGGAAAGTGAAAAAATAACGAATAAAAATCCCTGACCAACACAATATTAAAGGATAAAATTGAAAAAAAAAATTAATATTAAAAAAGACTTAAAAAAATTGAATGCAATCTAGTCTAATCTTTTAAACCTGTGACACGAGTCATGAGATCTAATTGAACCATAAAAGGTAGACCTGAAAAAATCATAAAGCTAAATTCTCAATCAACCAAATAATAAGGGGTAAAATTAAAAAAAAAATCAACCAAAAAGAATTAAAAAATAGAATTGAAATGAATGAGGATCAAAATTGATATAAAAAAATAAATCAAAAGTTAAGACATGAAATTGAGAAAAATAATCATTCAAGAAAAGTATAAGAAAAAAAAATAATAATTAAAAGAATGAGAACAAAATTTGATATAAAAATCAAATGTCAAATGATGAAATTGAAAAGAAAAATCAAATTTGATACAATCAAAAGAATAGAGAGACAAAAAAAAAACTAAAAAAAAAAACCCAAGTCAACCTTGATAAACCGGCCGAATCCATGACTCGAGAGATGAGATCGGAACAAATCTATATAAAGAAAAGTGAAAACTAATGAATGCAAATCCCTAACCAATACAATTTTGAAAAAAAAAATAAAAAAATGTAAAATAAGATTAAATCCAACCCGATCTAATATTTTAAATCTATAACACAGGTCATAAGATAAGATTGAACCATAAAAGGCAAACAAAAAAAAAAACATGAAGCCAAACTCTCAATCAGCTAAATAATGAGGGGTAAAATTGAAAAAAATCAACAAAAAAAGATCTAAAACAAAAAAAAATGAAAAGAATGAGGATCAAAATTGATATAAAAAAATTAAATTCTAATGGATGAAATTGAAAAAAAATACAATCAAGAAAAGTATAAGAAAAGAGAAAATAACAATTAAAAAAATAAAGATCATATTTATTATAAAAATTAAATGTTAAAGGATGAAATTAAAAAAAAATTGATATAATAAAAAGTACGAGAATTAATTGTGATAAAATTAACAACTAACAACATATTTTTTGAATTTCTACAAAGACAATGCATTTCTCAAGGCAGAGAAGAGAAAAAAAAAAAAAACATTGTCAGAGCTTTATTATGTAAAGGGTAGCGATACACGTCGCATCATCATTAAGAAGGCCAGCAAGATGTTTTGATCGCCACCCTACAATGTGGTGTTTGGCGCCATTGAGAGACGATTGTGGCGGTTTCGGTTTTAGTTTTTTTTTTTTTTTTATAATTTGACAGGCAGTGAAGTGATCTAGGACCGTTATCTCTCCCTGGGATAGACACCTGTGGCCTTTACTAGAGCCTGATTACAGATCAGAAACTCGAGCTTGCCCTATGCGTAACAGGATCGAACTGTATGGCCAAGGTCACAAGTTCACAGCGCCTTCTTCACGTGCACCGTGGCTTTAACAATAATTGTTCCCAAAGATTTTGCTTGCTATAGTTTTGGTTTTGGATTTTTCATGTACTAGAAATTTGTCTGTATCATTAACTGGATTCGGTTTGGATTTTGTATGTATTATTTTAACTGCACTTGGTTTGGATTTTGTATGTATTATTTTAGAGGTGTGCCAGTAGTAATTATCTGGAAATTAAGAGACCTCATTATACGAAGTATCAGGTAGCTGAACAAGACTAGAAGTCATGCAAGTCTTGCAGAAACGCCTTTGTTTTCAAAATCATACAACGGTCCCTGACAGAATGAAACTGTGTTTTGAAGGTTAGGTCATGGGTTTTGGTGGGGTAGGCAAATCGCAGGACCTAGATTTTGTCCTGTGGGAATGCAAGTAATAATGGGGGGATACTTCAACAATTGATGATTATATATTGGATTTTGTGACTGTTAAATCAATGAGAAGGGCTAAATCCCCAACAAAAACAAGATATGATACCTGAAATTGATGTACTAGGATATCTTGTGTGGGACTGCGACTGCATGAATAGAAGTGACCACCTCGGTCTGTAATCATGAATTAGGCATTTCAAGGTTTAAGAAAAAACGTTCGGAGAAAATTATGCAGAAGACTTGATAATAAAATAAATCCTAGCAGAGAAGCAGTTTTAGTTGGTGAGCTTCTCATACCATGTCAAAATTAATAGATCATTGTGTCCGCTAGAATCCCACACGAACTGAAGGTTAGGTAAGGGAGTCCTCACCTATTCAGGAAAACGAACCCAGGTCCATAACGCAACACTTGGTAAACTTTTTGCAATTGATAATCTGTTTGAACCATGCAAAATTCAACTTGTAAGTTCCAACATAGAAAAACACTACGCAGGAGCAGTATTTAGTGTTTACTTTTGGTATTGCAGATACAGGAAGGCTTCTATGAAGGGGGGGGGAAAACTAGGAGAACAAGGAATGACAATAAAGTAGATTACACACTTCAACTGCATGGCATAAATTTCATTAATAGAGGGCAAAGAACTGATCTTACAAGTCATTGAAGCATAAAGTTCATTAATTCAGTTGGGCGAACAAGAACTCTGTTATTGTCAGATACTAAGATCAGCAACCTGGAAATGATCTTTCTATTCGATGTTGCGCAGAAAATTGAATAATTGAAAGACAGCTTTAGATGGCACAACTTGAATCTGGCTCTCAAACATGTACAACCCTGAAAGGAAAGATGCCATGTACTTTAAAATTTAATGAAATGAGGACGACTCGTGTGGAAGAACGAAGCATCATAAGGGGGGGGGGGGGAAATGGTAGCATAGAAACATGGTCATGGATGCCAGAGCATCCTACAACCTAATTGCTTACCATATTGCATATTCCAGGCTGAAAAACACGGTGTAGATTTTCAAAATAAATTTCAGAATTTATATTATAACTTTGATGGGAGGTTTATTTATCTTTTCCTCTTCTTTTTTTTCTAATTAACAAATGCATTTTACATAAGAGATGAGGAGCACCTTGGTTTGAAAATATTGTTTTTTCATTAAGGAAATTTCTGGCTAACAAAAGTTTTTTACAACACTTAAACAAAGGGAAGCAACTAGAGTGGTGAGGCAGTCCATAAGGATTCTTACTGTCTGTTTAGATGAACTACCAACAATAGTAACTTTCAAGAAGAATACCATCTCATCAAACCTGAAAACAATGCATCAAACATGCATAGTCACGTGGAGATATAAAAATTAGTGAAACCAAAATGTCCATGAATCCATGGAAGTGAATTGGAATGAGATTGTGCAACCCTTTCAGTTATGCCAAATGAATTGGCTGCTCTCAAGACTTGAACCTAAGGCCTTAGATTCCAAGAAATGGCCTCTGTAATGCAAGCATTTAAGCAGCTATTGAGAGCATTCAAATCAAGATCTTGAGTAGCCTTGGTGAAGAGGCAGTAGATCCAGCACCTTCAGTAATCTTTGGAAGTACAACATTATAGATAGCTATGCATAGGAGCCAACACGAGACACACCCAGCAACAAGCATCCAAAGAAGTGCAGCACACCTCATGTCCCAGTTATCAGGAGCTTTGACGAATCCCTTCGAATTATCCATGGCTAAATGTAACATCTCAAGATTCACATCACAAATGAAAAGTAAGAATGTAAAAGACCGAAGTGCATGCAGAAAGATAATTCAATGAATTGCACTAGCGTTTACTAAGAAAACAAAGACAATAATTCAATGAAAACAAAAGGACAGATTATTAAATGCATGTTCTCAGTATGCAAAATGACACAGAATCCTCTATGAAACCACTGATATCAAGCTATATTTCCACGGATATGAGACTTACTTTAACATGAGACCCGGCTATTATACTTAGCTTGAAAAGTAAGAGAATGCAATCTTCTTTGCAAAGCCCAATTAAAGAACAGAATAGATGAAATACTACGATGCCAAGCAAGTTAGGGGTATAAATGATGGCCATAAAAGTTTTACATAATGTCCCAAGACAAAAATCAACAGTCAAGTTTTTGCATATTTTATGCATCCTGCGGTATAAATACAAAGAAATGGATTGTTATCACTTATGAATTGTAGACGTTGTGAGTTGAGCATGAGCTGATTTGATACACAGTAAAAGCCTCTGCAATAAAGCATTCAATCCAATGTTCTAATTCCAACATAATGGGTCAAACTGAATCACAATGGGGCTGACAGAAAATATAGCATCAATACATAAAGCAACTGATCGCAGTACTTGCTTTTCTACAGATTATGCGCCAGCAAATCATAAGAAAGGTGAAATGCATAATTTCCTTTAAAAAAATTTTGCTGGTAAGATTTCCAAAGGGATATTTTTAAAGTAAAATAAAAAAAGCACGCATGGATATTTTTAAATGAAAATACTTGTAAATGAAACAACTTCCATTGAAATCTGTATTACAAAAAATGTTCCTTAAAAATATCCCTAGGACATAAAAGTTTCTCCAAATGCTAAATTCCAAGGAAAGTTTCTCCCCTGCTCTATTTCTGTCGTGGCCTTAGAAAGGCCAGCTCTACATCATAAATTACTATAAATATCCCATGGATACATTAGAAGAAATGCTTTTGAATCTGCAGTAGCAATGAGTAAACTGTGAAATAAAACGCTAGATGAGAAAGGATCTAGCAGGATCCAAAATTGAATCCCAGTTCTGTAGGATTGTTAGATATCTATAAGTGTTCTCAAACAAAATGTTGAGTAGGGTATTCATGCTCATGTCCATTATAATCATAGTATAGCCTCTCCCCTTTAGCAACATCACGAGTAGCAACTAAAATGACCCGGCATTCCCCGTTAACATCGTATCTCACACATTTACAATTCTGCTTCTTCTTGCCATCCCTGCACAGAGTTAGATATATCTTAAGCTTAACAGAGGGTGGACTAGTAATTTCTAGTTCAGTTACATGCAATTTTGGCACAAATAAATGTAGAATTTTATATGTGACGTGACAAAGGAGATGCGAATGGGGCAACATGAGTTGTACAGAGTAGAATACATGGCAATAAAAAGGTCTAAAATAATTTGGTATCATCAGAACAGTATTTGCTTATATATACACCAACATGGAGAAGAAGATATGGGTTAAGCAGGCTTACGGAGTATGATTGTTAATGCCATTGATAAAGCGTGCAATATTTCCACGTTTATCAGGACAGATGACAAGGCTTTTAGATGGGTCTCTTGCCAAAAGAAGGGTCATCATACTATCACAATCATCATGTTCTCGGTTTTTAATGTAATCCACGTCACCTGAGTATTCTGCTATAATGGTCAAATCCTTTATCTGGTCATCTGCCTCAACTGTATATCTGCATCACAGAATATACATGAATCTACTCAATATGCAGTAGTTAAATATGGTTGTTAGCTGAATAAATGTATTCAAGATGCGAGTACCCTTCACATGAATCAAAAACTACTAAAAGAGGAGGGCATTCGCCTCTTTTGCACATAGCTCTGCACTGTTCCAATGTCTCAATGTCCTCCTTGGAAAGGACCTAATAAAGGCACCAGATCATGCAAATAACATGTAATACAAGACAGTAAAAGGTTTGGAGAAAATACAAGGTTGAAAAGAAAGTTTTAAATTCAGACCTGCATGCCACCCTGCTCAAACTTGGCCTGATTGGCTAATTGAGGAGCCATGCCAGGCAAGTAGGTCAAATCACCACTAAATTCCATGTGCAATGCTGTTAAAGCAGAAGCAAGGGTGCCCATTTGTTTGAGCCTTTGGGCAGGATCTTCTGATGGAATAAATGGCAACAGTCTCCTTCTTTTCTTTTGATACACCAATGAACGTCTCCGTCGTTTTCTAGAATCTTGAAAACAGCTCGAGAGGAGGGAATGAAAACATCAACTTAATATCGGCAAATCTAATTCAACTAGTTTATGCATTAGCACCAACATTTCTTGACTTCAAAGGAAATGTTCATAAGCAATAAAAAGCAACAAGATAAGCAATAAATGAAAATTAAGGCTTCAAAGGTGCAGCAAAAACCAGGCAATGTGGTGAAAAAATACGTGAT
Organism: Populus deltoides; assembly: GCA_015852605.2. Taxonomy (NCBI): domain Eukaryota; kingdom Viridiplantae; phylum Streptophyta; class Magnoliopsida; order Malpighiales; family Salicaceae; genus Populus; species Populus deltoides. The sequence goes on along the minus strand of CM027576.2, from coordinate 2,710,433 downwards.
AGCATTCATGGCAACTAATAAGCAAAAATAGATCAGACAAATAGGAAGTAAATGACAAGGCCCCAAACTATTTGTGCCATGAAAGTCCATGCATTAGGAGAAATAATTCAAAGGAAGCAACAAAATGATGTGACAAAACAGCAACTACCTGTATTACAATGCTTACCTTTTTATCTAGGGCTTTCACTTTTTCATTTTACAAAGATGTGCAGGAATTTTGGTAAGAATTTAGAAATTTTCATTCTTACATGGAAAACGTACAGTACATTCACCAAAGCGAATTTGATTTTCTAGAAAACTAAGTCTTAAAGAAAAGGTTTCGAGAATATATCATAATTCATAAGTTTGATGCTTTATTATGGGAGTCAATGGTACATAGATACATAATGTTTGGCAAAAAATACTGTAATGGAAAGAAATGATGATTGTTGTCTCTCTATTACGTTGCAGTACCACTACTAAACACATCAATGTTTATGGGTAGCTAAGCACTACAATCCTTTTTTACATGAACCATGGCATACAAGGTAATGCATATGCATCAAAATAAAATTCCTAAATAATAGCAAGTGCATACATAAATACAGACAATCAGTGTCGCATAACATAGCATCAATGATCACACTCAAGATATCGACCCCACTAATTTAGCACATGATGGGTAAATGGTTGATGCAAGTAAAATGTAATCATGTCAAATTTATGATTGATGAAGTATCCTAAGACACAAAACATAAGTTTGCTGATTAAGAGATGAATGTTCTTAGGATAGGCCAAGTATAAGGCATGATCTTCCTCGAACCATCTGATTCAACATGCAATGCAACAATTTGCCTGTTGTACAAAGTAATTGTCTAATGGACTTATCTGAGACATGATTAGATTGTGAGCTTTTCTCATTTAAGCAGCAGTTTATCATTTGCTTTGGTAAACTTTAATCATCAGTTAACCCTATTAGTATTATTTTTTTAGATTAAGATGGCTTGATTAACAATGTTAAAACTATTATCCCAATTCTAACCACCATCATTACCACTGTTGCTGCAGCTACAACATTTTCAAATCTTTTATAACTAAAAAATTTCACCCTTGACATCTATCCCCTCTATTATACCTAAACTAATACCCATCTTTTAGCTTGTTTAAAAATAGTAGATTAAAAATGCAATCCATTGTTCTATTCTACCAGTTTCGAATTCACTCTGTTTGATTAAATTTTTACCCTTAACATATAGTTCATTTCAATGATAAAGGAAAAATAGATCATTTGGACAATTATTATCAACTGATTTTTTTCCGCCATATTTGGGGCCATAAAAGGAACCATTATACCATTTTCATGAGAAAGAGAGAATACTTAACCAAAGTAATAATATGTAAAAAATTAACAAATTTACGAAAGTTCTAAGTCACTGGGGTTTAGTTGAAATATCTTACTATCTTTGTAGGCACTGTGTTGCTAATACTAATACAATACTCAAAACAGTTTATAATACAGTGAAACTCCGGTCCTTTGATACTGCATTTCCACTTTGTTAGCTCTAAGCATATCAGGACTAACCACTGAAATCTCATGTAGATTACCCATCATTTTGTATTCTTAGCATTTATTCTGCTGACGAGTACTCCTATGAAATTTCACTACATCCTTAATCCATGCCAAATGCTGCCCAAGAGTTTTAGTCATGTGAGCACAATATGTTCAGTGGATATGAGATCTTAAAATCGATACCATTTATGATTAGACTTAAATGTAAAATCGGTAAAAAGAAAAGTAATAACTATCCTACTCAAAATAACAAGGACAATCACAAATCATACTGGAGTTCAGTCCCATTAGTTGAAATCTTTATATAAGATGAGAAATACCTCAACGGTTTCTATATTTGATCTAACTTGAATATCTCTACATTTGGCAAGGATCATTTAGCACAAAATTGGAATCTCTCCATTAATTAAACAACTTTTCAGGCTAAATTGCAAGAAAATGAACCCCTTGTCATGCTTTAAGTTACTTAGTGAAATTCATAAAATGTTCTACCAGTAATATTTCCAAAACTTCCTATGAGTTTAATCCTAGCCAAAAACAATGTCCTTTTTTTCTACTTTTTATCATTTTATCTCAAAACTCTTCTTTATTCCCTTTCTCTTTTTTTTTTTTATTGTTTGTGATTCTTCAACACCGTTTAACATTGCTCCAACCATGTTTTTCAAAAAAAATTATTTCTTTTAGCTTTAAATTAATTTTTTTTTTATCAATTTGATGTGTTAATGTCAAAAATAATAATAAAAAAAACATTATTTTAATGTATTTCTAAATAAAAAAAAATACTTTGAAAAATAACTTCTATCTTACTTTCAAAGAGGCTCTTCTTCTCCTCTCCTTCCTATTAGTTTCTTCATTAACCTTCCTATTAGTTTCTTCATTAATGCTTTTGTTATTATTTTTTATTATTTATTATATTCCTTTTTTGGTCCTTTAGGTGGGAAGGGCACAATTCGAACCTAGTCCTACCCTCCTCCACTGCTTTGCAGTAAAGAGTACATTGAGCTACACACTCCAATATCCCCAAAGGAATACTCATTCTTTATTATTATTAATATTATTATTAAAACATTTAAACCCAGATAATTTTTAACTTCCAGCAGAACTTTGTTCCATGCAAAGCCTGAAACAAGCTCAATCACAATCCATCAAAAACATCAATAAAAGAAAATCGAATAATCACAAAAACACACACGAAATAAAATAAGTAAAACAATACTAACAATCAAATAAATAAATAAGAAGAAATCACCTTGGAGAGACCTGCATTTCTCTTTAATGTCATCCTTCTCACACCTCTGAATCCTAAAAAAATCAATTATCTTCTTCTGCGATAACCCTAACAAACGAAAAACCAAACCAATCAAAACGCACATTTGTTACTCACAAAACGACACCAGGGTAAAAAAAAATAAAATAAATAAAATAAAACCCCCCTACTTCTTACACGTCCTTGGCCGTCTCCAGAGCACTTGTTACAAATCCACGAGCCAATCGGGACCCTAACAACAATCGGTCTCAAGCACTTCATGTGATATCCTTTATCACATTTATCACACAACAACAGCTCCTCCGCTCGTTCCCCAGAGCGGCATTGTTCGCAGCTGATATCGTCATAGTCCTCCCTCTCCACAACCGCATACGCCGCCTTTTCCATTACCTCCGTCAACAGCTTCATCCTCTTCGGCGACGGATACGGCGGAGGAGACGGCCTCCGAGGTGCCGAGGTGCGATGGCGCGAGCCGATTTGTCGCCTAACCGCCGCCGTGGTGGTGGAGGCTGGATGCATTGGTAATTTGGGAGATGAGCAAGGGTAGAATCGGAATTGGGAAGAAAAATTGGTGCGTGTTTGTTGCACTAGAGAGAGAGATGGACAGAGAACGAGCCTTCTTAGTTTTTTCTAAGTCGCGGGTAATGGAGATGGATGCTAACGTGCGCAGTGTGTGTGCACAGAATTTGATGTAATGCCCGTTACGGGGTTTTGGATTTTATAGCCGTTCGGCGTTTGAAAGACAAGACTGACCTTGTTATATCATGTACCTGGTAAGGGTAAGGTTAAGAGTAAGGGTGGGTGTGCATGTGGTGGAAATCGTATTCTTTAATTTTTTTTATTTAAAATAAAAAATTTATATTTTCAAATTATTTTAATATTTGATATCAAAACTAATTTAAAAAAAATTAAAAAAATTTTATTTTAATATATTTTTAAATAAAAAAATTTTGAACCACTATCATTACCACAATCTCAAATATGCATAAAATAACCTTAGATTTTATTTTTTAAAACTACATGTGGTCTGCAAGCCGATCTATTTTTTATTTGGTACAAAGAAAACATGTCAAAACAATGTAAATGTTTTTTTTTTTAAATGTAATTCTATTTGCTGAGTCATTCATGAGTTCTCTATTGCGTTTAATAAGTTCAACTAATTTAATAATATAATTAGATAAAACATTAATAAAAAAAAATTACAATAATTTTTAATATTATAAAAATATATCTTGACAATATTTTTAAAACTTTTTAATAATTTTATTTGTTAACAAAGTAAAATTTAAATAAGAATAAGATATTTGCATAGAAAAAAAATGAAAAATATTCAAATGTTAGTTCTCAACTAATAAAATGTTAAATGAAAAAATTAAAAAAAAACAATTAAAACAAAAAATAAATTGACCAGAGACCATCTGAACCAACATGTTAAATCTAGAACCTAGTTGTGAGACTGGGAGAACCCTGTGAAAAGCAAATTGAATAAAATTATTGAACTTAATTCTCAAACTGACCTAATAAAAAAGGATAAAATTGAATAAATAAAAGGAAATAAAATTTAAAAAAAGCAATGAAAAAAAAGAGCACGAGTTAACCTTAGTAAACCTGACGAATCCATGATCTAGAACATGAGACTGGAATAACATCATAAAAAAAAGTTAAAAAAAATGAATGTTAATCTTTAATCAACTCAATGTTGAGATATGAGATTAAAAAAAATTATTATTTTTTAAAAAAACAAAGTCAACCCATTATGATCTTCAAAATTCGAGACAAGGATCATAAAGTCGGATTACACTATAAAAGATAAACCCAAAAAAATAACAATGTCAAGTTTCCAACCATCTAAAACAATCAAGGATAAAAATTTTTTAAAAAAAATCAACCAAAAAAAGGTTTAAAAAGAAAAAAAATAGATTTGAAAAGAATGAGAACCAAATTTAGCACAAAAAAATAAGATTAAATTATGAGGGATAAAATTAAAAAATAATGTTTCAATTAAAAAAAGAATAAGAAAAAAATAACAATAAAAAAAATAAGAACCAAACTTGATATAAAAATTAAATGTCAAGGGATGAATTGAAAAAAAAATCAATAAACATATTGTCAAAATTAATTTAATGAACAAATAATCAAACTTCTTTAATTTTTTGTAATGCTCGGCGTGTTTTTAAGGAGGAAAGAAAAAAAAAAGCAGGAAGAAAAAACATGTTGTCGGAGTTTAACCATCGTTTATTTGAAGGCACGTATGGCACCACCATGAAGAGGGTGGCATGACACAATGAATAATGCATATGACAACAACGTTTGAAGTCTAGATGGTACTGCATAAGCCACCCAAAGAGCGCTAGTGGTGCCAGCCATATTTGATTTAAATTATACATATATATATAAAAAATAAATATATATATTAAAAAACTCAATTACCCTTAACCCTACATTATAATTATAAAAAATCCAGAATTAAATGATGAAAGTGCCTCGTACACAAAGCCAAGAAAGTGTAATTTTAAGGGGCATTTAACTTACTGAATTATGCAAAAAATTAAAAAGATGAAAAAACCCCTTGACCTAAGTTAATTTTTTTTGCTCTTAAGGGTAATTTAGTAATTTTATTGTGCAACAAAAATTAAAAAGATTGATTCACCATGTTTAATTTTGTAATGATTAATAGATCCCATGAAAATGATTGTATTGCCCCTAATATCTAGTTAAGTGGGTTTCTTCTCAATGGTAAAATGATAATTTTACTGTGCAAATCCACAATTAATTATGAGTGTGTGCATGATGAAATAGCGACCTCTTTTAACCTTTGTTTAATGTTATAAATTTGATTACTTGCATTTTTTTTATTGCAAAAATTATATATTATTAACCAAAGCTAAAACATGAAGGATTTCTATTATAAAACTTTCACAATTTAGCCTTTTACATAAAAAAAAATTAATATTAGCTGCTGGGGGCATTAGAATCTTAAATAACCATTAGATAATATTAAATTGACTGGAAAAAAAAATTTCTATTTCATTTGCAAAGTGAAACAACCAAAATACTCTTGAAATTAAAAGATTTAAAACAAGAGTTAAGAGACAATTTGTGTTTTTCCAATGGTTTTTTGTAATTACTATGTCAGGTGATGGATAGTTTGGTATTTAACTAGACATAAAAAAACAAAACATGTAGTAAAACGACCAAAACATCCTTAGAAACCAAAAATTAAAATTGGCCCCAAGAGACTTTTTCATCTTTTAACAAAAGTTATTTTGTTATTATTAGGTCAATTAAGAGGAAATTAAGTCTTTTAATACAGAAATAAAATAAACAAAAAATAAAAAGTTATTGATGTGTACGTAGCAAACGCTATCATGTAAGAGGTGTCTGTGTCCTTCATGTTACACACGTAAAGCCACTCGCCTTTCAAAAATTTCTTTTTATCATGTCGTTAAAAGCATTGTCGCATCTTTTTTTTTTTAGGGTGGTGTTTGCTCACATTGGGTGAACGGTTTGTTGACAATTAGGCTTTTTTTTTTCTCCATTCCCCCCAGATGACAACTTGGTTCTCTTTATTATTATTACTTCAAATTCAATCATTATTTTTTTGATTTTTAATTTTTGTTCTTAAACTTTCTGTAAATGCTTTTTTTTTTATTTTATCATTTAATACTAATTTTTCATATATTTTTTTTTTCAATTTGATCTTTATTCTTTTGAGTTTTATTTATTTTCTTGGCCCTTTTGCAAAAGTTTTATTTTTTTTTTCAATTTCATCATTCATTCCAAATTTATGGTATATTATTTTTACCAATTTGATACTTATTCTTTGGATTTTTTTTTTCTTTTGTTAAAGTTATTTTCCCTTTAACACAAAAATTGTTTTAATTTAGCATGTCAATTTTGATCATTTTCTTTTGATTTTTTTCTTTTGCTAAATTGATTTTTCATTTCAATTTCACCATTCAATAAAATATAAAATCTATTTTCTATTACAATTTTGCTCATCATTCTTTTAATTATTATTATTTTTATTTATTTTGTATAATTAAAATTATATTTTCAATTTCATCCTTTAATATTTGATTGATTGAAAATTAAACTTTATGGTTTTTCCAAATAGGATGTTTTGGGTCTATGATCCAGGTCACAGGTTTGAAAATTTAACGCATGTTGACTTTTTTTTATAAAAAAATTAGTTTTGTGATTTTTTTTATTTTTTTATCAGGTTATTTCAATTTCATAATCTGAATCACGAGTTTGATAGGATAATCCTGGTTGGCTCGACCCTAATTACTAGAGTTACAAGTTTGTCATGCTAATTTGGATAAATAAAGACTGATTTTTTAATATCTTTTTTTTAATCTCATTTCATTTTCAGTATTTAATAGGATGAAAATTGAGTTTTTTAAAAATATACCCCCAAATTATCCTAATTTTTTTTAATATAAAAATTAGTTCATTTATTATCATTATCTATTTTTATATCATTTAATTAAAATAAAATTATTTTATTTAATTCAGGCGGGCCAATCATTCAAATCATAGATTTTTCTTTATTTTTTAAAACACATTTTTACGGTAGCTCAGCATTATTTTTATTGATGAAAAAAATAATTATTCTGGCCTCGCAGCGTTGGAGCGCAGGTCCACACCGATACTCACTATTCTCAGTCCCGAGAAATTATTCCCACATCAGTGCTTCGTTTCCACAAGTTGTGGCAGTTCCCGGTGCACCACCTTTTCTGATCAGGGACCGGCAGCAGCCGAGATGTCTCCATGTTATATAATCAAATGCGTGTCATGAAAAAATTGGTTGTAAAATTTTTGGTAATGTAATGGAAGCACGATGAAAGAGTCACTGTGATTTTTGAAAAGATTATTTTAGTCCCCATATTTTATTTTTATTTACAAATTAATCCAAATATAAGATGGAGCAAGCTATTATATCATTACATAGTTCATTACATCTAACCAAATATGTCATAAGAAAGTACTTAGAATTTAGAACGTGTAATGACCGCCTGATCATGGAAGGATAGCATTACCTCCCACAAACTTGTATTATTTCCAATAATTATTTTAATGCTCTACTCTATTTTTATAATAAGAGACAAGGAAGTAATTTTTATCTGGCTTTGCTCATGTATAAAAGGGAAAGCCTAACTTAGTCCCTGAACAATATATTAATTCCTAATTGAGTCCCAAAACAATATATTTTATCAATTAGGTCCCAAATGTCTCAAAGACTTCTCAATTGGGTCCTTTTCCAAGTTTGTCTTTTAAAATGATAAAATGGTGTTTTTTCAGAACAAAATCTAACATAAAAATCAGAAAAAATGGATAGATGGACTGATTGAGAATGTCTGAAAAATTTGAGACCTAATTGATAAAATTCATCTGTTTTGGCACCTAGTTTCTGCATATTGAAAAGAAGAAATCCTCGTATTACATGCAGTAGAATTCTCCAGTCCATGGTCAAATATCTAAAAATCTAAGCCAGTCCAAACATCAGTTGGAAATAGAATCCACTTTTACTCCCTATAAAAAAAATGCAGGCAAGTTGTTGTTTAGTTTCAGATAATTGTTTGATAAGAACTACAGCAACATCAGTTGATGCAACAGATTCAACTCATAATCCAAACAACGAAGGATGGATAATATTCTCAAAATATCTGATGGTAATTTAGAAGCTACCCTTCTCTTTATATATGTATTGAACATAGGATCTGAAATGAATTCTAGACTGCTCAAAACAACCACCACTTCTTCGGCTTGTCGAAAATTCCAGGTCCATATGTGGAAAAGAAGATCTCAACAAGGAGAGGGAATTGTAGCAGAGCAAAAAGCGTGACAGGAAGACTAGCCAGCAAAATAATCGGAAAGGAAACCCAGTGAAAACGTTCACGAAGCATCATAACAAGTGTAATGCCAAAGGTTATCATCATGGTTGCTATCGAGAAGAAAAGACACGAAAGGCCTACTATCAACTTTGTAGGCAAGGACTTGAGGAAATCTTCTTCTCTATACCGCGATGTCAGGATTCCGAAGAACATCAATAATGATGATGAAGACGCGAACAATGACATAGCGTCGGACACTATGAAAACCATGAAAGAATTCCGATTCAAGTATATAGGAATGCCTGAATACTGGTCATATCCACCTGGAACAGTAAAGATAGCTGAAAACATTATGGTAGCAATAAGAGCAGCCACAACTGTGCAAGATTCAGCCGTGGCCTTCATCCATTTCTCCCCTTCCTCTAGTAATTTCTTGTGCTGGTCAGTGAATAAAGTTTGAGCTGTTTTATGGGACGAATTTAACATCTCTTTGTACTTTGGTTGGACAATGCTCTCCACCTCCTGCGAGGCAGCAAACTCTTCTGAGAAATATGTGAACTGCATTTTGAAGAAAAACCATCAACTATAGGAAGTAGGAGATTTACCTTGTACCATTGTAGCTCTCTTTGCATTTGTAATGGTGCACTTGAAACACGATCAAGCTGAGAGGAAGGTGCCATGAATGCAGCTTGATGTAAAATGTTGTTTTGATACTTGTCCCAAGAAGTTGCCATAGAGTTCTTCTTTGCTCCCATTTTGTATATAAGGCTGAATATCTTTTCTTGGCGTTGTAGGGTTGCGTATAAGAATATGCCCCGGTTGAGTTCATCCTCGGACCATATGATGTCAGGATAATGTCTCATCATTTCAATGATGAACTCAACAATTCCATGCTTAACAGCACTGAATACAGCTCTGTACACACCAATTTCTTTGAATTCTGATTTATGCAAAGTTGATATTTGTTCACATAGGCAACAGAGAACTGCATGTGCTTGGCCATGTATCAACTTCAGGTTATACATATGCTTGATAGCTGGAACTGCAGGTATAATTTGGTTCAGGACTCTAAACAAAATACTACTATGATCGGCATTATTAAGATGCTACTTACCAAAAAATCTCAAGCCCTTCCAAACCATTACCAACAATTTGTCAGATGCTGCGAAGTCCATAAAACATATCAAAATGAAACTTCTGTTCATAGAAGGGAAAATAATGCGGTAACTCTAAATAACTGAAACTTCAAAATATCACATTGAAATCTCATGTTTTATGAAATACCTCGTTTAACAATGTTCCTTCGATCAGTTGGTCCCCTATTTGGCCTTTCAATGTCTCCATGGTTGTTGCTAGAGGCAAGTGGCTGAGGTACCCGGATACCTACCACAAGATAATGCTGCATTTTTTAAGATGTGAAAAGAAAAGCAATTTGACTTAATAGTTACATCCAGTTGAGTGAAAATAGTTACATACACTTGTATATCCATTTTTGCCACAAAGCAAATTGAGTTCCACTGGGGAAAGCAGAGGGTTTTTGAGCCAACATATCAAGAGCTGTGTCTTTGTCACTATCTTGATAAAAAGCCAATTGTGGGTAATGTTGAAGCAGATCCAAGGCAATATCTATATGAACATTAAACAGCGAACCAAGAAAAGCAAACGAGAGTTGAACAAGATAGAGTTTTCAGTTGAAGAATAGGAGAAACGAAAAATATGATCCTGACTACTAGCTTATACCATAGAGTTCGTCATTGATACATGTTGTGAGAAGCATAACCCCATTCTTATTGTTTGTAGCTGGACTGAGCTCTTCTTTCGGACTCACACTGTAAAGATAACGAACCATGTCTTTATGACCATAAAGACAAGCTACAACAACTGGGATCAGGCCATTCTGGTTTGGAACTTTAAGTAAACCTTCATTCTTTGCTACCAAAACCTCTGCAATCCTTGTGATCCCTCCGATGGCAGCATAATTAAGCGCGGTGGCATTATTTCTGTTTTTGATTTCCAAGTCACCTTCCTCCAACTGGGTGACCAACTCCACCACAATCTCTATGTGCCCTGCCAGAACCGCAGCATGGAGGGCAGTGTCCCCATCTGCTGAAATGCTAGCAGTCAGTCCATCAGGATGTTCTTTCAGGAACTTCATTGTGGCCTCTAGGTCACCAATGTCAACAGCCTTATACAGTGGCAGATACTGAATGTATGCCGTATCTTTCATCTCTGCCAAGTTAAAACTCATTCGTGTTAGTTGTAGCGTTAAGCACATTGACATTAGTACTAAACAACTAACAAGATTTAGCTTGGATGTTAATTAATTACCGTATTCCTTGCTTGAGCTCTCATGTGATACTGGAGGCCGTGATTTCATCTTGCGTGGTACCCTGCTTAAGGTAAAATCACTATACGAATCCATATTTTATGGGGAAGCAGCCTAAAAATATAATTGAAACTTCACATCACATATTGACACAATTTTTTTCACCAGGTATAAACTATTTGAGTTTTATGAGTATGACTTTCTACTTCCAAAGAATGTTTTTGAAATGTTTCTGTCACTGCAGTGAACAACAGCCATAAATGTGTGTGTAGGTAAACACACACGCACAAACTCCCAATTTCATGAAACAAATCAATAGATGGTGCATTTGTCTCTCTAATAAGTCAGGATGCTTGAACAATGATCACAGTTTTAGGAGGTACGTAATCGGTAGAAGCTGATTTGATACCATGTGTCTATGCATGTGTGGCATTAAAGGATGCACAAGATACATGCCTTTTCAGGTGATTGGGCTGCTAAATATAAACAACAGCAAACTGCATCATCGAATATACCAAATGTTTTTCCTAGGAATTTAATATGCAAGATCAATACTTACAGGAATACACTGTGCAACCACAGCTTGCACTCAACAGAGTTGGTTGCAGCAGATTAGGTGACCTCAAAATCTTAATGGATTCAAGGAAGCGAAACCAATTAATTTATAAGAAAGAGTGAGGGCATAAACCATGCACGGAATAAAGGAAATCTCCTAGTGAAGTAAATGAAACTACGAATATATGTGGAAGTTCTCTCTGCTTACTTTTCTGCTTTGGATTCTAACAATGTAGTGATTGCTTAGGGTCTTTTGAAAGAGCTGGTTGAAAACACGGGATCACTGTAATGTTTTCTTTCTCCTGTAACATTTCGTCCATGTCCTCTTTAATGATTCTTGCAAAGTTTAGGTTGAGAGAATATATTTAAAGCTAACTGACCAATACGAAACGATGACTCCTTTATGCCTGTTGAGAGAAGACCACTGTGCTTGTAGCCCAAGCAAACGAAAAAAATAGGGGCAGAAATCAACTTCTAATACCTTTAGGAACAGAAAAAGAAAGGCGTGGGATTATTGCTATTGATATTTATATATAACGTATATTCTTTTGTGCATTTTGTCGGGTATAAACAACGAAGAAAACCAGGCACAAGCTGGAAATGAGAAGGATAATTGTTCCTGGTAAAGAAGAAAACTAAAAAAGAAGTCTGTTCTTGCCGACAACAGCAATCCTCGCAAATACCGTGAGCACAGTTTTTCTTTCTTTCCTTTCTTCTCTTTGATCCTTTCTCTTTTCCTTCTTTCTTGGGACACAGAAATCTGAATCAAAACTTCTTTGAATCTTTTCTCTCTTTTCTCTTTAGAGAACTGCTGACTCAAAATCTCAGAAAACTAGGTTAATGTAAGATCATTTCAGAGACTAGTTTTGATTATTGTGATTTAGAACTAAAGGGGAATGCTGTAAACCTATAACCCCACCAAAGTTTTTAGCAAAGTGTTTTTTACATTGGAAAATTATCCACACCGAAACAAACTTCCATACAAAAGTTGTACCCTAAACAATAGCAAACCTATTACAAAAAACCCTATTATAAAAAACCTTACAATAAGTTTAACAAAACCCCCACACACACACACACACACACACACACACACATATATATATATATAAATGGTATCATTTGACAAAAAATAATAGTGAGTGTCAATAATTCATATATATATATATATATATATATATATATATATATGAATTATTGACACTCACTATTATTTTTTGTCAAATGATACCATTTATTTTTAAGATCATAAGATCATTTATCAAACTTTAAATAAATTATTTATATCCAAACTAGTGCATCTGTGATTAAGTAAATTTCTGCAATTTTCTTTTAAATCCAAACTTCAAATAGTAAATCTTCATGTTTATTTTATTACAGCTACTTAGGATCCTTTTGTTTTTGTGGTGTAGTGTGATGTAGTTCATGTCTTGTCCTAATAACAAATTTAAAAGTATTTAATTAATCAACACACATCATAATTTTACATAAATTTTACTGAAAAATATCTTTTAAAACCTGAAGACTATAATTTATAGTTTTTATTAAATCTATTTTTTCAACTACAATCACGAAAATGTCAAACTTTATAATTATTCACAGTAAAAAATCACTTTTTTATTCTGCATTCCTTTTCTCTTATATTTACATAAAAATGAGTATAAAAGGTAAGTAGGATCAGAACAATTCTAGACTCATCTTTATCTCCTTTATTAATGGGATTTTCACATATTTACATTATTCAGGATAGCTAACAAATCTCCCAATTAATTGCAACTACAGATCACACCAACACTTCCCCTCTAGTTGGTTCTTAGAAATCTTGCATGCACAACTTGCAAAGTGAGTTATAGAAGTCCTTGCTAGACACCGTTTTTGTAAGAATATTTGCTAATCTTTGGAATTTACAAATAGAAATTGAATTGTCTTTGCTTCAAGATTCTCTTTGATGAAGTGAGAATCTTCCTCCACATGTTTAGTATGATCATGTTGAACAAGGTTGTGGGAAATGGAAATAGTTGTTTTATTGTCATAGAAGAGGTCCATCTTGGAAATAGGGACAAATATGATCTCTGTGATTAGCTTTCTCAACCAAAAAAGTTCACAAAAACCCCTAGACATTCCTCTGAACTCGGCTTCAACACTTGACAATGCTACCACCTTTTATTTCTTGCTTCTCCAGGTTACAAGATCCCCCCTACAAATACAAAATACCATGAGGTTGATTTTCTGTCAATAATATTACCTGCCCAATCTACATCTATATATCCATCAACCTTCAACTGATTATCATGTTTTAAGAACATGAGCCCCTTGTTTGGGATGACTTCAGGTATTGAAGTATCTGAGTCACTGATTCCATACGACTCTTACTTGAATTGTGCATGAATTGGCTCCTAACACTTGCAGCATATGCGATATCTGGTCAAGTGTGAGAGAGATAAATGAGTTTACCAGCTAACCTTTAGTATCTTTCTTTGTCTGTTGGTGCTTGGTCTGGGTATTCTCCAAATTTGTGGTTTTGAACAATGAATGTGTCTGCAGGTCTGCACTCCAACATTCCTACTTCTGTTAACAGGTCTAATATGTACTTTTATTGAGAGAGAAATATGCCCTGCTTAGATCTGACAACTTCAATTCCCAAAAAATACCTGAGTCTTCCCAGATTTTTCATTTGAAATTTAGTTGCTAATTGCTTTTGAAGCTGAGACATTTCTTTTACGTCATCTCATGTGATAATTATGTCATCTACATAAACTATCAACGCAGTTACCTTGACTAACTTGTGCTTAGGAACAAAGTATGGTAAGAGTTACTTTGTTGGAAGCCATATTTATTCATTGCTAAATTGAATCTTCTAAACCATGCTCGTGGTGACTACTTCAGTCCATTCAAGGCTCGCTACAATTTACACACCATTTCGGTCTTTAAAGATGTTGTGTAGCCTAAAGGAACATCCATATAAACCTTCTTTTTTAGTTTATCGTGGAGGAAAGCATTCTTTACATCAAATTGATGTAAAAGCTAGTCAAGGTTACCGTGGAGGAAAGCATTTCTAAAGAGTATCTGTTAGGTGGCTTGCCACAATTGTACCTGTGAGGTAAGGTATATCCCATAAAGACATCTATATTATCGATATACAATGGTGTTGCAAAAGTACTTACCTCAGGAGTATTTTTAGAAGATGATTCGACTGGTATTTCAAAGAGAAAGGAGGTAGGTTCTGTCTCAGATGTTACATGTTCCATGCTAGGATAGATATCACTCTGCCTATTAGAGTATATATTCAACTCATCATTTTCTAGTAGTTCCTCATGACTGGTCTTGTGATTCAGCTCACTATTCTCATGATTCAACTCATCATTATGTGGTAATTTCTCATGACCGGTACAATTAAACTCGTTGAGCTTTTCTTATTCTCTTCATTAAATGTCTCTCTTTAAAGAGGGGAAGTAGGTGTCGAAGAGGAATAAAACATGTCAGCCTCTAATATTTGGATATCCATAGTCATATAAAGTCTTCGTGTATTGGGTTCATAGCAACGGTACCCTTTATGTTGCATGTCATAGCCTAGAAAAAGGCATTTACGTTCACAGAAATCAAGTTTAGTGTGATGGTTCTTGTAGAGGTATACATATGTTACGCATCCAAAGACCTAAGTAGGAAGCATTGATGTGTTTAGGAGTGTCACATGAGTAGAAAGAATTGAAGTGGAGTCATAAAGGATAGCACCTTAGAAGGCAGTCGATTGAGAAAATGAATTGCAATGGATACTGTATCCATCCAGAAATGTTGGGGCATATAAGCACCAAGAAGTAGAGCACATGTAGTCTCAAGAATCTATCTATTTTTTCTCTATGCGACACCATTCTGTTGGGATGTTTGTGAGCATGAAGTTTCATGAATGAGACCATGTTGATTGAAATAAGTCTTAAGGTGCTTATTAACATATTCACTGCCATTGTCGGAGCGGTGAATCTTAATAGTGGCTCTATACTAGGTGCACACCATTGCATGGAATGTTTTGAAGATATTGAGAACCTTATTTTTATGTTTCATCAAGTAAAGTCTTATTATACGGATATAATCATCCACAAAAATAACAAATCAATGAATGTCGGACATATTTACAACCGGTGAAGGTCCCTATACATCAGAGTGTATTAAAGCAAATAGAGTGTCATTTTTATTTGTGCTTAATGGGTAAGTAACACGGTGGCTTTTAGCCAAAATAAAAGTGTCACATTTCAAATCAGAAATCTGAGAATTCATAAATAAATCAGGAAAAACATGCTTCAAGTAGGGAAAAGATAGATATCCTAAGCGGGGATGCCATAACTAGATTTATCTCTCTTTAGTAGTATACGGATGATGCATGTGATGTACCTGACTTATGTTGAGATCGTCCATATAATATAATCCCCCTTCTTAGTCCCAATTATCTGTTTGATGAGAATACCCTGAATAAGACAGAAGTTTGAATACATCAGTACAACATACCTTAAGTCTCTAGTAAGTTGGCCTACATACATCAGTTTATGTGATAGTGATGGAACAAGTAAAGTATTGGATAAATACAGGGATAAAGATAAAGTCCCAGAGCTCGTTCTAGTGACTGGTGAAATAACACCATTTGCATTGGCAATGTTGGTGCGGTGTAGGGGAGATATATGAGAGAAATCTGAGGCATCAAAGTCACATTATCAGTGGCTCCTGAGTTGAGAAGCCATGTATTACACGTTGCATCATTGTGGCTGGTAAGGAGGGCAAGACTAAAATTACTTGAGTTTAAGTTGGAAAGAACAACAATTGATATTATGACTGGTTGTATGAGAGAGAGGTAAGACTCAGCAGCAGCGACTGCATCTTTGCCTAGACTCCCAATCATACCAGTTCCATCACGACATTTATGTATTTGTAGATCATGCCACCAATCTGGTTATTTATGTAACTAGAAACAATTTTCACGTGTTTGTTTCTGGTTGCCACAATGGGAACATTTTCTTACATCATTTGTGGTTCAGGTCTTGCCTGTTTTACTGGGAGTAGAGTTGGTTAACATAAGACCCTTAGATGCCAAGACAACCCCTGGCATCCCATCAGTGTCGTAATTGGTCATGACCTGCTGTCGTATAGCCTCTCGTCTAACATGTGCATATGCTTGCTCTACTAAAGGAAAATGTTTCATCTGTAAAACATCAGTATGTATTTTATCTAGTCGATCATCAAGACCATCCAAGAACATATATACCCGATCTTCCTGAGTGATCCTATTATAATGTTGAATATCAACAGAGCACTCCATGAGATTTGGTCGACGGAAATCAATTTCACGCCAGAACCCCTGCAACTCAGTGTAATATTTTTCTAGTGAGCCAGAGGCTTGCTTCAAGCGAGTTACATGTCGTCGGAGATCATACACTTCTGATGTATCACTTCTATCGAAGAAGGTAGTTGTAATGGAATCTCACACCGTTTTTACTATAGGAAAGCGAATAAAATTACCAATAAAAAAGGAATCCATATAAGTAATTGACCAACCTTTAACAATAGCGTTATCAGTGCGCCACTTGCGAAATGAGAGATCAGTCGATGGTGACTAGGGAAAATCACCATTAATATACCTCAGCTTGTCTTTGCTAGAGATATACATCTCAACAACCTAGGACCACAAGGCATAGTTGGAGTTATCTTACTTAATGTCGATAGGCGCAGCAGGGGGTTGAGAGGTGATGGTCGGGGTCTGCGTTCTGTTCAATGCCTCAGTCATCGATCCTTGTTGTCAATTCAAGGATAGAACATGAGAGATGGGACGTGTTGTTAGAGGTGTTATGATCTTCGGAGTCTGCTATAAGTTACATGGAAAGAACAATTGTGTTTTAGGGTGTAATACAAGAAGCCAGTTCGAAAACTGACTCTGATACCATGATAATTATTCATAATAAAAAAATCACATTCTTATTTTGTATTCTTTTTCTCTTATATTTACATTAGAGATGAGTATAAAAGGTAAGTGAAATCAAAACAATCCTAGACTTATCTTTATCTCTCTTATTTATAGGATTTTCAAATATTTAAGATGATTAACTAATCTCGTAATTAATTATAATTACGCGAACAAAACTCACACTTTCATCTTATATTTATACCTTGCTCCCACTTTATTTATACTAAAAAATCTCTATTTTTGAAATAAAATTTACCCACCAAGTTCTAAACTAGATGAAGCCATAAGCCATCCACTTTGACTCGACCATTGTTCTGAAAATTATGGTGTGTTCGCAATAGACATCACCTGGCAACTTGCAATTATTTATAGGCACATGTTATGTTTTGGGTTTTGACTTTTATTTTCTCTTCAAGCAAAATTGTCTTTTTTTTTTTAATCTAAAATCATATTATAATATTCAAGCTTTCAACTAAAATCAATGATCAAACCATTTTTTCCACAATAACAAAATAATTGCCCTAAACTTGGGTCATCCAGACCACCCTCCACTTCATTATTTTTTTCTCCATCCGCCATTCATCCTCCATAATGGACCCTTACCGCTATCCCACCACCGGCAAACCACCACCACCACCACCAAAAAAACAACTCCAAATCCAAGGCCCTAGACCTTCAGCACTAAAACTAAACCAAGACTCTCACAAAATCAAGAAACCACCTCCCCCTCCTCCAAAGCAACCTGTCATCATCTATGCAGTCTCTCCAAAGATCATCCACACGGAGGAATCCAACTTCATGGCCGTCGTCCAACGGTTAACAGGTCTCTCCTCCGGTGACTTCTTCCACGATGGGTCTGTTTCTCCAGCTGCAAGACTTGCTGCCACTGAGAAAGCAAGTCCAAGAGAATTAACAAGAGCAAGTAACACTCAAGATACTAGTGATGACGATCTCATGGAGATGCTTAAAGAAGTGGATGCTGGTCAGATTCCAGGGATCTTGTCACCGGCACCGGCGATGTTACCGCCAGTACCAACTGGGTTTTTCTCTCCAGCGTCAACGGATGCAAATTCACAATCTTTCTTGAATGATAATTTTAATATGAGTCCATTCTTCATGGCCAGTCCTTCAGGTTTATTTCCAGGTCCTAGTATAGTTTCTCCTTTACATTCTCCTGATATTTTTAGCAGCCTGTTCATGGATTTCTAGACAAGAAAAAGAAAGATTGTGAAGATTTCAGGTTTAGTTTTAGATTGGGTTCTTGTTTTGACCAAGACAACAAGGGGCGGTTTGATTCTTGTACTGACTGACTTTTTGGCTAGAAGAAGAAAGATTTAATATTAGGGTTTGGAAAATTATTTGTAGATTTTGTTAGTGATTTGAGGATTTTGTTAGGTTAATTGCAACTTATAATTGTAGCAAATTTTGGAGATATTTATTTCTACCTCCTCGATGGCTATAAAGCATTCAGCGGGGTTTATTGCTCTGGTTGGTTATGTAATGAACTCTTTTGCCCACGCCTCCTTTCTCTTTTACGAGAAAATAGTTATTTTACCGTGTTTCGTGTATCAGATAATTTATTTTTTTTGCAAAAAAAATAAATATTTTAAATTTTAAATAAAAAAACTATGCATGCATTTAATTAATTTAATTAAATAAATTAAGAACTATCTAGGCTTATAAATACAAAATAAATATTAACGTATCTATTCAACTCGCTTAGCTACATGTTGAATTTTTTTTTTAACATAAATGAATTAATATGAAGGTGTTATTAACTTATTTTTTTTACTACGAATAAAAAAATATAACTACAAATCAAAAGGTTGATGTTTACATAAAATAAAATATAGTGAAGATTATATGCGTTAATAAAAACATAAAAGATCTTAAACTTCTTTTTAATGTAGTAGAAAAATGAGACAATATTGTAATTGTTATATTAAAACATTATTTCCTTAGTTTTTGTATAATAATTTTTCAAAAAAAAAAGTAAAAAGAAAAAGAAACTAAAAAATAAATCATAAAAGAAAAATAATAAGAACAAAAAGAATGGTGTAAATATATCAAGTATAGAGTGATAAATATTTTTTTTCTGTAAAAACCATTTATGTATAATAATAATAATAATAATAATAATTCTAAAGATTCAGTTTACGTCGAACAAAGCAGTTTATTGGCTCACGGTTGTCATTGATTGATGCAAGTAGGTTATGATAAGTGATTAGTTGATTGATTATCCTAAGTGGGTTTCAAATTCCAAAAAAGTGATTAGCTTTGCCTATATAGATAAAGATGTAACAGTGTACATCTTCTTCCTATGATTCTGCTTATCATGTTATTTATCCCCAAATATTTTTTATTAATTTTTTTATTAGTGATAAATAATTTAATCACTAATGATTGATGTCTTGTACAACCCCTTATGAGATCCACTCCATCAATGATGAGCATTTTCTGGGAAAGACGGATATTTTAGATACTAGCACGAGTTCAAGTCAAGAAAGAATTTGCTGACAGATTTTCAGTACAGACAACATGAAATTTCGGGAAAGCTTCTTTTTGGGAAAGCTTTGCGATGTTTCTGGCAATGCTAGCTCCTGATTCCATTTTTGTCATTTTGCTGAATTTTTTAATCAATGACAACGAAATCTATTAACTGTTACAGGAATTATTGGAACAAATGCAATAGCATTCGATATTTCTGTCAAAGTCCATCAGTACACTGGTCTAGAGATAAAACACCTCAAGCTGAGACCCTGATCAGTGGAGTACAATTCATATGCCCACCCCCAGGTTCCACAACACACCAGACACAAAAATCAATTGGGTTTTAAAGGCTCAATCAAGGTACCAAAAGAATCCAATCATTCTCCTCTATACCTAAAATCTAAGAAAAGACCACACAGATAGGGTCATAACAGGCTAATTTTTTTTTCCGTTTTTTTTGGGGGGTATAGGGGGTGTGGGATTTAGCATTATCTGAACTCTAAAACATCAATGCATTGCAGTAAAAACTTTCACTGTCAAAAATACAATGGCAGTTCAAAAGAATCCAATTTTTGACAAAATTATTTACAGAATTAGCTGTAATGAGTACCTCAGCCGGCAAATTTAGATGATGCTTTACGTTGTACCCTGGCATGCTTTTGTCTTCAAACTTCAAATGCAAGCTCGAGAAGCTTCCAAAGAAGCAGCTATTTGAATATGAGCAGGTAGGCCTCAAAAGCCAGCAAACAAATGGCAGTAATCATCATGTCCTTGTTACTGTTGAGTTGCATGTCCCTTGAGTTGCATGTCCCTTCAATCAATGTGCCAACCCTTTCTCCCTTTATTGCTTTTGCAATGTTACCCGGTTTGGATAGATTGAAGACAACAACTGTGATGAAGAAGCTTGGTGCAATGAGTTTCTTTTAGATGCTTTATGCTAAACATAACAATGATATGTCCCACTAGAGATTTTTCATTGACAAAAGGTAAAAAAAAAGAGCATAAGTTAAACAAAAATTAGGAATCATTCTCTGGTGTAATGGTAAAACTTTTGGTTACTGAGTACAAGTGAGCTGATGCACCCGTCTATAGCAGCAACTTGACTCATTTAATCCATGATCGTTAAATGTTAATATTCAACACAGATCACAAACACTAGGTAACATCTCTATTAGCTAATCCTAGGTAAATTTTGGATCAACCGCCTCATAAATGGTTAAAAAAAAGTCCCATAAAATGAAGGCCCAAGTTCATACCCCTCGACAAATCCCTTTACAGAGGCCACCCCATAATTGCACAGGGTATGTAGGAAGAGGGTTTACTTGTGCCTTCGAATTAGTCAGAGCATGTCTTCGACATCTTTAAAAATAAAAAGATCTACCTACAGGCTACAATCTAGATGCAGATTATCAGACATACCTGGAATATTATTTTCTCGGCACAAAGTAATGGCAGTCACGTCCATCACTGAAAGATCTTTTGAAGTCATCTCATGGTAAGTTGGATTTTCAAGAAGACAAGCACTTGGATTATGCCTGGGATCGTCATCAGAAACCCCGTCAACATTTGTAGCTTTCAAAACAACCTGTGCATTAACTGGAAGAACAATTGGAAATATCAGAGCAGAAAAATCATTTTAGTGCTATAAACCAAAATGATTATTCTGTCCTCAATTGGAGTGTATATTGGAAAAGCAAAAATTTGTACACTGAGGTTGACTTATGTTTCAATTATAAATTTCAGAATGACAAAAATTAGCAAGTTAAACAGGACTTGAATATAATATTAAAACCGCCAATGTACAAAGTAAAACTCTGATACAGAAGTTTTAACATACTTTCTGCACATCGTAGGGCTGCAGCAGTATCCGTGGTGAAAAATGGATTCCCAGTTCCAGCTGCGAAAATCACAACCCTTCCTTTTTCCAAATGTCTTATGTCCCATCTACGGATATATGGTCTGCAACCTATGACATGCAAAATGCAGTCTGAACCCTTGTTGAGATGCCAATACTCTCCATTGTTGCTTGAAGAAAATAGCATTCATTACAGTTGCCAGCATCCTATCAAATCAAAAAAGGCAGAAGAATGCAAATTGTACAGCAGGGACATAAAGCTCCAAGGAAAGCTTTTAGATTTCAGATAAATAACCACTTGCTATCTGCTGACAAAATATCCCCATACCATTACAAATTACAAGATCCAAGAAAAGCTATTAGATTTCAGATAAACAACCACTTATTGTCTTCTGAATAAAATATTCAGATATCTATGATTATTAATCACCTTAGTATATTAAGTTGCTGTATATATTAATCAGTAAGAAAGCAATTGAAGAAATAATAAAAATTATGCACATCAAATGTTACAGAAAAACAGCACTGAACCCTTTTGTTTATGAGCTATGCTAAAGGATGTCAAGCAGTAGTATTATATCTAAAACTTCATAAGAATCAAGCCCTGTGCTGCAAAATAAATGCTGTGATGCAGAAACTTTTGCTCACACATAATGCTAGCTTATATCCCATTTCACACCTTTTTATTTCAGAAAAGGGAAACAAAACAATCCATGAATTCATATGAAGTTGAGATTATTGTAATTGAAAAATCCAAGGACTAATTAGAAGTAGAAAGCAACAAAGTACTACAAGATAGTTAGACCTACTTTCATTTGATAGCAAGTCAAAGAGTGAGATCATTAGGCATACTTCCAAAACAAAAGGTTCCATGTGGAATAGATAGACAATAAATCAATTCAAAAGAGTACCCTATATAATCAGCAGATGACCAGTCAAGACCTGTGCTTCCTGCCCATGAAGAGCCACGGAAGATATTTCCACCGCCAACTACAATTGCTACCCACAGCATTGACAACAAATCAATTAGATGAGGCTATTGATGGCCAACAACAAAACATCCACATTTGAGTTCACAAGCTCTATCTTACAACAACCAAATTAATATTACAATTCATTCTTGTCAAACTTATTTACTGTTCGAAATGTATCCTTCCTCCCACCTAGACTATTTTCCTCCAACCACATCACGCAAACACCCTTTTCATATAGCCCAAAGCATGTTACATGTTATAAGCTATGGAATAGCAAGAACCAGAGGTGAACTATAACAAAATTTTCAACCAAAATGATCACTTGGCTTATGATTTGCACAAAAACCATCACACATGCCTTGAAAGCACAATGAAAATCACTAAACTTAACTTTAAGAACATAAGAAAGAAAAATAACATCAATCACAACCATTAACTGAAATAAATTAAAGGCAAAAATGAATGAAAACAAATATGTATGAAAAAAACAACTATATTAAGGTGTTGAGGGTTAACCTCAACGCCAAGGCACGCCAAAGTTGCAACCTCCCTTGCAATCGCCATTGTAACCTGCATAATTACAACAGACTCATTTAGTGGCCATCAGCAAACGAAACCAATAGAAACTGACAGACTAACATAATCATTCGCATTCCAAAACCTTTGGTCAACATTCTGCGTTTAGTCTCCTGCAAGGGCTTCTCCACTAACTTTAAGCAAAACTCTTCGCCATTAATAAGATTGCTCATCCATTGTCACCCCAAAGGGAGCCACAGATGACACTTGAGGCTGCCTGCAAATAAAAGAAAAGCTATATCATGTGGGGCCCACAGAAACATTTCACATATGTGTCAGTCGCAAAAGCCCTCTAAGACTCAAAAGAAAGCATTGACACACAACAAAAGGCTTATGCCTTCACACAGGCATTTTAACAAACACTCACAAGACAAAACACAAATACAAACTTCAGTTCAAATAACCCATGAAATCAAAATATAAACAAAACCCATGTTGTTTCATTACCTTAAATTTATAGGCTCTAAGATTGGACCCATTTCAGAAAAGCAATGAATCGCCAACAGTCCATTTGAGCTTTGCTTACCTTACACCAAGCGGTGGTAATTAAGCTTCAATGGAATCAAATATGATGAGGAGGAGGAGGAGGAGGAGGAGGAGGACGAATGATTCAGAGAGGTAATCGGTGCAAAAGAATTAGTAACGGCAAAGCTCTCCGTTTCAGCCTATTCCTCCTGTGAGTTTCTCTATCTCCAGCAAGGCAGCAACAAGATGATTTGCTTCGTTTTTCTCACCCCTTCATTTTTAGTTTTGTTATTTATTTATTGGAAGATATAATGACAGTTCGGTGAACTATAATTAAAAGACCGATCTGTGATATGATTTGGTTGAAGTTTCAGGCGATTTCTTTTCTCGGTGTGAATTTTTTTATAAAAAATTTTAATTATTTTTTTATTTTTAAATTATTTTAATATACTAATATTAAAAATAAATTAAAAAATATTATTTTAAAATATTTTTCAAAAACAAATACTTTAAAAAATTATTAACCCATTATCAAATAAATTCATGTTAAATAAACGATTTTATATATTTAATTTAGGTCATTTATTAATAGTATCAATCTACAAATTAATCTAATTTTTTAAAATAAAAATAATATTATTTTAATTTTTTTAAATAAAACAATGTTATTTACCTAATAAAAAATTCAGGTTACAAATAAAACTTAGTTATGAGTAGGCTTTGAGTTCATGAATTGAATTGTACGACAGTATTTGTTTTTGGGATGATATTTTTTTAAAAAAATTCTTTTAAAATAAGTTTTTTAAATATTTTTGGATTATTTGAGTATATTAATATTTAAACTAAATTTTAAAAATTAAAAAATAATATTTTAATATATTTTTAAATAAAAAAATATTTTAAAAATTAACTATTATCGCAACTTTAAAATACACCGTTAAGATTTTTTTTTCTTGTAGAATTTTTGAAGGGATAATTATATACTTAACCTATATACTCATTAATAGAATAGTCATAGATAAACCAGTGCGGAGGCAGGCCTGGCCCTTAAAAAAAAAACATGCCTTTATAAAAAATAAAAAATAAAACAATTAAATTTACAGCCAAAACTATTAAAATTTAATTTTTACCCTCTTAGAAAAAAAATTAATTTTTGCTTCTTTTAAAAAATTTTCCAAGCTCTTCCGCTCCTGGGTCAAATTCTTAGAAACTGTTCGGGAGTGTGGTTGTGGTTACTTTTCTAAATATTTTTCATGCTAAAATACATTAAAATGATGTTTTTTTATTTTTAAAAAATTATTTTTAAAATCAGCGCATCAAAACGATTCAAAATATATAAAAAAAATAATTTTTTTAAAAACATGATTTACATCATATTTTATTTAATTTAGGAAATTAATCTCCATCGGTTTCCTTGTCGTATACTTACCTAAAAAGAAAAAAATGGTTTCCTTGTCATAAATATTTATTTCATGTACATGAATAAGAAAGATCCATGTTGAAATTTTTGTTTTTCTTATTCATAAAATAAATTGCATTTACTCGATCCTTTCCTGTTTTATTTTTTTATATAAATGAATGCATGTTCGTGCATGTCTTCGAGTAGAAAAGTATATGGTTAAAAGATTTTTCACAGCTCACCTTTTCCAAGCTCGGGGAGCAAGGCAAGTGGCTCTGTGGTTGTGTTTTTTCAAGAATACAATTAGAGGTGGCAATGGCTATGCTGAAAAAATTCTCAGGGCAGAGTTTTTATTGGTTTAGAAATGATTTAATACAGAAGAAAATATTGAATTCTATAGTAGGATTTATGGGATTGTGTATAGAAAAATATAGAAAATATTTGCAAAGCAAGAGAAAATACGCATAAAAACATGTAAAAAATATGCAAAATATATATATATATATAAAAAAATGCACAAAGGAGGCCAAGTTATTCCCGTGTTGGCCGGCAGGGGAGCTGAATCAGGCCTTTCGGCTCTTTTGCTTGGCACATCAATATATTTACAATAAATATTGATAAGTAAGAGCTACAATACATGAGGAAGAGGAAGAGTAGTATACAGTCGAAAACTGTGTTCCCTGAATGGCATGCTATGCTTTGTCTATTCGCCTCTGATACACATTTGCACCGCAAAGGCCCGTATGTCACTGCTGCATCATTTCGACTTCAATCTTGTCCTTAACTCACTTTCGCTGTCATGATTCCTACATTACATTTACACACGTAGCTATAGCTTGTTCTTGTATTTTCTGTGCCCAGAATACTTGGTGAAATGAGGGAGTTGCTGTCCGATGAGAAGGGGTCTCCTGAATCAGTTACACAGCTGCCACTTCTGTTTGAGGGACTAGGTGATGGCTCCAGGTTATCGGTCTCGCGAATGCCATTCCTTAGCTGCGTCGGAACATCTTTTGTAAGGTTGGAAAACATTGCAGACTTAGCATTGCTACCATTGACGAGTGTGTTGGTAGGTTTAAACACACCCCAAAAGTAGTACTTTCTGCGAAAACCTGCAGACAAATTGCAGATTGTAAATAAAGTCAGCTGCATTCTTAAGAACTATCCAGGTTAAAAAGTAAAGACAGTGAGGTTGGTAATGGTAGCTTACGCCAATATTCTACTGGCAATTCACGAGAAGAGAAGATCAATATTTCCAAATTGTTTACCACTGCCTTGAGAGCATAGTCATGGAGGATTATTTCATCTACAAGGCTGTCGAAAGCTCTTTCATCCCTGTTATAGAACAAATCAATCAAAATGAGAAGGCAAATATTGACAACAGGAAATCGAAGATCAAAGAAGAGGGTCCCCTTTCATGCTCTGGAAAAAAATAAAGGGTTATATGCTCATCAGTTGGTGGTGTTATCTGAAACATCGGTGGCCACGCATCAGACATGGACAAGATATCTATGTGCAGAAGTTGTGGCAGAATACTTGCTGTATTCCATGCTTTTAAGCATGCTTTCGTTGATAAGTGCGCCTGAAGTTCAACAGCAATTGATTTTTTCTCATTTCGGATACGGAAGCGTCCCCTACAGCAACAAAAATCAAAACAGAAAATTCTTTCAGTCCGGGCACTATTGAGAAAAAAGCAATCTGGTGACAGTGTATAAAACAATCAAAGAGATACTTACTTCCAAATTGGATTAATAATCGGCTGAGAGCAGACATTTTCATATGATTCTGAAAATGGTGAGCTATGAGGCATAGTAAGTGGACGAGCAGGAACTCCAGGAGGAGCTTGTTGACAAGGATCAACTACAGATCCTTCAACAGATTCACCTCCACCCTCCCCATCAGAGTTGCCATCATCATCGAGGACTTTTGTGATCAATGAGGAAATACGGCTGTTGTGCGAATTTAGATAATAATTATCAAACTCGATTTAACCCAGTAAATTAAACCGAGAAATCTAGTATTTAAAGTCTAAATTGAGTTAAGTTTTTAATTAAATTAAATAAACAATGATTTAATAAAAGTTTATTAATAAAACTCAATTAATCTTATTTAGTAACACGATCGGTGATAAAAAGCATAATTGATTATAAACGAATAAAACAAATTGAATTGAATCCATCATTCATCAAGCATACCTATGCTCTGATGATGCTAGACATTTGTTACAGTACACTAGAAGCTTCACCTCACCCCTACCACCACACTTCTGGCAAACGGTCATCTGGGACAAAAACGCAAAAAGTTGTGAGCAGATTGTAAATAAATAAATAAATAAATAAATAATATATACCAAAAAAGTGTCTATATAAAAGACTCACCGCGTAAAATACCTAAAATACCCAGGTTGCAAATCGAGTAAGTTAATCTAGCTTAACTTAATTATTTTTTAAAAAAAGTGGTATTACATATTTCAATAATTGTGATCTCTATACCGTGTAGAATTACAAGTTAATTTATAATATATAAAAAAAGAAATTACAAGTGTTATGTCTACATTTTCAGGTATTATGGTTTTTTTTTTAAGAATGAGAAAGGGAAAAATGTTTTTAAAGCTTAATAAGATTTTATAAAAATATATAAACTAATAAATTAAAAATAAATTCTAATTCTAATTAAATATCAAAATGAAAAGCAATTAATCTCTTTAATAAAAGCAAGAGTTTCACATGCAAATACTTAAACCCCAGCTATTCCTTTTATTTTTTATGTTTGTATTTATTTTATCTTGTAGGTTAATTTTAGTTGGTAAGAACAAAAGATTTTTATTTTTATAAATGTGTCATGTAAATATAATTTATTTACTTAAAATATAAAAGGAAAAAAATTAAAGATAAATTACAATAATCTCTTTGTAGCATTAGAAAATTAAAAAATATATATATTAATTACTGTTTTTTTATAAATAAAAAAAAAAGTGAACTAGAGAGTGTATTATTATTAGTATTATTATTATTAATTAGAATTTTATACTTATTGTTCATGCCTCAGGATAAATAAAAAAATATTAGAGTATTAATGGAAAAACCAAGTTTAGAAGCCATGAAGCTCCAAAATGCTGGAGTATGGACATGGTGATTATGAAGGTTGGCTGCTAAAAATGCCTACAATAAAGCAAGAAGGATGGGAATGAAGCAAGGGAAATCATGAGAAAACAACAACAACACAAAATCGGCAGAAGCAGAGATTCCAGGCAGTTTGGCGGTGCTAAAAGTCCTTATGGGAGAAGGATTTGCAGCAGCATGAAGTCGGAAAAAATGCAACCAGTCCTTATGGGAGAAGGATTTGCAGCAGCATGAAGTCGGCAAAAATGCAACTAGAGAGGAAGAAAGAAACAGAAATTGCGAAAACCAACAATTTTCTTCTTTTTTTTCCTTATTTTTCAGCAGTTTTTTCTTGTTTCTCTCTGACTCGGGACTAAAATATAAATAAAATAAATTTTTGAACCCAAATAAAAATTATTGTGCATATAATGTGAGCCATATATTTTTTCTGTATTTTAATTTTAATATAATTAAACTGATACAATTGAAAAGAGAAAAAAAGTTTGAATTTTTTTTTAAAAAAAATCTGAGTAAGAAATTCATTGTTCATATGAACAATCATCGATCTTCAACTTTTTTAGTTTTTGTTAATTATTTCTTTGCCCGCGTTGTTGTTGCAAGTTGAATCAAATTTTTTTGAAATGTTAAAAATATAATATAATAATATATATAGATCATAAAAAAAAAATTGATATTATTATCAAACTCAGTATAGGAATTCAAACTCAGTATAGGAATTCAAAGTTGAAACCCAACTCTTTTTGCTTAGCAATTCAATTCCATGGAAATTGTCTTGGCCCGTTTCTTAAATTCAAATCCATGGAAATTGTCTTGATAATTAAAATTCAAATCAAATCTTATTTTAAATAGAACAAATCAAATCACATGGTTATAAGGATTAAAATCTTTGAATAAATTGTTGTAGGGATATTTTTAAAAAAATGAATTGTTATAGAAATGGAGCATTGCTACTCTAAATCTATAACAATGATAAATAGTTCTTTGAAAATGCAATTTGCTTCATCCATTCAACCACTCAAAGAACATTAATGATTTTGGAGTGGTGGGAAGGCAGTAAATACCCACCTGACTTCGAGCACATGAAACTTATCAAAACCAGAAAGGAGCATCATGTGTATCTGTAATATCAAACACAGACTCTGCTGTGGCCAAAAAAAAAAAAAATAGCACAAACCCTGCAATAAAAAGAAACAAGATACAAAAACAACTGATCTATTGCAGTGTTAATGCTCATGTCCATATATGTGTGTGTGTGTGTGTGTGTGTGTGTGTAGTGGTAATTTACAATAAAACATGTCAGCATAAGAAGACTGTTATGTTAGAAACATGTGATCTATACCCTAAAAATTGCCTTCCCTGAAGGCAGATGCAAGGATGATCACCTCACCTGTAAGCCTTTCATGCCCTAATGGCCCATTCCTTGAGGAAGGAATGCCAAATCCCAGCTCAAATTCAAAACTGAACAAAGTTCAAAACAGAAGAAAATTTTCAAACAAGGTTTGGCACCAAAATAACTATGTAATGTTGTCTGTGGTTGACATAATAAGTCCAACTCCTTCCTTAATTTGTGGTTATGCTGCCTATATTGTATTTATGCATCTAGTTCGTTATAGGTATCGCTTGATCATCTAATCTCTGAGGCTTAACAAAATTGCTGAAACAGTGGATATGCACTGATACGATGAGGAGACTGAAGTTTTTACATAAAGAGTAGGAACTTTCAGAACAAATGTGCAGCCATTTGTATTGCTTAAGGGACTTTGAGTGGATTCCGGGTGACTAATCCAACACTCTCCCCATCTTGAGTGCCAGCATTATTTGAGAGGTTGGAGGGCATGGAAGCCTCTGCATTGCTAGCAACAGCATGTTTTTTAGTTGCTTTAAACACCCCCCACAAATAATACTTTTGGCAGAAACCTGCACACCAGTCATTCAGATAGAACTTCACAAAGGAAATTAACTAAATTCTTAAAATCCAAAACAAGAGTATAAGCCATGAAAAATAAAACTTACGCCAATGTTCTTGGGGCAGTCCACAAGAAGAGAAGACCAACAGTTCCAAGTCATTTATCAACGCCTTCAGAGCTCGATCATGAATTATCATCTCATCCAGAAGACTTTCAAAAACTTTTTCATCTCTGTCAAAGAATTAAATGATCATAACAAAAAGGAAAGTCTTGTATACAGGATCAAAGAACAAAAATAATCCGTTAAAATTAAGTCAGAGGCTACCTTTCTCTTTGTGGAAAAAAATAAAGACCGATACTTTCAACAGTGGGCGGTGTTATCTGAAACTTATGGGGCCATGCATCAGACCTGGACAAAATTTCTATGTTCAGCTGTGCTGGGAGGGTACTCGCTGCATCCCATACTTTTGAGCAAGCATTTGTCGATAAATGGGCCAAAAGTAAGACAGAGGTATGATTTTCCAAATTTTGAATGTTGAAGCTTCCCCTGCCAAAAAAGAAGAGGAGAAGATTGTAAATGAGAATACCTGTGGATCATAAACCTGATGCTAATATACAAAACAAACAAAAAAAGAATCTTACTTCCAAATTGGATCGATGATTGGTTTTGCATGGATGTATCTATCGGATTCTGAAGATGGTGAACTGTGGGATACATTCAGTGAATCAGCAGCAACAGCAGGAGCTGATTGAAGAGGATTGACAACCAAACATTCAATAACGTCAGATTCCTCATCTGAGCTGCTATCATCTTTAACAACCAACCTCCTCCTTGGTTTTTTGAGCTCTTCATTTTGAAGACATTGAGAAGTTGATTGTGTTTCTATCGCCTCTTTCAGGCAACAATAGTCACTTACAGGCTGCTTCACTTGGCTCAAACTATCTGTATAAGCCTTTGCTGTAACTGGAGAAAATCTGGTCTGCTTTCTCAACTTCATCCTATTCAACTTAATCTTGGAAGCTCCTTCTATTCGTTCACTTTTTCTTGATGAAACTGGAGTAGGATTAGCATCTATTGAGCAACATTCCTCGCATGCCCAAAGGACTTCTTTCTCGCCTTTCCTTGGCAATGTGTTCAGACAATAACTGAGGAAAAACACAAGAAATCATGTATTTTATCACATAAGTTTGATAGAATTAGTATCCATCAAGTTGAAGACAATATTCTGATATCAAAAGAGAGCAGCCGCATTAAAGTTTCATGAGAAAGAAGGATAGCAGATTCTTTTCTTTTCAAGTACTTGGGGAATAGCAGATCAATTTACATACATAATCATATTATATGGTCTAGTATGGAAGAGCAGTATATCAAATCCAAATTAGATTTTGGAAGAGAGAAAAAAGGGTACAGATGAAGCACCAGTGGCTCTAAAGCAACAAAACATAACTAAACCAGTCATTCAACAAACCTATGCTCAGCTGAAACGTGACACTTGTTACAGTATATGAGACGTTTCACATCTCCCCTATCACCACACTTCTGACAAACATTCATCTGGAACAAAGAATTAAGAATTATTCGAGCTGGCTGCGAACATGATAACCATATTACTTGTGGCAAACATGTTATTCTATAATGTTTATATGGTGTGCAAAAGCTAGCCAAAGCAAAGAAAATATCAGGCTGCTGCGTTTTATGGCTCCAATATGCCAGGCTACCTCAACTGACCGACATATATTTGTATACTGATGTCTTAATTGTAACACAGTACTAGCATCACTCAGCAATGTTTCTTATTGAACCAGGGAATTAATCCAGCCGCAGAGTTTTGTACGAAGAGGCAGCATTTTCTGCATTCAAAATTGATTAGCCAGTAATATAAACCTGATTGAAAATGTCAAATCTAGCTCATATATAAGCCCTGGTTATAACTGAATCTGAAAATAAATGAATAAAGCTCATTCCCAGCATAAAAATTTACTCTTTCTCATCAAGCATGCCTGAAAATATTTGTTAGTTAGTGCATGTGTGCACTGGAATAGAGTAAATGTCCACTCGATAAAATGGACAAAATTAACCAAGTATTAAGTCAACCAGCTAAGAGATGGATTCATGGTCCAATCCCAATTCACATTCACAAAAAATTGCATGCATCTATGCTAATCAAACTCAACAGAAAGCATGTCAATTGGTAACACAATATAAACTTGACCAAGGTATAATTTGGAGCAACATTAATAAGCCTATGACAGCAACAAAGAAAGGGAGAATAAAAAATGCTCAAGCATACATAAACTTCGAGTGATAAAATCTGTTCTTAGCCCACAACTCGGTCCTAATTGAAAGAAAAAACCTTCAGCAAATGAAATCAGGTCCCATAATACAGCATAAGAATCTAAACAGTCATAAGTGTAAGGTTAAAAGATAACAGAAAAGAAGAAAATGTTCAAAACTAACAAAATCAATTCAAACAAAAACGATTAATGTTTTAACAAACCCAACTAAAAAGCTTTAAACTTTGAGGTTCCTACTTCAATTACAGCCATAGTTGACGAGGGCCCACATATTTTTTTACACAATCAGTGGTCATCACATAACAAAAGGAGGGCCAGTTCCATCAGCACATTTATATGCATAAAAAAAAAAATTAGGCGAAGAAAATCTACTGCATGGTTCAATTTCATGACTCAAAATCAAGCTCAAAAGAAAGGCAATGCTCATTGTTCATATCATTGTGCAATATATTCCACTAAACCCAGATTCAAAACCTAAACAACAGAAATGCAATGCAACAAAAATACATGCCAACAGCCTATAGATATAGCAAAAGAATAGAGATTAACGTTTGGTTTTGCGAAGGTACCTTGTCAACAACAGTATCACCAGAACTTGACATGGCTCAACTGCCAGAGCCCTAAAGGCAGACTCTTTAATGGTGTTTCACAATGCAGGTTAACAGATAGAACACAAAAGGTTGTTCTTTTTAGTTTCAACAAAAGATGGTTTTTTTTCCCTTTTTTAGTATGCAGCAAAAATGGGAAAGACTTTAAAGAAACAGGGTGTTTTTTGAAATCATAATGAAACAGAGGGAAAGAGGAGGATCACGTTTTTAGGGCTAGTAGCAGAAGGGTGTTGAAGAAATAAAATGTGCACGAAAAGAAATGGGTGGGTTTGCAAGATAACCTCCTGATCATGTACAGTTAGAAAGTAGAGAGAGAAACATTGAGATTTGGTGAAGTTTTTGGAGAGGTTTATTAGCAAGGTTTTTAAAAAAAATTGGCAGAACATCACATTCTGAATTAAAGAACTAGCGAAGTAGCCAATATATACACTGAAACTCTAATTACAATATCATTTATGTTCTTAGAAAAATCTTCACAGAGCAAATCCAACAATACCTAAAAAATATCACTTCGTCGAAAATTAGCAAGTGACTCACTCATTTTTTTTTTCCAACAAGTACGGCTCATTCTTTCATTGTTATATATAAACTTTTATCATAAAAATACTATCATAAAAATACTTTTATCATCAAACAAATCATACTAATAATAATAATAATAATAATAATAATAATAATTAAATAATTCAATTTTATATTTTATAAAATATAAGGAATTAAATATTGGAAAACACCCTTACTCTTCGAAAATAAATATTGTGTCCATGTGGCACCATTTTGCGAGCCTACTCTAAATTCGGTTAATTTGATGGCTGTATCAGTCCGAATAAGATAAAAGATCGAAATGAACCAAAACCTAACAAAAACCTGGTTAAGTCTTTTTTTTTTTCAAATCTGTTTTCTTTCCTAGCTTTTTTTTTATATTTTTTAATTGGTTATTAATCATTTTCAAAGTTCATTATATAAATAGTAGAAGAATATTTTATTTTTTCAATATGAGATTTGAAACTCTTTAGTATATATACTATATGTTTACAAGAAAAAAAAAGTTTTTTCAATAGATAAAAAATATTTTTGATTTAAATACTTTAATTTAATATAATAACATACTAATATAGTATCTTTTCAATATGAAATAAAAAAACATTTTAAAATAATCTTTTAAATTTTATTATTTATAATATGTATAGCCTATATTTACATGATTTATTTTTTAATTTTTTTATATGATATATTAAAACTTAAAAAAAATTAAATTTTTTTAAATTAATTCGAATTAACCCGAGTGAACCTGTATAAGTCAACATCTTATCCTTAACAGGATATGATAACTATAGTTTTGACACAGGGTCGGAACCCAAAGTCATTGAGCTTTGAAATCCAATCAAAGGCTCCGACCAATTTATCTTAATCGTATGAGATGTTGGGAAATTAGGAGGCTTTTAAATGATGGTATGGTGGTTTGATAATGACTTCTACTTGATTCCAGCTAGCGTGGGCAGGTTTCAGGACCACTATTTGAAGCCCAGCACAGAACACAAAGAGTTGGGGTCTGTTTCTAAAGTCTAAACCCCCTTTTGTTCTTTCCTACGTGGGCTTGGATCTCCAATAAATTTAGGGGAAAGCTTTACTGCAAAAGATTTGAAAGAATTTAGATTTTCATTACATATATTAATTATTTTGCTTACAATTGCATTAAGAAATTCCCTTTTATATACAATTCAAACAAATATTTAGGCA
Organism: Populus deltoides; assembly: GCA_015852605.2. Lineage (NCBI taxonomy): Eukaryota > Viridiplantae > Streptophyta > Magnoliopsida > Malpighiales > Salicaceae > Populus > Populus deltoides. The sequence goes on along the minus strand of CM027576.2, from coordinate 2,675,524 downwards.
ATAATATTAATAATAAAGCACACAAACAATTATTAAATTCATTTAACTCGACATATTAACTAAGAACTGGGTCAACCCTTTTCTTAATCGAGATGAGGTATAAAAAAGGTTAACACGATATTTTTCACGTTTGACACTTAATCTACCCGCCAGGTTAGCTAAATACTTTAATTTTTTAAAATAATATTATTTTAATTTTTTTAAAAAAAATATAAAATATTATTATTTTAATTAGCTCGCTCAACTTGTAATCCAAACCTTGAGCCATCCTGAGAGGGTTTAATTACTGTGAGCACAAAAAGCTAAATAAAAAAAATTGACTGTACTTCTTTGTCATTCCATATATACGTGGGGAACCAGTGGCATGACTTGGAGCATGACCGCAGAAGCCATGAAAGTAATTACAAAGCATGTCAAGAGACTTTCTGCCACTGATTTGAGGATATATTCTACCAAGAAAAAGGCCAAGTACAAGAACTAGACTAAAAAACATTTACAGTAGATGTAGGGCTCGTATTTAAAGCTGCGAATCACGATCATTTACTTTTAAGCTAACACGATCCTGGCTGAATCACAAGGTGCCACAAATTTGGATGACACCATGTGTCATCTCACAACAGAAGACTTGAGTCAACTTCATTGGCGAGACCAGGAAGATCGCTTGAATCTATTTTAGCTTGATAGGCAATCCATAGTTGTGGAAAGTTTTGATTTTTCCATCCCATCCTGCAGTCACAATCACGAGGCCCCATGCATCTGGTAAGGAGATCTGGTCATTGGTGTTAACGCAATGCTGTTGATGAAGGTCCTCAGTTTGCTGGTTTTGATATTCATCGTCTAAAACTGGCACATCCCACGGAGGAAGTTTCTCCTCAGGCCATGTCGCAGAGCCCCCCCTGCATCGGCCATCCATGAAGAACCAACTGCCAAGAGAAAAACGGTCCGAGTCCCTCATCCAGGAAGCATCCCCCTCTGTTTGCACATAACTCCGGAGACTTCTACTGCTCAGGCCTCTCAATTCAGTTCCCGGGCCTGACCAAGGCACAGCAACAGACACACCTTCAGAGAAGAAATACTCGCAGGACCTCACAGATTTTGTGTGTTTAGACCATGGGGTGCACAAGCCATCATAATTCCATACATAAACACGACAGTCCTCTCCAACCGAGATTATATGTCTCCCCTTTGAAGTAAACGAAGCCGACATCTGACTTCCTGACTTTGGAAGACCTACAATAATCAATAATAATAATAATAATAATAATAATAATAATAATAAAGACTGATTTAGGATAACTGGACCGCTTAGAACAAACAATGAACATGCAAGAAATGGAAAGGCGTGCGTTGAAATGCGATATATTAAAACCTCTTAATAAGTTACTCAAATGAGTTTGGATTCACTGCACCAACAAAGTGCATGCAATAAAAAATGCAGATAAGATCAACAAGAATGAGAGATCCATGCAGAAAGGTAAACTATATTCTCATCCAACACGGTTACAGCTGTAAAGGCCAGTGGAATCATGAATGAAAGCAGATTTGTGCAGATAGTTAGATTCAATGTGCGCGCGGATGTGTTCTAGTAAACAAGGCGCTTGATTCCAAAGTAGGCTAAAAAAATGGGTGTTTGTGAAAGCTCGAGATATATTGATACGACCCAAAGAAGGGTAGAAGCCTAGTTTCCAGGCGCATCTTCTCCAGCCAAAAACGAAAAAGTAATGCAACAAAACAAATTGGAAAGGCACTGGAAACTCATAAAATGGGAGGAGCAACTGAAGGGGCTTGGAGGCCCTTTCTGATACTGAAAAATATTCTTATGAGTCTGGTCTACCGAAAGAAAAAGGAACAAAAGCTAAGAAGCTAAAAGCTATGCGATTGTTTTAATCATCCTGAGCAGATGTTACCTGAGCTAGACTGATCAAGACTATCTTCTATCACAAACACAAATTAGATGAAATAAGATGACATGGCACTTCAAAATCGCAACGTCCATTAGAAACAAGTTAATTAGTAAGGTGTCTCCGAGTACCCCTAAAGAATTAATATTTCCATTTTTACCTTTAAATTTATTGACAACGTCAACCCCATCAAATACACGAACTTTAGAATCTTCAGAGGTGATCATAACCCTTGGACATATTTCCTGGGAAAACTGCAAGATGGGATTGTATTGAATGTTAACAGTGAACAAGATCATGGAAAGCTCAGCTTTCTGATGAAAAGAGATTCAAGTTTGAAACCTGAATGCCAGTAATTCTGTTGCCAGAGTTTCTATTTCTGCCTTGAATATGTATTTCTGCCTCAAGCTGGAGATCAGTGCCTATACACCACAAAAATCCAGGTCAGGATCCTCTAGGAGAAGGATGAGTTGAGGTTCAATATGAAAAAAATGTGACACACTTCAGCAGAGAAAAAAAATCCACCTGATACTTCGTAGAAACGGCAACTGCCAATAATAGTACCAACCACAAACCCCTGATTGCAAAAAAAGACAACACAACAAGGTTATGGCTGAGGTGTATAGACTTGCAAAACAGAAAGATTAAATGGAGAATATTTGATGAAAAGAAGAATCAGAAACATACTCTCCCATCTGGCTGGTAACATATGGCAGATATTACATCTCGTACATCGGTCCAGTAAACAACTCGCTTCTCAGACACTCCCCAAACTCTAACTTTTCCATCGATGGAGCCACTAATGAAATAGTTCTCATCAACAGGATTGAACTGAATGCATGTTACTGTGCCATTCGAAGAAATGAAACAAAACCAGCTTAGAATTGATTAACACATTGCATATTCAAGCAGAACCGGGGGGGAAGAAAACATATGGAATGAAATGCGAACAGTATAATGAAATCACGGATCGAAGAGATAAGAGGACCAGGTTTTCTCATATTTACCATAACCACTGTGGTGAAAAATGCCCAGACAATAATTGCAACCCACTAGCCACAAACGAACAGTTTTATCCATGGAAGACGAAAGAAGGTGCTGCAACAAAGTTATCAATTTAGCTCGATATATATTGACCTCAGATGTATTATTATGATACTAAACCAAATTTAGTTTTTAAAGGAGTGACTCACATTTGAATCGGACCATGCCAGGTCTAAAATTTCACTGGTATGACCATGAAATTCTTGCAATGGTGTCTCTTCAATCTGGAAAACCTTCTCAGGAATGACAACAGATGAATGCATTCTCTTCTTTGTTCTCAAACTAGATTTGCCTTCTTTCAGATTGCTGTCAGAATGTCCTTCAGATGAGAAAGATTTGCACGATGAATCCACTGAAGTAACACGCCAAATGCGGATAATCCTGTCTTCGCCCCCAGTTGCCAAATACTGCCCATCTGGACTAAACTTCATTGTCCAAATGAAGCCCTTGTGAGCTTGAATTTCCTGTCCTATATATACCCCTGAAAACTCCATGCACCCTTTTTTGTTCTGCTTCACCTTCGTTCTGTTTGTTTTTGGTGCTTTGGTATCCAACTTGGATACCCCAGATGCACATCTACCTCCTCTTTCCTTCCTCTTTCTTACAAAGAGTTTCCACCAGCTCTTCGTTTTACTTTTTTCTGAATCAAACTTTTTACATTTTTCATCTTCACATTGTTCACATCCTTGCCGCAAATGGACTGAAGGTCCACTGTTCTCGTTTTCAGAAGCTGCACCCGGTTTATCCATCGAGAAAGGAAGGATTTCATCAACCATGCAATTGGCTTCAGAATTTTCTTCTCTACCAGCACTATAACTAACCAAATTTACCTCTTCAACATTTGTACATGAAACTAAAAAACTTGATACAGCCTCGCTGCAATCAGTGATCCTCTCCAAACCAAGATTCTCATCAAAGTTGGAAGTAAACCCACCTAGACCCATTCCGCGTAAGAAACCTTTGCGTCTCTCCTTAACACTCTGTGGCTCATTCAACCAAATATCATACTCTAACTTATCACACCCCAATTCCAAGTAATCTACAGAATCAAAGAACAGATCACTCTCTCCTTCATCAGAGCTCAGCATCTTTTCAAGTGCTTAGGACCAATATTCCACATCAAAACCACTGTCCTCAACACTCCCTTCTCTAGTAACCATATCAAGTACTAACAACCCCCTATATAAACCCACAAATTGCCACAATTAACGGACCGGGTTTCGCTCAGCAAGATATTCAAAATATATATATTCGAAATACACGGGCAAGTACTAGGAACCAACTTCTAACATCAGCACCAATAAAAAGTGACAGGCTATTGATAAGCATGTTCTAAACCACCAATATAAGATAGATCCCAAGGCAAGATATATATAATAAATATAAATTAAGACACCTAAACTCCGGAAATAAAAACAATAAACAAATGAAATAAACAAGGACCCAAGCTCTTACTAACTGGTACCTTGGTTTCCATGCAAAGGAACCAACACCTACACTACAAAAACCACTATTAATCACCGACCCCTCCTTTGATTATGGCTTGTATAACATCGCAAGAGTCAACATTCACACCCTTGAGAACTTTCAAGTGCTATGCATTGAAACACAATTCCAAACTCAAATGGTTGGCTTACAAAAGAAAATGGCGGATGAAGGAAAGGTGCCACTGCCACACACAGACACTGAAATTGAACCACACGAATTAATGAATTTGCAACAAATGTCAATATCACCAATGGTTAAAAGGGTCTCGAGATCTGGATAACGTGAGTGATAAAGTTTCAATATTTACTTTATTTTGCAAGCGCACGAGCATCAAACACGAGTACTGGCTGCTATAGCTAGGTCAAAAAAACAAGAAAACTAGTGTTGTTTGTTGTTCTAGCCACATCTACTGCTACTCTCATTCTCAATTGTGTGCCGTGCTTGTAATGTAGCAGCAAAAGCAGCAGTCTTTCCTTTGCCTCTGTAACACAATCCAAAAAAAGAATAATAAAAGCAATCTTAATAACACCGGTTTCGGAACAAAACCCACAAGCAAAATCAAAAAAGAACCAAACGTTCTAAAAAAGAAGCCAAATTTAAACCAAAGAATTTGTTTTATAAAAAGAGCAACAGCTAGAATTGTACTTAATTATACGCATTTAAGTAAGGCCATTTGGAGAGAACACAGCTGAGCTGCAATTTATTTTTATTTTTTCTGGTTTTTTGTGGGGGGTTTCTTAAAAAGTATTAAATGTAGAAATTTACAAAGGAAGCAATAGAGTAAAGAAAAAAACCAACCAACAAACCAGCCAAGACAGGTTGTGTGATTACTACAAGAAGGGGTATACTTATAGGCACAACAGCTGCAGTAAACCTAAGAAGCTATAGGCAGTGTTGCTGAAACAACATAGCACATAAAACACACTAGGTAGCTATCTAGAAAGAGGGACTGAAAAGAGAAAGCGATTACTCACTCAGGCTGTACTGATCACTAAATTAAAGCCTATAAAAATCTTGGGTATTGTGTGATTCTTGCATTAAAGATTGAATTTTTAGAGATTGCAAGGAAGGAGGAGAGACTAGAGAAAGACATTTCTGTTTCTGGGTTTTCTGTTTTGTTTTGTTGTTTTGTGCTTTTATTACACATTCCCACGTTTTGAGGTTCTTGTCTTGCTGCCATGTAAATCCATTAGGATGCAATAAAAGGACTGTAAAAAACCAGCAAAATAAAAGTTGACATAGAAAGAGAGACTTTGGATTCCATGATTACATGAAAACGAGGCGTGATATCTTTCATCTATCTTTCTTTGTTTCCATTTACCATATATATAGCTTTCAGTTTCCTCCTTTCAGATTCTACAAGATCCAATCCCTCAGTTTCTTTCAGATTCTCTTTGAACAGAAGATTATTTTTTTAAGAAAAAATAAGTATTTTGTTTTCTATAAAAATCTTATACTCATAATATGTAGTAAGTAATTATAATTAGACATTCAATTGTCTTAATATTGCTAGACTGTGGAAGGGCTTGGCCTTAATAGAAGGCTCAAAAACACCTTTATAGTTAAATTTAAAAAAAAAATCATGAAGATGAATTAACTAGAAGGTGTGGTTTCTCATCAGTGAAACAAGATGAGACCCATAAACTAGTAAAAATAAAATGATATCAACTCATGCTCACGTTGTTCAATGTGAAGTCTCTGATCTAAAAAAGATCCCAAAGGTCACTTTGTGAGCCTTGAGTGCAGTGTACCGAATTGTACGGATGATGGGCCTACGGTAGTGGTGGAAGAGGAGACTCCCTTGAGAGGCTGTGAATGAAAAGGAAACGATAACATGGATCATTTGAAAAACTATAGGTGAAACAGTAATTTTTAATAACTTTAATTTTTTTAAAAAATTATTTTTTTTAGATAGTTTTAATTGTGTTGGTGTTAAAAATAAATTTTAAAAAATAAATATATATATATATTGAAGTAAAAAACAACAACTACTATAATTCTAAAAATTATTTTGACACTAATTAGTAGACTTAATACATCCATATTTAAACAAAAACATGAGTTAATTCATGGTTATTAATCAATTTAGATTTATTATATTTATCTAATTTTTAAAAAAGATTATTGGAGTTGACTCGGATAAGATCAATTAAGACATAAATTAATCTAATCAGATCAATAAATTTAATTGAATCAATTTCAAAACTAATTATATTTAAAACTTTCTTCCAATCAAATCTTAGATTGTGGATTTTTCATAACAACCTATTGACATGGGCAGGGTTTGAAAATAATAATGCTAGAAGTCTCCAAAACCCTAGCATTTAGTTAGGAGAAAGCTAAAGAGAGAACTCCTCTTATTTTTTTAAAGTGTGTTTGGCAGTATAGTTATGGGTATTTTTCAAATAACTTTTCGTGTTGAAATATATGCTAATGATATTTTTTTATTTTTTAAAAATTATTTTTAATATTAATATATCAAAACGATCCAAAAGATATAAACCACACTTAATTTTAGTAAAAAAAAAAATTAAAATTAGAGTCACAATCGCTCAATGGTCTAAAGTTTTCTATGCTCTTTTACTTTATCAACCGTTTGATATGGACAGGCTGACGTGTTGTGGGTCCATTACGAAAATGAACTCACAAAAAGTGCCTTTTGTCTCCTTAATTAAATATTGTGATGAAAGGAAATATTTAGATTGTAGTTTAGAGGATGTAGATTATATTTTAGTAGTTGTTGTTTTTAAAATATTTTTTATTTAAAAATATATTAAGATAATATATTTTATTTTTAAAAATTTATTTTTGATATAAATTCATCAATATGATATCAAAACACAAAAAAATAATTTAAAATAAAAATAAAAATAAAAAATTTCATTTTTTTTAAAAGTATTTTTGAAATCTAAAAATAAAAAGGCTCCTAATAAATTTCTTTAATGATTTATTTATTTAAATCCAATTATCTAACTAAAATCAACATTTTAAGTAGTTAATGGGAAGCAGTCCAATGCAAGAATCACATGAATTAATGGAAAAGGCATTAATTATAGGCAAATGATTATTAATATACATGGCTTAACATAACGGGTATTTTGATTTTTTCTGTAAAATCTAAATCTTTATGTGATTCCTTGGGAGTGTAGTAAATGTTATTTTTTAAAAATATTTTTTATTTAAAAATATATTAAAATAATATATATTTTTATTTTTAACATCAACACATCAAAATAAAAAAAACATTAAAAATTATCAATGCAATGCTTTTTCAAGAAAAAAAATAAAAAAAAATAAGAAATATAATTATACCCCAATGCCAAATATTAAGACCCACATGCATGTGGGATGTACAAATATTTGACTACAATGACAGGAAAAAAAAAAAAAAAAGATGGACAAGAGTCTTAACCTATCTAGCTATATGAAGAGTGATGCTAGAAAGAATTAATCATCCATTAAAAATTGTGTACTTAATGATTGAGAAAATATGATTATTTTGTATTAATTAATTATTTCATTTAATAATCGAGATTATATCATTAAATGTGATAAAATTATTCAAGTTCTATAATTTGAGAGGATTTCCCTAGCTTATATCTAGAGTTATATAGAAATAAGCACTCCCATATTGTTTTTTATCCATCCTCGCTTGTATTTCTTGCATTTTCACATTAAATTTCTGATTTAAATCCCACTAGTTTCTCTAGTCCATAATGCAATGAAGGGCAAAGAGAATCTGCCAATATATGTGGTTGCTTCCCATTTTCCAAATTTGACAGGAAGAACAGATTTCCTTGCTGATTTGCCCCCTCTACTATTATAAGGTAATGTTTATACATAAAATAGGCTATGGAGCACCCTTAATTTATGCGATTGACGGGACAATGAAATATTGAAAACCTTATTATTTGCATTATATGCTCCCACTAGGACTACATTGATCATATGCCATGTGAGGACAAGAATCCAGGGATAAGGTCTATCAATGTGCTGGTTTTATGTGGCATATCTCATCCAGAGAGATCTGTAGTGGCTTTTTAAAAAAAAAAGAATTTAAAGGCTGGGGATTGTGATCCCTACTTAGCCAAAGGCATTTACCTTCTCAAATGAAACCCATAAGGCACTTTTTGTGAGTACATTTTCGATGATAATAAAGATAAACTCATCTAGTTTTAATAGAAAAACAAAATAAAAAGAATAAAATTATAAAATTAAATTATTAACTATCTTAATATTAAAAAAGTTAAATTCACAAAAATATTTTTTTAAAAAAATCATAATAAAAAAAGAAAAAGGGAAAAAAATTAATTTAATAGTTATTGTATACTCTTGAAATGTGTATATTCTTGAAATGCACAGAGATTTACCTGTCATAAGTTCTCTATTATTTAAATATACATATACAGGGTTCTGAAGTTTCTGAAACTTGAACTGATTATCTTTATAAAATAATTCTAAAATCTGATTTATTGAACTACACCTTTCATGATTAAAATAATAATAATAAAATAAATGCATGGAAAAGACATTGAGCCATGAAATAAAACAAGCAACTTAGAAAAATAGAGAATAAATAATCCTGTTAAGTGTATATATATGAACATAAAACTGACCTGAAAAGTGAAAATTAATCAACAGCAAATGGAGAAGTGAAAATCTCTGTGAAGAGAGAGGGAAACGGATCAAGAATGAGTTAGAGAAAGCAAATGCACAAAATTAATTTCCTTGACATGTTTATATAGATCATAGAAGGGAGAGGAGATGCATGATCATATAATTAAGTTAAAGGCATGTTTGGGTCCAGTAGCGGAGCCACAATCAGGATTAAGAGGGCAATTGCCTCTTTAATCCTTTTTTTTTAATATTTTTTATATTAGAATTTTAATATAATAACTTAGCAAGTTTAATTTTCTTTATTAACTACTAGTTGATCCAATTTTTATTTTTTTTTAATTATTGTTCTTGTCTCTTTTATTTTTTACAAAATTTTTCTTCAAGTCCTAAACTATTAATTAGTTAAGCAAGTAACCCTTTATGCTTTATGTTTTAGGTGAGTTTCCTTCAATTTTTTCTATTTATTTCATTGTTTAATTCTAGTTTTATTCCTTAATAATTAGTTATTAAAAATATTAGAGTTTATGATAATTAATGGATTTGTTAAATTAATATGTGTATGGATACTATTATATGCATATAAATATGAATTGAAATCAGTTTTGATGAATTAATATATATTTTGTTATGAATTTCATATGAGAAATGATGGTGATCAACTTACTAATGATTAAAAATAAAGTACTGAACAACTCAAAAAATTATAGACACTATAAAAAAAATTAAAAACATATATTAATATTTATATTTAACCCACTTGTATAAAACAACAAGTCAACAAAGAATTGTTGCCAATAATTTCACTAGTCCCTGGCAGATTTAGAAATAGATGAATAAAAGTTTAATTATATATATTGAGAAAGAATATATTAAATGAAATTAATAATGAAGTCATTATGAAGTAGTTTTAAATATAAAAACTCAAAAATAATAATTATAATATAAGTTTTTTTATTTTAAAAATATTCTTAAATTAATTTTGCTTGATATGAGTTAGCACATGCATTTCAAATTGATTTCTCTATATATAACACATGTCTATATAATATATAATATCAAATATTTATTAGCAATTTGTCCATTGATTTAAATTTTTTTGGCTCCGCCACTGTTCGGGTCATTGGCAAATCAAGGAGGAGCACATTGTTTCGCAACATTTTTTATATTGTAAAACTATATTATAACATTTTGATCGACGAATAATTAAGGCAATTAGTCACCTAATCACCCAATGGTCCCTAGTTTTGTTAGGGGCAAAACTCTCTCAATCTTCTCTCCATATCCTCTCATTTAAATCCAAAAGGTGCACGCTTATTTTTCATATTAAATGGTCGGTTGAAAGGAAAATCATGTTTTAAGTTGATCACCCATTTATCATTAGTTTTATTACCCTCCCACGTTGACATTCATTTACTATTATTAAACTCAGCTCAAATAGATCAATCTCAAACCTATTTGTCTTATCCTTGATCTAAGCTAGGTATAAAAAAAAACAATTTAAATCGAGTTTAACTTAATTGACCCAATAAATCAAATGGCAACTCAATAAACCAGGTAAAATCCTAATTAATTTTAAAAAAAATAATTAAAATAATGTTATTTTAACATTTAAAAAATTTATTAACCCGAGCATTACTCCTTAATAATTTTTATATCAAGTTTAATAACTATGCATACACACACACATATATGTGTGTGTATATATATATATGTGTGTGTGTGTGTTTTCAATTACATTAATATATCTTATTTATTTATTTTTTATTTCAATAGTTTAGTTAATTTATTTGGTTTTATGAATAGAGAATAACTATTTTTATGCTAAAAAACTTGGAAATCATTATAGAGTTTTATTGTTTATATGAGCATGTTTACAGTCAGGTGAAGCTCTTTTTTATTTTCTCAATTAAGCCTTCTATTTTGTTTCCATTTCTCCTTTTTTATTTTAATTTACATTTAAAAAAAAATTAACAAAAATTCACGTTGTGTTGTGTTCGATCTAACCAAATCAATTGAATAATATCAAAACAACTCTTACATGATTTAATTTTAAATATAAACTAAGCATGGAAACAACTCTATATAAAATAATAAATTATAAAGCGTGATTTTTAATAAATTAAATATTAAAATATAAAATTAGAGAAAAAAATTATAATTTTAATCAAATTATTTCTCTCGTCCATGTATTTTTTTTGTTTTTTTAGTAAAACAAAAACTATAGACTGGACATCTACGATGCAATGTGATTGATGCACTAGTGAATTGTCGTTCTGCTTTATCGTTACTGTGATTTCTGGGCTCAGTCTTCATTTCTTTTGAAGCTTCTCTTGAGAAAAAGCTTAGGTGGTAACGGGCTCGATTACACCCTCAAACCCAGAAGAGCTCGACACCTCGACATAGAAACAAAACTTCAAAAAGCTAGCACAACCCAATCTTATACTGTGCTTGCTAGGGATGAGCAAAAAAACTGGAAAACCGATTAAACCGAGAAAACCAGAAAAAAATTAACCGAAAAAAAACCGATTAAACCGATTAATTTTTTGAAAAAACCGGCCGGTTCGGTTCGGTTTCGGTTTTATAAACAAAAAACCGAAAAAACCGAACCGAACCGAAACCGACAAAAAACTGGAAAAAAACCAAGCCAAACCGGAAAAACCGAGCCAAAACCGAGCCAAACCGAAAAAACCGAGCTAAACCAAAAAAAAACGAGCCAAAACCGGAAAAAACCGAGCCAAAACCGAGAAAACCGAGCCAAAACCGGAAAAATCGAGCCAAACCGGTTTGAACCGGTTTTTGCCCTAAAAAACCGAACCGAACCGAAACCGGCCGGTTTGACCCGGTTTCGGTTCTGTTTCGGTTTTTTTTTCAAAAAAAAATTCGGTTTGGTTATTTTTTTTGATAAAAACCGAATCGAACCGAAAATGATCACCCCTAGTGCTTACGCTACACTTGAAGATAATTAATAAAAATAATGTTGGCAACTGTACTAAGCACACATTCAGAGATAGTTTGTTATTTAAGTATTTTTTTAAAGTGTTTTTATATTTAAAAATATATTAAAATAATATTTTTTTTATTTTTTAAAATTTATTTTTAATATCAATATATCAAAACGATTCCAAAGCAGCAAAGAAATATTAATTTAAAAGAAAAAATATATAAAAAAAATATTTATTTTTTAAATTACTCTTGAAACCAAAAACAAATAGGATATTAACAACAACATCAACAAATATAGGTAAGCGAGTCATTGACCTGGATTAATCAAAGGACCACTTTGAAATTGCAAGCTACACGTTATTCAACTCTCTCTCTATCTCTCTGCCTGGATTGACCTTTAATAGTTCGAGTCTCTATGCATGGTGGCTTATAGTCAAAGCCCAGCATAGCCGGATTCAAGCCTGGAATTGTGGAGAAATCTAAGGTTTCTTTTGACTAAAGAAAGCCTGGATTCCACCAGATAAGGCCCTATAGCCCAGCTCTAAGTCCCATCAGATTCTATTATTCTAAGTCAGCAGAGACTGTTCCCTTGAATCTCGAACAAAAGAAGAAGAAGAAGAAAAACGGTGGATTTATGTTAGGACAAAACGAATGTAAATATATAATCTTGCCAAGGACTTGCCTCGGGCCTTGAAAACCTACGATCCTTTAAGCGTAGAAAATAAAAGGTTCATGCTGCAAGAAGGTTGCAGTCCTTTTTTGTACTGTGAGAATTACAGCTTAACGATTTTGGTTGCCCATTCGCCTAGGCTCCAATGGCGCCTATCACGGCCAAAATATTTACCATTCTCTTCTCTACAATATTGGAGTGGCGAAGTGCTCGAATCCAGTGATTTGTCTGGCCCCAGAAAAGCACACTCTCGTTAGCAAGAATTACAGAGTACAAACAACACCGCCTGGCCCCTAGGCTAAGATGCAGGCCTGGGTTTCCCTCGCGCCCGAAAGGAAAACGAATTTTATTGATCTATGACTCCAAAAAAAAAAAAAAATTCCATAACTATGTTTTTTTGTATCTTGTGTTCAAAGGGAATAATTTATTTCTTTTAATGTAATATATTACTATTCTTGAAAATTAACGTTAGTCTCTCTTTCATTTATGCTTGGTGGGAAACACAGGAAGGCAGCAACCACTTGAAACAAGAAATCAAAGACAAAATTTTTGAGAGGAATAGCTTAACTGGTAAGGAATGAGTTTGCTCTCCAATGATTATGGGTTTGAGTTCTTTTATAATCACTGGAGGTTTGTTATGATCATTAACTTCAGGGTTATGAAATTAGTTGAAATGCGCACAAATTGACCCGAATATCCATGTTAATAATAATAATAATAATAAAAACCAAGACAAGACAAAACAAGAGACCCTGAGAAGTGTAACTCAACTAGTTAAGTCATGTTTTTGTTTCCTAGAGGTCACCAGTTTAATTTTCACAAACTTTAGGGTCACTGGAAGTTTACATAATTATTAACTTTAAAACTTATAAAATTAGTCGAGATATGCACAAATTGATCTGGATATCTATATAAATTAAAAAAAAAAAAAACAGAGCTACTAAGACCATGCATCGATGGATCACTGACCACCTTCCCTCGTATCCTTAGAGTAGCTTATCAGTTAAGCCTATTCCATCAACCTCAAAATTATTTTTCTTACAATATTATGAAATTATCCATGATGATGATGATGATGATGATGATGATGATGTAAGATCCCCAGCTGAAAATCCAATACTACTCTTCGGCATTGCTTTAAGATACCAGCAGCTCCCTCATCGATCAAGTAAAAAGTTAACAGGAGATGTCCATGGTTACCCCATCAAGAATAATAACACCTCCACTAAAATTAACCAACAATTTCCATTGCAGCAATATCAACACCAATCTATATACAACTCCTGTGACTCTCTCTCTCTTTATATATATATATATATATATATATATATATATATATATATATATATAAGAGAGAGAGAGAGAGAGAGAGATTTCATATTAGTTTATGAATCAATCAAAATTATAATTTCATATAACGATTTTAATAGCTAGCGTTTTTTCTATATCAATCTAATATATTTATATAAATTAATAAAAATCAAATTTTTAACCGTTTCAACTAATCCATGAAAGTATTATATATCTGTTATCGTAGTGCATAGTTTTTTAAAAAAAGTTTATATTATTGTATTAAAATAATATGAAAATATTAAATAATTATTAATTTAATATATTTTCAAGTAAAATATATTTAAACCCGCCAACAAATATATAATGCAAGAAAACAGTAGGAGAACACCAAATTAAAAGGAAATAATAAAGCAAAGGACCTCTTTCCTTCGCCAACTTCTGGTGTACATGCTGCGACCTCTCCCCACCCTCTTAAAAAAACACAAAACCCCATTAATTCATATACTATATTACTTAATTAAATTGTGATTAAGCCCATGGTTTGGCTCAGTGGCTCCCTCTGTTTTCAAATCAAAACTTACAAGCTTTCAACTTTCATGGGGATTGGAATGGTCAAACCTCTTTATATACATGTATCTATCGTTTCCTTTCAGGATTGTGATTCCAATCCCTTTCTCACCTTTCTGCTATCAAACAAGCAAATCTTAAATGAAAGAGAGAAGACTTAGAAGACAATATATTAGTCAGCAAAGCAAACCCATTTCAGAAGTTGTGGTGACTCTTCGTCTCTCTCTGCCGTGCTCTAAACCTTTATTTGTTCTTGATCTAATTAATTTAATCACACCGAGAGCTTCTCCAACTCTGCTCTTCTGTCTCTAAGCTCACATGGTGCTCCGTTCCGGAATCTCTGTTATTCTTGCCACTAAACAATCCAGTAAAGAAGACATAAACAATTCATGGCAGTGCTTTCCAGCTCATGCAATGTCTTTCATTTTATCATCAGCTTTTACTAAAGAATAAATTGCATCCTACTAATTAAAAGTCCCATTTGTCACCACTCGTTGGGGAAAAAAAATTACAATTCAATTCAACGGCTATAAATGCTATGGCAGATATAAGTACATGCCTAACTAAAAAATCATGCCAGTTGCTCGGATCACATTGGTAAAAAAAAAAAAAAATAGCTTAAAGTGATTTAAAAGGTTATCTTTAAAAAGTTTAGTGAAATACTATATTTTAATCTTCTCAAGTTTATGAAACATGATGTTTATTGAATATCATTATTTAGTATAATAAAATAGTTGTCGAATTTCAGAAAAAAAATATTTAAACAAGTCATGCTTTTAAAGTTCAACAACTATCAACCAACCGATTAAATATAGTTATATATAGTTGTATGATTAGACTATAATTAAAATCTTAAAAAGTTATTGTTCACACAATAATTTTCACGAATGATTCTAAGCAATGAGGTATGAGTATGTCATGACTAGATGAGAATTTACCCGAGACAGATTACGTGGATGATCTAACATATACATTCATGAACCAAGGGGACAAATCTAGGCCCAGAAGGAGGTTTAGTCGCGTCAAACCAGAATAATGATTCAAAAACACCATAACTTTTTATTCGATCATTGGATCATATTTAATTTTTTACAGGAATTTTCAAAGGTTTTTTTTCTTATAGTAGCTATAGAATCGCTGCTACAACCATTGCATATTTAAATTTCAAAAATCTCGCATTGGAGCCATGATTTTGATAATTTTAATAATTTTATAATTTTTCTTATAAACCGGTCGACCGGTTTAACAAACATGTTGACCGATTAGTCCTGAATTCAAATAAATATTATAATTATAAATCCCAATATCAATTAAAATTTTATCATAATTGCAACCTACATTCAAGAATATGTTATTCCACCACCAAAAAAAAAAAATTTACTTGGTAATGGTCCGAATTATCCATCAAAATGTATCTTACAAGTAGACAATCAACACTGCACATGGCACAGAAATTCTTTCTTGTTTTCTCGCATGAACCATGAAAATAACCGAAACATAGATCCCAAGAAAAATGCACTGAACCCTGAACAACCACATTCTTTAGCCTTCACATCCTCAGAAAAATACTTCGTTTTTAATGCGTGGTTTATAAAATCTAGCCCGCCAACATATCAGTTCGATAATTCGGTAACTTGGAGTTTGATTCAAATCAATTTTATTTTAACCTGAATTTTATTGTTTTATTTTGTTTTCTTTAAACGACATAGTTAATTTAAAAAAAATAAAAAATATTTTTATACTCTTCAAACTTTGTTGTTTTCAAAGAAAAAAAAACTAAAAAATTCTCATATAGATATTATGATTTATCATGTATTTAATATTTTTATTATAGAAAATCATTCACAATCAAGTATATAGCTTTAGAATTTAATAATGTCCAAGTTCTTTAAATGTATATTTATAAGATTTATATTATCTTGAATTTGACTGATTGCTGAGTTCAAATACTCTGGATTTAATATGTTTGTCAAACTCATGTAGTCTTTGAACTTGATTTGCTAGCTAGCCAAGTATTTTAAATTTAGTATTATTGTCATACTCATTTTATTTTATTTAAGATGTATTTATAAAAGTCTTTAAAAAAAAAATATTACTCTCTTTCCTTGACGCCTTCGAATTAACGGGGTTGCTACAATTATGATATCCTCGTTAAAACATTGGATTTAAATCTTGATAAAACGACGTGGCAACAATACGAATATTGGTAAATACTTTATTAATTAAACCATTAGATTTGAATCTTGAGATTTACCGGTGCCGGTTTTCTAGACTTCATCTTGAATCAATCTCCTCATTGACAAAGATATAATTTGAACATTGAATCCATTATTGCTTCTCTTCCCTTCCAATCTAACTGGTGATTAATTGACCCGAAATCTTAAATAAGATGAGAATTGACCCGGAAAAATCCCGACAAGCCAACTACCAACACAGTTAGGTTTCGAAGTACTTCCAATCACTTGGCTAGAAGAATTATACCTGTGATGAATGACGAGTTCAAGTTTTTAAACACAAGAAGAACGATTTTGTAGCATATGATTTTTCACTTTCATTTACAAAACAAGACTATAAATAAAAACATCAAATAAAAAACTAACAATCTCGTCTCCAAAATCAAGCAATTTCATTCTCTTTTGTATTCACTAACAAAATTTTCCTTTCGATTTACAAGAACAAGAACAAGAAAATCTTTAAATCTCTCCTGAAAAAAGAGAGAAAAATTATATCAATCACCCCCACGTATTTGGAAACATCAAAAGGGCATGATATGAGTAGTCTTAGTATCATAACTAGAAAGACAAGAACTAAACTTAGAATTCACCCTGAAAATCTTCAACAAATCACCAGACATTTGCCTGACTACAGGTGAACAGTTACTTTGCATTAACAACAGTATCTTCGTCAATCCGTTACTCTTCACTAAAGCATCTTGTGCATCACCGTCTCTAAACAAATAACACACACTCCACAATATCATCACCGCATGCTCCGTCGCCTCGCTCGAAACTTTCAGCACTTTGTTCATCACAGCCTCCACACACGCCGTGTCATTGCAGAACTCCGCCCTCCCTTCTCTCAACGATGTTACCATTTCTAGCAACTTCAACGCCTTTTCTATGATCGAAACGCTCGCTTTCTGCCCTCCGGTTAATAACTTTCTTAACTCTGCAATTACTTTGAAATTGATTAGGTTGGTCTTAACTCGTTTCGACATGGAAATCGCGATTAAACATGATAAACTTGCTTCGATCAATCTTGGATCATTTTCTAAGCTGATCAATTTCACCAATTCGAGCAAGAACCCTTCTTTCTCCGAGACCATCTGTTTAGACTCTGCGTCGAGGGTTATAGCTTCGATTATTTTAAGAGCTCCAATTCGTGAACTCACGCTTCTTCCTTGTTTTAAGACAGCAAGGAGGGCAGACAAACAATCATTGTTTTGCTTCAGAATCAACAACCTTAAAGCTTTGTAATCTCCAACTTTGTTCAAAATCAAAACAAAAACTTTAACAACTCGTTCGAGAAAATTAATGTCTTTATCACCGACTAGAAAACCAACAAGCATTTCAACAAAGCCATCAAACTTCGCCAAGAACTCGCAGTTCTCTTCGGATTCTTTAGCGAAACAAATGAATTTCGACAAACGATCAGTTTTATCCTTCTTGGCTCTCATTTCTTTAACCAAAACTTCAATATCTTCCCTCGTGACGACCGAGCTGGCGGCTGAGTCAACTCGGTTGTCTTTCTGAGTCTGGACCGAGTCGGACCAGATCTTGATGAGCCTCTGCAGAGTGCGGTTTGGCACAATCTCCTTGCTGTTGAGAACCTGCATGGTGGCGGGACACGTGTTGTTTCCGCTATCCAACCAGCGTTCGATGCTGGTGCGGTCGTAGGTGACTCCAGTACAGAGACTGACAGGTGATTTCATAACGTCTAGTGAGATTGGACACCTGAAGAAACTAGGGACTGTAACGTACAAATCAACGTCTCTCACCATTTTTTTTTTTTTTTTACTTTTGGCTGTTTGGGCGCTGAGAAAGGTAGAGAAAATGAGAGAGCAGGAATGGGAAAGAGAGGGGAGAGGGTGGGTTTAAAAGAGAAAGAGAGTCAAAGGTTCGGTGACGTCAGATTTTGCTTTTTGAGTATTTTTCATTTATATATATTTTTGGAGGTCTCTGGTCAAAGAGTGAGCTTGTTTTCTTTGCTTTGCGTGTGTTGTAGTACATTAGTGCGTGTGTGTTGGAGTTTTTAGAAATTACAACTCTATTGATTGAGCTAGATTGTTTTTTGGCATTATTATAAAATTTGATTCAACTATTTAAACTTAAAAATTTTTAATTTAATTAATTTTATAACGTAATTTTTAAATTAAGTTATATAAAAATTATCTTGATGTTATTCACTAGATAAATTTAAAGAAAGAATGAAATTAAATAAAAATTTTATATTAAATAATGAAAAAAAAGATTAAAAAGATTAAAAAGCCTAAAGAATTAAAAACAGCATATATTAAATGATAAAATTGAAGAGAAAAAAGAGACCACAAAAAATTTATTGTGTGATAAAAAATATAAAAACCAATTTACTATTATCTCAATATTAAAATATAAAAATAAATAAAATCTCAAAGTAAATGAAAAAAATAATATAATAAAATAAAAGGCCAAAAAAACTTAAAGGAGATAAACACCTCATGTTTATTAATGATGAAATTAAAAAAATAATAAAAAAACTTAAATATCCAATTAAAAAAAAAGTCATAGGAATGATATGAAATATTCTAAATACATGAGTCAGAGTTAAGCCCGTGCGTCTAATTTTTTTTTTTTATCATTTTATATGGAGCAAAGGACCTCGCCTCCTTTCTTTTTTTAAAGGTTATGTGACAGATGCCAAGAAGTATTCTCAATCCAATAACTCAAGTTGTTAGATGAGGTTACAAGAATATTTTTTTTATATTATTTTCTAATATATGTTTTTTTAAGTAAAAGCTATTTAAACTTGAAACTTGTATAAATCAACATTATCTTGTACTTAATTTTTATTAATTAGAATGAAGGTGGTGAGATTTGAATTTGTGATTACTTGGTCAATAAAGTTTTGATATCAAAACTAATTCAATACAATTATATCAAAAAATCATCTTAAATCAATAATTTAAATAATCATGTGAGGTAACATAAATAATACTGGTAATAAAATTATTAAACAAATACTTCAACACATAATCTCTTAAACATAAAATATTTTGTTTTTACGGAGATTTAAATGCGCGACATCTACTCTTTCACATGTTAATTATTGAACTAAAACACCTAGCAAGTAATAAAACAATTAAACAAATATTTTAACTTGGTTCATTCTTTATACAAAAAGTTAAACCAACTTATTTTTTTCAACTCAAACTAGTTGGTTCTCAAATTGGTTCGAGTTTTATAATTATAATTTTATAAAACAATAAATATATCTAAACAAAAAGAGAATTGTTTTTGTAATATTATTTTTTTTAGTCCGAGAACTCTATATGAGATTACATCTATAAGTGTGATCGATTTCATATGTAGATATATTTAAAATTTTAATTTCAATATAGATATGGTATGGTATAATATTTTTCATTGGACACATGATTAAAGTGTACACATAACCTATTGTCCTGCAAAAAAAAAAAAAAAAAGGGAAGAAAATCCACCATTTACACAAACTAGTGAAATACATGCGCCATTTCGTTAAGTAATTGTTTAGCTAGTAAAAAAAAAAATGCGTGCTTATTTTATGTTTTTGACCATGAAAACTGAGAGGTTTAATGATTAATTTCTTATTTAGGGAACGTTACGCGTTTGGACCTATGTTTTCAAAAAAATTTTAAATTTTTTTTGTTAAAATTTAATATGATTTGCATCTTTTAGATTGTTTTGATGTGCTGATGTCAAAAATAATTTTTAAAAAATAAAAAAACATCATTGACATGTATTTTGGCACAAAAAGTTATTTGAAAAGCACTCACAATCATACTACTAAACATGTTCTTAGCATCATGGTTAAATCATGTTTTTAAAAGTTTTGATTTTTTTAATTTTAAATTATATTTTATTTTTTAAAATATCTTTAATATACTAATGTTAAAAATAAAATTTAAAAAATAAAAAATATATTATTTTAATTTAAATAGAAAAGTCAAATTATTTTAATCTACAAAACTAAAATTTTCTGTCTTTATTACGAGACAAATAACTTTGATGATGAGATATGATGAACGGTTGGCATAAGAGGAGAAGGTACACGTGGGGAGGAGAGGAAGCAGGGCTCCATGGAAATAGACGAGGAGGGGAACGTGAACTGTTGTTTCCTCGGTTTGATTGCACTTTTGTACATCAAGAGAAGAGAAGAGATGATTTGGGTAATGTTTGGAACGCGGCTCTGGGCTGTGTTTTAAAAAAGTTTGAATTTTTTTTTTTAAATTTAATATGATTTATATGTTTTGGATTGTTTTGATATGTTGATATTAAAATAATTTTTAAAAAATAAAAAAATATTATTTACATGTATTTTAACATGAAAAGTTATTTGAAAAGCACCTGCAACTACACTGCCAAACACGCTCGTGGAGATAAACTTTTATTGTTTTATTTTGTCGGGGTTGGGCTTTTTTTATCCTCGACTTTATTTTTTTTAGTAATTTTTTATAATTATAATATTAATAATAATAAAAAATTATTTTAAAAATATTTTAAATAACACCATCTAGCACAATAACAAATACATAATTATTTAATTATCCCATCTTCATTTTGCCTTTCATAGGTTTTTTTTATTTGTATAAGTTGAATTGTGTTTAAACGATGGAATAAGTTCCATGTAGAACGTAGAATATTAAATTGATTCTTGAATATTTCATCAATCAGTCTCTGAAATTCCACCCAGTTCATAGCCCGTGACGGATTGTTTTGGATCAATTAAACTAATACCTTTTTAAAAAAACTAGTTAATTCAGATTTTCAATTATAACATATTAAATTTATTTTTAAATAATTTTTTTAAACTCAACTCAAATTAAACTCGAGCTAATCCATAAAATTAGATAATATTTAATTTATGTGATTTTGATATGAGAATGTTACTCGCCTTATAATAAATAAGAATTATAACATAGATTGTTAGATTACTGAAATTTATAGCTGAACCTCACTTTAAGATCATTATCCAACAGTTTATTTGTGTTTTTAATTATTTTTAATTTATAAAAATCTTGATAGTATTATTATTGAAAATATTTTTGTATACCTATAAAGTAACGAAAAAGGTGATGAATGCTATGCCTTAACTCATCCATCTACGTGCAAAATTATTGTATATTGGAAATATACTATATAGTTTCTTAGACCGGCACCTGAAAAAGAATTATCATCACCTTTTATTCTCTTTCATCAATTATACATAGAATTATTACAGGTGAACGTCCGTGTGCAGTTGCAGGCTAGGGCTGAGAGAGCTCATTATTATACCTCTAGGTAAGGGGCATCATTGCCATAGCAATAGCACCGAAAGAGTAATCTAGCAGAGAGGCCACAGCAACTTTGTTTCTTTTCTCGAGAAAGTTTTGTGATCATGTTTTTTCCTGGATAATATGGAAAGTGCCATCATTTTTTACTTCAAGCTTTTAGAGAAATTCCCGGATTGCTTGTGATTATTGCATTAATCCAGGGCGTGCGCACTTTAATCATTTGAAATTCTTAGATGTGACAATCACAGCTCCGATTATCTCTGGCAGGTGGTAATTTTCTATCTCGAAATCTAATTTAAATTAGATCTTTTTAAATTAAGATAGATATTGATTTGTTTAAATCTAAATAACATAATAAACTTTGGCAACTCTTGAGAGTAATCTTCTAAATTTTTTATTTTTTTTTAGAAAATCAAATTATTATTTTTTCATTGTTTTTACATGTTAATGTCAAAAACAAAAAAATATATAAAAAATATTATTTTAATATATTTTTAAATAAAAAACAATACAAAATATGTTTTTTTTTATAAAGGGAAGAAATTAATTTTTTTTTTAAAAATGAAAACCAACCTGCACGAACTCATCATGTTCGAAACCTAAACAAGACAAGACTACAAAAAATGACAAGATTCAAGCAATCTGAACACTATAAAGTATAATTAACAAGCAGCCTCTACTCTCCTCGTTAGGACAAGACGTGTTTGATTATCTACAGCTAATTCTACAGTAAGTAACAATTGAAGTAATCAGCAATGATTTTGTTTTCCACTACAAGATGATTTTATAAGTGGCCGAGAGGGGTATGTTTGGATTGAATTACACACGTTCATGATATCATATATTCCTATATCGTCATTAATTCACAAATACAGAATCTAATGATATTTAATCAATTGGTTGGGTTTGCGAAGGATTGATGATTCTATTTGTATTTTGATTTACAACTATATATGTGTACCAAATTCAAGAGGGATTGTGCATGATAGATAATTAATTATGTCTAATAATAGTATAGTCCACTCTAATTTTGCTACCAAATACGTAATCATATGGTTAACTATATGATGGTAAATAATTAGTATAATATTGCAAAAATGATGTCAAATGAATGCCCATTATGCTTCCATTGAGAGTTTCCTAATTTATTTCCTAAATATTGTCTCCTCTTTTATCTCAGTTTGCAGATATTATGGGTTTTTTTTTATTGATAGGATAAAAGTTTCAAAACACATAAATGATCGAATGTAACTTGTTTATATTCGGATTAAATTTTTTTTTATTATCTTACCACGATTAACCAATAATTTTCTCTTTCTTGTTGTTTTCTTACAAGTTAATTGGAAGAGAAAAAACATAAAATAAAACCAAAACTAAAATTCCATAAATGAAAGGAACTTAATCATAAGAGAATGGAAAAACACTTTTTTATCGATTTTGAAATTGATCATGTATTTTTCCTATGTTTTACATTATGGTCGTATCTCATTTAATTTTATTTTTCAACAACAATTTAAAACTTAATCTCATAGAATTAAGTAAAAAAATAATTAAATTGAAAAAAATATTTGAAGATGAGAAAAAAGAATAGTTGTTTCACTATGACAAACGATATGTTGTCTGTTTGCCAAGATTCTAAACATCAGAGGTGGTAAAAAAATCAAAGTGGAGTTTTTTTGGATTGAAAATTTTATTTCAACATATCTTCACCTAGAAACAATTAATAAACATCCTTATTAAGTCAAGAAACCAATCTCTTAATTCAAAAAAACAATAAATTGATTCAAAAACAGAAAATCATATCGAAACAAAATATTTCTCAACTCTAATTTACCTTTTTTGACGAGATGAAGGCCTAAAAACACCTTAACAAAAATTCTCTCGTCGAATGAACCTTGTAGATACTGAGATTGATTTTTTTTATTGTCGGAATGTGATCAACTGACAACTTTATTTCTTTCTCTCTCGTTTTTTTTCATCGAGCTTCTTTCTCATCTTCCAAAACTCTTGAATTAGAAAAGAAACATAATAAAATTTTAGTTCAAAACTAAAATCATGAAAGTGAAAGGGATAAAATCCGAGAAGAAAGAAAAATAGGTGGGTTGAGAAATATTTTTTTACTAATTTTGAAAATGACAACGTGTTTTTTCTGCGTTTCACATCGAAATCTTCTTTCTTTTAATTTTATCTTTCATAATTTAAAAATTAATCTCAATAAACTTGGTAACAAAGAAAGAGTGTACAGAACTAAATTAGACAAAAAAAATTAAAAAAAATAAGGAAAAAATAGATAGGTCACCGTTAATATGAATAATGATTATTAGTTAATTACTGTAAGGCAATGAAGTCTAACAATAGTCAATATACCGGAAATTAACATCAAACATAAGAAAATAAAAGTCATCAAATAAAAATGTCGTGTATAATCAAATCACGAGGCTATCTATGTCAAAGTTGGTAGATTTCGCATGACAAAGACACCTGATTGTTCTTCGGCTTGTGGCTGTCACTTGTGGACTTGCAACCAAAATTTCAAAGGCAAAGACTCTCTAACAGTTCCTCTAAGCAATTGCCCCATTTGACCAGACCTAACTTGTGGCCATTCCTGCACCAAATTGTCCAATTTCGTGTGCATGGCTGTTCCCCATGGCAATTTGTTTGCCATTTCTAAGTCAAATTTTGGAAAAAATTTCCGGCCTCACATAATTAGAACCATCTACTCTCATTGGAAGACGAGGCATGCACGTAAGTTGCAATGTTTTTCTTCCCATTGACTGTAGGGATGCCCAATTACTTCGTAGAGGATTTATGCTACTTTGACAATGAAGCTATATAATTTCTTTAGTCAGTGATGTCGGCAAATTGGTTTTGCGTTCTAAGAAAATATCGGCAAATAATTAGTACTTTGAATAATACAGGCTGTGAAAAGGAAATCTCTTACCAGTCCTCTAATATTGGTATAAAGAGATTAGTTTTGATCAAATCCGACACGTAAATTTAATTTCAGTGCATGAAAGCTGGTTTAAGAATACCTCCATGATCATCAAAAAAATTACCCAAAACTCAAGATATAGGGGGAAACTTTTCTCTTTTTTCTTCGGTGCTGAATACCTAGATCTTGATCCGTCCCAGTTCTATCTTTTTAAGGGATTCTTGCATTAAATCTCCTATTTCAAATCCTTGTATTTGGAATATTGTTAAACAAGGATTAAAGTTGGAGAAAGTACGTAAGTGGAAAAAAAAAATGCAGAGAAAGGAAAATGAACGGCTAGAGAGAAAATATTTATAGGATAACTGGATTCTCCTCATCCATAATTAACAATCCTGGTGTACAATTAGTCAACAAATTATACACTAATCTTTTTTAGAATCAATATATTCACATTTTGAATCTCTCTTTTTAACAGTAACGGTGGACAATTTGCCATATTTTTAATTAGGTGGTTCTTATGTCACCAATGCACTAGTAGTGGGCATGATTTTCAGTGGTTGAAGTAAAGCTTGCCCAATCTTATATATAATTTGCTTTGCTTTATACACACACAAAAGTCAAATCGAAGAGCATTTCATGCAAATGATTTATGTTCCTGTTCATCATCGGATTTGAACACAATTACGTGTGTATTTTTCTTTTCTAAGAATTGGGAAGGCAAACAATTCAAGTTTGACCAGGCATATATGTTGCTGTAGCTACACGATTATCATGTCATCTTACCCACTTGTTATCCTCTCTTTTTTCCAAAAAAAAATCCCATTTGAGTTTCTAGTTTCTTTTGTATGAATTCTTGTATTGTTCTTTTTTTCTCGAGAATGTGGTAATTCAAGTAGAAAAATCAAAGCATATGAATTGAAATTGATATTATGATAGAGTAGAGATACCAAAATCAAGATTTTCTCAATTTTAAGAGGAGGTGTTCCTCGCACGGCCCTTGTTTGAGGGGATTTTAATCAAGCATCCATTGAATTAGCTTGCAAGACACCATCCATAGAAATGAGTAATGATAATATATAGAGTGCAATGTTGCACTGCTGCTATTATTGGTGTTCTCCAACCACGTAATCAAAATAATCATTTGCTTTGGATATTGGGTAAGAAAATAATAAAGAAAAAAGCATGTATTGCAGACGTGATGATTTTTTTTGGAGTTTTTCAAGGTATTTTAATTATATTAATAAATAAAATAAATCAAGTTAAAAAATAAGAAATAACTTAATTTATGATTTATTATATTTTTACATTCCAGAATCACTTATATATTAAATTTTAAAAAAGACTTATTTAAACAAGGAATTCATAAAATCTCTATTCATACCTATATTTTTTATTTATATTTATACCAATTCTTAAATATAAAATTATTAGTATATAAGAAATATAATAATAAATTTTTTTATTGTTTTCATTAGAAGTGAAGTTATTGATAATTATTAATACTAAAAAAACAAGAAGGTATATAACACATGTTTAAGCTTTTTGTAGTAATATTTGATTGGTTTTAAACTCTTGAAAATGTTTTTCATTGTCTCAAAATTATTTTTTCTAATTTATATCACTTTTATTAATTTATGAATTGTCGGAAGATATTACCTTACTGTCAAATGAAAATAATTTCCTTATTTATAAACTTAAATAGAATGTTTGATGAACATGTGTCATGGGCTGGGTTACTGACATGGTACTGGAAAGCCTCCTCTTTGAATGAGATGGGCCTGAGCAATTAAAAAAATAGGCATTTTCTCTTATTGCTTGAAAGTTATATATATGCCTAACAGCTCCAATTTGTTTTTTTTTTTATTAAGGTAATGTTTAGGGAGATGATTGAAATGATGTTTTCTAAATGTTTTATTTTTTTAAAAAATTATTTTTTATATTTTAAAATTATTTTGATGTGTTGATATTAAAAATAATTCTTAAAAAATTAAAAAAATATATTATTTTAACGTATTTTCAAGCAAAATTCACTTTAAAAATAAATACCATCACACTCTCAAACACTTTAAAAATTATTAATGCATAACTGCTCCAATTATTTCTTGATGACTAAGAACCACTCCAACTATCAAATTCAAGAAATTATAACCTCAAACATTATCTGCTATAATTTGGTCACAATTGAAGATTTTCTCTTCATTATCAAAGTTTTCTTATTGCTATACACTTTACTGTGGTGTGTTTTTAAATTAATGCTTTTGTTTAATAATGTATTATAGTAATATATTTTTTTAATTTTTAAAATTTATTTTTGACATTAGCACATCAAAATAATCAAAAAAATATAAAAAACTTTATTTAAATTATTTAAAATAATACTGGATGGCCGCTTAAACAAACACACTAATCATATATTAGAATTCCTCTCTTTTAAGGGAAGTAGTTTAATTTATACTTACATGTAAAACATAGTTTCCAATTTATTTGGAAAAACTGTGAATTTTGTTACGTAGTTGTAGTTGTAGTTGTTGTGGTTGTTATGGTTATGGTTATAAATAAAGGTATTTGATAATTAAAATGCTTTTACATTATGTAATATTTAAAATTTCAAAAGCTTTATTTTATTGCTCACGACTTTTTATTTCTAAATAATTTTCAAGTTGTTTCCTAGAATTTTATCAAAAACCTAGTTCTCACAAGCTAAAGAAAGCCAAAAGCCATTGGTTGCCAAACAGACATTAATTGCTAGTAATTTGCTTAGAGATATTTTTCAATATATATTTTTGTATTTTTTTTATTTAAATTGGCGAAATACCCTTACATGGGAAACTCAATCCCACTTGATTTATTATTCAAAAATACATATAAAAATACCATATTATAGTTTCTCACTTGAGATATTTTCATTAATTTGAATAAAAATACCTGTAAAAAAAGTAGTTTAAAAAATGACATTAATAAGCATAAAAACACACTGAAATCAATTAGACCTATGAAGATATATTAAAAAAAAAGGACAAATTAAAACAATTTACCTCATTCATAGCTCAAGAATCAAGATATTTCTTCGATAGATGGATGTATCCTGCATGCTAATTAATGACTGGATTTACCAACGTTGTCCAACAATTCAGGTTTTACAGTCAAAGGCTGATGAAAGTTCGTGACACCATAAATGAAGGGTGTCCAACCTCTCACCAGTCCAAGAAAACTGGGAAAAAGTAAAACAGAAAAAATAAATTCTTCAAAGACTGCAAGAAATTGCATGTCTGGATTCAAGTCTAGTTGTTTTGCTATGATATTAAAATACTTTTGTTTTTGTTTTTATTTTTGTTTTTATTTTTGTTTTAAATAATATTATTTGTAGTGTTTCTTAATAATTTCAATGTGTTATAATTAAAAAACATAAAATAAACATTTTAATATATTTTTAAATAAAAATACTTTTAAAAAACACACTATATCTATTATGATACTATACATATAAACACCATACTTTGAAACTGAAAAATATTTTTAATTAAAAATATTTTAAAAAAACACAATCATCTGATAGTGTACATAAACACAATTTGAAGCTACAAAGTTCAGACTAGAATCGAGTTCTTCACCTATGAATTCGGAACTTTGATCAATCGGTTTTACAAATTTTGGCTAATGTCTTCGTGATCTACAATTTTGATTTGTCTCTTCTCTTTTGTTTTCAAGAAAAAAATAATAGCAGAGATTGTATATATTTCTAAATTTTGGCTAATGCTATATATGATGTGTTTTGCTGTTCGTTTGCGATTTTTGTTGTTGAAAAATGACAGATTACAAGAAAGTTATAAGAGAATAACTCAGTTTTAATTTTTTTTAGAAAAAAGATATATATATATATATATATATATATATATATATATATATATATATATATATATAACCATCATTTTGAATCAAGTTTTTAATGAAAATTACAATTTAAAATCACGGTTTCAATATTGCAACAATTCTCATCAACGGTCGTACATTTGCTTTAAAAAACCCTTTTAGTTTGTGGCTGGAAGTGACATGTTCCTCTTCAATGAACATGAAAGGGGATGCAGTGAGCTTTCGTAATGAAGAATCACCCTTTACCCCTTATTTCTTGGCTTTATACGACAAATCCCCTTTTGCCTCTTATTTCCTGGCTCAACGATAAAAAAAAATATATTTTTTATCCTAGCATTCGTTCATTTCTTCTCTGACGCAGAGGATAGAAGACAAGGGAGAGGAAAATGGCTCAAACATAGAATCTGGGAAGCTGATATGGTTTGTGAGAGAAACTGGTAAAACTTTTATCCATGGCATCCAACAGTTCTTCCTTTTTTGTTTCTACAAATATATATATGTTTGGATCGATGGCAGGATCTCCTGACAGCCGGCGTGGAACAGTTATCTTCTCCAACACAATCTTATAGTTATCGAGTTGACTCATGTCTCAGTTGCTTACCTGGTTTTAAGGCTTGAAGAAGTAGAGAAGAAGAAACAACGGTAATACAGTAGGTAACCATCAATAGCGATTGTACATAAATGTTTTTGATAAAATAATAATAATAATAATAATAATAATAATATAAAATAAATCTATATTAGTTATATTTTTTAATTAATTTCTATGTTCTTGAAACATGATTACATAGAGACATGTTCTTTCTTTTCTAATTATTTTTTTTCTTTCACAAAACAGTAATCAAACCCAAAAAACTAATAGAGACTATTTAGAATTAACCGGTAATTCAGAGGGTAATTACGCTTTAATCAAATAAAAAAATAGCTTACATGCATCCATCCCCTTGAAATAAAAATTCCAAACTTACTGTTTTACCAAAAAACAATAAATCTAAAAAATTTAATTTAAAACAAAAAAAATCAAGATTTTATAAAACGACTCCAAACAGATATGCTCATCAAATATTGCTGTGGGCTCTATTGATTTCGACATATGAGGCGGCCAAGCTCCGGCTTGGAAAGTTCATCAATGCAAGTAATTGAACTTTGAGGTTTAAGGATAACGATCTCACTGCCCCGGATTTTTCTATATGCTTTCAAGTTTTTCCTTTTAAAAATAGATTTATCACATATTTTATATATAAAAAAAACATGGTATTTCTTTTTTTACATTTATATATATTTAAAGAGAAGCCCACCTTGCTTATATCGAAGTCAAAGTTTAGAATATGTCGACAAATAAGCTAATAAAATGGAAATATATCAGCTCTTCAAGGAACAAGACTTAAATCTAAAAAATCTTATATTAAATTAGTTTTCTTTTTATCATCTAAATCAAGATTTTAGATGTAGTTTTTCGAAGTCATTGACTATATATTATGGATCTTGTTCACGGTTTAAAAAACGGATATTAGAAAACGTTATGTTATGGTAATTATGTAATGGAATTTAGTTATTAGATTATACTACATTTACGAACCAAGGGCCGTTCAAATTTGATTCAACATAAAAAAAAATTAGGAAAAAAATTCAGACTAGAGTAAGAGACCAATTGAAAATTTAAATAATACTAATAAAAAAAATATAATAACAATAAATTAGATAATAAAAAAATGATAACAAAAAAAAAGTAAAAAAAACCAAACATGAGCCCATCCAGAGTATGTAAAACCTAATGTTAAAGAGTAAAACTAAAAAAAAAATAAGAAAAAAAACTTAGTTAAACTAGGTTAACTCACAAACATCATAACAATGGACATAATATTGAGGTAACCTCATATAAAGAAAAACATGAAAAAAAGAACCACTTCAAATAAAAGGGAAAAAAAGAACATGATGAAAATAAAAAAAATAAATTTAAAAATGAAAAAAAAACTAAAGTCAACCCCGCCAACCCTTGACACCCCGAATTTAGTCATGGATCCAAAACTAACCTTATAGAATTCAAACAAAAAAAAAATCAAAACACTAAAAAAGAGAATAAGAAAAACATTAGCTTAAAAATAAGAAGAAAATCAAGCAAACATCTTAAACTTGGTCGTAACTTTAGAAACTCGTGAATCTATGAATCATGGATCCAAAACTTAATCCCACTCAATTTAATTTTGAAGGATGAAATTGTGAAAATAGATCAATTTAAAAACAAAAAAAAAACATTAGCTTAAAAATAAGAAGAAAATCAAGCAAACATCTTAAACTTGGTCGAATCTCTAAAACTCGTAACCCATGAAATCCTGGACCCGAGTTGAATCAAGAAGCTTAATTCCCACTCAATTTAATTTTGAAGGATGAAATTGTGAAAATAGATCAATTTAAAAACCTTGCAAAAGCAAGAAAAAAAATCAATAAAAAGAATAGAGATAAAACTTGATAGAAACAAAACCCATGGAGAATGAAATTGTAAAAACAAATCTAAAAAATAATCCCAAATAAAACAAATAGCAATAAAAAAATTAAGAACAGAATCTAAAAGATAAAAAAATAAAAGAGGGTGACATCAAAAAACATTTGTAATTTTATGACACAAACGTGTTTTAACTTAAAAAAAAATGACCCAGGCATGGGCGAAACCGAGAAAAAAAGGCTAATATATAGATAACCAAAATAAAAGAAAACGATAAAAAATTCACAGTTAAAAAAATCATATAAAAGACAGATGAAAAAAAAAGTCTAATTACTAATGATATAAATGTTGAAAGGTAAAATTGAAAAAAAATCAGATTTAAAAAAAATAAAAAAAACCTCAAGAAAACCCTGATGAACTTTCTAAACATGGGCAAATATCTCAAACTCGAAACCCATTAAATTCTAGATCCAGGCTGAATCAAGAAACTCAATTCCTAACCGATTAATATTGACTAACCAAAGTAAATCCAACAAATAACAACAATTAAAAAAACACCTAAGAAAACATGGGTCATTTCTAAAATCAGTAGAAAATCCTAGAGAAAAAAATAATAATTTAAAAGATTTATCTCAAATAAAACAAATAGTAATCAAAATAATGATAACTAAATTCAAAAGAAAAATAAAATAAAAGGGGATAAAATAGAAAAAAAAATTCTAACCTTATTATTTAGTTTAAAAAATAATTTTAAATATTGAAGGAAGGGATTGAGGAAAAAATATGAATTTAAAGAATTAGCCAAAAAAACCAATAAATAATGATAAACAGAAAGACCTAAAATATCTAGGTCATATTCAAAACCATCAAAAAATTCCATAGAAAGCAAGCTGAAAAAAGAAACTCAATCTTCAATTGAATAAATATTGAAAGATAAAATAAGAAAATATTATCTTAAACAAAGGAAACAAAAATCAAACAAACATCATAGACCTAGTCAAATCTTAAAAATTTGCAACCGATGAAACTCTGGATCCGGGTCTATTTAAGAAGTTTATTATGACCAATTTTAAAATACTAATTTTAAAAACTTGTCAAAGCAAAATAAATTAGCAATTAAAAAAATATGGATTAAATTTGATAGGAAAAATAAATCAAAGGAGGGTAGAATTATAAAACAAAATATATCAAATCCATAATTAACCCTATAAATATATGCTTAAAAATTGAAAATACAAAAAAATAAAGCTTGAAGAATTAGAGGAGAAAAATGAATAAAAAACAAAAAAAAAACCTCTTTTAAACATTTCAATAAACCTCAGCGAAGTTAATTAAGATAAATCATCAACCTTAACCCTAAATCAATAAAATACAAAAGGATCAAATTAAAAAAATATATAATAACTAACAAAAAAAAATAAATAAAAAACTCTTTAAAATAAGGCTTGCTTACACAAGTCCTTGTGCCGTGCAACTAGGCTTTAGAATGAAAGCCTAGAAATAATTTTTTTTTTTTGGGGTAAATGATTTAATCTATTTATTTTTTTTTTATTTTAAAAAAAGCCAAAAATAATCCCCAAAACACAAAATCAAACTAGTTAAAAACTCTCTCCAGGTTGATTTATCTCTTCAGGCAATATATATAGAAGCTCGAAAAACCTCAATGGCACTCCTCTAGTAAATAGAAACACTTTAACATCAAGTCTGCCCATTTTGATTTGTTATAATTTGGCCAACCGAACCTTTTTTTTTCTTTCAAGCTCAGGGGTTTTGGATTAAAAATACAAAAACCTCTAAAAACAGGGTTTAAAACTGTAATGAGTTGAAAAAAAAGTCTAGGTACTAAAAATTACATTTAGAAGGGTAATTTTTTTTTAAAAAATAAATAACTGAAAAAAATAAAAGGATTAAAAGGAAAGGAAAAGGAAAAACATTGTTTCCATCCATAGACAATGCACAGTGAAAATTCTAAGGGAATCAGTTTTTTTTTTTTTTCATTTTAATTTAATTTAATGTAATTATGTAATGTAATTCAACCCCATAGCATGGTGGGTTGCCTGACCTTTCTCCAATAAAATAATAGCTATATTATTTTACAGATCACAGGGCTTTGAAGGAATAAAAAATCATGTGATAAAACAGCTTGTATGTTTTCACCTTTTATATTTACCCCACATGAAACCGCGAGGGGCTATGTACAAAATCTCAAGCGCAATCAAATCGTGTGTGATTTTGTGTGTTGTTAGGAAGTGTGATAATAATAATTTTTTTTATTTTTTAAAATTTATTTTTGATATTAGTATATTAAAACGATTTAAAAATATTAAAAATATTAATTTAAAACAAAAAACAATTTAAGTTTTAATGCAAAGAGTATTGCGCTAATTATGTGCGACATGCATAGAATTTATTTATTTTTTATAAATGTTTTAAATTAATTTTAATATAAATGAAGTATATAAAACTTGATTTGAGAAAGATTTGGTTTTACGAAAACATTCCCATCATTAAAAAAGAAATATTAAAAAAATATAGGGAACAGTGATTTCATTATTTGCGTTCACTTTATGGATCAAGAATTAATCATACAGTTTCATTTTTTCCGTTAAAAATCAAGAACACTTTAAGTTTTCAAGATTTTTACCCAAACCTTAAGCTTTTTACACCAGATCTCATCTAGCCCTCAATTAAAAATATAGCATGGTACCTCGAGTGAATTTGGATCAATCCCCAAAACCACTTGATTACTTCATCTTTTTCACCATTGCTATTTGTCAATGGGCGAATGGAAGCATGCAGCTTTCACACACGAGTTAGCTGGGGTTGAATTAAAGACAAATTGACCTGGAAGAGATGAATTTGGACCACCAAAACCATGGGAGCTTTGCCGAACCTCGTAGGTTGAGGCATGGTCCATCAAGACCTTAAACACCCATTAAGGTCTCTTGTGCTT
Organism: Populus deltoides; assembly: GCA_015852605.2. NCBI lineage: Eukaryota > Viridiplantae > Streptophyta > Magnoliopsida > Malpighiales > Salicaceae > Populus > Populus deltoides. The sequence goes on along the minus strand of CM027576.2, from coordinate 2,641,296 downwards.
GGAGCACGAACCGTTTATTTCTCATTTAAACCATTTTTTTTCATATTGATTCCGGCCAGATGCAGAGTCTTGTATGATTCACCTCTTCCAAGATCATACGATTTTCTTAGATGTTCATCGTGTCCAGATACTTTCCCCCCCAAATATTTTACAAGCAAACCTTCGCTTCATAATTACTTGGACCTGGTTGCACTAAATTTGGAGCTTAAATAAAGTGGGATTAAGTTAGGTAATTTAATTATTTTTACAGTTAAAATTAATACATGAAATATCCTCAGTACCGTTCATGAAAGTTTTAATGTTATGATTTAAGTAACATGATAGGTCATATTAGCCGTAAATTAAAAGGAATTCAACCTTTTAACGAAAAATAGGGTTTTTAAATTAGTCTATTTAATTTATAATATTTCTTTTATGAAAATCAAAGTAATGTATAAAGCTATATATGCATCGTTACAAGTACCAAGTAAAATGTTATCACAAGTTTTTTACTATTTATAACTTTAGATTTTTTAATCTTGATGGTAAAAATTAATTTAATCAAATCAAGTTTCTCAGTATATTTCATTATTCATTACAACATTTGTTTTTAGTTGAGATTTAACATTATGATCCAAATTTTTTATTTTTTTAGTTTTAAATTATTTTTTTAATATTCTTAAATCATTTTGATATATTTTAAAATAAAAAATACTTTTAAAAATAATATTTATCCCACTACCAAAACAAACATACAAATTAATTGTACTGATTGAATTATCCATCGGAAACGAATTAGAGCTTTATTACGCTAGAATTTTGTAGGGAATTTTTTTGTCTTGGAGTTTTTGTTCCTTCTTCCAAGAACTACAATATCTACCATATGCCCCATGGAAACCATCTCCTATTCCTTTATATAGAGGACCTTTCTACGTAACCTCACATCTATATCGTGGCAAAATGGGACTCAATATTAGACAACAGACATGACCATGAACATGAATTGATCTTCAACTCTATTCATAGGAAATCATATCTCCTGTAAGAAAACGAACATGTGGCAGCCTTAAAATTAGCTAAAACAATGGGGGGAGGGGAGATAGATTTGAGAGGCAATGAGGTTGTACGATACCACTGTACATGAAAAGGCATTGATGTTTATTTACTTACTGTTCGTGCACAAAGACACCCTGTCCAGACCCCTTTGATCAAGGAGAGTACTGGGCAGGACGTGAAGAAATACTATTAATTATATACAAGTTATATTTACGGATTATTTTTTTAAAGCGAAGGTCTCTGTGATTCGATGATTGTGATATTAAACCCTGTGGTTTAAAAAATGGAAATTGGGTTCTTAACATTTTGAATAATTTTGGGGCGAAACTTCCATTGAAGTCTAAATTATTAGCTCAAAAAGACAATACATGCACACAATAATCTAATTACTTTTTTCTAAGCTATATTATTTAGAATGACTTTGGGAACTCGGTGCAAACCGTATTCTCAAAAAATTAAAATTTTTTTGTTAAAATTTAATATGGTTTATGTTTTATATTGTTTTGATATATTGTTGTCAAAAATAATTTTTTAAAAATAAAAATTATTATTGACATGCATTGCGACATAAAAAATTATTTGAAAAGCAACCGCTACCACACTGTTAATCACACCCTTAATTAGACAGCAAATAACAAAAGAAAATAAATCAGAGCTTCTCAAGTGCTAAGTACTAGGTTACAGCCCTTATAAATTTCGTTGTTTCATAAATTCTAATTAATATGAAGTATGATATTAATAAAATAGCTCAATTCAATCACTTTATACAGAAAAATCTCATAAAACTTGATGAGGTCTCAAAAATCTAGGTAATTTAAAAAGAAGACTTATATGTTGGATAATCTACTAATTTTTTAATTCTAAAAATCTAATTCACTTTCCTTAATCAAGCTAGCTGGTACCCGATATATAATTAATGTCTGGTATGTCAAAATGAATAGTGATCAGCACATGTAAAAAGTCCTATTTTGTAGATTTAAGGACTCTTTGATGTTTAAGGAAATATAATTTTTTTAGAAAAATGACAATGATATTTCAGAGAAATAAACTTTAAAAATATGTATGTTAAAACTATCGAGAATGATGAGATTATAAACCTGTCTTTTTTAAAAGATTTTAATAATTTTTATAACTCATGAATCTTGTTTTTTTTATGAAAAAAAAAGCTTGAAGTGTCATTATGCCTTGATAACTTTTAAAGTGGGATAAATATCTCAAACACATTATTAATATTAGAAAAATATCCATTACATATAATTAATGGGGGTAAACTATAGGTCATTTTAAATATTTTTATACACTCATGGATATAAAGAAATGAGTATATTTGACCTTAATATTTTATGTTAAGGATCCTTATATAAAAATAAAAACAAGCTGATGCATCAAAGCTCTAAAATTTAATTGAGAAAAGAATATAAAAATAAATGGAAAAAAACTTAAAAAAATAAAAACTATAGCCTTTCTTATTTAGATTAACAACAATCCGACCCTTTTATAAAAAAGAGTTCATAAAATTTTCTAATAAAATTTGAGCACAATTTAATAATTAAATAGAAAATTATAAACTTTTTCATTAAATAGAAAATTATAAAATTAATAATTTTTCATAAAATTATTTCCAAACCTCTTTTAAAATGTTAATTATCTATTGAGTCCATCAACATATCACTCGATAAGAATAATCAAATCACAAACAGCCGATGCCAAGAACCCTTGCATATACATGAGGCCACATTAGAGAGCATGAAATACAAGTTCATCAAATGTAGGGGAGGCGACAAATAAAGGACGAGTTCTGCTGTTACAGGGGCCTAAAACTACAGCTGCAATCCCAGCTTACAGTCGGCCATTAATAACAAGTGGGACCAAACACTACCTAACCACAAGAAAAGATGGCATAACATAACCTTCTCCTAACTTTAATTAAATCTTTAATCTTTCTCTCCTTTTGCTTCGTTTCCTTTTTCCTTTTTTTTTCCCCTTTCGATCACTTGTTTGTTGGCATTTGATCACTCGAAGGAGAACCCTTTTTTCCCCCTTCTTTCAATAAAACCCCCCCGGCAAGACTCATTCAAAAGCTTTTTATCCAGCTCTCACATTTCCTCGGCTTTCACATTAATGCTACTGCTTGCAGAAGCATCCGATATCTTTCTTTTAAAATCATCTCCCTCTCTCGCTCTCTCTCAAAACTCCACACGCGAACACATACAAAGTTGCCCATGTTTCCTGCTCTCAACATTACCTTTTGCTCATCAAAGTTAGACCCTAAGCAACAAGCCAGCACTCCTCCTATTACCCTCCTAAGTCTTTCTTTCTCTCTCTTCGTCGCTTGTTGTTTTGCATGATGGTTGCATGTAGAAGACCTCTAACTCTACTTCTTTGTCTCTTCTTCTTGCTCTTCGTTTTCTTTGTTGGTTACTCTCTTGGTTCAAGGTCCACCCATGTATTTAAATTCAAGCCCAAAACTCAGTACAAAGGTCATTTCTTCAATTTGTTGCCAAGACATTTACCTATACCGACTTCTGGCCCTTCAAGGAGACACAACGACATTGGCTTACAGAATTGGAAATCACCATGAAGATTAAATAGATTTCCTGAAGAAAAGGTGACTATTCGTATTTTTTTTTTCTTGAAAACACTGAGGAGTTGGTGGGTACTGTATATGGGGTTGCTGGGTAGTATAATTCTTTTTTAATTAATGGGAGGTTTGTTGACAAAGTTTGTTAAAAGAAATTGTTATGAGTATGTATTGTTTCTCCTTTACTCTCAAGGAGAAACTGGTTGGTAATTTTGGTGTGTATCAAATGTAGACAAAATCACTAGCTTGATGACAGGAGTCTAATTATTACTTCTTCTTTTTTATATATATATACACATATTTTTCTGTTTGAGGGTTAATTACAGATAGATCAGAAATATTACATGCAAAATTTCATGAGTTGATGGAAAGAAGTTTCCTTCTTCATTGCAAATTTGCAGATTTTCCCACGCCCTCTATTTTGCTTATATTTTCGAGTTATAGACATATATTATGTGTCTAATATATGTATGTTATTTTTTTTATATCATCTATATATTCTCTTTTTTGGGCTCGTGTATATGTATTTTGATTTTCGTATCCATATTGCTTGAACTACTCGATAAATTAATTGTTCATTATGATCCATAAGGGTGGAGTTTTCGGGAGTCATGTGGCATTAATTTCTTTTTTCTTTTTTTAATAATAGGCATTAATTTCTTTCTTTATTATCAAGTCATATTAATAAAGAAATTCAACAATACCAATTCGTGAAATTTAATTATTTTTAATGACATTAAAAGGCTATAGCTCTAATTCAACCACAATCTAATTAGATCTGCTCCACCAATTAAGTTTTTCTTTCCCCCCCTCAAGTTTTCTCTAAAATTGAATATTTGGTGTAACTTTATTCATTGATCTCATGGTCAAATTAATTAAAATGGTCGAGTGAGGATTAACTTTAGGAAAACTAGGCTTCTTACACTTAATTTTTTGATTTAAGTGGTAAATATTGTTACACCGAAAAACGTAATGGTAAGCCTCCTGTGATATTTCCTCCAGCAAACCCTGTTCACTGCCATTGAATACAAGGCAGAGGAACTCTCATGTGCAGCAATGTGATGCAGTTGTTGATCTGTGCTTTTCTTGATTTGATATGCACGTATAAATCAATGCTTACATGTCCCCTGCCAAGCCAGAAAAATTATATGTCTTCCACCATTACAGTACTTGTATTTTCTGTTCTTTTCCATAGCAAACAGCGATTCACTCCATCAATCTTTCTGCCTCGACATCATGAAGTACAAATTATTCGTGCGTACGTACGTGTATCCATGATAAATGTTTAGATTCATGTATGTGTGTGTGTGTGTATATTCATCATCGATTAACCCAATTTTCAAGTAATGATGAGGGAAGTGGACCTTTTGGAGTGCCCATCTCTCTTTTTTTCCATGGATATAGTGAGATGAATTTGCGGAATTATGGGCTTTTTCTATATTTGTGGTATTTATCATAACATGTTATCATAACAAATAGCAAAGGACTCGAAAAGCCTCCATCAACTCAAAGCTTTCCCCTTTGATCATGACCACCCAAGGGAAGGAGGGGTCTTGATGGATCCACTTGTTTGGTTATTATGCACAACTCCATTGGATTCCATAAAAATTGAGTTTTGGAATAATGAGAGGACATTTATAAGTGGAGAATGATGTATCGAGTTTTTTCTCAATAGATACACGGTTTTGTCACTGGCAAAATATGATTACAAGTATTTTTCATTATTACTGTGCTCATTCCAAGCATGTAAATGTTGCGCTCATCCTTCCATTAAAACCCAAGAAAACTATGAACGTATGATTAATATTAGAGGCTCCATTCCAAGCTAATTACATATATACAAGAAGATGAACTCGAATTCAAGACCTGATTCTCTTTTTTTCATTTTTTTTTGAAAAAAAGAAGCTATAATTGGCCTCTTTATTATATGAATTTGAGTGTTTTAGATTAAATAACATCAATGGATCAATTGCTATTTGAATTTCAGCATTTTAGACTAAATAACATCAATAGATCAATTACTGAAAATAAGATAGAGGGGTTAATTTTATGTTTAATGACCGTAGACCACACAACAATTAAAGCATCACCCACCTTATTCATCAAATTCAAATCTAGAAAAAATAATTTTCTCTTATTTAATGAGGGAGGGTTATTCTCCTTTTTTTCTTAATTTTTCTTTTTTAAAAAAACCTTTGACTATAACGTATAGTATTTTTTTTTTTAATTAAGCTACGTATCTGTTAGCTAGTGTGTTGTCATTATCATACACCCATATGATATTAACACAGAAGTTTGAAAATTATACGTGCGTAGTTCAGTGGTTACAGTGATAGGTGTTGAAAAGTTGAAGTCGAAACACATTCAGGGCAGGAGTCCAAGTTTGAAAATTGGAAGTTGAAATATATACATGCATGCTTCTTATCCAATTTCTTCATGCAATTAAAATTGGACAACCTATCATACTCTTTATTGAAAATTTAGGCACTTTGCGTTGAATCTTGCTGTTCTAATGTATATTTGGGAAATAATTATTAATTAATTTACTTGTCGGCCAGCAAGCCAATTGCTTTCATATATATAACTTTAATTTTTACTTTACAAAATATATATACACATGTGCACTGCAAAAATAAAGGCCGTTCCTTAAAAAGAATTTTTATTTTGGTATGTCGTGCTATGTTAATTATGAAAACTGATCTATTAACCCTTTTATTTTGATATTAGATTATTTTAATTATAGTAGAATTAATGAAAAAACTAGATTTTAATACGACACTTCACTATTCATTTTTTTTGGAGTCTAATTTCATGATATAAAGTTTTCATTTCAATGAGAAAGATAAAATTTAAAGTGAGAAGACCATAATGTAAGCACAAAGAAAATATATGGTCAATCTCAAAGTTTTTAAGATTTTTATTTTGATAAAAAAATTAATTTTATTTATTTTCTAATTTCTAAGTTAGAGATGAGAGAGAAATTTATTAGAAAATGATGAAGTTGTTGTTTAGTCACAATTTAAAAAAAAGAGAGCAAAAGATCTTTGTGTCAATGCATTTTTCTTATTGAGAGCAGCTCAATGAAAGTTGTTTTTTCTTTAAACATGCAGGAAAAAGTAGATTAGGCTTGGTTTTGATTTTTTTTATTCGACTGATTTTTATTTTTTGAGTGGTTTTTTTGGTGTTTTGGGTTTTAAGACATTTTATATAGCATTTGTTTTTAATGAAAATGGGTAGAAAATGAATTTTTAGACCAAACTCTTTTTGATTTAATTTTCAACCAAAACCCTAATTTGTTAAATTCTTAATTTCATTAATAATTTATTGTATGTATTATTTTATTAAATATTGTTTTACTTTTACTTTTTTTTTGAATAAGAATATAACAATTTTTTTATAATATTAGAATTGTTTATGACAACCCATCATTATTTTTCTTAATTTATTCGGTTTCATTCTTGATAATATATGTTTTTATTATTATATAATTAAATAAAAATTATTTTAGAAAAAAAACAATGGTATCAAGCTTAGTTCAATCTATGATTCGAGTCACGAGTTTGATAATTTATCTCAAATTAACATGGTGATCGAAATGTTATGGTCTTGATATTTGCAATTTCCCCCTCCATATATATTAAGTTTTGAGCTCATAATCAAAATTATTTATTTATTAGCAATATTTACATTTTTTATTACATCCATGAATTTTTTTTATATGACCTACAATGAAATACATGTCAAAAAACTATCTCAACCTAAAAGTTTAAACTGTTAGGTAAGGTCCAGGATATGATTATTTATATTATTCTCTAACACACCCCCTCAAGTGAAAGTCTTTTGGGCTTGAAACTTGCACAGACCCACATTACCTTATGCTTATTTTTTATCAAATAAATAGAGATGGTGAGATTCGAACTCATAACCGCTTGGTCATCAAGGCTTTGATATCATGTTAAAGAATTATCTCAACCCAAAAACTTAAGCTATTAGATAAAATCCAAGGATATGATTATTTATATTATTATCTAATAGTAGGAACTAATTATTAGTAATTTTACTAATTAAACTAACATGCGCCTCACAACATGATATCTATTCCATGGTGTGATGAGACTTTCTTGACATTTTTTCTTATAGTTCATAAGTTTGATGTAAAATTAGCAGGGACCCTCGATTGAATATTTTTCTCAATGTTTTTGCATTTGTTTGGGAACTCCTTTGACTATGGCTTGAATAGTACTCCAATTCTTTTCCCCGTTTCATGGCAAAAAGTAATTTAAAAGCACCCAAAAGGTTTCCCTAAAGAAACAAAGAGCTAGAAGTACAATGATGGGCAATGCACCAAAACAACAAATTGTGGCCCATGAACAGCTTTAAAATAAATAAATAAATAAATAAATGGAATAGAAGAACCCCCATGAACTATGTGCTCCAAGAAATCATGCTAATCATTAGTTTCTATCCCAAAACCTAAGACTCATGCTTTTACCACGTTTTGTCGCTTAAAGATGGCAAATGATGGGCATTTTCTTGTGCTAAGACTGCTGCAACTTCATGTCAAAAATTCCCAGCTTTCATCCCTTTCAAGAACTTTACAAAGATGATGTAATATCCAATATTGCGTTGTGGGTGATTAGGTTTTTCGTTAATCCATTGCAAAGAATTAAGGGAGGCCCATTGATGTAACAAACTCCATTAAATTACCATGATTACAGCAGTTTTTTTGTGCTCTTTAGGGCCCACGGTAGCTTCTAATGACATTCAAACGATAAGCTTCTGTTAATATATTTGAACTTTTAATTTGACTTTGTTTTCGCAGAAAATATTGACCTATTTTATATATATATAAACTTAATTTGTTGTTAGATTATTAACCTTTCGAAGCCAAAATATATACTTATTTAAAACAAAGTGAAATTTCCAATATGAAAAATGGGTCTTAAACAGGGGTGAACATTTTCGGTTCAGTTTAATTTTTATAAAAAAAATAACCAAACTGAATTTTTTTTAACCGAAACCGGTTCAAATCGACCTATTTCGGTTGGGTTCAATTTGATTTTTTTGACAAAAACCGGTTCAAACCGGTTTGGCTTGGTTTTTTCAGTTTAGGTTCGGTTCGGTTATTTCGGTTTCAGACTTATAAAACCGAACTGGTCGGTTTTTTTAAAATTTTAATCGGTTTTTTATCACGGTTCGATTTTTTCAGTTATTTTTTTCCAGTTTTCTCAATTTAATCTGTTTTTTGATTTTTTTTTTCACTCCTAGTCTTTTATATATATATATATATATATATATATAAAGGATAATGTTTCAATCTATCTTTATTAGGAAAATCTCCAACCAGTCTCTATTTCTTTAATCGTGTCAATTTAAACTTCAAATAAAGGTTTAATTAATCCTTCTGTCAAAATTTTCCATGCAAACTGAAGATCTTGGGATGTGACATGGTAACCGATCACCCAAATAGAGTGGCATATATATGATAGATTGTACTCATATTATATGTTTTTGAATGGAAAATCTTGACGAAAAAAATAATTAGCACTTAACATTAATTAATTTGAGGTTCCAATCACCACAATTAACTAATTAGAAACTTACAACGTTATATAAAAGGATATAATTAGTTATTATTATCGAGATCGACTGGTTTTCATGGTTACTATAACCAACGTCAACATGTTAATGTGTTGATTACTATATTAGTAAGTCCATTGAAGTTCTAATTAACTACTATATATTAAAACAGAATGAATTTTTAATTAATGTGTGTTCCTTTAACAATGTTTTTTTTTCAGCTTTTTTTTTCATTACAATTTTATCTTTAAATATCATGTTTGTCTATCTTTATGTGTTGGTATTTTTTTTATATGCTATATATGTGTATTAAAAAAATTTGAAGAAATTCTGAAACCGAATTAAAGATCAATTTTACATAATAAAACTTAAGGTTATAATTGAAAGAAAAATTGAAATAACAAGGATCTAATTAAAAATAAACATATTCCTTTTACATTTTAGTGTGAAAAACTTTCTTTTCATCCAAAGAGTTTCATTTATATATTTTTGGTCCCTTTGGTTTAGGCTTTTATGTTTAGGTCCCAAACTTCTTCTTCTCTCATTTTTTAGTTTTTGAATTTTTAGTTCCTGAGTTTCGAGAGATTAGAGAAAAAGTTGCTAGAAAAATAAAAACATAAAAGAAAGAGATCGGTTAGCCACATTTTAACCATAAAAAAATTAATCTTGGTATTAATAGTTTTATAGAGTGTCATTAATATGTTTTAGAACTTTTCATCGAACAAAAAAAACAAATTGAGGCTCCATAGTTTTCTTATTCAGTTTAATTTTGGGTTTTTTTAATTGATTGAATGATGTTTTAAATTTGAAAATAAATTTAATGAGGTTTTTAGAATGTTTCATTGATGTTTTCAGATGAAAAAAATATTTAAAAATAAGTTTTTAGAGTAAAAAAAAAACCCTTGATTTTTCAGCCACTTTTGATAGTCAAAATCTTAACTGCTAAATAACTTGTCATCTGTTTTATTTTATTTTTTTTAAAAAAATAAATAACATGATATCCGTCCATTTTAAAAAAACAACCAAATGTGTAGGCCTGACATGCAACATTTACTTGACATCCCCCCTCCAACCCTAGTCATGCTTCGCTTTTTGTTATATTACCTTTTAGCTTTTTTTAGATTTTATTTCCTTAAATTTTGATTGGATTTCACTTTAAATAAAATAATTTAAATTACATTTAATATATTATTTGATTAAATATCATTTAATTTTTTCATAGTTTTCAAATAAGATTAGAACTTTTTATGATAATATTAGTAATCATTTCATTAATTATTATATATGAATCTAATATGAATTATTTTTTAAAATAGGATGATGAATATTCAATTAAAATAAAATTTTTATTTTGGTACTTCTTTGTTATAAAATCTCATATAATTTTCTTAGATTAATTATTCTATTTTTTCAATTGCATATAAAATACGGAGACATGATTCTTAATATTTTTCTATAGAAACTATTTTTTTCAGATCATAATAAATTTTATTTTAAAAGCAATGCTTTAAATATAAAAAATCATAGTTTTGTTAAAAAAGAAATGCAAAAAATGAAGTTTAGATTACACACACCTTCTTGATAAATTAACGATTGAATAATAATATATAAAAACGGTGTTTCCACGAGTCACCGATGGCTTATATATTATATACACACGTGGATGCTTTGAAATTTTTTTTTTTTGAATTCGAAGAAATCTCACTTTTCCAGAAAGTGTATTTTGTGGGCCCAGGTGAGGAAATAAAATCTCAGGTGTCCCAGGTTTTTACAAGAGGTCCACGTTCTGACTCAAACTCAAGACTTGCTGTACAGATCTCAAACTCTTTACCATCACGCTACGCCCCTTTAAAACATATATACAGAATTGATGAGTTATTAATTTAACAATAATTTTCCAGTGCAATAATATTGTATATACAGCAAGGAGATTAATACAATCATGAGATACATACTACGTACTCTCTATAATTCTTTTTCGATAATATTTGAGATACTCTATAATTACCTCCTGTGAAATAATGTTCTTGGTTGACAGCCAGGATCGATGTTCTGATATAGAAATTATTGAAGCTGAGAATTGACAAGTGGATATGATCTGAAATCATGATGATGATGATGATGATGATGCTAAAATGCAAAAGAAAGATAAGACTTGTGAGGGATGAGTGATTGGCTCTACTCGCATGCTTCATTATTTGATTTGTCCATGTTTTACAATTATTACCATGAATAATTAATTGCTTTTAAGATTCTTGGAAAAAATATAAAGGAAAGAAAATTCGAAATGGAATTTTTTTTTTTTTGCATCAACTAATATTATTATATTTTTGGAGTTTAACCTTTATTAATTTAGTATTACATAAATAAAATATGTGCATATATAGGCTAGAAGAAAATTAGAGCTATTATAGAGCCTCTCTCTTTGTTTAATTACTTCTTCTCTTTTTAAGTTAATATAAAGTTGGATGAATTTCATGCTATAAAATTAAGGGTAGTTCTTGTTAAAGAATCAATTTAATTTAAAAATTTAAGTTATCAAATGAAGTCCAATATATGATTTATATTATTCTCTAACACAACCGCTCAAGTGAAAACCCTTTGGGTTTAAAACCTGCATATGATCACATTACTTTGTATTTGATTTTTTTTATCAAATAAATAGGGATGTTGAGATTCAAACTCATGACCGTTTGGTCATCAAGGCACTGATACTATGTCAAAGAACCATCTCAACTCAATAGTTTAAGCTTTTAGGTTAGATCTCAAGATATCATTTATATTATTCTTTAACACTAAATTTTTTTTTTAACATGAATAATAAAATAAATTTAAAAACTCTTGCTAGCTAGGGAAGAATGGGTGGCTCGTAGAACAATTCCAATTAAATGTTCAAAACCACCAGAAAATACTCTCTTAATTTCAACTTGTAATGTCAGGTGACATTAATAGCGCACATAACAAAGTTCATGATTGGGAGATTCCAAAAATAGTGAAATACAATATAATTATCAATAAAAGTTCTTTTGTAATCTAGTTTTTGGTTCTTTCTAGTGTCTCAATATGCCTTAATATTGTGACCCTCTTCTGGTTGATTTCACAAAACTCTTTAATCACCATGATTGCTGATTCCCAGATTTAATTCTCTCGAGTTCATATATAGAAGAAAGCTGATGGGGTATGAGAATAACAGAAGCAAATTGAGTGCTATATTTTTTAAATATAAAAAAAAACTAGGGTTATCTTTCTGCCTGGATTTTCTTCGAATTGATCAGTCAACATGTCTCCTGTTCTAAGGCAATAGTTCAATTAAAATACCAAAGAAATTAAAAAAAAAAGTTATCCTTTATTAGGCTCTCTAACTGCACCTTTTCTTAATCTATTAAATAATTCGATTAATATCAGAAATATTGTGGTGGAAAGCACATAATCAGATATGTAATATGAACCAAATGATTGCCTCCTATATATATTAATCAGGATGTATGTGGACTGTTCTATAAACTCAAGTCAAGTTAAAGACCTCCTCAGGTTGGATTTTGAACCCTAGTTTCTACCTAGAATTCTTCTGATAAAACTGGTTAAATGAAATTAGTTTTAGAATGAAAGTAGAGTGAAAGTATATCAAAGGTCATCAGAAACTAAAAGTAGAGATTTGGCCATGATCCGAAGTATCTTCAGTTGAGGAGCTAGAGATATACTTGTGATAATTACAAAGGGGGATTTGGGCTCATAATTAGCTATAATGTAGAGCAAATGGCTCCAAAAATTATGTTACTTTCATTGCAGTATCCTTCTGTTCATATTTGCTTGCTAAAGTTTTAAAACTAACTTGGAGAAGAAGCATTGTATATGACAATCAATCTCACTAAATGATGGTGCATTGATATGCTGCAGTAATGTACAACAAAGCATCATTTACAGCACAATTCTTAATGGTGGTGGAATTATTGCTTGAAACTTCAAAAAAGAAAAAAAAAAAAGAAGGAAAAATAGAGTAGAAATTAGGAGGAAAATGAGCTTCATAGCATAGATCACACAAAGCACCATTAGTTGATCATGATCCCTTGAATGATTAACGGGGATGGCCCATCTTGAATACTCAAGCTTTTGTTTTATACGTTGGGTTAGAATCTTGGCTTTTCTCTTTTGTATTTTATACACAATATGTATTCAAGCTTTTGTTTTATACGTGGGGTTAGAATCTTTCTCTTTTGTATTTTATACACAATATGTTTCCTGTTCAATGACAAGACCTCAATTAAATAATTAAACAACCAAACGTGTCCTTAATCATTTGAACTCTCTCAATTATATATATATATATAGTAGTATTATATAGTAGAGGACAAATTGCAATTAAAATTGTAGCCAACATTCTTCCTGAATCCACTGTAACATGCGTCGAACACATGGTGGTGTTATAAAATTTTATTTTCTTCTGTTCCCCGGTTTCCTATCAATAAAGATTTCATGTGAATATCACTTATTTTACAAGTCTATAAAATTTCTTGTCCCACTTTGGGATCCCTAGCTTATCATTTGACCCTCTTAATTTTATTTATTTTTTTATAAACTTTTCCTTTGATCTTGTTAGATTTTGAACTCGGCTAGATATGACACTCCTAATTGATCTTCATTTTGATACATGAAATTAGAGACAGTTAGACCATGCTGCCAAACTTTTGATAGGGAAAATTGTGTCCTTCACGTCTATATACATTTTTTTCGGAGCATTTTCAATATAATCTAAGTTGGGTTTTAAATTAAAATATGCTATACTCCTTGGCAGGCTAGCACCCTCTGGATCATGCATTGTTACAAAGAAATAAGACTAGATCTGACATTAAAAACTGGAAATATTAGTAGATTTGTACGTCAATGGGCCCATCACTGGAAACCAGAATTCTACCGGGCCACGAATTTGAACACTAAATTATATTTTAAGCTTCTCATATCTACTTACTTTGGACATACAAATCTTCATCGGAACTCCATGGCTTGGACACCCCCAACATGTTTCCTGTTTAACTGCAAGAGTTAGAATTTAAGTATGCAAATATAGTATGATCACAAGCCACCAACTTTCTTTGTTTCTAAGGTACACTACAAGGATCATGTGATCACATGAATGCAAATGCTAAACAGTAGCTTTTGTTAAAGTGCCTCGAGCCTCTCACTAGCCTAGCCCATTATCCATGGCTGGAGCATTTTATAACTGATGAAAACATCTTCCACTGCTCCACATATCATCAAAACATTCTTAGGGGTTAAAGAGTGAAATATAAACTACAGCCCTTCATCACATGTAGTTTCAAATTTCAACAAAGTTGCAACCTCTGCATAGCCAAGAACATAATCGACAGACATTCGAGAAATAATGTGCCCATGTCAACTGCCTCGTTTAATATTTGCATGACTGGGTTTACACAACTATATATTTGCTCTTATGTGATATTCAAGTAAAGGTGTATACATAAATTAAAAGGATCAATTGTAAAGGAAATCCATAAAAAAAAATTGTTGATATCTACAGTGGCATTCGGCATAGCATTGAAAATCTCGAGAGTGTTGATTGTGTTATTTGTAGTAAACTTCTTCTATTTGCTGCAAAAGTGCCTGGTGATAACCAGCTGAGAGATAAATGGGAGTTCCAGAAACAACGAATCAATCCCTTCTGCAGCAGGGTTTTGCCCTACAGCATTTGTTTGTTTCCATAGAGAAATGGATTGTCTGATCCTCAACGTGTCTCCAAGCCAAACCGTTTTCTAATCTAGATGACCATGCAGCGTACAAAGCTTCTGCAACTTGTGTTGTGAAGCCATTGTTGCCCAATTCCATGAATTGCAGCTGCTTTGCCATACTGATGGCAGTTGTAAGCTCTTGAATGAATTGGCATTCTAACAAAGAATTCTTTTGACATGAGCTTGTGCAACTGTCATCAAAGTCAGATGGAGCAGCTTCTGCCCTGATAGGACCATCTTCACTATCGGCCACTTCAAGCTGATTACATTCAGTGTTCATAACACATGCACCCTGCTTGTCTGAGTCACTTTCCTTGGGCACACTCATCTTTGACGATTCAGATTTATTTAAGTTGGGTTGCAAGATGTCTGAGCACCACCCTTTAGTCGGGTCATACTGTAGCATATATGTTTTATCGAGGTTGGCATTATCAGCAAGATGGAGCTCTTCTAGACAGTCATTTTCTGCACTCATTAAAACAAAAGAAGAAATTAATAATATTAATTCATAAATGAACAGTTCAAGGGATTTTTTTGTAAGAACCTGCAAGTGCCTGAATCATTTGAAGAATCCCGGTGAGCCCCAGTTGACATTTGTTCAGGACCAAAACTTTCAGACAGCATTGTGAATTTGTAAGCAATGACACCATTGCATTTGCTCCCTGCGTCCATAATTCATAATCAGGTTAGCTCAAATTTACAGAACTTCTGATCAAGAATCTGAAGTTCAATTCCAGAGGGAAAAAGAAAAAAAGACATGACATGACAGCATGGAGCAGATAGAATCTGGCAATATTCTTGCCAAGAGCAATTTATTATGAATAGCTCACACAATCTACTTTCCCCCCTAGATCTCAATGCATTGTGATCTGTTACCAGACACCATTTTCCTTCTAATTGGTATCAGGTAACTAGAGTTCATGAGCAAAAGCAGAAGAGCTTCACATTGATGACAATTAGAGAAAATTGCTGCACGTCAGATGTGTGAGCACTAAGACAGCCCCATGTGATTGTTTTCCATATTTTGGCCATTTGCAAGAGAAAACAAAGACTACAGGATGCCAATCACCGTTGGAATTGCTCCTGCTGCAAAGCAGATAAGGGCCAAAAGAGGTGTGGTTTCAGGTGGTGACACTTCAAACCAAATTAGACTTAAGATGACCTCAGATAGTGGATTGGCAACATGGAGCTGAACTCAGAAACTAGATGAAGCAGGTTTCTTGTTAGCAAAAATACACGGAGTAGCTGTATCTTTTGTTGTTCTTTCGCTCATAAGATATCAATGAATTCACTTCTACTCAGAATAGATTCTGAATTTGTACTCTGAACCAGCAACTTTTAGGCAAATATAAAATATAAGGTTTAGAAAAGACTTTAGATTAAGAGAATCAAGATCAAGAAACAAGGACTCAAACAAATTGAGTCAATCATATAGATCAAATATAATTGAACCACCAAAATCAAGTCCATCTCCAGTGAGTCAAAATGTCATACAATAGGTCATGTTTACTTGTGATATTAACTGTTCACAATGTGAAGACATTGTATCATGAAACTGTTCTACTACCATACTATTTACTTTTCTCTCTAGGAAAATAATTTCTGAAGAGGCAAACCAAGCTGAAGAATAAAAATAGCAAGTTTAACGTCAGAAAACATGTGATTATCATAAATTCAATAAAGAGCAAACCTCTTGCATAATAGGATTTCCAGCAAGGTTCAGCTCAAGAATACCACAAATCAGAGTATCGGTGCTGAGCATATGAGTATATGCAGGCATTAGCCCGCAGTATGACAGGTCAAGTTTAACAGACTCTTGAGACCCCTCGAACAATGATGCAGTTAATTGTAGTGCCCCATCCTACAAGTAATATCAATTATTAGAGAAAACAGGATGTACAACCAAAAGTTCCACAGAAAGTCAACTATTACTCACAGTTCCTATGCCAGTGCTCCCAAGCATTAACCGTGACAAACATGATGTTTTAGCAAGTTGGCAGAGACTATCAACAACAGGCTTGGTTAGCTTTAACCCACTCAGATTCAGTGCTGCAAAACTACAAACAAGAAAAATTCCAGGCTTTGTGAGAACTTATTCAGAAGCTGAAATCTCATCCATGAACTATGCAGGAATATATGGGGAATATATAGGTGAAAAGCACTTCGGAATATGGAGTTGTATTGATATAAACCTTTTCAAGGTGGCAAGTTTGGCCAGTAGATTAATGATAGCGTTTCCAGATACAGGGTTATTATATCCTGTTGAAGCACAAATTAAGTAGACAATAAAAAAGAAATAAACTAAAGAACATAATATAGTAAATGAGCCAAATATAGTGCACCTATAGAAAGTTGTGCCAAGACCAAGCTCGCATTTAGTGCATCAGCCACCTTTTGAATTGTTCTTGTTGTTATGGAACAACGCTCAATATTCAAGCTGTATAGGGCTACAAAACAAAAATAGCGTTTATGAGCAAAACAAATAAGGATATGTGGGGGAAAGCAAATGCTAGCATCTTCAAGCATAAACAGTTGATGTTCAACACAGATCAATTCAACAAAGCCCTTGCTCAACCCCTATAGGTGCACACTCCGACACAAACTCTTTCAAGGAAAACACATTAATAATCATTTACTAAAAGTTTTAAAAGTCTGAAACTTACCTCTGCAGTTTTCCAATATGGTTGAAAGGTAAGATCCACATGCATCAGTGAGACGGTTTCCAGAGATATTAAGAACTTCCAAGCGAGCAAAGAGAACAGGGCATTCACAGATCTGAAGATTACAAATTAAAAGCATATCAAGAGCAGAAAAAAAAGGCATCGCCAAATGTAGTTCCAGCCATCATGAAGTAAGAATATTCTGAGCATAGAATTCAGTGGTCATATCAAAACCAATAGAAGTTCAAGTTACTGCATTGTCTGGTATGGAGGATGTTTATGTCCCTCTTGGACTCACTATATCAGGTATATGAACACTGACAGTGCAATTCTTGGAATATAGAATGGTTCTATTCGCCTCTTGCACTTGGTTCATTCTAGTAATTCATATGATATATAAATTTGTCCAGAAAGTTCAAGGTTTCTAAATTGCCTTTGAATCGCGTGAATCTCTTTTCTAAACTTATGCATGCTACTTGTGGAATAAAATTTAACATTATAAGGAAAAAAAAAAAAAGGCATTGAACTCTTATATATTGAGAAGATGCATCGCTGCTTACCTATGCATGGAAAAAGGCTTACAGCAGAAGCCAAATCAAGTGTATCAAACCAGCTTGAACTTAACAAAACCCAAGCACACTATCAAATACTCAGGAAAGAATTGAAAACAACTTCCATAAACATGTAATTTATTAAACTATCATATTGTTTTTGGACAAACTTCAAAAATACCCCTAACCATATAGGTAGTCTCAATGTTACCACCAAATAATTTTTGGTATCAATTTTAACCTCAAAATTTTAGAAATTCTCAATTAAGGACTTTCATCCATTTTTAAGGCTTTCCATCCATATTTCCACCCAAATTTTACTATTTTTTTTAACGAAACGACATCATTTTATAGGAAACTTAACGTTTTATATTAAGTATTCTACCAAAAGTCCTTAATTGCGAAATCGAAATAGATTACAGGTAAAAGTGAAATAAAAAATAGTTTGGGTGCAAAATTAATAATACCTCAAAAACTTGGTGGTATATTTGATGTTTTCCCCAATTTTTTTCATGTTTTGACAATAGTTTAACTCCCTAGCATATAATATTTACTAGTTCAGTGGCGAATAACCAAGTTCAAAGGATGCACCAGTCTCAAGATGTTAAACCGATGTCTAAATGTTCTGCTTGACAACCTATTAATTGCTTTTACAGAATGAGATTTCTCTGCTAGTTAGTGAGCTACCAACCGTACATAAAATTGACTATGTAAACATAATTTGTATTTAATTGCATTCTTTTTGGTTCACGTATTCTCCATGCAGTTTTTTTCCTGACTTTTAATATCTTTGAATTCATTCTACTTACTAGAAGTGCGCTACTTAAGTTCTATGTATCACTTCCAATTGATTAACATCAAATTTTCCAAACAACTTGTCCTCAAATAATATCGTCATGAGCACATGTAAGAACTAAAAGCAATAGAAAACCATGGCCTTTGTACAGCTTTGTTATTTAATCCTCCAAGATTGCAATATCCAAATGCCATGTTATTATTTGTTGAAAACATGAGTTTTTGGAATAGGAAGTTTTCAAGCAACATCAGGTTGTAAAATTGCAAAAGATCTGCATCACACATATGGTCCGTTCATTTCTTTCTTAAGTATGGGTTTTAGCGGGACCTAAAACTGATGTCATTTTAAAAAAGTAATCATTGATAAGATAAACTAATTTTGGAGAGAGCAGATTGTAGCAGTGAAAAATGCAAACTTTATATACAACTTATTGGTAGTAATCGACAATGTCCATAGCACATTAAACAAATAACCATAATATTGCCATCATTTTGTGTCCAGATTTCCCAGTTCCACGTTTGAAATTGGTTGAGAATGTGATTCCTTCGGATTTGAGAGTCACAATGAATGCTTGAGAACAACCAAGCAGGGGATAGAATACTCTAAATCAATATTAGGCTGTACAAGTTACATACCTGAAATAAAGCAGATGGACCAAACCGATTACAATGCAGGTCCAAAGTCAAATCACCATATTTTTGCCCTGATGTGAGAAATTGTTGAAGTTTCTCCATTGTTCCATTCCCTGAGAGACAATAACCAATGGACAGCTAATATTAGCAGAGCAGAAAATTGACGACCCCTCGTTCCTTTAAGAGATAACAAGGACAATGATGCAATAACAGCTTTTTTCTGAGAAGCATGCAGAGAAACAGTAAGCAGGCCCTTTGTAATCCAGAAACAGGTCCATATAGAAGTTACGATCAAAAGCCAACTATCATTACCCAAAAAATTATGGGAAAGGTCTATCACGGCAACTGTTTTGTGGGTATCCAGGGCATTCAACAGTGGAGTTACTGATATATCTTGCAATTCACATTCAGATCCAATGACTTCATCTTCTACCTGGCACACAAGAAATGAATAGAACAAAATAGAAACCAATTTGGACATGTATAACTCCAACAGATAATGAGATCCACTATCCTGCCATTACCAATAATAGAACAAGATCCCCCTTCACCAATCAGCACCTAACCAATCCCCATGCTTACCTCTGAAATGTATAGTTTCTTAAGCAACTTCATATTAGGTGCCTCGGATAACTCCTCACAGCAGTCGATGTACAGCTTCATCAAGCGCTTTTGAACCCAACCTGTTGTTTCATTGAATAAAGAACATGACATTAGGAAAAAAATTGAAATGAAAAGAATAAAGCAGCAGCATCTACTTTGACAGTTGCTGAATATGGTTATGCTGCCTATACCAATTATGACTATCTTCGGAAGTTACTAGAGAATAAGAGAGCAAAGTTGAAGATTAGTTTTAGAAAACTGTTCTGGTTGGATTCTCTTCCAAAGTGGTATTTCTTCAAGCATCAGGCAGAAATATCATTTGAAAGCATGCAGTTTTATTTATGCCATTCTCATTCTACAGCTCTTATATATTTCAGAAGTAAAATTCCTCAATCAGGATCCTTGTTGGCCAGAATAATGTTCAACACAATTTGAGCCAACTTAAGTTAAATCTTTTTTTTTTCCAGTACCTCTATTCTAAAGTACTTTATTCCGCGACCCATTGTGAAACTGATCCTATCAAGATTGTTATTGAATGCCCAAAAAGTCCCTCAAGACTGTCAACAACAATGCCACATAAAATATCAATAGTTTCCACTGACTATTACCACGTACACAAGGCCTGAACTAACAAGTTAAAATATTTGAATTGGGGAGAGCATGACAAACTACATTCACCATAAGAATACTCAAGATTCAAGGAAAATAAAGAAGGCCGGAAAAAATATATCACGGAAAGGAAATTGGAAGCTGTAACACATACCATTAATGGAAACTTCTATTAGGATATTTCCTTGATCACCCTTGAGAGTTTCAAATGCTTCTATGGAATCTAGAACTCTTCCATGACATTTCATATGCTGAATGATGGGCAAGAGACCTAATGAGATAAAATCCACGTGTTAATAGAAGTGATGTAACCAAGAAAGGAAAATAATACCGTTAAATAATAAACATGCTGGAGAGTGAAATTTCTTCTAATTAAGTTGTTGCGAGAAGGTTTTAGTTTTATGTTTAAGAAAATAAACATGTGGGAGAGTGAAATTCCTGCTAATTGTGCATCGTTCTTCGCTCTTTTTCAATTTTTGCATGACAAGAGGAGGACTTAAACCCAAGACTTCACTTCCTCTGCATTGGGAAAGTACTGTTGGGCAAAACACCCAATCAAATAAAGGAGCAAAAAAGGGAGTCTATGCACAGTTGAGACCGTAGCAAAACAAATAGCTCATTGCCATGCAGTGTAGGCTTATGCACGTGCCACGTACAACAAAGGAGCCTAAGCTTCATACGCTGGGCAGTAGAAAAACTTCACTATGCATATAACGTAAAGCATATATTTGCAACTCAGCATGAGCACCAACGAAGCCCACCATTGGTCATTTAGATGCCAAAATCAGCTACATTGGAGCAACACAGCCTTCACAGAAAGAATCTCTCTGCCAACTCACTTTAGGAATACACATGACATGATTTCCACTGCAATCTTGCCAAATTGTTTGTTGTCTTTTGAACAGAAGAAAAAAATGAAAAAAAGACTTGTGCTCGCTGCTCATTGTTAGTCTTTCTAAACAGTGCACAATCATGTGTTCGAAGGTGCATTTAAATCCATTCTTGTTGCCATTTAATAAACACTCTGCCACTCGTAAATCAAATGCAACTTGTTTCTTTATTGTTATTTATTAGATTTGTGTGGATTACAACTCATATGCCCTAAATTATGATTGTCAGAAAATAAAAGCATTTAAAGTCCAACAGTCATGCCCACCTTTTGATCTCTTCTCTGTAGGAAGCTGCAAATAGTACAAACAGGCCAGCTCAACAGTCATGGACTCAATGCTCAATCTATCAAAAGCGAGGTATGAAGCTGCATCTACTTGTATCAGGTCATTGTCAATTCTGAATACAATACACTGCTGCAGTCAGTACAAGAGATCATATTAGCAATTTACAGCAACAACAACCAAATAATTATATAGCATAGGAAATACAGTGATAAATAAGCATTCTTCATTATCTCTATCTCCTAAAAGATGGCCTTTATCTAGTTCCATAGTAAGCATCTCAGGTTTGAAACCAAAAGGTTGCAGATTCGAGACCTACTTCATGAAAAATTGATGGAGAGGAGTGTCTCTAAGATCTCCCTTGTAAATTATAATCGTAAGACAATTAATAATAGCACATATAACACTCACATTATCATCATTCTCAGAATTGTGCAACCTGAGATGGGCAGCATTGTTTTTATGCGTTAAGTTCTCAGAGACATCACATTTGGAGCCACTAGCAGCAAGATCACATGCAAAAACAACTTCATTGTTGCTTGAAGATCTGAAAACTTTGCCTTTGGGAGTCACAATTTTTGGGCTCTGAGATTTGTATGAAGAAGTGCTTTCTTCATTGTTATTGGGATTCCAGGAACTGGTAGCACATTTGGAAGCAACTGTTGATACACCCTGCCAAATAAAGTGTAAAGCAATTCACAATCAACTTCACAAGGGAAACAATATACTGCAGCTTTTGATCTATCAATTTTCATACCTGAAATGCACATGCAGAAATAGCTGGATTGCTTGCCCCGATAACTGCAATTAAATAAGTACTTCAGTACCAATAGAAATGAAATTTTAGATCATAAATAAGTTCGTCATTCCTGATTAAAAAATAATAATTTAAACCCACATCCATTAGAAGTAGCAACATCCTCCGGTGGGCATCTATTGAGCCTTTCTCTGGAGCAGTCTACCTTATCATGCATTTCATCTTCATCATCTGAAAGGACTATTCTAATACGTTTACGACTAAGAACTGTCTGCTGATCACTGGCTGTTTTGGAAAAACATTTTGGAGAGGCTTCAGTTGGCCAAGTAGAAGTATTATGCATTTCTTCTTGAGTTGACTTTGTTCTGGGAGAATTTTTATGGGACCGAAGGAGTGAAATCAGAGGTAAATCATCATTCAACCCTTCAGCACCAGCTAAAGATTTTGATATTGCAGAACCAGATTTGTTAATTTCTTGGGAGCAGGATGCATTAGATCTACAATCTGACAAGTGATCATCCCCTTCTGTATCAGTCTCAGAGCAGCAATCCGTTGCCAAATTCTGCCTTTCAAGCTCTGTGTTTTTGGACTTTAACCTCTCAATTTCATGCTGCAACCTCCTACAAAAGCAAACCTTTCTTTGAGTAATAGTACATATTTGTGCCTCTGCAAGAAAACCATCGAACTTCAATTTACTGCAAGACTAGTGTTTGGGTTATCAACTTCTAAAGTTGAAATTCCTAAGCCATCAAAGCTAATTCCAAGCTAATTGAAAGGTCTTGCATAATCCAAATTTACCTGGCCTCCTCTTCATTGTCAAATCTTATCATGTGGCTATAGTGCATGTTCTCTAATGCTGAAAGCTGAATAGAGGGAAGATTAGCATTAACAGCAATCCTGCATAATAGGAAAACAAAATAAGTGAGGCTCGGTGTTATAAGCCTAAGAAATAGGTACAAGTAGACAACCACAAGACAATTGATTTCTATGCTAACAGAATGGTTTCAGGTGACCCTCACAGGGAATAGCCTGCAATTTATTTTTCCCGTCCTTTTATTTTCCTTTGTTGTAACTCTTGCAAATTCAAATTACTAACATAGCAATTGGGTGTCATTTCAGGCCCATGTAATATTCACCAAAAGTTGAGATTCTTAGCGAATTCGAGTTTGCTGCTTCGCCAACCATTACCAAACTAATATCTATTCTGTTTAGCACTTCAGATGCTTCTGTTGCATATAATTTAAATCCTGTAGCAGGTCATTTCCAACAAGCCTTGTATATAAAGGAAAAGGCACGACTTTTGAGGTAGCTAAAGCATTTTGATAATGATGATAAGAATTAATAAATCAAATAAGGATGATATGAGAATGATAAGAGAAAAATAATCACGCAACAATTAAAAATTTCACAGAATTTAGTAATGATGCATTAAATTAATGCACAAGCCCTAAGGAATGAACTACATGTAGCAATACCTTGAGTATATTTTGTTTACAGATAGTCAAGGAAATTATAGTGCACTGAAATGCAACATTTCAACAGCGAGTATCATGGAGAACCCACCTTTCACATCAACCCACCCCCCTCCCTCGAAAAACCTGTATCCTGACACTAAATATAGGTTCAATCCAGTTTCTGAGGAGGAGAAATCCAGCATAAAAGAAGATCTTTCATAATTTGTTTAAAATACATGATGAACACATCAAAGCACCTTCCTAACCATATATACTAGATGCACCAATGGCATTTGGCTTTGGTTACATTCTTAACCGAACACTCCAAATACTGCTTACAAACAAGCAAAGCCCTGTTTCAAAATACCATCCTCTTATTGTATTGAAAACAGCAGTATCCACATTCACACTTCCCAGTTTGCCCACATGGGCTGCATTTGAGCCTTGTATTAAAAAGCAGGATGTACTTTGTAAATGCTGATATGCCTAAAACACCAATACTGTCATGCTAGACACTCCATGAATCTTCTAATTCAAACAGAGGAATTTCTGAGAAAAACAAGGTGTTAGAGAAAACTACCTATAGCCCTCTTCAAATGCATTTAGAGCTCCCATCCAATCACCATCACAGTCCAGAACATCACCAATATTAATTTTTGCTAATGCTTGACCCTGAAATCAATAATCGTTAATAGTTAGAGCTTTGACTGTCAAACATAAAGTGCATCTTGACTTGCATGTGTGCCAACTCTTATACCAAGTAGCTCAAGCTAAATTGAAAGGCTCCCCTCAATCAACCATAAGTTTATTAACAGGTATACAGGAGAACTAGCATATGAAAGGACCATAGAACCTACAAAATTACCTCCAAGTTGCTGATTGACTTGTATGTCTCCCAACTCTTCATGAACCATTTAATGGCTTTCTTGAATTTTCTGAGCTTCTGGTATGATTCTCCAAGAAGTAGAAATGAATCGCCCAGCTTCTCTTTATCACAGAGTTCACTAGCTATTCTCTTCTTCCTTTTTGCAAATTCATGATGCTAGACATATAACATCACAAAATTGCTCAGTTTAAAATCACAAAATAGAAGGGTGGGGGGCAGAGACACATGCCATGTATAATCAATTTAGTGGAAAGTTTCTCTTTTTCCATAAAACAACATACAATAAAAAATAGAAAGTTATTTTAACAGTTCAAAATATGTAAATGACACCATACTAAATCCTAGCTCAAACAAGTTAATGAAATTTAACTAGATCTGTTTCAAAAATATCTAAGAAATTCAATTTCTGTTAACTTAGGACAGCATTAATGTGGAATTCTCTCTAAGAAGAGCACAGTGAGATGATCAAAGCTAGCAAGGGGACACATAAAATGAATGCATCTCATGTAAATATGTTCCCAATTTTTAATGCAGTAAATAACTATTAGAATATGTTCTAAGAGCAGCTAGATATTGGCAAAGCTATTAGAAGTTTACAATATGTATGGGAGCAGCTACCTTTGACCATGCAAGTATAATGCTCGACTTCTCAATGAGGCAGTCAAGGGATGCATTCTGCTGCAGCAAACACTTCCGCTCATGATGTGTTCCCCTTGCAGTGACTATACTTCTAGTTAACTTTTTAAGATTCTGCTCTTCTTTCTTCAGTTCATCCATCACCTTCATAGCTTCTTTTACAGTTCCAATATTATGACCAATTTCCTTGACCAAAGCATCCTCATCTTCCATGGATTTTGCCAGATCAAGTGCCTTATGATAGCAAAGATTTGCTTCCTCATACTTTTGAGCCCTGTAATGCAATTCACCAAGATTGATGTACCCTTTTGCCTCCCCTTGGCAATGCCCTATTCTATTACAAATTCTAATATCTTTTTTAATGTGTTCCTGAGCCTTATCCCACACCTTCAGCTCCATGTAAACATTTCCAAGATTGTGATGGAGCCTGCTCCGACCATCATCATCTGCATCAACTTCTTCCTCATCGCATATTTCTAGTCCTCTAGTAAGCATTTTCTTGGCTTCTTCCAAGTTATCAAGATCCATTTCAATCATTCCTATATTATTATGGGCATCTATATATTCTTTGAGGAAAGACGATTTATTAGTATGTGGATTTTCCTTGAGAGACTGAGCTAGCTTCATGGCTGACTTGAAGTACTTCTTGGCATTCCGAATTGAAGAATGGTCATTGTCAGATTTTAAGAACATTTCATGGTATGTTCGACCAAGCTGGGTGCTGGCTCTTTGCTGTTCAACAAGGTCGTTGGCATCCTTGGCAAGATCCAAATGCTTTTTCTGCAATAATGAATCACCTTTTAATAATCCATATTGATAACAGATCCACTTACTTGCAACCTTTGCTTTTAAAGCAGAAATTTACTCAAAGTTCACAAGTAAATCCTGCTATAACCCTTTATTTAAATATTTTTCAAAGTTTAACAACTCGGCTTTTAGACAAATCATATCTTCCCTTGATCCAAAAACTGAAGAGCTATAAACAAAAACCCTCTTGATAGTTTAAAACGCCAAGAAAAAAAGAAAAAGAAGAATCACCTCCATTCAGCTATTTCTATTAATATCCATTCCAGCAGACACTTCAAAACTCACAACTCAAAACATCATAATTTCTCCCATTTTCATAGAAGCCAACAAATTGTATAAAATTTACAATTTAATCCTCACAAAGTATACATTCTTTAAAAAAAAAAAATGAAATTTCCTTCAATTCTCAACACCCAACCCCCCCCCCCCAACAAAAAAAACCCAATTCTCCTTTTATTCCATCAAAAAGAAAAAAAAATCACAATCTGACCAGAATCAAACCCTAAAATCACAAATTAGAACAAACAAAACCCCCAAATTCCCCTCAAAATTTTAAACTTCCCATCAATTCCCCTCGCCCAAAATCCAAAACGCACTTCTCATTTTCCAAAAAACAAAATAAAACCAAATTTTCATTTTCTCAAAAAAAAAAAAGTGATCCAATTCAGAAATCTAACCTGGTAAACCAAAGCATGCTTGAAATCATGAAGTCTGAGATAAACATCTCCAATAGATTGACAAGTAGGCAACAACTGCTTCTCAGGCAAGTACTTGTTCGAAATCTCGTAATCTATACGTAACCATTTCAATGCCTTCACATACTCTCCTCTGTTCTTATACATATCTCCTATCAAATTTGCCCATCTTGCTTCCTCTTGGTGATTCCCTACTTCACGCGCATTAACAAATGCGCGTTTCGCTGTCTGCATTTCTTGCTCTTCTTTGCTTATCGGCATGATGGTATTTGTCGATGTTGAGCGGAGAGAAATGGAGGATTTGGGATTTTAGGGTTTGGTGTTTTAGATAGGGGATTTTTTGGGTTTTTTGAAAGTTTTTATTTTGGTGCGCAAAAATGCATTTTCCCGCCAGAAGTAAAAGTGAGTTATGAATTTAACAGCTTGAGGCCCGGACCATGCTAAGGCATCTGGGCCCATAACCTTTACAAATTGGTCTCAATGAATTTGGGTTTTTAAAAACCATACACGGAAAATTAAATTTTACAGTGTTTATCAAAGATATTTTATTAGTTATTTTTTATATTTATTTAAAAAAAACATACAAAAAGTAAAAAATAAAAAAAATTCATCATACACATAAAGAGATAAGAATATCTCCGCTTCAATTTTTTTCCCACTTGTATTTATTAAAAAAATAAACCTAGAAAATAACTAATAAAATATTATTAGTTATTCCTTAAATATCATAAAATATTTTTGAATTGTAAATTAAAACTTACATATCTTATGATTATGAAATTGTTGCATTCAATAAACATACATCTCAAGCAAGAGTAGTTGTATAGGCTATGATCTGGTGGGTTGACATAAAAATATTGGAATTAATTGCTTGAATTGGATTGAGTTTCTATTTGAATTAGTAAGATATTGACTTGGCTAATTTTATTTATCTATGATCATGTTTTTAATAATTTGATTAATCTAGTAAAGTATAGTTTAAACTCGGTAGGGTTAATATCTTGTAAAAAAACATAACAAGTATCGTTTTAATAAAAATAATTAACCTAATTACTTATAAATTTTTAATATTAATTTAAAAAAAAATTTAAATTTTTTAAAAACATTTTCCAATTACAAAAACTGAGTCCTCCAAAAGAAAGCATCTAAACTTAACAAATATTGAAAAAAAGAAGAAAAAAAATTGACGCATTCAACTAGTGACTGCACATTCTTCTGCGACAATCTTTTTGTTGCCTCGTGAATAGCTTCATGCCTTCTTCCGGATATCTCTTTCATTGCCTTCTGATACTGTAGTTCAATCTTCTGCATCTCCCTTCTCAACTCCTCATTGTCATCCTTAAAACATGAAGAGGAAACATCAGACGTGTAACCAGAAGAGGCGATTCCATTAATTAATGCTTGCATTTTTTAAGCTGTTCCCATCAAATACCAGTACTGGTCCTGAATCTGTGGACATGTATGAAGTGAAGGAGAGCCTTTTATCATTGAATTCACTAGAGTTTGCTGAAACATGTGCATTTCAGAACGCCGGTAATGGATTCTGGCTAACAAAATCATCAAGATTGGACATCAGCTCATCAGATTTCACTGTACTGGGACTCTCCCCAGTTGTTGGAATCGACCCGTGTTCAAAATATTTTAAAGATATCTTGTTTTTCCTCATCGTTTTTCTGAAATAAAAATAACAAAAGTTTTTTTTTTTTTTTTTGAATCCGGGCCTGTGGGTTTGAGGGCGCCCTGTTTGCTCGTGAGCTACTATTCTAGCTACCAAGTCGATCACTTTTAAGAAGCGAAATTACCTCCGGTGACAACATTGTGTTTAAATTATAAATATAAATATTTGTAAAACCTAAACGTTCATTTTAAATTGTAATTATCATTTATAGATATTCATGGTTATTTGAATTTAAGTTTTCAATGTTGGAGTTGATGTATGATAATCTTGTGTTATTTTTTTTTTGGGAAACCTTTATTTAATGGAGTAAATTGATTTGGGTTGGTTGGTATATTCTCTTGCTCAAGTATGAGAAATGATCTTCAAGCTAATTTTACTTAATATAATCTTGAATAAATTTATATTTATAAATTATTTATTATTTTTTCAAGTCTAATACTCACATTTTAAAAATAAAAATTTAACCTTGTTATCGGGGTCAGGTCTCAAATCATTGTCTCGGTATAATCTTAAGCATGATTATACTTATTAATTGTTCATCATACTTTCAGGTTTAATATCCACATTTTAAAAGTGGGAATTTGATTTCGTTACTGAGATCAATTTCCAAATTATTATATTAGGATATATCAATATTTTATCTTTAATCAAAAATATATAGGTTAATTTAGCATAAATACATTAGGCACTTTTATTATTAAAAACAACGAAGCAATTTATTTTAGGTACAATATACAGGTGATCATTATCTTTTTTATTATGTAAATAATTAATTATCTAGAATATCCAAAAATTCAATTAAGATTTTTATATTTTTATCCTTTTACATGTGTAGTTCTTTTCGATGTCCGCTGCAAGACAAAGTATTAACGATACACAGTTTTCATCATTTCCTTCCTCTCAACAGGAAAACATTGCCCCCTTCGAATCTCCAGGCACAAAGAATGGGAACCCTATCAACAGAATTGTTAAAAGAAGTAACAGTGGGCATCTCAGGTCCTTCTGACATAACAACGATCTCCAATAGCTGTCATCTTTGGCATAATAATATCAGAACGATCGAGGCAAGGAAGAATTCCTTGCAAATCCTTCACATCAAGAAAAGGGTCTTTAACCTTAGAGAGGGAAGCAGGGCTTATGCCCTCCAAAACCTTATGAATGAGATAACCAACAAACCTGACGAGAACAAAAGTCTGCTACAGATGAAACTTTCTCATATATCTGAGCTGAGTTTCTACATTCATTACAAGGATATCCAAGTCCAAGTATTGACAGGTTGGAAATTGACAATGAAGAAAAATAATGAGGTTTTCTACTTGGTTCAAAGTTTCTCTTAAAGGCTAGCTGGTTCTATTATTTATTGTTTGTCTTCTACTTTGGATAAAATTATACATATATTGCAGCAGCAACTGGGATACATATTAATTATGATGTATCAGAAAATGTTTAGTACAGACATCTCATGCACACCCATATGTAAACATATTTTTCGATCCTTATCTCAAGCCATGCCTTGATCGACATCATATTTCTCAGGTTTGGTAAGAATAACTGATGTACACAGCCCAACAATCGATCATATTTACTGAGATCCCACTTCTGTCTACTTTAGCTGATCATCAAATATATATATATATAATGTCCTCCCATTTTCCAATAATTCACTAATGTTAACTTAGTTAACTTCTTGTAATTCAAACTTCCACGAAGTAAAGCATAACTTGAGTAAAGAGGGTATGATCCAGTGGTTAAACGAATGTGCTCAAGTTACGGTCAATGTAATCAGGAGCGGAGCAAGAAAAAAAATCAAGGGAGGCCAAATTAAAAGACTTATTCTGAAAGGGATTAAAATTTCAAGGGAGAGGCTGGAAAAAAATTTCCTTCCCCCTGCCTCCGCCACTGAATGTAATGGTTAAAGTAATGTGTTGAAAACTTAGATCTAGTAGTGAGGATTAATATTCTCATTAACCACCACCTAGTATCCAACCATAAAGAAAATGGAGAAAAAAAGAGAGAAGATAACTAGGATATATAAGAGAAAAAAAATAGAAATTCTCACAAGTAACGGTGAACTTAACTCTACATTGAACTGTTGATAATGAAAAAAAAGTATTGTTGAACTAGAACCTTGATAAAATGCAACTTAATTTCATGGCAGCCACACTACATTTGATCCAATAAATTACATAATCTGCAATTCAATTATTAGCAGAAGAATTTGATGGAGGAGGAGGTGGTGTAGCTATAGTCCCATCCATCATCAAAATCACTTGCTTCATTGTTGGCCTTAAATCTGTCTCTGTTTGCACACACCACAATCCAATCTTAACCATTTTCTCCAATTCTTCCAAGTTCACCTCTACTTCACCGACCACTTTCTTTAGCTCGCCAGCTTCATAGCACCCCCGAACCCAGTCCATTAGTATTATTTCATCATCCGGAGCTGACAAGTCAAAGTTCTTCCTACAAGACACAATCTCAAGCAATAAGATACCAAAGCTATAGACATCAGCTTTGGTTGTGACAGGTGTGTTGTTTCTGTGCCACTCAGGAGCTTCATAGCCTCTTGTGCCTCTTGGAATCGTGTATGTTCTAGTTTGGTCAGGTTTTAAGAGCTTGGACAGTCCAAAATCTGATATTTTTGCAGACAAAGATTCATCCATGAGTACATTATGGGGCTTAATGTCACAATGGATGATCTTGGTCTCGCATTCTTCGTGTAGATAATGAAGCCCTTTTGCTACCTCTAGACCAATCTTGGTTCTTACTTTCCAACTTGGTTGCTTCTTGTCCTTGAAGATTAGGTTCCCTAATGAACCATTTTTCATGAGCTCATACACAAGTATCCTATGTGATCCTTCGCAGCAAAAGCCAATCAAACGCACCAAGTTCTTGTGATGAGTTCGCCCAATTATCTTCATTTCATTTTGGAACTCCCGTTCTCCGTCTTCCACCAACTTTTCTAGCCTCTTCACTGCTATTTCTTTCCCACCATTCTCTGGCAGTGAGCCTTTATAGACCCTCCCTGACGCCCCTTTACCAATCTCTTCCATGAAGTCATCGGTAGCTACCGCAAGTTGATCATAGCTAAATGACGTCAAATTGATATCTCCAAGGACATCCGGTGGACAATCTTGGCTTGTCATCACCTTCAAGCTCCAAATCTGATGTGTGTATATAAGATAACCAGATGATGCAAATATCACTAAAGAAAAGGCAATCAAAACCACTCCAGTAATTAGAAGTTCCTTGCCAATCTTCTTTGTGATGACGTTTTTTGTATTGGTTAACCTAACCTTAACAAATGACTTAGTAGGACTACTGCTATTTTTCATTCCATACCTCAATGGAAGCTTTGGCTTAAAGCAGGTTTGGTCCCTAAACATGGCCACCACACAATAGCAATCCTCCAGGCAAGCTTTTGAACATGCTTCTTCACTCACAGGCGTCAAAACTTCGTACTCGTCTCGTTCCCAGACAGTGTTTTCTAGCGTGGAAATCATGTAATTGTCATTAGCTCCTTTTAGAAAACAATCACTATCTATGCTGAAATTTAACTTGCAGCCCTTATTGGGCTGGTTGGGATCAACAAAATCGAAACCAGGAGGACATAAGCAGGCAATATTGTCTGCGCCATTATTAGCACAATAGCTGTTAAGCCCACAAACGCCTTTCACCGAGCAACGATCTTCTCCATTTATTGCTGACCATAAGACATTGGAATTCAAGCTTCCATTAGTTCCCATTTGATGTTGGTAAAGCCTTAAAACGCCATCAACATCAAATGTTGCTCGATACAATGTGGTCTTAATGACTGGAAGTCTACCTTCTGTCAAATTCCTGATGGTAAACCCTGTTGAGCTCGCAAGATACAATCTGCTATCTGCTGCGAAAGTTAAAGATACGTCCGGTGCTATGTTTGTAGAGTGTGATGACCAATAAAAATATTTAACCATTTGCAAACTTTTTGATGGATAAGCAACGAGATTTCCATCTCCTTGCATCCATAGCTTAAAATTTCCGGCAGAATCATCAGCATCAGATTTGCTTGAATATAGAATCTTGTCAGGACCCAGTTCTTGTGTTACCAAAAGTGTGTTGGTAGGAAATCGGAAAGTAGCCCATACAACTTCCATGTTGGAGCCATAAAGCAAAAGGTTGCCTGAATCATGCATTGCAGCAACTTGTGCCCTTTGCTGGGTTTCGGCTATCAATTGAACTTCGGTAAAGTTCTGTACAACAAGCCTACCATCTGAGGTGAAAACAAGGCTTGCCCCTGGTAAGACTGCAGGTTCATTTCGCTGTGCGGTCCACACAACTGTGTTTCTTGGCCTTCCAATGAGCCAAGTGCCCACCTTGAAGCCATTGCCACTAGGATAAAATCCGAACGCAAAATGACCAGAAGGAGAAGGCCAAAAGTTTGGAGTGGAATTGGTGAAAAGAGTGGAGCCTTTTGTTATGTTGGATTGTGATTTTGCTGCAGAGAATAGGTATATGAAGATCACGAAAAAAACACTTGCCATCAAAGTGTCTAGTCTTTAGTGCTGTAAACAACGTTTGTTGGTCTTCTGTCTCAAGAGCGAGCTCTTTATAAAGAATAAGACGAGGCCAGGATCTTCCCTCCTTTCTTCTCCAGCTTTTACAAGGCAATTTCCTAGCTAAAATGCTGGTTACGGTGAGGTTTGAATTCAAACTGGTTATTAAATTTTCGATATTATATAAAAATGTTATTTTAATCTAATAATTTAAATTACTAGAAAGAATTTTAAAATATAATTTATATTATTTTTTAAAATAAATCATATCATGCTACATTCATGATTCATGTCCGATTGAACTGTTGGTACCGTACATAGGAGTAAGTTGCCATCAAATTAATTGATTTGCCAGAAGATCAGTGAGCTAATCTGTTTGTATTTACTACCTTACATCAACGACATCAGGAAGAGAATCATGTAGAATTCTGTTGAAAAGAAGGTTAAACTATAATTATTCGACGTTATATTTTATTTGATTTAATAATTATGAGCTATTTAGCTTCACATTATTTTTTAAAATATTTCTTTTAAAAAAATTTATTAAAAATATATTTTTTTAAAATTATTTTAAATATCAATCCATTAAAACATATAAAATAAAAAAAATTATTTTTTTAATTACTCGAAAAAAACAATATCATCTTTTGCAAACCAAGAACACGTCTTTCCTCGATTTAGCATAACGTGGAAAACAAATCCAATTACCACCTACCCAACAACTTATGTCCACTGGGCACATGAAATGCAGTTCCTGTAGCTTGCAATGGTGGTTATAGTTAATTTTTAAAATATATTTTTATTTAAAAATATATTAAAATATTTTTGATATCGGTGCATCAAAATGATCTGAAAACATCAAAAATATATTAATTTAAAATAAAAAATAAAAATATTTAAAAAATACAAAAACAATCAAGTTTTTATTACCTATTTTCGTGATGGAAACCATACGTTTGATGCCAAAACTTTTTTAAAAAAAGATGTGTGAACATACCTAAAATCATGAGACCAAACTCATGGAAGACAACCTTAATGCCCAACAAGTCTCAAAAACGCGTAACAAAGTCTATTTCATGGTGCTGGGGCTTCTCCGGTTTCTTGTTTACGGTGAATTTGTAAAGTATTTTTGTTTTATAAATTTTATTTTTATTTTAAATTTATACATTAAATATTATATTTATTAATCTAATATTATATAAATATTAAAAATAAATTAATTTTTTTATTAATAATAGATATATATTTATATGAATATATATAATAATACCATGTATGAACCAATCAATTAGTTATAGGTCATATTAAACTAACAAGTTTGGTGTGTATTTGGTAATCCATGGTGATTTATTTATTTTTATTTATAATTTATAATTAATTAATTTTTAACATTAGTGTATCAAATCAAAAAAATTAAAAAAAAACAATTTAAATTTTTTTCAAGTAAAAAATAATTTAAAAAACAAATTAAACTATATTACCGAACAAAACCTAACCTAGCCGTGAAGCAGAAGCAAGGACGGAAAGAAAAGAAGGCAGTGCTAAGTGCTAACCAGCAGCTTGATTGTGCTGCAAGCAATGATGGAATTGAAACACAACTTCCTGTGTCCACATGTTTTAACGAATGAATTTCAACAGAAAACACCATGCTTTACAAAAGTTTCAAAGATCACAGAATCATGTTAATTTGAAATTTTTTTAATATCCGTATATTAAAATAATTTAAAAATATTAATTTAAATAAAAAAATTAAAATTTTTAAAATATAAAAACAAAAAGAATATAAAGGTGCATTTACAAAAAGAAAAAAGAAAAAAGAAAAAAGGGGAGTCGTCTATCCTCCTTAATTTTGTGTATGGGCGTAGGACAACATCAAAACTAACAATAATACAAGTGGATTTCAGTAGCGCATTTCAATAGAATTTTGTTCTGTTTGAGCTAAGGCTTAAAATGTTTGGTTGAAGGTATAGTTACGGTTATTTTTTAAAGTGTTTTTCATATTGAAATATATAAAAATAATATTTTTTTATTTTTTTATTAAAAATAATTTTTGAGATCAGCGCATCAAAACGATCCAAAACATGCAAAAATAATAATCTTTAGCAAAAAAAACAAATTAAACTTTTATGAAACACGATTTGCACCGCATTCCCAAACGGTGCTTAATAAAAAATATAATATTGGAGGCCTATCTCTGAAATCAATTGAGTTTTTAATTCCATTTCAAATGGATTTCATAATTCATTGAAAAATTACCAAATCTAAATATAATTTTTTTTCTCACTTTCAATTTAATGAAAGATAAATTTGTCTAGGGCTTTAAATAATTTTTGCATCAACACCTTGTGCTGGACGTCCAAAAGTTAATCAGAATTTATAGAACTCTATCTTCTCTCTCTTTTTTTTTCTTCGTTCATATATCTTCAGCTGAACAGTCTTGACATAAACCTCTTCAAGAATCTGCTATATGGGATTTGGATGGGCAGGGATATGGTTGAAAGCTGTGGCTTTTATCTGTGGTAACTTGAGCTGAGAAAGGTATGTCGTCATAACTTGGAAAAGACTGGCCCTAAAATGCTTTTTGTTGCTGGACTCTGCCGCTCTGCTTTAAAGATTCAATGCTATTTTCATATTTTATTTTACATTAATATTTATTTTATATTAAAAAAATATTTTTTTTTACTTAAGATTAATATTTTTTTAATATTTTCAGATCGTTTTAATTTGTTAATATCAAAAATAATTTTTAAAAATAAAAAGTATATTATTATAATGTATTTTTAAACAAAAAATACTTAAAAAAACAATCGTTATTATATTTTCAAATACTCTATAAGTTGTTACCTGCCCTCTGATCCCTACAGGTTTTGAGGGCTTCTCAATTTCTCCCCCAATCTTTTGTTTGTATCAATTACCTCCCTGAGTTTCCATGGAAGTCTCAATTCTTCCGTTTGGTCCATCTCAATGCATGAAGCTAAAGGATCTGACCATAAGTCGTTCTTTATTTCTCAATTGACCTCCTGAACTTTTGAAAAAATATTAATAAAAAAACTAATTCTTCAATGACATTAACAATATTGTTTTTTCAATTATGGTTATAATATTATCTTTTTTTTAACCTATATTTCTCAAATTTATAAACTTTAAATGTTAGAGAAATATTGATAAGAATGCAAAAGGTCAAACTATAAGTTCTAAATATTTTAATGAAATCGTAACAGGTTAGCTTGACACCATCTTTTCATATTCTCGTTTTCAAATAAAAAAAGAAAAGAAAATAGTATATTTCTAAACTATATTTTTGTACATATTATAAGTTATCTGATCTCTAAGAAAGAATTAATCCATTTGATATTTATTTAATTTTTTTTTATATTAAGATGGGTGTTCGGGCCAGTTTGTGTGTACCTCAATTAATTCTACATGCTCTGAAATTAACGACTATGCAAGCCTCTAGTGACTATCATATTAGCAACCACATGACTCGAATTTGAGACCATAGGGAAGCAAATCTTTTAGTCCCAAACTCTTATCACTAGACGATCTACTAGATGATTATTTGATATTTAATTTATTGATTGCATGAGTGTTTCAAGGCTTTTTTTATATAGATTTTGATGAAACAAGTTTCATTAATTAATTTTAATATTGTTGAAGGATGGATATTTGATTAAAACTATTTTTAAACTTGTCATGAATCCGGTCAGGTCAACGGATGGAGATCGATTAAAGGGAAAAATTCAGGGGGCAAACAAGATTTATCGTTATGGATGCGAAAGCTTGAATTTCGTACGAGTATTTCATGGCCTCTACAAGCCTAATAAGGCCTGTCAAAGGCAGGCAAGCACTTTAGACACTGAACAAAAGTAGTAGTATTTCTTGCATCACACTACTGTCTACCGTGTTAAAGCCCCAAAAAAGGAAAAAGACGTAATTTCCCTTGAAGAAACTGCTGGATTCCCTTGAAACTCTCCCGGCAATACGAATAAGATTTCTTTATTAGTGCTGATATTACTCGCATTAGCACCGAGAAAGAGAGTGTGTTTGTGTTGTCAGTCGAGAGTTAAGACTTGAGAAGAGTCCTCATCAAGGCTTCAAGAGTTTTATGTTGGGTATACGACCAAAGTCCCACATTGGCTAGAAATGGGGAGGATCATGGGTATATAAGGATGGACAAATATCTCCATTGGTATGAGGCCTTTTGGGTATAGCCCAAGAGCAAATCCATGAGGGCTTAGGCCCAAAGTGGACAATATCATACCAATGTGGAGATAAGTGGTGTCCATAGTCCTTACAAGTGGTATCAGAGCCAGGCCCCGGAGTTAGCCATGATGGATGAATCCTCGGAATGCCGAACAAAAGGTGGTGGGCCCCCAATCACGATGTAATCCATGGATCAGCTCTATTGGATAGGTGGTGTGCTCCAGATGCTTCATGAACGTGTCCTGATCCCAACACGGTGAAGAGGAGTTGACCTAGAAAGAGCAAGAACTCTCAAGTCAGGTAGTGCTCTCCGGATGCTTCATGGACGTGTCCTGATCCCAACACGGTGAAGTAGAGAATGAAGAATCCTGGTTGGTAGAGAGTGGACGGATGAATGATCGGTTTGAGGGGAGGCTCGGTGGTCCTTTGTTCGAGGGGAGGATTGTTGGGTATACGACCAAAGTCCCACATTGGCTAGAAATGGGGAGGATCATGGGTATATAAGGATGGACAAATATCTCCATTGGTATGAGGCCTTTTGGGTATAGCCCAAGAGCAAATCCATGAGGGCTTAGGCCCAAAGTGGACAATATCATACCAATGTGGAGATAAGTGGTGTCCATAGTCCTTACATTTTACAATGAGAAACAAAGTACTGGTTTTGCCATGTCTCTTGTTGCTGCAATGTTATCTTGGTATGTTTTCTCCCTCGTTTGATGTCTTTGCCTTTGTTATGTCTTTGGTGTTAGGATACTGGCATGCAAACCCGACAAGATAAAGGACAAATGATAGGATAAAATGAGAAATTAGACACACAAGAATTTACGTGGTTCACCCAATTGGCTACGTCCACGGGCAAGTATAGAAGGATTTTACTAAGTAATGTGGGAATTACAACCTCTCTCTATTAATAGGAGAACAACTGAAATCTCTCTATTAATAGGAGAAAACACCTCACTTACTCTCTCACAAATACCTCACAATTTTGTGGGATTACTTTCCCTCTCTCACTCTTCTCTTCCTCTCTTGTGATCTCTCTTATGGTGTGTTTTACAATGCTTGGATGCATTGCCTATTTATAGGCAAGCATCCATGTAAATACAAGGGGCAAGGCAAGTGGCACAAGTTTGGTGCCTACAATTTGTGACTAAGGAAGGATGGCTTCACCACCATTGTTGACTCCCACCTTTGTTGACTTAGGTGGCTGGACTTTGGTGGCTGGCTTCACATTCTCCCACTTGAAGACTTTGATGATTNAATCAANTCTTCGCACNTGATCATCTTTGATTCTTCTATCCTTTCTATACTTGCCATCTTCATGCCGCTTTACGCTTTTCTACTAGGCCATAAGAGGATCTCGCACCATATATACTTATCGGTCTGATCGGTTTAGTCAAAGCATCTGCTGGGTTTTCCTTTGTGTGAACCTTCTGAAAATCCACACTTCCATCTTCCACCACTTAGCGAACAAAGTGATACTGAACATCTATGTGTTTTGTTCTTGAATGAAATGCTGGATTCCTTGCCATATGCAAGGCACTTCGACTATCACAATACAAAAGAATCTTCTCTTGTTTGTGCCCGAGCTCCTCCATAAGTTTCTTCATCCATATTGCTTCTTTACAAGCTTGTGTAGCCGCCATGTACTCACTTACGTTTGTGGATAAAGCTACAACAATCAAGTTTAGAGACCCACTCACGGCTCCTCCCGCAATTATGAACACATAGCCTTGTAGTGGATTTTTCTTTTCTCAAGGTCGCCAAAGAAAATCTGAATCAACATAACCTCGACGGTAAATTCTGATCCTCCATAACATAATGCAACATCCGAGGTGCCCTTGATGTATCTCAAGATCCTCTTAATAGTATTCCAAGTGCTCTCTACCGGGGATTTGCCATGTATCGACTAGTCGCTCCCACCGCCAGTGCAATGTCCGGTCTTGTACATATCATGGCAAACATTAAACTTCCCATCGCTGATGCATACGGATTTTCGAGACATCTCCATCCTCTCTCGCTTCATTGCTAGGAGACATACTTGAGGATAATTTGAAGTTAACAGGAAGTGGGGTGGAAATTGGCTTACAATCTTGCATGTTGAAGCGTCGCAAGATCTTCTTCAAATAATTTTTCCGAGAAAGCCAAATCTTCCTCTTACTTACGCCTCGGTGAATTTGCATCCCTAGAATCTTGTTTGCTTGGTCCCAAGTCCTTCATATCAAACTCCCTAGCCAATCGTGCCTTCAATTCTTGGACTCGATCTTTGTTGGGGCCTATTACCAACATGTCATCCACGTCATACAACAAAATGATGAAAACATCATCTTCTTCAAACCTCTTGTAATACGTACAATAGTCTGAACTGAGTCTATTGTACCCAAGGCTAATTATGAAGGAATCAAATCTCTTGTACCAACACCTCGGCACTGTTTGAGACCGTATAGAGATTTGTTCAACCCGCAAACCAAGTTCTCCTTGCTGTTTCAAAGAAAAACCCTCCGGTTGGAGCATATAAATTTCTTCTTCAAGTTCTCCATGAAGAAATGCAGTTTTCACATCTAACTGCTCTAAGTGAAGATCAAATATAGCACACATCGCCAAGACTACTCGATTGTAGTAAGTCGTACTAATCCGGGAGAAAATATCTCATTAAATTCTATTCCTTCTTTTTTATCATATCCTTTCACCACCAATCTTGCACGATACCGCTCCACTTGATTATTGCCATCACGCTTTATCTTGTAAACCCATTTGTTGCCAATGGCCTTCCTTCCTTGTGGTAGCGAAACAAGATCCCAAGTGTTGTTCTTGTGTAGAGCTTCAATCTCCTCTTGCATTGCTGTCATCCACATAGATACATCTGTGCTTTTAATAGCCTCATGGAAAGTTGATGGCTCTCCATCCTCTGTTAGAAGACAGTATGCAATGTTGCTCTCAGTAACATATTCTGAGTGCCAAGCCGGTGGTCTTCTTTCACGAGTTGACCGTCGAACTTCAGGAGTTTCAGACTCTATTTGTTCTTGTTCTTCATGCTCTGGTGCAGCTTCAGAAGAAGTATGATTCTGAGTATTTTCCATCTGGACTGTTGTAGTCTCCTTTAGAATGCTATTATGTTCTTCCAATTGCATTTTACCTTCGCGAAATATAACATCTCTGCTGATGACTACCTTGTGGGCAGTGGGATCCCACAAGCGATACCCCTTCACTCCATCAGCATATCCCAAGAATACACATTTTCTGGATTTTGAATCCAGCTTGTTGACTTCTTGAGTATTGTACATCACGTACACAGGACTTCCAAATATATGTAATTGAGAATAATCACCGGCTTTCCGGTCCACATCTCCATCGGTGTCTTCACTCAATTGCGGTTGATGGAGATCGATTTATCACGTAATCAAGCGGTATTGATCGCTTCGCCTGAAATGACTTTCCTAGACCTGCAGCCTTCAACATTGCTCTCGTTCTTTCTAATAGAGTTCTGTTCATCCGCTCTGCCACTCCATTTTGCTGTGGAGTGTATGCTGTTGTGAACTGTCTTTTGATACCTTCATGTTGGCGAAGTTATCAAATTCATCACCGGTATATTCTCCTCCATTGTCGGGTCCTCAAACACTTGACCTTCTTTTCGATTCAAGTTCCACCCGCTTTGAAAGTTTTAAAGACTGCGAGCACATCCGCCTTCCTTCTAATTGGGTACACCCAACATCTCCCGAGAAGTCATCTATAAATGATACAAAGTATCTTGCTCCTCCCAGGGATACAACCGGTGCTTGCCAAACATCAGAGTGAATCAGGTCTAAGATGCATTTGCTCTTAGTTGTTGATGTGCCAAACTTCAACCTGTGCTGTTTGCTTGTAACACAATGCTCACAAAAGGGTAAAGTAACCTTTGTAAGCCCGGGGAGTAACTTCGATCGAGAGAACTTTCAAACCTTTCTCTGACATGTGGCCTAGTTTTTGATGCCACATCATCGTCTTCTTTTCTGCAGGACTGGCTGATGCAATTGATGCTTCTGCCCTATGATGTGTTTCTCCCATTAATACAAACATGTTTGCAAATTGTCTTTCTCGCCTTTAAAAACCACCGCGCTCCTTTGACAATTTTCATTATTCCATTGTCTGCTTCGGATCTTACAGCCAAGACTATCAAATTGTCCCACCTGGACAAAAGATTTTTCTTTAAGTCTTTCACATGACGCACTCCGTAATAGTACGAATTAAGCCATCATACATCTTCAATTTGATGGTGCCAATGCCAAGAATCTCTAAAGCATGATTATCACCCATGAACACTTTGCCTCCAGAGATGGGTTCATATGTATGGAACCAATCTCGATTAGGAGTCATATGCCATGTTGCTCCCGAATCCATTAGCCGGACCTCGGTAAGCTCTTCTCTATCTGTAGGGATTGTCGCTGCTTCACTATATAAAACCTCCCCATCTTCTGAGGTGCTCGCAACACATCCTTGAGGTTTTGATGACTCTGCAGTATGCTCTATACCCTTTTTAAACCAACAATCCTTTTTGAAGTGCCCTTTTCTACCACAGTTGTAGCATTTCACGCCTTCTTACTTCTTGATTTGGACCTCCCTTGCCTTTGACTCCCACTGGAGCCACGCTCCGTTGATCTCCCTCTTGACACCAACAATGCCTCAGCTTGGTTTGAACTATTTCTGTCTCCTTTATTTTTGCGCCTATTTTCTTCTTCCAAGATGGCGGTTGCAACATCATCAAAGACTAAATAGTCCGTGAGGATATTATTGGTCAAGTTGATAATGAGTCGATCATACGAATCCGGGAGACTTTGAAGTAGAAGTTCAAGACGTTCACTTTCCTCTATTTGTTGACCCAACGTAGTGAGTTGTGAAAATAGAGTTCTTATTGTGTTGATGTGGTCAGTCACCGCCGTGGTTTACGCCATTCGAAGGGTATAAAGTCTCCGCTTTAAGAAAATCTTATTGTCCCGAAGACTTGGACTCATATAGCTTTGTTAGAGTCTCCCATATCTCCTTAGCTGTTTTCTTCTCCGCTACACTTGATAATACTTCATCGGCTAATGCTAAATGTATGTTAGCAATAGCATTGCCATCCATCTCATTCCATTTTGCATTATCAGTGATCTCCGCGGGCCGATCCCCAATTGTTGCTAAGCAATTGTTTTTCCTTAAGATTGCCTTGATTCTCATTTTCCAGAGTGAGAAATTGCTCCCATTGAACCTCTCAATCTCGTACTTTGCTGCCATTTTATTCACCGTGATCTATTCAACTATCACCGTTTCACAGATCTGTAACGTATATAGAAATAGTATCGTGTGAATAATACTTCACTAAGTAAGTTCCCAGGAAAGATTGGAGGGGTCACAAACGGTCCCGCTTAAAACCCAATCTCCTTAGACAGAACTTCCTAGACTGTATTTAATCACCGCACTGACTTTCTATATACGCCAACAGTAACGTATGTGAACAGTACCGTATGGATGAATAGTGCCGTATAGGTGAATAGTGCCGTAGACGTGAATAGTAACCGTATACACGAATAATTTTTGTGTATTAACAACACCAACCAGAAGGCTCTGATACCACTGTTAGGATACTGGCATGCAAACCCGACAAGATAAAGGACAAATGATAGGATAAAATGAGAAATTAGACACACAAGAATTTACGTGGTTCACCCAATTGGCTACGTCCACGGGCAAGTATAGAAGGATTTTACTAAGTAATGTGGGAATTACAACCTCTCTCTATTAATAGGAGAACAACTGAAATCTCTCTATTAATAGGAGAAAACACCTCACTTACTCTCTCACAAATACCTCACAATTTTGTGGGATTACTTTCCCTCTCTCACTCTTCTCTTCCTCTCTTGTGATCTCTCTTATGGTGTGTTTACAATGCTTGGATGCATTGCCTATTTATAGGCAAGCATCCATGTAAATACAAGGGGCAAGGCAAGTGGCACAAGTTTGGTGCCTACAATTTGTGACTAAGGAAGGATGGCTTCACCACCATTGTTGACTCCCACCTTTGTTGACTTAGGTGGCTGGACTTTGGTGGCTGGCTTCACATTTGGTTTGTGGGGCTGACGTTGAATTAATTTAATCATGGCTTCTATGTTGTAGTTTTGCTGCTTTTGCACATACACTTTCTCTTTGGTATTAACTTGATAAAAATATTGTGCTGTTTTAGTGTGATCTTCCTGAGACATTTCTTCTCTGTTCCTCATTTCTATGGTCAAACCTTCTTGATCAACTTGATAAAAATGCTAGCTTATTTGAACAAAAAATTACCAGAAAGCTAATTTTGACTGTCTATCCATTAATTAGAGCCTTCCCTTGTGATCAAACCCAAAATTACTCTTTCAATAAGCATCTTGAAGGTTAATTATCCTACCCATTTAGTTAGTGTCTCGCAGGTAAAGAAATTTGGGACAACTAAGATACACTTTCTATCCGTATTGTTCATGGATGTATATATTACTGTGTGTCTTAGATTTCATTCTCTTCAGGATTCCTGGAATTTAATCATTGGTTTATATCATGAAAATATTATTCTAACAATTGCTAATTTGTTCTCTTTCTGATTTTTTTTGTTTTGTTTTTTTTTTGGCCCTTTTATTTTCTTTGCCTGAACTTAGTCCTGACAATGGAGACTGCAACGCAAGAGAAAGCAGAATCTGCGATCCCAGTCACAACATTGTCACCTCCAGAAGGCAACACAACTTTTCTTGGTGGCACAACATGGTGTGTTGCCCTGTCAGGTGTCTCTCAAATTGATTTGCAGAATGCATTAGACTGGACCTGTGGTCTAGGCATGGCAGATTGCAGTCCAATCCAAGAGGGTGGAGCGTGTTTTGATCCTGACACGCTAGTTTCTCATGCCTCCTATGCTTTCAACAACTATTACCAACAAAATGAGAATTCTGAAATTGCTTGCAATTTCGGAGGAACTGCCGTTTTAACTAGAAGGGATCCTAGTAAGAAATCTCTTGCCTTCACCTTCTTTTCGTTTACTTTATTTAGTTGTTCGTTCTTTTCTTGATGATGTACAGAAGAATAGAGTAGAACTCGATTCCTTTAATGAGGAACTTCAAATTTATGCGTCAAATATGACCTTTGGTTTCTATTAATTTTGATGAGAATGATATTTGGGAAAAAAAATGGGAACAT
This sequence comes from Populus deltoides, assembly GCA_015852605.2. Lineage (NCBI taxonomy): Eukaryota > Viridiplantae > Streptophyta > Magnoliopsida > Malpighiales > Salicaceae > Populus > Populus deltoides. The sequence goes on along the minus strand of CM027576.2, from coordinate 2,596,509 downwards.
TTTGAGTGTTCTCAGCAATTAGGCTTCCTTTATGTTTCTTCAAGCACGCCATTTTGAAGTAGGACTCTCACTTTATCTTGCTTGTAGTCATAGGAAAATGTTGATCAGTTTTTTATCTTGAAGATAAGCTAACCAGCAACCTAGCCAAAGAATTATTAGATACTCTGATCTGCAGTAAGTTTATCACTTAGATGCATAGTTATAGGACCCCGATCCAGAGTTGACCTGGCCCAAGGCCCGGGTTGCAGATCGTGATCAACCCGACTCAGCCTGAGCTAGGCTCTCAGTAGGTAGATCATCGACCTGAACTGCCAAGCCGACCTGTTGAGATAAACCAGGTATGTTACTGCCAATTCGATTGGGACCATGACTAATCTACCCCATTTTTAATGTGCAGGTCATGGAAAATGTAGCTATGCTGCACCTGGGTATGCTCTTTTATTTTTCTTTCCTTTCTTTTTAAATTGGATATATGTATATGTTCTTCTTCACACGCTAGTTTCCTCTTCTTCTATAGATTTTTTTTATAAAAAAAGTGTGTGAAAGAGAATCGACATTAACATTCTAAAGTGAAACGCCCTTTTGGAGGGTATTTGCAGATCTGCTGCTAAGTCGCCAGCACCTTCTTTGCTCAAGGGGCGCAGAGCAAACTTTATATGGTCGAAGTTTGCTGGGATTTTTCTGCTTTTGTACTTGAGAAGATGATTATTGGCTGGTTAACTTGTGAATGAAGCTGCTGGTCATTGATTATGTCCCTTTACCAAACTTTATGTCATGGGAAGCCATAAGAAATAGGGCTTAAGTTGCATGGTTTCTCTCTATTTTGCTAAGATTAGTACTTCGTAATTGGAATTTTCAAAGTTAATCATATCTTTGCTTATGCTTTAGGAATCTAATTTTTGTTTATGCAATCAAATCTTCCCTCTTGTCCGTCCACATCTCCATTGAATGTTTATGAGCTTGCTTGTTACGTTCCTTTCTGTCAACTTCATCTACATTCCCTATGGCAGTTGTGCCTGAGGTGGTGGTGAAGATTCAGGGGAATTCGTAGCCTCAAATCAGATTAAGATATTTATATTAAAAAAGGGATAAAACCACACACTATGCCGTATATTTGCCACAAGCAGTCAGCATCCGCAGTCATTGATATACTGTTAGTATACAATTTCTTGTATACCGGCAACAATTTGAATACTTTTTTTTTTTTTTAATTCAAGAAAACCCACCTTTCGGAAAGCACATTTTATGAGTTCAAATGAGTAAATAAAACCCCGACAATAATTTAAATATACTCATGAATAAAACATATATCCTTCCATTAGATGGTTGTGGCAACTAAAATTCAAGACGATTAAATTGATTATTTAATTAAATAATATCTCAAATATAATATTACTCCTTAAATCTTAATTAATTTTGATTAAACTTAAAGAAAAAACTAGAAACAATCATTAAAGACAACAAAAGGAGGGTTTGCTAATAAAAAAATAATTATAATGATCTCATTCAAAAACAAATTTAAAAATAAATTTAGCTATTTTTTTCAAATGAATTTCAAGAAAAAAATAATAATTCAAGGCCTTAAGAAAGAGCCCATAAGTGTGGGAAAATAAAAGCCCCCTTTTAGCCCAAAAGAGTGGGCAAGCTTGCAAGGGCTTGCAAAGGCAGGTCTAAGAGTGTTGACAATGTGGTCTTGCTACGCAAATGACTTTCTTGGAAAATAAAAATAAAAATTGAACAGTATTAATTAACAAAAAAAGAAGAAGAGTAAAATGTAGAAAAAATCTATAAAAAAAAAAGAGGGCCAGACTTGCTAGCCTATAGGCCTGACCTACAAGGCTGAGGAAAAAAATAAAACACCCATGTCAATTTTTTTTAATTAAAAATAACTTATTAACATGAAGATCAATTATTTTTATAATTGGAATAGGTAATTGTAATAATTTTTTTATTATTTTTTACTAGAATTCACTTATGCTCTCTCTCTTCTCTCAAATCAAGAAATTAAAAACAAATATTACATCAAAAGTGAATTTTCAAAAACTAAAAGGACTTTAAATGTATCATTTAAAAAGTATAAGGATCAAAATCAACTTTTCATGTCAAGTTTTAAAATGCCACCTAGTCTTTCTATTTTATTTTTTTACCTTGATACTCTATTTTTCAATTTTGTTCATCCTTAATAAATTAGACACGATTGTCCATCAATTTGACCATTAAAATGGTTGAATAATAATTAATAAAGTGTTGGTTTATCGGTTAAAACACTGTTATATCTTTATAAGGATGAGAATATAAATTTGATTTCAAAAAAATATACTTGTTGAGAGGGAATAACTACGAACCCTAAACGAGATTAGCCTCATTTTTTAAAATTAATACGAGTACACTCGGGTTATAAAAAAACAAAAAGATGGTTTGATAAAAAAAAAAATTCACTAAATCCACGGTGATTTTTAAGTGCATGCATAATAATTTTTGCACAGAAAAACCGCTACCATTAACTAGTACTATAGAACTTCACCCCCCAGCAACTTTTATCATTTCATCTGCATTCCACTACATTGACAGCAAATGCAATCTTCTTATAGCTCACTGGCCCATATCATCTCTTCTTTTTCAAAAGCAGTGGCCCATTGAAAGCAAGCGTTCATTCCACCAGGTACAAAGTGACTGATAAAATTTAACTTTATCTCTGTTCTCCCATTTTCAAGCACTTCATCGGCTGCCAACTAAAGTTTTCTGTCACAGGACTTCGACATTCAAATGGTAGTTCTTTGGAGATTGATATCACCCCACAGCTGGCTTTAATATTGACTGCTTCCAGCTCAGTTAGATCCCTCCAACATCAATCCCTCCATCAAAGCCTTTCCTTTCCAGACAATCTCTTTCCTTGATGCGCAACACACAGTCTGTCACAGGTATTTTCTTCTTCAGCTAACTATAAAGCCTTGATTCAATGCTCAATGCATCGTTTGAACTGATTGTATCCTTTCTTAAATCAACTCTTACCACCTTTGATATCGTTAAAAATGACATTTGCTAATTTTGCTTCGTGATTTATTTTTGCTATGACGGATCTGAACTACCTCAGGAATGAAAATAGAAGAACTATTCAGGACTTATTACATACGCCGATCAAGTAGCATAGAGCTTTGAAATGATGTAATTGTCCATCGACCACTTCATCAAAAACCTTGAAACATAAGCTGTTCGGTGAAGTTTATGAATTGGTTTTGACCAGTAAACCATAGAACTTTGAAATTATTTACGTTCGTAATCGTAATCGTAATCGTAATCGTAATCGTAATCGTAATCGTAATCGTAATCATCGTCATCATCTTCGTCTTGGTCATAAACATATTGGTGTGAAATGCTAGTAGTATTGCCAAAGGAAACCTGGTCACCAACCATTAGTGGTCGCCAAGTTGTTGAGCCAAGACTTGCTGAAAATCCATGAGGGTTTGCTATATAATTTTTGGGGACGTATTGTTGCACCACAAGAACTGATGCATGCGACGCGAAATTTGATGAAGCCAGTGTATCCCCCATGGTTCCCAATTCCTGACAGCTATTCCAGTCTGATAACCCTGATGTGAGCACTGATCGTGTTTTCTCCCCTCTTCCAACTATATAGAGATCAAAATCTGCATCATTTCGTCTAATTTCCGCAAGAGTTTCATCCCCATTATTCACCACTTTCTCTGTGTAAGTAATGGACTCATCATCAAGAGTCTTGAACATAAACTCGTATGTATAATCATCATCAAGCCTCTTTTCCCTCTCCTCAATCGTCATGGAACTGAATAACTCATCATGACTGTTTGAGCCGTGTTCTGGAGTGGATTGTGCTGCTATTCTACCTGGAAGAAATCGAAGCACCGTTAAACTTATGCCAGGATGCCCTGCCATTCGCCACGCATAAGCCAATGCCTCCCTGTCATCAGGGCCACCAATGAAGATCATAGCAATTCGGTGTCCTTTTGAACTAGAACTGTTGCTTGCGGGACCTGTTTGCATGATGGAACCGAGTCCACGATCAACCAGTAGACCCACAGAACACGTTGCGTTTTCCAGCACATATTGGTTCATAGCTGGAAAAGTCGATTTTGCATCCTCTACTCGGCCGTCTGCAGTTAAGACTGTTTGGAATGGTATGATGATGAGGGAAACTCGCTTGTCCAATGCAAGGCTGCAAATATCCTCATGCATATTCTCATAAGGTGAAATTGCAGTGATTGTTTGAACCGACACAGCTCCGTTTCTCTTCTCGTATGATTTAAAAGCAAAGATAATTTGGTCCGATTCTGATTTTGCTCGGATAGGATTGCCCATGCTTGTCATGGAGTGGTCATGAACAATTAGCATCGCTGTGTTCCGTCCAGTGAGCTCTACCAAGTGGACGGCGATGACACAGATAGGGAAGTCTGGGCCGGCATTGGAGGCTTCAAGGAGGCTAATCATGCATGGTGCATCACGATTTGAAAGAACACATGCAAGGATTTTAAATTCTACCCCATTTGTCAGTACACTCTCAATGGTCCTGTGCTTGTATCTAAGCAATTTTTTTCTAGGCTTATATGTGGCAGCAACTATTGGCTCCACCAAACAAGTCATGGCCAAGGCTGAAAACACCATTAAGGTAAATGTTTGGTTGTTTAGAACCTGGGAAATGAGATGATCTTTAGTTAATTTCTGTAATTAAGAAATTCTTGATCTCCTATACTATATAGGAAATATGATTTCTGCAGAACATGCATGGTTCCTACCTTAATATTCCGGCCGGCATTAATGATAATGATCGACATAACTCCTTTAGTGTTCATTATTACTCCAAGAGCAAAACCATCCTCCATTGGCTTGTTGTGGAGCAGAAAGACGAGCAATGTGCTCAGTATCTTTGCTCCAAAACTAAGGAATATGATTATAAATATTGCATACCATGGAGTTTCTTTCAGCATAAAACCAGCATCAGTTCGGGTCCCTGAGGTTAAGAAGAAGAGGGGCATCATAATCCCAGAGACAAAATCATCAAGCCTTTCCATTAGTTTCATTCTGATAACATCTCGACGAGGCATAATAACTCCTAACATGAAACTACCAACCATAGAATGCAAACCAAAAGCATCAGTGATGAATCCGAAAAACACAATCCAACCCAAAACAAACCATATATGTTGCTCAGTGAAGTCGTCTCCTTTGACAGCATGGTTAGCTATCTTTGAGATTACCGGACGGATCACAAAACCACAGAGTAAAACGAAAGCAAGGATAGATGGCAAAACGTAATATGGGCGAGCATTGAGCAATGCCATTGCAACCACAAGAAGAATCCAAGTAAAGAAGTCACTGCTGACAGCTGAAGACATGGCCAATCTTCCCATATCGGTGCGAAGGAGCTTGAGGTCTGTGAGAACTTGAGTAACGTCAGGGAAGTTGGTAGCAGTGAGAGTAATAGCCCAGAATATGGAGCCCTTAAAGCTGCTGATTTCCTTTGCATTACTATCAAGCAGTTGAAATAGATAAAATAAGCCAAAGCCAAAGCCAAGTGGAATCAGAATTCCAGAAATGGCGATGCGAATAGCCTCCGATCCACTGTTCATGATGGGTTTTAGGTCCATTTCTAACCCAAATAGGAACATGTAGTAAACGAGTGCCAAGTTTGCAAATGTTTCCAACACCTTGACAGCCTTAAAAGGAAGGACGTGATCGAAAAACAACGGGGTAGTTCCAAGTGCTGATGGGCCTAGCAACACCCCAGCCTGTGCATACACAATCGGCAATCCAACATAATTGATACCATCAATTATCCAATGTGCATGCATATGCTTTTTTTTCTTGTTACAAAAGAGAGATTTAAACTCAAGACTTTTGAGATGGAAAAGAACACTATACTACAAGTGCATGCATATGTTAATTGTTTGGTACAAGAGAATTTTAATTAAACACATAGATTTAAAGTAATGAATATAACTTTTGATTCAATTATTAAAGCATTGTTTTTCCATAAGTTTTGATCTATATATTTACGAATCATTGTATTAGCATGAAGAAGGATAAAAGAGCAATCAACATTAGTAATTGGCCTACAAAATGAACCATGAAACAACAATAAACAAGTTTGACCTTACAGTTATAAGAGCAACTATGCTGGGTTGTCGCAGAGGCCTGAGGATCAAGAGGAGAAGGCGAGTGGTGAACAAGACAACCGATACTTGAAGGACAAAGAGAGGGAGGGATGTCGTCAAAGCACTTGTACTTTGGAAATAATTGCCACCAGTTTGATTTACGTAGTAACATGCTTCCGAACCATCCTTGGTACGATTTACTAAATATCCAGATTCAGCCATGGCAATTGCAAGTATTTCAAAACCAAAACAAGTTAAGGAGATTGATGAAAAGAAAATTTTGAGAAGGCAGGTATAACCAGCTAGAAATTAAAGTGAGACAGATATATATCTAATTTTTTTGCTGAAACATTTTCTTTGTTACAATATCATAGCTGTTTTCTTTTTTGTTACAAAGGAGAGGGTGAAACTAAGATTTCTCGCGCGGAAGAGAAGAACATGCATGCCTATTGAACTACCAGCAGATTATTGCCTTAGCTGTCCTCAACTGTTAATTAGTTTTCTTGTTAGAGTTGATCATTGTTATAGCCATCAAAGAAACGAAGGATCTCATAACCAAAATAGAAAAGATTGCATCATCTTGTTTTTCTAAATTAGGCAAATACAACATGGAACCAAATATCAAATTAGGCAAATACTGATTAGAGGTTACCCTTAAATTAGCAAACAAGAGGGTTGCTGTCATCTCATAGAAAAGTCAGAGTTGGTCATTGTTATAGCCATCAAAGAAACGAAGGATCTCATAACCAAAATAGAAAAGATTGCATCATCATGTTTTCCCAAATTAGGCAAATACAACATGGAGCCAAATATCAAATTAGGCAAATACTAATCAGAGGTTACCCTTAAATTAGCTAACAAGAGGGTTGTTGTCATCTCATAGAAAAGTCTTGGCATTTGACTAAATCCAACATATAAATAACCTATGTGGTATTTACTTAAACATCCATCGATATTGAACTTCAAGCACGCTTTTGACATTAGGTTTAGGACTCATGGTGACCATCTGTGCATGAAATATTCTTTAAGACTGAACTACGTGTTGTGTTTAGGGTATTTCATTTGAAATTAACAAATTTTAATTGAGCTGCTATTTTTTTAATATTTTTTAACTACATATATAATTATCTTTAAACTTTAAATTGTACTCAATTTCACCCCTGTCAAACTTAATTATCAACACCTATATTGATTGTTTTTTTTTATTTTGATATTTGGTTATGAACTTGTGTATTTTGACCCTTAATTGACATACAAACTTTTAATTTTTTTAATTTTGCCTATAACTTGATCAATTTCAGCTCCTATATTCTCGTGTCTTGTCTAGTTTGATCTTTAGTTTTGAGTTTCTTCAATCAAGTCCCTAATTGTTCATATCAAACTTCAATATTTATGCAATTAAGCTCATGATTTGACTAGATTAACTTCTAAAATTTGCAATTCAACCCCCAGACTTTAATTTCTTCCGATTAAAACTTAAATTAACTTCAAAAATCAATTTTTACATGCAATTAAACCCATGATAAATTCAAATAAACCTTGAAAAAAAATCTAATTGAGTCCTTAAATATCTAATTTTTAATTTTCCTCATCAAATTGAATTTTATTTGCTAATACGACTTTCATTAGTCGAAAATACATTGTCAAAATTTTATCTTATATATTTGATCTTCTTCAACCAGACTTCAATAATTTTCTAGCTGTTCTGGTATACTTTTCTCATTAATTATTTTTAAAAAATTTTTCCAATACTTTTTAATTTTTTTGTATTTTCTCTTTTTTTTTCAGATTTTTTGTTTGTTTATGTAGGGCTCCAAAATGAGTAACAACAAGCTCTTTTATAAAAATTTTATTTGTTTTAAATTTCAACATTCAATCCTAATTTGTTATATATTATTTTTTTCAACTTGGTCCTTATTATTTTGATTTATTTTTTTTCCTTGATCCTTTTGTAAAAGTTTTATTAGTTTTCAATTTTATTCTTCAATCCAAATTTATAATATTTTTTTTTCAATTTGATCATCATTCTTTTGATTTTCTTGTCCTTTTGTTATAGTTATTTTTCTTTTCAATTTAAACCTTTAATAAAAACATTATGGTTGTCTTTTAATTTAATTTTTATTTTGATTTTCATCCCCATTCTTTTTAGGCCGATATCAGACAATTACTTCGGCTCGACCCTTTTTGGGCTAAGCTTAGCCTAGTTAGCTGGGCTAGCCCAACCTATATTTTATAATAATATAATATTATATATTGTAATATTTAATATTATATATTAAAAATACAAAAAAATTCTACTTTTTTTTTAAAAATCCTTTAATTTTATTTTTTATTTTTTTTCACATTTTTCTATCAATTGTGTGGTAATATTAGGTTGTATTTTTACACTATAAGATACAAACATGGTATTAAAATACATGACTTTCTCCAAAATATTTCTAAAGAAATTTCTAAAAAAATCTCAAATTTTTTAAATTAATTTTCTTTTTAAAAGATAAAGAAAGAAACAAAAAATATATATTTTATTTTCATGCATACAGTCAAATCCTAAAATTTTTCCAAGCATATCTTCATAAAGATAATAATTTGCATATTTCTCATGTTTTAAAATGAATATCGTAACCAGTTTATAATTATTCATTAGAGTTTGATCAAAATATCAAAAAAAGTCATTTTTTTTAGGGTTTAGATGTAGACTTTAAGAATTTGTGGGGTATAAAACTACACAATAGAGTACACCCTTAGATATTAAATATACAATATGTAAAATAAATGCAATACTAAAGTTTGGATTTTAAAATGGTTAGATTTAATCCGATGAGGTAAAGACTCTCTCACGAAAGAAGATCTACATTAAACCTTTGACAATACCAACAAATAAAAACCTGATCTAGAAAAACAATCAAATAATAATGTATCTTACCTTAGAAAGGGTATACTAAGGGTGATACGTCTTCTCCTTGCATAACCAATTCCTTACCTAAACTCTTGTAAACCATAAGTTTGTAGTAACCATAATACTAAATAACAACTCTTAAATCTTAATTATAATTTTTATAATTAATTAAATAAAAACTTTTTTAACACATCACATCTTATCAGCAGACACGGTAAAAGCTTCGCCATCACCTGACAACTTCACGGTGCACCCACGACAATTATCATATACATCAAAATTCAAAAGCCTTTATTTATTGCCCAAGCTGTATATATATTTAATTAGTCAAGAATGGAATATCTCCATTTATTTTTATAATTAGCAATGCATTGACAAGATGTCATTGATTATTCTTGACACATGGAGGCTATTACAGCCTATTCAAGCCCTTCTAAAAATAAAAGGAAAGGCGGGACCATCCAAGACCAGCAATCTCCTTTCATTCTCAACCACAATACCAGCATCCCCACACAAAGGCTTGGGACGAACTCCGATGAGACGATTTGGGCACCATTGAAAATTGTAGAGGCCTTGATCATTCTTGACGATGTTGAAGTGCCAAGCATTAGAAGATGGAATAGGATCCCTTTCAGCCAAGATATACCTCCTCCGTGTCTCTGGATTCCGCTCACCTACCCTCCATGCAGTAGACTGAGCACAAATTGTTACACCAGTGAATGCAACAGTGAAGTCCCTTGTCTCCCTTATAACAGTATCCGCAACCCGTGGTGTGAATATGACTGAAGTGCCTCGGGACACAACAGGTGCAAGAGGCTTTTGACCAACAAAGAGTGGACATATTGAACCGTTGTTAAGATTAACAAGGGTTAAGCCACCGGCAACATCAGTTACAGCCGGAAGCACGTAGTATTCTACACCACTTCTAAGAGGTTGGCCATCTGCATCAAGCACAGGAGGCCAGGTTTGAGCCATTGTGGATGTGGCCATGAGTAGCCATATAAAGCTCAAGCTTCCAATCAATCTCAACATGGCTGCCTAGAGCTAGCTATCTCGCACAACAAAAAAGAAGTAAATATTATATGTGCTGGTTCTTGAAATTAAGACGCTATGAGCAATTTGTAATCCTTCTTTTCATCCTTTGCTTGAGATTTGCCATCTTTTTATAGTGGAAGGAGTCGACATACCACATTTCTGTTGAGTTTGTTGCCATTAATGTGCAGCAAATGGATGGCATCAACCATTAACTTTTACAGCCACCATTGTTGAAGAAGAGCTGGAGCTGTGGCACCACTCTTGCCTATAAATAGGCACCAGAGAGAGCAGTAAAGTTTGAGCAGAGAGAGAGTAAGGCAGTAAAGAACAAGAGAGAAAGAGGGGCTGGTTAATATATCAGGAACTAGGTAACGGGAAAATGCTAGTACCTAGAAAGTCATTATCAAATTCATAAAGGATTTGAATGTTCAGTTTGACCAAATTTCTAGTGTATACCCACAATTAAAGCAATTGAATTTCCCAAAAAATCGTCTACTTTCAATATCATGTGTGTGGATATGCTAGAGAAAAGTCTGTGTTGTCTTAATTATCCAATTAATTAATTAAAGACAATAAAACAAGGGTTGGTTGGAGCATACTATTCATTTTGAACAATTCCTAGTTTTACTGCTAGAAATTATCAGACAATGAGGAATACTCAACTCTTTATGCTCTTGCTACAGTTACCAATCCTTTTCAGATTACTAGTCCAACCCAAAAAAAACTATATTAATGTTTGAGCAGTTTCTTAAAGCTCCTCTAGTAATCTCACAGCTAGAAATTAGTTGATTTGCAAGGAATTTCGCAATAACTTGTTTAAATCTTTGCATTGTTTGGCAATTAATGTTTCGAAGTCTTGAAACATTAGTAAGATTTTAACTTATATCTGCTATTTTAGAGTATATTATTTCGGCTATTTATTTTATGGTCTTTTTAATATACTGCCTCCATTCTATGCTTCAGTTTTGATTCACAGTTTTGAATGTCTCTGTGGGTTTATAGTATCACAGCTCCAGAAATTTTTTATATCGGTCATGGTGTTTGCAATTTTTTTTTTTTAAATTTCATCACAGGTGTTGTTATGCTTATTCTTTTATATATATAAGATAACTAAATTGAATTCTAAGCATCAAGAAAGGTCTCCATTTATTTCCTGATATTACAATGACACCAAGGCACTTATTCTTCTATGGAGAATAACTTAAGCGCTTCTAAATATAAAATGATTTATTTGTACTATTACAATGCCAGAACGTCATCTACTTATATTTTGCAAAGGAGAAGAACTCAAGCCCTTCTAAAGCTGAAAGGAAATGCAGGGCCATCTATGGTTAAGAACCTCGTTCCATTCTGTTCCAGAATACCTGCAATCCCACATCTTGGCCTCCCACAAGGTGGAGGAGTGTTGCATTCTGGGCAATAGCCAAAAGTATAGGGACCTGGTGCTTGATTACGGCTAATACTAAAGATGGCTGGTTCATCACCAATCACAATAAGTCTCCTTGTCGTCTCTGGGTCTTCCTCGCCTATACCCCATGTAGTATCTGAAACACAAATCGAAGCAGCTGAAAATGCAACAGTGACTTGAGTATTTTCAGTGATGACAGTCTCTCCAGAATTTGTTGGGGTGAAGATGACTGGAAGGCCTTGAACATTACCAGGACCAATAGGAACCTGACCAACATAAGATGGACAAGATCCATTGCGAGTCACTAGAGTTAAACCACCAGCAACATCAGTTACAGCAGGATCTACATAGTATTCTACCCCTCTTGTAACAGGGTTTCCATCAGTATCAAGCACAGGAGGGCCCTGAGCCAAGCATGATATAGCCATCAGCAGACAAATGAAGCCCAAACCTCTAATCAACCCCAACATGGCTGCCTGTGTCAAACAACAAAATTAAATTGTACGAGCTTAGTTATCAACCTTCAACTTGATGAGAAATGGTGTAATTGTAATGTCTTTGCACTTTGTGGTTTATGCATGGTAGCTAGATTTTTATAGGAAATCCGGCGCAGGCAGGCATGCGACTTTTCTACAAGATATCACAAAGTAAGCACGGCAACGAAAAGTCCATCTGTCTATCCTAATCAATTACTGCTTTTACCGACTTGATAAACCTTTGCATCCTACTCTTTAATTATGTATACATGGATGAAAAATTCAGATATTTGAAGTTTCAATTTCTGAGAAGATGAGTAGAATGATAGACAATGAGAGTAAAATGACTATTGATTCGCTCAAATCTATCCCTTCTACGTGAAAAATGGCTCTAATTAGTCCATTGCTAGCTCTTAACCCAACCCTCTACCGCCATTAATCTATGATGTATAATTTGCTAGGTACTGGCTAAATGTGTTGGTCTACCAAATAGTAGCCAATTAGGCAATGAAGTCCTACAAGAAATCCATCACAAAGTCAATAGGGGTTTTGTACTTGGGAACGAATTTCAATTGAGAAACAAATTCAATACGTTTGGGCAAATTGTGAAGGGAGCTAGAGGCTTATATTCATATTTGACTCAGCATTACTTCTCAAAATTATACTACACACCAACACGCTGACGTCCATGACGATCGATGCTCCCTCAAATTCATGAACTTCTGGATAAATTTTCTATTACGTGATATATAGATAGCAACCTAAAAAATTCAAAGACGACAACATCCTTTAAAAATAGTACCTCCAGATCATATATTATAAAATTCTAGCTCCGAACTTGGCGTACTGTTTTTGTTATCGAGACTTTTCTTTCACTGCAATTTGGAATTAGAATTGATCGAAGATGTCTACTGTGTCGTCTTGCGTTTCCTCTAACCAATAAATTTATATAAAATGCATATCCTCCTCACGAAATGGCAATGGAACTGACTCGTTTCCCTTTTAGTACTGTTTTTTTTAATTGATTAAATAGTAATATTAGTACTCAAACTTTTAATTTTTTCAATTCTAATCCTTCAATTTTGGACACCTAAGCACATTGATTCTCAAAGCTCAAACAAACAATTCGAAATGACACAGGAAAAGAAAGATCTCCATTTATTTACTAGTAGTACAACGATGGTATAATTTGCTGAGGATAATCAGCAACTTATGCCCTTCTAAACATGGAAGGCTTGATTTTATTTACTATTACAATGACAACATGCCATATATATCTATATATTTATTTTTGTTATGGAGATCAATGAACCTAATTAGCCCTTACAAACATAAAAGTAAACTCAGGACCATCTAGGACTAAAAATCTCGTTCCATTTTGAATCAGAATACCAGCAGTTCCACACGTTGCCCTACCACAATCTGGTTCGTCGACACATTGTGGGCACCCTTGGAAAGTATAGGAACCTCCTAGTTGATTCCTGCTGTTAATTTGAAAGTAAGATGGTTCAGCTCCAGTCACAACAAATCTCCTTCTCGTCTGTGGGTCTTCGCCACCTATAGTCCATGCAGTGTTTCGAACACAAGTTGAAACCCCTGAAAATGTAACAGTGACCTCTGTAGATTCAGTGATGATAGTCTCTTGAGGATTTCTTGGTGTAAAGATGACTGGAATGCCTACTCGACCGGATCTAGCAGATTCTTGACCAACATAAAACGGGCAAGATCCATTGCGAGCCACTAGAGTTAAACTACCAGCAACATCAGCCACAGCAGGGTCTGCAAGGTATTCTACACCGCTTCTAAGAGGTTCACCTCCAGCATCAAGCACAGGAGGGCTTTGAGCCATAGTGGATATGGCCATTAGTAGCCATAAGAAGCTTAAACTTCCAATCAACCTCAACATTACAAGAAAACAGTACTGTGCTGTTTGTGCTTAGAAACTGAAGAACTTGGTAAGAAACTGAGTAATGTGTTCGCTTTTCAAGGTATAAAATATGTGGGCTGGATATTTATCGGGAATGTGGCACACAAACGGTGGCATGCGGCAGTTGACAAGATTTGAACAATGGAGGCACGGCAACGAAAAGTCCATTTCTCGTATTGTAATTATTGTTGTTAATTTGAACGAACAAGATATTCCTATCCTGTCTGTGTACATGTGGATGACAGTAAAGTAGGAATTCCAAGTTGAATTTCTGATGAGGAGTAACGTTTGAGATAGAGAGAAAACGTCTCCCAGCATAGCCTAATTCTAATCTTTATCTGTTTATTATTATTAATGTTGTTATTATATATATTATTAGGAAGTCCAAAAAATTAATCTTTGCTATGAATGGAGAGTAGAGTCCTCCATCCTTTATCTGAGACTTGCGAAATCTGAGTTGGTTTATATGTTGTAGTTTTGCTGCTTTTGCACATACACTTTCTCTTTGGTATTAACTTGATAAAAATATTGTGCTGTTTTAGTGTGATCTTCCTGAGACATTTCTTCTCTGTTCCTCATTTCTATGGTCAAACCTTCTTGATCAACTTGATAAAAATGCTAGCTTATTTGAACAAAATATTACCAGAAAGCTAATTTTGACTGTCTATCCATTAATTAGAGCCTTCCCTTGTGATCAAACCCAAAATTACTCTTTCAATAAGCATCTTGAAGGTTAATTATCCTACCCATTTAGTTAGTGTCTCGCAGGTAAAGAAATTTGGGACAACTAAGATACACTTTCTATCCGTATTGTTCATGGATGTATATATTACTGTGTGTCTTAGATTTCATTCTCTTCAGGATTCCTGGAATTTAATCATTGGTTTATATCATGAAAATATTATTCTAACAATTGCTAATTTGTTCTCTTTCTGATTTTTTTTTTGTTTTGTTTTTTTGGCCCTTTTATTTTCTTTGCCTGAACTTAGTCCTGACAATGGAGACTGCAACGCAAGAGAAAGCAGAATCTGCGATCCCAGTCACAACATTGTCACCTCCAGAAGGCAACACAACTTTTCTTGGTGGCACAACATGGTGTGTTGCCCTGTCAGGTGTCTCTCAAATTGATTTGCAGAATGCATTAGACTGGACCTGTGGTCTAGGCATGGCAGATTGCAGTCCAATCCAAGAGGGTGGAGCGTGTTTTGATCCTGACACGCTAGTTTCTCATGCCTCCTATGCTTTCAACAACTATTACCAACAAAATGAGAATTCTGAAATTGCTTGCAATTTCGGAGGAACTGCCGTTTTAACTAGAAGGGATCCTAGTAAGAAATCTCTTGCCTTCACCTTCTTTTCGTTTACTTTATTTAGTTGTTCGTTCTTTTCTTGATGATGTACAGAAGAATAGAGTAGAACTCGATTCCTTTAATGAGGAACTTCAAATTTATGCGTCAAATATGACCTTTGGTTTCTATTAATTTGGATGAGAATGATATTTGGGAAAAAAATGGGAACATTTTGAGTGTTCTCAGCAATTAGGCTTCCTTTATGTTTCTTCAAGCACGCCATTTTGAAGTAGGACTCTCACTTTATCTTGCTTGTAGTCATAGGAAAATGTTGATCAGTTTTTTATCTTGAAGATAAGCTAACCAGCAACCTAGCCAAAGAATTATTAGATACTCTGATCTGCAGTAAGTTTATCACTTAGATGCATAGTTATAGGACCCCGATCCAGAGTTGACCTGGCCCAAGGCCCGGGTTGCAGATCGTGATCAACCCGACTCAGCCTGAGCTAGGCTCTCAGTAGGTAGATCATCGACCTGAACTGCCAAGCCGACCTGTTGAGATAAACCAGGTATGTTACTGCCAATTCGATTGGGACCATGACTAATCTACCCCATTTTTAATGTGCAGGTCATGGAAAATGTAGCTATGCTGCACCTGGGTATGCTCTTTTATTTTTTTTTCCTTTCTTTTTAAATTGGATATATGTATATGTTCTTCTTCACACGCTAGTTTCCTCTTCTTCTATAGATTTTTTTTATAAAAAAAGTGTGTGAAAGAGAATCGACATTAACATTCTAAAGTGAAACGCCCTTTTGGAGGGTATTTGCAGATCTGCTGCTAAGTCGCCAGCACCTTCTTTGCTCAAGGGGCGCAGAGCAAACTTTATATGGTCGAAGTTTGCTGGGATTTTTCTGCTTTTGTACTTGAGAAGATGATTATTGGCTGGTTAACTTGTGAATGAAGCTGCTGGTCATTGATTATGTCCCTTTACCAAACTTTATGTCATGGGAAGC
The DNA here is from genome assembly GCA_015852605.2 of Populus deltoides. NCBI lineage: Eukaryota > Viridiplantae > Streptophyta > Magnoliopsida > Malpighiales > Salicaceae > Populus > Populus deltoides. Next base: position 2,580,336 of record CM027576.2, on the reverse strand, counting down.
CATAAGAAATAGGGCTTAAGTTGCATGGTTTCTCTCTATTTTGCTAAGATTAGTACTTCGTAATTGGAATTTTCAAAGTTAATCATATCTTTGCTTATGCTTTAGGAATCTAATTTTTGTTTATGCAATCAAATCTTCCCTCTTGTCCGTCCACATCTCCATTGAATGTGTTATGAGCTTGCTTGTTACGTTCCTTTCTGTCAACTTCATCTACATTCCCTATGGCAGTTGTGCCCGAGGTGGTGGTGAAGATTCAGGGGGTAGCCTCAAATCAGATTTAAGATATTTATATTAAAAAAAAGGATAAAACTACACACTATGCCGTATATTTGCCACATGCAGTCAGCATCCGCAGTCATGGATATATTGTTAGTATACAATTCTTGTATACCGGCAACAATTTAAATACACTGATTAATAAAACATATATCCTTCCATTAGATTTAACTAGTCTTGCTGCTCGGATAAATTTTTTTTATCTAACTTGTAAAAAAAATACAGGCATTGGCAATGTTTCTTACACCACCAAGAAAAACTGTAATTTTAAATAGCAGAAAAGATGCATGTGTTTAACAAAATAATTTAAAAATTATATGTGCTAAATATGTTTGTGGCAACTAAAATTTGAGACGATTAAATTGATTATTTAATTAAACGATATCTCAAATATAATATTACTTATTAAATCTTAATTAATTTTGATTAAACTTAAAGAAAAAACTAGAAACAATCATTAAAGACAACAAAATGAGGGTTTGCTAATATAAAAATAATTATAATGATCTCATTCAAAAACAAATTTAAAAATAAATTTAGCAAAAACAAATTTAGCAACTTTTATCACTTCATCCGCACTGCAAAAACAATCTTCTCATAGCTAACTGGCCGGTATCATCTCTTCTTTTTCAAAAGCAATGGCCCATTGAAGACAAGCGTTCATTCCACCTGGCACAAAGTGACTGATAAAATATAACTTCATCGATCTGTTCTCCCATTTTCATCAGCTGCCAAATAAAGTTTTCTGTCACAGGACTTCGACATTCAATTGGTAGTGCTTTGGAAATTGATATCACCCCACGGCTGGCTTGAATATTGACTGCTTCCAGCTCAGTTAGATCCCTCCAACACCAATCCCTCCACCAAAACCTTTCCTTTTCAGATGATCTCTTTCCTTGATACGAACACATAGTCTGTCACAGGTATTTTCTTCTTCTGCTTACTTTAAAGCCTTGATTCAATGCTCAATGCATCATTTGAATTGATTGTATCCTTTCTTAAATCAATTCTTACCACGTTTGATATCGTTAAAAATGACATTTACTAATTTTGCTTCATGGTTTATTAAGAATAAACTAAAACTGCTCAGTGTTTCACTTGTGCAAATCCCGATGAAAACGAAGCGATCTTCAACTTCTTTTTTTTTTTTTTTTTTTTTTCTTTTTGTTTTTCTGTTTTTTTTTTCTGATTTTCTTTGCCTTTATGGGTTTTTTTTGTTTTTTTTATGCTTTTTTAATGAATTTTTTTGTTTAATTTCTTTTTGTTAATGTTAATTTTTTTATTTAGTTATTAGATTTTCATAACACGAATCCCGAGTTAATCTGAAATTTTTTTTTGCTTTTTTTTAATTAATAACATATACTAAAATTGTTCAGTATTTTACTGTGCAGTTCACAGTGAAACGTTAAGCTATTTTTTTAATATTTTTTTCTATTTTTTTCTGTTTTTCTATTTTTTTCTGTTTTTCAATTTTTTTTCTTTTTCTTTGCCTTTATTGGTTTTTTTTTCTTTTTTTGTGCTTTTCTTATTGAATTTTTTTTTGTTAATGTTAATTTTTTTATTTAGTTATTAAATTTTCATGACACGGATCCCAAGTTTGACGAGTTAATCTGAAATTTTTTTTTCTTTTTTTAATTAATAACATATACTAAAACTGTTCAGTGTTTTACTGTGCAGTCCACAGTGAAACGCTAAGCTATTTTTTTTAATATTTTTTTTTTGCTTTTTATACCTTTATAGGTTTTTTTTTTTTTTTTTCTGTGTTTTTTTTCTTTTAATGAATTTTTTTGTTTAATTTTGTTTGTTAATGTTAATTTTTTTTTAGTTATCAGACTTTCATGACACAGATCCCGGGTTTGGCGGGTTACCTGGTTTGACGAGTTAACCCAGAATTTGTTTCGCTTTTTTTAAAGTTTGATGAGTTAACCCGGAATTTGTTTTTTGCTTTTTTTCTTTTTAATTAATTTTTTTCGTTTAGTTTAGTTTTTTAATGTTAAATTTCTTTCTATTTAATAATCAGACTTTCATGATACGTATCTCAGGCTTGATGGATTAACCCGTTAATGTTTTTTTTCTATTTAGTTATCAAACTTTCATGACGCGAATCAAACTTTTAGAAGGTTGGATTTTTTAATTTATCTTCACTTGGAACATCAACTTCATGATTTATAAACTTTTTTCTTGAGACTCATGCAGATATTGCTCTGGGAAAGTTGATTAAATTGTGATCGAGGCGCAAACAAGATCTTTAAATTGGTTTTTGTCTATTTCAAACAATTGGTAGATAATAACAAATGGTTTGTGGCCACAACAAACTTTCATGTGGCAAAACCCCTTCCTCGAACTCCATCTGTGGCAAAGAAGATTTAACTTTTCGTGGAAGCATCTGGTTTACATAATGTAAACAAATCTATAAGAATAAGTTGGAAGAGTTTATGCATATGTGACTGTGAAACCTATTATTAAATACAATATAATCTAACGGATCATATTTTTTTAAAATTTATTTTATTAATAATAAATCTTTTTTCTATTTATTTATCACACTTTCACGACACGAATTTCATGTTTGACAAGTTAACTCGATTTGGCAGGTTAACCCCGTTGGTTTAGATTTTTTTCTTTTTTTCTCATTAGTTTTGTTCTTCCGATTTCATCTTTTAATATTATATGCAGTCCACAGTTAAAAGGCTGAAACCTTTAGTTTTTTTTTTGCTTTTTGTATGTCTTTCATCGTGGACCTTGCATCAGTGCGATCCACGAGTGAAAAAGCTGATGTTTTCTTCTTTTTTTTTTAATTAATTTTTTTATTTAGTTTGTTGATATTAAATTTTTTTCTATTTAGTTATCAGACTTTCATGACACGGATCTCAGGTTTGACGGGTTAACTCAGTTAATTTAGATTTTTTTTCTTTTTCTTTGTTAGATTTTTTCTTCTTATAATTTTTTTCTTTTATTGTTTCTTTTTATTTAATTTAGTTCATCAATATTAAATTTTTTTCTATTTAGTTATCGAATGATGCCTTTAGTTTTTCTTTTTGCTTTTTTGATGTTTTTATGCTTTTAACTGTGGACTGCGCACTGTAGTACACAGTGAAATGACTGATGCCTTTTTATTTTTTTTTCTTTTTAATTATTTTTTTTATTTAATTTAGTTTGTTAATGTTTAAACGGGTTAACCTGGTTTGACGGGTTAGCCCAGTTAATTTTGTGTTAACCTATCAATTTTTTTTTCTTTTTAGTTATCAAACTTTCACGACAGGAATCCAAGGTTTGAAGGGTTAACCCGGTTTGAAATGTTAACCCGGTTAATTCAGATTTTTTTCTTTTTCTTCATTAATTTTTTTCTTCATTTTGGTTTTTTTTCTTTGTTTTTTTCTTTTTAATTATCACACTTTTATGACATGACCTTGCAGCCAGACGCATATCCAAGACTATTGGGTCTGGTATTGTATTCAGATCCACTTAAACTTGGATCATGCAAGTTTAATGTTATTATTAATATTATAAATATTACTCTTGGATCAAGCGTTGCAACCACACCCAAGACTTTTGGGTATAGCTTTGTAAAAAAGACCTAATATTTTTAAATCTTAATTTTTTTTAAATATTTTTATGTAAAAATTATTGACCCGCGACACCGCGGGGGTCATGCAACTAGTTCTTGCTATAACGGATCTGAGCTACCTCATGAATGAAAATAGAAGAACTGTTCAGGACTTATTAAAGACGCCGATCAAGCGGCACGTTCACATTCACATTTGGTGTCCCTAGCGAAGATCAGTGGTCATAGAAAAAGCTCACACAGACCATTATCGCCTGCCAGAAGAAATGCTTCCAGCCTCAATAGTAGAAGAAACAATATAAAAAATACAGCAAACACAAGCAATACAAATTATAATGAATAGGGGTATTTTTTGTTATTAACGTGTTTTTTTATTTAAATATTGAAGAAATAAAATATTTTAAAAAAATTAACAAAATAATACAATTTGTAAATGTTGCGATTGAAAAACATAACATTTTTGCTTGTCGCTATTGAGAATCGCATCTGTCATAACCCAATTTTTAATCCTTTTATTTTAATTATTATTATTATTTTATTTATTAAAAAGGATATAAAAAAATGATGATGAAAATAATAATAATGATGAAAAACAAGTAAAATAAAATAAATGAAGAATGAATTAAAATTTGGGTTTAGGGCAACATGATTGGAAATTTTGAGGTTTAATTAAACTTTGGAATTAATCTAATTAATCCAATCAAGGGTTTAATTGGTGAATTGATAAGTTTTGAGACTTAATTAAGCTTGAAATTAATTTAATTAATCCAATCAAGGTTTTAATTGGAGAATTGATAAGTTTTGAGACTTAATTGAGCTTGAAATTAATTTAATTAATCCAATCAAGGGTTTAATTGGATAATTGATAACGTTTGAAACTTAATTTGACGTGGATTTAATTAAATTAGTGAAATCAGGGACTTAATTGAATAAATAACAAAGTTGGGGTTAATTGGGGGTCAAGATTGCAAAATTAAAGTCCAAAGACTAACTTGTAAAAGGCGCCGAAATACAGGGGTCCAATTACAAGTTAACTAGGGGTTTAATTACAAGACTTCCAAAACTTTAAGGACCTAAATGAAAATTTCCATTAAACACTCCACTGTTCATCTCCTCCATCCCGATTCAACAGAAACGGCTGAGAACGTGGGTAACGTTTTTGCCCACGATGTGCCATTAATACATGCTAGGAGGTGTATGTGTGTTGGTTGGCTTATAAAGATTGAGAACAACAAGGAACGCGGGAGGCAAAAGTGGAGAGAACCGAGGCTGAACAGAGAGAGAGACGAAAAAAAACAGTGGAGAGGAAGAAAAAACCGTAGAAAAAGCTAGCGTACCACAGATTCACCCTCATCTTCAGAGCACAAATTCACAGACTAGAAAAAAGAACGGGCAGATACAGGGGAGAGTTAGACATAGAGATATAGAGAGAGACTTAGAACAGGGGTGAACCCAGGAGACGAACACAGAAAAAAAAACACAGGAGCGAGCAGGGGAAGAGCACAGACGAAACAGGGGAAGCACAGGGAAGGAGAAGGACACAAAGAAACCAGAGGAACTTTTAAGATTTTTCCCAGAACCCCGTAACAGAAAACTAGCCTTCCCTCACCCTGAAGGACTGACCTTACCAAAAAAAACAAAGAGAAACGAAGAGGAGAGGAGGTAGTGTCGGCCAGCCAAAGCTTCACCATCGTTTCCATCGCGTCTCTGCTTCCCTGCGCCCAGGTAAGCCATTTTGCTTTCGTTTTTGTACATTCATTTTGAATGTGATGTTGCACGGTGCGAAGGTAAATTAATTACCTTCGCACTGTGCATGATGCCCGCGTGGAGCCAATCCACGCGTGCTTCTTGCTGACTTGGCCCAGCCGGGTCACTGGCTTGGGCCAGTGACCGGGCCGGGCCGGGTCAAGCCCGACCCATGTAATGAGTCGGGCCCACCAAAAATATAAAAAAATATAAAAAATAAAAAAACAGAAAAATTGAAAAAATTGATAATAAAAAATGTGTATGCATGAATAAAAATAATGTAAATTTATTGGTTTATTCACTGACGCCAGAGTCAAGAATAAAAATACTGGTTTAAATTTATATTATTTTTATTCGTTGTATTTTATTTTATTTAGCTAGAAAAATAAAAAAATATGTGCATGCATAAAAATAAATTTATTTTTATTTATTTATTCACTAGCGCTAGAGTATGGAATAAAAAATATTAATCTAATTTTTTTCGTAGCTACGAATTTTTACCAACGCCAGAGTTGGAATTATTCGAGCTCGAATATTCACTGGCGCTAGAGTCAGAAATATTGCAAGTATACCATCAGAGCATAAACCAATAAATATTTAGCAATTTAAGACAAAATCAGCAATGCAGTCTGCCTCAGGCAGGACGTTTAAGGGGTGATAATATCTTCCCTTTTACGTAACCAATCCCGTACCATAGAATCTCTGTTGACCAGTTAGGGTTCCTAGTGACCATAATACTAGGTGGCGACTCCTTAAACAAGACTTTTTCCCCTAAAAAAACCAGATGCCAGATATCTGTTCTTTTTTCATAATCAAGAATTATTTTTAGGGTTGCCGCGATGTCGGGTGCGACAACATCGTTAAAAAAGTATATGAAATGGCCTATGCATGAGGAGAGAGGAGAAAAAAAAAGAGACTCTAGAGATATGCTGAAACTCTGATTATGACATCAATGGTACAATTGAGAAGATCTCAATGAGACAAATCTAACGATACCAAGAAAGATTACTAACGATGATCCAAGCGTGTCACACTTATCGTCCAAAGATGAAAGGTAACTCATTTGTCTTTGATTGTATGTGTAGTTCACTTAGGTTACTATTGGTGACCTTCCTTTGTGTTGTTGGATCTGTCTTATTAAGATATTTGTAATGGTACCAATGATGTTGTAAATGGAGCTTCGGTGTGCCTAAAATGCGTTTGTTTTTCTTTCGATCCTTTTCTCTCTCTTCTCTATATTGTAATCAAAGCTTCATCATGTTTTATATGTCTCTTTTCTTTTTCTCTCTCCTTTCTCTTCACAAATTACATTAAGGTGAGAGGAAAGGAGAAAAGAGAAAGAAAGAAAAAAAACTAGAAACTCATCAAAACTTCAATTACAATACTATAGGTACCATAAAAAAAGATTTTAATGAGATTGATTCAATGACACAAAGGAAGGTCACTAATAGTGACATGAGTGGGTCACACTTGTTGTTAAAGGCTAGTGAGTCACTCGTCACCTTTGAGCAGCAAGTGTGACACACTCGGGTAACTATTTATAACTTTTCTTAGTGTTGTTGGGTTCGTATTGTCAAGATCTTTTTTATGGTACCAGTGATGTCGTACTCAGAGCTTCAATGTGCTTCTAGGGTGTGTTTTTTTTCCCTCTCTTCTCTTATCTCTCGTCATGTGCATCACATTTCACTAGTTTTTTTTTCCCTTTTAAAATATCATGATTTTGAGTAGCTATAAGTAAGAATGTCACGTTTTATTATCGCAACATATATAAGTTGTTCTATTTTACTATTTTTTTAAAATGGTGTTATTTTATCAATATTTAAATAAAATGTGCTATTTTTTTAAAAGAAATCTGAATAGAATCGCTATACAAAATAATTTTAAATAATTTTTAAATAAACTCAAAAACTAACTTAAACAAATTAGTAAATTTAAAAAAAATAAAAAATAAAATAAAAGCTCTTTGACCATAAATATCTTTGAGAAACTATCCTCTAGCCTCCTCATTATGACAGATTCACAACGGAGTGATCAAACCCATTTGCATCAGTCAACCTTGGACAGTGCTAAAAAAAGATTGACACGCCTCCCTTCAACTCCATTAAAACCTTTTCCTCTTCACATAAGTGCTAGAGTACATGGTTCCAAAACCCAGCTCAGCCCTGCAAATAATCTCAAAGATTCATTGACCTGGCCCTGAACAAAGTTGGGATTTCTTTCAGACCGACCATGCAGTTGATTCAGAGAAACCCAGTAGACTTAGCATCTCAATTAGGTGATTTGAGAAACCCAGTAGACTTAGCATCTCAATTTGGTGATCTTATCAAAGTCTAGATGATATCCCATCAACGTTTTTTTTATAAAAAAAACAATATTTTTTTCAAGTTTTCAATTATTTTTAGATCAGCTTTAATTGTTAGGAGTATATGCAATTATCTTTCGTCGCTGCATAAGAGCGAGGCCATGAGCGGGGCCCGGTTGGAGAACACTGCTAGAGGAGCGACGGCGGGCTGCATAACACTGTTTCTATCGAGATTAGTTTTAGAAATGAAAATGGTTTTTAAAGTATTTTTTATTTAAAAATATATTAAAATAATTTTTTTTATATTTTAAATATAAACATATTAAAATAATTTAAAAATATTAAAAAATATTAATTTAAAGTAAAAAAATTTTAAAAAATTTAAACGTTTTTTAAAAATACTTTTGAAACCCTAGGCTTTGCTGACCTTTCCATCTTCCAACATTTTTTCTAAGAACATGTTGTATAAATAGCCCCATAATCGAACCAACTAGATGCTTTTTTGCATCATATGTTGTATATGTATCGATCCTGCTAATGAACTCTCTGCAATTTCATTTTCCAGCTTCATAAAAGAATAATTTTGCCATTGACACTACGTGAGTTCATTCCAAGAAATCCAAAATAAAAAAGTTGGGATTTTGCCATAACACCATTCGAGACATATAAATTAGACAATTTCATTACCATAAGTTGGAGTTCTTTTCAGACAAATAAGCGTTTCCAACACCACATCAGAGCATGTTGGAGGAAAAAAAAACAACAAAGATAACATTTTTAAAGGTGTTTCACACACAAATACAAAACAACCTTATAGAACAGCCATTTAACACACAAATACATGGTTCCATACATACAAGTTATGCATAAAACACCGGGAGAATTATTTGTAGACTAAGGAGTGGTAAGGACTGGAGCAAGAGATGGAGGATTTGGAATGTCTTCGGATCCTTCTAGCATCAAAATCACATTCTTGATAGAGGGACGTAAAGCCAGATCACTCTGAACACACCATAGTCCAATCTTCACCATTCTTTCCAATGACTCGTATTCTACATGTTCATCCTTTAGAAGCAAATCCAACTGTCCAGCTACGAAGCATTGATATGCCCACCTGGAAAGAATCATTTCATCTTCTGTTGAAACGTCTGCTTTTATACTGCTTCTACAACAGATGATTTCCAGTAGCACAACTCCAAAGCTGTAAATATCAGCTTTTATTGATATCAAGGCATTGTTCTGCCATTCTGGTGCCAAGTGCCCTCTACTATGTGAGAGGAGGGCCATGGAGCTTCTTATCTTGTCCGGATACAATAGCTTTGATAACCCGAAATCGGAGATTTTTGCTATCCAAGAATCATCCATGAGAATGTTTTGAGGGGTTATATTGCCATGGATGATGCAGGCCTCGCACTCTTCATGTAGATAGAGAATTCCTCGAGCTATGTCTAGAGCAATCCTTATTCTTTCTTTCCAAACTGGGCGCCTCTCAGCCGTGAACAGAAGATCTGCAAGTGTGCCGTTCTTCAAGTACTCATAGACGAGAAACCTCCTAGAGTGGTCAAAACAAAAACCAAGCAATCGAACCAAGTTCCTGTGGTATGTTTGTCCAATGATTGGTATTTCGGCCTGGAAATTTTTTTCCCCTCGGTCTAAAACTTTCTCCAGTCTCTTAATTGCAACAGTTTTTTGACCCCCATTTATTTTCCCTTTATAAACTGCTCCAATTGAACCCCTGCCCAACTCTTCCCTGAAACCATCTGTAGCTTTCTCAAGCTCATCATAAGAAAATGACTGCAGGGTAAACTCTCCGGTCAAGCTTATGATTTCTGATAGCTTTTCGTATAGAAAAGCTCGATCCCTGTACACGAAGAAAGTAGAGATTGCAATGCCGAAACATAAGATAGCTATAGAGCAAAAAATTATAGCAAGAAACATAATTAAACTTTTCTTGCTTTCTATAATGATTTTCTGGCCTGGGTTTGTTTCTTCCTTGAAGAAGGCTGTAGATGATATGGTTTTACTCTCTCTACCATACCGAATTGGAAAAGTATACTTTTCACACTTCGCATCCATATATAGAGCAACGTCACAATGACAATCTTCCAGGCAAGACAAACGACATTTTTCCTCTTCGAGCTCTTCGGCAGAATAAGGATCTCGTTCAAACAATAAATTCTCTATTTCGGTGACATGGTACTTTCTCCCTTCTTTCCTGCCTGCACAAAAACTTTCACTGGCATTCCTGTAGCATCCGTTGAATTTCTCATTGGGATCATTGAAAACAAATCCAGGATAACATGAACATTCATAATTAGTGCCCGTTCCTGAGCAATAACTGTTGAAGTCACAGAAACCATGAACATCACACTGATTATTCAATGCAGACCACTCAACATGCACACTCCAGCTAGTTTTACTCTCAATACAGTGTGAATACAGCCTGAAAATCCCATCAGCATCAAGTGTCGCACGAAAAATTGTAGTGCTGTTCTCACAGGAATAAGAACTGTTTGCAAATAAGAGTACTTGTGGTTCAGATTTGTAAAGATTCATGAACAGATGTCCCTGGAGATTGAGAGAGAGATTCAACCCCACGTTATTATCAGTATAACTGGACCAGTAAGCATCATTAGGTAGATCAGCACTGTTTCTAGGGTAGGCCACAAGGTTTCCATCGGTTTGCATCCCGAGTAGAAACCTTCCACTTGAGTGATTTGAGCTCGACACACTTGAAACCAATTCTTGAGACTGAGTGAGACTCTGGCCTCCTATAATGGTGTCGGTTGGAAAATCAAAGCTTTGCCAAGTTATATTACAATCACTGTAAAGCACGAAATTACCAGAATCAAGCATTGAAGCTGAATCTGATACAGACACATCAGCCATTAGATTCTCATAGCCTTGCCCGGTTCGAAGAAGCAGCTTACCCTCTACCGAGAAGTTAATTGTAGCATCAGAGGAGACTGGTGGATCATCTCGATTTGCAGTCCAGACGACTGTGTTATCAGGTTGACCGATCAGCCATATTCCTATGGCAAATCCATTTCCTTGTGGATAGAAGCCAAATGCAAAATGGCCTGAAGGGGAGAGCCATGAAAGTAAGTTGGAAGTGGGAGATAACTGAGAATCCAAGTGTATTTCACCACATTGGTTTGGTTGAGTTCTTGTTTCTACAAAGAGTAGAAATAGTATGAGAAGCAAAAGGCATGATTCCAAAGCCATGCAGGAAGGAAGGAGGTGGAGAGAGAAAAACAGATACAGAAAAGATAGCTATTGCTTGAGACCTGAGAGCATTCGGACTAATTGTCAAATAGAAGAAAATTCTACCCAACTTCAAAACTAAAACCGCGTGAAATGATGAATGATTTGTTTGCTAGCAGTAGAAACTTTAGTACCGGTCCTACCGCCCCAGACCTGTCTGTAACTGTGGTATAGTTTTCCATAAAAGTCTCTCAAAGTTACGTGTAAGACCCAACTAGCTGAGTCGTTGTCTTCATTTACTGATACCCAAAAGCACTCTTCCAAGAAGACAAGATGCTGTTGTGGATTCCTTTGTTAAATTTTGGGATATAATAGATACTTAGAGCTTGAACTGCTATCTTTTCCCAGTAAAGATTCTCTCAATAAAATTTCATCAGTTCTAGTGATAACGTGAAATGTTCATCACAAAACAAATTTCCTAGAAAAAGAAAAGACCTGCAACTCTAAAACATTTCCGATTCACCAGAAACAATTACCGTATATATATGGAACAAGCTTTAATATTTTCTATATATAGAGTGGCCATTAATAATTATCAAAGCACATTGAAATTGGAGGAAACAGAACATAAGCATGCTTCATGTTAGTATTACTACACAATCAAGATCATCATGCTCTTTAAACTACTGCTTCCATAACTTCCCCACCCCTAAAACCAATAAATTATTTCTTTATTTGGGAGTGCTCCTACACCTATAGGAAACAAGAGACTTTTAGAGAAAGCGGTTGATAGTTTTCCTGCGTAGACACGCATACATGGACACTTATGCTGAAGCTAAGTTGGGCGTGGAGGAACAGATACATCAGTAATTCCTTCTAACATCATCACAACAGTCTTCATAGAAGGGCGGAGACCTGGTTCATCTTGAATACACCAAATGCCGATCATAACCATTTTCTCCAATTTCTGCCTGTCTACATCTTCACCAAGATCAAGCCTGTCAAATTCTCTTGCAACCAAAAGCTCGTATGCCCATTTAGAAAGTAGAACTTCCTCTGGTTTTGATTTGATTTCCATGTTTCTCCTGCAGAAAACAATTTCCAAGAGCACAACTCCGTAACTGTAAACATCTACCTTCACTGATGTTGGAGTGCTGATCTTAGTCCATTCAGGTGCCATATAACCTGGTGTCCCTCTGGCTACAGTCAACGTTCTTGTTTGATCAGGCACTAACAATTTTGCCAGCCCAAAATCAGAGATCTTAGCAGTCCAAAAATCATCCATCAGAATGTTTTGAGGCTTTATATCACAATGGATGATTGGTGCTTCACACTCTTCATGCAGATATAAGATCCCTTTAGCAATATCTAGAGCAATTTTCACTCTGTCGCTCCAATCTGGAATCCTTTCATTTCGGAAGAGAAGTTTTGCAAGTGACCCATTGCTCATGTATTCATATACTAGGAGCCTATGGGAACCCTCAGTGCAGTAGCCAAGAAGCCGAACCAAATTCTTATGATGAGTTTTTCCAATTGAACGCATCTCCGTCAGGAACTCCCTTTCACTTTCACTGACCACCTTCTCCAGCCTCTTCACCGCAATAGCCTTTTTACCTTTGTATAAAGTCCCTTTGTAAACAGCTCCAGAAGATCCTTTCCCCAACTCTTCTTTGAAACCCTTGGTTGCTTTCTTAAGCTCACGATAAGAGAATGCTCTCAGAGTGAGCTCACGGGCCAAGCCAAAATTTCCACTTTCCGTCTGCATTCTACCCTTAATGACTCTCGACTTAAAGATGAAAAGGCCAGAGATTGCTAGGGCGACTAAACACCATGTGATGAAGGCTAAACTCATAACAAGAATTAGTACCACTGCCTTCTTGCTTGTCCTCTGGATTACTGAAGGCACCATTCCTATGGCACTGGAATGGTTGCTGCTTTTGATACTCTCCAAAGCCACCTTGAAGAAAGATTTTGATGATTGATATTGCGTTTTCGAAGCATATTTCACTGGGTACTTCTGTTTCGTGCAGTTCCCTGATTTGTACAGCGCACCAGCACAGTTACAATCCTCCAAACAGGACTTTCTGCAACCTTCCTCTGACATTGATGCTTGAAAATAAGCATTGTTATCCCACGCAATTTGGTCCATAACAGTAATGTTATATAGCGATGACATGTCGTTTGTATGTTTGCAGGATCCTTCGTTGTAGTCTCTCTCACATCCACGAAATCTCTGGGTGGGATCAACGTAAGCAGTTCCAGGAAGACAAAGACAGTCAGGTTGATCATCATCATTCATGGTGCAGTAGCTGTTGATTCCACAGAAACCTCTCACTTCACACTGTATCCATGGTACATACCACATAAGGGAAATGATGTACTTAGCTACGCCATCGAAGTTATGGGAATACAATCGGAAAATTCCATCATAATCCAATGTTGCCCGGTAGATAATTGAGGTGCTGTTCGATTCTGAACCAGAGGATATCACGGTTTTGATTTTGCGCAAGGTTTGGTTAATGAGTAACAGATCTCCTGTACCAGTTAAAATTAGATGGATACCAGGATTATCAGAAGTTCGAGAGCTCCAATACGCATCCAGTGGAAGGTCTAGAGTGTCTACGGGATACAAAACAAGGTTCCCATCATCTTGCATTTTAAGATGAAACCTTCCCGTGGACAAATCGATTGCAGATGCACGGGAAAACAGTTCACCCCCTTTGTATAGATTCTGTCCTCCTAATATAGTATCCGTAGGAAAGCTAAAACTTTCCCATATTGCTTCGGAACGTTCATTGTAGAGCACAAAATTCCCAGAATCAAGCATTTGAGCATATGAAGCTGACCCCGTAAAATTAGCAATGAATATCTCTTCATCAGTTGCATTATTTCTTTGCCTTCTCAAAAGGAGCTTACCTTTTTTGGTCAACTCCAATGTAGCATTTGATGACACATGAGGGACATCTCGGTTTATTGTCCAGGTGATTGTAGCATCTGGCTTACTCGCCAACCAAATTCCCACTATGAAGCCGCTGCCCTGTCGGTAGAACCCAAAAGCAAAATGACGAGAAGGGGAGCGCCATGAAGTTGGTGGGAAATTGGTGGAGAGTGAAGAACCTAATTCTATCGAGTGTGTCCGGCTCTGCTGGGGACTTACAGGTTCGTAAATCCAAAAGAAAAACACAAGCAACAAAGCAGAATAGGCTGAAGCCATATGATAATGCTAGCGTTCTACTTCCTCTCAGGAAAGACTGGTGACATATAAGAAAGTGCTTTTTTTTTTTCAGAGGATGCTAAAAACATGGTAACATTATGAATTCCCATGAGGACAACTCAAATCATAGACAAGTGGGTTCCATTAGCAATGAATGAGATTAGGGAAACTGGTCCCACCTCTGGTGAACTTGACTTGTGTCTACTTCGACGTGCAAATTAATTGGTCCAAAACGTTCGGGGAAAAAAAAAATATTGTTATCAAATATCCTTATCCTTTTGTTCTTTAATATTTATTATATTTTAAATATTTCATCCTTAAATCCTAGTCCCCTATATTCCTCATCCAAATTTTTAGCACATTCCAAGTATAATCAAAGTGTTTTGGAGGGGTGAAAGTATGAGGAATGGCTCTGGGAAGAAAGAAAACGAGAGGGAAACGTGATTTCCAAACAAAAGAGATGTTGCCTTAGGGTTCGCATTTTTACCTTTGTATTTGTAGATTTTTTGGTATTAAATGTCATTAAAATGTTTTTAAACTTTATTTTACTAAAAAAATAGGTTGGAGTTTAGAAATATTTTTTACAATTTAATTTTAGATTTTTTATATTAATTTAAGAGTTTTTTTAAGTTAGAAATGAGTTCATTAAAGTATTTTATTTTATTTTTAGGTAAGAAATGATTGAAAAGTAGTTTTTGAGGTAAAAAACATGAATTCTGATTTTTTGACCATCTCCGATACCTGAAATCTTTGCTAATAGATGATGCTTTGCAAATTTGTTTTTTCATAGGAAATATATATTTTTAAGAATTTAACTCATAACCTTTCATACAAATATCTATTTTAATTATAAAAAAACTAAATAAAAAAAAGAAGTTTAAAAAAGTACCCGCAAATCAATGTTTATTAAAAGATTATTAATTAATTATCAATGTAGGCGCTATACAAATAATACTATTTATAATTTATCTATAATCTTGTTCAGATAATACAGGTAAAGTCTTTCCGCGTAAAGTCTTTTTCATGCTATTAAAACTTTGAAGGGACGTAGAATTAAAACGCTTCATAACTTTTATGACTTTGATTATTCAAAGCCGCCCTTGATGTTCCATCTGAGAAAAGAATACGAAATCAAATCTTCATAACTTTTATGACTTTTATCTCCATTGAATGATTATGAGCTTGCTTGTTACGTTCCTTTCTGTCTACTTCATCTACATTCCCTATGGCAGTTGTGCCTGAGGTGGTGGTGAAGATTCAGGGGGCAGTTGTGCCTGAGGTGGTGGTGAAGATTCAGGGGGCAGTTGTGCCCGAGGTGGTGGTGAAGATTCAGGGGGTAGCCTCAAATCAGATTTAAGATATTTATATTAAAAAAAAGGATAAAACTACACACTATGCCGTATATTTGCCACATGCAGTCAGCATCCGCAGTCATGGATATATTGTTAGTGTACAATTCTTGTATACCGGCAACAATTTAAATACACTGATTAATAAAACATATATCCTTCCATTTGATGGTTGTGGCATCTAAAATTCGAGACGATTAAATTGATTATTTAATTAAATGATATCTCAAATATAATATTACTCATTAAATCTTAATTAATTTTGATTAAACTTAAAGAAAAAACTAGAAACAATCATTAAAGACAACAAAATGAGGGTTTGCTAATATAAAAATAATTATAACGATCTCATTCAAAAACAAATTTAAAAATAAATTTAGCTATTTTATTCAAATGAATTTCAAGAAAAAAATAATAATTCAAGGCCTTAAGAAAGAGCCCATGAGCGTGGGAAAATAAAGGCCCCCTTTTAGCCCAAAAGAGCGGGCAAGCTTGCAAGGGCTTGCAAAGGCAGGCGTAAGAGTGTTGAAAATGTAGTCTTGCTACGCAAATGACTTTCTTGGAAAATAAAAATAAAAATTGAACAGTATTCAATTAACAAAAAAAAAAAAAGAGTAAAATGTAGAAAAAACCAAAAAAAAAAATTAAAAAAAACACCCATGTCAATTTTTTTTTTAATTAAAGATAACTTATTAACACGTGGATCAATTATTTTTATAATTGGAATATGTAATTGTAATATTTTTTTTTATTTTTAACTAGAACCCACTAATTCTCTCTCTTTTCTCAAATCAAGAAATTAAAAATAAAATATTACATCAAAAGTGAATTTTTAAAAATTAAAAGGACTTTAAATGTATCATTTGAAATTTATAAGGATCAAAATCAACTTTTCATGTCAAGTTTTAAAGTGCCACCTGGTCTTTCAATTTTATTTTTTCACCTTATACTCTACCTTTTAATTTTGCTCATAGTTAACAAATTAGACCCGATTGTCCATCAATTTGACCATTAAAAAAGTTGGATAACAACCAATAAAGTATTTATCTAGCGGTTAAGATGTCGTTATATCCATAAAAATATGAGAACATAAGTTTGATTTCAAAAAAACATATTTGTTAGAAGAGATAGTTACGAAACTCGAACAAGACTAGTTTCACTCTTTAAAATGGATGTTAGAAAAAAAAAAGTGATTTCATAAAAAAAAAAAAAAAAAAAAAAAATTAAATCACTAAATCCGCGGTGATTTATAAGTGCATGCATAATAATTTTTGCACAGAAAAACCACTACCATCAACTAGTACTATACAACTTCACCCCCCTGCAACTTTTATCATTTCATCTGCATTCCACTACGTTGACAGCAAATGCAATCTTCTCATAGCTAACTGGCCCATATCCATCTCTTCTTTTTCAAAAGCAATGGCCCATTGAAAGCAAGCGTTCATCCCACCTGGTACAAAGTAACTGATAAAATATAACTTTATCTCTGTTCTCCCATTTTCAAGCACTTCATCAGCTGCCAAATAAAGTTTTCTGTCACAGGACTTCGACATTCAAATGGTAGTGCTTTGGAAATTGATATCACCCAACAGCTGGCTTTAATATTGACTGCTTCCAGCTCAGTTAGATCCCTCCAACATCAATCCCTCCATCAAAGCCTTTCCTTTCCAGACAATCTCTTTCCTTGATGCGCAACACATAGTCTGTCACAGGTATTTTCTTCTTCAGCTAACTATAAAGCCTTGATTCAATGCTCAAAGCATCGTTTGAACTGATTGTATCCTTTCTTAAATCAACTCTTACCACCTTTGATATCGTTAAAAATGACATTTACTAATTTTGCTTCATGATTTATTTTGCTATGACGGATCTGAACTACCTCAGGAATGAAAATAGAAGAACTATTCAGGACTTATTACATAAGCCGATCAAGTAGCATAGAGCTTTGAAATGATGTAATTGTCCATCGACCACTTCATCAAAAACCTTGAAACATAAACTGTTCGGTGAAGTTTATGAATTGGTTTTGACCAGTAACCATAGAACTTTGAAATTATTTACGATCGTAATCGTAATCGTAATCATCGTCATCATCTTCGTCTTGGTCATAAACATATTGGTGTGAAATGCTAGTAGTATTGCCAAAGGAAACCTGGTCACCAACCATTAGTGGTCGCCAAGTTGTTGAGCCAAGACTTGCTGAAAATCCATGAGGGTTTGCTATATAATTTTTGGGGACGTATTGTTGCACCACAAGAACTGATGCATGCGACGCGAAATTTGATGAAGCCAGTGTATCCCCCATGGTTCCCAATTCCTGACAGCTATTCCAGTCTGATAACCCTGATGTGAGCACTGATCGTGTTTTCTCCCCTCTTCCAACTATATAGAGATCAAAATCTGCATCATTTCGTCTAATTTCCGCAAGAGTTTCATCCCCATTATTAACCACTTTCTCTGTGTAAGTAATGGACTCATCATCAAGAGTCTTGAACATAAACTCGTATGTATAATCATCATCAAGCCTCTTTTCCCTCTCCTCAATCGTCATGGAACTGAATAACTCATCATGACTGTTTGAGCCGTGTTCTGGAGTGGATTGTGCTGCTATTCTACCTGGAAGAAATCGAAGCACCGTTAAACTTATGCCAGGATGCCCTGCCATTCGCCACGCATAAGCCAATGCCTCCCTGTCATCAGGGCCACCAATGAATATCATAGCAATTCGGTGCCCTTTTGAACTAGAACTGTTCCTTGCGGGACCTGTTTGCATGATGGAACCGAGTCCACGATCAACCAGTAGACCCACAGAACACGTTGCGTTTTCCAGCACATATTGGTTCATAGCTGGAAAAGTCGATTTTGCATCCTCTACTCGGCCGTCTGCAGTTAAGACTGTTTGGAATGGTATGATGATGAGGGAAACTCGCTTGTCCAATGCAAGGCTGCAAATATCCTCATGCATATTCTCATAAGGTGAAATTGCAGTGATTGTTTGAACCGACACAGCTCCGTTTCTCTTCTCGTATGATTTAAAAGCAAAGATAATTTGGTCCGATTCTGATTTTGCTCGGATAGGATTGCTCATGCTTGTCATGGAGTGGTCATGAACAATTAGCATCGCTGTGTTCCGTCCAGTGAGCTCTACCAAGTGGACGGCGATGACACAGATAGGGAAGTCTGGGCCGGCATTAGAGGCTTCAAGGAGGCTAATCATGCATGGTGCATCACGATTTGAAAGAACACATGCAAGGATTTTAAATTCTACCCCATTTGTCAGTACACTCTCAATGGTCCTGTGCTTGTATCTAAGCAATTTTTTTCTAGGCTTATATGTGGCAGCAACTATTGGCTCCACCAAACAAGTCATGGCCAAGGCTGAAAACACCATTAAGGTAAATGTTTGGTTGTTTAGAACCTGGGAAATGAGATGATCTTTAGTTAATTTCTGTAATTAAGAAATTCTTGATCTCCTATACTATATAGGAAATATGATTTCTGCAGAACATGCATGGTTCATACCTTAATATTCCGGCCGGCATTAATGATAATGATCGACATAACTCCTTTAGTGTTCATTATTACTCCAAGAGCAAAACCATCCTCCATTGGCTTGTTGTGGAGCAGAAAGACGAGCAATGTGCTCAGTATCTTTGCTCCAAAACTAAGGAATATGATTATAATTATTGCATACCATGGAGTTTCTTTCAGCATAAAACCAGCATCAGTTCGGGTCCCTGAGGTTAAGAAGAAGAGGGGCATCATAATCCCAGAGACAAAATCATCAAGCCTTTCCATTAGTTTCATTCTGATAACTTCTCGACGAGGCATAATAACTCCTAACATGAAACTACCAACCATAGAATGCAAACCAAAAGCATCAGTGATGAATCCGAAAAACACAATCCAACCCAAAACAAACCATATATGTTGCTCAGTGAAGTCGTCTCCTTTGACAGCATGGTTAGCTATCTTTGAGATTACCGGACGGATCACAAAACCACAGAGTAAAACGAAAGCAAGGATAGATGGCAAAACATAATATGGGCGAGCATTGAGCAATGCCATTGCAACCACAAGAAGAATCCAAGTAAAGAAGTCACTGCTAACAGCTGAAGACATGGCCAATCTTCCCATATCGGTGCGAAGGAGCTTGAGGTCTGTGAGAACTTGAGTAACGTCAGGGAAGTTGGTAGCAGTGAGAGTAATAGCCCAGAATATGGAGCCCTTAAAGCTGCTGATTTCCTTTGCATTACTATCAAGCAGTTGAAATAGATAAAATAAGCCAAAGCCAAAGCCAAGTGGAATCAGAATTCCAGATATGGCGATGCGAATAGCCTCCGATCCACTGTTCATGATGGGTTTTAGGTCCATTTCTAACCCAAATAGGAACATGTAGTAAACGAGTGCCAAGTTTGCAAATGTTTCCAACACCTTGACAGCCTTAAAAGGAAGGACGTGATCGAAAAACAACGGGGTAGTTCCAAGTGCTGATGGGCCTAGCAACACCCCAGCCTGTGCATACACAATCTAACATAATTGATACCATCAATTATCCAATGTGCATGCATATGCTTTTTTTTCTTGTTACAAAAGAGAGAATTAAACTCAAGACTTTTGAGATGGAAAAGAACACTATACTACAAGTGCATGCATATGTTAATTGTTTGATACAAGATAATTTTTGTTAAACACATAGATTTAAATTAAGTAATGAATATATATATAACTTTTGATTCAATTATTAAAATTAGACTAATTTTTTTTTAGAAAATTCTATAAATTCTATTTCCTATAAGGTTAATGTCCCAAATAAGGCTTAAATTTTTCTCTTTGGGATTTGTTATATTTTTCTAGTTAATTTAGGATTTTTTTCCTATATATTTAGTTTAGAGTTTCTTTATTATTTTCTTTGTTTTATTAAAATTTTTTTGCGTTACTTAAAAAAACATAGTACAAAGAAAAAACAATAAATTAAGGTCATAAAAGAAAGGCTATATGAAAAGAGCTTGAGAAACCCTAAATGTACACAATTTTCATAATAATAGAGAATACTCTAAAGTTTATTTTCAATAAACAAAATTGAATATTACAACTCTCCTAATATGCTTAAATAATACAAAAAAAAATAAATCTAAAATAAAACATGAAAAATAATAAAAGATTTTTAAACTAAATAAAAAAAATCCTAAATCAACTAGAAAAATAAAACAAATTTTAGGTACTAACCAAATTTGAAAGTCTTATAGACCTCTAATGATTACAAAATATTAACTTTATAGGAAACAAAACATCTAAGATCTCATGGAAATTTCTTAACTTGATTCAATAATTAGATGAAAGGTATTTTCGTTGCTTGACTACACACATCATCGTTCTTCCCACATACTCGGGGGTTTACCCTAGTTGCTTACAAGGTTTCATGACTCAAATTCGATGAAATGCACAAGAAAAAAAAATAACTTTTGGTAAATGTAGTGCAAGTCTTTTTAGTTAAAATTAAAGCATTGTTTTTCCATAAGTTTTGATCTATATATTTACGAATCATTGTATTAGCATGAAGAAGGATAAAAGAGCAATCAACATTAGTAATTGGCCTAGAAAATGAACCATGAAACAGCAATTAACAAGTTTGACCTTACAGTTATAAGAGCAACTATACTGGGTTGTCGCAGAGGCCTGAGGATCAAGAGGAGAAGGCGAGTGGTGAACAGGACAACCGATACTTGGAGGACAAAGAGAGGGAGGGATGTCGTCAAAGCACTTGTACTTTGGAAATAATTGCCACCAGTTTGATTTACGTAGTAACATGCTTCCGAACCATCCTTGGTACGATTTACTAAATATCCAGATTCAGCCATGGCAATTGCAAGTATTTTAAAACCAAAACAAGTTAAGGAGATTGATGAAAAGAAAATTTTGAGAAGGCAGGTATAACCAACTAGAAATTAAAGTGAGACAGATATATATCTAATTTTTTGGCTGAAACATTTTCTTTGTTACAATATCATAGCTGTTTTCTTTTTTGTTACAAAGGAGAGGGTGAAACTAAGATTTCTCGCGCGGAAGAGAAGAACATGCATGCCTATTGAACTACCAGCAGATTATTGCCTTAGCTGTCGTCAACTGTTAATTAGTTTTCTTGTCAGAGTTGGTCATTGTTATAGCCATCAAAGAAACGAAGGATCTCATAACCAAAATAGAAAAGATTGCATCATCATGTTTTTCTAAATTAGGCAAATACAACATGAAACCAAATATCAAATTAGGCAAATACTGATTAGAGGTTACCCTTAAATTAGCAAACAAGAGGGTTGCTCTCATCTCATAGAAAAGTCAGAGTTGGTCATTGTTATAGCCATCAAAGAAACGAAGGATCTCATAACCAAAATAGAAAAGATTGCATCATCATGTTTTCCCAAATTAGGCAAATACAACATAGAACCAAATATCAAATTAGGCAAATACTAATCAGAGGTTACCCTTAAATTAGCTAACAAGAGGGTTGCTGTCATCTCATAGAAAAGTCTTGGCATTTGACTAAATCCAACATATAAATAACCTATGTGGTATTTATTTAAACATCCATCAATATTGAACTTCAAGCACGCTTTTGACATTAGGTTTAGGACTCATGGTGACCATCTGTGCATGAAATATTCTTTAAGACTGAACTACGTGTTGTGTTTAGGGTATTTCATTTGAAATTAACAAATTTTAATTGAGCTGCTATTTTTTTTTAATATTTTTTAACTACATATATAATTATCTTTAAACTTTAAATTGTATTCAATTTCACCCCTGTCAAACTTAATTATCAACACCTATATTGATTGTTTTTTTTTATTTTGATATTTGGTTCTGAATTTGTGTATTTTGACCCTCAATTGACATACAAACTTTTAATTTTTTTAATTTTGCCTATAACTTGATCAATTTCAGCTCCTATATTCTCGTGTCTTGTCTAGTTTGATCTTTAGTTTTGAGTTTCTTCAATCAAGTCCCTAATTGTCCATATCAAACTTCAATATTTATGCAATTAAGCTCATGATTTGACTAGATTAACTTCTAAAATTTGCAATTCAACACCCAAACTTTAATTTCTTCCTATTAAAACTTAAATTAACTTCAAAAATCAATTTTTACATGCAATTAAACCCATGATAAATTCAAATAAACCTTGAAAAAAAATCTAATTGAGTCCTTAAATATCTAATTTTTAATTTTCCTCATCAAATTGAATTTTATTTGCTAATACGACTTTCATTAGTCGAAAATACATTGTCAAAATTTTATCTTATATATTTGATTTTCTTCAACCAGACTTCAATAATTTTCTAGCTGTTCTGGTATACTTTTCTCATTAATTATTTTTAAAAAAATTTTCCAATACTTTTTAATTTTTTTGTATTTTCTCTTTTTTTTTTCAGATTTTTTGTTTGTTTATGTAGGGCTCCAAAATGAGTAACAACAAGCTCTTTTATAAAAATTTTATTTGTTTTAAATTTCAACATTCAATCCTAATTTGTTATATATTATTTTTTTCAACTTGGTCCTTATTATTTTGATTTATTTTTTTTCCTTGATCCTTTTGTAAAAGTTTTATTAGTTTTCAATTTTATTCTTCAATCCAAATTTATAATATTTTTTTTTCAATTTGATCATCATTCTTTTGATTTTCTTGTCCTTTTGTTATAGTTATTTTTCTTTTCAATTTAAACCTTTAATAAAAACATTATGGTTGTCTTTTAATTTAATTTTTATTTTGATTTTCATCCCCATTCTTTTTAGGCCGATATCAGACAATTACTTCGGCTCGACCCTTTTTGGGCTAAGCTTAGCCTAGTTAGTCGGGCTAGCCCAACCTATATTTTATAATAATATAATATTATATATTGTAATATTTAATATTATATATTAAAAAAACAAAAAAATTCTAATTTTTTTTTAAAAAATCCTTTAATTTTATTTTTATTTTTTTCACATTTTTCTATCAATTGTGTGGTAATATTAGGTTGTATTTTTACACTATAAGATACAAACATGGTATTAAAATACATGACTTTCTCCAAAATATTTCTAAAGAAATTTCTAAAAAAATCTCAAATTTTTTAAATTAATTTTCTTTTTAAAAGATAAAGAAAGAAACAAAAAATATATATTTTATTTTCATGCATACAGTCAAATCCTAAAATTTTTCCAAGCATATCTTCATAAAAATAATAATTTGCATATTTCTCATGTTTTAAAATGAATATCGTAACCAGTTTATAATTATCCATTAGAGTTTGATCAAAGTATAAAAAAAAGTCATTTTTTTTAGGGTTTAGATGTAGACTTTAAGAATTTGTGGGGTCTAAAACTACACAATAGAGTACACCCTTAGATATTAAAGATACAATATGTAAAATAAATGCAATGCTAAAGTTTGGATTTTAAAATGGTTAGGTTTAACCCGATGAGGTAAAGACTCTCTCATGAAAGAAGATCTGCCTTAAACCTTTGACAATACCAACGAATAAAAACCCGATTTAGAAAAACAATCAAATAATAATGCATCTTACCTTAGGAAGGGTATACTGAGGGTGATACGTACCTTCTCCTTATACAACCAGTTCCTTACCTAAACTCTTGTAAATTATAAGTTCGTAGTAACCATAATACTAAATAAGAACTCTTAAACCTTAATTATAATTTTTATAATTAATTCACTTAAAACTTTTTTAACACACTGTATCTTCTCAAGAGACACGGTAAAAGCTTCGCCATCACCTGACAACTTCACGGTGCACCCACGACAATTATCATATACATCAAATTTCAAAAGCCTTTATTTATTGCCCAAGCTGTATATATATTTAATTAGTCAAGAATGGAATATCTCCATTTATTTTTATAATTAGCAATGCATTGACAAGATGTCATTGATTATTCTTGACACATGGAGGCTATTACAGCCTATTCAAGCCCTTCTAAAAATAAAAGGAAAGGCGGGACCATCCAAGACCAGCAATCTCCTTTCATTCTCAACCACAATACCAGCATCCCCACACAAAGGCTTGGGACGAACTCCGATGAGACGATTTGGGCACCATTGAAAATTGTAGAGGCCTTGATCATTCTTGACGATGTTGAAGTGCCAAGCATTAGAAGATGGAATAGGATCCCTTTCAGCCAAGATATACCTCCTCCGTGTCTCTGGATTCCGCTCACCTACCCTCCATGCAGTAGACTGAGCACAAATTGTTACACCAGTGAATGCAACAGTGAAGTCCCTTGTCTCCCTTACAACAGTATCCGCAACCCGTGGTGTGAATATGACTGAAGTGCCTCGGGACACAACAGGTGCAAGAGGCTTTTGACCAACAAAGAGTGGACATATTGAACCGTTGTTAAGATTAACAAGGGTTAAGCCACCGGCAACATCAGTTACAGCCGGAAGCACGTAGTATTCTACACCACTTCTAAGAGGTTGGCCATCTGCATCAAGCACAGGAGGCCAGGTTTGAGCCATTGTGGATGTGGCCATGAGTAGCCATATGAAGCTCAAGCTTCCAATCAATCTCAACATAGCTGTCTAGAGCTAGCTATCTCGCACAACAAAAAAGAAGTAAATATTATATGTGCTGGTTCTTGAAATTAAGACGCTATGAGCAATTTGTAATCCTTCTTTTCATCCTTTGCTTGAGATTTGCCATCTTTTTATAGTGGAAGGAGTCGACATACCACATTTCTGTTGAGTTTGTTGGCATTAATGTGCAGCAAATGGATGGCATCAACCATTGACTTTTACAGCCACCATTGTTGAAGAAGAGTTGGAGCTGTGGCACCACTCTTGCCTATAAATAGGCACCAGAGAGATCAGTAAAGTTTGAGCAGAGAGAGAGTAAGGCAGTAAAGAACAAGAGAGAAAGAGGGGCTGGTTAATTATCAGGAACTAGGTAACGGGAAAATGCTAGTACCTAGAAAGTCATTATCAAATTCATAAAGGATTTGAATGTTCAGTTTGACCAAATTTCTAGTGTATACCCACAATTAAAGCAATTGAATTTCCCAAAAAATCGTCTACTTTCAATATCATGTGTGTGGATATGCTAGAGAAAAGTCTGTGTTGTCTTAATTATCCAATTAATTAATTAAAGACAATAAAAGAAGGGTTGGTTGGAGCATACTATTCATTTTGAACAATTCCTAGTTTTACTGCTAGAAATTATCAGACAATGAGGAATACTCAACTCTTTATGCTCTTGCTACAGTTACCAATCCTTTTCAGATTACTAGTCCAACCCAAAAAAAACTATATTAATGTTTGAGCAGTTTCTTAAAGCTCCTCTAGTAATCTCACAGCTAGAAATTAGTTGATTTGCAAGGAATTTCGCAATAACTTGTTTAAATCTTTGCATTGTTTGGCAATTAATGTTTCGAAGTCTTGAAACATTAGTAAGATTTTAACTTATATCTGCTATTTTAGAGTACATTATTTCGGCTATTTATTTTATGGTCTTTTTAATATACTGCCTCCATTCTATGCTTCAGTTTTGATTCACAGTTTTGAATGTCTCTGTGGGTTTATAGTATCACAGCTCCAGAGATTTTTTTATATATCGGTCATGGTGTTTGCAATTTTTTTTTTTTAATTTCATCACAGGTGTTGTTATGCTTATTCTTTTTTATATATATAAGATAACTAAATTGAATTCTAAGCATCAAGAAAGGTCTCCATTTATTTCCTGATATTACAATGACACCAAGGCACTTATTCTTCTATGGAGAGTAACTTAAGCGCTTCTAAATATAAAATGATTTATTTGTACTATTACAATGCCAGAACGTCATCTACTTATATTTTGCGAAGGAGAAGAACTCAAGCCCTTCTAAAGCTGAAAGGAAATGCAGGGCCATCTATGGTTAAGAACCTCGTTCCATTCTGTTCCAGAATACCTGCAATCCCACATCTTGGCCTCCCACAAGGTGGAGGAGTGTTGCATTCTGGGCAATAGCCAAAAGTATAGGGACCTGGTGCTTGATTACGGCTAATACTAAAGATGGCTGGTTCATCACCAATCACAATAAGTCTCCTTGTCGTCTCTGGGTCTTCCTCGCCTATACCCCATGTAGTATCTGAAACACAAATCGAAGCAGCTGAAAATGCAACAGTGACTTGATTATTTTCAGTGATGACAGTCTCTCCAGAATTTGTTGGGGTGAAGATGACTGGAAGGCCTTGAACATTACCAGGACCAATAGGAACCTGACCAACATAAGATGGACAAGATCCATTGCGAGTCACTAGAGTTAAACCACCAGCAACATCAGTTACAGCAGGATCTACATAGTATTCTACCCCTCTTGTAACAGGGTTTCCATCAGTATCAAGCACAGGAGGGCCCTGAGCCAAGCATGATATAGCCATCAGCAGACAAATGAAGCCCAAACCTCTAATCAACCCCAACATGGCTGCCTGTGTCAAACAACAAAATTAAATTCTACGAGCTTAGTTATCAACCTTCAACTTGATGAGAAATGGTGTAATTGTAATGTCTTTGCACTTTGTGGTTTATGCATGGTAGCTAGATTTTTATAGGAAATCCGGCGCAGGCAGGCATGCGACTTTTCTACAAGATATCACAAAGTAAGCACGGCAACGAAAAGTCCATCTGTCTATCCTAATCAATTACAGCTTTTACCGACTTGATAAACCTTTGCATCCTACTCTTTAATTATATATGTGTACATGGATGAAAAATTCAGATATTTGAAGTTTCAATTTCTGAGAAGATGAGTAGAATGATAGACAATGAGAGTAAATTGACTATTGATTCGCTCAAATCTATCCCTTCTACGTGAAAAATGGCTCTAATTAGTCCATTGCTAGCTCTTAACCCAACCCTCTACCGCCATTAATTTATGATGTATAATTTGCTAGGTACTGGCTAAATGTGTTGGTCTACCAAATAGTAGCCAATTAGGCAATGAAGTCCTACAAGAAATCCATCACAAAGTCAATAGGGGTTTTGTACTTGGGAACGAATTTCAATTGAGAAACAAATTTAATACGTTTGGGCAAATTGTGAAGGGAGCTAGAGGCTTATATTCATATTTGACTCAGCATTACTTCTCAAAATTATACTACACACCAACACGCTGTCCATGACGATCGATGCTCCCTCAAATTCATGAACTTCTGGATAAATTTTCTATTACGTGATATATAGATAGCAACCTTAAAAATTCAAAGACGACAACATCCTTTAAAAACAGCGCCTCCAAATCATATATTATAAAATTCTAGCTCCGAACTTGGCATACTGTTTTTGTTATCGAGACTTTTCTTTCACTGCAATTTGGAATTAGAATTGATCGAAGATGTCTACTGTGTCGTCTTGCGTTTCCTCTAACCAATAAATTTATATAAAATGCATATCCTCCTCACGAAATGGCAATGGAACTGATTCGTTTCCCTTTTAGTACTGTTTTTTTTAATTGATTAAATAGTAATATTAGTACTCATACTTTTAATTTTTTCAATTCTAATCCTTCAATTTTGGACACCTAAGCACATTGATTCTCAAAGCTCAAACAAACAATTCGAAATGACACAGGGAAAGAAAGATCTCCATTTATTTACTAGTAGTACAACGATGGTATAATTTGCTGAGGATAATCAGCAACTTATGCCCATCTAAACATGGAAGGCTTGATTTTATTTACTATTGCAATGACAACATGCCATATAAATCTATATATTTATTTTTGTTATGGAGATCAATGAACCTAATTAGCCCTTACAAACATAAAAGTAAACTCAGGACCATCTAGGACTAAAAATCTCGTTCCATTTTGAATCAGAATACCAGCAGTTCCACACGTTGCCCTACCACAATCTGGTTCGTCGACACATTGTGGGCACCCTTGGAAAGTATAGGAACCTCCTAGTTGATTCCTGCTGTTAATTTGAAAGTAGGATGGTTCAGCTCCAGTCACAACAAATCTCCTTCTCGTCTGTGGGTCTTCGCCACCTATAGTCCATGCAGTGTTTCGAACACAAGTTGAAACCCCTGAAAATGTAACAGTGACCTCTGTAGATTCAGTGATGATAGTCTCTTGAGGATTTCTTGGTGTAAAGATGACTGGAATGCCTACTCGACCGGATCTAGCAGATTCTTGACCAACATAAAACGGGCAAGATCCATTGCGAGCCACTAGAGTTAAACTACCAGCAACATCAGCCACAGCAGGGTCTGCAAGGTATTCTACACCGCTTCTAAGAGGTTCACCTCCAGCATCAAGCACAGGAGGGCTTTGAGCCATAGTGGATATGGCCATTAGTAGCCATAAGAAGCTTAAACTTCCAATCAACCTCAACATTACAAGAAAACAGTACTGTGCTGTTTGTGCTTAGAAACTGAAGAACTTGGTAAGAAACTGAGTAATGTGTTCGCTTTTCAAGGTATAAAATATGTGGGCTGGATATTTATCGGGAATGTGGCACACAAACGGTGGCATGCGGCAGTTGACAAGATTTGAACAATGGAGGCACGGCAACGAAAAGTCCATTTCTCGTATTGTAATTATTGTTGTTAATTTGAACGAACAAGATAACCCTATCCTGTCTGTGTACATGTGGATGACAGTAAAGTAGGAATTCCAAGTTGAATTTCTGATGAGGAGTAACGTTTGAGATAGAGAGAAAACGTCTCCCAGCATAGCCTAATTCTAATCTTTATCTGTTTATTATTATTAATGTTGTTATTATATATATTATTAGGAAGTCCAAAAAATTAATCTTTGCTATGAATGGAGAGTAGAGTCCTCCATCCTTTATCTGAGACTTGCGAAATCTGAGTTGGTTTATATTAAAACACGTAGATTTATGAGAAAAACTTAAATGATTGAGTAATCAAGGGGATCAATATAAATCAATTATTTTTATTAAAAATAATTGTTTTTTTATGTTTAATCGTTAAATTTAAATTAAATTTGAATAGGTGAACTAGATGACAAAATACTCAATCACGTCAATCAAGTTTTATCAAGTTAATATCCTATTAATTCAATTAAAAAATCTATTTAGAATAGATCTCAAATCGTAGATTAACCCGTCAGATTAAATAAATTTAATAACAACTAAGGATCAAACTTAGTTTTTTTAATTAAAAAATGGTATACTTAATCTAACAATTGTATATTCGTGGCTTGCTATGAAGTTAGAGTCTTTTTAATGAGTTCTCTTTCTCATCTGCAATCATGTAACAGGAAAGAATTACTCATATGTTGTATGATTCGAAATCTGTTGCTTTATCAAGTTTGCGTTCGGCTAATTCTAGTGAGGTGGCAGGAACTTGTAACAAAACCAATTCCGGATTTCGTATTTGGGCCAGATTGCTGTATTTGGGCCACTTTAATTGACCAGGAAAGAAGTTGCCCACATGGGCCGCCATAATTGACCCACGATAGAAGTTGCTCATTTGGGCACGTTATTGAAGGTCAGATCCATATCCACATCGGGCCCAAGTTTGTTTGAGCAGTTCCTCTCAGTCAACTTAATATTCAAATTTAAGTTCTATGTGCAAACGTTGAACTTGCACCGTTTTTTTTAAAAAAAAAATTAATTTTTTAATTAAAATTTAATATATTTTGAATTGTTTTAATATGTTAATATAAAAAATAATTTTTTAAAAATAAAAAAATATTATTAATATGCATTTCGATATAAAAAATCATTTCAGGACCAGAATTTTTACATCTAAAAATTTAACACTTCTAGCATGATTTCATGGCTGTTGGAAAATCGGATCCCCAAACAAGACAACAATGTGCAATCTGGTCCTAATTATACATGCAACAATTAAAGTTTTGTGATGAATTTATAAAGCAAAATTTGCATATGAGCTTGATCCTAATCATGTACAACAGTCTCAGCCCTCACAGGACAATAAAATTAATGATTGAAATATTATTTTTTTAAAAAAATCATTTAGATATTCAAGAGGTAGAGTACATTTTTTATTTTAATTCTAGGCATCAACTTATATGTAAATACATGTAAACTCAAGTTGATAATTTTTTTTTATTTGACTCTTGAAATAGTTATTTACTAGTAAATCGATCGTATCAAAAATATATCCAACACACACATAGGTATACTCAGAATAATTTTATCATAATTTAACAATAATAGTAAGGTTTAGTGATTATATATTATCATCTACATCAAAATTTAAAAGTTTTTATTTATTGGCCAAGCTATATATTTAATTAGTCAAGAATTGAATATCTCCATTTATTTTTATAATTAGCAATGCATTGACAAGATGTCATTGATTATTCTTGACACATGGAGGCTATTACATACTATTCAAGCCCTTCTAAATATAAAAGGAAAGGCGGGACCATCCAAGACCAGCAATCTCCTTTCATTCTCAACCACAATACCAGCATCCCCACACAAAGGCTTAGGACAAACTCCGGTGAGACAATTTGGACACCATTGAAAATTGTAGAGGCCTTGATCATTCTTGACGATGTTGAAGTGCCAAGCATTAGAAGATGGAATAGGATCCCTTTCAGCCAAGATATACCTCCTCCGTGTCTCTGGATTCCGCTCACCTACCCTCCATGCAGTAGACCGAGCACAAATCGTTACACCAGTGAATGCAACAGTGAAGTCCCTTGTCTCCCTTACAACAGTATCCGCAACCCGTGGTGTGAATATGACTGAAGTGCCTCGTGACACAACAGGTGCAAGAGGCTCTTGACCAACAAAGAGTGGACATATTGAACCGTTGTTACGATTAACAGGGGTTAAGCCACCGGCAACATCAGTTACAGCTGGAAGCACGTAGTATTCTACACCACTTCTAAGAGGTTGGCCATCTGCATCAAGCACAGGAGGCCAGGTTTGAGCCATTGTGGATGTGGCCATGAGTAGCCATATAAAGCTCAAGCTTCCAATCAATCTCAACATGGCTAAAACAAGAATAAAGTATATATTTCTGCAAATTTTTTGAAATTGGGACTCTATGAGGAATTGGGTTTGTGTCTATGTATGGTTCTTTAGACCAAGACATGGTGAGCTATTTATAGCGCTTGGGGCTAGCTGGCGTACCAGATTTCATTGAAAGAAAAAAGAAGTCCAATTGTATTTATCCAGTTTCATCTTTGCGTCGGTATATAATTCACAAGGGACCCGTTTGGGGGATGCGCAGGCATGTTGTTGTCTTAATCTCTTGCAAGTGTATATATATAATTGAAGAAGAATATGTACAGAGACGTAACGTGAGAGAAAGTTGAAAACATATTAGCTTTTTGCTACTCTTTGAGCCACTTTATTAGAAGCTTTGAACTATGAAACATTGGGTGGAGTAATTATACATGAAGGGATCGGATCATCTGTTTGAGTAGGCTACCAAACGAGGCACACTTGCCCGGATTCACATTTGGATGAAAATACATGCTCAAATTGTAATTAAATGCTATATTTCGATTGTCATTGGAGGGCTAGTCAAAACAATAATACTGCTACTAGCTAGTAAGATTTGATGTGAATTCATACATGTGCTTGAATTTTTTATTTTTTGAAAAAAATAGGAATAATCATGCAATGAACCTGTCTGTAACTTTGGTATAGTTTTCCACAAAAGTCTCCCAAAGTTACGTGTAAGACCCAACTAGCTGAGTCGTTGTCTTAATTTGATGTGAATTCATAAATTATGCTGAAGCTGAAGTTGGGCGTGGAGGAACAGATACATCGGTAATTCCTTCTAACATCATCACAACAGTCTTCATAGAAGGGCGGAGACCTGGTTCATCTTGAATACACCAAATGCCGATCATAACCATTTTCTCCAATTTCTGCCTGTCTACATCTTCACCAAGATCAAGCCTGTCTAATTCTCTTGCAACCAAAAGCTCGTATGCCCATTTAGAAAGTAGAACTTCCTCTGGTACGTTTTGATACGTTGATTTCCATGTTTCTCCTGCAGAAAACAATTTCCAAGAGCACAACTCCATAACTGTAACATCTACCTTCACTGATGTTGGAGTGCTGATCTTAGTCCATTCAGGTGCCATATAACCTGGTGTCCCTCTGGCTACAGTCAAGATAAGCTGTTACAATATTTCCATGTGAGTTGTGGGTAGCAGCATTGTTGCTAAATTAACAAGGATGATCAAAATCACTTTAATTGTAACTTGTCCGTCGACCACTTCATCAAAAACCTTGAAACATAAACTGTTCGGTGAAGTTTATGAATTGGTTTTGACCAGTAACCATAGAACTTTGAAATTATTTACGATCGTACGTAATCGTAATCGTAATCGTAATCGTAATCATCGTCATCATCTTCGTCTTGGTCATAAACATATTGGTGTGAAATGCTAGTAGTATTGCCAAAGGAAACCTGGTCACCAACCATTAGTGGTCGCCAAGTTGTTGAGCCAAGACTTGCTGAAAATCCATGAGGGTTCGCTATATAATTTTTGGGGACGTATTGTTGCACCACAAGAACTGATGCATGCGACGCGAAATTTGATGAAGCCAGTGTATCCCCCATAGTTCCCAATTCCTGACAGCTATTCCAGTCTGATAACCCTGATGTGAGCACTGATCGTGTTTTCTCCCCTCTTCCAACTATATAGAGATCAAAATCTGCATCATTTCGTCTAATTTCCGCAAGAGTTTCATCCCCATTATTCACCACTTTCTCTGTGTAAGTAATGGACTCATCATCAAGAGTCTTGAACATAAACTCATATGTATAATCATCATCAAGCCTCTTTTCCCTCTCCTCAATCGTCATGGAACTGAATAACTCATCATGACTGTTTGAGCCGTGTTCTGGAGTGGATTGTGCTGCTATTCTACCCGGAAGAAATCGAAGCACCGTTAAACTTATGCCAGGATGCCCTGCCATTCGCCACGCATAAGCCAATGCCTCCCTGTCATCAGGGCCACCAATGAAGATCATAGCAATTCGGTGCCCTTTTGAACTAGAACTGTTCCTTGCGGGACCTGTTTGCATGATGGAACCGAGTCCACGATCAACCAGTAGACCCACAGAACACGTTGCGTTTTCCAGCACATATTGGTTCATAGCTGGAAAAGTCGATTTTGCATCCTCTACTCGGCCGTCTGCAGTTAAGACTGTTTGGAATGGTATGATGATGAGGGAAACTCGCTTGTCCAATGCAAGGCTGCAAATATCCTCATGCATATTCTCATAAGGTGAAATTGCAGTGATTGTTTGAACCGACACAGCTCCGTTTCTCTTCTCGTATGATTTAAAAGCAAAGATAATTTGGTCCGATTCTGATTTTGCTCGGATAGGATTGCTCATGCTTGTCATGGAGTGGTCATGAACAATTAGCATCGCTGTGTTCCGTCCAGTGAGCTCTACCAAGTGGACGGCGATGACACAGATAGGGAAGTCTGGGCCGGCATTAGAGGCTTCAAGGAGGCTAATCATGCATGGTGCATCACGATTTGAAAGAACACATGCAAGGATTTTAAATTCTACCCCATTTGTCAGTACGCTCTCAATGGTCCTGTGCTTGTATCTAAGCAATTTTTTTCTAGGCTTATATGTGGCAGCCACTATTGGCTCCACCAAACAAGTCATGGCCAAGGCTGAAAACACCATTAAGGTAAATGTTTGGTTGTTTAGAACCTGGTAAATGAGATGATCTTTAGTTAATTTCTGTAATTAAGAAATTCTTGATCTCCTATACTATATAGGAAATATGAATTCTGCAGAACATGCATGGTTCATACCTTAATATTCCGGCCGGCATTAATGATAATGATCGACATAACTCCTTTAGTGTTCATTATTACTCCAAGAGCAAAACCATCCTCCATTGGCTTGTTGTGGAGCAGAAAGACGAGCAATGTGCTCAGTATCTTTGCTCCAAAACTAAGGAATATGATTATAAATATTGCATACCATGGAGTTTCTTTCAGCATAAAACCAGCATCAGTTCGGGTCCCTGAGGTTAAGAAGAAGAGGGGCATCATAATCCCAGAGACAAAATCATCAAGCCTTTCCATTAGTTTCATTCTGATAACATCTCGACGAGGCATAATAACTCCTAACATGAAACTACCAACCATAGAATGCAAACCAAAAGCATCAGTGATGAATCCGAAAAACACAATCCAACCCAAAACAAACCATATATGTTGCTCAGTGAAGTCGTCTCCTTTGACAGCATGGTTAGCTATCTTTGAGATTACCGGACGGATCACAAAACCACAGAGTAAAACGAAAGCAAGGATAGATGGCAAAACATAATATGGGCGAGCATTGAGCAATGCCATTGCAACCACAAGAAGAATCCAAGTAAAGAAGTCACTGCTGACAGCTGAAGACATGGCCAATCTTCCCATATCGGTGCGAAGGAGCTTGAGGTCTGTGAGAACTTGAGTAACGTCAGGGAAGTTGGTAGCAGTGAGAGTAATAGCCCAGAATATGGAGCCCTTAAAGCTGCTGATTTCCTTTGCATTACTATCAAGCAGTTGAAATAGATAAAATAAGCCAAAGCCAAAGCCAAGTGGAATCAGAATTCCAGAAATGGCGATGCGAATAGCCTCCGATCCACTGTTCATGATGGGTTTTAGGTCCATTTCTAACCCAAATAGGAACATGTAGTAAACGAGTGCCAAGTTTGCAAATGTTTCCAACACCTTGACAGCCTTTAAAGGAAGGACGTGATCGAAAAACAACGGGGTAGTTCCAAGTGCTGATGGGCCTAGCAACACCCCAGCCTGTGCATACACAATCGGCAATCCAACATAATTGATACCATCAATTATCCAATGTGCATGCATATGCTTTTTTTTTTCTTGTTACAAAAGAGAAAATTAAACTCAAGACTTTTGAGATGGAAAAGAACACTATACTACAACTGCATGCATATGTTTATTGTTTGATACAAGATAATTTTTGTTAAACACATAGATTTAAATTAAGGAATGAATATATATATAACTTTTGATTCAATTATTAAAATTAGACTAATTTTTTTTTAGAAAATTCTATAAATTCTATTTCCTATAAGGTTAATGTCCCAAATAAGACTTAAAATTTTCTACTTGAGATTTGTCATATTTTTCTAGTTAATTTAGAATTTCTTTTTCTATATATTTAGTTTAGAGTTTCTTTATTATTTTCTTTGTTTTATTTAAAACTTTTTTTTTGTGTTACTTAAAAAACATAGTAGAAAGAAAAAACAATAAATTAAGGTAGTAAAAGAAAGGCTATATGAAAAGAGCTTGAGAAACCCTTAATGTACACCATTTTCATAATAATAGAGAATACTCTAAAGTTTATTTTCAATAAACAAAATTGAATATTACAACTCTCTTAATATTCTTAAATAATATAAAAAAAAATCTAAAATAGAACATGAAAAATAATAAAAGATTTTAAACTAAATAAGAAGTAGAAAAATAGAATAAAATTTATATACTAACCAAATTTGAAAGTCTTATAGACCTCAAATGATTATAAAAAATTGACTTTATAGGAAACAAAACATCTAAGATCTCATGGAAATTTCTTAACTTGATTCAATAATTAGATGAAAGTTATTTATGTTGCTTGGCTGCACACATTATTGTTCTTCCCACATACTTGGAGGTTTAGCCTAGTTGCTTACAAGGTTTCAGGACTCAAATTCGATGAAATGCACAAGAAAAAAAATAACTTCTAGTAAATCTAGTACAAGTCCTTTTAGTTAAAATTAAAACATTATTTTTCCATAATTTTTGATCTATATATTTACGAATCATTGTATTAGCATGAAAAAGGATAAAAGAGCAATCACCATTAATAATTGGCCTACAAAATGAACCATTAAACGACAAATATATAACAAGTTTGACCTTACAATTATAAGAGCAACTATGCTGGGTTGTCGCAGAGGCCTGAGGATCAAGAGGAGAAGGCGAGTGGTGAACAGGACAACCGATAGTTGGAGGACAAAGAGAGGGAGGGATGTAGTCAAAGCACTTGTACTTTGAAAATAATTGCCACCAGTTTGATTTACATAGTAACATGCTTCTGAACCATCCTTGGTACGATTTACTAAATATCCAGATTCAGCCATGGCGATTCCAAGTATTTCAAAACTTGTAATTCAGAACCAAAACAAGTTAAGGAGACTGATGAAAAGGAAATTTTGAGAAGGCAGGCATAACCAACTAGAAATTAAAGTGAGATATCTAATTTGTTGGCCGCAATATTTTCTTTGTTACAAAATCATAGCTGTTTTCTTTTTGTTACAAAGAAGAGGGTAAAACTAAGATTTCTCGCGTGGAAGAGAATTAAGAACATGCATGCCTATTGAACTACCAGCAGGTTATTGCCTTAGCTGTCCTCACCTGTTAATTAGTTTTCTAGTCAGAGTTGGTCATTGTTATAGCCATCAAAGAAACGAAGGATCTCATAACCAAAATAGAAAAGATTGTATCATCATGTTTTCCCAAATTAGGCAAATACAACATGGAAAATAGGCAATAAATGAGGACTCTCCTAATTCTTAGCCCCGAAGTATTTCTCTGTTTTTACAGCTTTATATCCCCCTTTCTCTCTCTCTCTCTCTCTCTCTCTCTCTCTCTCTATATATATATATATATATATATATATATATATATATATATATATATATATATGTTTTCCCAAATTAGACAAATACAGCATGGAAAATAGGCAATTAAT
This sequence comes from Populus deltoides, assembly GCA_015852605.2. Classification (NCBI taxonomy): domain Eukaryota; kingdom Viridiplantae; phylum Streptophyta; class Magnoliopsida; order Malpighiales; family Salicaceae; genus Populus; species Populus deltoides. Next base: position 2,542,958 of record CM027576.2, on the reverse strand, counting down.
AAGGACTCTTCTAATTCTTAGCCTCGAAGTATTTTTTTTTTTTTACAGCTTCATATCCCCCCCCTCTCTCTCTCTCCCTATATATATATATATTTGTTTGTTTGTTTCTCCACGTACGTAATCCAAACTTGTTATTTGTATTGTGCTGTCAATGCAAGAGAGTTGAGACTTTAATCAAAACAAGTGCTGCCAAAACAAACACATAAACACATGTTACATCTCTTAAATATTATTACTTGGCATATTTGGTCCATGTAATGATCAGAGGTTACCCTTAAATTAGCAAACAAGTAAACAAGAGGGTTGATGCTATCTCATAGAAAAGTCTTGGCATTCAACTAAATCCAAGGTATAAATCACCTATGTGGTATTTACTTAAACATATCTTGGAACCTTATATAACAATTTAAACTATTGGGTTGAAATAGTTCTTTGATATGATATCATAGACTTAATAATCAAGCGGTCATGAATTAATTAAAATTTTATTATTTTTATTTATTTGATAAAAATTAAACATAAAGTAATGCATATAGATGCGTACAAGTTCTCTATTTGGTCAAGATAATTTTTTAATAGCATGTTCAATGAAAAAGATGCTTTCATGCAAAAAGTTGTAGGTATCAAGAAGCATCCACTCCATCACTGGTTTTCTTATCAATTACATGCATGAAGGCACAAAATTCATTCGTTAAAATAAATTTATAGAGGTAAAAAAAGAAGAAAAAAAGAGTACCAAAGAATATGGGTACGGGTATAAGCTGGGAATATTGGATTTGATTCTGCATATATCATGGACCAGCTGATATATTCTTATGCATACATCATGGAGCTCTTGTCTATATACATTTTTTTTTAATATCTAGTAAATTAATTCTAGTCATTACCATGTAAATATTTGACCCATATCCTTTGGTATCTCTTTCCTTCTTTAGCCCCTAATCAAGGGCACTAATTCAGCTTGCAACTTGGAGTCTACACACACACACACACACGCTATATCTAGAATGAATAGAGACGATAGACATGCTTTGCAATTTATATTATTATATGATATCAGTGTCTTTTTAAATAAGTAGTGATGGATTTAATAGTACAAGACAGTGATGTAGATCTTATGTTCAAAAGGATTTTGTCAAGGAGAGTGTGGAGGAATTAATAAATATACATAAATCATTCTTATAATTCAGCCAATTGAAAAAACAAACCTTGAAAACCCTAGGACGTGACCATCTTTCTAATTTATTGACGAGAAGGCTAATTTATTTATTACATCAGTCGTTGGGGTACAAAGAAATAATTAACCCGAAGATATCTAACTCTTTCAACCTTTGTTGTTCAAAGCATGCCCACAATTTGAACGAAATTTGGTCTTACATATATAATTTCAAACAAATGTGAGGATATTCTTTGACAAAGACAACCTGGTCTTATCCAATTAGTCACGTTAGGTAATCCATCAAACTGCAGCAACAATTTACAGCTATAAACATCTGAATTTGTCTTTTTTTTTTTTTTTTTAAGAATCTGATCAAGTTTTAATTATGGTAAAAGGAAAAATTAACAACGAGGAAGAAGATGGGTACATGCAGAGGTATAAAATGAGAACAACATCATGCAAAATAACTTCAAAGACACGCAGACGATGTTGCTCATTGTTGGTGATGACCCTTATTGGGACCAAAATATATCATAATTAACAAAACAAATTCCAAGTTTTCTTGGTTTTTTTTTATTATATATATATAGAAGAGGTTCAAACTCAACACCAGTGAGCTACAATTTATTGACTTCAGCCTTTATTGTTGAAGGAAGAACGAAATTCAATACGATCAAATTTCTAGATAGACTTTGCCACAATTTAAGTAATTAATTATCCCAAGTCCCAAATGTTCAAGCACCTCTCATTTACTCCATTGATTCTTGTAATTTCAACAAAATGTAATGATATTTTTGGGGAAAGATTCGGTCTTATCCAATTACTCACGTATGCGATGCAGCGTAAGGGGAATGTAGCCCTCTCGGGATGGTTGCATATTTGATACACAAATTTGAGCAGAGTGCAAGTCCATAGCATTTACTATAAAGACGTAGAGGATTAGTTGTGGGAGCTCGAAAACATCTAAAGATACCCTATTGTTTATGTGTATCAAAACAATAAAGAAATAAAAAATTTCCTGCGTTTTGAGAGAGAGTCTACTTGTAGAATTACTGAGATATTCCTTTTGTCTATGTAATTTTCCGGTACTGATATATATCTTACGACTAATTCCCATGCATTGAACCAATTCATCTCCGGAGCTAAGTCAAAGGGCACCATTCGTGCCAAATATCACGAAACATTGTTTAATTCATAATGATGATGATTTTGCGATTGAGGCACAACAGCCAAGAAAGACATCCAAAGTGTGAGTAAATCAATTGAACGATCTCCATTGATTTATTATTACAATTACAAAATGTCACCTGTATATTTTACCGTGGAGATTAGCTTAAGCCCTTCTAAATATAAAAGGGAATGCAGGACCATCTAAGGCCAAGAACCTGGTTCCATTTTGACCTCAGAATACTAGCAGACCCGCATCTTGGACAAAATGGAGACCAGGTACAGACACCAGTTATTTGATCCCTTGTAATTTCAAAGTAGTCTGCTTCACCTGATCCAATCACAATAAATCTTCGCTGGGAAAGCCTGGTCCCTCAGATATACGTGGTGTTTTGCGAAATCATTACAGAATTCTCAGTGGTATCTTCTCGTTGTCGGTTGGTATTTTAGAATCCAATGAAACCGAGCTTCGAGCTGCTGTCAAAGCTATTGAAATTTCAGCCTCTAACTCTCTCTTGCATCACAAACATATTATTATTGAATCCGATTCTGCTAATATCATTAGTTGGATGAATAATCTAGATCTTCAGTCAAGAGATTGGCTCTATATATGCTTGGGCTCAATCACTTTCATTCATTCTTGTCGTGAGTCTAATTATATGACAGATTATCTAGCTAAACAAGAAGTGCGCAAAACAAGTGAATTTGTTGCTTGGATTTGAGTCAACCAGATGTTTTTGGCCCTTCCTTTGCCTATTTTTGCTTGAGATTCCTGGTGGTGATGGTTTGTTTTGCCAGGTGTTGAAGGTTGAATTCTAAAGAGGCCATGGCTGGTTCTAGCTTGTGGTAAGGAGTGGTCTGGTTCTTCACCGCACCATTCGTTCTCTTCCATTTTATTCCACTGCGATCCACTGAAGTTAAACCACCAGCAGTATCAGTAGCGGCTGGTACGTAGTACATTTATAGTATTCTACATCACTTCTAAGAGGTTGTCCATCAGCATCAGGAACAGCAGGGCTTTGAGCCAGAGTAGATATGGCCATTATTAGGAGCCAGATGAAGCACAAACTTTGAATCAACCTCAACATGATGTGAAGATGGATTTATGATGTAATCAAACGATGGAGACAAGAGAGAAGATACTTGCAAATTACTCAAGTTAGATAGTTAGCTAATCTGATGTTATGACAATGTGAATTGGGATTTTGGATTTGATATCCTCTTATTGATGCTTACTTATACCTACTAATGCATATACAACAGTAAAGTTGAAATTGCAGTTGAATTTATGAGTAGAAATAATGTGAGAGCTAGAAGATCAATGATTTTCTTAACAAACATGATATCTATATTTTATTCAACTTTTAGACATCTAGATTTAAATTTTAAATGAGATTTTAGATAATCCATCTATATCTAAATCAGTTTATTTAAAATAATAATTTCTTTGTTCTAATTATAAGTTTTTACTAGTGCGTGTTTGATAATATAAAAAAATATAATGAAATAAAATATTGAGAAACAAAATTCAAAAAACTAAGTTAAGAAAAGGATAAGAAAATAACAATTTAAAGATTAAGAACCAAAATTCGATTAAAATAACTAAAAGAAATAAAATGATGAGGGACGAAATTGAAAAGAAAAATAAAAAAATCAAAAGAATAAAGACTAGATTGGATACAATAACTAAATAAAACAAAATGCCTATGGATGAAATTGAAAGAAAAATAATTTATATAAAATATTAAAAGAACAAAAAATAGTAATCCAAAAAATAAAAGCCAAAATTGATAGAACTTGAAATTAAACGACACAGTTAAATTTTTAAAGGAATGACAGAGAGATAAAAAAAAAAAAAGAGAGGAAAAAAAGTTTATTAAACATTAACCACACCTCTATCATGAATACGTGTCTCACCAATACAAAGAGAACAACTCGCTACTACAAATATCATCACGGATAACTAATTTTAATAATTAAATTGCTTTATACACGCCGCCCGAAGAGATTGAGGGGGCGCCACATGTAAGCTTTTTTTCAGTAATATTTAATTTTTCAAAATTTCTAAAAAAAATCCTTAGGTTAACCTGAAAAAAACATAAGGAAAAGATAAAAAAAAATTCTTGTTTATATTTTACAATTCCATAATTTTACTGTTCATAAAAATTAAAAAAACAAAAAAGCACTTATGTGCAAGTTTGTGGTTTTTTTTTTGTTTTTAAGATTATCAATATATTTTATTACGCAAATAATATTAAAAAGACAAAGAAAGCCCCTGAATCAATGTTGTATAATTTTTTCAAGAGCAAAAAAATTATTTCTCTATGTAAAAAAAATTATATTGATTAATTTATCCCTAATTAATTTTGTAATTTCTAATGAATCTCAATGAAAAAACAATTTCACTCTAATTACAAGTTTTGTTATTTTTTTAAGAACTACAAAAAGGTAATGACACTATTTCATGACTTTTACTTTTTTTTTTATATATATATATATATATATATATATATATATATATATATATATTTCGTAACAATGTATTGAGATTGAAGAAGAATTAATGCCTTTGTGTGTATGCTTTCACATGTAAAAAACTAAATCAAAATCAATTGGGATTTTGTATTGGGCCCAACATGTACCATTGAGCCGCTTTAATTGATAAATAAATAAATTTCCCAAAACATAATAATAATAATAATAATAATAATAATAAACATTTTCAAACAGAATGTAAACGCGTTATAATCACGACAACCAAAATCTTATTAGCTAACAGCAGAGGCTTTCAAGGGGTAATAAAGAGATTCGTATTTGGGCCACAGATTCGCTTCGTTAGTGCATACTATCACCAAGCAGATTGCTAGAATCCACATGTGTCAGATTTGTTTTACGGTGGTGGTGGATATTATGATAGTGGATATTTTTTATTTAAAATATATTAAATTATATATATTTATATATATATATATATTTATAATTTTAAGAAAATTATTTTTATAATTAATACATTAAAACCGTAAAAACAAACATCAGGCTTCGCTTGTTGATTTTCGTTGTTTGCCTGGTTTTACTCTTTCTCCGGGTGTGGCGCATGGCTGTGCTTGCTGTCTTGACTGTTTTTGTTTTTACTACCGTGATAATAGTGTGATTGTGATTAAAAATATTTTTTATTTATAAATATATTAAAATAATATATTTTTTTATTTTTTAATTTTTTTTAAATTAATACATTAAAACGATATAAAAACATAAATTTTATTTTAAAAAATTAAAATTTTAAGAAATACAGTTTCTATAGTTTTTCTAAATAAACTCTTAAGATTTAGCTAACGAGCGTTGTATGCCATTAAAGCATACTTAACGTAAGAAAAAAAAAATCACCATAAGATACATTATTGAAAATTTCAATTTTAATAATTATCTTTATATTTACAAGTTCTTGATACATATTATTATTATTATTATTATTAAATATGCATGTGTGTGTGTGTTCTATTTTTAAAATATAAAATACATAAATCTTCTATATAAAACTTATGTACATATATAGTTAAAATAATGAAAAATGTATAACTAGATAAAATATACGTAATTATATACTTGTTGTAGCGATATATTTTTAGTTATTTACACACTCTTGTGTTAAAAAATTAAATAAATAGAAGTTTCCCATGAAAAATACGGTACGTATTTGGGAATACTTTTATTATTTCTACTTCATGGCTATATATAGTAAGAACTAAGAAGTAAGAACATTAAAATTGTGATAAAAACAACGACAAATTAATCACATGGCAAAAAAAAAGTTATAGATATATGCACTGAGGGTATTGGCCTAGCGGTGGGAGGGGCTTGTCTCCTCCCGCTGCTCCTGGATCCAAGTTTTCATGTGCATGCTTGTCATCTTCACGGTGCCTTACATGTTTATTGAATTTATAAGGTATTCAGTGAGCCGTGAAATTAGTCGTGGTGCGTGCAAGTTGGCCCGGACACCCACGTAAATAAATAAAAAAAGAGTTATAGATATAATAAACTTAATTAATAATTAAAAGTTGGCGAGGAATAAATCTTTGTTACAGGTGTTTGAAAGTGTAGTAATTGTTTTTTTAATTATTTTTGATTTAAAAATATATTACAATAATATATATTTTTAAATTTATTTTTTATATTAATCTAAAAATGTATAAAAAAATTTATTAGTTAACCTCCCCGGGGCTAAATTGTGTAAGCTATGATAGAAAACAAAAATTACACAAAAGAATAGTCAAAGGAAAGGGAAAGGCCAATAATCTATTATCCACTATGCTCCTTTGTCAAATTAAGGAGGCTGCAAGCAACCTTCCACTGATGCTCTAACTTGCATCATCTCTCTTCCAAACCAAACCCTTTCAATCTTTTCACTTTGTATCTTCCCATCCTCTCTTGATGTTCCTCTCTTTCTCTCTCCAAAACCAAGCTCAAAATTCTGTCTCGCCCTGATCTTTAATGGCTCTGCAATACAGAAGGTTGTTGTTCGCGTCTTACGATGATTGTGTCGTATCATGTCAAGCAAAAAATTACACAGAAAGCTGTAACTCAGAATGTTCAGATTTATTTGGTGTCGACTCTTCACCACAGCAAAAGCTTAGCAAGATTGCATTGGCAATGATTGTGTTATCAGTTATAACTAGTGTTCTTGCTACTTGTTATGCTATCTATGCCAAGTTCATAAGACCAAGAAGAAGGAGATCAACACAGCGAGAAGAAGAAGCAGAAATAATTGAGACCCGTGATCAGTTTGCGGATGAAGATGAAGGTCGTGCAGTTGACCATCCAATATGGTACATCAGGACAGTAGGGTTACAACCATCTGTTATTGGTTCTATCAGAGTTTTCAAGTATAAAAGTGGTGATGGTCTTGTTGAAGGTACTGAATGTTCTGTTTGCTTGAGTGAGTTTCAAGATGATGAGGCTCTTAGGTTATTACCAAAGTGTAGCCATGCTTTTCATATCCCATGTATTGATACTTGGCTTAGATCCCATACTAATTGCCCTTTGTGTCGAGCTCCTATAGTCACCAACACAGCCATAGCAACATCATCACAGGCTAATCTTGATGATACAAGTAGTGGAGAAGAAACCAGGATTGAAGTTTCGGAAGAGGATCAAGAATCTAGTAGAGAGATGGAAGGTAGAGATGGTGGAGTGAGGGTTGTAACAGAGGAGGAAAGTGAATTACAGAGTGAGAATTTGAATGAGGAAGAGGAGGAGGAGGTGGAGGAGGAGGATGGGATACAGCCACTGAGAAGATCAGTTTCTTTAGATTCTTTGTCAGCTTTCAAGATAATTCAGGCTCTTGCTAATGTTCATCCTGCAGTGGAATCTGATAGGAATTCAGGTACCAGGAGGGCTGGCGGGGGGGATGGATCCAGTGGAGAAAGTGTTCAAAACAGAGGTGGCGGAAATCAGAACTTGATAAAATTAATGGCTACTTCTTCTTTTGGGAGGTCTTTTCAAATAGGCCCAAGTTCATTGAAGAGGTCAATTTCCTGTAGTGGGAAATTTTTCTTGTCAAGACCTCGCCGGAACCGGAATTCAGGTCTTCCTTCATGATGCTTTGGATCTTTTTCATGGTTCTCTGTCAGGTAAGGAAAATGCAAGCTGGCGTGTTTTGAAATCTATCAACAAGCAGTGGATTTCATAGGTTTTTATAATATAAATGCAACATATACTGTAGTATTAGGACAAAAGAAGCTGAAGTTTTAGGACATCTCAACGGAAAATGAAGCGATCCAAAATGGGATCATATTCGGCTTGTCACAGTTTGAGTTTTCTGAAAAAGAAACATTCATCTGTGAGTAGAACTTTTTGTCTTGATGAAGTGGTTTTGCTTTTATCTCGTCTTTTTTGTTTTTGTAAAAATTGCTGCTGCACATCCATATTTCTGTTCAAGAAGAACAATACTTGTACTTGGCTATTTTCCTGCTGACTTCTTCCATAACTCTTAACCTTATTAGTTTTGGATTATGAAATTTGTGATATTCAACCTAAGCATTGCTTGGTCCTGAAGTCAATACGAGCGTTGATTTTCCAGCCTATTTATTTACTTTTCTCGGTTGCTGATTCCAAAAACAGCAACGCCTAGTTCCATAATCAGTGGCTGAAATCGGCTATTCAACTTGCCAACAGCATTGCTTGGTCGGTCACCAATCTACTTCACATTTCTTGGTCACTCATTCCTTAAAACAGCATTACATAACTGTATTTTGTATGAGCAAAATCAGTGGCTGAAATTGGCACTGCCAACAACATTTGTTTGGTCGCCTATCAGCAGTAATTTTCTTTGTATTTTGTTTGAAAATCTGCGGCTGAAATTGACAATGTCAACCTGCCAACAACTTTTGTCTGTTCCCTAATCGGCATCAATGGTGTTACGGTCCTTACGGTCGACCATATCATAATCCACACCACAGTATGTCATCCAGCGACGAGAGAGGTAGGCCCTTGGTTTACTATAACGACAACTTTAAAGCCATCAAGACTTAATTTCTATTTCTTTGAGAATTCCGAAGTTCCATAACTTTTAACCTTCATTAGCATTAAATAGAAGCGGAATTTTTGATTTCTGTGCTATAGATTGAAGCCATTAGATGATAGCAAAGTTTGCACAAGCTATTAAAAGAGACCGGTGTAACTTCCGAAGGAAATCCCTTGTGTTTCCACTTCCTGACATTTGACTTTGAGTTGTATGATTTATGGATAGTGAGATCAAGAATTGCTTGCCACAACGAAGGCATCGGTTTTCTAACAGGGGATTGTGCTTTATTTTTAGCCAAAGTTGCATTGCTCAGTCATTGGTTCCAAACAGCTTGACATAGCTACTAGTACTATTACTTTGTACAGGCACCAGACGGCTGAAATTGCAATGCCATCAACTTGATTAGTGGGTCTTCATTAATCAGCACCAATATAATTCTCTCCTTATCTTGTTTGATTTTTGCGTTGGCCCATCATGTCTTAAGCTAACTATTCTACTTTACATTGATGTATGTGAAACTCTGTTCCTTTCTAAATCAGGTGATCAATCATGGAGGGCCAGAGAGCTTACTCAGGTTATGATTGATTGCTGAAAATATTTTTTTGATCTATCTGAGGAGGAGAAGCAAAAGTCTCAAGGGAACCATGTATGGGTCCCAATAAGGTGTGGAACCAGCTTTTCAGTTTTTCAGTGGAAAAGGTTTCCTTTTGGAGGGATTTTGTCAAGCTTTTCGCACATCATGTGTTTCACACACCTGCCAAACCTGCTGGCCTCATGTATCATCAAACTGTGGGAAAACTTGATGGTTCTGGATATGACTTGGAGTTTAGGAAATTGTGTGCGACAATTTCTTATCTGTGGAAAAACTTTTCCATTTGTTAAGTTCTTAAGATTAAACAAAAAACAAATTCTCAAAAGTTTTTAGTTTGGCTTTATTAAATAGGTTCATTAGAGCACTCCAATAGAGTTAGAGAAGTATCAAGGTAGTTCCTGAAAGGAATATCAGAAAGCTTGGATAGAAAGGCAGCTATGGAGACAAGGCACTGGATTTGGAAAAGGGGAAACAAATACTTGTTAGCAAATTTGCATCCACCTTGTCCACGGCCAGAACATGCAATGGGATTGCCTTCTCATTCTGATCATGGCCTGTTGACACTTCTAATACAAAATGGCAACGGTGGCATTCAGTTTCAACAGAGACGGAAGTGGGCCAACGCTGGCATCACCCCACTTTCAATTAGCCCATAGAGTAGAGACATATTTTTCAAAACCTTTAAGCTTATTGAAATATATCTGTTGCTTTCATGGAGGAAACAGTCAAAGCATATATACATGGTGCGTACAAATGCAAATATTTTCAGTGCATTTGATTATATTTATCATAACCTGACCAGCACAGCAAAGGGTTGCAAAATTCTAATTTGCAGGTCACATCTCAATTCCCACTTCCATACATCATGATATTGTTTCTGTCAGAATTTCTACGCCGGGGTTCACATGGATAAATTCTCTCACAATAACAGTTGACAGTGATCGGCGACCATGATAGGTAGGGGGCCTGGCTTAGCAAGTTTCAAATATGTTTAGAGCAGTTTATGACTTCTTAATTTGGCCAATGTACCCATAAATTTTCAAGTAAATAGTCTACTCTTAACCTGATATAGTTTAAGAGTGCGACATGGCAGCATTTTTAGGCTGAAAAAATTCATTGATTTCCCTGTTCAAGTCATGATAGTTGAACCTGTCGTTCGAATCCTTCAATGAGTTGATTGCCGAGCCCTATATTATTCCACTACCAGAAATTCGATAAATACAAATGAAATTATCAATTGTTCTTTTTTCATCGATATTTTACAGTGATATTTACCGACATAACTTTTTTCTTCGTTAAAACTATCGGTATATACAGACAGAAACAATTCATCGATATATACTGAAAAAATCCTAGACGAAATAAAAAGAATAAAAAAAACAAGTTGTGTGATGATGTGTAAGTTTTCGTGGATAATTTTACCGATGGAATTACAGTCGGATTCAAACCAGGCTATCATAAGTTTTGATTTTCTTGAATTGAATTTGATGATTTCTTTTTTAATATTCATGAGACATATAATAGTCGATTAAGGGAGAGATACATGGATGATCCTTCAACATAATAAAAATCAGGTGTACGGACTCTCCAACATTACGGCCGAGAACTTGCAGAAGGCTCTTAGTGTCTTAACCGTTGGTAGCTCCCAATTAGTATCGAGCACCTAGTCTTAATTAAGAGTTCGTGACCTTGCAACAACACACGACTCATCTTACCGAAAAATATGAGCGACTCTCGGCGGATTATGAACAACTCCGTCAAATGATCATGGACTTAGATCATAGATGAGTGGTATGTGTGTGCCTCTTTTTTGGTTGTATGGTCTCGAGAACGACCAACCTCCTTCTTCTTCAGCGCCGTCATTGTTCTAGTTTAATTTTTATTTGTACAAATCAAATTGTAATGAATATTTGGATTTTATATTATTCAATTTTATTTTTACATATTTCAGTTTTATACAATTTTATTTGCTTAATTATTATTTTTATTATTCTATACAATTTTATATTAATTATTCTATACAATTTTAGTTTTTAATTATCACCAACAAACTTACAGACGGAATCAATCTGTCGGTATTTTCTAGAAAGTTATAAAACATTTACTGCATATGCCATAATCATCAACGAAATAATTCCATCGGTGATGCATCAATAGTAATATAGACGGAATCAATCAGTCAGTATATTCTAGAAAGTTCGGAAAAAATTATTGTATATGTCACTATCATTGATAAAAATATACCTACAAAATAATTTCACCGGCATATTTCCAACGGGAAAAAAAAAATTAGCATGCATTTTTTGCCTGTAAACCCATTAGTTTTAATTTTTTTTACCAATAGAATTAGCGATAAATAATGAAATTACCAACAAACGGTATACTAACGGATACATTCTGTCAGTAAATTAGTTGGTAAAATTTCACCAACGGCGTGGTAATCTCACTCATACGATAAGCTTTTGTGGGCAAAACTATTAAATGTTGCAGTGAACATGCCCTTCAATTCTAGGCCTATTTTGGATTAGATTTTTATGAATCTGCTGCTTATGTAGTTCGGAGAAGGAGAAGGAGAAGAAACAAATGATCAATCATGAATTCTATATTAAAGTAGTTGTCTTGTTCATTGCAGGTGTTCTCTTTGCTAGCCATCAAATTAACTACATGAGCCTAGATTCCGAGCCTCTCTTGCCCCATTTTTAAAATCTTTCAAGGCCCATATAGATTGAGATAATTCTATCATAGAAGTAAGGTTTGCTTGCTAATTTCATCTAAATGGATGCCCTTATCTTTATTTTTACCTGTTCAATTCCTGATCGAATATATAGACAGAAAAAATGGCTTAATTAAAAACTCCAATAACATAAACTATCTATATGTTTGATCATGATTTCAATTTCATATCATTTTGGAGACCCAGTTTCTACGAATGTTCACTCTCCACAAAAGTTGTGGATAAAAGAATTTGAGTCTATCTATTACTCCTTTCTTTTGGCATGTGCTTTAACCGACTTGGAAAAAAACGCAGCACCAAGTTGGTTCCTTGGCCTCAGCGTGACCAAAATATTTATACAGATCACGAGACTCATGTCATCTCCTGCCTTAGTACTGTTATCTCCTAATTCAAGTCTAAATCCAATGAAAATTAGGATTCAAACCTGTGTACGTATATATATATATATATATATATATATATATATATATATAGAGAGAGAGAGAGAGAGAGAGAGAGAGAGAGAGAGACAATATTTTATTGCATTATAACCACTGCAGCCCTTTCTTTCTCTCTATCGTGCGATAGGATTTTTCTTTCCCTTGTCTAGAAAATCTGAGGCACTTTTTATTACCTTTTGATCAATATGAAAATGATTCAAAAAAGGCTTCGATCCCTTGCAGCAAGGTTAAACTTGAAGAAGCAGAAGAAGGGTTACGAGAAGCAATTGCCTATACCAAGCAAACACTTTCCAGTGTATGTTGGTGATCAAGAACTTGAAGGAAATCTAAAACGTTATGATGTTCCAGTTGCATGCACATCTTCCATAATCTTCCAAGCTTTGCTTCGTCAATTCGATGATATCCTAGCAGTAGACGAAGGGCCAATCACATTATCTTGCTCAAAACAGATGTTTGAGTCTGTCCTCAAACTTTCTCTTGACGGGTTAAGAATAGAAGAGGTGAAGAAGTTGACAGATTTCCACCACTAACATTGGAGGTCGCAGCTTTGCTTTATTTTTCCTCTGTTGTTTTTTTTTCCCCCAGGTTTAACAAAACTTGGATGTAAATTTTTTTCAATTTTCTAATCTATAAATAGTTTTCATTGATATGTGAGAAAAAAGGATTGCCCTTTACACCAGAATCAATTCAAGAATTGATCCTCTGTATTCAAATTGATCTCTGATTCCTTTGGGAAATTTTCTGAAATAGTTTCTTTTTTAGGGTTATTTATAAAAAAAGCTTAACTAGCTGGAAGGCCGGCACATCAACAAAAGCGATTATGGACCGTGATTGTGTTTCAAAAGGGATCCGGTTTATAACCGATGAACTTGTTGCATGTGATTAATAATCGAAATTCGATTTTCCTATGGACAAACTGAGGTCACCCATAGTTTTGAAACTCAACCCGATCTGGTGAGTCGATCCAGAACTTGGCTAATCTGGGACTGGAATCGGGTCATGTTTAAGAAAAAATAAAGAAAGTCAAAACCCAGTGCAACCCGGCTGACCCGGCAACCCGATCAAAAACTCGGTTGCAACCCGTTGGTTTATGTTTTTTTACTAAAACGATATCGTTTTGATTTTTTTAAAAAAATCAGAATTGACCCCAGCAACCACCCTACCTATAAAAAGAAATAAATATAAAAATAAAAATAAAATTGAAATATGGAGAATTTTTAAATGATTTTTTTCGTAATATTCTTATTACCTAGTATTATCCTAATTGTCCTATATAATCTTTAAAATAAGAGAGATAGAATAATCTATTTATTATTTTATCAAGATATATCAAAATCTATCAAAAAATTATCTAAGCGGTTCTTGACATAAACCCTAATTCTTAAAAAGAAAAAATATTAATATATAATTTTAGAGTTATTATAAAATCTATCTAATATTAAAATTCCTAAACTAAATAAGAAAAAAAAATTCATCCCTCTTTCTAATGAGATTTTTTATGAAGTTAAAGTTATAATTAATTTTTTAGTGTTTTCAAATCATTTTAATGTGTTAATGTTAAAAATAATTTTTAAAAAATAAAAAAATATATGATTTTAATATATTTCCGAGTAAAAACCACTTAAAATACAGTCACAAGTATATTTTTAAAAATCCTAAAAAACAACCATGGGTGTGGTTCAACTGGTCAGATCTTAGGTTTGCTCTCTAAAAGTCACCAGTTTGAGTTCCACAAATTTTAAAATTACTGGAGGCTTATATAATTATCAATTTTAAAGTTCATTAGAATAATCAGATATGTGTGAACTAAATCAGATATCCTAGTTAATTGAAAAAAAAAAAACTAGGAAACTCATAAAGAACATATGGGCCTAAAGTGCTGTTGCGTGCTGTTGCTCCATGTATATATCTTTTCATCTTTACAACCTGTTGCCACGTACTCTCCACCAATCTATGCAATGCGAGTCCCTTCACTCTACACCACAAGGAAGAAGATCCTTTGTGAGACCAAATATTAGAAAGCAAGTCAAGGGCTCCTCTGTCTACAAACTTTGCAATACTTCAACAGGAAGAAAGCAATCTAGCGTTAAAAAATATGTGAGTGATGCAAGAGATTCTGTAAGAGCTGAGCTGTAGAGCATGGAGTTGATGATGATAGACATTGAAATGTCTTGCAGACAGATATATTCATGAATTATATGGACAAAGACTGAATACGTCAAACGTGTTTCGTAATAAAAACATGTATAATTTTTAATCTTATTATTAGATTAATTAAACTGGAATTTTGCAACCAAATAAGGTTATTTTCAAGTCAAATTAGGCTCAAAATATGCTATTTTAAATTGTTTTTATTTTCGGATTTTTTTCTTTACTTTCATTGTTATTTTAGGATTCCTTTTCCTTCCCCATCTTACGTCAGCGCCTACTTGAACAATTACAAGTTATTTTCAAAAGAGTTTTATGAGAATATTATTCAAAGGTTTAGAGTTCTCTCAAGCCCTCCTCATTTTTTCTGCCTTCCTGATTTTCTTTCAATCTCAATCATAGAGTCGAGACTGCGTCAATGAGGCTACAGGTAACATAAAAGTCGTAACAGTTTGGTATTGAACAGAGTTCAACCAGCCTCATGTTTACATATCCATGCCGGTTCTGATGAATGCTTCCGTTCCCAGATAACAAGTTTCTTATCATAGCCTCCTGTTTTTTTTTTAATAACTAAAGAATAGCATGAAATCGCCAAAAGATGACGGGAAGGAGAAGATACAAATCTGCCAAACACTCAGGGTTTAGCAAAAGAAAACAAACGAGGAGGAGAAGACCAAGGAAACCACACAAAAAACAGAGCAACAGATCAATCAATCAATCCTGTTGCTACCCAATCAATCCTGCCACCAATGTTTTTGTTCAGAAACCTGTAATAAGTGAAGCGCATAGGCTTTCATCTTCTCTACTAACTTCTCCTCTCTTAGCCAAACATCTTTGCCTGTTTTGAAACTTCTTTTTTTCCTTGCAATATTGTTAAAACTTTCCAAAAACTGAAGGGCATGATCACAGAGCAAGAGAGAATAGGAATTACTGCTTAACTGATCCTTGGCGCATGCCGAAACAAGAGATCTAAGAATCCGAATGAGCAGGTAGAGATCTTACCAGCTTGTATGGAATACATGTATTTACATACTCACCAAAATCTTTACGCCATGCATGCAACAGAAAACAAACAAGAGAACACCATGTTCATTCAAGCTGCAGGGAACCATTCCTGGATGATTTATATTATATTGTGATTTTTCTATAAATTTATATTATATTGTTTTTACTAACAATTATTTATATATACCAAGCTTTAAGAATTTGGTCCTTAAAAATTATAAAAGATTCCCAAACTTGTGAAAAGTTGCGTTCCCATGATGAAAAGTAGATGATAAACTGGGCTCCACATATATTTTCATAAATAAAAATAAATCATGGTTTTTAAACCTGAGCTGATAAATTAACTTGAAAAACCTGCGAGATATAGCCCAATTCAAGTCATATTTTAATTGAATTATTTTTAATATTGATTTGGCCTTATATATGACTTAGTTAATTTTACCAAACTTAATAGAATGAACACTATAAAAAATAAATAATAAATAAAACAAGATAATCTTGAACAAAAATAATAAATCTATATTGATTTAATATCTCACAGGTTGGTCTGAATTTGAGCCCGTTCCCAGGTGAGATCCAGGGCCAGATACAACTATGAACTACGGAAGAAACGTGAGCAAATGTGGAATGAATGACAAGTAGTTTACAAAAGGCAATTTAACTCATAGGAATTACACGTAGTTCAAAACTCGCAAAATCACCCAAACTCGATGAAATCGTAAAACCGAGTAACCGACCGATTTAACGAGTTTGACAATAAAAATTAAAAATTTCGCTGACTCCATGAGTCCCCCGACACTCCATCCACCCCCCAGTCTTCCCTTTCCCCTTTCCCAAATCTCAAATTCTCAAGTCTCAACAACCAGCAGCGTAGCTGGTTCCACTCTCTACTCGCCAGCAGCGGCATAAGTCATAACCACTCACCAGCAGCGCAGCAAAGATTAATCTTCATTTTTTTCTTTACTTTGTTTGCCTCTGATCTGAATCTAATTGTCTCCAGACTCTCCACTCTCCACTTTCCACTCTCCACTCTCTCAGCTGGTTTTGCAATTAAATAATCTTAAAGTTGCTGTTAATCTTGCAAAAAGAGGAAATCTTCCTGGTGCTGAAAATCTGGTAAGTGGTAAACACATTGCTTGCTTTTAATTTCGGTTGGATATTAATTGTGTTTTGCTATTAATACTCATCTGCTTGAAAGAGGAACAAAAGATTAGCTTTGAGATCGTCCCTGTCTGTTGTACTGCAGTGCTCATAAGATTGTAATCTTTCCTTGCTAGAAGCTTCTAGTTCTCTCTTTTCATCCAAAACTATCTGCATATTTCTGCACTCTATGCTACAAAAGCTTTGATCACCCCTGCAATCACATATATTCAACAGCAGTTTTTAGAAATCTTGCATGAAAGATTTAATGGAAGAATACAATTTCATATGAATCTAGTCCAGCTGACATGGCTATCTAATTAATTAGTATATACCTTCTTAATCAGGGTTATGTAATTTGGCAGAAAGGTAGAAAGATTCCAAAATAAGCTTTTAGCAGCTGGAATGCTGGATCCCTTTTGATAGCTGACACTTCTGCTGGTCATCTGCCAACATTCTGGCTATTTCTCTGTGCACACCAGAAAAAAGAACAAAAGAAAGCATTCATTAACACAGGGTTATATGAAAATATTTGAATTCTCAACACCTCAAAATATTGTTGGATCTGTTTGGGGCTTTCAGAAATTTTCTAGCAGTTTTCTAGGTGGAGTTTTACTTCTTTATTTATTTTTACGATCTGTTCAATTGTTGAATGCTTGGCTGCTAAAAAAACTGTGAAATTTATATTCACTTCAATTCACTTTGTGTTTAGTTAGAAACAGTTCGAGATCCCAAGAGAAAGAAACAGTGTCTTTCTCCATCACCCACAAGTTACTAGGCTTCAACTCTTAAGAAGATAAAATAGAAGGAAGCAATGTGATATCGATAAAGCCAACTGATTACAATTGAAGCTATTTAATTGATCAACTGTTGGGAATAACCCTAGCGGGTATTGGTCAGTCAAAAGGTTTTGTATCAGATTGTTTGTTATAGGTTTGTTAACTTTTAGTTAATGAAATTCTATGGACATAATTATATTCTATTATATTTTTAAGTTATTTAAACCATGTATGAATTTTTATTTGAATTATATATTTTAAGATGTTTGGACATTTTTATTGTTTATTTCACTTTTATTTAAATTGTGTTATATTATTATTTACTACTTGACTGGAATTGTCAAAATATAATTAATTAAAATATTTTACTTACGATTTTACGATTTGAGTTTACGATCCAAGTTTATATTGTATATTCCGTGTTGTGTCAAAAAAACATTTTTAACAACCTTGTCGTTTACCACTTCATTATCTGATTTCCTATTTTATCCCTGTCAATTACTCACAATCCCTGTCAATTACAAAAGGCAATTTGACTCATACCCTTTACTTCCTGTCTCTCTTCTTTTATAGAAACTTACAGTTTCTGCTGAAAAACTTGTAAAGCACCGGCCTTTCTCCACACAAAGTTCCCTCTTGCCCACCTCAGTTCCTCCAAAATCACAACGTTGTACACACGTAAGTACGAGAATCACTCTCTCCCATTTGAGTTTTCTATTTAAGATAGATGATTCTGCTTGTAGGATTCTACAAGTTTGTCTAAAGTTCTAGTCTTTATGGATTTTCCTTAACATGTTTAAGTTTGATTAGGAGTTTATGCTTTCATCGTTTACATCTGGGCTGTTTATTTTCTTGCTAATTCTTCTATGAACGAGCAAAAATATTCATTTGTTTGAATAATACCGGTCCATGATGTCGGCACAAGGGGTATTTTGGTTAGGTTGTTTGAATTTTTCCTGATGAGATTGATTGTGTTCTTTAAAGAATAGAAGTTGTAGAGGAAATGCTTAAATTGTGAATCATGATGGCATTACTGTAATATTGTTTTGTTATTTGAACTTGGTTTCTGTATGCTCTTGTTGATGCATGAACCTTGCATTGAGATGTTTATGGTGTCTATAATTTAGTTGACAATAACCTCATGATCAACCCTTCATAGGCAGGTGAGACAAAGTTTGCACTTGGTGAGGAGCTATGTTGATTCCGGTGCAATACTAGCATTCTTGTTGTAATCTAACCATCAGCTTATAAGGAATTGGTTTAAGCAGTATCTATGACGTTGCTATAATATGTTGCTTGCATTCTTTGAACTGCCAATTGAGTTGGTGACGTTTTGTACCAATGCTGCTTATATTAGCTCTCAAATTATATTGTAATTGCTCCTGCATTTGTTGATTGGATCGGCTTTGCAGTTGTAGAGCTTCAGTAGATATAAGCTTTTGTTTTTGGAAATTCAAAGATATAGTGGTGATGGATATTCCAATAAATGTAGCCTGTCAAAAAAATTGGAAAACATTAACTAATTTTTGTATGAAATCTGTTCTCTTGTTATGAAAGCACATCCTGTTAAAAGTTAGGTCTAAATTTTCAATGTTCATTCTTCTGTAGATTCTGATTTTTATATAAGAGCAGCTCCCTGGTTTCTGTATTTTTGTTATATATGAGCTGCTTGTATGTTATGGAACCTTTTGATATCGGTGCTTTGTAGTCATTTTTATGGTAGATGCCACAGTGAAGGCGTCCGTAAGAATATACAAAGAATTTTAGCTTAACATGATTTTACCATTAATGGTTGTTGCATGATTTATGTGGGAGCTCAAACAATAATTCACAGTTATTGTCATGTCATATGATCACTTAGTATTCATTTTCTCCAAAAGTGACCTTGGAGGAATCAAGTAAATCCATCTAGTAGTAGATTAAGTTGAAAGGAGAGAGTACAGGATGAAATAATATGATAGTTGCTAACCATGTTCATAGCTTGTTCTATACCAGGTAGCAGGAGAAGCAACTAAAGTCAGTGACAATGAAGGAAGAAGATGTGAACCGATGCCAGATTCAGGAATGGTACCCAAAATTCAAGCCTGTATCTATCAGAACAGTAATCCATGAACTTCCGGAATCTTTTGTTGAGTACCTCGTTGATGATTCAGGTCCTTTCCTCCTCCCTCTTTCTATCTCAGGCGAAGATGCCTTGCCAAATAGAATTCACAACCCCATAGATGAAGAAGACTATCAGGTGTCAGAGGGACCTGGAGATGAATCTGAACAACCTCCATTGCCCCCTTCTTTCCCTGAACTTGAATTGAATATTAAGGAGTCAATTAATACCCTAGGAGGTGCAGTTTTTCCTAAGCTGAACTGGAGTGCACCAAAAGATTCTGCTTGGATTAGCACATCTGGGACCCTTCGCTGCACTTCATTCAGTGAGATAGCGTTATTGCTGCGGTCATCTGACTCATTGGTCCATGATTTGTGCCACGCCTATGATGCATGCATTGACAAAACCTTGTCAAGACCCCCTAGTTTCTTTCTTGCACTTCGCAAGTGGTATTCATCTTTCTTGCCCGAGATGGAATTTCGTTGCTTTGTTCGGGGCCAGCAGCTAGTTGGAATCTCACAGAGGGAGGTCACTACATTTTATCCCACTCTCCTTGAGAAGAAAAATGACCTTGAACTGTTGATCAAGGAATTCTTCACTGAGAACGTGAGACAAAAATTTGAATCAGAAAAGTACACGTTCGATGTTTATGTGACAAAGGATGGGCGTGCTAAGATATTGGATTTTAACCCATGGGGTGCGTTTACACTCCCACTGCTTTTTACTTGGGAAGAACTGGAGCAGAATCTCAAGGAAGTGGAGAATGTAGTGGACTTCAGAATCGTGGAGAGCCAGTGTGGAATCCGTCCAGGTCTGAAAACAGCAGTTCCGCAAGATTATTTGGATACTGGCCCAGGGAGTGGTTGGGATCAGTTCTTGAGGAAGGCTGACAAGGAGTTGCAGCAGCAGAAAATGGCTCCTGGAAATGGTGCCTGAGGTTTCCTTTTTATTTTTGACAGAGGTTACTGTGTTTTTCATTTATCCTCATTGATTTCCTGTGTTCTGTAACGACCAATCAGTAGTGTTTGTTGGATCTAGTACTTTACTTTTGCCCAGCAAGAGATTTTTTTCAACATGTTTTTCAAGTGGTGAAAAAAATTGCAAACATTTATTAAAATAGTTAGGGTTACATGAACAAATAAATTTAAAGAGAGATTCTAACACCATTTGTCATCACAAACCTAAAACATATCGGTTGCAACATCAAAATCAAAATCAAAATCAAACCAATTAATTCAATGATCTTTCACTGCAATTATTGGAGTAATATTTACAATTGCATGGTTATCCCCAGAAAAAGGGGGAAAAAGAAAAGAAATAAATTAATATTGGAGTGATGAGTAATCACGTCTAATCCCCCCCTATTTTCTTTCACACTAAACTCAAATTAGAATTTTATAAAATAAATATTTTTTTTTTGTTTTAACATCTAGAATACTTCTTGACTAAGCATTTTTACATTGAGACTAAAATATTTCTCCATTCTTAGCAAATCATTCGAAACTAAACGTGTGTTTACACAAAATTTATTTTTTTCACAGCCCTTTTCTAAATATAAATCAAAATATTAATATCATAAACTACCTCAAAATCTTATAATTCATGAATAAATATGTTATTTTTAAAAATAATTTTTAATTATAAATACATAAAAATACTAATAATGTTTAGTACTGTAATAGCAATTATTTATTAATATATTTTTTTTAAAGATATATTAAAATATTTTTTTATTTTTTAAAATTTATTTTTAATATAATATATTAAAATAATTTTAAAATAACTAAAAAAATAATTTAAAATAAATTCCCATTTTTTTTAAAGTACAGTTTGACGACCAAAACAAAAACTGGCTATACTTGTATGCTACTAGTAGTTAATAGAAACGCGCGAGATTCCAACGGTTGTTGTCGTTCACGTGTAGACAAGTGTCCTTTTTTCTTTCTCTCTCTAAAAATCAAATATCAAAAACTAAACTTCTGCTAGTTGAAGGAAACTTTCCCTTTCCATGAAACCCTTCTTTAATCCTCCTTAAACAACCATAAAGTTTCAAATCTTTCTTTCATTTCTTCTCCATGAAGGTATGGTGTTACGTTCACATCCTTCCTTAGCATTCTCTTAGTCCAGTTTCTGTTTGCTTCCTGGGAAAATATAAGAAAACAAAAGGAAAGTGGGGTCTTTTCCTTCTTTTTTCTTTTCTTTTTGGGATTAGATAGTGAGTTAATGGCATTAAAGACCAAACCCACTTATGTTTTAGCTTTATTTGAGTTGGGTATTTGCTTTTTTCACTGTTAGTTCCTTCTTTTTTTCCCCAGTTTCAAGCAAACAAGTTGGGTTTTGTTTAATTTTTTTGTTGTCGTTGGTTTTTTTAAGTGGAGAGTTTAGTTCTGTTAGGTACTAAATAGCTAAAATTTCATATTTGATTATGGGATCTATCAGTATATTCCTTTATTTGAAACTGCTTAGGCAAGTAAGGCCTTTTTGTTTTTGCTTAGACTTTTTATTCTCATGTTGGGGTATTTTTAATGACTGCAGATTTTGTTTATTAATCCAAGTCAATCAAGGTCCGAAGTCTTTGAATCATCGATGAATATGGATCGGAAGAAGAAGAACAAGAGGCTTCTGGTGTTCAAAGGTTCCATCTTGCTTCTTTAGTTCTTTTTTTAAAAAAAATTTGTGTAATTTTTGAAGTGATTTTGAATTTATATTCAGATTTTTTTTATTAGTATCGAGTAGAGTAAAAAGAGTGTTTTGATTGATACCCATTTGTTGGAGTTGCAGAATGTATGCAAAGATCCAGTCTTGTGATAGAGTGCTTATTGCTTTGATTTCACTTGAAGAGAGTTTTAGGTTATCTTTATTCCTTTTGTAAATTTTTGGAGCAATGTTATTAGTGTAAGGATGTAATAATTTTCCGGGTTGCATGGTTGTGGTGTTTTGGAATTGCTTGATTTTAAAGTTTGATGGAATCCTTAAGAAGGAAGAGGAAGGGCTTAGAAATTTTGCCTTCATTTGGTGAGTCCCTTGCTCCATTAACAGTGATTTTGCCGCGCTTGTCATTGGGAGATTATTCTAGGCAAAGGAAGAAGTATAAGGAAGATGAGGATAAAGAAGCTGTTGGTTCTAGTACAAGTGTAGTAATAGGTGTTTTCACTGCTCCACCTTGTAGGAGTGTCTCTGCAGATCCACCTTGTAGGGGTCTTAAGAGGAAAATTGGGTGTATTGATGTGGCAACTCAGTTGGGCAGGAAGAAAAAAATTGAGAAAGAGTATGACTTGGGTGCATCTATTGGGCAAGGGAAGTTTGGGTCGGTGGTTTTGTGTCGAAGTAAAGTGACCGGAGAAGAGTTTGCTTGCAAAATGCTGCGCAAGGGAGAGGAGCTTGTGCATCGGGAAGTGGAGATTATGCAGCACCTCTCAGGTCATCCTGGTGTGGTGACATTGAAGGCAGTGTATGAGGACCTAGAATCCTTTTATCTTGTCATGGAGCTCTGCACCGGGGGACGATTGCTCGACCAGATGGCTAAGCGAAGGCAGTATCCAGAGCATAGGGCTGCTAATATACTCAAGGAAGTGGTTTCAGTTATCAAATATTGCCATGACATGGGAGTTGTTCATCGGGACATAAAACCGGAGAATATCCTCCTTACAGCCTCTGGGCTGATGAAGCTTGCGGACTTTGGCCTAGCTGTGAGGATGTCAAATGGTAATTGTGATTTGTTAATATGTTTTTATATGTATTTTGCTATATCCAAGCACATTCCCACAAATATAAGTGTGTATATTTTATTCCTTTCAGATTTTCTTTTCTTTCTCAAATTCCTTCTGTTTTAACTATTTACTGTATGCATACAAAGTTTTCCAAAATTTTCTGCATCCTTCAGTTCTGCAATACTGGTGTCATTTTCGCTGTTGTTTCTCTGCAGCTCAATCGTGTGGTGTTTGCTATAATAAATAAACTTGTGTTTTTTTCCTGCAGGTCAGAGCCTCAGAGGTGCGGTTGGAAGTCCTGCCTATGTTGCGCCAGAAGTTTTAGCTGGTGATTATTCAGAAAAGGTTGATATCTGGAGTGCTGGTGTCCTCCTTCATACTTTGTTGGTTGGCGTGCTTCCATTTCAAGGTGATTCATTGGATGCTGTCTTTGAGGCTATTAAGAAGGTCAACCTTGACTTCAAAAGTGAATTATGGGAATCAGTATCTCAACCTGCACGGGAGTTAGTTGCTCATATGCTGACAAGGGATGTTTCAGCAAGACTAACTGCTGATGAAATACTAGGTAAGCTTCTTCACCACTCTAACAAACTTTATATAAAAAATGGTTCTAGGTCCATCTCGCTAACTTTGAGGCTATAAAAGATTCAAAGAATGTTCACTTTCTCACATCAAATTTCCACGAAGACAGCCTGGCTGCATCTCACAATTTACCATAAGCTCCATTTGCTTTCTAGTAAATGCCACCAAAAAAATATTTTCTTTGTTTGAACTCTGAATCTTTTATAGGCCAATCTAGTTTGATTGCTTAAGAGAACAAAACTAGGAATCAGGTCATCAAAATTAAGAGACTTCTTTAAGATGATTTACCAGTTGAGGTGGAACCAAAAGCAGGAGTACAAATAGTTTGTGTGCATTGTATTGTTATGGGTGGGGTTTATCAGAAGAGGAGAACCATCAAGCCTTTTTAAGGGTTGGGAACCCTTATTGCTGCTATTTAGACAAGAAAGTACTCTCTCGTTTTCTTTTCAGTACATGACTAATTTTGAGGTTCTCTGTGGAATACATTGAATTGTCTCCATTATCTTGTCCAGTTGCACCAGCTGCCTGCAATTCTGAGTTGAACCCAGATGGTAGTATAATCTGATAATATTTTTATGGGAGTTGGTTATTTGATAGTCATGCAATATGATAATGTCAGAATCCTACTTGCACAATATTATGATGTTTGACTCAGTATTTACATTAGTGTAATGGACATACTTAAAGAACAACTTCCTTGCTACTATTTAGATTGGGGACCTGTGCTATATTTCATGGAGTAGTTGTTTATTCATCTATTTCCAAACTCAGCAATTCTCATGCCATTAATTTGCCTACAGTTAACTATTTAATGATCCAGATTTTCTTTCTTTTGAGACATTAAAATCCAAGTTCTCTATCTCCCAGAGTAGTTTTATTACTGTATGAGTGTGTATGATCAAATGCATGATTTTGCAGGACATCCATGGATCTTGTTCTATACAGAACCAACACGGAAGGAACTTACCCAAAAACCAAAGTTTCAAGACCATGCAACACTGACTTCTCAGCAACTAACTGTCACAACTAGGTTGGAGTCAGAGAGATACAGGATAACAGCCAGTGGTTTTCTCAGTGATGACTCTAGCCTAATTTTATCATCTGATGGTTCTAGGTCAAGGTTGGAAGAGCAAGACTGTGGATTGGTTGATGCTCTCACCGTGGCAATATCACGTGTGAGGATATCTGAACCAAAGAGAAGCAGGTTGTGTTGGCCCACAAGCCCTATCCGACAAGAGTGTTCCTCTAACATTAAGATTAACAATCTCTGTACAGCATTTTGATCCTGTTGTGTAAAAATGCTGACTCGGCTGCCAGGCATCGCCACTGTTAGTTATAACTGCAACGGAAGAAAACTCTGTGGCAATAGATTTGTTGCTGCTTGGAGAAGGAAGAATAAAGACCATTAATAAAACAACCTTTTAGGTGAAAGCAAGTGGCAACTAAAATATTCTTGTTTCTTTAATTTGTGAGAACCATCTGGTATTTTATTGGTGAGCTCCTGGTTTCATTTCTTTCATTTAGCCTGATCTGTAATACTAGTACAATGTGGCTTCTAAGCTTCCTGTGTAAATAGCATGTGTTACTGCTTGGCATGCTTTGCCTGAAGCTTCAGTTCACTGTTAGTTTTTTTCAACAAATGAAGCCTAACATGTAACATATGTACGATTTTGAGTTGTAGAACTAAATGTGTTGAGTGTCTGATTTTATTTTGGTTGTCTATTTTCATATATCGTTATTCATCAAACCATAGACTCGAAACGGGTGGAATTTTTGGGATCTAGTAATTGCGGATTTTGAGTGTTGACAAAAAGAAAGAAAGAAACAGCTGATTTTGAGTAGACTCCGTAGAGTGTTGGATGGGGGATCCCTATAAGCTGTATTGTATTAATTTAAAAGAACATTAAACATGGAAATCATTACAAGTAACTTGAGGATACAGTTTCAACTAGTAAAATTTGGATCTTCTCATGTTGTACATCATACTCTTCCACTCGTGTCAATTGCTTCGACTGTCAAAACTTGCGTTCAGAAGTCAAGAAAACAATAAAATATTGCATGATTGTAGCTTTTCGATGAAGCTCGACTTTTGAAGTATACCATGACCGTATGATCCTAAGCATGAAGATAAACATTAATTACAAAAAAAGGTTTAAATTTATCATGTAATAGTCCAATGACTTCCAGCGTAGTCAATTCTCATGAACTTGGGATAGTTTAGCATATAGTTATTAAACTCGATGTTGATAATCTGTTAATCTAGAGTTAGGTCCGGGCCAGGTTTTCTTTCAAGTTCGAGTGAATGTTGGCTTGGTTAAACTTGATTGATTAGCATGGAAATTCAAACTCGTAACTTGATTGATTTAGTCAAGTTTATGTGAGAATTGCTGAGTCAACTCAAAGAATTGTTTTTTTATTTTATTTTTGTTCAAATCAACATCATTTCAGTTTTTTTATTTATTCAAAACAATGTTATTAATTTCTTCGTAATAATCTTGACTTGACAAACCGCAATACAAGTTTTGAGCTCGGTCAGATCCAGTTTCAGGATATGTGCAGAAACTGCATGTGCAGGTTATTTCAGTTTCTCTGCAAGTTGTGGTAACATGATTGCATCTTTCCTGTTTTTTTTTTTTTTTGTTTGCCTTTACTCTTGTTTTCTTCTTTTGACTATCTTGCTTCCATTTGACACCACTTTTAATTTGGGGGGTTTGTTTTCTACTCAACTGTATAGTTTTTAAGCAAGAGAACTATGCATGATATGGTGATCTAATTTCTTTACAATGACTTCTCACTTTTGAGGGAGAAAGAGAGAAAAAGAATCTCATTACTTTCATGGCCAAATCACCTCCAGAACTAAGCAGACCCACAAATCCCACTCTCAAAACTCCTTCCTGTCCTAAACAACGCACTACCATGTCAGCCTCTTCTCTCTACTCCCCTAAACTCTCTATCTTCCTTCTAGCCCTTTGCGTTTCTCTCTTCACTCTCTACCACATCCGGTTTCTCCATGCTCCACCATCTTCAACTTCATGGTCTCTCATGCACCATTGGGAAAGAGTAACCAATTGCACCCAAGAACTCGAATCCATGGCTGAAAAACTGCGGCAGGCGGTCACATTTCTCCCCCTTAAGGACTTACGCTATGCAGATACAGCTCCTGAAGGTCACACGTGGTTCATGAGCTCTATGCATGATACCCGTGAAGAAGGTGAAGAGCAACATCAGCAGTTTCCTTCAGAATCGTCAAAAGGTAGGTTACTTTGCTTGAAAGGAAAGGAGACACATGATGGTTCTTGGAATTCATATGCACTGGCATGGCCTGAAGCATTGCCTATCAATGCCACTCTTCTAAAAGGACTAACCTTTGTATCATATAACCATTATAACTATGATAATATTTGGCATGGGTTATCAGCAATGGTACCATTTGTTTCTTGGCATAGAAGAAATGGGTGTGAATCTCCAAGTAGATGGATTCTGTACCACTGGGGTGAGCTAAGGTTCGATATGAGTCCATGGCTAAAGATCCTAATAGAGGCAACATTTGGTGGAGCCCCATATATTGAAAACTTTGAAGGGGTTAATGATAATCAACCAGTTTGCTTTGAAAAGTCTGTGGTGATAAGGCACAATGAAGGAGGCATGTCAAGAGACAGGAGGATTGAGACTTATGATTTGATGAGGTGCAGAGCTAAGGTGTATTGTAATTTAAGCTTAGAAGGTAGGATTGCTGAGATTAATAAGCAAGGTTTACCAGTGATTGGCATGACCCTGTTCATGAGAACTGGTCCAAGATCATTCAAGAATGAATCTGCAGTGATTGGAATCTTTGAGAAGGAGTGCTCTAAGATAGATGGGTGCAGGTTGATGGTGGCACACTCCAACAATCTAACATTTTGTGAGCAGGTTTGTAAGATTCTTTGTCTATTTTCTCTTTTTTCATTAATAATTACAACCTAAAACACATTAAGTATTTTAACTAGCTAGTGGGATATGTGTGAATCCCACTAGAGAGAATGCATTGACAACCTTAAAGAGAAGAGCCTATTAGCACAGCACTTAGGACTACTATATTGAAAATGTTTACACAAACACATATGTGCTCATAAGGTTGCTGGTCATGTGCGTTGTTTTATTTGAGAGAAGGTGGAGGTCATGCTGGCACTTGTTCTACCTTTTCGTATCAACAGGCAAGCCCAAGTTTAGATTTTGCTGAAAATTGTCTTCGTTCATTTGATTTGCGAAATTCATGGAGAAGGAAAAGATAAAGAGTCAACGATTTTCATTTCTTATGGTCAAGAAATCTTCAATATTAATATTCCCTAAAGAAAGCTCTATTGAGTGAGGCTGATCAAGACTTGCCCAAAAGGCAGGCCACATGATAGCATGTACACAGCATTAAAGGCCACTCCCCAATTTTTGGTGAGTTCAAACTTCAAAGTAGGAGAATGCCATAGCTAGCATAAATAACCATTGATTGTGTAAAATGTTATAAATTCTACATCAAGCACATTAATTTCGAGTACACTCCAAATTGTTAAGGTAGAACAATATAGGAACTTTACTTGTTTTAGTATTTGATGCAAACATGAGACATCGCAAATAACAATTTTGTTCATAGCCAGATTTCTATCTTACCTTTCCTCGCGGGACAGTTTTGCCTGAACGCTCAGCTTCATCTGCTCACCAAACACACTTTAAATACTGTCTATCTTTGCTAGTAGTCTAATTAAAGAAACACAAAATGATTGTATATGATCAACACCTTCTTACATTAATGAAGCCAATGCTTGATAAATATTTTCTTGATATTCCCAGGTGAAGTTGATGAGCTTGACAGATATTCTAGCATCTGCTCATGGTGCTCAGTTAACAAACTTGTTCCTAATGGACAAAAACAGCAGTGTCATGGAGTTCTTCCCAAAAGGATGGTTAAAACTTGCTGGTGTAGGCCAATATGTTTTTCACTGGTTGGCAGACTCGTCTGGGATGAGACACCAAGGAGCATGGCGAGACCCTAATGGAGATGAATGCCCCTACGGCGAAGATGATCGCCGGTGCATGTCAATTTACAAGACTGGCAAGATTGGACTCAACGAGACTTACTTTACTGAGTGGGCTAAAAAAGTTCTCAATGAAGTTAAATTAAAGAAGTTGGAGGAGGCAGCAGCAAATAAGACTAATGCTTCAGCTTCTATTTGTGCTTGTGGCTAGCTTACTTGCTCTCTTGATGACAGATTTTTGTTTCATTTTTTCCCTTTCCAGGGCATGCTTTCTTATGACATAGGTTTGATATTAAGACATATTAGAAGATAAAATTAAGGTCAGTTAAACAACTGTTCAGTGACATTGTATTGTTTGTTATTGAAGTTTTTTTTTGGTTGCACTAATCAACAAATTATTTTTTGTATTCAATAGGAATATCCTCGAGCCGGTTTGTGTGTCAACATAAATTATAAATGTCTAAGTATGTTTAGAAGCATAAATGAAGTTGTTTTTAAAGTATTTTTTTGAAAATATATTAAAATAATATTTTTTTATTTTTAAAAAAATTATTTTTAACATCAGTACATCAAAACGATCTAAAAATATAAAAAATAATTTAAAGCAAAAAAAATCAAATACTTTAAAAAACACGATTAGATCGCAATGCCAGACAAATCCTAAGTTTTTCTCTAAACAAGATTTTTTTTTTTATTAATATGTTGTCCTTACCAAACCCCGATTAAAAAAATATAATTTGTTGGTCACCTTGTTGGTCTCCTAGAAAAAAATATAAAAAGAATAAAAATATATATAGTTGGAAAAACAAAAACAAATAAATAATTTTGAAATGAATTATAATTTTTTTATATAAAAAAACCAAGAGGTATAAGAGATATCTCTTCTCTATTTCCATTAACTTCCTTTTTTCTATTCTCAAACTGTAACCAAATACTATTCTAATCAAACATCAGCCTAGTTTGCTAATAAATTAATTTTTCATTCTAAGATCTGTATAGACTGAATTGAATCAAGGAAACAAAATATCTTTAGCGTGTTTGGTACTGCAGTAACTTAATTTTATGGTTGTGGTTTGATAAAAGTTATTTTATAAAAAATATTTTTGGTTGAGATTGGTTTGATATTAATTTATATATGTTTGGTTAAAAATGTAGTTGAAATTGAGGTTGAACAGAAAGTAGTTTTAATGTGTTTGGTTAAGAATGCTTTTTAAATAGAGGTTATAAAATAATTTAAAAAAATATATATTAATATTGATAGTTTTTAATTTAAATATTATAAATTTAACTACGGTATTACATTTTGAAATAAATAATATTTTTTATAAAATATTTTTTAATGTTTCATTAAATTATCTACAATTCCATCACGTATGAATTGCATCTGACAAAAACTACAGTTTTTTTGGTTTCTTAAATGCACAACAACATCATGTAAAATATAATTAGGAACAAAATTTAGATTGCGATCAAATTCTCTAAATGCTACGTCATCAAGCAATCTTCGTCTATTCTGCAAATGCTACGTCATCAAGCAATCTTCGTCTAATTTACGTAGTGATACTTTATAATGTTAAACACTAGTTTTTTTAAATAAAACACAATTAAAAATAAAAAATAAAATTTAATTTTTTTATTTTACTGGTTCAGACCCGGTTCAATGCATTTAGCTTTGGACCCGACCCGATTCGACCAGAACAGTGAAAAATGAATTATAATTCACTCTGTGAACAGTGGAGAGTGATTCACTCTCCACGGGAAGAAAAGGAAAGCAACATTGAGCTGCTTTTAACGACCTTGCATTTTAAATGCAATTAATGGTGGGGTCCATGAACAGTAAATAAAGTTTTACTCGTTACCAAACAATGATTTTCCATGGTTTGCTTCAAAAACAGAAGCAACCACGGAAACAAACAGGCATTTAAACATTAATTTAACAGCAAAAAACTAACTAATAAAAACTAACATGTAAGTATCTAGTAGGTGACTCAGTGATAAAAGCTTGAGACTAAGGGGTTTGCTCGCTCTGTGGTCTCAGGTTCGAGTCATGTGGTTACTAATATGATGGTCACTTGAGGCTTACATGGTCATTAACTTCAGGGCCCGTGAGATTAGTCGAGGTACCCGTAAGTTGACCCGGACATCAATGTTAAAAAAAAAAAAAAAAGCTAACATGTTATTTGCTGAATTAGGCAGCCACAAATGGAGCTAGATAGGCATAAACATATATTGGCGATGAGTCGACTTATTAGCCTTTCAAAAAAGCTTAAGCTTCGTGGCCCGTCTGAGCAGGAATTAAAATTGGCAAGCCCTACAATGTCAATAATAATGCAAACACAACAATGGAGAGGCAGCCTGTTGCTACCAACAAAATTTCATAGACACATACATACCTCTGTATGTCTACACATGTAGTGATGTCTGTACCCTTGGTGTCCGAAACATTCTCATATCATTCATCAATGGAACCCTCGAATGGACCTAGTTCTTCATAGTTTCGGCCGAGCTAAAACAATGTAACATGTATCTAGATGGGCTCTGTCCATTTTTTCTTCCTTCCGAACTCAAAAGTGAAGTGGTCCAAAAACAATTGCACGGTTGGATTGAAATTGTGTATCATCCACACTCATAGAAGTTACCATAATTAAACCCTGGTCTGGTCTAGCAGATAGATTTGATAACATATCAATTTAAAATTGTCTTGTTTAAGATTGTAGTTGGGATTATTTTTTAAAATATTTTTTATTTAGATATATGTTAAAATAATATTTTTTTATTTTTAAAAAAATTATTTTTAATATCAGCTAAAAATATCAAAAAAATATTAATTTAAAGTAAAATTAAAATTCAATTTTTTTCAAAAATATTTTTAAAAAGCAAAAATAATATTTTTAATTGTTTTGGATATTAAAATAGTTAAACTCAAGTGATTTGATTAGCTGATCCGTAGAATAATTATTTTATAAAACTCGGGTGAGACTGACTGGTTATGTTAATTTCAAAAAAAAATTCAAATTTATTTTTTTTGTCTAAAGTAATATTATTTTATTGATTTTTAATTTCTATCCTAAGATATTCATCCAAATTAACTTAATGACTGGAGAATTAACTCAACAACTTAGCTGCTAGACTTGATGACTCATGGTTAGCCTTAACTATGAAAGTAATTATACTGTACTGTACTGGATTGGATTGGATAGAAATTTCGCTTGTATTATTGGTGTTCGATATATATATATATATATATATATATATATATATAATGAATTAAATCACACCTCCACCCATGGAACAACGTCTTTTCAGGATCTCAACCCTCACCAAAAACAGCTCCGTCCAGCTAAAGATTAGAAAATGTGAAAGTATTGGTCTAATCCATTTATTTACAAATCTACGAAATGATTACTCCAATAATTTCATTTTCTAATCTTTGGTGGACGGAGTTGTTTTTAGTGAGTGGTTGAGATTGGAAAAGACGTTGTTCCATGGATGGAGGTGTGTATTTACCATTCATCATATATATATATATATATATAAAAGATTAGTTTTATTTGTGTAAAATATATTTATTATTAATAAAAAAATTATTTTAATATTTAATTATATTTTATTAATAAATTTAGAGTGAAGATAATGCTTTGTAAAAATTCTTATTTTTTAAATTAATCAATTATTGAATTGATAATAAATTAAATTATTTAATTTATTTAATCTTATTTTTTTAGTATTATGATTTATATTTGAGCTCACTTATTTGGGAACCTAATGAGTCACACAAATAAGAATCATTGGTCATAAATTAAAATAGGATGATTAATTAAGTGTAATTTAATTGTGGATAAATTATAGAAATTAAAGATTAGAATGTAATTAATACAAGGTATTATAGTTCTAGACCTGTAAGCCTAAAATAATATATATGTGGTATTATTTAAGAAGAAAATTGATATTTTATTATTTATGGGGTGTCATTATAAATAGAATGTTATGCTTGTTATTTCCTAAGAAAAAAAAGTGAGAAAAATACAATACATAAACACTTAAAACAATAAAAGAGAGAGAGAGAGCAAGATAATACTCTATGGCATAAGAATCTCTTTATTCTAAAAGGGTCTATAAAATTTTTCAATGATGATTCGTATGGATTATCGTTAGAAGCCGGATATTTAGACAGCTTGTGGTTTGCGAAAAATCAGCCTTGAAGTAAATATTAAAAACTGAAAAGAATATTTAATTTTTAGACAATCTTCTTATAAATTCTAAATAACTCTAGATCTATTTATCGGACTACTTGAAACTTTTAAAAAAATTTAAATTCACTATTTTTACTGTATGTATATACGTATTTCAAGGAACCAAGATGAAGCTATCATGTCTTGCCAAACCCCAACAGCTAATGGGGACATGCATGTGGGGAAAATGGCATTGGATGTTAACGTGGCTCATTTCCCACCACCACCCTTATTCAAACACCTCGCTGTCTCTGAATTTCCACAAGATATATACAAAATAATTATGATATAAAAACGTCTAAAATCACTCATTTTCCATCCATATCACTGCACAAGTCAATCACCAGTTGATAAGATCGATTGAAGGTACATCTGAGTTTGGCCGATAACCAAGGTAGTTTACTGTTGAATGGATGGTAAAAAAAAGCTTGAGTTTAGAGCTTCTTGAATGATTAGTTGAAGTGGGCCTTGACTGAAGATCATTAATCTCTTGGATTTGACATGTTTTTGAATGGAAAATGATTTACTTACCAGAGTTCTTTCACATGAACATGGCAGTAATTAACCGGGTGAACCATGCATTTTAAAAATTATTAAACGATTAGTACTTAAACAAGATTAATATGACCCTAAAGTTGATTTTCCCTCCTTGATTATGATCTGCATAATATTCAGTAAGTGTTTGCTACATCGTAGCTTGCGATATCACAACCAAAATGCATGGCTTCTTGTCCGACGAAGATGGAAGCATCCCCGCATGGTCATCACCCAATCACTAGGGTTGGTGTCAACTTTTATTGTCGTACGTTGTACCCCAAGAATCTGACTTTGCAACTGATTACAGGTCTGGATTTCGATCTGTATATGCTGAATGAATACATGCATGAGCTAGAAATATAGAAATCAGTTGTGTCTGCATGCCTGGAGTTTCCTCTCTTTTTGCTCAATTATGGTCTTAAACGTTCATAAGGGATACTATTAAAACATTTAATTTAGAAGAGTTTTTTTTTCTTTTTGTAATATTTTTTTATTGAAGCAAAGAGAATTATACTAAATCTTCGAATTTTTAAGCATGTGGGGAAACTTCTATATGGAATTTCTTTTTTTATCTATCAAAATAAGAATATTACTGAGAAATCATGGAAATTCCTCAACGAAAAATCCATATATGAGAATTAAGAAAAGGTTTTATTTGCTAGACAATAATAGCTTCTCTTTCAAAATCAAGAAACATTTTAGCTGCCAGCAGATTGAGGGTAGGAAACAAAATCCCAGGCTCTAAAGAGCTCCAGAGGGTCCCATCACCCTTATCTCTATCACTGTCAGGCAAGAGGAGGTTTCATATTACGACCGTTTGTTTTTTATTTCAAAAGTATTTTAAAAACATTTTAAATTTATTTTTTTAACTTTAAATTAATTTTTTAAGTATTTTAAGAAAACAATTTTTTACAAATTAAAAAAATATTATTTTAATACATTTTCGAAAAAAAAAAAACTTTTAAAACCAACCAACTACGCTCTCATTCTCGTAATTCGTAAATACCTCTCATTCTCAATCTTCCTGTCGTTGAAATCCTTACAGAAAAGGAGCACAAATAATTATGTATAGAACTCTTTTTTCTATGCCCAAATTTAAAAACTATTGTTCTTTGTTTCCACATTCACTTTTTTTCACAAAAGGTTAATCGATCAGAAGAATTTGGCTGAAGACTCTTGGACTCACTTTGAGCTTTTCATAACACACTGCATGTGCGACCAAAAAGTTATTCTTGAGATTAGAGGGAATTTGGTAACAATATTGAGTTTGCGTTTTTTAAAAAAATATAAATATAACTCGTTTGGTAAAGAAAAAAAACAATTTATTATTTATGAGTTCCATAATATTTTTGCGTCCAAAAAACAAGAAAAGAAAAGGAAGAGAATGCTGTTTTTTATGCACTGTTCATGCTAATTAATTAGCATGAACAATGGAGCTAGCTACATTGTTCACTAAACAGTGTAGTATGGTACATTGTTCCGGACGGACCTATTCCGGTTCAAAGCTCAAAATGCATTGAATCAGGTCTAATCCAGTAAAATAAAAAATAAAAATTATTTTTTATTTTTTAGTTGTGTTTTATTCAAAAAATTAGTGTTTAACTTTATTCAATGACACTATATAAATTAGACAGAGATCATTTGATGACATAGCATTTATAAAATTTGATTGCAATCCCAATTTTATTCTTGATTATATTTTACCTGATGTTGTTGCGCGCTTAAGAAACCAAAAAAACTGTAGTTCTTGTCGGATATATTTCATATGTGATGGAATTGTAGATAGTTTAATGGAACAATAAAAAATATTTTATATAAAGTATTATTTATTTCATGATGTAATAACAATAGTTAAATCTACAATATTTAAATTAAAAACCATCAATATTAATATATATTTTTTAAAATTATTTTATAACCTCAATTTTAAAAGCATTTTTAACCAAACACATTAAACTACTTTTTGCTTAACCTCAATTTTAACCATAATTTCAACCAAATATATATATTTTTTAAACCAATCTTTGCTAAAAGTTCTTTTTATAAAACAATTTTTTTAAACCACAATTATAACAGCAACCACCATACTAAATATATGAATATATGGTGATCTAAACACCCCCCTGATATTTTAAAGCCCAATCCATGTCATGTTTAATTTCAAATTATAATGGATATTGACCCGGTTAAACTCAAGTAACTTGATGAGTTGATCTACAACTTGATCAAACCAAGGTGAGAATTGACCAGGTCTACTTCAATAAAATAAAAAATTTAAAACTGAAATGTTGTTATTTTAGATAAAATAATTGATTATATTAACCTAGTGATCCAACAATTTAGGTCTAAAATTGATCATATCTTGTACCAACAACAACTGTGAGTTTAAGTATATTATTTATATTTAAAGTAAAGGGTTTCTAAGAAATTTATTTTATAATATCTTTTAAAATTAAAATATTAAATAATAACATAGGGAGAAAATCCAACTCCTCAGCATCCCACAACTCTTTTTAGGTGTTTTCGAAAATAACAAAAAAAAAAAAAAAGGTTGGCATGGGTGTGTAATGGTCATGGAATGTTTGTCCCACCTTATTGAGTAGTTACTATCTTCTTCCGAGAATTCATGTCAGATCTTCCATTGAAATTTCAATATCAAGGCGGTTTACATGGTTACTAATATATGTGGGATCCGCAGAGGAAAGTTTACAAGATGATGATGAAGGAGTCAACACCTGAAAGATAAGAAAATCTTAATTAATGATCAACATTATTATTCTGAAAAACAAATTAACATAATTACACATGCGATAACAACAATCTAAGGCCATATGTTCATCATCTTAATGATACGATTTTGCACTCCTGAAATACTTAATTCTCTCTCAAGTTTATTCATCATAATAATGCACTTATAAACATACAAATTGGTGGCTTCATATATAGTATAGTTATAAAACAAGTCGGGGGCAAGGAGCCGATCGAAAAAAATCAATCTAAGTTTACTCAATTTCTTTTAAAAAAACATCAAAGCGATATTGATTTTATATATAAAAAAAAGGTTTTATCTTGATTTAATTGAGTCTCGTATCAAGCTATGCTTTTTTTAAGTGAATTATGAGGTCAATTCTTTACTTTATTTGTTTTCATTTAGTAATTATAAGTATATGGATCAGCTTATACATATCTCAACTAATCGTTAAAATTATAAAGTTAACAATTAAATAAATCTCTAATAACTATATAAATCGTGATATTCAAACCAGTAATATGAAGATTTTTACCCAATTTTTTCTTTAATAACTTGATAGTCAATCATAGTTTATTTCTACTTTAATAACAAAAATTCAAGATTCAACTTGAGCCATAAAAGTAAAAATCTTCAAAAAAAAAAAAACAATAATTCTTACCCAAATAACCTGGAAAAGAGAGCTTGATTTCAGTACACACAAATTAACCATCAGAGAATCACTAAGCTGTAAAACCAGGAGGGAAAAAAAATAAGAGACACACATTGTGCATATAAACAACACAAAAATTGGAAAAGGAGAAAAATAGATAATGGGAGGTAGGGTCAGGATGGAAGAGGCAAAAGGACATGGAGTCAAGTCTCAGACAATAATCAATCAAATACACATCTCCAAATAGTAAAAAAGTCTGTGTATTTCTAGAGTGCTTCAGATGAGTGGGGAAGAAGGCCATCACCAGCCTTATAAAAAGGTCAAAAATACTTGTTACCAATCCAGCTAGCTAGCTAGCTAGTCTATGGATGGATGGGGGGGCATGCTTATCATTTCTTGCTGACACAAAAAATAAAATAAAATAAATAAAACACTCCTTTAACTGAAACTAATGGACCTACCAATGATGCCACAGCAAATTGAATTTTGGTCTTGCTTCTGCATGCATTTGTACATGTTTCTAGACAATAAGATTTCTCTGAATTTACCACTAGTTTTGGTTCAAACCATGATTGTTCACTTTTGTTCACAAAGATTTTTTGTTATCATGGCTATAAAATCTGGTTCGTGTTGCCATGTTTTATTTTTAATTTGATTTTTTTTATTAAAATGATATTATTTAATTTATAAATTAAAATATTATTATTTAAATAAAAAAATTTGATTGATAGTGAACTCGCAAGTTAACTCAACTATCTTATGATTGAGACAGGATTTATAGTTTGTGTTTGATATTGTCATGCAAGATGCTTTTGAAATTTGAAAATGCATCAAAATATTTTTTTTATTTTTAATATCAGCACATTAAAATCAATGTATTTTTAAGACAAATACACATTTAAAACACAATGAAATACAGTTAAAAACAACAACGGCACAAATTTGTTGTAAATGAGAAGTAGAAACTTATTCGAGGTATTTAGAGGATGTTTGAGAGGGTGTTAGTGGTTGTTTTTTAAATATTTTTTATTTGAAAATATATTAAAATAATATATTTTTTTATTTTTTAAAAATTATTTGAACATTAACATATTAAAATGATCTAAAAATACTATAAATTATTAATTTGAAATAAAAAAATTAAAATTAATTTTTTTTTAAAAATACTTTCAAAACTCAAAAATAAATATTCCTTTGCACGGTAATGGGAAGGAACCAAAATCATTAAAAGTGATGGTCCACTCCCATAAATATAATTCCTGTTACTTTAAGAAAAAATTAACTTCTCATTCTCTCTTGTCCACATAAGAATGTTGTCTTGGAATGTGATCAATAGTAGCAAAAAAATGAATGAAAAGAGAAAACACAAAGGGAAAACAAATCACAAAAAAGCATGATATGAAAGATTAGAAACTGAATGTTTCAGTGTTTTGGGCGCAGAGCTATGAAGAAAGAGAAGTGTCTTAAGAATTATGCAAGCTAACTCAAAATGATCCAAAACCAGTGCAAAATTCCATGCCCATTACTTCACAGACTGTAATGTAAGATAGTCTCTTGAAAATCCTCAAGAAGCCGACAGTTGAGAGATAATTCCAAGCACCCCCATGTGGGGTTCTTCTCCTTTTCTTTCTCATCAACCCTCTGTGTTGTTTTACTTGTTGTTTTGCCTGCTTTTGTTGCTTGTTTTCTCTGCTTCAACTCTGTTTTAGAAGGGCTCTTTTCCTGAGAAAAACCCTGCTCAGGCTTTCTTGGATTTTCTTGTTTAGACATCATGTGGGACTCTGAGAGTGAATCTGTTACTGGCAGAGATTATGGAAATGGAATCCTTTCCTCGAGAATGCATGGTGTCAAGACTGATGGATTTGAGCAAAGAGACCACTCATGGTATGTATCTGAAAAATAGAAACTTTAGTAAAGTTTCTTACTGTAAACTATGAGATTCTTCAACTTTCGGTTGGTTGCTTTTCTTTTTTTATGTCATGTCTATAGTATCATGACAAAGTTTGAGCATAGACAAGTTTAAAATGGTTCTTCTTCAGGCTAGTAGTTTAGCTTGTTTTGCACATGAACTTCTGAAATATTAGGTGGGATTTGATTGATATGCAGGTATGTCGCAACTGATATTCCAAGTGATTTTCTAGTTCAGGTTGGAGATGTAAATTTCCACTTGCATAAGGTACTTATTTTTCTCTTGTGATGCTTGAATTTCTCTCCTCTTAAGCTTATGTATTTCAGAATTCAATAACTAGAAGATAGTTTAAGAATTGTGTTACTGACCCTTTTTTTGTTGTTTCTGTTCTTGTGAAAGTATCCGTTGCTTTCAAGGAGTGGAAAAATGAATAGACTAATATACGAATCGCGTGACCTGGACCTTAACAAGGTAGCATTGGATGATCTTCCGGGTGGACCGGAGGCGTTTGAGCTTGCAGCAAAATTCTGCTATGGAATTGCTGTTGATCTAACAGCAGCCAATATCTCTGGCCTCAGATGTGCTGCAGAGTACCTTGAAATGACAGAGGACTTGGAAGAAGGCAATCTTATTTTCAAAACCGAAGCATTTCTCAGTTACGTGGTGCTATCTTCATGGAGAGATTCTATATTGGTTTTGAAAAGCAGTGAGAAGCTCTCACCATGGGCGGAGAACCTTCAGATTGTTCGAAGATGCAGCGAGTCCATTGCTTGGAAGGCTTGTGCCAATCCTAAAGGAATAAGGTGGGCATACACAGGAAAACCCCCTAAAGTTTCTAGTCCAAAATGGAATGAGATGAAGGATTCAAGTCCTAGTAGAAACTCCCAAGTTCCTCCTGATTGGTGGTTTGAAGATGTTTCAATCCTTAGGATTGATCACTTTGTTAGAGTCATTACTGCAATCAAGGTAAAGGGTATGAGGTTTGAATTGATTGGAGCTGCAATAGTGCATTATGCAGGAAAATGGCTTCCAGGTTTGATTCAAAATGGGGGAGGTTTTATAGATGAAGCAAGCAATAGCAGCAACAGTAATAGTAATAGTAGTAGTGGAGGCATCAGTTGGAAAGGTGGACTCCATATGATTGTGGCAGGAACTAAAGATGACACCCCAACAGTTCAGGCCAAAGATCAACGGATGATCATCGAGAGCCTAATCAGCATAATCCCGCCACTGAAGGATAGTGTCTCTTGCAGCTTCCTTCTTCGCCTGCTGAGAATGGCAAACATGTTGAAAGTGGCACCTGCTCTGGTTACTGAATTGGAGAAGCGCGTCGGAATGCAGTTTGAACAGGCTACTTTGGCAGACCTTCTAGTACCTTCTTACAATAAAAATGAAACTTTGTTTGATGTGGATCTTGTTCAGAGACTTCTCGAGCATTTTCTGGTTCAAGAACAAACAGAAAGTTCAAGTCCAAGCAGACAAACATTTTCTGACAAAAATATGCACGATGGAACTCAAAGGAGTGCTACTACAAGTTCCAAAATGAGAGTAGCAAGGCTTGTTGACAGTTATCTTACAGAGGTGTCAAGAGATAGAAACCTTTCACTGACGAAGTTCCAGGTACTGGCAGAAGCTTTGCCTGAATCCGCAAGGACCTGCGACGATGGACTCTATAGAGCAATCGATTCTTATCTTAAGGTAATTCCTTTCCTTCTCCTTATTTGTATTTACAGAATTTATTTTTAGGACTCTATAAGTAAGAAGCCTCGTTCAAATTTGAGCTTTAGGTACTTGAAATAGAGAGTGCTGATTAGAGGTCTAGAAACAGGACCAAATTGTGCATGTGAACCTGTTGATAAGTAGGCATACCAGTGCATAGATGTAGACAAAGAGCATATGATAATTGGAAATAAATTATAAATTTGAAAAAGACATACCCTCAGGTCAAAGAGGAAGAAGACATACTATCACATATAATGGTCCCCCCTGTAAAACCATGACCACAGGCAGACATTTCTTTCCATCATAATCAGATATAGCTCATCAGGACAACGAAAGCAGTAACAATGTCAAAAATGAATATATCAGCTTGAAGGAGTTGGCAGAGAGCTATTGCTAACTAAGAAACTGATATGTGATAAGGAATTAGCAGAAATGTAAGCCTAGTTTCATGAAGAAAGCTTCAAAGGAAAGAAATTGAATTATAGTTCAAGTATTCTATATTTTAGCCATATGTTAAGCAATTTGAAAATGCAACTTTCTTTTTTTGAAATACTTTCTGGATCAATATTCAACAGGCTCATCCATCATTATCTGAGCATGAAAGGAAGCGCCTCTGTCGGGTGATGGACTGCCAAAAACTCTCAATTGATGCTTGCATGCATGCTGCTCAAAATGAAAGACTACCGCTTAGAGTTGTAGTCCAAGTACTCTTTTCTGAGCAGGTGAAAATAAGCAATTCATTAGCAAACAATACCCTGAAAGAATCTAGTGAAGCTCAGTACCAGCCTATGATATCAAACAGAAAAACTCTACTTGAAGGGACACCACAGTCATTCCAAGAAGGATGGGCAACAGCTAAGAAGGACATTAACACTCTCAAGTTTGAACTCGAAACCGTGAAGGCTAAATACCTCGAGCTCCAGAATGACATGGATAATTTGCAGAGAAAGTTTGATAAAATGACAAATAAGAAACAAACATCAGCATGGACCACAGGGTGGAAGAAACTTAGCAAATTTACCAAGATGACAAATTTGGAAAGCAACGAAATCGGGTCTCAGGTTGCAGCTCCTGAAGAACAGACTAGAAAGACACCTGGAAGATGGAGAAATTCTATTTCCTAAGAGATGATGCATTTCATTTTGATTCTGTGTTACTGCTGCTCACTTTTTTCTTCCTTGTTTCGTTTTAAGTGCAGGATCTTCTTTCCTCTTCTTTTTCTTCAATTTTTAGAAATTACCTCAAAAAATCTAGCATAAGTACAATTTATTACCAAAATCTGCTTCTGTATCCTCTATGAGTTTGTTAATTCTCCATTCAAGAGCACTTGGTTTTCAAAGGAAGACGTCTAATTGTGATTCACTGGATGTACTACATAATGCCAGTACATTTACATACTTCCCCCAAGCTCTCAATAGATTAACTTGGTAAAAACCCCAGATAAAAGTAAAGAAGATCAAAGGTTAAACAGTTGAGAAGAAATATCCTGTGAGGCAATAATGCTAGACTATGGTTCGGCAGCTTATGGTTCGGCAGGCTATCAAGTTAACCTGCCAGATTGGGCCGTATTTTATAACTGCGATAGCAAGCATCTTTGTCAACAAAAGGTGAACAACCATGAATTTGTTGCAAGTTCCAGTCAATTTAGATTATTTTTTAGGTAGGGTTTTTTTTATGTTATTTTGATTTGTTTATAGAAGGATTAAAAA
This sequence comes from Populus deltoides, assembly GCA_015852605.2. Classification (NCBI taxonomy): domain Eukaryota; kingdom Viridiplantae; phylum Streptophyta; class Magnoliopsida; order Malpighiales; family Salicaceae; genus Populus; species Populus deltoides. The sequence goes on along the minus strand of CM027576.2, from coordinate 2,500,365 downwards.
AGAGATTATGGTTTATAAAGATTTGAAATTTATGTTGTTAAAATCGATTTATGATTATTAGTAGTTTAAGATTAAGTGATTGATTTTGGGTGTGTTGTTAAAAATAAAAATTTGTGAATTGATTTGTTATGGATTAAGAAATTTGTTTCAACTTTACTGGAAAATCTGGACATGGTGGTCTTGAGGTTGAAGATGATGAAATTTTATTTTGGTTATTGATTTATGAAAAATTGACCCCTGAAATGTATTGTGGAATTCTTGGTAGTATTTTTTATGAGGTTAAGGATGATGAATCTCAGTTTGATATTTGATTTGTGTAATTTTCAGTTTAGTCCCTCTATTTTTTGAAGATTTACAGTTTAGTCCTTAAACTTTGGAAAATCATAATTGGGTCCCTTGAATGTAAATTGAGATTCTATATGGAATTCAAGATGGATTATGGGTGAAATTTCAATATGGTTATGCATTTCTGACATTTATAGTTTGACCATCCAATTATGGTAAAATTATGTGTTGGTCCTTGATTTCTAAAAATTAGCATTTTAGTCCCTAAACTTAAGAGACTAAACCTAGTTTTTTCTTACACATTGGAGTCTTTTATTTGTATTGTTTTTTAGTATATTATGTATATTTGTTGTAAATACTTCTAACGATCCTCAATAGGATTTTTGGATCTTTTATCTGATATTCCTTTTATTTCTATATTTTTCGAGTGAATGGGATAATCTTTAATATGTATGTAATATAAATAAATATGTATATTGATTATATGATGAGTACAACTAGTTAATTTCTTAAATATTTATATTTGTTGCTTTATTTTCTGAATACTCATCTATTCTTAGATTTGCTCTCGTATTTTATTAAATTAAATTGTATTTGATATGATATACAATATTGCTTTGATAATTATACGAATATCTATTATGTCTTGATATAGGACTTGTCAGTAACTTTATGCTAATGGAGAGTAATTGATCTATGTGCATGTGGTGTTTTGTATACTTAGCTAGTGAGAGAGTCATCAGCTTATGACGACTGATCCTCCTACAATGATCATATTTGGGTGTTATCTGATCTCTGATATATATTCCACTATTTTATGACAATATGCTTAATGTGTGTGTGTATCAAAATAAATCAACTTGCAAACTATTAATATCTAAAATGTTTATTAAATATTATTCTCTCACTGAGTTAGTTGAACTCACCTCTTATTTTTAATATTATTTCAGGATTTTAGTTTCTGTTAGCAAGTAGATTTTGTTGAATGCCCTTGTTTCTTTAGTTTTGACCGGTATGCCTTACTTGTTTCGCGAAACTTTCCTTTTAAGTTTTGATTCGATATCATAGACGTTCCACTATTAAACTGTTTTAATTAAAGTTTTGATTTTGACAATATAATAAGTATTATAAATTATTTTAAAGTGATATTTGATTTTATTGGTTTTATGTAATATATTTTGAAAATTTATGAATTATTGTACCAATTCTAAATAGTTTTGTTTATGATATGTATGTTACGAGGTTTAGTATAAATAGGATGTCTTTATAGCACCGCTCCTGTGTTGGCGGTTATGAACTTAGGCTTTGGGTCGTGACACGAGCCGTATAGGTTTTTGATGCATCATGTATGTGGCTGTTAAAATCAGGCATTTCACTAACAGAGTACAAGATTCTCAAACTGTTTTATCCAAGATGAATGATGATACTAAAATCTGTGCCTGAAAACATGATTTAAGATGCTAACCACTACACATGGCCCATCTGATGTACTGGACTGACATCTGCCAGAGATCTATGAATGTACTTGCAGGTAAAATTTATAGCATTCATAAAAAGGGCATCTTGAAAGGATCCTCTATTGGAAAGAGTTGCTCCAAGGTTCCTATCAAGTGACTAGAATGGCCACTGAAAGGACATAGACTTAGCCCACACTGATGTAGTTTCCAGGATTCTGTGGTTCAACTGCAAAGGATTTGAGCTTCTGATTGTCAGTAATGTTTACGTATAGTGTTTGATTGAAAGGACCTATGTTTCCGCATGAAATCCAGAAGTATGAAAGAGGCAATGAGAGATAATAAAAGAGTTCACAATTGTGATTCTATGGGACCACAACTTCAAGCTGATATAGATTATACTGGAAAAAGTAAGAAACAAACACGAAGAAGCAATCCATGCTTTCAATCATATCTCCTTTTACATGAAAAAAACTGTTACTGATGTAATATGTCGAGGCAAGAGACTCAAAATGACAGAATTCATGTACCAGACAAACGTAAACACCGACGATTATTCGCTAGGCACTCACCTAACAGGTTTGAACAGTACTATTGACGTTGATATACTTAATGCACTACCACATTTAGAGGCAAATAATGGCAGGCATCGCTGAGATATGGTTCTGAAGAACTGCCTTCAACTTCCAAGTCAGAACTCATGTTTATGGGCGGAAAGCAGTAGGTCCCATGGTACCTGAATCATGTAGGATTAGGGATAGTGACAAGAGTAATAATGGTGTTGCATTATTTTCAATCCTGGAGCAAATACGTTGCTGATCTTGGATATAATAGGCACTAATTGAAGATTATGTTCTACTGTCATTGGTTCGACTATTATGACAAAATTCTCGTACAAACCTAGGTGATATTGAAACTATGTAGAAGCAGAGTGACAATTTTAGAGATGAAGAGTGCCTAATCAAGTAGCAAATTGACTGGAAGAATATAATGGGACTTCTAATCGCTGTTCAGGAAACTCCTTATCATTAATTAAAATAAATTTGAATTCAGCACAAGCACAAGCTCTGCACAATTTGTAAGACAAAAATCCTTTCAGCAATCTAGAGTGCACTATTTCTGTCCTTGATTCAGATGCCAGCATTTACATTCAGAAGAAGCTGAAGGCAGTGGTATTTTGAAAGTGGCTTTAAAAACATAGCCGGGAGACAATTTAGGTGCCAGCATAGCCGGGAGACAATTTAGGTGCCAGTGTGGCCATTTACAGAAGCAATTGCTTTTAAGTGGCACCAATAGCTAGCAGAGTGACAACATCACCAGCATGGAATTGTTCCCACAGAATCTTTGTTCAACAATGGTGTAAACAGAAGGATTAGAGAATATGTGCTGCAAGAGAATTCAATGTCATACCAAAGCACTAGGCCAGTTATAGTCAAAGAGTAGAGTAAATGTTGTAGGTAAAATACCAAAAGCGGTGAAGATTCAATGAAAGGATGCAAAAATCAAACCTGGCCCAGATAGTGGAGTTGACTAGCAAGGTATTTGGACCTGTTTGTCAGAAAGAATAATTCAACATTTTTGACAGAGAACTATCTCAAACTCACAGCAGGAATGCCTCAAATCTTCCACAAGGTATTGACCTGAGACGATCAAGACCCTTAATCTTCTAAAACGCAAAAAAAATCAATGAACATTGAGTAAGTTGTTGGAAATATTCACTAATTACATTATGAGAATATCCATGTAAGTCCATGGAAAGAAATCCTCTTTGAAGGTTAATTTCAGGACCAATAACACTATGACTACTATCTTCCGATCTCTGACGTAATATCCTGACAACAAATTTCGTAGGCTGATATTCTTCTCAGATCATCATTCCACAAGCACAGTAATTAACCAAAATGCAATTCTTGAAAAAATGGTAATTTAGCATGTTTTTCTTCATTAAAAAACATCTCAATTCAAAAACTTAAATGGTTAGGTAAATCACATGAAAAAACAAAAAAGAAAATGATATTTTTCTTCAAGAATTTACACAAAAATAACTCCAGTTCCTAGCTTCTGATTCTATACAGGCCACGCTGGTCTTTTGATCATTGTTTGCTATGCCCTATAGCTTATGAAGTAACCAACCCAATTTAATATTTTAACAATCTGAAGTTCAAATGCCATAGTTTCCAAATATCTGCAAAGGTTTATTTGTTTGGTTACAAGGGAGAGGCTCGAGTCGGAGTCCTCTTAAGGAAGAGGGATATGGATACAGATTGAGCTAGAAGCTCATAGACGCTTATAAAAATTACATCTGGCAACCTAGCACTTAATCAGATATTGCAAGACTGGCCATCACCACTTAATTCTTCTAACTTAACTAGTCAATAACACGAGTAAAAAGCCATCAGAATGTACTTATATAAGCAATTATTCATGTCTTTGAACATATATAATTCGTTTAAATCATTTCAATGAATGTAGTCAGTTTCAGACTGCATTGTGTTGTCATCAAAGTGTAGCAGACTTGACTGAATTTCTCTGAAACTACTCCTCATGCAAGCGAATGTCAACATGAGAGTTGAAACTCAAAAGTGGGGCACCTCTGAGTGCTCATCAAGGAGACAAGACTTGGTGCCTTCACTGTATCCATACATGAAGCACTTGCATGATCTACTGTTCCTTAATTCTTATCCACTCTAAAGAGAAAGGGGCCATAGGGCACCATTGTCTTGCAATGATGCAGCATTAGAGCATATAATCTTTGACAAAACTTTTGCTACACCTATATATATAAAAACAAGAAATTATTACATGAGACCAAATATAACCTCTACATAACAATTAAAGGCTATAAAATATAAAAAAATGTTCTTGAACCTTTTAAACTTTGATTCAAGTGATAATAATGCCACTTAGCTACAAAAATAGGTGACACTTAGCTACATAGAGTCTTATGGGATTCGAGTCACGATTTCTTGTCATTAAAGAGAAAAAATATTTAAAATGGAATTTAGAAGCTTATGAAGATCACTGACAAGTATAAATAAGCATACAATTAATTAAAAACAGGGAATTAGAAACAAAATTGGAGACTACATAGGAGAGAAGAAACATGTTGAAATAAGAGTCAAGCCTGGTCTATTAAACTGGATGTAGCAATTTGTCTATCCTTGATAGGCGTGTGTTATGAGAGTGGAAACACCAAGAAGAGTGGCATTAGCAATGGGAGTGAAAAGATTAATAAACCTGAACTATGTAAAGGATTCAAGTGTAGGGTTTGTTTGGCTTTGTTGCTCACGCCACCCAATTGTTGTGAGTTAAACAAGATATTATTGTCACCTTTTTTTGTACCCTAATTTCAATATCCCATTCACCTCTCTTAGAGTGTTTAGTTTTGTACTAGAATTCCCAAATAAAAAATAATAATTAATTATTGGGACGCCCCTTGGTAAAGAGTAATATTGATATTTTTTGCCATACAGTCACTTTTTTAATAAAAATAATCTACACCACAATACCAAATTTAATTAATATCAGAAATACCTCGACAAAAAACTCGAAGATTTGGCTTGGGATTAGATTATGAACCGTATATCTATCCATCTCTTGGCAGTGTTATTGGCACTCTCCTAATGAGATATCAATGCCTTCGCATTCTTGCAAATGAACGGTAGAAAAATTATTATATTTATCATGGTAATGATATTTGTTGAGTTTCATAAGTGAGCAAGGAATACACAAGATGCCCCTAAAATTCATTATTTTAGGCTTTTAAGTTATGTCTAATCTTGTGATCAGTAAGTCCTCACACATACAGGCCAGGTACAGGCCTAAGCGACCTCGACCAATACAAATCTCCCCAACAATAGTACTGATAAATCTTGTCTGCGCCATTGTTGGTTCTTTCACTTGACAAACTTGGTAAACCAGTGTAACATGTCGCGGTGAGCTTCTTCAGCACTCTTAACAGCCGGTTCATCCTCGACATTGTAACGAACTGTCCATCCGTGACTGACACCAGGGAATATTTTCAAAAGGCTAGCAAGCTGCAAAACATAGGAATCAAACATAAACATACAATTTAGAGCATCAATAGTAAGGGAAATAGAAGAATCATCGTTAGCTTTTGGGTCAAAACATGTCATTTCAACATGGCATGGAATGATCAAAGACACACAAGTCCCTTTCCTTCTACCCAAAATGTTAGATCATGCTAGTTAGCATAGTTATAAGAAACCAGTGACCTGGTCTAAGATTTGGATTTGGGTCATGAGTTGGGTGGATTGCCTCATAGATTGGCTAGTTGACTCAAGTTTTTTGTATTTTTATTTTATTTTTTTGTTTAAAATGATATCATTTTAAATAAAAAAATTCAAACAAAAATATTGGTCGAAACCCGACTCAACACTGAACTTTGAAAAGTCACTGGGTCGACTGTAAAGCTAGGCCAGATTTTATAATTAACTATGTTAATTATTACAAGTGATGAGGTGAAAAATGTTTCATAATATTATCTCCTTAAACCACATAACCTCTATCAGATAATCGCCAATCTTTAGGTTGAGGACTCATTACCTGAGATTTTGCGGATAAAATTTCTCCAAATTCCTTCAATTGTTCTGGTGGGGAATAACGGTCAATTTCAGCTCCAAGAACAGCAATTGGAATCTTTACCTCTGAAACAATATAATATATTTGTTATCAATTGTAATGCATAAATATCTGTTATTTCCTATTTATCCTAAATCATTTCATAATCACAAAGAAACGAGGGAAGAACCTTACCTCTAATTTCATCAATGGTAAGTGGACCAGGATGCAATATAACTGCAGCTTGAATATCATTAGAACTGGCTAATTTCACTGCCACGTTCCCTGAAACAAATATGAATAATCAAATGCTACAAGCCAAGTTGATCCTTCCAGTCCACTAGATAAGAGCTTGTTCTAGTTTGAGCAAGGTCTTAGCTACGAGGGAGAATGACTCACCTCCCCAGCAAAAACCTGCCGCGCCAATGGAATTCACACCCTTACTTTTTAGAGTGGCAATTACCAATTTTGCATCTTCATGGCCTTTGTCCTATAAGAGATTAACTGAGATTAAACTCGAAACTAGCTCATTAAAACACATGCATGAAGGCTGTCATCTGGTCCAAGTCATGTGTTTCGGTATTTATGAAATTACTCTAGATACTCACCGTGTTATGGAGTTTTTTCCATGCCTCTATATCAAAGCCAGGCCTGCTTAGATCAACCGGATCACCATAAAAAAAATCAGGAACTACTACGAAGAATCCAGCAGCTGCAACTTTGTCTGCAAGCTTCCTTCACATCAAGAACAATGAAACTACATAATTATTTTGATGAGATGAGTGATATCAGGGCAAGTATTCTTGTTGTGATGCCCCAAGTGCAGCAGGGAGATTTTTTGGACAGTGAAGACAAATAAGCTCAACTCAGTATTATACTCGTAGAATATATAGAGGCTGTTCAGTTGCGCACCTGTTCCTTGCCCCAAACTTGGGGTAGGGCACTTGAGCAAGAACATAAGCATTGCAAAGCCAGATTTATTTCCTTCTAAATAGGTATACTTTGTGGAGGTTGAACATGAATTTTACTGTTAAAAGTTAAAACTCAGAATTGGTTTTGTCCTTTGATCAATAACATGAAACGTTTTATCTGGATGGGCTATTTTTCCAATCAATAGATGATATCAATATGACAGTTATAGAACTCGGATCTAAAATAACATTGTTACAGCATTGCTGCTTTGAAAAAAAACTTTAAAAAGTCAAATCATGTTCTGTCTCACTCAATTCAACTGATTTGCAGGTTAAATCATTAGGTCAATTAGATTTAATTAGATGAACTATCAACTTAATTCAATATAAAATTTACTTCATATGATTAGATGTTAGGAACTATTGAGCCAAATCAGGTTTTATAACAATTATTTAAATAATATGATAAGAAAATAAAGGTGAGCGCTAATTGATTTTCCCTAGCCTCACTTTATTTTCCCCTTTGAATTGAATCTTAAAAATGGTCTGTTAAATAACAAAGTCAAGAGGCAATGAATTGAGATTAAAAAACTGGCCATGGAAACACCGAACTTCATTCCAGCAAATGAGAGAATTATGTTACCTCAAATTCGGAGCTTCATAACCTGGAAAAATACGTTTAAAGATGAAATAACAGGCCGATCAGTATAGTAATTTTCTAAATAAACACACTCTTTCACAGAGAATAGAAAGCCCATCTCAAAATCAAACCTAAGAAAGTGGAAATCAAGAAATAGAAGGGGGGGGGGGGCGGGCTTGGTGGGCTCTTACCAAAAGCATCGGCAATGAGAAGGATGGCTAGCTTGGAATCTGAAGCACCAGTAACATAGGTTTTAAGGCCACCAAGTTCTTGGACTGTCCCTGCTCCATAATCCGGAGTCAGTTTCGGTGGGTTCTCAAAACACTGAGGACTTGACATCTATCAACTGTTATACTAGCAGACTTCACGCTTGGAAATGGGGGAGACAAGGAGAATCAAGATGTTTTTACAAAAAGATAGTAGAAAGTTAAATCATGTAACATCATTACGCACGTCAAAGAGGGCTGCTCGACAGATACCATTGCTACTGTCACCTCTTATCGACATTGCTTTCGTCAAAGAGGGCTGCTAGACATATACCATTACTAAAGAAAAAGAAATTGCATATTGAATATAATATTTTAATTGCCTTAATTGAAAAATGATATTGTCTGATATCAAAGAAATTTTGAAACTAGATTAATGGAGCTGAAGAGAGGTTTCCCCAAGTTTAATCACTAAATGAGTTATCTAAACAAAATTAGTATGCATAACTTCAAGTTAAGGTAACAAACACTTTCTCCTAATTTAGTAATTTAGAGGGTGTTTGATGTAATATTTACTTTTATTTTTATGTATTTTTTAAAAGTATTTTTAGATTGAAAAAATATTAAATTAATATTATTTTAGTATTTTTTATGATATTGATATATTGATATTAAAAATATTAAAAAAATCTGAAAACACTCATTTTAATATATTTTTAAAATTAAGTTTATTTTAAAAAACACAATCCATCAGCATCATTCATACAGTATCTAAAATCCTTTAGATTGCCAGCCGAACTCACCCTAAAGACAACAAAAACTGAATGTCCTTGACTACGTAGTACATTAATCTCTCACGCACAAGCTTTCTTCCCTTCGATACTGATCTGTCTTAATTAGTTGTCAGAACCACATGATGCAAACAACAGAGAGCATGCGCTATACGTAGTAGCTATAGGCAAGGGACCAAATCCTACGTAGAGGACTCTCTAGTCTCTACATCTATGTTATGTATAATTTGATGTAGGAAGTACTTGCGAGCTTGATGGGTTGTTTGGATAATTGACAAAAAATTCTACTAACATGTATCTGGACTTTTAAAGTGTTTGCAGCCACTGGACTTTTGCAAGAAAAGATGGGAGATGCATGTGGACGGATGCCACAGTTTTTGGACTTGTAGACCTGTGCCTACAAGCCCCATCTAGACTAGAGTGCTGTCACCACTTCTTTTTCTTACAAGATAAGGGTACCTCCAGCTTAGATTTGTTTCTGATCAGGATTATTCATGGTTGTTAATTTGAGGTATGCGCTTGTTGAGACACCCATGTTAATTAAAAAAAAATAGAAAAGATAATGCTGTTCTTCTTCTAGCTTAAAGTAATGCAGCACTCAATATGAACCAATTATGCGCAGGTGTTACGAGGCTGGATAGATAAACACTCCCATGAAGATATATATGGTTAGTGACGAGGACAATCCCTGTAAGAGATTTTGATCTTGAGGAGACCCTACCTTGCTAACACCATCTGAGGTAGGTTAGGCAAAGTTAGGGTTGGCGAAGTGAAGGGTAGCCAAGACTTTCACGTGTCTTACACATCTTGGTCCATGATGTTTTTTTAACTTATATATAATTTAGCCAGTTAATTCTATTTCAAGCAACTGGGAATCGTTCACACGCTACATAAAGGAAGGGAAAAACCAAAAAAAAAAAAAAACCCCTACCTCCTAATCCAAGACCCAACGATCCTCTAACATATAAAAATCCGTATGGTTCATGACCATCCAAGTCACCTCATCCCTACAAATCCTCGTCCAAAATGAAGGAAAGGAAAAGTTATGGCATTCAAGAAAAGGAAATCATTCATCTTGGTACTCCTCTATAATTGAAGGAATAAAGACATGGCAACAGGGAAACAAAAAAAAAGGATCACGGGACGAGAGGCTCAATAGGGTCATAAAATGGCATATGATGTGATGACACTGCTCCTAACGATTTATCATTCTTGTACTACTAATTATTCACCATCCATGCCAGGGTAAATCTTACTTTTAATCAAGAATCTTTCTTTTATGTACCATGGGTAATTATAGAAAGTAACAATTAAAAGGAAAAGCAATGAAAAGTCCGAATTCTTATTTCATTCTTTGCAAGAAAATGGTGAAGTGGTGAGCCAGCTTTTATCTTTTAACATGGCGTCAAAACACACATTTTTCTGACACCGTAAGTGCATATTATTACAGTGGCAGAACACAAGCAAAGACATTACCATGAAATCAGCTTCAAGATCCACTAGTCCCTACACCACTCATCTGCCACAACGATGACATCCATCTCCACAGCAAGAGAATCTTATTCACTTCATCCATTACAGACACACATAAAACATCGATGCATAAGACAACAAGACGAACAACAAAAGAACAGCAAAGATAAACATACACAAACTCAAGCACTTTACTACTACTACTACTACTACTACTACCACTACCACTACCACTACCACCACTACCACCATCAATCACATGGTTCTACACTCCAAGTGTCAATGCATACAAATCTGACAAACCCATGGTAGGGCATTAAAGGACTTCACACTACATACCTATGGTCACATGTCCCAATACTGTGGAAGACCATGGGCAAGCCAGGATGGAATGAGTGAAAACAAACAAGACTTTATTAAGAACATTTGATCAAAGAGTGGACCCCAACAATTGATGATTAACCACTGAGCTTCTCCACAGTAGTATCCCACACCAGAAGTTTTCATTGTACTGCTACTTTTTAATGAGAGTTTAATACCAGAATGATTTGTGTGAGTTTAAAGAGACCAAGACAAAAAAGCATGAAATCAAAGAAAAGGGAAGGGTGGATAGTGGGACCCGAATTACCTAACGCGCATGCACTAAATCCATGGGGGTTCTCAACACTTGAAGAAAAGGAAGTCCTCATTTACAGCACAGCCCACCTCTACACAATCAACCCACGCGTTCAAATCCTTTGAGACTTTTGTTAACCTTTAATCCACAATAAAGCTAAAAGATAATCATTTCTGGTCAACAAACAAAACCCATTTTTTCTTCACCTTCTGCAAGCAAAACAGCCATATCATCCCACTATTTCTCTCCTTTTATTGGCCCATTATATACAAGCCCTTGAGGGGAAAAAAAGTTGGAAAAAGAGCCCCCACATGAGGAAAAAAAGCTAATGTAGTGATTTCAAACTCATCAATCATTCAAACCAAGAATTCTTGAGCAGCTACCTTTCGTTCATTCTTCCTTCCTTCCACTTTTTAGCGAACATGCTACCATGGAATGAGGAAATGAGACTTAATGATAGTTCACTCCAAGCGTTTTGGCTTTGAGCTTCAGAGACTTCAAGTAATTTATAGCTTCATCAAGGACCAACAACGGTTCCTTATTCTTTGCACCAGGGATTATGCTCTCCAGAATTTTCAAGGTTGCATGAATCTTATCCTTTCTAAATTGCTTGCTGCCCAAAATGGAAACCATTCCCTCTTTTTGGGTTTGGCCTATAGCATAGCTTGATCCCATATCACTGTCATATCCATTGTCATATCCGAGAAATCTTTCCACTTTCACTGAACTAGCAGTGTCTACTGGAGATGATTTTTTGTACCCGCCATCGATCAATTTCTGCCTTTTGTTTGGACCATCAGAACTAGTAACTTCCTCTGTTATTTCCTCTACTTGTTCTTGCGTCCCGTGACTTTTAATCAGAATGGGAAAGTGACCAGTGCTCCTTACTTCATCATCATCACTATCGTCATCGTCACTTCCACCATCATCTTCATCATAATCATCGCCATCCGAGTCTAGCAACGCATTGATTTCTTCAGTGTCCTCGTGCATCTCAGTTTCTTCACCACTAAAGTGATTCTCGTCTGATACTTCGTGCAACTTCAGCTTCATCTGGTCCATTTTTGCTGCATATTCTTTGTAGTTAAAATAACCAGGAATTGGCTTTGCATCAGCTGTAGTTGGTTTTGGGACAGTAAGTCCAAAGGAACTATACATCAACCTTTTTTCATTCCCAGACTGATCGAAAATGAAGAACCTTCTCTGGCATCCAACAATTGGATTTGGCACACCTCCCCTACCAAGCCCATAAGAAAACACAGACAAGTTTTCTTTGACATATGGATTTGTACCAGGAAGAAAATTCTGGAAGTGAGGGGGTAAACACGGAGGCAACCCGTAGGTTTCATTGCCTTGTTGTGTCTCAAAATTTGGAATGCTTGGAACTGCTAACCCTGGCATTGACATATTTGCAGACGGCATGCAAGTGCCAGGGTTCATACATGCTGGCAAACATTGTAGTTGCGCAGGATCCAAAGATGTGGTCATGCGATTGAAACTTGGTGATTGCCAAGTAGAAAGTGGTGGAAACAGCCAAGAACCTTCAGCCTTAACCATCCAACCAAAATAATTACCTGTAGATGAAAATAAAAGAGAGAAAATAAATTAGTGTCTAGAAAAGAACCTGTTATCATTTTAGCTTCAGACCCAGTGGTAAGATATCGCAAACATACCAAGAGTTGTGCTTTGATTTGCAATGCGGAATTAATTGCTGCTTCTTTTAGGAACAAGAAAAGGAAAAGGAAAAGGAAAAACTACAAATTCCAGTTTGATACTATAACAGAAACGTGGAATCAATCTACGTGACAGGTTTAAGCAAATGACGGAAGTATTCAGCCTGCAAAAAAGTACCAGAAACAAGGAATGAATTAGTATCGCCACCAAACAAGGAGCAAAAAGAAAGCCATGGACTATAAGAGCAAAAATATACAATTCAATTCTTTGACAAAAATACTTTCTTATGAACTGCTAATTAGTTGCATCGCGCAAACAGTTCAATAATAAAGGAAGCATTAAATGTTTTATACTAACCTGACAATCCTGCAATGGTTGATAGCATGCAATAACTCTAACTATAATTGTTAGTTTTCCAGCACTTCCATTCTCGTGTTTCAATGCCCGAAATCTTGTTTGACTAGCTGCTTGGCACACCATAACTTCTTTTGAACGCTTAAAACTCAAAACTATCCAGATGTAGGTTACAACACGGAGCAACTGCCTAATAATCGAAAGCAGGGCAGGGAAAAGCTCGGTACAAAGATCAAAGATGGGCTGGACTTAGAATGGCAGAAAAAAAGAGGAAGAAACGCCGTAGAAACAGAAAACTTGAATTGGAAAAACAGAATGAAGATCGAACAAAAAGAGAAACTAAGGAAAGTTATATTGTTTTCTTGTTATCTTTTCAGCTAATCCTATAAAAATCACAATAAAAGATGAAAAAGTGATTAGATCCCATTAACAATTTTGTAAGGAACAAGAAGCCCAGAGTCTCAAAGATTGAAGTTCACTGGAAAGGTGATTTACAGAATAACCCTGCAATACAAATTCAAACGCATAACTTTGCGGATCACGTCAACTGGTGGACTCAACCAAGGCATATTGTTTCCCTTCAGTGCACTAATGAATTATTCACAGATATCTACTATAAGTATATATGCCCAGATTTCCTGCAAAGGGTAGCATGAAAAACAAGAAACATGAGCTAAATGGTACAAAATGCAATCAGATAGAAATGCAATAAGATGGTGAACAATAAGAAGTAAAAATGTGGAACAAATTCATAAATAACCTCTACAAGCTTAAACCTTGGCTATCAAATTTGACAAGATGATTTTTGTTTACGAGCACAAAACTACAACTAAATTGCACTCCATAACTGAGCTTCATAAACTTCCCTCGACATCAACAAGAAACACAAGAATTTTCATCATATTCTGCTTTCTTGTTCTGCCATTTTCTACCAACTGAAAGTATGGTAAAGATAACTATAACCAAAATAAGCTGAGCTGAACTTTCAGCATTTCTATCACATGAAAATTATCGAAGATACCAAAAAAAACAAAATCAAAGAAATTAGCATCTCTATGTATATTGATTATTCTCATCAAGCAAGAAGGGCAATCCAAATTCTCTCCTGAATCCATCAAACCCCATGTACTGAAATTTGGAAACTTTAAGCTTAGAACAAACCAAAGCACCAAACTTTCACAATTACCAAACAGAAAAACGAAAACCCATCAAGCAAAAAGAAGATAAAACCAAATAAACAACTCAAACCAGAGACAAATTCAACAAAAAATCCAACAAACATCAAGCAAAAACAGGAAGGCTCAAAACAAGAAAAAAGAACCCATAAAGATAAAACTAAAATTCAATCACTTACAGTGAAAAAAATAATAATAATATCTTTCGTTGCTCAGATCCAAATACACAAAAGTTGACTCAAAAGGAAATCTTAAAAACACTGAAATATTACAAGGAGGGAGGGAGGGAGGGAGGAACAGTTAAAAGTAGGAGTACAAGAAAGTTATGACTGAAGAAGTGAGCGTGTCAAGAGATGTTAAGATTTTAAAGAGTTTTTATGACCATATTGCCCTTTTACTGTTATAGAATAGTAGTTGACCTTTGTCTATGGTTAAGCTAACCTAACATTAGTTATTTGGTTACCGTTGATTGAGTAATGCCTCTCTCTCTCTTCTTTAGACTTTTTTTTTTTTTTTTAATAGAAAAACATTTTTTACAAAATGATTTTAATGGTACGAAATAGGTTGAAGTATAACTTATAAGAGGGATTTAAAAAAAAAAGAAATATTTTTCTTACAAAATGATTTTTATGGTATGAAAGCACTATATAGTATTTTGAATACATTTAAAAGTGTATTTCGGTTTAAAATATATTAAATTAATTTTTTTTTTTTGATAATTTAATAAGCTGATGTAAAAAATAAAAATAAAAAATTTAAAATATTATTTTAGTATATTTTTAAATAAAAAATATTTTAAAAAAGTAACATGCATTATAATATTAAATATAGATGAAATTAGTTAGTTAGGCTTATAAAAGGGGTTTATAAAATCTTATTTTCTCTTATTCATCATCATCCTGAATTCAGGATTTAAAGGAATTTATTTTCTTAATACATTGTATTATTATCATAGAAAATATTTTTTTAGGTTGTTTATAAAAAATAAATAATATGATGTTCTTACCAACTAATATAATAATAAAAATAAAAAATAATAGTAATAATAATTAATGTGAATAGGCAAGTAAACAAGATCTAATTGATTTTTAATTTTGGTTGGGGTCCTACCATACTGCAACAATCATGTTAAACATGAGCTTTATAGATTGTGACACGAACTAGGAGAACGAACTGAAGCCAGGAGAAGGCAATGGCGACCCAGGCTAAGAGCCCTCTACCCAAATTATATTGCGGCAAAGACCAAACCACCCCTGAGCCTCAAAGATGAACAGGCGCAAAGTCAAATCGAGCACGTTCCCAATTCAGAGAACCTTGGTTCCCATTCACAGTAGAGGACTAGAGGTAGAGGTGGTCATCGGTTTTTATTTATAAAAATAATTAAATTAGAATTTTATGAAAATATAAAAAATTTGAAATTGAACTAAAACTGGTTTCAACCAACCGGTTTTGATTTAATTTGGTTATTTAAAATTAAAAACCAAAACTCAACCAACCGGTTTTGGTTTGGTTTCGGTTCGATTTGGTTATTTTATATTAAAAACTGAAAATTATATTTTTTTAGCTTTTTTTGGACTTTCTAATAAGTTTTTTTCGTTCGGTTTTTTTTTAATTCGATTCAGCTTGATTTATTTCTTAACTAAATCGGTTCGGTTTGGTTTTTTAATTTTGGGCCTATAAAACCAAACCAAATCAATTTTTAAAAAATATTCTAATCTGTTTTTTCATGATTTAATTTTTTTAGTTATTTTTTTACAAAATGATTTTTACTCATCTCTCCCATCTCTCCCCCTACCCTAGTTCACAGTACTAGAACAATTCTTGGCAATCCAAGCTAGAGCCCCAAACCCAAACCATATTGTAGTAAAGACCAAACCACCCCTGAACCTAATCTTTTCCATTTTCTTGTAATAAAATAGAATTTTAGCCCACTATTTATTTGAAAATATCAGAATTCTATATTTAAAATCTGAACCACATTAGTTTATATAAACCTGCAATATTTATATATATATTTTTAACGAATTATGATGTTATTTATAAGCATAAATTTGATTTAACGTTCGTGTATTAGCTTTTTTTTTTAAAAAAAAATAAAATGCAATTTACAAAATGTTTTGGCACATAATTTATTCGGAATTTAGTATGTGCTACCAAATTCATTCCATTGAAAATTATCTCTCTCAAGTTGCATGAGAAGAGAGAATCATCGAAGATATATACACGCGCTTCCTAGGCGTGGCGTGGGTTCAAGTTTTCATGATAAAAGCTTGTAATTATGTAAATTATTAACCTGATTTTTCGCCGAGTTTTAAAATAATTATTTGAGAGTTGTTTCGATCTTATTTAGATGACTCGATATTATTTTTATTTAAAAAAAGCTTAAAATAATATTGTTAAACATATAATTTAATCTCCAACTAATTATAAATCATCATAATTTAATAACCTGAGAATTATAATATAATTTGTCATAATTATATTATATTGAATTTTTATTTTTCATTATTTATAAAATCTCCTTTTATATTTTCATAATTAATGTGATTTATAGCTTTACCTCATTTCACCTAATTTCAATTGAATTTTAAAAAAATTAATTGAAAATTAACTCGACTTGATCAAGTCTAAATATTTTAATATGATTTTTTAAATAACTTGATATGATTTTTATTTAGAGAGAAAAACTTGAACCGACACGTCTAATAACTCACAATTCTGTTGAATTTCTATTATTTGTAAAACTTCCATTTACTTTTCATAATGTGATTTTTTTTTTTTTTTTTTTTGAGGTTCATAGATTTTTGTGTTTCTAAGAATCCATGGACTCGCAGCCAGAGCACTTGAATGGACTGAAACACCATGGGGCTCAGCAGGTTGAACATCCATTTCAACAAAACAAGAGCTGAAGGCTTGAGCTGGGCTAGCCCAAGTCTTTTTTTTTTTTTTTTTTCCTGGTATGATTGCAATTATACCAATAATGATAATAAACACCTTAAATCATATAGTCATTAAAATGTGCCATTGCTCATAAGTATCCACTCTACTACTTGCTAATCTAATAATTAAAATACTCATTTCCCATCTCAAGGCAGAGAGAAGGTGTTCTACATAGTGCAATATTGACCCCACAGAAAGAAAAAAATTAATATAATAAATTAAAAGAGCCTTGTATTAACTAATAATTAAAAGGGCATCGATTGCATGCTCCAACTTATTCACACACAAAATTTATTTTTAAAACTATCTAGTAGATGATCCAATAATAAAAATTTAAAAATAAAAGATTTATTTTTTCTGTAATCTTATGTTTGAGTTCTATGATTACTAATATGATAACCATTGAAAGCTTACATGGTCGTTAACTTCAGGGCTCGTTGGATTAGTTGAAGTGCATGAAAATTGCCTCGGATACCCACATTAATAAAAAAAATATTCTTGAATCTTGAATTTTTAATTGTAGATAGCACTCGTGTATAAAGAAGTCCCATAAAATAAATAGTAAAAGTATATAATAAAAAATCAATAATGATGAATTATATTATATATAAATTATTCATGAGAGTGGTGGAGGGAACAAGAATCATAGGGGGGCGAACTGATATTTAATCAAAACATCATAAGGTCTTCCCTTTTTAAGGCAATCAAATATGATCCAAATTTTCCTTCTGCTGGGTTGCAGGATACAAGGGCATTGTTCCTCTCTTCTTCTCTTGCTTGTAAACTAAATAATAATCAAATCAATTGCTTCAGTTTCACCCTTTTTCTTTTCTTTTTTCATACAAGATTTTATTAGCCTTGGACTGCCAATGCTCGAGAAAAATATCTCTCTAATCTTCTTATTTCCAAGTGTGATCAAAACCCATCATTAATCTAACAATAATTAATTAGAATTATTGTTAGATTAAGATAATTAGAGGTGTAATTTTCTTATAAATACAAGGACCGGCAATGCGTGCGTGAAGAGTTTAAATGTGTGTTTTGAAGAGTGTGAATTAGTCAATAAATATTAAGATATCCATCTAAATTTCTTGTTAGATTATGATAATTAGAGATATAATCTTCTTTTAAATATAATGACCAATGTAAAAAGAAATTAAGAGGGTGTTTTAAAAAGTATGAATTAATCAATAAATATTACGATATTCATCCAAATACTCGATTTTCTACCTAATCTAGGCATATAGTTTGGTAAAGTTCGACTCTTTTTCTCGAATCCCCAAGAGTGTATTGGTCATCATTTTCCTCCCACTACTGAGGGAAACACACTACCAACTTTAGGCCCTCGATGTTAAAATATGGCCCCATGTATCCCTTTGCTGGAATTTGTTTTTTCATGGTATTTCCTTGTATATAACCAGTTATTTTAAAAGTTATTTTTAACATCAATATATTAAATAAAAATAATCTAAAAATATATTTTAAAAAACAAAAACAATTATTCTGAGGGATTCAAGCACCCATGGAATCTATATTTGATGTTGAATAAAGAAGGTATAAATGTGTGTAATGAGTCAAATAATGTTGTAATCCACTTGATTCAATGTAAGCAAATGGGGTTTTCGAAGGTGATGATAAGACGGGCATATGGCTCCTGTGTGATACTCGATGTTTTGTAGTGGAGGACGAAAGAGGTGCTCATATATATAAATTAAATACCATGTTATTTTTTTAGCAAAAGCCTTGATAAAATATAATACAAAAAGTATATGCTATACTATATTAATCTAGTGCTTAATTATACACCTTGCCTCCTTCCCCACATTGAATCTTTATTGTTAAGTGTCCGGCAAATAGAATAATTTACCATTATATTGATTAGATAAACTTTTTTTTTTCAATGCAGGCCTTGAAATTTAAAACCTGTTTGTTTTTATGTATTAAAAGTGTTTTTAAAAAAATTAAATTTTTTTTCTTTAAATTAATATTTTTTTGATATTTTTAAATCATTTTGATGTGTTGATGTCAAAAATAATTTTTAAAAAATAAAAAAAATATTATTTTAATGTATTTTCAAATAAAAAACATTTTAAAAAGTAATTTTTTTATAAATCAGCTTTAATAATAATTTCTGAAGGAGAAAAAAATAACTTTAATTCCATAAATTTAGTAAATACCGGGCAAGCAAGGTTGTATTTCATAACTTTTATTGGCAATCAAACTAAATCCGGATGAGAGAATAGGGTAATGTTGAATAGCTATAAGTACAAGTATAATTAAAAAATAAATAGAGTGCACCCGTATTAACTTAATAAACTAATTCATTATTAAAATGTTAAATTAAGGGAAAAAAACAAACAACCCGTATTAACTTAACAAAGTAATTCATTATTAAAAGGTTAAATTGAGGGAAAAAAACAAATACTAATATCTCGATGAATAATATTTTATAAGTTTAACTATAATGATTTTGTTTTTGTTTAATTTAATTTAATATAATATAATAGTAGGATGGTAAAAGTTGTCAAATTCGGGCTGCAACTTGCAAGAGTTTGATGGGGATATTTCAACAGAAATTATTGTTATTGACCCCCTCTCATCTAGTTTTCCTACCAGAATACCATCACCACTAGGTCTCATGATAAAGGTTTTGATCTCCTTGCTTGATGGGTGATTTTCTTTTTTTCTTTTCTTTTTTTAACAATCGTTGTATTATTTTATATTATTGAACGATTATAAGTAAAGATTATGAGGGCCAGAATAAGATAATTTATCTTAATTTAATAAGTAAATAGTAAAAACAAATTATATTTAATACTCATTTTCCGATGAATATGAATATTTAGATCTAGTAAGTGAAATGAAGTGATTAAATATAAAAAATAATTGTAATTGTGCTAGACAAACTTTTACTTGGGTGTAGAACTACCCGACAATAATACTGTGTTTCAGCATATTGATTCACGTGCAACAAGGATATAATGCAGCATCATTGTTCAAACCACGAGAGCTGAATATTTCTAGCTCATGTCGTTAATGAAATCTTGCTGTAGAAGAGAAGTTGGCCCAGCAAAATGGCTGGTGAGAGAGCGGCTAAACCATGAGGAGTGGAGTGAAAATGAATGATTGCTGAACTCGTCTTGGGACATCCCTCCTTGCAGGCTGTATAATGGGCGTAAAATCTAACTATGCTCCAATCTGTCATTATGATCATATCTTGCTGTATTTTCATCTTTAATCTGGTGATCAGGAAACCCTGATCAGCAGCTTAAGCTAGCAACGATGAGCTTCGTTGTAGCATCCTGGAGAACCATATGTCGCTGTTAAGCCCACTTCTGATCATATATATAGATGCCTTAGGAACTGTGACTGCTGAGGTCTAGCAAACTTTTAGCCATGAGCCCAGGAGGTGAAGATGAGGTGAGTGGTCTTTCAAGCATGAAGGAAGAGCTAAGAAGCCAAGTTTAGAATCTAGCATTTGATCATCATGATCTGAGGAATTGTATTGCATAACCATAGCTGGCTATTGTTCATGATCATCACTCATGTTCTACCACTCTCTTAGACAAATCGTGAAGGAGAATAAAAATTATATTGCTTCCAATATATAATTGAAGTTGAACAAATAAATCAATAAATATATGTGAATTTTTAGTTGAACACATCATAAGTAATAATCAGAAATCTTTAAGTAATTTCCTAACTTGCTCTAGCGTGACAAATAGCACTACAGTAAAAGGTCCTTGCCTTGAAATTGTAGGGATAAACCCCTTGTACAAGGCCATTGGACCCTCTACCCTGATCGTCTTCATTGCACAATCTAATGCACCCTTGTAAGGTGGTTCCACTCCAGGCTCAACCTTCATATTCATAACTCTAGTCTTGATCACATCAATGGGGTTTGAAGCAACAGAAGCAACAAAACCAGCCACAAAACTTGCCATAACATGGGTCCCAATCCCATCATTCATCAAACCCTTCTCCAAAATCATCTCCTTGGCTTGATCATATGTTGCAAGCTGTGATGCAGTCACAATCATTGCGCGATTGATTGTAAGACCTGAACCGCGCCATAAGCTGGCAACACCCTCATGCTTTGACATTTGACCTAGGGCATCCACAACACTCTTGTAGTTTCTACGTTGTTCAATGGGGAGACGCCCATCAGCCTGCATACGAACCATTGCCACATCTGCAGGGTTACCAACAGCCGCCCCGACAGCACCGGAGATCAATCCAGCCACTATCTTACGTGCAAGTGGCATGTTATTAGTCTCCGAATCAGTCCATTTATGTTTGAGGACATCATAAAGGCCCATACGAGTGGTGGAGTATAGGGTTTGGCGTAGTATGGTGGCGGAGACACCGGAGAAAAGGGCATTAGCACCTTCGGATTGGATGATACGTAGACCAATGGAAAGGGGTCCAACTCGGGGTGGAGGAGGGACTTCTAAGGTGGTTGGTAAGGATATGTTGGCAGCAGAGCTCAAGGCAAATGCAGGGCGGTAGGATTGTAAGGCAGATGGATTTGGGATGTGGGATTCACCTTGAAGTTGCATCCGGACCTTGATTAAATCTAGAGGGTGTGTGGAAGCTCCAGCAATGATGGAGGCAATACCACCTTCAGCAAAACCTTTCAAACCCATGTTATAATTTCTAATGGAATTTTCGAAGGCTGATATATTGATCAAACAAAGAGTTGAATTAATTGGGAATTCTGACCGAGAATTGAAGAAAGTGAATATGGGAGAAAGAAGTGAGCTGCGATGTGTTGATGAGTGTTAAGAGGATCATCCATGTTTATATACAGAGAGTCGAATGAGAGAAGGGAAAGAACATAGAGACCTTCTTGAATCCTTGACGCGGCTATCTCACTTCCAGATATCGTTGAACAAAGGTGATTTTTTGTGACCGAAATCGGCAGTATCGGTTTGACTGACACTTCAAAATTGCTAAAAGTATGCCATACAATTCAACTTGAGAAGGGGGGTGCCACTTGTGGAATTATATGGGATGCTTATTTATTGGAAATGTTCTGTGTTTTGTCCTCTGCGCTACCTGCCACATCTCATTTCAGCTGCGGCACTTTTTGGTTGAAATTGTCCACTTTGTTCGAAAACTCAGACCAGCCCAACAACCAGCAATTTTCGAGGATTGTTGACAATATCACAGAAAGTCTCTTGCTTTTTCTGCGTTTGTGCGCGTTTGCCAGTGGGAGGAGGGCTGATACTGATGTGTCATGTGAAGGTCACTGCTAGAGATCAGAGGTCTTGACCCTCACAAAACTCCATTCCATTTAAGAAACTTGCCTCAGATCAAGACTTGCCTGAAAACCAAAATTGCTGCTTCTTTTTTTCCTGTTATTTGATTTCGCCAACACATTGTTTATTTTTGTGGTTTAGGTAATTTTAAAAAGTCCATTCAACTTGAAATAATATTAAATTGATATTTTTTTAAATGTTTTTATATAGTTTTAATGTGCTAGTATCAAAAATAAAAAGAAAAATCTAGAAAATAAAAATTATTTTAATATATTTTTAAATAAAAAATACTTTTAAAAAACAATCTCCACGATACCAAACACTAAAAAACACATAAGCAGATAATACTGACTCACCCCAACTAAATACATTATCAAACAGAACCTATCTTAGATCCAGAGCTTTAGCATAATTTTTTCAAGGCAAGATACACAGAACATAACACTACTGAGTTTTACATCGGTGTCTATTTGCTGTAGGGGTGAACGCAAGCAAGGATGCCAATTACTTGTGTGATTAAGGAGCATGTTATGGTGCTCATTTAC
Organism: Populus deltoides; assembly: GCA_015852605.2. Lineage (NCBI taxonomy): Eukaryota > Viridiplantae > Streptophyta > Magnoliopsida > Malpighiales > Salicaceae > Populus > Populus deltoides. Next base: position 2,477,459 of record CM027576.2, on the reverse strand, counting down.
CACTAATCAATTCCACAAGCTATCTGGTCATATGGTGGCACGAAACAAAGCATAAAACATGAGAAAACTGAGTGCTTCATAATGCTTGGCACCAAATCATGCTCATTTCAAGATGATGAAATGTTTAACCAAGCTACAAACCTTGTTCCTAGTAAGAGAACAAGAGTAAATAGCTCCATCTTAAACATATTACATGTTCATCAAACGCTGGGAGATAATATTCATGTCTATGACAAGTTATTTAGAATAGCCTCCTCCCATGATTTACTCACTCCAAACTTATGACTTCAATCTCAAAATCCAGGACTGAGTTTGGTTGTATTCCCCAAGCTGGAAATCCACCAGCTCCATAAGCATAGTCAGGAGAACACTGAAAAATCATTCAAGATCATTTGTCGTTAGATATAGAAACTTTAGAGAGCAACACAATCCAATTCTTGATCTATCAAGGAGCATGCTTATGAGAGCATGCTTACATAAGCATGCTGTAGCTATTTGTAAGCAGTTCAAAGGATCAGAGTATAGATGGAAAAATGTTAAAAGTTTCAGCAATTGGAGTGTTCTTAATTTTAACAAATATTGAAACAAATAATAATAAAAAAGTAAAAGGTAACTGTAACCTCAACAAAATCTCAGAATTACTCGCTCAGAGCAAGAAAATGGGTGAGTGGTGAGCCACAGTGAATGTGAAGGAGGAAGAAAAGAAAAAAGCATGATTATTTTTATTTTTACATAATATGATGGTAAGTGATTTGAATAGAGAGGATTGATTTCCTAACATTTGCCAATTATTTGGAAAGTATCCCTAGATACTATTAGAATTGCAAGCTAGATGAAAATACATATTTCAAACAATATCAACCCGTATGCTCAAACAAGGCAAAGTGACACTTGTAAGATTTTTCTGCAATCACAGAAACATTGTGTTACGTGCCTTTGCCAACAATAATTCAACTGAAACCACAAAATAGTGATTCTTAATTCACTTGATGCATGAGAGACCGTTTTATTGGCGGCATTGAAAAAATACAGAATAATAAGGAAATACCCGCAGGCGAGCAACTTCTCCCACTTGCATTCCCATGACACCTTCATCCCATCCTGCAATAAATTGAATGGGATAATAAGTTCTTCATCAAAACATATCCTATTAAGCATCTACAAACAGAGGCAAATTGGCCATCTAAAGCAGCGATTCTATTAACTTGATACGTAACATGCTTATAACCAATGAAAACTACAAGGCTGTAATGAAAGTGAATGCACAAAGAAAGTATGCGGTTGGATCTATCAAGAAATAGGCATTTCATTTCTTCCGTAAAGCGCGCAGTAAAATTTCTGGTAATGCCAGAATTTTCTTGTTTAGAAAAATATACTCAGTGCACCTAACATGTGTACTATTTCATCAACAAAAAAGAATAACCAGAAAAAATCTGCAAGCCTTCCTATATCAAGAAAAGAGGAGTTAGAGGCCACAAAAGAAAAGGTAGAATGAAGAGCGAAGTAGGGAAACATAATTGTTAGAATTTTCTTCATTTCTTCCATCTCAGGGTCAATTGTTTTCATGTTCACATCACCACTAAAATCATGAGGGGAAGAAATAGAGAAAGCAAATAGCTACTGCTATTCATCAACATAGCTTTTAAAAAGTACACATGATCCTATAGTCAAACCCTTGCTTATTTTCACTGAATGAAAGTAAACGAAAAGATTGTTATTCGTAGCAAACACAATGATACCAGCTCCTACCCTTTATGACAGATCCTTGGCCAATTTTGAACGCGAAAGGCTTTTGCCCTGGATCCTTGGTGCTGAAATAAAACAATCAAACAAACAAATATGAAACACAAAATTCAACTCCACAAATAGCAAGCCTACGACAAAGAATACAATTTTTTGAATAAAAAAGTTTCCAATTGCAAGAAAATAAAACAACACAGTCCTCCTCACCTCCAAAACTTCTGTGAGAGATCGCGATTTTTCCCTGCATAAAAAAACAACCAACATCGCTCCTGTAGTTTAATTCTTTATTCAATAATACAGAAGCAACTATTTCACTCTTCAAGCATTATCTCCCTAACCCACAAAAAAAAGAGAGAACTTTTTCACCTCCTTGAACTCAAATCACAAACACGACTCAAAAAACCCTTATATTATAACATCTAACCCAATCCTTTCACCAAACAATAAACACACCCAATAACTATTAAGCTCTTTCACACCCCATGCTTCTCTACTAACCCCCCCCACCCCCACAAAAAAAAAATCAAAACTTTTTCTCCCTCAACTCAAAAAACCCACCTCGAGAAACCCCAAATTACAACATCTAGCCCTAATAATTCCACGAATTAAAAGGCACACCCGATAACAATCTCATAAACCCATATAGAAAAAACCAAACTTACACAATATTGTAAAAATCAAATCCCAAGTCTCTATACTTTCATAGATTTTATCAGTAACCAGACAGAAAGCAATAGAATTCCTAACTTGCAAATCAAAATAAGTAAATAAAAATAGGGTTTTGTCAAAAAAAAGAGCTTGCTAACCAAAACCAGTGCAATGAACGGTCACGTTTTGACCAGCAGTTGGTTTGGGACCAGTTCCGGGTCTGATAACTTGTTTCTCCACTCCCATTTTTGTGTTATTGTCGACTTCTGAGCTTAGCTTTGCTTTGCTTGTAGATATCTTGGCTGCTGCGGTTTTTTTTCGATCTACAGTTATAAAGTGCCACCGAATGGTTTTCACACGTGCCTTGCAGGTGATGAGATGAATGAATATTGTTTTATTTATTTTTTTATATAGGAAAGATGATATTTTCCGTTTGAAATTTGAAACGCAAAGATAAACCAATGCATTTGAGTGACTTATACTAGATTATTGTTACAGGCTATGCCGTGGATTCGAATATAAAAAAAGTATTCAAGTGCTCATGTTTTCTGGTTAAAAAACTTAAAACGTTACAGAGGTTAATATGATATGATATAGTTAATTTTGTGAGTTTAAAAATAATATATATAATAAGTAAAAATATAATTTGATTAATATATATATATATATATATTTAAGATGATATTTTTTTTAAATATTAAAACAACAGTATATTGAATCAATACGAGTTCACTTGTTAAATTCATAACTCATGTCATGAGACTGTGATAATCCCGTAAAAAATAAATTGAAACAACTTATAAAACCTAATTCCAAATTAATCTAATGTTGAATGATAAAATTAAAAAAAATAATTAAAAAAAGACCCAAATCAACTTGGCTTAATTTGTCAAATCCACGACTTAGGTCATGAAACAATGATAATCCTATAGAAAACAAATCCAAACAAAGAATGAAGGTCAATTCTCAATCAACCCAATGTTGAAAGACTAAAATTAAAAAAAAAAACAATTCGATTAATAAAAAAGACACAAAACAATTACTAAGTAAACTCGCCAAATATGTGACTGAAGTCATGATACTAGGATAACCTTATAAAAAACAAATTAAAACAAATTATGAAGTTCAATTCCTAATCAACCCACTATTAAATGATGAAATTAAAAAACAAAATTCAATTAAAAAAGAACCCAAAAATAATTTACATTAACTTGTCAAACTCGTGACTTTGATCATGAAACCGAGAAAATCTCATATAATTATTTATTTGAATGAAATTTAATAAAAAAAAAACAAGCAAAAAAAACACGATGACCGTAATAAACAAATGTTAAGCCCCTGCCTAAAAAGAGAAGGTCGTACGTGAGGCTACAAGGCCAAGCCCGCGCGCTTGGATGTGCATTTTTTCCATTGGTAAATGGGGAGGTTATCTACCCCTATTTTTTATGTAAGAAATAAATTAGATGATGTGTCGTCTGTAATTCTGCCACCAACCATTTTAAGTGACTGGAAAGTCGGGTCTCCAATGTTTTGAACTATAAAACCCCATTTCTCAATCTTTTTTATCTGAAAAAATATCTAAAAACACCTTAGTAACCTAAATAAACTCATTTATAGTCTCAAATTAGTCAAAAATTGGTTAAACACTAAGATTCAACCCAAATCCAAAACACTTATTGAGTTCAAATCTACTTTCTCAAGCAAAACGAAGGCTAAAACAACACTCTAATGAAACTCCTTTTATCAAATAAAACTTGTTAACCCCAAGATTGAGCTTTTTCATGCCCATAATCGAGGCAACAGACACATTCTCTATCCTTTCCTCTTTTTTAACCATCCATTCTCTCATCTCTCTAACTCGGATATTGAAATGAAATAAAAATGAAGTTCAAGACCAAAATAGAAAAAACACATTAAACAAGGATTATAAATAAAAAAAAATGAAAAAAAACAACTTAGGGGGCTAAAAATTCTAAAAACACGCCTCAACTGTAGTATATAAAAAAGAGTCTATAAATTTGTTTTAATGCCAATTTTGACCTTAAGTTTTAATTATGTTTAATTAAGAAAGTCAAATTTGATTTTCCAAATAGAATATCGATTTAATGTCAGAATGTTTTTTAAGTATTTTGAGAAATTCTATGCGATGTCAATTAAAACAAACTATTGATTATAATCCTAAATAAAATATATTTAAAAGGATAAGATTTAAAAAAAAATTCAATGACCAAAAAAGGAGCCAAGATAAAAATATAATGGGAAAATACTATTTCAACCCCCATTGTTTCATATGTGTGGGGGACAAAGTTTATCATATACCTTTAGGTTTTCTTTTTTGTAATTCTCTCCTATACATGGTAAAATAAATTAGCCTATGATTTTTGAACAATTTAATTCATTTATATTTTTTTATTTAAAAGATAAAATTTTTCGAGTCAATTTATATATTAATGCAATATAAACTTTTTTTAACCGTCAAATTTATCATTTAGGAGCACATGATGAGGTTTTAGTATAAAAAACTAAAGCTTATGTCAAAAGAAATTATGCATATAGAGAAAACATTATGGATTGTAATAGTGTTTCGCTGTAATATCCCACATCGGCGGGTGAGGGAGTGGTAGCTGCCCTTATTAAGAGTGCTGGTTGTTGACTTGTCACTGACTGTCTGGTTGTGCCGACGGGGTCATCGGGCTCTTTAAAGGGGTTGATTGTAATATCCTACATTGACGAGTGAGGGAGTGGTAGCTGACCTTATTAAGAGTGTTGGTTGTTGACTTGTCATACGTGTTTTGGGGCGTCAGGCTCAGAGATGAGCTCGCGTCACCAGGAACAAAACCGTAAGGACGGTAAGGCCCAAAACGGACAATATATGGCAGGTTGGGTCGGGCTGTTACATTCACAATGTTCTCTCCCTCTCTCTCTTTCTTTAATTTTCTTGGTCCATTGGTTTTTTTCATTTTGGTTCTTTTTTTTTTCTGATTTGTTCCTTTGAGGTTGCATTTATTTGAGATTGGTTTTAGTAATTTGTTTTGATTGCCTAGGTTATGGGATCCCGAGATGTCAATAAAAGAGTTTGTCTCCCAATTGATGCTTGGTTTGAAAAACTTGAATAAAATTTTATTGATTTAAAAATATTGAAGCTATTGAGGAATTTGAAAAAAAAATATTTAGTCATTTTCTCTTGAAAGAATCAGGGACTTGATTGCATGATCAATGAAAAGATCAACTCTTTTTTTATCCCATAAGTTTTTTTCAATTGATCTTTTCACATTGGGTTTATTTTGGATTGGATTTAACAATATTTTTTTGTTGTTTAAATATGAGGATCCTGTGGAGTTCTCGAAAAATATTGACATGCGATTCCTGCTTAGTTTTGCAAAATAAAATTCAATTTTATTTATTTATAATAATAAAGGCTTGAGATACCAAATTTAAAAATAAAAACAATTACAAGGAGTTGGGTTAATAGGTAGTGGCAAAGAGGCTAGTGTGTGCAATGCATGTGCTAGCATTTGAAGAAGGTCATCACGCTTTAGCAATGTCTATGGATTCCTCCGATGTCAGAACATTGCTTTTCTTGATGGCATTGAATTTGTTTTGGAAACTCCTTATTGATGGAGTGGCACATGTATAAGTTGAAGGAGCATAGAGTTCCTTCTTCCTTTTCTTTTGATATATCATTTTTCTCTCTTCTCATCGGTTTTCATGCATGTAAAGGAGAGTGATGTTTCTTCTCTAAATAGCAAGGTGTCTTGCCATTTTATTTTTGTGTTAAATTCGGTTCTTATTATTTTAATTGATATTTGTTTTGTTTTTATCCCTTTTTGAATTGATTTTTTTTTCAATTTCATCTATTGACATTATGTTGGTTAGGCATTGAGTTTCATGATTTTTTTTTATAATTTACTTTTTATGAGGTAATCTAGGTATAAATTTGGAAAGTTAGTCTAGGTTGATTTCAGTCTTTTTATGTCTTTTTTTTTTTAATTTTCATTCTTCAGCATTAGTCTTCATATTGCCTTTTGCTTTAATTTATATAGGGTCATCTCGGTCTCATGACATATGTTATGAGTTTGGTGAGTTAGCCCGAGTTGACTCAAGTTATTTAAAAAAATGAATTATTTTTTTTAATTTCAATCTTCAACATTGGGTTTGTTTGAGAATTGAGCTTCATAATTTTTTTTAATTTGCTTTTTATAGGGTTATCCTGATCTCATGATTCGAGTCATGAGTTTAGCAAGCTGTCTCAAGTTGACTCAATTGGTTTTTTTGTCCTTTTCAAAATTGATATTTTTTCAATTTTATTCTTCAACATTAAGTTAGTTAGGGATTGAGCATCATTTTTTTTTTCATTCTGGTTTTTATGGAGTATCATGATTCATTAAACTAGTTATGGATTTATCATATCATAGTTAAGAGACTTGGTCTGGTTCATTACCTTTCTTAAAGCCGATCCAAGTTTATTTGAAAGTGTGGTTGTATTTGCTTTTCAAAATACTTTTCGTGCTGAAATGCATCAAAATGATGTTTTTTTATTTTTTAAAAATTATTTTTGAGATCAGCGCATCAAAACGATTTAAAACATATTAAAAAAATTAATTTTTAGTAAAACAAAAATTTAAATTTTAAAGAACGTGGTGCCAAACACTATATAATTTGTTTTAGTTTTTATCCAAAACAATGATATCTTTTCTTAAAAAATTAAAAATAGAAACAAAATAGCTTCATGCATTTTTTTTTTAAAAAGTTGGTCAAATTATAATTCATTAAACTAGTTATTGACTCGACCCCTAATATATCATAAGGTCTAAATTAATGGTTGACCGAATTCTATTTATTTATATGTATTCAAAATAATATTATTTTGAAAATAACTAAAAACTAAAAGTACACTGCCTTGAATTTTTTTTAAAAAAATATTAGTCGGACCTCATTTGAATTTTGACTGAATCACTTAGATTATGAATTAACTTACTAATCATCCAAATTTTTCCAATCAATTACATGAGCGGTCCAAAACAAAACCCGACTTAATTCAGGATTAGGTTTATTTCCTAGTCAACTCACCAGCCTAGAACTATTTTCAGAACAGGGTTTCAACTTTCAACATAGGACTAAACAAAATTTCACATAGTCCATCATTATCCAAAGATCTAGAAGCCCGTAATGATGTAAATCAAACTTAAAAACACTTTTTACATGTGAATTGTTGGTTGATATGATAAATGGATTTCTTTATATTATAAAAGAACATGGTTAGTAGGTTTTCGAAGATGGATTTATCCTTGACACCCCAAACATAGTTTAAAGATTACATTAAAAAAAAAAAAACACTTGAGGTCATGGCCTAGCGAGAAAAGAAATTTGTTTTATTTTTCTGTATCTGAGTTCGATCCTATATATATGTGATCTCTGTGGTGTTTAACATGCTTACTGAGCTTGCAGGATGTTTAGTGGACCTGAAGATTAGTTGTGGTGCGCATAAACTGGCCTAAACACACCGAGTTATATATAAAAAAAAAAGATTACATAAAAAAAAAAACACTTCATTTTAATTAAGAAATGAAGGGATCCATTCAGCACCTCCAGCAAATTTTTTTTTAAATAAATATATCCTCCTCCTCCTCCTCCTCTTTACATTTAATCTAGCTACGTCGGAATCAGATTGAACTCAACACCTAACCCAATTCAAGTCAGATGTTGAATTTCTAGATTAATACGTGGAACGAAAACGAAATACATGAAGGACCAATAAGTGTGCATGAAATACATCAGGGACCAAGAGCACGAAAGGGAAAGAGGCCCTTCTCAATTAAGGATTCTGTAGCATGTGTCGGTGATGATAAACAAGAGATAGGATGCACCACCTAATTGAAAATTAATAGTTTAAAACCCTTGTAAAGCGAGCATCCATCATAATTAATGAAGTAATTATTTGAGTTGAAAATGCAGTAAAGTGATTATTTTTTTTTAATTTTTGTTTTGTTTTTAATAATGACATATCAAGATTATTAAAACATAATAAAAGAAACCCAACTCATAACCTCTCTGATATTATCTCCACACACACAAGAAAGAGAGACATCCTTCCTTAATTAAGACACTGTTCTCACACGGCAAGCTGAAAAAACCTAATTAAAGTAAAAGAAATTCAAGAAATCTAAGCTTAGCCAACAAACTGAGAAGTTTACAACTCATCCATCATGCGCACATTTTTAGCCCATCATTTCTCCATTGCTACACCCTATAAAAACAACACGACCCCTTTTTTCCCATCGATCTTGACCTCACATTCCACACACCCACAACCATCTCTCTCTCTTCTTGTTCTCTCTCGTTTCTGGCTCTCCAAACACAGGTCTTGTTGTGTTTCAGATTTCTGAATGACATTTGGGTGAGTTCTAGGAATCTGAAATGTGAATGGCTGGTTCTGATCTGATCTGGGTTTGGTGAGGGAAAAAAAAAAGAAGAGGAGAGAGAGATAGAAAGTATGGAAATTGAGAGAATTAAGGTGTTGTTGCTCCTTTGGTGTAGAATCAAAAGTACTCGTGTGGCCCTCGTGGGTGGAAACCACACAGCTTCCAGGTTTTGCACTCGCTAAAGATCATTCTTTTCTTGGTGTTTTAGTCTCATTTCCTTCAAAGAATCAATCTTTGTTTATATATCAAAGTTCTTGGCTTTTGCTACTTAGAAAGAAAGCTTGAAACTTTACGCGATTGTAGATTCAAATTCATTGTTTTGAGTGAGAACTCGAGGTGGAAACGTGAAAAGATATGGATGTGGCTCGTGGGTTGTCGGCTAAGAATCTAAATGGGATCAAGCATTTGCAGAATGGAGGGATTGGATTGAATTCAGATGCCATTTTGGTGCTTAAGCTTCCTGATTCGCGAGTAATGCGTGTTGTGTCTCGCTCCTTCTTTTTGGCCATGCTTGTTCTTACACTGCCATTTGTGGTGTCTATTTTAAGGGAACTTGATTCAAGTTCTTATTATGATGACCCCGGTTCTGCTTCATTTGATCTTGAATCCTTTGATCTGTTGTTGCAAGATCTGGCCAAGGAGGGCCTTATCAAGAAGGGCGATAAAGCTCTCATTGTTTGCTCCGGCGTCGGGGCTGTAGTTGATACTTCAAGATTCTTGAATGACAATGATATTGACTTCGTGTCGGAATCTGATTTGGAGCAAGAAAGATTGTTCCCGAATGCAACATTTGATTTTGCATTGACATTGCGCATTGGAGATGCTAGATTTGTTGATCGTGTTGTGAAAGTTGGAGGCATTTTGGTTACTCAATTGAGCAGTGACCCCTCAAATGCTTTCCAAAAGCTGTCAAATTATAGAGCTGTGTATCTTCGGCGATATGATTCAACCATAGTGGCAATGAGGAAAACAAGTTTGGTGAATCAGGTAGTAGTTTCCTCAGCAAAGAGGCGGCCTCTGCAGCTGGCATTGGATGCCAAGAAAACAGCATTGCAAGGCTTGGAAGATGTTCTGCTTGAGCCTCCGCGGAAGGCTCTGGCCAAATCTAGAGTGTACTTGAAGAGATTCAAATATCTTCCCAGCTTGTTGGGAGACTCTTTAGAAGATTACTCACGTCGAGTTTTCATCCATGCGGGTTTGCATGAGGAGAAGAAAGGTGCAATGCAATGGTTTAATGAAAACTATCCAACTAGGAATCAAGACTTTGAGTTTCACAGCATAAACACGTCACCTGAAGGACATTCTAAGAGGGTGGCATCACCTGCTGATGTTTCGAACTGGCTGATGAAGAATGTGAGGGAAGATGAGTTTGTTGTGATGAAAGCAGAAGCAGAAGTAGCTGAGGAGATGATGAAGAGGAAGACCATTGGTTTGGTGGATGAACTGTTTTTGGAGTGCAACAACCAATGGAAAAATGGGGAAAGAAAGAAGAGCAAGAGGGCTTATTGGGAATGTGTAGCACTTTATGGAAGGCTGAGGGACGAGGGAGTTGCCGTGCATCAATGGTGGGATTGAAGAGGGAGACAAACAGACCCTCACATCAGTGGCCTCTGAGTGTGTTTTGAGATCATTTTGTTATCTTGGGATTTTAGTAGCTAAACCTATAATATGGTTTTATCTAAACTTAAACCTTTTGTTGGTTTTGTGTTATTCTAAGAAGCACAGCATCTGATTTGCTGTTGGGAGGGGCAGCGGCTATGCTCCTTTGTCCCCCCCCTGACTCTTGTTGATGTCAGTGAGAATAAAATTATTTTATCCGAGGCTAATTTCATATTATATTAAGTTTCCGTTTGTTTGCTGGAATTTATGTCATCCTTGCTGTTCCTATTTATCCAATCAACTCTATTATATTAGGCATTCCAAAGCAACTTGCTCATGCTTTGTTTTGCATTCCTTGTTAATGACGAAAATCTGCTGGGATGCGGCAAAAATGGAGGTAGGTATGGATAGCTCTCAGAAGCAAGCAAAGATCAGCGCTGGATGTGTCAAAATGCCTGCACTCTGCGTATACCACTCTATTTGCTCCCTTCAGCAAGACCAAGAGCTTATCAAAAGGATATAATCGTCATATTTGGTTGACGATTATATCACAATTTTTATCTAAAACAACATCACTTTTGAATTGACCCAAGTTTAAAAACAAAATTGACAAAATTGAAACATCACAACTTATAATTGAACCGAGCTGGTTTAGTAGCTCACGAGATGACCCAACAAACAACCTAGTCGCGGTCGCCAAATCCAAGCCTGTGGTCTAATGATTACAACATGTGTCGTTAGTAAGCAATAGTTAAGAGCAGAAGAAATATAAAATTAATCCATCGGGTCGGGTCTCGCATAGCCATCCAACTTGGGTAAAGGGGAAGGTTTAAATTTTCTTGACAACGAGTACATAGGAGCTTAGCTTGCTTGTATATACCAAATCGATAACACAAACGCGAGGGCAAAATTGGGGGGCCTTGTTCCCTACGAGGAGGAATATGATTATCCTCACAAAATCCACATCGAATGTCCATGTTTTGAGGAATAACACATTATTGACTCCATTGGTTAATGAGAGAAAACTGAGCAGAGATGCAGCAACATGAAATGCCCATTCGTAAGGGGAGATTTTTGCTGCTTGTACCTTTTTGCAACCGGCAAGCAGCTGCTTCTTTCAGAGAATATTCCCCCCTTTTTTACCCACTAATGATTTTCATCGTGGATTGGAGTTAATACCTAAATTTAACAGCACAATGAGGACAAGATGTGACAGATCTACTCAGATGTACAAGAGATATGGCTCGTTATTTTACAAGGGCATAACTGCCGTGCAAGCTTCTGTGCCCGAACTCAACTTATTTTGTTACTAACCCTTATCAACCCCAGGAAAGGGAAAAAAAAAAATTAAAAATTGATTTTTCCACCTGGGGGTTTGGGATAAATAATGAAAGATTAGAAACCAATGATTCAAATACCAGCTTCAGCTTCAGATAAGCTATCCTGTTTCTCCATCAACAAGAAATCACATATTTCCAGAAGCTGGTCTGCAAGGGGAGGAATACCAGGGTTCCGTCCATCGTTGTACAAGTGAGCATTGTAAGCAATCTGCCACATATCATGTCTGAACTCGTTTCGGTTCTTGTATTCCATCTTCCTCGCCTTGTCCTTAATAGTTGAAAGATCCATGGGGCGTTTTATGATGTGCAAGTAGTCAGGAGCCTCCTTCTTCAGGACCGGTTTCAAGAAAAGATAGGACACTTCCAACCTATCTTTAAGAGCATCCACAATACCTTCCAAGATGTTTGCCAATCCAACCTGGACGGAAGTAGAGAAAATTCAATTAACTTAGTTCAGGTTTTCATACAAAAGCAGTGATAAGATTTTGCAGATGAAATTATAATTTCTGCAAATTGTTTTTTCAATTAAGGGATATGGCACTAAAGGTAGACTCCCAAGTCCATTTAGGTAAGAAAATTGTATTTTAGTCGTTAATACTTCCCGAGTAAATAAAAAATACTGATCAGGATAAGTTAAAAAACAAGTTGCATGATGGCCAGTGAGACAATCCTATCAGAAACATTTCAAATGAACGTGGAAGGAAAAGCCTCGCGTGTTTAAATTTTTATGCAATTCCCAGTCACCACTGAATTGAGCAACCACTAAATCAGTACACTGAAAGAGAAACTCCTCAAAACCAACCAGGACCGAAGAGGTGAACACTAAATGGTTGTTAACAAGCTTTTCAGAAATAATAGCACCGAGGAGCTCTAAAACATGACTTTTAAATTGGGGCTTTGTACCCTCTAAAATATCTCTGTGCTTCTAAAAAATGTAGGTGGAAATAAAAGCTAAGCAAGCACAGTTTCAAAAAAGACAATTTGACCAATAAAGGTCTTCCAAACCATTGCATAAAAGGAACGATGGATGATGGTAAAACAGGAAACAATATAAGCAGATCACAAACCACATGGAAATAATAAGGTTAGAGTTGGTCAGTACCTCTCCAACTCTACGACGCTTGGTTGCCGGGGTATAATCAGCACCATAATTCCCCACATCAACAACAGGTCGCCTTTTTGCACCCCGATCTCTTTCTGGCATCCTTCTCTCATTTCTGTCTGCCCTGAAATCATCCAAGTGATCACTGATTTCGGGCCTTTTCTTCTTCTTCTTCGTCTTCTTTTTGGCTTTTTGGCGTTCTTCTTCCTCCCAATCCCATCTGATGGTTTCTGTGTATCTTTCAATCTCAGCTAATTTTTCTCGTTCTTCTCGTTCTTCACGTGACCTCATTTCTTCTGCAAAAATCCTCCTTGCTCTATCTTCTCTCTGTCTCTCGGCAGCTCTCTGCTTCTCCTCCTCTTCCCACCATCTTCCGTCCTCCCTAGCTTTCCTCTTAGCTGACTCTCCAGAGAAACGCATGGTTTTCCCAGGCTTCTCAAAACTGGACAGTTCAACTATTTTTTTAGTTTTTCGATGCTCATAACCAGGGCTTCCATCCTGACTAACCTGGTCCAGATCAATAATCTCTTTGGGCTGTTTGATAACAATTTTCTTTTGAGTCTTTTTTCTATCTTTTTCTGCTGGTGGACGTATCACAATGGAGGGCTTATGAGGATCAACATGGTCTCTGTCCATGTATGTTGGTGGTCGTATCACAATAGAGGGCTTATGTGATTCACTTTGGCCTCTCTCGGTATCGATTGGGGGTCGTATCACAATAGATGGCTTATGTGATTCAACCTGTACGTTTTCAGGTTTCACCTTGTTGAAAATTTTTATTTTACTAACCTTAGAAGTTGCCCTACTCCCAGTGTCAATATCAGAGCTGACAGGTCGGACATTGGACGTGGTAGGTTGATTAGAAGTATCCGCAGCCCCATCAGAAGGTTTATCAGAAAATTTCTCTGTGGAACCACACTTGAACTTCACTGGAAGAGATTTTGCTAAACTAGATTTTTCACCCTCAGCAGCTTCAATTTTGGTTGCGCTTTTGGAGATCATCTTCTTCTTCTGCAACTTATGCTGGGACACATTCAAGAGATCCTGGGAAGTGGATTTTCTAGAAGACTTTTCCAAATCTATAGTTTCTGATGGTGTTTCAGGCTCCTTTCCGTACTTAGGGCAGTTTTTATTGGTCTTCATGTGTCCAAGCTGGAAAATAAAAGGTAATACAATTACAACTGAAATTCTTCTGAAGCATCGCGAAGAAAAAAAACACAACTAATTTGGTAAGTTATGCACCTGTCCACAGGCTCCGCAAACGAATCTCTCTCTTGCTGATTTCTTCTCCTTGAAAATCTGGATTGGAATCAAACAAGATTAAAGGTTGTTCAGGGCCGAAAATGGAAAAGCTAGAATTCAAAAATTAAAATGGGAAGTAGTGTTTCACATGTTAAAAATCCAAGTAAATGCAGCTTGAAAATGTAGCATGATAGCTATTGAAACACTGGTTATTCTAGAACAACTACCAGTGCAAGAAATGATTACAAAGCCCAATGGCTGTCCAGAATAGAAATATAACACCTCATATAACCCAGGTTGCATCTATATCACTAAACACAACTTGGTATGAGAAGCCTCGTACATTATTATCAGTAGCAATTAGAGACACGCCACTATGACATACTTAAGCCATGAAAGGAATTTCGTGCATCTTTTTAGGGAAGGCGGAGAACTTGATTTCTTTTTTAAATTTAAACTACACTGTTTGGAAAACTGAGTCAGAGAAGAAGCACATGCATTTGGGTTTTGTGAGTTACAGAATGCATCCTAACAACATCATTTCCTGCTTTTCTACTTAGCAGAAATTAAAGGATGAGCCTCTAGTTGGTAAGCATGTCATACCAAAATTCTTTGCTTAAGTTTCAACCAAACTACAAATTAGTCAAAACACAAAATGATTATCCTATGCTTCTTTCATATCTTCTATTTCTTCTATGCTCCCATAATCACATATCTAGACGTTGCACAGCAAGACAGCAGATTCAGTACAAATTTATGATACATGATAAGGTGTACTCAACGTGAAAGGAATTTCTTAAGTGCAACCACACAAAAAATTAGAGAGCATGTTATATCACAAAAACGAAAGAGAAAATACGCATGCATTATATCTACCAGAATCTGTATCTTTGAATAAATGTTCCTAAAACAAAATTTCCAATAACAAAGATAAAGTTGCATATGTACTGAAGAAAAGATGAATACGCTCACATGATTAAGTCCATCTGCCATTATTACTTTTGCCTTCAGTGGAGGTGTGTTGAAGGCACCATTCTTTTTCACTGTTTTCACCTTCTCAGACATCTTCCCCTTGATAGATAAGGTTTCAAGCTGCCACCACAAGATAGTCATTGGTGTACACTTTCACAAGCAGGAAGAAATTATCTAACCATAAGATATGACAGCAAACTGGAAGTGAATTGGCCAAGAAAAATGCAGGTTTAACAACAATGAACAATGTAGTTAAGGTTTAAGGTGGAATGTATTTTACCTCCTTCAAGTCTCTAATGTTGTTCTCTTTTGGTGCATATGATCCATTGGGTTGGGTTTTGTTCATTTTCTTACCCCAGTGAACATTGTCAACAAAATTTGGTTTCGTAGGTGTCACTACTGCATCAACACCAACATTTCTTGTTTTTTTCTTCCTTTTCTGCTCAGCCTCATCATCTGCAGCACAGCAAGCCACCACAGTCTAAGCTAAATTATAAAGTAACAACGTGCAATCTATGATTCATCTACCAAAAGTTTTCCATCTAAGTTAGCTCCTTGAGTACAAGGGTTATGCCACATTAGCAAAAACTAATCAACATTCAAACAGAAAAGCACTTGTAAATGAAGTGGAACAGAACCTAACCCTTAAATGAAATTCCACCAAACTAGAAGATTAAAGACACACACAAGTACAATGTGAAAAGAAGAAAATAAGTGCCATGATACTTATGTGTCAGTGCGTACAGGTAGTAACAGTGATAAACCAGTGATTTTGATAAACCTTAATAAGAGGCTTATGCTCCCCGATATGTGGCAGCACAAAGACTGCCATGTTCTTGGCAGCAGGAAATTTTTATGCTGAGATATAACTGTTTCAACTATCTAGAAGTCCACAGAAGTATGCAAGCAATAGTTCATCAGAAATGGCCATATGAAGTATTAAGAAAACAAACAAACCATACCATCCATAAGCAACCTGCACAGTTCAGCTGCCTCAGCAGCTTCATCTTCAAATTCCTCTTCTGCCTGAGCTTGCGATGGGCGTCTTCTCATTTTTATCCCCTTAACACCATCTCCTTTGTCATGCTTGGACTCATAATTATTCTCGTCTGCTTCAAATTCTTCTGCATCAAGTAAGTTTTCTAGGTCTCCAGCAAAGGAATCCAGATCGCTATTTGCTTCAGAATCACTTTCAATTTCATCGCCATCCAATGCTGAAAGAGATTGAACTTGACGATCCCAAATTTCTTGGCACTTTTCTCTTGTCTGTTGATGTAGCTGAAGATAGGACATTCGTTGGCCACGTGCATATTTGCTTATAGTTGTTGGATCAACCTTTACCCCACATGAAGCTTGTTCACTTGATAGCTTGCGTATCATGGCAATACGATGCCACCTTGTCTGTTTTGCAATCTGCTCGTCAGGTACATTGAACTTCAGAAGTACCTGGAAATAGGAGAATAATCGAATCAATCATTTACATCTTTCTTGTTCATCACTATCAATTATACTCTCTTAAGGATAGGTTCGATGAATTTAAGGCTGTTATTTACTAGCCATGTTGTGTAGTTACTGGGAGTCAGTAAAATTGGAGATCACTCTGTGGTTAATGCATAAAGAAGAGGACTTTTGTTTTGGTGGCTCTGTTTAGAATGCAATAAAAAAAGATGAATAGGGACTGTCACATTGTTAACTAAATGCAAAGGGATGAGGCACAAGATTAGTGTGCCTCAGTGGTGCCACTGAAAAATCTAAAGCGAGCTTTGTAGCTGGATCTGTCTGGGAAAGTTTTTCTATTACCATGTGAGAATTTTGTTAAATGTTTGATGTCGGTAGCTTAATTAATAAATGGTTTCACCATATCAAATAAAAGAATGTCCATGGCTTCATATGAAGCATGGTATCCCAGATATGGGATTTCAGTGGAAGAAAGAAAGAAACTTCATTATCCCTTTCTCCATGCCATGTTATAATGATTATCTCTACTAGATATTTAACTAAATCTACCCCAATGCTTCCCTTACTTTCAGTTCAACATGCTGTTATAATACATGTTTCAGAGACTGATGAGTTCTATGCAGTTTCCTGGATGGTTGTTTCAAGCTAATCATCTCCAAGATATGATCTATTCAGAATAATTGAGGCTCAATAATTGGAAATTCCTTTGAAGAAAAAAATTAACACACCTCTCTTGCAGCCTCCATGCTCAATCTACGAAGGTCAGCATCTGTCCCGGTAACAGTGGAACCTCCTCGACCAGCTCCTGCTTTTTTCTTCACTATCGCATTTGAAATTGGTGCCTTGGGAGCAGTACGAACATAGCTAAATCCTAGGCCCCGGCCAGATGGATCACCAACACCAGTAATTTCAAGGCGCTCAATATTTTCTCTATCCTGAATGCAAAAAATTAAAATTGAGAATTAACATTGAAGAAAAAAAAAAGACTATTTTTCTAAACAATAGCATAGCCCTGCCAAATCCTAAAATTCTGAAATAAAAAATAACCAGCAAAGAGGGGAAAAAGAAACTACTCCGGTACAGCGAGAAATAACAACTAGAGCTTTGTGAACTAGCTTAACCACTTGCAATATTACTTCAATAACATTTTGAAAAGTAAGAAAACCAATTACAACATTATCTCAGAAGAAATTGCTAGATTGTCACAATACAGCAACAAAGGTGACATACTGAAATGACACAGTGCCTACCCAACTTTCTTTTCTAATTTATTTTTTTGACAAGGATCGAAAAACATCTACAGAAAGATGTCAAGGAGTTGCCAACCATTTACAGAATGACAAATAACATGCAAAATGAAGAATTTGCAAGTTATATCCCATCATCTGCATTTCTATAAGATTTTATGTACAAAAATCAACAATAATTCTTTTTCCTTAAGATTTTATGTAAAAAAAATAAAAATGATTCTTTTCCTTTGCACACACTTTTGTCCTATTCCTCTCAGCAAATGAGAAGTTGCTACTCCTAGAACACACCTCTAGAGCCCTTTTCCTACAAAAATGTACCACGATTCAAACATAACTTTTGCAACCACACTCCAGACACATACACTAATACAAGTCATATTCAGTTTTCTCAGGGATTGGGAATATAATATGGGTATGATTCTAGTGCCAATTCCAATTAGGATTATTCACATTCAATTTATAGAAAATTGAACGTAATTGTAATAGGGTCCTAATTCAACTAAAAAAGAGATCCATTTATTTCACTTATAATACAACTCAGTTCTTGTGAAATTGCAGTCCTTGTTACTAACAAACCAAACAGTATCAAGCAAGAAAAAGAACGAGATTTCCAATCTCTACTGAACCAAACACTATCATATAAAATTCTATCCCAAAAACAATGAAGCAACAAGGGAACAAGATTCTCAATCAATCTTCAAGTCAATCCCAGAGAAATGACAATCTAACATCCAAAAGAATCAATTTCTTAGTGTAGAATAGTTAAGGAAACAAAAAAGAACAACACTCTCACAATGGAAATGATATTTCTTTATATAAGCTCTTAAGAGAACAGATATTCACACATAGTGACTGGTAGCTCCATCCAAAACATGTTCAAATGCAATGCTGACCTTAAAGGGCATTAGGATCAGAGATGGCTTAAGAATGTAACAAATCAGAAAAAGAATAACTTACCTGGTTTGTACAAGCAACAAAATTGCTGCTCAGGCTCCATGGAGTTATCTGAAGTTCTCTCTCGATGTGTGACGCTGCAGCCAAAGCTATTGCTTCGTCAGGGAGCTGACTCATTGCAGTTGAAACACTAGTGGGAAGTGTTAGCTTTGTAATCCCCAAGTGTTTAAGACGATACAGACCAGCTTGCATGCTTTCATAGGCACAAACCTAAACCCAAAATGAAGGGGATAAATCGTATATTTATTTAAAAGAAAAGGGAGAAGTACATGAAGCAACAAAGCGCAGGAATTTTCAGCATACTAAGGGACCACTGGAGTACCAGATACAAGAAAATTCAGATGATCTTTGTTCCTAGGACAGAAAGATGTATTAAACCATCAGATTGATTAGGTTCACCAATGGCTGAAGTTGAAAGTTTATGGATCCACAAGGTAGCAGTTACCAATCATTTTAGTTTAACAATTTATTCTTATGCGAGATATGAACTGATTTTCCTATAAAAAGATTATTCTTACATAGTGGCTAGTGCTAACTATAGAACCTGCCAGTTTCGTCACTTACCTTGTGCTAACTATAAAACCTATCAGTTTCTTCACTCTAACAATGCAAGTTAAAAGCAATCTCAATTACATTTAGTATGCAGGAATTTTCATCTAATAACACTAGCTAGCCAGACAATCGAGTTGCAAATAAAACGAAATGCAATTTCCAAAACAAGCTTACAGATTACAACATCTTTGCAATAATACAACCTTTCAGAAAGTACAAAAATCTGATTAACAGTGAACTCAAATCAAACAAATCCATGGATATCAAAACTCATAGCCATACTAGAATCATAAAGGATGAGGAAAAATTAAAGATAATTAGAAATGAATTCTGAAACTCACATTCTCTGGTAAGACCATCTTTTTCAATTCCTCTTCAGATGGAATGATAAAATCACGCTTCTTTGCCCAGAACAAGTGTCCATTTGCATACTTCTGTATGTTGAATGTCCGTGTAAAGCAAAATACAGGGGAAATTGAAAGATTCATTTTTCAAAGTGCTAATCCAACAATCATCCAAACACTTATTATTTACTAATGTCTACAAATCTAATGTAAAATATTATAAAGCAAGAATCATACCCGCAAAATTGTGCACTCCTTGAGCTTCTTCCGCAAGATGGTCTCCGAAATGTTTGGAAAATGAGTGGACAGCTCATCTGCGCGGATCCAAGGAAGCATCCCACGCTTCTCAGCAGCTCGGAACTCACGATAAAGATACAGTAATAGCCTATTTATGCTATATGCCTGAAAATTCTTAGGAGCAGGAGTTAATACCTCCATAAGGGGCTCCTGCAAAGACAGATCAATGAATCCAAATTTGTTTGATAACACTTGCACCAAATAATTATTAATTCTCCTTTTCTATATTGAAACATCACAATGTTTTAACTTCTAATGGTGGAATAGATAAAAGACTCCCAGGGTGTATGGTATGGGGAGTGTTGGAGAAGTTCTTGTCTGAGCCAAACTATCACATTACGTAATGTGAATCAAAACTCTATCATTAATGTCCAAACTCCTATCCTCTTCCTTTCCCAACTACACAATTTTTTTCCCTATTATGGCTCTCCTTTGAAGTGACCACTTTTGAAAAGAAAAAATACCACATCCTGATCTAGTAAAAATGAAAACCTAGTGTGTGGAGCAATGTTAGGTAGTCATTACATGAAGGAAAATAGAAATAACTCTTAGGTGTTCCAACATGCAGCACGAATCACTAATCGCAACAAACCTTTAAGAAGAAAATGAATCTATAGAGATTCGAGGATGGAGTCTAATTCAAGGTAACCTGCGAGAAAGCATGAAAAAAAGCTAAATCAAACCTGTTGTCCAACGACAGCAACTCTGTCAATGCGTCTAATAGAAAGCTTTCCTTTTGCAGAACGAACCAACAAATAGTCAGTAGGAGGCACCTTGTGGGGAAATAATGGCGCTTTATACATGTTTGTTTCAAGAGATGATTGTCTGCAACCGGCTTTTATGTCTCCAAGGAAAGGGGATTTGTCAGTCTGCTCTAGTATCACAACGTTCCCCAAGCTGCTTTTTTCATTGCGCAATAAGATACCAGTTTGATCACTGGGGCTCAACTTCTGATAGTAAGTGCGGAGATTGGCGCCCATACCAGCATTGCTTAATGACAAAGGTCTTTCCTCACAATACCTGCAGTTAGAAAGTAAATGAATCCCTGTAAAAATACCATCATCATACTCATGCAAGCATGAGGAAAAACTTAAGAAAATAAAACACCATGAGAAAAGAAACACCACGGTTTAGATGAATTTAATCCTAAAGCAATTATATTTATCAAAGTTAAGAATTTAATATGATGCAACAAAAGTGTTTCTACGTGCTCACAAACTGCACACAAACTTAATATGAGAAACATCTGTTGAGAATAGGGGTGACAATTTAACCCGACCCGAACCTAATGGATATCCACCTGAACCAAACCAACCTGATTTGTTGGGGGGTTTGGATAGTCACCTTACCCAATGAGTAATGGACAAGGTTTGGACATTGCGAAACCCAACCTAAAACCCAACTCGAGATATATACATTAGTGTCATGTACATATATATGTAGAACATTTATATTTTATTAATATAATATAATGTATATGTAGACCAATATTGACATAATACTGTATAACTTTTACAGTTCTGCCACTTAATACATGCATATATACCCCATATATATATTACTCTTTTAACATTCTCACTTATGTGCTGTCCATAACACTTTAGTAAAGAAAGCATACGCAGAAGATGTTTTAGAACTCACATACTGAAGGCAGTTGTAGAAAATTTGGTTTGGAAGGAGGATCACACAAGATTTTGCTAGAATGATGGTCATTTTTAAAATAAGATAACATGGAAAAAAAAAAGAACAAAGAAAAGTGAGACTTTGGAATTACAAAAAATATCAAGTGAAGATACATAAAAACACATAAATGGTAAGAGGGAAGAAATGAAAGAGAAAATAGAACATAAAGGAAAACAGGTAACACAGCCATACAAGAATCTAAGCAATGGTAGCAAATCAATGGTCGAATTAGGGAATTCCTCATTTTTACTAGGAAAATGATGCATTGACAAGTTTAATGCACATAAAAAGCAAGCTTTCTGATATTAAATTTTCAAATGAAATTAACGATAAACAAACTAGCTAATTCAGATAAGCATCTCAGGAATATCTATGTGCTAATAACAAAAACTTTGCATTTAAATTTGCTTCTGTTGGTTCCAAAATATATGTGTGAACAGAAGGCCACAGTAAGAAAATGAAGAGAAGAATACAAGGGAATAAAACTGGGATTAATTTGAGCATGTAAATAAGCGAATTTTCTATGAGCATGAAAACAGCTTTCTAAATGCCTTCAAGGGAGATTTGATGTAGACAAATCCTTATAAAGAACTAAACAGGTATATCTCCATAGTTCTATGCCTAGGAGATATAAGACAGGAGAATGCAGGACATAGGAGCGGGACAAGGAAAGACAGAGTGAGAAAAGAAAGATTTTTCTGTCACTTACTCCATTAGAAAAACATGACCATCTTTCACAGAAAGGTCGGATTTCTTCTTAAATGCCCCTGGAGGGCGCAGAGACTTGTTCTCACCCGGAATCTTTTGTGCCCTAGGCCACAAGTGAATTTTTGTTCGAACTAGATGAAGCAAGGAGTTTGGCTGAACATTATGAGCAGAAAGAGATTTATGGTCGTCAAGCTCCTTCCCCAAATAAAATAACTTCACAGTTTCTGATGGCTTGAAATCTATAAAAACAATATTTTCAAGTAAGCTCTTGTTCTTCTTAAATGATTTAGAAATAACAAAATGTAAATGTGGATTAACAACACAAGCAATTAAAATAAACTGGATATATTACAAGCATAAGAGTAATTACAACCTAGCTTCTTTGAAGCTTTTGCTTTGACAGATGAGATATTTTCCTCAGCATCCACATGTACCTTACTTCCTTTGCCTCCTAAGCTCTTTAAAATAATTTTCATTGGTCCTGCAGTAGGTAGCTTCCCTCGTTCTTTGACAGCCACCTCATGGTCATGAGGATACCATAAAGCTTTTGGTCGATGAAAATTAGCTAGATCTTTACTGCAAAAGGAGTATATGAGAAAATGACATATTGTTGATATTCAAAAGGAGTATTTAGAAAATCCAGGACATAATGTTGATAGGTAAAATCAACACCATGAACCCAAATTTTAATACACAAGGAAAATGACATATATGAGAAACAATACAGCTTGCTGAAAAGAGAACAAGAAAAAAGGGAACAATTTATGCAGATGATTTGTAAGTCATAATTAAAGGACCACAATAATAGAGAAATTCCTTATCCAAAAAAAAAAAATAGAGAAATACCATCATCCATTATACTATTGATAAAAGGTGCATGGAGCCTTGAGGCAATTAGGCTTCCTCTTGCCTAAGGTGCCTAGTGCTACTGTAGGAGCTTGCCTCATAAACAAAAGATCCCAATCTAGCAAGAATATATATTTCAAATAAAGGAAAACAAACAGGCAAAGAATCACCAAACTTTATCAAACAAAAGGTTTCTAATCAAAATATCAATTTCAATGTCACATATGTATATGATCAATAAGAAAATCCATGTCAATATACAAATGCCGTGCTATTACAGCACCTTTTCTGGTAAAGTAACATAGGACTCATATTGAGTATCTCGAACAAAAAATTCACGATTGATTTCTAGCCATCATCAAAATTTACTACTTAATCATCATTATCATCCATGTTCATCATTAAATATATAACTTAAGATTCTGGTCTCTTCTCCTTTTACCCTGACAAAATACTCCCTTCAAGTCAATGAAGTACAACATTTTTACTCGTACGATATTTTTCCCCTTCAGCAATTCTATCCCTCACTATGACTTTCAATAGGCTATCTCAACTTTAAATATTGCTGTAAAATGTGAATTAAACAATGGCTTTAAAATGCCAAATTGTAGAAATCAAATATAACTTATCAAAGGAGAAACACAGCACAATCTAATCTTCCTGTTTGGTTTTGTGTTTCAAAAGCACTTTTAAAAAAAATTGAAATTTTTTATTTTTTTCTTTGCTTCAAATTAATTTTTTTTTTTGTATTTCTAGATCATTTTGATGCGCTAATGTCAAAAATGATTTTAAAAAAATACAAAACATATTATTTTGATATATTTCTGAGTGAAAAGCACTTTGAAAAGCAACCGCAACCACACTCTCAAACACGCTATAGTTGAAGAATAACTGTCACTAAGACCCTAGTAGTTGGAGAACCTAAATTCAAATCCCCTATTTTCAAACCGTCAAAAAGAACTGAAGAATAATCATTTATCATTTTAAGAATAGGCCCAGATATGTAACAGCATAAGGAAAACTGCTACGAGGTAGGCCACTAAATCTTACTTGCTCAACTTCAACTTCATTGTCTGAAGCTTTATTGCAGGTGCAGAGTGATGAATTTTAATGCCATAAGCAGTTCGTTTGTTAGAATTTGATTGCAATCGCTGAGAATTTTTCCTGTTCATGTAGAACTTGTCATTAGCAATGTTGAATTGCCAACCAGATCGATTTCCACAGCCTAGTAGCTCATGAGAAACCTTTTGCTTTAGGGGTCGAGTTATAATCATTGCCCCTGCATGAAGTTGAAGATGCTTACTATCCCTGTGATCCAAAATTTCAAAGAGCATCTGCTCATCTTGAAGATCAAGAATCAGCTTAGGCTTTATGTTAGCTTCACATGGTTCCCATATTATATCATCTAACCAAGATCCTTCCATCAAGTCTCTATTTTGCAATGTGATCTTGCTAAATCGCCTTAGAGCATCACTTTTGTGAAGCTCCACAGCATTATTCTCTCTTCTATCATTAACATGATTAGAGCTATCCTCTTCCAGGCGAGATTCCAATCTCAAAAGTTGTGGATGGCATCTGCTTTCTGATAATGGAAGATTTCCAGGTTCTGAATAATCTCCTGAGCCAAAGGACTCCAAGAGAACATAAGACCTGTTCCAAAAACAGTTATCAAGGTTCTCGTTTAACTCCACTGGGAGCTCTGAATGAAGATTTGGTGGACTAGTCACTTGTTCAGTTTCTATAACAAATGAAGATCTCAATTCAGATCCAGAGGGATCACAACTCTCCACAGAATTGTCACTGATAACTGGGGAATTGTCCCAGATAATTCTCTCTTCCCAATCGTGCTGATCAAGGGGGTTGAATTTTGAATCCAATGGAGACTTCCATACCACATCCTTGTTCAATGGTTCAGCACTAAGATAAGAGTTCCGTCTTTGTTCCTCAATTTGAACAGACATTTGAATAGCTCCATGCATAGATCCAAATCTTGCTAACTCTGAGGCATCTTCGCTGAAGATTGAGATGTCATGTTGATTTACATGCAAATGTGATGGAAGCATTTGACCAGAGTCCTTTAAAAACGCCTCTTCATCCTCTTCAACAATATCAGAAACATCCATAGATGTATACTTCTCTGAAAAATGAATTAAACAACAACATTAAAACAGGAATCAAGCAAAAAGCAACAATAAGAAGAAGACACAGAATTAATAGAAAATCCTTCCACATTATTAAAGAACAAAACCGAGAAACTAGACACTAAAAAGAAGAAATGAAAAGATGAGCATACAATGCAAATTACACAGGTGCTAAAAGTTACCGTGAAATTGCCAGAACAAGTAAAATGATAATGAGAATGGAAACATTAAGCCTGAAAGAAAATACCTAAAGCAAGAGAGCGTACCTTTCAAAATGGAATATCTATGATCTCTTTTTTCTCCTTTCTTCAAGGGTTCATGAATAGAAAATATTTCAGAGAACCGTAAGATCTCCATCCCATCTTCTATACACAAAATAGGAAGTGGAGTGTGACCTTTATCTAGAGACCCCTTGACAGTATCAGTTTCCTCCTGCATCAACGTAAAAAACATTAATTAGAGTCAGAATAACAACACAACTTTTGCAAAAAAATGCTAGTGGATTATTCAACATCTTGGGTGAAAGATGGTGAACATTTACAGCTTGCCATATTTTATCAACCTTTACAGAGAAAACAATGGTATATCTTTGATTAACAGACAATTAAGATTTATCAGGTTAGCATTTCAGAAGTGTAAGCAGCAAATTAACCACCAAGATAGAAGCATAAATGCATTTTTCCTCTCTGTTCCTTTTTCTTTCTTCCTTTCCTCAAAAAGAGCAGGATGTGATTATTTGCTATTAGAGTTGCACCATGGAGGATGTTGAGTGTTTTTTACAAGGATGGCAGAATTCTTGACAGTAGCCTTTCTGGGTTTAGGAAAGAAGAAATGTTCTAATACTTTGATAAAATGTGTTGTTTTTTGCAACTATCTGATTTTTCTGGATGGAAAGTATTGCTAAAATATTTCAAGGAACACTCCCCATCAAGAAAGTAATCATGGAACAAGATACTCTCCCAAGGTAACTCTAACAACACCAGAAAATAGTGGGATAGCACAAACAAGAGGCAAACTGAGAGCAAAATAAGAGGTTGTCCAGACCCAAATCTTACAAACTGCGGGAACTGGGAAAGGAAGACATTACTTTCAAGTGTAAACTCAATCCAAGATCTTGCATCCTCATGATGCAATGCTTCAGGGGCTATTAGGGAGCTTCCCTTGCTGATAGTCAACACTCAACAGAAATGAAGCATTTTTTTATTTATTTTGAGCTTTGTCCATTTCCAGAGAATTGGCAGTTTGGCACGCAGTGAATACCAGGAGAGGTATTTAATAACTTGCTTGCACTCATCTATATTGACATCATATAATCTAACAAGCACAAATGTTTTTCCAATCTCACGGTATGTGTTCATCTTTCAAACATTTACATAGCCAGTGATTTGTTGAAAGTGGATCATACGGTAATCCAAACATTTGCTGACCAGAACATCATGCAACAGCCTTTAGAATGCAAATGTTACACATAACACCTACAGAAAAATTGAAGAACAAGGACATGGTAAACTAACCTCATGAATATCTACGAATTCAACATCAGAACTTTCAAAACCCACGGAGACAAGTTCTCCGGAAACTACTCCAACATCTTGCTGACCTGAAAAGGAGATTCTAAAACTATATAATCTTGCTTACACAGTTCAGAAATTTGGAAAGCTTTTGTGTGTGTGGGGGGGGGTATTGATTGTAAAAAACCAAAGAATTATCCACAACCAAGGAAGACAACCACAAATAGAAATAAAATATTTGAGAAAAAATATTAATAAGAGAACGAACCAAAAAAATAATCTGTGAAGTTCATAGTCAGCTAATCTATAACTTGTCTCAGAAAAAAGTTTTAGAAATTCCTTAATGCGATAGTGTCGATTAAGCAAAGTCTCAGAGACAATGCAGTCACTCTGGAAAGTTCAAATTTGGTGAAAAGCTTGGGAAAAACTCATTAGTTTCAATTGTACACTGCAAAAACTCCAGTGTGGATGATGCAATTTGGATTACTTTGTGTACAAACTCATTGAGCTGTCTGGGAATGCAGAACAGAGAGTGGGGAAAACACAATCAATATGACTGATGAAATCTCACATAGAAAATCCATCCAAATAGCTGATACTGAATTTGTACATCATATGGTTCCCCACAAGATGGGTGTAATCAAAAAACATTTGCAGGCTATAGAGCGAATAAAGAAAAAAGGATATGGGGATGAAAAATATCTGTTTTGTGAAACGGAGCTACCAAGTTCTGATCTGACCAGTAGCCAAACAGTCAAATTTTCTGAACTCCAATCTTTTAAAATTAAGAGAATATAATAACAGGTTTCAATATGAAAGTTTGAGAGGGGTAAAGGAAATAATCTATCTGAACCACTAAATCACAGAATAGGTCATTAATAAATAAAACCTTAAAAGATGACAGCAGTGGCCCTCAATATCTTAAATGGAAAATGATTACACGAAAAAAAAATTGATGAGGAATTGTCTATTATAAAAAAATAATAATAAAAATGAATCACCTAAGAGTGAACCTGATAGAGAAGCCGTTTGAACTTCAAGTTTTTTATCTGAAACCACAGGTTCCTTTTCAAGTTCCTCTTTCACACCTTCATCATAATCTTCATCATCAGATATGGGAGGCTGCAACGTGGATTCAGACAACATATAATCCTTTTTTGACAACAAATAGTCCTCCTCACTAACAGCTTGAATCTCAGGCCCCTCATACTGTTCATCAAAATCTTCATAATCAACTGCATCTTCTGCCTTTGCATCATAATCTAGCAGCAGAAATACAGAGTAAACACATAATCAGAAGGTTTAATGACATAAGGCACAAGATAAACAGCAAGTTACATAAAGCTAAACCTCAGAAAGCATTAGTATACTGATGTGGAATCTACATATTTTGACACACATAAATGCAAGAAAATTTATGCATGGATGCATTGCATAGGTACATATGCAGAAAAGTTCAACCAGTCAGTTTCAACCTTTACCCCACACACACCCAAAAAAAAGTTTCAACAAGCAAGCCACTGGACACCATCAAGATATGCATCAAAATAAAAACAAGGCAAAATCACAAGTACAATGTTCCTTGCAGCATAAAAAAACATAGCCAGAGGAACGGTTGGAAATTTCTGACATGACTTGAACTTAACCAAAAATATTAGAAAAGATGTGACCCTGTTCCCTGTTCAGAAATATATTCATTAGTGAGTATTTTCAATAAAACCAGCATATTTAACCACATCCTTTCCATTTGGCTTGACCAGACACGTGACTGAAAAACCAGAATATCTATTCACATTGACTTCTACTAGATGTGCTGGAAAAAAATTAGTTGTTAAGTTCTCTTAATCACATATTCAAGATTCTTCCAATTTCTGATCAAATGGTACTGAAAATAGGAGTAGAGACTTCAGTTGCTAGAATAATGATGAGTGTCTAAACAGTTTTCCCATTCTGAAAATGTAGTTTCAATCTAATAATTGATAAGTTCCAGTCTTTCTCTTTGAAAGAACATCAAGCACAACTTAAATTGAGTAAGTGCTCTTTATTTCTTCTTTTGTTTAATGTTTCTTCAATAAATTCTATTTGAAATAATGTCAAGACCCGGACAGGCATCACTTTCTGCAATGGCATGCGACTATTCTCATTTTGAATGCATTAAGTAATTGGGATAACATAATTTATGAAGAACTATGTTTCCCCAATTCCACAATATATTTTTTAAAGAACAAATCTGGGCTTGGCCAAGCAGAAAAATGTTGTCAGATCAGATAGTTTCCTTGCATCCCTATGGTATCATGCTTTGGGTGGTTTTAGGGTGTTTCTTAAGAGTTCTACAGGAATATGGGTCTTCATTATTCAGATTTCTGTTTCATTGATGTCTTTCCTATGAGGTTGCACGTGCATTGCTACATACTTTCATTGAATTATAAAACATATATCTTTCAGAATTTTCATGACAGCATCTTCTTTTGCGATTTCCTAAGTCTCATTATTATTATTATTATTATTATTATTATTCAATAAGTTAAAGATACCCTAAAAGGTTATTGCTTTTTCATGCAAATCCAAGCATTGGTCTGGCAATATGTGTGCATCAACACTTGAGAACACCAAATTCATTCCTTAAAAGTAAGTTATCTTTTCAATAGAACCGTCATTATAAGACATAGCCCTATGATCAAATTAGAAAGCTTCCCAAGTACTTGACATACAAAATTGAAATCAAATACAAGAGTTCACAACCTTGTATACCAGTAAATGTGAGTCAAGATAAGTAAAAAACAGCAGAGAAAGAGAAAGAGAGGTTAATTAGTTAAAGAACCAAAGATACTAACACAACATCAAAAACTGCATGACATAGTTTTCCTTGGCAGACAACATCACCTTGTTCTGCAGCGTCAGTGGATGTTTGGGGTGATTTCACTGACAACTGAAATTAGAATAGCTTAAGATTAGTGTCAAGCCAAAAAAAAGGAAGGAAGAAATCTGCCCAAGCATAATTGAAAGCTAAAACACATGATAGAGATTTTCCATACATCAATTTCTGTCAATGACGAACCCAACTTGTCAGCTAGTGCGGCAAGATGCTCCTTTGCATCCTGAAGATAAGTAGTTTAGAAACATAAGTGAGAATCTCAAACTGGACACTTACCATACTAACAAATGGGAACGCTTCTTATTAAAAGTAAAAGAAGAACGTATGATAAATATAGCAAGCCACAACTCAATTGCACAATAAGATTAGAAAATAGAAGTTGCTGCAAAACAAAGCTGCTGCATGCCTGAACATTATGATTCTACCAATGTCTATCACATGCCTGAACATAATATTTAAATATGAAAACCTTTTCACTCAATATCACCTCCCTGAGTACCAAGCCATGACAAACGACCATTACCAAGCCAGTGAAGTTTAGTTTATTCTCCATCTTAGAATTCATAAAAAAGTATTAGTTCTTCATTTCACTGGCCTAAGCCTCATATGTTTTTTTATCATTCCCTGCCTCAAATAAATAATACTGCCTTCACTCAATATCAGTTTTAAGAGGAAGCCAACTATCACTTGCATGTGCATTAATTCATGTATCAACACGTGCATATTATTGAAACCTTTTACTTTAGTTAATATAAGAAATAAAAGATTACACTTAAGAGAGACAAATAAGCTCACCTCATCAAGGTAATCGGCATCAAGATCACCAGAATTATCAACATTCCCAAACATAAAACCCAAAAAATGGTTACCCCCGACTTCATCATATTCCTCGTCATCATCTGTCCAAAAGTCATCCAGACATTAGAAATGATGATCACAAGGGGAGTTAAGACACACATCTTTTCTTTTAACAAAACCAGTTTGATAATCTCAGTTTGTGTTTCACAAGGTTGTCTAACTATAGGAACAAAACCAACTTAAACTACAGCCTTTAAGAACAGAGATTAAAGATTGCAATTAAACAAACTGTCCATATACTGTGACCATCATGATTCTACCTATATCTATCACATGTCTGAGTACAAAACATCAAGGCTATTCATCATCCTTGACAAAGATGACACAACTATAGAAAACCTTCAAACTCCGCAATTATACACAATTCTACCAATAATTACTATACCGATAAGCATAAAACAATCAAATTACAAAATGTTATGACGTTAAATAACCAACTTACCATCACCGGAAGCACTTCCCAACTCATAGCCACCTCCACCCATGTTTTAAAGGCAGTTCTGCCAAGAATCATGAAAATGAAAATTTCAATTTTTAGCTATTAAACTAAAAAAAAATGAATAACCAATTAAATTTCAGTTATTTAATAAAAAGTTTTTATTTCATTTGAAAAATCCACGTGGAAAACAGAAAGTATATGGCAAAAAATTTAAAAAAAGAGCTAAAATAATGCCAAAGAAATTGAAAAAAGAACTTATAAAAGCAAAGATAAAACCAAAACCTAGCAAAAACCAATAAAACACTAAAAAAACAAAAATAATCACGAAAAAAAAGAACACATCATCAAAAAAATTCGAAAATGGGAACCAGAATTAGCTACAAAACACAAAAATTAAGAGAAAATCATAAAATCACACCAAAAATACTTAAAATTCGTTGAAATAACGAATAATAACCGCACTGGAATTCTCCCATGAAATAAATAAATGTTCTCTAAAACTTTCAATTTCCAATTGATAAAGAAACTCTTGTAAGTAACCTAAAATCAAACCCTAACACAAACCTACAAAATACGGCGGGAAGTAAGAATAGCCAAAATTCGAAAAAGAAACCACAAAATATCTAGAAAAAAGAACAAATTGAAGATAAATTTACAAAATTAAGCCAAAAATACTAATATAGAAAATTAAATTCGTTGGAATAATTAGTAGTAACCAACCGTACTTGGATTCTTGCATGAAGAAAATACAATTATATTTTAAAACATAAGATTACAGTTAAATTTAAAAGGAAAACAAAGAGACAAAATCAGCGATTTGAATTTGGAAGGAACGAAGGAAGAAATGATATATGAAAGGAGCTGAAATAAGAAATTCGAGTGGTTGGATTGAGATGTTACCTGGTAATTTAAGAGGATTGATTCATATCCTGGTGGTGAACAACGATCATCTCCGACCGGGATAGCGACGACGGAGTGGATTTTGCATTCAACGACGAACTGAGAGGTTTTCTGCTTTTGCGTTTCTTTCTGTATTAGAAGAAAGCAATAGAGTGTTGGGGACAGGAGTCGGGTCGCGTTTCGGAGATGGGTGGAATTGGGCCTAGACTTTTTGGATTCGTGGAATACAATCCAAGCCCATACAAAATTTACACCTTTTTTCTTTTTCATGGAAACCTGTGTACCCAGGACCGAGGTCAAAAATTAAATAAAAATCAATTTAATGTAAAATGATATTATTTTAAATTTTTTTAGAGAAAAAAATAAAAATCAGACTAAATTTTTATCAAATTAATTATATATGGATTAATTTTTTTGATCAATTGAATCATTCTTGTTTTTTTAAAACTCGGTATAGACTGAGCCAAGTTGAATAAGTTTTAGATTGATTCATTTTGGATCTGTCATATATTTAAATTTTTTTAAATTCACTTATTATTATTTTTTTATTACTAGGGTTTTACTTGTTGGTATGTTTCCAAATTGATAGTTAATGATATTATTTGTAAAATTTATTGACATGGATATTTTGGAATAAATAAAATTACTTTTATAATTATATTTAATAGATCTAATTTGAGAACTGATTGAAAAAAAAAACTTAGACTTGTTGGCCACCAAATCAATTATTTATATTTAAATAACATTAGTTTTTTTATACTGATTTGAATAGGTTGATTAAAAATTCTATTAATTCAATTATATTTTAACAAGTTAATATTATATTCAGGATTAATAAAATCCAAACACGAGTGAAGTAATATATATATATATATAATATATATATAAAAATATATATATATTGGTGTAGGAGACTAAATCATACCTGATTTTAGCTTATAAAATCAACCTCCAACATTCCCATGTAGAAGAGACAATATATTTCTCTAATTGGTTCAATTTAGTTTATAGTAAATCTCCCCTTAAGAATCAATTATATTATATTATATGGTTCAAATGTATTAAGTAAAATCAAATGTCTTGTCTAGATTTACTACATCTCTTTAATACTAGTTAATTTCTTGTCACGTGTACGTGTATTATTCAACTATATGTTTAATATTTTTTTACTATTTTTTCATGAATTGATTTAACTAGTATATAAAAAAAAAGTAAAATAAAAAAAAAGTTTAGTTAGATAATTTTAAAGTGAATTTTTATATTTTTAAAATAAAAATTATAAAAATAACATGTTTTCAGAAACAATATTTATTATATTGAACAAGGCTTAGGTAATGAATAAACATAATCAACTCTAATTTTTTTTAACTATTAAATTAATCCTGATTTTATAACTAGAATTATTATATTATTATTGATTTTAACACTCAAAATAAATTAAAATAAATAAATAATAATATCTAATTATCTTTTTTAGCTATGTAAGATAAAAAAAAATAATATACATTAAATGTATAATAGATATTTTCGTGTTTTATTATGTCTTGTTTATTATCAATCAAATATGATATAAATATAACCATTCGGTCTTGTAAATTATTATCATGTTTTATTTTGTCTCTTTTATTTTTATTATCTTTTCTTTTTTATTATAAAACAGTAATTAAACACGGATTATTTATTTATTCATTCTTCTTTTTTGTCACACATTAAGTAAGAAACTAAAATATGTTGGTTTTAATTGTAGCCAATACTATTCACAATCTCACATAACACTATCAATTAACTGTTTATTTTTTAGTAATTCATTTTGGTCCTCAAAATTTAACTTTGAGTGATTTAATCTTAATTGAAGGTTTATTATTTTTTATTTATTAATGAAGGGTGAATTAGAAAAAGATAAATTAAAATAAAAAAATGTGTCAAATATGGATCGCGTGACAAAGAAGTCGAGGAAAATACACTTACGGCTTTAAATTTTAAAAATAATATAAATTATATAATTTAGTTTTCTTTAAATTTTTTTAAAAATAATTTTGATATAAAAATTTATTTTTATTATTTTTTAATTATTGGTTATAGAGAGAGAAAAGAGAGATGGGTTCCGGAGGTTTTACACAATTATCCTTCTTAGTTTCTTATCCAACATGGCAAAAAATATTAAGAACTGGAAACCATTGTTCTACTCCTGACAGAATATTCATTACGGTTAGATGATCAACTTAAGCAAAAAAAAAAAAAAACACTTTATTGCATGGTCTCACGATTAGAAGGTAGAAACAAAGAGCACAAAGAACAATGACATGCCTTGCACTACTCAACACTGCATGTAACAATGTAATTATAAACCTTCACAAGAAACTTTGCGGACTGATCACTGACTATATATATATATGGGGTAATCACAACGACTGTTCCATTTGGACCATCTGTGGCCTACATATAAATTGGTGGATTGATCATGGATGATCTAGATAGAGGAATCGTCGCCTGCCCTAGTGCCTCTAGCACTTATCACCGACAAGAGACATCGACAGCACGTACAGACCCTTAAGGGCTAGTGATCTCATGGATTTGGTTTGAAGGACTTGCACTGGGAACTTTTGGGATCCAATGATTATGTGGCCAGGAAGGCCACTTGACATGTGGAAATTTGGGTATGGTGGGCAATGATTTTGGCTTTGGCAAAGGCCAGTGCTTGACTGGTGGGAATTTGGGAATGGTGGGAAATTTATATGGCTTTGGCATAGGCCAGTGCTCGACAGGTGGGAATTTGGGAATGGTGGGAAATGTATGCGGTTCAGGGTTATGCAGAGGAGGTGACTCGGAGCTAGTCGATGGTGGCATTGCATCCTTTGGTGGTGACATGGAGGTTGGTGGTGGCAATGTCGGTACTGGTTCCACTGGTGTTGGTTTTGGTGGATTGGAACAACACGGGATGAAAGGTGTTGGTTTTGGTGGATTGGAAGGTGTCAACACAGGGATGCTAGAAGAAGGTGTTGGTTTTGGTGGATTGGAAGGTGTCAACACAGGGATGCTAGAAGAAGGTGTTGGTTTTGGTGGATTTGAAGGTTTCAACACAGGAATGCTAGGAGAAGGTGTTGGTTTTGGTGGATTGGAAGGTGTCAACACAGGAACGCTAGGAGAAGGTGTTGGTTTTGGTGGATTGGAAGGTGTCATTACAGGAATGCTAGGAGCTGGTTTTGGTTTCGGTGGATGTGAAGGAGTGGGCGGTGTTTTAGCTGGGGATGGCGATGTTGGTGCTGCTGTAGGTGGTGTGGGAGTTAGTTTAGGTGGCAAAGGAGGTCATTTAGGTTTCGGCAACGGAGACAAATCCTTAGCATGGTGAAGAAGATGCCGAGTTGCCAAGACAACATGAGTGCATGAAAGTGGAAAAAATATGAAGACAGCTATGATCATGAGGTAATGAACAGAAGCCATGACTGTATACAGAACTATTTCTTTTGACGCCTTGTTTGTGTATATATAGGGGGTCTGGGGAGAGTAAGCTTAGGACATGAACTAAATATGTTGAGTAATACTCCTTCACACGTGGTTAGATTTCTTGAGATGGTGCAGGTTCACAATTAATAGTGTCAAATTGTAGCTGTACGTAGTGGACAAGAACAAGGCTTGTTTATGCCATAAATTAAAACACCTTTAAACTTGCAAGGTAAAAGAAGGAATCTGAGCTTACAATGTCTATATATTACCCTTTGGAATTAAGATTGAAACTATTTTTATTTTTATTTTTTGTTAGAATTTAATTTTTTTTCAAATATTTTTTTAGTGTTTTTAAATCGTTTTGATATTCTGATATAAAAATAAATTTAAAAAAATGAAAAAATAATATTTTAATATATTTTCTAATAAAAAATAATTTAAAAATCAATTTTTATTACATTTTCAAACACCCGGCAAAGCAGATTGATTACTAATTAGGCCATAGACAATTAAATGCCAGAGCAAGATCCTTGTTCATTTAAATCCATTTTGGTACCTGATTGTGTATAACTATAAAGTCCATAAAAGAAGAAGCACAACTGCTCTTGGCTGCTGATCATTGAAGTGTTACAGATGTTGGGGCTACTGCTATCACTGAAACATTAAACATAATTTATCCTTTCTTCTTCATAATTCAGCTCTAACAATCATTTTCCGAAACATTCTGATGTTTTCTTGAAAAGTACTGATCCAGAAATGCTCTGGAAATAATAGCTGTTCTTGAGAGTCACTCTGTTATCCAGGGTGGAGATCAAAATTAAAATTTTCCCAAGCAATTTAAGCATTCCAAGTAAATTTGATTAGCAATTGCTTCTTGATGATAGCTTGAAGAATATGAGATACAACTACTTAAAGCTTCTCATTAAAATGCTAGAAATATTGGGTCACCTACAATACTGAGCACCCTTTAATGCTGTCAGGAGACGAAACTTTGAACAACCTGAATCCCTTTAGGCTCTTGAAAACCATGGCCACCCTCCCCTCCACCACAAGAACAATCCAATATTCAACTGCTTGAAGAACTGTTCGAAGGATAGTGACCTTCTCTAGCTCACATAAAAATAGTGGGGTTGCAGCACGGATAAAAGTGCCCTGAAGGGAAAGCTACCAGTACTGTATTCATTATCACCGATTAGTTCTTTTTGGTTTGAGGAGGCCGGTGGCACACGTTATGCTTTGGGCTATTCAAATTTTCTTAAGATAAAAAATAATATTTAAATGATGATAAAAAGCACAACTCATGATATAAAACTGAAACAACATGTAAAAAAAATAAAAAACAAATCATAAAGTTTAAGATTTAATAACCTAATGTTAAAGATAAATATATATATATATATATATATATATATTTATAAATATAATAAAATTGAAGAAGCAAATCCGAGTCAACTCGGTCTCATTTGATAAACCCACAACCCAGATGAGGATAAAAAAAAATCAAAAGAAGCACCTAGCAAACAAAAAAAAGTTAAAAAAAACTTTTAAAAAGCTCTGAGTTAATCCAAGTTAACTTTACCAATTTGCCATTATAATAACCAAACAGAAAAAAAAATCGAAAAAAATGACAAAACTCAAGGGCAAATTATTCTATGTAAAACGATGAAATTAAAAAAAAAACCCATAAAAAATCGAGGAAAAAAAAACAGACCTCCAAAAAAAGCACTTGGTAAAAATACCAGAGTTAAATAAAAAAAAAACTTAGTGAGAAAATGCAAGCTAACTCTGGTTAACTTTACTACTCTACACTCGAGATAACCCATCGTGCGTACATTTTTTTTAAATAACATTTAATAAAATACGCTCAAGGATCAATAATTCAATGGAAAACGTTAAAAAAAATAATTAAAAAAAACCAAGTCAGCCCAGGTTAATTCAAGTAACTTTCGATTTGAGATATAAAGCATGAATAACCCAACAAAGAGGAAAGCATAACAAACCAAGAAACTCAAGGCCCAACAATTCAATATCAAATGATAAAAATTAAAAAAAAAACCCTAAAAAAGATCAAACTTAAACCGGGTTCATCGTTGAAATTGATGGATTAAGTTATGAGACTGAGATTTCTATGATAAAGGCAAACATGAAAAAACCACAAAGAAAAATTTTAAACCATAATAAAAAAAAATTAGGGACTAATAAATGAAGAAAATGATAAAAAAAAAAAGAGGAATACAAAAAATGATGATCCAAATTGAAAACCAAACAAAATTAAATCAAAGTCCCAATGACATAATAATAATAATAATAATAATAATAATAATAATAATAATAATAATAAGGATTAAAAAATAGTAATAAAAAAATAAAAACCAGATTGGATAAAAAAAATCTAATTAGATTAAATGATTAGGAAAAAAATTGAAAACAAAACAAATTTAAAGAAGCATCAAATCTAACAAAAATAAAAATCAAAAGAATAATGATCAAACTCAAAATAAATATAAATTGGAGGATATAATTGAATTTGTCAAAGCTCTGCATGTATACTAAGGCATGAGAGAGAAAAAAGAAAGGAAAGAGTAAAAAGATCAATCGTCATAAAATCGCCGCTCAGATGACAACACGCGCCATCCTAAAAGATGTGTCATCGCCTTCCGGATCGGGTGAGTAAGCGATCAACCTTTTTTAACCACCGTAAATGCCTTCATGTGCCACCTAAATACAACGGAGGGCAACGATGTGTCTATGTATGCGTGACACGCATATATCAACTTTATCAATTTATTAATATTATAATAATGCAAATGACTAAAACGGCATACAAATATTACAAAAAAAACCATGATGCAAATATAAAAATACTTTCCTAAGCCGCCTTTAATTTATCAAAGTTAAAGGGTAAAGGTGAAATTTTATTGTACATAAAAATATACAAAAACATAACAACCCTTCACTCAAAGATCAATATTTCTCAAACCTAAAGGGCATAAATACTATTTCACTGTATAATAAACATCTCTGGACCAAAGGCTAATTTTTTTGAGCTCCAGGAACAATATAGTATTTTTACTATATATAATATAGACAAAACAACAATATTTTTCCTGATGAATTTTTAAATGACATTTGAATTATATGAAAAATACAGTTTTAATTATTTAGAGAAATGAAAAGTAATTACACCATTTTGAATCTGTAGTGAATTTCCTTATATACTATAGTAAAATATTGAGTCATTATAGTTTTTTACGAGATGACATGCCCGCACACTGCCGCGAGCTTATAAAACAAATGCACTTGATAGTGTTATAATTGTGAACCAGTGCTAGATAAGTAATAGGAATTAAAGGTATGATGGAGCAAATATTTCATGATGGAAAAAAAAAGTTGTGTTGGTGATCAAAAACTTAGAGACTGAACAAAATGATTTGTAGCAATCTACAGTGTTTTGTGAGGAAAGATACAGTGCTTTCGCCATATGTTTTAGCTTTTCAGTTAATAAAAAGCAAAAAAAATTACAAAGCTAAATTCTCTACCAACTTAATATTTTTAAAAAAACCAACAAAGATAATTTTGGAAGGAAAAAAACTCATGAGAAAAAAACGTTGTAGCAATTGATAATGTTTTGTGAGGAAAACTATAACGCTTTTTCCAATAAAATAAACTGAAAAACCATTTAAAGAAATATTGTAGTAATCCACAGTATTTTGTGAGAAAAACTATAACGCTTTCCTCATATGATTTAGCTTTATTGTAATTATAATTCTTAATCAACTCAATATAAAAAAAATCGATAAAGATAATTTTGGAAAAAATCATAAAAAAATCACATGGAAAAACACTGCAACAATTCACAGTGTTTTAAAGAAAAAAATAACAAAGCTAAATTCTTAATCAGCTCAATATTTTAAAAAAATCGACAAAGACAATTTTAGAAAAAAAAATAACAAAACAAACACCAAAAAAAGAAAAAAAATCATGTTGGAAACATTGTAGCAATTCACAGTGTTTTGTGATGAAAGCTACAGTGCTTTCCCACATGATTTAGCCTTATTTGTAACGAACTGTAATTGTAATTCACAAATAACTCAATATTAAAATAAAATAAAATTGAAAAAGATAATTTGAAAAAAATTATAACAAAAAAAAACCATACGAAGAGATATTGTAGCAATCCACAATGTTTTATGAGGAAAGCTACAATGCTTTCCCCACATGATTAAGCTTTATTACAAAATTAAATTTTAACCAACTCAATATTAAAAAAAAATCGACGAAGATAGTTTTGAAAAAAAATATTACAAAAAACAAAAACACAAAAGAAAATGGAAAAAAATCATGTGAGGAAAAACCATATTAATTCATAGTGTTTTGTGATGAAAAACTTGTATTTATTTGTAATTGCAATTCTTAACCAGCTTAATATTTAAAAAATAAAATTGACAAAGATAATTTTAAGAAAAAACATAAAAAAACAGAAAAAAATCATGTGGGAAAAAACACTGTAGCAATCAACAGTAATTTTTTAGTAAAGTTATAGTGTTTTTCTCACATATTGTAACTGTAATTTTTAACCAACTCAATATTAAAAAATAAAATAAAAAAGATAATTTCAAAGAAAATCATAAAAAAACCATGTAGAGAAACACTGTAGCAATCAATAATGTTTTAAAGAAAAAAATTACAAAAAAAAAATTCTCAATCAGCACCATATTAAAAAGAAATCGACAAATATAATTTTGAAAAATAAAAAAATAAAATAGAAAAATTATGTGGAAAAATATCGCAGCAATCCATAGTATTTTAAAGAAAAAAATTACAAAGCAAAAATTTTAACCAGGTCAATATTTAAAAAGTAAAATCAACAAAAATAATTTTGGAAAAATACAAAAGAAAAAATAAATGAAAAAAAAATTAGAAAAGTTGAAAAAAAAGAAAAGTTTTGAAAAAAAAGAGGAAAAGTCAAAAAAAAAAAAATCCATAGTGATTTAGGTGTGGGGGAATAATAATCTCCAGCCACCATAATTTTTTTAATATTAAATCATACATTTTCAAAATTATCACATCTTCAATGAATAAATGTGAAAATTATGGGCAAAATCACTCTCTTGGAGTTGTACCATAGTAATTTGCGGCAATCGAAATGATATCGGTTGAATTTGTGTTGGTATTGATTTTTAAAATACTTTTTTATTTATAAATATATTAAAATAATATTTTTTATTTATTTTTAAAATTAATAAATTAAAATGACATAAAAATATAAAAAATTAATTTAAAACTAAAACTAAAAAAATTTAAAAATTTCAAAAACATAATTCAACTAAAAAAAAATATTAATACAAATTATCTCATGATAACCGTGTCAAGCAAGTCCCTGAAACCCAAGTCTCGGTAAATCTTGGTAAAAATAATTTTTGGAAGGGAAAAGAAACAAGGAATAATTATAAAAAAAAACTCCAAGATTTGCTGGTATTTTATTTTCCTGTTTTGGTAACTTTACACCGGTGCTAATCCTTAACTTTCTAAAAAATAATAATAATAATAAAAAAAAATATCTAATTATTTATAAAATTACTATTATTCTTTATTTAATTACCATTAAACTCATATTATTACCCGAAATTAAAAGAAAACCTAAAACTTAGCAACTGATATTTCTTTTTAATTTTAGATTTTTCATATTCAAACCGTATTTTACCGATACTGATGAGTACAAGGGGCAACCACCATATTTTCAAGTTCAGGATGAACTCAAAGAGTTTGATCTCCTACTTTGTTCTGAAACAAATCCTAAGCAAGAGTGGGTGTGAACCAGCAAGAACTTGGAGATCAAAGCTCTACAATCCTAGTTTATGACGCCTATGCTACTGTCTCTGCCTTTGCTTATAGGTGTGCAGAGCTCAAATCAAAAGAAACAGAGTTGAGGTTGATTGAGGATTCTATCATAGAGCTCTCAGCAAAGCTTCAACAAAAAGAAGAGAAATTGGATTCAGCTCGACAACATGTGAAACATTGTGCCAGAAAAATTGAATCAAAAGAGGAGGAGCTCAATAAAATCAAAGGAAGAATAAACACATATGATACAGAGCTTGAATCGAGAGAGAGGGAGTTCAATGCCATTCAACTGTCCATTGAAGACCGGAGTGAGGAACATAAAGGGAAGGAGAGGCAACTGAAATCTGTCCAACTATCGATAGGAGAATGGGAGAAAGAGCTGAAAGCAATGAAGGAACAGAAATATCCCATCCAAAAATCAGTTGTGGAATGCTCTGAGGAGCTCCAATCAAAAGAGAAGAACCTTATTTTGGCAAGAGAATCTCTCAGAGAATGTTGTGATAATCTCGAATCGAAGGAGGTGCAGCTGGATTCAATTCAACGTACTGGTTATGATTATAGGTATGCTTATAGGCACATAATATGCTTACAGGTATGATGTGGGAGCCTTTTATGATTTTTGAAAACCCTATAAAAAAAAAAACCAAATTGATTTCTATTGGTTATAGAACCCTAATTGAAAAGGAAAGGGAGAGAAGGAAAGGGAAAAACATTGGGAAAAAAAAATTATATAAGAAGGCAATTCTATCTCTATATTTTTTTTTAATTTTTTGTTTGACAGTGTTATTTCTTAAATTATAGCGGAAAAGTTAAAATGCAGTAGTTTTTTTTTTTCAATTATCCCAAGAATCAATAATGTTAGGCTGATTTGTGGGGCTAGCATTTTATCACAGGCAGGAAAAATTTTTCTAACTCTAGGATTGCTAGTTATTTTTATTCAGGGGAGAACTAAACTAGATATCTTCCGCTAGGGTTTTTATTCTTTATGTTTCTGGCATATGCTAGCTGTAGGTGTATATTTTGCATCCAGGAAGAATACACTTTGAGTTTTTCATGGTGTATTTTTCATATAGGGTTAAGTATCTGTTTTGCCTTTTCTTTTTCTAATATCTGATCATTTTCCCTTTTAATATCATTTTATAGGGGATTGAAGACAATGCAACTTATCCAGCAATTTAACCTGAGCTTAATGCAACCTTAAAAAATTACTGTCTCTCCCCTGAAGTCTTTTGACTTTAAC
Organism: Populus deltoides; assembly: GCA_015852605.2. NCBI lineage: Eukaryota > Viridiplantae > Streptophyta > Magnoliopsida > Malpighiales > Salicaceae > Populus > Populus deltoides. The sequence continues at coordinate 2,435,050 of CM027576.2, read as the reverse complement.
ATGTAGCAAGCATCTCAACAGAAAACCATATTCAGCATAATTCCCATTCATATTTTTTGAAACAGTACACTAATATTCCATAAAAATTCAAGAGAGAACACAAATAATGGAAATCCAATCGGCCATTTACATGCCATGAAGATATCGAAGGAAATAAGAGGCCATTTTGTATGCCTAAACCTTTATTTACCTGCTTAAATATGCAGAACCTTTATTTACCTGCTTAAATATGCAGCCATACTATTCCCATTCACATATATTGCATATATATGCAAGCTGCTAAGTAACAATGATCTTAAGGTCCATTATGAATAGCAGCAGCTGTGGTGGGGAATGACACCGAGGGGATAGAAGATGGAGGGCTTGGCACTGAAGGGATAGTTGGTGGAAGTGGAGGCAACCTGACAAGTGGTGGATCAGGCAAATTAGGAAGAACTGTAAAGCCGGGAATATTACGCGTTGGAGGCAGGAGATGACGAGCTGCCACAGCAACATCAATGCTTGAAAATGACAATGTGATCATGAACATAGCCAAAATCAGTTAGCGAGAAGATGCCATGGTATAATAATATAAGAACAAGAAATCAGTGACCTCTGACCTAGAACAATCAGGCAAGGAAAGCAATAGAGGCTTATGGGGTGTGCAAACTCTGACCTTCCTTTTGCTATTTATAATCGAGGACATTGATTCACTGTGTAAATGAAGGGCAGGCAGTAAGCTGCTGCATTTGACGAGTTTTGTTGCATGTGCTTGGCTAAAACTGAAGTGCTTCGAAAGCAGAAATCAAGCAACTGGTACATATTACTCCAGCTGCTGTTAAAATTTTCATCTTCAGTGCTTTCAAATGAAGTAGTAGTCATCACATGAGTCTACCTAATTTGTTTGGTAGATGCAGGTATGTCTCAAAATTTCGAATAAAGTTACACAAATAATAGTGTCAGTCCACTGACGTTCCATATTGATTGCTATCTGTGGTCATGGAAATTTGGTCCAAGGATGTTAATTCGAGGCAGTAAGATGTCAGTGTTTGGTTAAGATGAGTACTGCTCTCATTTCAGTCTTCATGTGAAGTGGCTGCTAATGTTGTTATAGTCTTCATACCAGTAGCTAAATAGTTTGATAGATTCAGATATGTGTCAAAAATTAGATACAAAAATAAAACTACACAACTACTCTTTCTTTTCTTCTATTAATTTTTTTTCTTACATTTATGTAGTTAACTTCTGTTTGGGGCCATTACATTCTGTTTTAGGAACTGTAATTAATGATGTGTTCAATATGATATGTCGGTGATCTATTAGTTTGTTCCATGTAACCAGATCATTATTTGATTGGAAAAATTATTCAAGTCCTTAATGATTTTTCCTTATACTAAGTCCTTTCTGGTTCTCAAACATGGATGATATCAATCATGATTTTCCTTTCTTAGAAAAAATGAATTTCTGGTTCTCAATATGATATATCGGCGATCTATTAGTTTGTTCCATGTAACCAGATCATTATTTGATTGGAAAAATTATTCAAGTCCTTAATGATTTTTCCTTATACTAAGTCCTTTCTGGTTCTCAAACATGGATGATATCAATCATGATTTTCCTTTCTTAGAAAAAATGAATTTCTGGTTCTCAATATGATATGTCGGTGAGTCAATATTTTAGGAATCAATGAAGAAGGGCGTCAACGGAAGCTTATTAAGGAAAGGATTAGATGTTGTCAAATTGTCAGTCACATAGATTTGCTGCTGATTTCTTTCCCTTATCTGTCAGAAATGTTAAGAGAAGGGTATCTTTGCTACAGCTGATTATTCACAATGATGCTGGTTGAGGCCTTCTTGTGGTTTATCTTAATTTTTTTTGCAGAGGATGCTGCCAGGATAAAATATGGGTATTACAAAGGTTTCACGTATATCCTTATCCGGTTAACCTAGTTTTGCTGGAATGCTGAAACAACGGAGACTCAGGTTAATGTGTTCCTGTGGAGGTAAATGCAGAATCTATTCTGTTATCATGCTTACGCAACTCTGCTTCTTAGATTACTTGTCTGATGCTTTGTTTTATTATGGTGTTTTGGCATATTTTGCATCAAACTCTGCTACAGAAAATGCAAAATATTTCTGTTTAGACCGAAAAGTTCAAATTGCAACCCAGTTTAAAGGACGGTCAAGGATATTGTTTGAAACAAGAATCTCAACAGAAAAACATATTAAGCATAACTCCATTCATATTTTGAAACAGGATACCAACATTATTTTCATGTGAAAATTCAAGAGAGAACACAGATAACTGAAATCCTCGGGCGGTTTGCATGCCATGAAAATATGAAAGGAAATAAGAGGCCATTTTGCATGCATGAACCTTTATTTACCTGCTTAAATATGAAGCCGTACTATTACCATTTACAATATTCCATTTATATGCCGGCTTCAAAGTAACAATGATCTTAAGGTCCATTACGAATAGCAGCAGCCGTGGTGGGGAATGACACTATGGAGGGCTTGGCACTGAAGGGATAGTTGGTGGAAGTGGAGGCAATCTGACAAGTGGTGGATCAGGTAAATTAGGAGGAACTGTTAAGCCAGGAATATTAGGCGTTGGAGCCAGGGGATGGCGAGCTGCCACAGAAAATAACAGTGTGATCATGAACATAGCCAAAATCAGTAAACGAGAAGATGCTATAGTATAATAATATAAGAACAAGAAATCAGTGACCTCTGACCTAGAACAATCAGACAAGGAAAGCAATAGAGGCTTATGGGGGTGTGGAAACAGTGATCTTTCATTTGTTATTTATAGTCGTGGACATTGATTCAGAGTGTGAATGCAGTGTGGTAAGCTGCTGCATTTGGTGAGTTTTGTTGCATGTGCTTTGCTATTACTCAAGTACTTCAAAAGCTGAAATCAGGCAACCAGTACATATTACTCCAGCTGCTGTTAAATTTTTGTCTCACTGCCTTCAAATGCAGCTGTAGTCATCACATGAGTCTACCTAATTTGTTTGGTAGATGCAGGTATGTCTCAAAATTTCGAATAAAGTTACACAAATAATAGTTTCAGTCCACCGACGTTCCATATTGATTGCTATCTGTGATCATGGAAATTTGGTCCGAGGATGTTAATTCGAGGCAGTAAGACGTCAGTGTTTGGTTAAGATTAGCACTGCTCTCAATTCAGTTTTCATGTGAAGTGGCTGCAAATTTTGTTGTAGTCTTCATACCTGTAGCTAAATAGTTTGATAGATTCAGATGTGTCAAAAATTAGATACAAAAACAAACTACACAACTACTCTTTCCTTTCTTCTACTAATTTTTTTCTCACCTTTATGTAGTTAGCATCTGTTTGGGGCCATTACATTCTGTTTTAGGGACTGTAATTAATGATGTGTTCAATATGATAAGTTGGCGATCTATTAGTTTGTTCCATGTAACCAGATCGTTATCTGATTGGAAAAATTATTCAAGTCCTTAATGATTTTTCCTTATACCAAGTCCTTTATGATTCTCCAACAGGGATGATATCAATTATGATTTTCTTTTCTTAGAAAAAATTATTTTTCGAGTCAATATTTTAGGAATCAATGAAGTAGGGCGTCAACGGAAGCTTATTAAGGAAAGAGTTAGATGTTGAATTGTCAGTCACAGTGTTTTGCTGCTGATTTCTTTTCCATATCTGTCAGAAATGTTAAAGAGCAGGGTATCTTTGCTACAGCTGATTATTCACAATGATGCTGGTTGAGATCTTGTGGTTTATCTAAGTTTTTTTTGCAGAGGATGCTGCCAGCATAAAATATGGGTATGATGAAGGTTTCATGTATATGCTTATCCGGTTAACCTAGTTTTGCTGTAATGCTGAAACTACGGAGACTCAGGTTAGTTTGTTCCTGTGGAGGTAAATGCAGAATCTGTTCTGTTATCATGCTTACGCAACTCTGCTTCTTAGATTACTTTTCTGATGCCTTGTTTTATTATGGTGTTTCGGCATATTTTGCATCAAACTCTGCTACAGAAAATGCAAAAGATTTCTGTTTAGATCGAAAAGTTCATATCGCAACCCGGTATAAAGGACAGTCAAGGATATTGTTTGAAACAAGCATCTCAACAGAAAACCATATTAAGCATAACTCCATTCATATTACTTGAAACAGTATACCAACATTATTTTCATATGAAAATTCAAGAGAGAACACAAATAACTGAAATACTCCGCGGTTTGCATGCCATGAAAAATATGAAAGGAAATAAGAGGCCATTTTGCATGCATGAACTTTTATTTACGTACTTATATGTGAAGCCATACTATTACCATTTACATATATTCCATATATATGCTGGCTTCGAAGTAACAATGATCTTAAGGTCCATTACGAACAGCATCAGCCGTGGTGGGGAATGACACTATGGAGGGCTTGGCACTGTAGGCATAATTGGTGGAAGTAGAGGCAACCTGACAAGTGGTGGATCAGGCTAATTAGGAGGAACTGTAAAGCCAGGAATATTACGTGTTAATACAATGTGATCGTGAACATAGTCGTGTGCATTAATTCAGCGTGTAAATGCAGTGCGGTAAGCTGCTGCATTCGGTGAGTTTTGTTGCATGTGCTGGCCAAAACTTGAGAACTTCAAAAGCTGAATTCAGGCAACTAGTACATATTTCTCCAGCCGCTGTTAAATTTTATGAGTAGGGCATCTTAGTACAGCTGGTTATTCACAATGATGGTTGAGGCCTTATTGTTGTTTTATTTTATTACGTAGCAGAGGATGCTGCCAGCATAAATTGGGCATTACAAAGTATTCGCAGACATTCTTATCTGGTTACCCTATTTTTCCTGTAATGCTGAAACTAGTGAAACTCAGGTTTTTTTTTTTTGTTTCATATGGAGGTAAATGCAAAATCATTTTCGTAATTGTGCTTATGCAACTCTACTTCTTAGATTACCTTTTGCTTTGTTTTATGATGGTGTTTCGGCATATCTGTTATAGAAAATGAAAAAAGATTTATGTTTAAATAGAAAAGTTCATATTGCTAAAGTATTGCAACCAGGTATAAAGGAGAGTCAGGGATGTTTTCTGCAGAATTCATTTTCCCAGGGCTCCTTTTTGCAGAAATAAAGGTTCTGTTGTTAGAAATAATGGAGTGCAAGGTGATGGAATTGAAATTTTGAAGATGTAGCTCTGCTTATAGACTGGAAATTTTGGTTTTATAAAACTGAGAATGTATACATGGACACAAACTTGCATGCGGAGGCTCAAGGGCTAGTAGTTGCTGGCTGGCTCGATCAGGGAAACTTCATAATGTGAGATGACAGGTTTTTTTTCAGAATTTGATTAGGGCAAAAACATAAAAGAAAATGAAATTTAAGCAAACAACCTTTTATTCTGTAATAATGGATTAAAATACACACAAAAGTATATGGAAACTACAGTTCCGAGATAGTGGAAACTAATAAAGCACACGTACAGAAGGAAGAAGAAACATCCCAAATAAGCTCACATATGTGAGTCTAACTATAATTACATACAACTATAAGCCTTCATTGCCTCCCAAGTCAAACAAGACAGACAAAATTCCTTCAAAAAGAAACATGAAATACTACTGCATGTCTTGCACCACAAGAAAGGAAGCGCAAAAAGGGTTAACTATATTAAGACAAGATAAATTGAGCAAACTCAAGGGCTAGTAGTTGCTGGAGGAGGGGAAAGGAATGGAATAGAGGGAATAGTTGGAATTGTGGGGATTGAGGGCATGCTTGGAAGAGGAGGCAAAGTGACCTTTGGGACTGTAGGAAAGGTAGGGATGGCGGGAATGCTAGGAAGTGGTGGCAGTGTGGGCTTCGGTAGGGATGGTTGAGTTGTAGGCAAGGTGGGCAATGTGGGCTGTGGAAGGTTTGGAATAGAAGGCAATGGTGGCATTGGTATCTTAGGCAACGTTGGCAACTGGAGGAGATGACGGGCAGCTATGCTAACATTCATGCTCGAAAATGTCAGAGCGATGAATAAAGCTAAGATAAAGCTTTTGCAAGAGGCCATCACTAGAATTCAAGATACAATACTTGTGATCACCAGAAATGTAGGACAAATAAGTTGTTCTATTCGGCTTGCATGGGAATGTTAAGGCTGATTATACAAGTATTTATAGTAGGACATGAATCATTATGGCGATTTAGGCACTACTAGTTGGTCGGAAAATCCTGAAAGACAATTTTTAGGTTTATTGTTAGTTCACCTACTTCTATATCACATTAGTTGACTATTGTTTCTTTGAGATTAATCTGTTTGGTTATCCAATTAGAGTTCATGGACAAACAACAAATCTTATAAGTGTCCTTTGGTTGATCCTCAGTTAAGTTCTCGGCTCGTAAATTAGTATACTACTGCTCTTCTGGAAATTAACAAATTTATACAACCAATGTTGTTAGTTTGCAGCAAGCAACCATGACTTGGAACCCTTGAGTTTTCTTGTTGGCAGTTCATCTTCTCATGTGCATTTTGTTGAAAAGATGTCATAGGCTTCTTACAGGTGTTGTTGAATAAGATTTAGCAGGTTCTTGGGGTTGGTGAGTTGAAATCTCATAATTAATGCCTCCTCGCTACAAAAGGAAAGTCCAGGTGATGACAGAACAGTCAAATATAAAAACAATTTCCTGTACTCCTAGTCTCCAATACCATTATCTGAAGAAAACATTACTAAATGTTGGTCAAGTGCAGGTCACTAGCCAAGTTTGCAATATAAAACAAATCATATTTATAACTGCAAATTATAGGTGCCTTTAAGAAGATAATCTATGCAACATTTTCTGGATGTTAATAAAAGGTTGGTTGTGTTTCAAGCAATGAATTAACATGTTAACAGATCATATGGCAATTCATCAAGTGTCATTAACAAGTTGTTCATGAATCAAATGGACATGTACAACCTTAATCAAACATGGTTTTAAGTCATTTACGATAAACCACGCGCCATTTCAACTGATGATTCGCACGGCGGAGGTTTTTCTAAGAGATGCAACTGCGAAAAAGATAACTGCAGACATCAAATTTAAATTTTGAATCAAGTTACCAAATATACTACCATCAATTTATGATAACAGCATCTTTTTTTCTTTTTCTTTTTTTCACAGGATCTCTTTTCGGCATGTTACCGTTACTGCTTTGAACCTATAGAGACACAAAATCGATATGAAACCAGTTTACCAGCCAGTACTTTTGCAGTAGAGGAATATCAGTTAGTAGCGATGGTTTGTGATGCGCAGATCTAGATGACTGCTTTACGCATCAAGAACATCTAGTCACAAAAAGCTTGCATCTCTTGTAAAAAAAAAATGAAAACCAGGCCATTGATTTCTTTACCTGACACTTTTGAAAATTCTGAATTGGATAATTTCCTTACGTATAAAATATAAATGCATGAACACATGTATAATCGGAATATGCATTACTGGATGTATGTTTTGATGTGGAGATCTCACAACAATCCTTCAGAAACCCAAAGGGTAATTTATTATCATTTCAAATAGCATCTCAAACACTACTGAATTCAACCAGAACACATAGATACATCTAAACAATAAATGCACTAACGGTTCCATGGTTAAGATTATTTCAACAGAATTATTAAGAATCTAGAAGAAACCATTTCCATATCCAAGATTGTATCCATAAGGAGTCATTGTTGTGCTGCTTTGATTGAAAGGAGTCCCAGTCATGTTTGTGTTGAAAGCAGTCATGGTTGTGTTTGAACTGAAAGGAGCCACAGCCATGTTTGAGTTGAATCCTGTATTACTTGTATCAAAGGGAAGATTCCCAGCAGCGCCGGGGTTTGGAGAGAAAAAAGGCTGAGGAGGAGCTGAATTTTGAAGCAGAATCTGCTGGGCTTGCCAGGCCAGATTCTGCTTTAGAGTAAGAAGAGATGCCTTCAATTGTTCAAGCTGTGCCACGTTAAGTTCCTGAATAGGCCTGTCCCACCAGTTCTGACTCTGACTAGCTTTCCTCAGTTTGTCCAGCTCTTCACCTCTTTTCTTTTCCATGTCCAGCTGGTTTTGCGCCTAGTGAATCATTTATTAGTAAAAAGAATATTTTTGTTTTCTGATGAAAGCAGACTGATGGTACTAAAAATTGCAATCAAAATTCATGTACCTGAGTTAGCTTCATGTTGAGTTCACTGATCCTAGCTTTCCGGTGAGCCTCAATCAGATGAAAAGCACCTGAAGTCTGGGGAATATTTCCCGAGACATAACGTTCCAGCACCTTGTCAACAGAAGGGTGGCCAAAAGAGAAGACCTTCTTGCCGGGCGAGAACACAATGATGGCGACTTCAGCACCACACAGAGTTGAAATTTCACTAGCCTTCTTGAAAAGGCCAGACCTACGCTTTGAGAAGGTTACCATTAGGTTGCTTTCGTTAGCTATTTTGACCATCTCCAACTTTTGGCGACCCTTGCTGCTTCTAACCATGGTTAATCAACAAGAAGGACCTCACCAACAAAAAAGAGAGAAAGCTATCTTTAGAACAGTACAGGTAGAGGGGAGATGGTTCACACTTTATACAGGTTTCAGGACTTGAATCTGAGAGTTGGAGACGTCAAAATTCACTGAATTCTTGGGGGCAATTCTAGCGTTATGCTTGTATTTATTAGCTTTCTAGTTTTGGAGGGTTCAGAATCCCCCGAGGACTGACGTATATGGTATACAAATTTCACACCATCAACTTGTAGAACCAATCTTTGCTGGCTAGACCGTTCACCGATTCACCGCCAATGAGATACGCCGAGGAAATCTCTTGGAAACGCCCTTGTCCACAGCCTGACCTCCCTTGCTGTCCTGTGATGAGTAGGTGAAATGGTCTAGCCTGACATCTCAGATCATAAAATCCTCTGGTTGGACTTACCAAATGCGTAACTAATAATTGTCCAATATGAGATAAGGGATGTTTGGAAGAAGAATTTGTATGCATATCTACCATTATGTTTCTATATAGTAAACTTGCTAGTATTTCACTTTTTTTCCTCTTATATGAGTATAGCAGAATCCATAATCTGATATAACTCCAAAGGAAAATGTGACATCCTTCTGCCCAAGTAATTTTCTCTGCTTTCATACATTTTCCTTTGCAATTTCATGTGGAATTGGAAAACTTATCACATATGCAATTTTTCACTAGATTGCAAGTAAATTTTGCTTTAAAGACCCCCCCCCCCCAAAATAAATAAATAAATAAATAAATAAATTATCTTAGTTGTAATAATTACACCATTCATATGGTTTATTTTCCAGAATATTCTTAGTTTCCTATTCAAGAGACTATCCTTATCCTATCTCTGTGTCATAATGGAAATCCCCACAAAGAAATCTCCGATATATTTGTTTGGTTTTTTAATGGAACGGAATGCCCTTATGATTACTGTGGCAATTTAATTTCGTTGCATCACTCATATTGAAGATTTTGGAGGTTAAGTAAAACTGATTATGTTTGTTTTCTTAAATTTACTTTTTAAAAAATTATTTTTCAAACTTTCTTGTATTTGTTTGCTATTAAAAAAGTTGGTTAACGAAAAATACTTTCCAGTCAAATGAAAATTTGGCCTCGTTTTCAAGAAAGTGTTTTCCTGAAAAATTTGGACAGAAAACACTTTCCGGAAGTTGTGAAAAATTTAGAAATGTCATATTATTTGCTGATTATATCAAATTTGGTCCTCAAACTTTTGATTTCTATTTATATTTTGTTTTGAATATTTATTTTTCAATTTCATCTCTTAAAATTTAATTTTTATATTAACTTTGGTCCTCATTTTTATAATTGTTATTTGCTTTTCCCTTATCATTTTTTTATTGAAATTTTTTATCTCATTTTTTATTGAAATTTTTTATCTATCAAATTTCATCATTATTCTTTTGATTGTTACTTATTTTATTTAAAATAATTTATAAAATGTTAATTATTATTATTTTAATTTGTATATCTTTCATTTTTTTTATTTTTTAGATTTGATCTCTTTTATTTTGATTATTATTTATTTTATTTGAGATAATTTATGAAATTATATTTTTTTTCAATTTCATTTTCATTCAACCTTTTAATTTGTAAGATTTGTTCATCATTATTTTAATAAACTTGAAAAAAATAAAACATTAATAAGTTATTTTCCAGCTTATTTTCCATGACATAACCAAACACTGGAAAATATTTTTCAACTTATTTTTCATTACACTACCAAACATTATAAAATAATTCACTTTTCCAGAATTCACTTTTAAAAAAAAAAACTACTTTCCAGCAAATAAACGAGGCTAGTACACATAAACTTGCCATCTTGCTAATATTTCGAGGCCTTACAAGATTATGAACTATATATATATATATTCCAACAGTGAATTGTATAGGATTCTGTGTGACATAGCAGGGCTAGTCTTGGGGTTTACGTAGATGGAGATGAAGCGGGGAGAGCTCTCTTCAATGGTGGTTTAGTTGAGAAAACAGAGACAATCATTTTTAGTTTTGTTTATGTTAGCTCACCTTCGTATCTACGTGCATTGAAAAGAAGAACATATGTTCATTGTTGTTGACCACCTATGTTTTTCTTTGTTGGATTAAAAAAATTTAAATCCCTCCAAAGTCCAATCAACCTCCCATCTTTTGTTATCTGGTGCTGTCCAGAATGTTACCAAATAAATAAATAAATAAATAAAAATGTTAAAACTTGGATAAATAAGTTGACGTTTAATTACTATAAAAAGCGAGGATAAGGAAGACAAATGGGATATATCTCTCTATAATTCTTATTTTAAAATTATACAAATTTACTCTGAAAATATACCAAAAATAAATTTATTTTATATCTTCATTTATGATTTTAAGACAATAACATCGGGCTTTTCTTAGGAAAAAATTAATTAAATTACTATAGGACTTATTACAAAGCAACAAGTCAAATATTTCATAAAATTCCACAAAATTTACTAAAGATGAGAAATTTACAGAAGGCGTTATGTTTTGAATTTCAACTGAAATAAAACTATATAATTAAAGCATAAAACAACAACCTTATGTTTTATGCTAAAAATATTATGATTATCTATAGGTCGGACCCAAAATTAGATTCAACTCTCTCTTGCCTTGCTTTTCCAATATTGCTTTAAAGTTTACTTTATATAGTTTTATTCTAGCTTTTTTTCTCGCTCTCCACCATGGATTAAATATTTTTTTTCCAATAAAAAAAATGAGCATGAAGACTTTTTTGATGTGTTTTTTTTAAATCCTAAATATAAAAAAAAATTCATGCACACATTTAATTAAATAAATTGAGAACCATTTATATAAATAAATTAAAAAATAATTCATTAATGATAAAAAAAATAAAACTAAAAAAATTAAGAGATAAATATAGATCAAGATATGTAATCTCGAAACACATGTCATTTACCCGTTTGTATTTAATGAATATTTTTTTTATTAAAATAAGTTTTTATTAAATCAAATGATAATAGAAACTAACACACACATAAAATTGATTGAATAAAATAAAAAGAAAAAATATTATGCAAGGTTGCACATATTAGAAATATTATCATAAAATAAATATTTTTTATTTTTAAAAATAAAATTCATCTATATAAAGTTTAAAAAATAGGTGAATCATAATAACCTCTTTAAAAATTATATGCATACAAAATAATTAAAAAACTAATCTCTATTTAAAAAGGCTAAATAAGCAAAAAAAATCACAAAGAAAAGGTATTAATTGAAATATAAATTAAAAATTATTAAAAATAAAGACATAAAAGGCATTAAATTAAAACAAAAAAAATATAAATTAAAAAAGAAAGAAAGAGATTAGACGTTATTAGGCCTGATAAGCCAAGTCATGTACTTAGCTCATTAGAAAAGGGCCACATGCGGACCTTTTTTTTAAAAGTTGATCTATTATTTGTCCTAAATGTTTTTGGAAAAAAAAAACCTATTTTTCAATCTATTCTTGACCCAAAATACATAAAAAAGACCATAAACTCCTTAATAAATCCATAAATGACCATAAAAACAAAAAAAAAAAACTACACAAAACCCCGAAATCATCTTGAAACAAAAAAAAATTCTTTCGACCTTAGATATGGTTTTTAGGCCATTTTAAGGTTTAAAAATGCTTAAATGGAACCCTTCTCATTAAATAGAACCGGTTAATACCAAAATCGATAATTTTTGTGGCTAGAATCATTATCAACGCCAATTTTCTCTCTCTAATGTTAGAATCCAGCAAGTCTCTTTGTCTCATTTCTTTAACCAAGGACTAAAAAATAAAAAAAATAAAATTTTGTATCAAAATTGAATCTTAGACATTCAAAGGGACCTAAATTATATTATTTTTAAATATTAAGGACCAAAATATATTTTTGTACAAGCTTTGGACACATCATCTATTTTTGGTGCATTTTTTATTTTGGTCTTTTGTCTTTCAATATTGTCTCTGCCTAAAAAATCATAAGCAATTGACCTTTAATTTAGGATTACATCACTGAAAATAAAATTTTGATGATTAAAGTAGAAAAAAAAAGAAGCATAGTAAATCCAAACTAATTTGTGAATGTGTGAACAATGCAACACAATCTTTTTCTTTGCAGGGAAAACACCACAAGCTTTAGAGTTTTGTACTAGATACTTGACTTGCACTTTGCTATGAATCAAATATTTCTTTTTCAACAAAAAAATTATATATACAGATTTTTTCGACATGTTTTGTAGTTAAAAAAGCTCTAACTGAAAATAAAAAGAAAGTTTATATATACATCTAATCAAATAAATCGAGAGTTGTGTGTGTTAATGTTTTTTTTTAAATCCATAAATGATAACTAAAAATAAAATTGAAAAATTCAAAAGATATATGTAAATCAAGATATTTTAATCTTACAAGACAAGACATTTACCCGATTATGTTTGCTAAATCTGTTTATTAAAAAAAAAATTTATTCAATTTAACAATAAAAAAAATAAACACACATTAAATTTGATTGAATAAAATAAAAGGAAAAAAATATTATGCAAAACTGCACATATTAAAAATATTATATGAAAATAAATATTTTTTTATTTAAAACATAAAGTTTACCCATACAAAAGATTAAAAAAAATCACAAATAAGTAAAAAAAAATATCTTTTTAAAAATTAAATACAAATAAAATAACCTAAAAAATATTATAAAATTCACTGGCCCATCGCCGTGTACTACTTCTATTAGTTGAGAAAAGTTTTTATTTAATATGATAGGCCCATATTCTAATTTATTAGATACTTCTTTTAGTTTACGTGACAATTGTTATTGCTGGCGAGTTGACCAATAAACTCATGATTCAGAATTTTTGGAATAAATTTTAATTTGAGTCAGAAAAAATATTAACCTATTAAATTTAGTTTATTTAAAATTGACTACTAATCTAATTAATCTTAACAAATTTAATCGGATCAACACTAAAAATAAAATGAAGTTATTTTGATAAAAAAAATTTGATTGTGACCCGAAGGTTAACCCGAAAACCCAATGACCCGTGTCCTTTTCTTCTTCCAGTGGGGCCAGGTAGGACAATTAGAACTGTCCAAAGAACAAGGGAATTTTGAAATAATGCCGAATGCTTGTAAAGAACTACAAAATCTCAACATGGCAAGCATAAATTAACGGTCAAGAAAACTTGAACACACATCTGCAGTGGTCTCAAATCTTTTGTATTTCCCTGTCTAATGGCGTTCTGATTTTTATTTTTTGGAATAGTATTATCAGTCTTCTGGCTACGCTGGATGGATCATAAACAGACATGAACCCGAAAGGATCGGCTTATGAGCCTGTGGAAGACTGTCCATATGATTTCATGGTAATATCATGAGGTTCATCCAGTGCTAAAATATTTCCATTTTTCTTGAACCTTATAGTAGAATCTCATAATCCCTTTGCTTTGGTTGATCATGGAAATAATTAAGAAAAGAAAGAGAAGGATGTAGTAATTAAATGTGAAAGTTCATATATATGATACAAGGAGACAAATGGAATCCACAATGCTCAAATGAAAGTAAACAAACAACACAATTCTTCACACTACTCCATAGACAAGTATAAGAACAAAGCACTCAAAAGATATCTTCGACAAGACAATTAACTTGATAATCAAGCTCAAAATGAAACTAGTTTCCAGCTGGTGGTGGGGAGAGGAATGGAATAGAGGGGATTGTAGTTGGGATAGGGATAGTGGGAATTGTAGTTGGGATAGGGATAGTGGGAATATTTGAGGGCATGCTTGGAAGTGGAGGCAAGGTCACCTTGGGGAGACTGGGCATTGTTGGCAGGCTGGGAAGTGGAGGCAGAGTGGGTTTAGGCAGTGAAGGTTGTGTGGTGGGCAAAGTTGGCAAGGGGGGCTGTGCCAGTGTTGGTATAGAAGGCATTGGTGGCAATGTTGGTTTAGGCAAATTCGGCACGGAAGGTAAAGGGGGCAATTGCAGAAGATTACGAGCTGCCTCGCCGCCTGGAAAAGAAAAAGCAATGAAGAGAGCTAAGACGAAACAGTTGAAACGTGCCATCTTGGTGCTAAATTTAAGGCCTACGAATAAGCAAACAAAGAACAGTATGAGATTGTTCGTGATGAACCAGGGCTCGTAATGGGTTTATATAGATGGAGATATTGTAGGAGAGATCTCCCTGTGATCTGTGACAGATGGCTGGTTTAGTATAGAAAGGACATTCATTTTGAGTTTTGTTAATGGTAGGTCACCTTCTTATCCATCTTCCATTGAAAACATTGCCATGTCTTTTTTTCTTTCTTGTTGTTATAGTTGTTGTGACTACGAGGATGTTTTTTGCTTCCCATTTTGCACTTATGCTGGCTAGTGCAGGATTCAAACTTGTATTGTTGGCCAAGCAAACCATGAGGATTTGTTTGGTAATCTAGTTCGAAGGAACAACTAACCCCTGAAACTGTTCTTTTCTTAAAAGAAAAAAAAACATTAGACTCGTTGTTTTAGCCAATCTAATCTTTCTGCTACAGCATAATCACACACAAAATCAGTTCTGTCTTCTTTGTGGTAAGAGTAACTAACTAAACTGGTTAAGGCCAGAACAACTTGAACATTCCTAAAAAGTCCAAGTTGAGGACAGTAAAAGTAGACAAGGGGATTGTTTGTCTCTAACCTGCGTTGTTTGTTTAATTTTTAATGGGTTTAAGGTCTCTAACCATGAGCAAGAAACATGGTATTTATGAGCACATAATGTATAGCCATGTCTCAGATTCTGCAGAAATAACGGTCTGCAGATTCTGCAGAAATATTATGCAGTAATAGCTATAACTTTCTGCTGCAGCTGAAACTACACTTTATGGTTATTTCCAGAACCAAGTTTGAGTTATAGCCTATAATTTTGTGTGGCGTGTTACATGAAATAGTACAAACTTCATATTACAATCCACATCCCAAAAAAATCAACAGCAATCATACCATATCACCTTAATTTTGTGAAGATAATTATCAGTTTTCTGTTAATGATCAACTGAAATAATTTATTAAGACTATCAAATATATCAACGGGTTAATTTTCTACTACCAAATAATTATGATTTTTTGTTATTAAGAGATTAGCAGTGTTAGAAATACCTAGAGAGGAGTAATGTAGCAATAAAATTTGGAAATAAAGTACAATCATTCATTGAAAATCACCAAGCCATTTATTTCTTTACACGAAACCTTGAAACTTCTGAAAGGGATCATTTCCTTGTTTATGAAATATAAATGGATGAACATATATATATATATATATGTATATATATATATATGGGGAGAAGGTAGGAAGGAGAGCATAGTGAAAACGTATCCTATTTTTTTTTTATTCTAATTTTTTTTGTTGGGTTTTACCATCTTGTATCTCCATTTTTTTTCCTTTGAATATCTTAGTCGTCTACTCGTCTTGGGATTTCTCCCTTATTAAACACACTTACTCTAATACCACAAACGCTCTATTGCATTGAACTGATATCATGTTAGAAAAAAATTAGGTGAGAAATGTTGGAAAGAAAGCATGGTAGAAACATATCATATTCATATCGTTTTACTCTTCTAAGAGGTAAATTACAACACTTTCATGACACATTTATATTAGTTTATAGAGAATTTAGGTATTGGATAACTAAAAGGATAGTTTTAATGTATAGAATCCAAAATTAATTCAAACAATATGCAAGCCAGGATGTATAATCTAATGTGGAGATCACAACAATCCTTATCAACACGGTAATTTCTTATCATTTCCCTTAGCATCTCTCATAATTAAACAATACTTAATTAATCCAACCCAAATACATAATTAGATTTGAACCATAAGTAAACGACTATGGTATTGTGGCTAACAATTTCGTTTACAACGGAATTATTAGCAGACCAGAAGAACCCATTTCCATTTTCATATCCAAAAGTATAGCCATGAGGAGCCACAGGCATGTTTGTGTTGTAAGGAGCCATCGTCGGGTTTGTGTTCAGAGGAGCCACGTTCATGTTTGTGTTGAATCCAGATCTCCATGTATCAAAAGGAAGAACCTCTTTAGTACTGGTGTCTTGTGTGTCCATGTATAGGCTGAGGAGGATTCAGATTTTGAATCAGAATCTGCTCAGGTTGCCTGGCTACATCATGCTTGAGACCCTGACCCTGACCCTGTAAAGATGCCTTCAATTGTTCAAGCTGTGCCATGTCAAGTTCCTCGATAGGATTCTCCCCCAGTTCTGACTCGACTGGCTTTCCCCTTTCTGTCCAACTCTTGACCTCTTTTCTTCTCCATTTCCAGGTGGTCAAGACCTAGTGAATCAGTTGTTTAGTAGGAAAATATTTTCATATTCTGATGAAAGCAGACCGATGCTACTCTGATTTCCAATAAAAATCTTTAAAATATTCAATCCAAAAAAGGGAAACATCACGAAATCTTCTGGAAATAAATTTTACAGAAACATAAACAAATAAATAAACAGAAAAGAATACAAATACTTTCAAAATCCTTGTCAATCAGTACCTGAGATAGCTGCATGTTGAGTTCACAGACCGTAGCATTGCGATGAGCCTCAATAAGTTGAAAAGCACCTAAAATTTGGGGAGTATTCCCAGAGATAAAACGTTCAGCAACCTTTTCAACAGAAGGGTGGCCGAATGAGAAGGTCTTTTTGCCAGGAGAGAACACAATGATGGCGACTTCAGCACCACAGAGAGTGGCGAGTTCAGAAGCCTTTTTAAAATACCTGACCTACGTTTTGAGAGGTCACCATCCGATGGCTTTCACTAGTTATCTCGACCATCTCCAACTTTTGGCGACCCTTGCTACTTCTAACCATCGTGATCTGACTTAGAAAAAAGAGACAACTATCTTTTGAATGGAATGGATGGAGGAGAAATGGCACAATTTATACAGTTTTCTAGATTTGAATCCGGGAATAAAAAATATCAAAATGTACTGCTTTCTTGGTGGATATTCTTCAGTGCTTTGCTTGAAATTAAGAGCTTTCTAGTTTTGTTTCAGAATCCCGTAGAATTAATATACATGGTATTTCCAGTCGATGCCATCAATTTGTAGAACCAACCTTTCTTGGTTGCACCATTCTCTGACTCATTTCTGGCGAGATATATACGATGAGGAAATTTATTGGAAACATGCCATCCACAGCCTGCCTCTTGTTGCGTCCTGTGATGAGCACGTGAAATGGTAAGCCAGCAAATGGAGCATCTCGTATGAATTTGGTGATTATTTATAAACAATTCTCTAGGAGTTGTGAGAGGTACTATGTTTTTGAACACTAAACTGCTGCTAATTGGATTTTGTTTCATCTTGTATGAATATAAAACTGAAATTGTGCGGCCGAAGCCAGAAGTCTGATATAACTGGAAAGAAAAATGTTACATTACTATATGGCATGAAACATCCTTTTGGTTAAGTTTGCTGCCTTGATACATTTTCGTTTGATGCAGGCGCAAGCTATGTAGGACAATAACAACATGAATTCACAAAAAAGAAAAAAAAAGAGACTTGGAAGATTTAATGAGTGATGAGAGTTCCATATGTGAATCTTGAATTCATAATTTTATTCTCAAAATTAAAATATATAGTGAGTGGTTGATTCCTTACGAGATTTATAAAAACTTTAAATAGATCAGAAAAACAATTAGAAATCAAAAAAATATAAAATAAATAAACACAAATTCCGAATCAAAACATAAAATTCAAAACAAGAAAAAATAATAAAAATTGCTATATAAGGAGCATCAGTGCTCAAAACATGATTTTGAAATATCTGACGTTCCATTTAATAACACAGTGATGCTCTAGAAAAAATTACTCGTTGAATCACAAGTAAAAATTTAATTCTGATGTAACGGTTGAATCTTTTATTATTGTAGTTTTAAGGAGCTAACTAGTTTTGGATATTTCACACTTTTCTTTAAACTTAAACATGTTCTATAAATCCATAAAATAGCATTTGCTAGATTATTGTCTGTCTAGGGTAGATCTCCGTCTGATAATGTCATATTATTACCTGAATTCTCACAACCAACCGTGTTTACAAGATATTTTGGGATGAAAATAGAAAAGTCTAAATAATGGAACCTGCTGTGTATTTTTCACTAGACTGCAATAAAATTTTGTTTGAAAGACTAATATTTTTTCCTGTACTAAATCGGTTAATTCATAGTAATTAGATCATACACATTATCGATGCTTCAGAATGATATTAATTCCTATTCAAGAGACTATCCTCATCCAGATCTGTTTGCCATAAAGTTTCAGAGTTTATGAAATGGAAATCCACAGCAAGAAATCTCTGGGGTGCCTGGCTGGTGGAAATTCAAATTCATTTCGACAAACTAAAATCGAAAAAACATAATACAGTGATCATATATCTCAAAGTACAAGCATAAATACGAACTGCCATCCAAATACAGTATAAACAAACATAAACAGAACTGAAACAAATGATAAACACCCATGTAATGCTCTAAAGACACAAGAAAGGAAGAATTCTGCGACCCGATGGCATGAAACTACTCTTGTATTTGCTATATCCAATCAAAGCCATGCTAATGGTACATGTAATTAAGCTTTCACACCGAGGAACAAAGTGAAGAAAATCAAGGCTTAGTTGTAGCTGGTGGTGGGGAGAAGAACGGAATAGAGGGAATTGCAGTAGGGATTGGAATTGTTGGGATTGAAGGCATGCTTGGAAGTGGAGGCAAGGTGACCGTGGGGACAGCAGGCATTGTTGGAAGTACCGGCAGGCTAGGAAGTGGAGGCAAAGCGGGCTTAGGCAGGGAAGGTTGAGTGGTTGGCAAGGTTGGCAATGTGGGCTGTGGCAGAGTAGGTATGGAAGGCAATGGTGGCAATGTTGGTTTAGGCAAATTGGGCAGTTGCAGAAGATTACGAGCTGCTTCGCCAGCCGAAAATGACAATGCAATGAAGAGAACCAAGATAAAACATTTGAGACTTGCCATGCTGCTAATGATTCAAGGCCTAGCAAGATATATAGAGTTGTAGGAAATCTTGTGTGCCATTGCAGGACTCCTCTTTGGGGTTTATATAGATGGAGATGAAGAGGGGAAATCTATATCTCTGGCATGGTTGGTATAGTTGAGAATACAGGAGACTGGTTTTGAGTTTTGTTCTTGTTAATTAGTTCACCTTCTTATCTATGCCATTGAAAATACTATATCATATGCTATCGATCGTTGTTGACTTGCTATGTTTTTCTTCAGTTTTTTCCCCACTTCGGATTCAAAAACTTTAAATTCTTCCATTGCCCCTCTTTTTCAAGGTGAATAGGTACTGTCATCGGTTGTTGACCAGAAATCAGCGTAAATATTTGTATGATTTTGTTGCCCACAGTGTCGCTAAATAAAAAAGAGCGTAGATCGATGGAGTTCAGAGAGACTACTTGTAACCCTTGAAAGTGTAAAAAAACACAAGACTACTTACTAGAGTCAACATTTTAGCAAATGAAGACCTCGTGCAAGAGAATCAAGAACTAAGTTGAATGTCACAAGTCACGAACTAAGCTGGCCAAGGCTAGACTAGAACAACTTGAGTATTCGTAACTGTGGCCAAGCTCAAGGCCTGGAAGCACAATTTTGAAGTGAATTCCATATTCCATATACAATGCATTTTTCTTGTTTATACAAAAAATTTAAATTATTATAATAGTCGCATGTTTTGAATTCTTACCCTAAGGAGGGGATAAGTCATTTGGTGATTTTCGAAATGCCATGAACGACAACCTCGTGTTGCGTACATGAGTTGTACCCTGCATTATCGTATTAATCAAGAATTAAAAACCAATTACATGGCCTTTTTCTCCCTTTTTCGGGGTTATGTCAAATCACGGTTTTTTTATTATTATTATTTTCTTGATGATATTGATTATCAGATTAACTAACTAAACCATGGATTAACTCATTATATCAATCGGATTTGATGTGGACAATGCCTTTCCCTGTTAAAATCAAAACCTAGCCCAACTTAGCACCGAATCATGGATTTCCTGAATTAACTCACTGGGCAGAGGAAGAGCGGGTTTAGTTTGTAAGCGTAGAACACACTGGGCCTATATCAAGTATTAACGTTGTACTCAATTAATCTCTTGCTAGATATCAACAGTTTCCCCAGTATATTGTAGCGGTCTGGTATTTTTCTTTTTTCCTTTTATATGTTTTCGAAGAATTGATAGGGGCTCATGAGTCATGAAATGAATGATGAACACTGAAAGGAAGACTAACCATGGATTTGGTAATGCCACTAGATTTTTGAAACTAAAATAATTTGGTTAACATTATCGAAAAGATCAAGAATCTTTTATATATACCACCTAATAAATATGATTAATTAACTGTGGAGCAACACCATAAACATGAATGAAAGCAAATTTATTTACTTAAAATCGGCAATGATATAGGTATATGTAATACAAGGAAACAAATAGGTACAGATAAAAAAAAATAAGAAGGGAAACAACAGTGCAAAAAAATGAAGACCGCCATTAACAAACACAATTCCTCAGAATACGCCATCGATAACAACGCACTGAAAATATATGAGCTTCTGACATGAAAGCTTAATAATCGAACTGAATATGAACGAGAACATGGTCTAGTTTCCAGCTGGTGGTGGGGAGAGGAATGGAATAGAGGGAATTGTAGTTGGGATAGGGATAGTGGGAATATTTGAGGGCATGCTTGGAAGTGGAGGCAAGGTCACCTTGGGGAGACTGGGCATTGTTGGCAGGCTGGGAAGTGGAGGCAGAGTGGGTTTAGGCAGTGAAGGTTGTGTGGTGGGCAAAGTTGGCAAGGGGGGCTGTGGCAGTGTTGGCATAGAAGGCATTGGTGGCAATGTTGGTTTAGGCAAATTCGGCACGGAAGGTAAAGGGGGCAATTGCAGAAGATGACGAGCTGCCTCGCCGCCTGGAAAAGAGAAAGCAATGAGGAGAGCTAAGATGAAACAGTTGAAACTTGCCATCTTGTTGCTAAATTTAAGGCCTACGAATAAGCAAACAAAGAACAGTATGAGATTGTTCGTGATGAACCAGGGCTCGTAATGGGTTTATATAGATGGAGATACTGTAGGAGAGATCTCCCTGTGATTTGAGACAGATGGCTGGTTTAGTATAGAAAGCAGGACAATCATTTTGAGTTTTGTTAATGGTAGGTCACCTTCTTATCCATCTTCCATTGAAAACAATACCATGTCTTCGTTTTCTTGTTGCTGTGATTGAGACTATCATGATTTTTCTCCCTCTCCATTTTTCCTGAAATCAGATGGAGCAGGACTCAAACTTGCATTTGTTGACCAATCAAACTATTGAGCTAAGTTAATTAGTTGTATATAGTTATCAGACTGGCTTGAGATCTGACTTTTAATTTTGTAAAATTAATATTTTATCATTTTGAACATTGCTTTCCTTTTTTTTCATATCAAACTTTTATTTTTTTTAAAAAAAATTGTCATTTGATTTGATGTTACAGTATCATCTTCTTTTTCGTTCACATTTCTCTCAATTTGCATTATCTCTCATTTGCTTAGTTTTTAGGGATATCCGAGATGAATTAGATTAAGAACAGGGACCGGATTTGACAAGGAAAAATACTCAAGCCACTTTAGATTTTGATATGGGAAAATTCAGTTCAATTCCTCAAATTTCAGATTTTTTTATCATTCTGTCGCTATTATTTTGGAAATTCAAGTTACAATATCAATTTTTTTTTTACATTTTAGTTATTGAATGTTGAGAAAGAAGAGAAAATGTTGTCAAAAAATTTAAAAGAAAAGGGAAATTATTAGATAATCAAAAACTGTCTAGCAAATGACAGGTCGCCTAGGCAATTTGTAGTATGGTTATTAAAAAAAATGGAGCAGACGACTCCTGATAAAAAAAATAAAAATGTTTTTTGTGGACTTAGCCTATCCGATTCATCAGCACCTAACGTTTTTTTTTTCTTTGCATTAAGCTTTTTCTATTTAAATATTAATTAATTTCCTATGTCTGGTGTTTTGGTTAAGCTTCGTTTTATGGTAATGAATTTATGAGGGGTGCGTATCGTTAAAACTTTTTAAATTGGATAAAAAAATCCAACCAAATTGAACAAAATACCAAATTAATTAGTTCAGTTCAATTCATTTCATTTTTATTAAAACCAAATAAGTTCAAATGGGGGGCAAACAATAAGAAAAAAAAATGTTAGAAAATAATGTAAATCATATCTCGAAACTTTACCTAATAGTTTAAACTATTAGGTTGAGATAGTTCTTTGACATGGATATTAGAGCCTTGATGATTAAGTAGTTACGAGTTTGAATCTTACCATTCTTATTTATTTGATAAAAATTAAGTATAAGATAAAGTAAGTTTATGCAAGTTTCAAACCCAAATAACTTTTACTTGATAGGGTGTGTTAAAGATTAATACAAATCATATCTTAAAGCCTCACCTAACAGCTTAAACTATTAGGTTGAGATGATTATTTGACAGGGAGTTTTTTCATCAAAATTTTTATTTTTTCAGTTTAATTATATACAGTCAGGTTTTTTTGCTTCAGTGTTCTTCGCTTCTAAAATATGAAACCAAAACGTTTTTTTTTTTTTTAATTTTCAGTTATTTTGTTCTTCCCTAACGGTTATATTGTTAATCTCTTGTTTTTTTTTTTTTTTCCTTTCCTTCTTGGTACCAACATTTTTTGTCCGAGATGATGTTAAAGCTTAAAATTAAGTTGTCACATAGGCCTTAACAGCAAATCTAATTTGCTATCATCTTCGATGGACAGTGAAATTAACTTTATTAATTCAGACAAGAAAATAGATCATCAAGAAGTTCTCTGCTGCCAAGTATATATATGATGATTCATTATTGTTCAAATCTACGACCCTTTGGAAAGAAAAATTAAAAGAAAACTAAGAACGAAGTAATCAAATTAATGTCTAAACCGTTAATCATAACTGTATGTATGATACAATGACAATAAAAATAGGAACCAACAATGCTAAAATACATGAAGTAAACCAGAAACAAACAAATGATTCTCTCACAGGACGCTTGATAAACCAGCATAACCTCTACAGCGAGTCACATGGTTAGTTTCCAGGTGGTGGGGAGAGGAAGGGGATAGGAATTATAGTAGGGATAGTGGGGATTGAAGGCATATGGCCTGGCAGTGGCGGCAGAGCGCGCTTAGGCAAAGAAGGTTGAGTTGTTGGCAAGGTTGGCAATGTGGGCTGTGGCCGTGCTGGTATAGAAGGTAATGGTGTGTTGCTGTAATTGTTTTTTTAAATAATTTTTATTTTTAAATATATTAAAATAATAATTTTTTATTTTTAAAAATTATTTTTAAAATTAACATATCAAAACTATCTGAATAATAAAAATAAATTTAAATTTTTTAAAAATACAGATTGTATGTGTTTTGAACAGCAAATTCAGGATTGAAGGTAGAGGTGGAAATTCCTGGAGATGACGAGCTACTTGGCCTCCTGAAACTAGCAAAGCAATGAAGAGAGTTAAGATGAAAAAACAGTTGAATCCTGCCATATTATTAAACTTCAAGGGCTTAGAAGACAATGATCTAGACAAATATGCAAGCTAATTAAGAATTTTATGAGATTGTTGTTGTGACAAATCAGGGCTAGTGTTGTGTTGGGTAAGTAGGAGAGATCTAACCTGTAATGTGGGGTTGGTGTGGTTCAGAAAACAGGACAGACAGTTTGAGCTTTGTTACTGTTAGAGTTAGTTCAACTTCTTATGCATCTTCCATTGATGGACCAGTTGTTCCTGGAAATTGTTGTTGACCCCCCCCCCCCACCAATTTTCTCCCCCCCCCCTCCCCTTTTTATTTTGTCCTTTTTCTTGAGTGAAAAACAAAAAATCAAACATGGTTTCATCCTATTTGAGAAAAAAAAAATACTATTATCTAAGTAAGGAGGAGTTTAACCTGTAATGTCGGGCTTCCAACACAAGGAGAAGTTTTCAAGTTGAAAAGTTCAAAGAAACTAAGTGATAGTAACTTTGGAAAGAAACTAGTTCAAAACGATAAAATCTCGAACAATAAAGAAACTAGTACTATTTATTTGATAAATTGGAAATTCCATAAACAAAACATTCAATGGAAAAACTAGTAGCTAATCACTAGCAAAATCCTACACCTAACAAAATCTTATTTGGACAGAAAAAGAAATTATATCATCTCCAAGCATAATAGTGTGTCCACCAGAAGGCAAAACACTGTAGGCGTTGAAGTCTACAACCTGTAAACTCTTGCTAGCATTGAACTCAAATTTCACCTTCTCACTGCCTCCAGCGGGAACAAATACCCTCTTGAAACCAATAACTTGCTTGATGTAGGTGGCGTCAATTCCTTCTGGTGGCTTTGCATAGACAATGACCACTTCACTCCCATCTTTAGAGCCTGCGTTCTGGACTTCAACTTCAAATTCAAACTGATCATTATACTGAGAATCATCAACTCGAATTGCAGGACAAGAAGGCTTGAACGAGTCATTCTTGTATCCCAAATCATGACAGTATTGATACTTATCCAATTTGATGTCGAGTGATCTTATCGAAGATGTCAACTTATAAGTGAATTGAGTATAACTCAGTCCATGTCCAAATGGATAAACAGTAGATCCATTAAAGAACTTGTAAGTACGACCTGGGTAGCCTAGGCTATCAATTGGTCTCAAAGGCATAGACGTCATTGGGAGCATATCCACGTAATCAGCTTCATGCCATGTGAGTGGTAATCTTCCTCCTGCGTTCATGTATCATATCATCTTTCTTTGTTGTATAAAAAAGATACACAGACATGACCATTTTCATGAATATTCAAGAAATCTAATCTGAAAAACACTAATTACCTGGATTATATTTGCCAAAAATAACATCTGCGATAGCATTTCCTCCCTCTTCTCCAGGGTATCCAACCCACAAAATAGATTTGATATCTCCATTACTCTTGGCAAAAGAGATATCCACACCTCCAGCAGACATGAGTACAAGAACAACCGGACCATTAGAAACACTAGCAACTTGATTGATGAGTTGAGTTTGGTAGCCTGGAAGGAGAAGGTCATCCCTATCAAGACTTTCAGCCTCGATAGACAAATCTATACCAGCTAAAATAATAGTGGCATCGGCTTTCTTTGCAGATTCCATTGCTGGGAATATAAAGCTCTCATCCTTGCATGCAATATCACTGCATCCCATTTGATAATCCACTTTCGCATATTTTGATAACCCTTCAATAGGAGTAATGATTTGGCATGGAATACCTACAACAAGATAGATGAACAAAGCTATATTAGAGCAAAAATGTGCATAATAAACTATAAATTTATATTGTCTTTAAAATTAATATGTATGTAAATATAATTTTTTGCTTAAATTAACTACCAGCATAGTTTCCAATCATAGCTGAGGTAGCATTAGAATGAGGTCCAATCACGGCTAAGGTTTTAACTTTTTCAATGCTCAAAGGTAGACTATCATTTTCATTTTTTAGAAGAACAGCCCCCTCCCTTGCAGCTTCGGTTGCTAACTCAATATTTTCCTTCGAGCACACATCATTCTTGCCAAAAGAGTTGTATTGGGGGATTCCATCAAAAAACCCTAATCTCATTAGAACCACATAAAGGAAATTCAGGGACTTGTCTATGTCTGCCTCCCTGACTTTTCCTTGTCTAACTGCAGCTTCAACATTCTCCGTGTAGTAAGCTCCACAATCCAAATCCAAACCTAAAAATAATAATATTATTATTAATTTGATAATGCAAACATTTATATTCAAAATCTGATAATCCACAAACATTAATTATCCTCGCCTGCTTTAAGAGCTTGTGCAACTGCATCCTCTTTGGTATCACCAAGCCATTTATGATCGTCAACCATTACTTGTAAGGAATCACAATCAGAAACTATGTATCTGCCAAATCAATAATATTAAAATATATAATTAAATGATTAAATATTTATCGAAACACTTGAGGTAAGAGCTAAAGGTTGAACTTAAGAGAGAAACCAGTGTGGCTATTTTGTATTTATAGTATCAAAGGGTACAAGATGCTTGCAATTCTTAATAATCAGTATTGGCAGAATTTATATATATATATATATATATATATATAACAAAATTTAAGTTCAAATGACAAGAAAAAAATAAATAAAAGAAAATACAATGATATTGGATTTTAATGTTGTACCCGTGTAGATCCCAATCTCCTCTAATAGTTTGATTTAAAAGCTTCGGATCAGCACAAGTAGGTATGCCATTAACACGATTGTAAGAACACATAACACTGCTAACATCACCATCCTTGACACACATTTCAAAAGGTCGAAGGAATGTCTCCACCATATCTTGTTCTGACACCTTCAGAACACAGAAGGAGAGAAAGTTTACTTACAGTATTTTTGTACGAGAAAAAACCTTAAAATAAGTGTTGCAAGGTTAAGAATAGTAACTCTAGCATCAAAAGTGTAACGTTCAACTCCTTTCCAATTATCAACATCATAAGCAGCATAGTGCTTGCAACATGAGGATACTTTGAGGGGTCTAGAATTAGGATCCGTGTAATTCTCTGATCCCTCAACATCTTGTAAGCCTCTCACATAATTAACAGCATATCTGCCAACAAGGTAAGGATCTTCTCCTGGTGTCTCCATGGCTCTTCCCCATCGAGGATCCCTCACTACATTAATATTTGGACTCCAATAAGTTAATCCAGCCCGACCTAGATTATACATAGCTCTTGCTTCTGTTGAAACGGCCTACAAAGAATAACAAAATGGATTAAAAATATAAAAGGCTGACATAAAAAAACTAACAGAACCAAATGGATTGAGCAACTGGTTAATCAAGCGTTTTCAAAGAGATTGGAACTACAAAAAGAGTCTAACAATGATAATTTCTCTATAAAAAAGTAATACTGTAAACGAAAAAATCACAGGATGATGAGTTTTTTTCCCATTTAATAGGATTGTTTAAAGGAAAACGTCAAGCTTAGCATATTTAATTACCTGCCCAATAATTTTCCATAGTGACTCATTGAATGCTGCTGCAGTGGTTATCACCGTAGGGAAACTTGTTGAACCAGGAATCAAATCATCAAAGAAGGTTCCTGGACCGACATTTGACACTCCATGGAGAGCCTCTGACCACCACTGATATTCAGCAAGCCCTAACCTAGGCACCCCATAAGCTTTGTTTCCAAGTTGCAGAACTTTTTCATTCAAGGTCATTTGATTGACTAAATCCATTGCCCTAACTTCATAAGACAATGAAGTGTCACAAAATGCAAAGTTTGAGACATCTAAACCCAAACTAGCATATCTGGCGGGGTCACAAACATAGGTAAAGTTTGAGCCAGTAGGGGTAGCATCATCATGATCCAAAGTAGAAGATGATAGGATTCTATGATTAACTCTAGCACCAGTAGAAAGAACAAAGCAAGCACAAAGAAAAATAAACGAACAAAGGATTTTCGCCATTTTTCTTTTAACTGATCGGTGCACGTGAAAAAGACTTGGTTATTTATGAAGAAATCTAAGATGACAACAAACTCATCAAAAGATAGATATTTAAGTGATGTGATTACATTAGAAATCTTAATCTACAGAATAAAATCGTACGTAATCCGGTGGTTTTGATTCGGATTAAGATTTAATATTTGTGTTGTTTAGATTCGATATATTATTAATTAAATCAGTCATATTTATCCATATGAGATTTTTTATTTATTTATGAAAGATCGTACTAAGATTCTTTCAAGAAGGAGAAAACGAAAGAAGAATGGACATACATAATTAGCCAACTCCAATATTTAAGCATTTTCAACATGAAAATTTGATCTCTCAACCCAATAGCTTAAACTATTAGGTGAGGTCTCAGTATATGATTTTTATTATTCTCTAACACATTCTCTCAAGTGAAAACCTTTTGGACTTGAAACTTGTACAGGCCCATATTGTCTTGTGCTTAATTTTTATCAAATAAATAGGGATGGTGAGATTCGAACTCGTAACCGCTTGGTCATCAAAGCTCTGATATTATGTCAAAGAACCATCTCAACCCAATAGCTTAAACTGTTAGGTGAGGTCCCAGGATATAATTTATATTATTCTCTAACACTATAAACCATAGCTTAATTACCTTGTATTTCTTATAATTTGACACAAACATTATTTACAACTTGGTCCCTTTATGTGCTTAAAGATAAAAATGGTCCCTTTATGTGAGAATAGTTTTTAAGGGCACGTTAATTAAGTTAAACGACTAAAAGGAGATCAAAACAATATGACTGATCTGTACATCTTATGGCCCCTCTTATTTCTTCGTCCTGTTTCAGTTTCCTCACTAACCCTTTATCTCCTAAAAACAAAACATTTCTGGGTCAAGAAGTTGGGTTCTACTCAATTTGTAAGAACCTTGAATATTTAGCTAAAACCCGTACATATATATAAATATATTTCTTAAAACAAAAAACAAAAAACAAAATTCTTATTTTTATTCATTACATGTTTAAGATATTAGAAGAAAAAAAACTTGAAAAATAAATAATGTGTTAAACTTAACTCGGCTCAACCTTACAACCTAGGACCTCGTTCAAGTTGGGTTTTGTGTTGAATCAGATTGAGAGTTAACTCATTTTAACCTGTTTGATCTAGTAGATCAATTCATGACCTAATCAACAAGTCAAGACTCAAAGTGAAATTTATCTTAATTTTTTTCAAATAATTTATCAAAATAATATTATTTATGTTATTTTGTATTGACGAGTTTTAAAAAGGAGAATTATAATATTCAAAATTTCCCAAAAAATAAGAAGAAGGAGGAGAAGAAGAAAATATATAAAAAGGAAAACTGGAATAAAACTTGAAAAAAGAAAAAGGGTGCATCGAGCGAGGGCCAGGTAGTCAGCGTGAGGAGCAGGCTCACATTCGGGATCATTACACGGCTTGGCAAGACCACCCAAGTGTCATTGTAAAAGGATAGTGCTTCACAAACCAAAAATAAATTCTTAGAAGAATTAATAATCCTGAACATTAACGAAAAAAAATAACAAAAACCAATACACACAGGATCATAGATTAGATAGAATTTATCGTCGAAGCTTATATTAAAATCATGATTCCTGTGCTTTATTTGTTCTTTTTTGTTGCATATAATTAATTTAGCCCTCCATCTCATGTATTTTGCTTTTTAACCTTGTTTGCTTCTTCTTTTTTTCTCACTTGGTGTTTTAATATATTCCTTCGGCTTATAAAGAAAGAAAAAGGGCAATATTGTTTAATTTTCAGAAGAGGAGGAATGGCAATTTGCAAGGATATATAACATTAAAATAGTAGAAATTAAAGGGACTGCAGAAAACACAAATTTTAGTACAACAAACTCTCAACAACGTAAAATAATATGTGTGTAATACAATAACAAACACTCAGACGAAAGTCCTATCCACATATTAAAGTTATTTCACGACACATGTGTCTAATACATAGAAATATGAAATGGTATGGCCATTTAAGGACTAGTAGTAGACTGAGGTGGCTTGATATCCTTGGGAAGAGCTGGTATGGTAGGTAATGTGGTCTTTGGAAGCTCAGGGAAATGGGGGAAAGATGGTAATTCAGGCAATTTGGGAACTTCAGGTTTTGGCAGCTCAGGAAATTCAGGTTTTGGCAGGACAGGGAGTTCAGGTTTCGGTAATGTTGGAAGTTCAACCTTAGGCAACGGTGGCAGCTCAGGCAATTCAGGCTTGGGGAGCTCAGGA
The DNA here is from genome assembly GCA_015852605.2 of Populus deltoides. Classification (NCBI taxonomy): domain Eukaryota; kingdom Viridiplantae; phylum Streptophyta; class Magnoliopsida; order Malpighiales; family Salicaceae; genus Populus; species Populus deltoides. Next base: position 2,404,759 of record CM027576.2, on the reverse strand, counting down.
ACCTTAGGCAATGTTGTCTCCAAAATCCTGCGCGCTTCTGTCCTGCTTGTGTTGTCCACCATTGACAAAGTGATCAGCAAGAGTGGTGAAAGAAATGTCAAGAAACGAAGAGAAGCCATGCTTTTGGAGATGGAAATCAGGAGGACTTGGATCAAAAGTAATTTAGAGTCGTATACTAATTGCAAAGTGTGCAAGCTTCTCCAATCACTTTGGTGCACTGATTTCACTTTGTATTGGGGTTTTATATATAGATGTGGGATGTGGAGATCATAGGGCAGTTTCAAGGGAGATAATTAATTTGGTGGGAAAGCTTGATCAGTCGTCTTGGTAGCTCAACTTCTGGGACGTCGAGAATAGGGCAGTTTCAAGAGTGATTTTGTACAGGTAAGTCTTGGTAGCTCACCTATACAAGTCTTGGTTGATCATTGTATATATGATGCATTATCCGTAAGTTACTCTGATTTTGCGTTTTCAAATTTTCTTGTTGGGTGCAACCAAATTATGAAGCACTAGACACATCTTGCTAGCTAGATTTTATGAATGGTGTAATCAAATTATAATGAGATGAGATAATGATAATGTGATAAAAAGTAAATCCAAATAAATTATAAAATCTAATTATTAATTAATTTAATATTAAATGAAAAAAAAATAAAAAGTAATTAAAAAGAAATTTGAGTAAACTGAGTTAACCTGTCAAACTCGTGACACAAGTTATGAGACTAAAATAATCATATAAAAAATAAATCACAATAAATTATGACATTCAATCCCTAATAAATCAAATATTAAAGGATAAAATTAAATAAAAAAACATAAATTTCAAATACAAAAAAAAATACAAAAAAAAAGTTATGTGACCCACGCTCCGTCATGAGTCAGATATTTTAATTTTCTAAAAATGAAATTGTATATGCATGTTTTTTCAATGCATTTCTGCAGTTTAAAAGATTTTAGTGCATATCAAAAAATTTATGTATACATGTAATCAAATAAATCGAGAACTATGTGTGCTAATAAATAAATAAAAAGACAATAACGATATTTAAAAATAAAACTTGAAAAATTAAGAGATAGATATAGATCAAGATATTTAATCTTACAAGACAGGATATTTACTTGGTTATGTTTGCTAAATTTTGCTTATTACAGTATTATTTTACTCCATCAAGCAATAATAAAAATAGACACATATTAAATTGATTGAATGAAAGAAAAGGAAAAAATTATTAAGGCTACACATATTATAAATATTATCTGAAAATAAATATTTTTTATTTTTAAAAATATAGTTCATTTATACAAAAGATTTAAAAAAATTATAAATGAATAAGAAAATTTAAAAATTAAACGCATGATCAAAAAATAACTATCATTTAAAAGAAAGAGAATGAGTATTAATCTAAATAAAAATAATTTTTAAAAAAAAACATATAAAAAAGCTAAGCGCTAGGCCTTGTAAGCCAGCCCAGCTCATCTAGTCTATTTTGTTAGGGCCCGTGAGACTGGACCCTTATTATTTTTTGTTGGATTTGGGGCGGACGACTAATTTGTTTTTGAAAACAAAAAAACAAATAAGCAACGCGTTGTAGGATCTTGTCTAAATTTCAGCCACTATAGTGACCGGAAAATCAAAACTTAAGTTTTTTTACTCAAAAATTCATTTTTCAACTAAATTTTTAACCATAACACCTTAAGAACCATGATAAATATATTTATGACCTTAAAAACATCAAAAAACCAAAATTAACCTAAAACTAAAAATCAACTCAACCCAAGCTTAAATTTGTTTTTTTACAAACTTTAAAGGTAAAAAAATAACTAATATAAACTCCTCTCATACAAAAAACAATTAACATAAATGTCATTTGTTTTGTAGTTTAAATCGATATCATCAACATGGAATCTGCAACCTCTCTTACAACTTCTGCTATCGATGGGGGCTTCAGGATCTGTTCCCGCGGACACCAGCTTCTCATCAGAGTTGTCTCTTTTAGACTCTTAAAGAAACTCAGGCGGAAAAATCGTAGATTCACCCCTGACAAGATGAGGTTTGATTCACAAAAAGGTTTTCTTGCTGTTAGCAAGCTCCACAAGTGTGTTGTTGTGCCATGACCGTACGTGATGTTACCAAAATCCACATCAAATGAAAATGGCAAGAAGCTCACGAAATTAATGGGGCTAAGAAATTAAGAGTTTGAGATAGAGTGACCGATAAATGAACTGTCTAGGGTAACATCAGCATCAATCAGAGGGAGACCATCTGGGGTAGTTTCAAACTGAAAATCAGGCATGCCATCAAGGGAGCTGGGGCCTCTGGATTCGACAAAGATGATGTGAAAGCCTTTGTGATGTTGTAGTTTTGCTACTTTGAGCTTGGGAGTTATGTGACTCGAGCTAGCAGGGCCGGTATGGCAGCACTCGTTTGGTTTTGAAAGAGAGCCCATATCTCTCACTCTCTTATAGTCTCTTCAACATTTTGTGAGTTAGAAATCTCACATCACGATTCTAGGAATTGCTTTGATTTTTTTCTTTCCATTATTCAAAATCTCAAATCACACATTTGGGTGACATTTTTCTCTTTTCTTCCAAATTAAAATCTAAGAACTCGTTATAGGAAGAGTGCTTTCTATTCATCAACTCTTCGACAGAGCTTTCGCTCGAATTATAATTAGATATCAGCTTAATTATTTAATTAAATTAGAGACATTTCACATGAATGATTAGCAGTTAAGAATTGAGATTCATAGCTACGATTTTTATAGTGACAAATTGCTTTCATATATCTTCTTTTTTTGTTTTTTCTCGAATTAACTTGTGCTTCTTTTCTCTTGTATCACATACATATGAATTATGGAAGTGACAACAGAAACACACTTGATGGTTTGTGCCAAATAAAGCAGCTTAAAATAAAGAACCAAACGGGTATCCATATATATTGCTTGTAACGGAAGGTATAGGAGAAAATACATGGTAGTATTAATGACCCTTATACAAGTATTCTGTAATAAAAAGTAAAAATGGCATAAGGAAATAGTAGAGTACGGTATAATCACCACACCAAACGATAATACACCCAGCAAACTAGATGAAGTCTGCCATAACATGAAACATTAGATGGTATGATCATCATCATTCAAGGACTAGTAGTTGAGTGGGAGGGAATAGTTGGCAGTGTGGGCTTAGTCAGATCAGGAAAATGGGGAAAAGATGGCAATTCAGGCAGTTTTGGTTTTTCAAATTTTGGCAGTTCAGGTTTTGGGAATTCGGGAAGCTTAGGCAACTCCGGCTTGGGAAGCTCGGGAAATTCAGGCTTCGGAAGCTCAGGCAGTTTTGGTATTTCAAATTTTGGCAGTTCAGGTATTGGGAATTCGGGTAGCTTAGGCAACTCCGGCTTGGGAAGCTCGGGAAATTCAGGCTTCGGAAGCTCAGGCAATGTTACCTCCAAGAGTTGGCGTGCCTCTACTAGAATTGTCTGGCTGATTATCAATGACATGCTCATGACCACTATAAGTGGTGAAATGAAAAGTGGGAAGATATGATTGGCCATGGTTGTGGAGATGGCAATGGCTTCAAGGGAAGGGAGAGTTTTAGGCTTTAGCAAATCACAAGTGGTGTGAAGTGTGCTTTTTGCAGTGCTTTTCCGTGAGAAAACCGTTGGGTTTTTATAGATGTGGGAGGTGGAGAATAGGGAGGTTTTGGAGGGCGAGTTGGCAGGACATTTTGTATGTTGGCAGTTCAACTTCTCACCAGTTATGCTTACTTACACTTCAACAACATAATCAGGTTTCAAAGACACCCTTTGGAAGAAAGAAAAAACAAAGTGGTAAAAGCTGGTGCATCTAGATTGATTAGCTGGCATTTCCATTTTACCCCAGAACCAGCTAGAGATTGATTCAAAAAAAAGGTTCAGGTTACCCGGACAATTTGTAAATCACCGGTCAACTCAGGTTAATTATTTTTATTAAAATGAGTAAGTCACTTTATTTAACCAAATTCATCCATCATTCATGGGAATGGAAATCAAGGGCCGTTTTTAGGATGGGTTATTTGGGATTTTGCCAAATTTATGTGTTCATTGTAACCATGTCATGCATTAAATGCATGTTAGCGCGAAAATAAACCATGAGAACAAGGTGGCTAGTCTTTTGCATGTTCTTTTATTACACTTGCTTCATGATTTGGACTAGAAAATTTACTCTCATGTGTGGCTAGGGAAACATGGTAAACTTTATATTTCCGACGTGTTTGAGATTGGAGTGATAATTATAGTTTAAAGTATTTTTTGTTTTAAAATATATTAAAATGATATTTTTTTATTTTTAAAAAATTATTTTTAAGATTATCACATTAAAACAATTTAAAAAAATAAAAACAAAATAATTTTTAATAAAAACAAAATTAAATTTTTAAAAAAAAAACATTACTACATTCGCGCTTCCTTACGCGGCCTACATCTCAAAGTCCATCCGAATATAGGCAGACTACTGCTAGAGATGTACCTCTGCAGAAGCCTCCTCTGCATATTGCTTTGGAGAAACGAGTAACTTTGACAGTAAGTTTACATCTACAGGGATGAACTAAAATAATCAACTTAACCATCTCTTACTTATCGATGCCATCAGAGACATGCAGAAAACACAAATATCTATCATCCATCAGAATCTGGAACTTGAAAGCTCTTATGCCAAATTAATAAACAATACTGCTTTATCAGCTATGAAATGTAGTGTCATACAACATGTTACAGATTATGACATCAAATGTGACTATAATTACAACAGCACTTATATTACTTGGTAGTTAATCCCAGGAGTTCGAGGGAATAACGTTATTTTTCTGACTGTCTTCACATGCATGTATAAACAAAGCACAAAATGAACGAAGACTTGACGATGACGACAACAAAAACAACAACAAACTACACGGATAAATCAGCAGCACAGTTTCAGAACCAAAATGCTCGGTCTTTTACTGCTACTTTCCCACTTTTGTCCTTCATGTTGTTTTCCTTGTACAGTGTCCACTTCTCAAATGAACAGTCAACGAAGTCGTAATAGCCACCATGAATATTGAGCTCTCCATTCCTCACTTTTTCTTCTACCCAAGGATAACTGAGGAGGTTTACCAATGAACAATTGACTGATTCCTGTAGGAAACAGCATCAGGAAGAAATCATTCGGCATAATTATGGTTCGATTATTTAGACCACCTCTCATCAAACTATATTCTTCTCTGCCCACTGGTTAGCAGCAGTCTTGAATTCATTATTTATTAAGACGGATTTTTTTGTGGCATTGAGGCCCAAAACTTTCAATATTAAACAGGACGAGAAATGGGATTGGAGAAAAAATGGTTGCCTTTTCAAAGTAGGGCTGTCCACTACACAAGTTCATTGTATAGCACAACGATAAAGCAGGACGGTAAAAAAGGACCAATCTAAACCCAATCCAGCAACAAACATGCGGTTACTATACTTTTCGCTCCATTTCTCAGATGATAGCCATGAATTTCAAAACATTAAGTTGGCCAACGTCAGCTATTTTATGAAAGATGCGAACAAAAACAATCAGAGGGAGACCAATATCTGGGGTAGTTTCAAACTGAAAATCAGGCATGCCATCAAGGGAGCTGGGGCCTCTGGATTCGACAAAGATGATGTGAAAGCCTTTGTGATGTAGTAGTTTTGCTACTTTGAGCTTGGGAGTTATGCCACTCGAGCTAGCAGGGCCGGTATGGCAGCACTCGTTTGGTTTTGAAAGAGAGCCCATATCTCTCACTCTCTTATAGTCTCTTGCACATTTTGTGAGTTAGAAATCTCACATCACGATTCTAGGAATTGCTTTGATTTTTTTCTTTCCATTATTCAAAATCTCAAATCACACATTTGGGTGACATTTTTCTCTTTTCTTCCAAATAAAATCTAAGATCTCATCATAGGAAGAGTGATTCTATTCATCAACTCTTCGAATTAAGAGCTTTCGCTCGAATTATAATTAGATATCAGCTTAATTATTTAATTAAGGCTCGAATTATCTTCGATTTGATTAAGGAAAAGTCATCTATGTTGAGATTAATTAGTACGTTCAATTTGCCTTCAGATTAAGGCCTGATGGTTTGTGCCAAATTAAGCAGCTTAAAATAAAGAACCAAACGAGTATCCATATATTACTTGTAACGGAAGGTATAGTAGAAAATACATGGTAGCAATGATCCTTATACAAGTATTCTGTAATAAATAGTAAAAATGGCATAAAGAAATAGTAGAGTACGGTATAATCACCACACCAAACGATAAAACACCCAGCAAACTAGATGAAGTCTGCCATAACGTGAAACATTCGATGGAATGATCATCATCATTCAAGGACTAGTAGTTGAGGGGGAGGGGTTGATGTCCTTGGGAATAGTTGGCAGTGTGGGCTTAGTAAGATCAGTAAAGTGGGGAAAAGGTGGCAATTCAGGCAGTTTTGGTATTTCAAATTTTGGCAGTTCAGGTATTGGGAATTCGGGTAGCTTAGGCAACTCCGGCTTGGGAAGCTCGGGAAATTCAGGCTTCGGAAGCTCGGGCAATGTTACCTCCAAGAGTTGGCGTGCCTCTACCAGAATTGTCTGGCTGATTATCAATGACATGCTCATGACCACTATAAGTGGTGAAATGAAAAGTGGGAAGATATGATTGGCCATGGTTGTGGAGATGGCAATGGCTTCAAGGGAAGGGAGAGTTTTAGGCTTTAGCAAATCACAAGTGGTGTGGAGTGTGCTTTTTGCAGTGCTTTTCCGTGAGAAAACCTTTGGGTTCTTATAGATGTGGGAGGTGGAGAATAGGGAGGTTTTGGAGGGCGATTTGGCAGGACATTTTGGATTTTGGTAGTTCAACTTCTCACCAGTTATGCTAATTACTTGCACTTCTACAACATAATCAGCTTTCAAAGATACCCTTTGGAGGAAAGAAAAAAAAAAACAGAGAAGTAAAAGCTATTGCATCTAGATTGATTAGCTGGCACTTCCATTTTACTCCAGAACCAGCAAGAGATTGATTCAAATAAGAGTTCTGGTTACCGGGTCAACTCGTATATCACCCGATCAACTCAGGTTAATTATTTTTATTAAAATGAAGTCACTTTATTTAACAACTACGCATGTGCATTAGGGGGCTCATCAAACCAAATTCATCCATCATTCATGGGAATTCAAATCAAGGGCCGTTTTTAGGATGGGTTATTTGGGATTTTGCCAAATTCATGTGTTAATTGTAACCATATCATGCATTAAATGTTTGCGCGAAAAGAAACCATAAGAACATGGTGGCTAGTCTTTTGTATGTTCTTTTATTACACTTGCTTCATGATTTGGCTGGAATATCTACTCTGCATATTGCTTTCGAGAAACTAGTAACTTTGACAGTAAGTTTACATCCACAGGACGAACGAAAAGTTTAACTAATCAGCTTTGTTAAAGAATCATTTCAACCCAATAACTTAAATTGATAGATAAAGTCTCAAAATATAATTTATATTATTCTCTAAAAAACTTAACCATGTCTTACTTATCCATGCCATCAGACATGCAGAAAACACAAATATCATCCATCAGAATCTGGAACTTGAAAGCTCTTATGCCAAATTAATAAACAATACTGCTTTATCAGCTATGAAATGTAGTGTCATACAACATGTTACAGATTATGACATCAAATGTGACTATAATTACAACAGCACTTATATTACTTGGTAGTTAATCCCAGGAGTTCGAGGGAATAACGTTATTTTTCTGACTGTCTTCACATGGATGTATAAACAAAGCACAAAATGCACAAAGACTTGACGATGACGACAACAAAAACAACAACAAATTATACGGATAAATCAGCAGCACAGTTTCAGAACCAAAATGCTCGGTCTTTTACTGCTACTTTCCCACTTTTGTCCTTCATGTTGTTTTCCTTGTACAGTGTCCATTTCTCAAATGAACAGTCAACAAAGTCGTAATAGCCACCATGAATATTGAGTTCTCCATTCCTCACTTTTTCTTCTACCCAAGGGTAACTGAGGAGGTTTACCAATGAACAATTGACTGATTCCTGTAGGAAATAACATCAAGAAGAAATCATTCAGCATAATTATGGTTCGATTATTTAGACCACCTCTCATCAAACTATATTCTTCTCTACCTACTGGTTAGCAGCAGTCCTGAATTCATTATTTATTAAGACGAAATTTTTTGTGGCTTTGAGGCCCAAAACTTTCAATATTAAACAGGAAAGGAAATGGGATTGGAGAAAAAATGGTTGCCTTTTCAAAGCAGGACGGTAAAAATGGACCAATCTAAACCCAATCCAGCAACAAACATTCGGTTACTATACTTTTCGCTCCATTTCTCAGATGATAGCCATGAATTTCAAAAACATCAAGTTGGCCAACGTCAGCTATTTTATGAAAGATACGAACAAAAACAAATTAACAGAAAAAAGACAAATGAAAGAGAGAACTGGTTAGAGCAAGCAAGAATAGGACGTCAGATCTATGAAGTTCATGCTCAGAATGAAACAAAAATGCTCAAAAATAAATAAATAAATAAATAAGAATCCTAGGAACAGGGGTTTGTTCTCAATGCTTGAAGTAGAAACAAAAAGATAACTAGGAATATGCAGACATGCATGCTGGATGAAAGCAAGAAACATGGCCTTTTAAATTTCATAAAACATAATTACCTTCTCACAATGTTTGCACTGCTGATCAAAGTTCAGAAGATGAGCGGCAGCTTTTGTTTTTACTCTTGCATTCATCCCCACAGAAACCCAACTTCCAATGAGGCTACTGAAAATAGATAAAAAAAAAAAAAGAGGGAGTTAAAATAGAGGATAAACATAAAGTCACACCTTCACAAGGATGATATTTGATGATTGCAAAAACAGATATCATCTTCACTGGACCTTGGTTCTACATCATCATGCATGCTCATTAGGGCACGGATGCCTCCACAACGACTGTGACCGATTACTAAAATGTTTTCAACCTGCAAAAGGATTCATTTATGATTTGTCAAAAAAAAAAAAAGATAAATCCAGGAGAGTCCAGAAGCATTAGTTTCCATATTGTTTCATATCTAGAGCCCGGTGTAGAGCACATTGATTCTTAGATATAACACTTCCCAAAATCTACTGGTCATGATGAAAAAGCTTGTCATTATGAGTCATAAGAGATCTTCATTAGTTTACAGTCTGGTGTCCCCTGCTTACAATCCAGTTTTGACAATATGTATATACACATTTTATAAACCCACAAATTCAAAGGAAAGGAAGAAAAGAAAGAACCCTAGAGTTGTAGGCATGTATAACTCACTTTAAGAGAATTTACAGCAAACTCTAAGGCCGCATTTGTTTCAGACGGTCCATTCTGCATAAACAGAGTCGATGATCACACAAAAAGGACAGATGCTGGTAAAAATATTTTAGGCTATCATTTAAGTGTTCACTCCATGGCATCGATGCTTCAGATAAAAACACAGACATGAAGTTAGGACATGCTCACGCAACGCATCATATACCTCATATGGTGGCACCATGTTTGCAACATTTCGAACAACAAATGCTTCACCAGGCTGGAACCCTAGGATGGATGAAGGGCAAACCCTTGAGTCTGCACAAGCAATCACCATAAACTGCACTTGAATTTGTTAGATTATGTGTACTACTATTTTTCCGATTGTTCAGCAGCAAAATTGCAGTAAAAGCCAAACAAGATGCTAAGATGCATCCATAATATGTATAGTATACTTCAAAAACTAGAAAGACCATTATTACCTTTGGTGCTTGTCCCTTGGCAAGCTTTTCATAGTGTTCCAAGTCTTTCCTGCTCAAAAATTATCTCAATTAGAGGGCATGATAAGTTTCAGTAAAACTAAATCATGTCAGGCCAAAGTCTTCACTGCTTACATGTATTTATGCTTCTTAAAGCTCAAAAACCGTTGTTTCATCTCATTGAATAAATCAACATGTTCAACTCCCGCCATGCGCTCCGACTTGTCACTTTTAAGTTCCTTAGTCACTCCAGCAGGCTCCCTGGAAGCCTGTAATTTCAAATCTGAATTTGTCCTGAAAACATTGCAAACCATTGTAGAAGAATAAGCAAATATGCCGCCACCTAATCAAGTACATGGCAGATAACTTGTATCGAAACAAAGACATGCTTATCTTTGTCTCTTAAGCTCAATTCCAAAGGTTGCTGGTAGGAGTCATTGCATAAACTATACACTCTCCTATAAATAAAATGGATGATTAAAAAGACTAAAACAAATCATCAGAAAATCACCCACCAGGTAGTAACATCCTCAACATCACTAGATAAATCATTCACGGGAAAAAAAAATCCTCGGTATTTTAACTAAGGGATAATAGAGTATACAAAAAATGACATGCCAATTTCTGTTTTTAACTCAAAAAAAAAATTAAACGGCTAATTACGTTGCACTATACTATATTGAGTTTTATATTTTTTTTTTCTAAGTACTGGAAGAATAATACTTTTTATAAAAACAACCACATGCATCCACCCGCAACTTTAACTGGCCATTTTGAAGATCCCTATAAAGTCTGCTGTGGCTAGTGTTTGATCCCAGATATTCTAAGTTCAAATTGTGATCACATAAAGATTGATTACAAATCAATTCAGCTGAATAAGTTAAAATAGCAACTAGCAACAATCAAAATTAAAACTCGAGCTAATTCTTGATTTAGCAACAGAAATTAAACAACAATAAGGAAATAAAATAAATTCAAAAGGAGCACCTTTTTACAAAACCAAAGAAAGTAACACCAACTTACTTCAAATTAGCCCCACACAATCTCAACTGGGTTTGCTCAATTCCTCCTGAATTTTCCTTGGAACCAAGGACCTGCGACAAGAAAAGCAAATAAACACGAAACCAACAAAAAAAAACTATGTAAAACATCTCTAAATATATACACAGAGAGAAAAGGGAAAAGTTTACATTTTGGGTTCTCAGGACTGAAGCTTTAGAGGGATCCAATGAAGGGTTAGATGCAGGGATTGAAGAGGAATTGGACAAAGGTTGCTTTGAAAGAGAGAAAGATGATAATGGGACAGCCATTGGAGAGACAGAGAAAGGTAAAGTTTGTGCTTTTGGATGGAGAGAAATGATGATGATTTAAGACAAGTAGACATAGGTGAGAATTAATGAATTAGAGGGGAGGTGGGGTTGATGTGTTGGTGGAAGAACAAGAAAGAAACACTTGTTTTTGTCTCCAAGAAAGACGGAGAAACCTATGTAAAGATCCAACCGTGTTTGTGTTGCATGGAGTTTCCAACTAGGCAGGTACTGGCTGGTACTTGATTCCGACATCAAACAGGTTTTTTTTTTATAATTATTTTGATGTATTAATATAAAAAAAATTATTTTAATATATTTTTAAATAAAATTTTATTTTAAAAAATAATTTACACCACTACAATGTTAAATACATTCTAATAACATGCTCATTTATAACTCACTAAATTAAATTAAATTAATAAAATTTTGAAACCATAATGAATATCACGAAATTTAAAATATATATATATATAAATAAATTAGAAACCAACCCCATTATTTACTATATTAAAAAAGAAAAACCAATATATTTTTATTTGTTATATTAAAGAGGGGAAATCAATATTAATACTAATATTTTTTCAAAATAATCATCTACTTATCTATTTTTTTAAAGATCTTGCAAAGAATAAAATAAAGATAATGAGATATTATTAAAAAAACAAAATTAATTAAATTCTATTTTTTAAAATATATTAATTTAAATTTTTTATTAATTAAATTAAAATTGCACTATTACACTAATAAAATTGGTTATAAGCCTCAGAGGTAATAAAACAAATAGGAAAGGAAGCTAAGGTAGGAAGGGAAAAAAAAAGGAAAACAAGGGAATGAAATGACTTTTTTCATGTTGTTAGCTTTTTTCTCTCCTTTTTATTTATTTTTTACATTTTGTTTAAAAATATTTAATATATAATAGATTATCTAGAAAAATCAAGATTTAAAATCCGATTCGATCACCTTAGTATATTGTCATACTAGTATATCATATTAGTATATTGTCATCATGAAAATAATAATAATATCAATAAATATTATTCATAATTAATATTAAAGATGAATACGAGTGAGGGATCAATATATTAAATGTTATATAATTTGAATTTGGATTTACAGTAATGGTAATGTGTTGTTGTTTTCTATTTTTTTTTTAATTCTATTTCGTGCAAATGCTTACCTCTACCTAATCTATATATTTGAATAGAATAGATTTTGCTTTTTTTAGGTATTTTTTTTATTCTTCCCGGGTATTCACATTCTTTTAAAGGGTGAGACTAATCTTGTTCAAGGTTTGTGACTGCTCTTTTTATTAAGTGTATTTCTAGAAATCGAACTTGTATTCTTACCCTTATAAGGATATAATAATATTTGTTTTTAGATATTTAATATAATTTATATGAGAATAAAGATTCTAATGTATTAAAAACATTCTACAATCAAAAGAAACTATTATGATTATAATATAACAGGCACACATATCAAGGTACTAAAAATTTATTTTTAAGATTCTCAATGTAAATGCAAGCAATTTAAAAGGAAAAATGGATTAATGGCTACCATGCCTTATTTATTATTTATGTCATACTCTAATGTTGAGATATATTTCTATCCATATTTACTTAGCAGCAAGGAGATATGGATTCTCATTAAAAGGATATCTCAAAAATGAATAATTGTAAAAGGAAAAAGCATTAACATTTACTTTTTTAATTTTGAAAATTGTGAACATATATAAAAATTGAGTTCTTAATAGTTTCAATTACCGGATTAATTCGAGTCATCGAGTGAGTGGATTACAAGATAAATTCAAGTTAATTATTTTTATTAAAATTATAATATATTTTTTTGACCTGGCTTAGGTCAGTGATACAAGAATTCTATGAAAAAAACTAAACATCTTTTCTAGTTATTTTTATTTCTCCTTTCATTTTAAGAATTTTATTCCTTTTTTCATTCAGTATTATTAAACTCATCTAATTTTTTTATTTGAAGAAACTATTTTTTTAATTTTCTATTCAATATTAATAGAGATTTCTAGTTTTTTATATAAAAAGTTGTAATGGTTTTTGACAAGTGAGACTTGAATTAATAAAAATAAAATATTTTGAGTGTCTTTCTATAATTATAGTCTTTTTTTTTTTTGAAATTTTTAACTTATAATAAAACTTGTAATCTTTTATTTCTGGTGATGTTAGTTGATATTAAAGCTACATTAGTTGGTATTTTAATAGTTAATTATTACGTGTTGTTCAATTGAAGAAGTCATGTCCTACAAACTTAATGTATCATATGTTTATTTTGGAGGAGAATAATTTTTAAATAAAATTGAAATTTAAAGATGAGTTCTTTTAAATTCAAAAGGCCCAATGCAAGATTTTTTAGGAAAACAAATTTATTAGCTATTTTTTTCTCTTCTTTTGAGTTTATAAACTTTTATTTTATTTTTTCTTATTCAATATTATTAGGTTTGTTTAGTTTTCCTATTTGAAATGAAATAGTTTTCTCCTATTTTTATTTTTCTATTTAATATTGATAGAATGTTTTACTTTTTAATATATATAAAGTTGTGATGGCTTTTTGGTAATTAAAACTATGATGAAAAAAATTGTTTATTTTAATCATTTGAGTGTCTCCTCATTGTTATAATATTCTTGAGAGTTTTGACTTGTAACAATTCTCATTATTTTTTATTTTTAACTATGTCATTTAGACTTTGACTTTCAAGTTTTTTAAATCAACTCGCCAAGTCATACTAAATTTAACAATTATAATTTATACTGTGATTGTACTACGAATCAGAGTATTTTTTATATTATGGTAGATATTTTTTTAAAAGTGTTTTTTATTTGAAATATATTAAAATAATTTTTTATTTTTAATATTAATATATAAAAATAAGTTAAAAACACCCAAAAAAATAATTTAAAGCTTTTAAAAAAACATTAAAAAAAAAGTATAACTAAACCTCACAAACAAACATGCTACTATGAATGATAGATCACCCCTTTTAACCTTAAGGCTAGAATGCCTTTGCTTTTTATTGTACATGTACACAATTAACAAATCTAAAAACCTCACTTGGGAAAGAGAGTCCTTCTTTCTCCACCCATGTAACAGAACAGTCCTTCTATTTAGATATCTTAATTTAATTTTACCACATCATCACTTGAATTAACTAGTTATTTGACTTAGGTCTCAGGTTAAATAATTTTATTTTCTAGCAAAATAATAAATATATAAGTTTTTCAACATGTTTTTTCATAAAAAAAATCTCAATAAAAAATTAAAAACTTCATGCATACGTTAAATTAAATTAAATAAAAAATTATCAGTGCCAATAAATGAAAAAAAAGGCATTAATGATAAATAAAGACTAAACTTGAAAAATAAATAGATAAATATAGATCAAGATATTTGATCTTACAACACGAGCTATGTATCCAATTGTGTTTAATAATTATGTTTCTTTGAGTAAATTCTTTTTTTAATCAAAGATTATTTGAGCTAGAAAATGTAAAAAAAAAAAAATTCATTGACGATAACTAAAGATTAAATTTTTAAAATAAAACAAATATAGATTAAGATATTTGATATCGTAACACGGTTCATATATCAAATTATGTCTAATAACTTTGGTTTTTAGAATGAATTGTTTATTTAAACAAACGATAATATAAACAAGCAAACACACAAAAAAAAATTAATAAAATCAAAGAAAACAATATTGTCTGAGGCTACACATATTAAAAAAAAATCTTATAATTTTATGTGAAAAACAAGTAAATAATAAGTGATATTTAACCAAAAACTAAATTAAAAATTCGAGAAATAGAAGTGGTTATAGATATCTAATCTTGTAATACGGGCTATGGACTTTATTGACAAAAAAATAGAAAAAATAAAGTTTTGGACCAAAATGAGATTGTCAAAAAAATTAAGGACCAAAAGTTTATAATTTAAAAAGTATAACAACCAAAGTGTACTTTTTGATAGGATTTTGAAAAGGCCATCTATTTTCATTGCTTTTTTCAATCCGATCCTCCATCTTTCAACCTTGTTCTTGGTCAAAAAATTTAAATAAATTTTCTTTAAATTTAGCTCTGAAATGATGCAACCATTTTAGTATAATATAAATCTTTATAT
Source organism: Populus deltoides (assembly GCA_015852605.2). NCBI lineage: Eukaryota > Viridiplantae > Streptophyta > Magnoliopsida > Malpighiales > Salicaceae > Populus > Populus deltoides. The sequence goes on along the minus strand of CM027576.2, from coordinate 2,389,504 downwards.
TATTTTACCCACAAGTTTTAATATTTTCTATAATAACCACGATATGATCCAACAATTTCTCTTTTCCATCCTTAATACTGCTTGATGCCAAAATATTTTAGTATATTCTTGTATAATAAAGTTTATATCCAATATGTTATTATATCCCAAAGTATTTTGCTACGTGTCAAATCATTTCCTTTGATTTGAAAATAGTTTATCCACCTTTGATTTTTTTTTTTTTAATGTTTTTTTCTATTTGAGTTCCCTCTTTCACTTGAGATTTGAAAATATTAATGTGGTCGGGATCAACTGACACGTAGCAAAGGTGGGTCCCTCTCGTATATATAAAACAAAATGAAACAGTGGAAATTCGAAAATGAATATTGTTTCTTTTTTCTTTTTTCTTTCAAATTCTATCACCTATTTTATTATATGAATTATTTTATTTTATTTCTTAATAAATACGTTAGTTAGGGACTGCCATATGTCAATTGATCCTGTTCATGTTATTATTTTCAAAGTTGGTTGTCGAAGAGAACTTCAATTAAAAAAAAATAATTCAAATATAAGACATTCAAATAGATAGAATAAAAAGTTAAGTATCAAACAAAATAAAAATAAAAAATCGAACACTCAAATTACAAAATATAAAAACAAATTGAGAGCAATTAGATTTTTAATGAAAAATCAGAGATAGAGCCTAAAAGATTAGGCCATGCTGAGTTAATTCTCCTTTGTACCTTAGGATTATTTTTGATATGATATTAATAATGTATATATCTCATCACTAATTCTAATTGTTTGGAAAAAGATATTCTGTATGACAAATTATAATCTCAACTTTAGTGTATATATGTAAATTTATCCAAACATCTATATTAATAAAAACAAAATCACTTATTTTGAAGAAAAATAATTCTCATAATTAGGAATGCTATTCTCATGAAAATCTTGTTTTATTATCCTTCTCCTTGTAAAATACTATTAGTTGTAATTATGTTTTTTTAAAATAAATCTATATTTTTTTTTTCTTTTAATATTTGGTTTATTGAAGATTAAGTTTCATAACTTATTGCAGCTTGAATTATAATTTCATGACTCATGTAAGGAGTTTGACAAGTTAAGTTTACTGGGAATTGAACTTCATAATTTATTTTAATTTGTATTTGATAGGTTAGCCCGAGTTATCTCAAGTGATTTTTTATTCTTTTTAATTGAGATCTTTTAAATTTTATCATTTAATATTAGGTTGATTGAGAATTAAATTTTATATTTTATCATGATTTACTTTTTATTGGGTTATCTTAGTCTCATGATCCTAGTCGTGGGTTTGGCAAGTAAACTTGGGTTGACTTGAATAATTTTTTTATCATTTTTTTTCAACATTGAGTTTATTGAGAATTAAGTTTCATAATTTATTTTAATTTGATTTATATGGGGTTATCATAGTATCATGACTTAAATTGTAAATTTGACAGGTCAATCCGATACGTTATTGTCTCGATGTTTAAAAAAAATAACATTTTGAATTAAACTATGTTTTACCTATCGTTTTGGATTGCTTTTAGACTTATCAAGTTAATTGAGATATATCAAAATAACCCATACCTACTAGAAAGACATTAGCAATACTAAATATTAAATTTCATCTACCTTGTAATGTAATGTAGTACATGCAAATAATCTAGTAATACCATAAATGGCTTATTCCTGTACTTACCAAAATCATCAATCATCACCCTCGTTTTTTCTTAAATTGATTGTAATACCCTCCACTGAACTCTCTTTTCATCCCTAATTTTTTATATATAAAAAAACACAATATACGATGGACCTTTAGAAGCTAAGATTACTTATCAATTCATTAAGTGACCAAAATACCATTTATACAAAATGGCAAAAACCAACAAATAACTTCAAATTAGTCCCTAACCTATAATTTTTTTTCTTGATTGGATCCTTAACTTGAACTTTTTACATCTCTAATGTATCTAGAAATCTTCATTTTAATCTTGCTATCAACAAATATACCTATCATTGTTTATTGGTTAGGGATCCAAATGAAAAAAAAGAGAGAGAGGAAGCTAATGACATCAAAGGACATGTGTCAAAGCAAATTCAATTGGGAATTTTTGAATATGGTGGGACTAATTTATTAAAAATAACTAAGATTAGAGACTCAATTGAGAAATGGGTTATAAGTATGGGACAAGTATGAGGTTACCCAAAACCAATCATCTCTCCGGTCTTATCTAACCTTACCTTAATCTTAGGACTATAATTACAATTACAAAAATAATTGAAAGGCATAACAAAAATCCTTTGGACTCCCTCGCGGTGCCTTGGTCACCTAAACAATGAGCTTTATTTATTTATTTTTTAGTTCTTTATGAGATAGATAACTTAACATAAATGAAATTTAAAAATAACAAAGATGTAATTTAATGTGATAAAATTTTAAAAATGTTAATTTTATAAAAAAAAGAGTCGAGAGGAAAAAAAACTTGTGTCAACCTTGGATATTTTAACCAATTCATTACTCACGACATGAGATCAGAATAAAAAAATAAAAACTTTCAAAAGAAGAACTTGACAAAAAAAATTAAATTTAAATATGAAAAAATTAAAAAACAAAATTTAAATTAACTTGATCAATCCATACTCGAGATAACCCAACACAAATAAAAGTAAAACAAATCATAAAATTTAAGGTTTAATAATATAAAACTCAAAAATAAAATTAAAAAAATAATAAAAACTATTTAATTTTGCACAAATAATTATCAACTTCTTTCATTAAATACACTAGTAAAGTTTTTATTTCATATTTAAAATTTTATTTCGTTCATCAAAGAAAACCTTAATGAAACCCCCCCTCTCTCTCTCTCTCTCTCTCTCTCTCTCTCTCTCTCTCTATATATATATATATATATATATATATATATATATATATATATAAAAAGTTAAAATTAATTTTTGATATGCATGCAATGGAGAGGAGGCGCTAGATCTAGTCAAGCCTATAGGCTATTGAGGTAAGCTAGATGTTAAGCCTTTTGAGAGGCCCATTATCTATCTAGGCTACACAATTTCTCTCTGGTACATGGACTATCAATGCCTGAATTTTAATGCAATCAACGGCACTGCAAAGCGGAACAACTGCTTATTTATTTATTTTTTTTATAAATATATCATAATATTTTTTTATTTTTAAAAAATAATTTTTAATATTATCACATTAAAATATTTAAAAATATAAAAAATAATTTTAAACAAATGCTATTTGAAATACAATTTCAAATGATAATCTTTTTACCTGAAGAAATCCATGTCTATTTTTCTACACTTACTTTAAATTAAAATTATAAAATCCAATCTAACCAATTATAAAATCCAATCTAACCTATAACTCGATTCAAGTTTTAGGTTATAAATGAAGTATATTAATTCAGGTTAATTTAGATTAATTAAAATAATATTATTTATTTTTTTAAAAAATAAAAGTAATAATAATTTAAATTTTCAATTAAAAAGTCAAACGAGTTTTGATGGGGAATGTTCAACTCCCACCAAATGTTTTTTAAACTCAAACCAAACGTAAACCAGGTTTGTAACAGTCTTTGCAGTCCTTAACATTTATCTCTAGGTTTAAACTTTAAATTGACCACATCATTTCTCAATTTTAATGACCATTATACCCTTCTACACTCTCACTTCCACATCCCTTGACCTTCTTTTTACTCTTTGAAGGATTTTGCACCAATCCGGGCTTTACAACTCAACCAGAAAAAGCGAGATAAAAAAAATTAATCCTTAATATTAATCTACCCATGTATTGAAAACAAAAACATCATAGGAGGCAAACACAGGTTTATCAAATAACTACCCTCATTTCCTCCAAAAATAACCATAACACCCTCCGATAATCTCACTTTTCCCCTCCTCTGAGCTCCCTTACAAAGCACCATTACAAGCTAAGATTACCTTACTGGATAATGTAAAATGACCAAAATACCTCCCGTTCAAAATGATAAGAAACCACATCACAAAATGCAGCTGGGGACTGATATGTCAATCTATATTTAAGGCCTAGACTGATTTATATTGAAAAAACAAAAAAAGTTGCTGCCCTATTAAAAAACTCAGATTTACCTAGTGAAACTCAACTTTAATAATGTTATTTTGATTTTTCTTTTAATTTTAAATTTTTTAAAATTAATCTGAATGGACCGTTTTAATCCATGATTTGTGACTCGGCCTTCTTCTAGGGAGGTCTCAAGGTCGGGTTTTTCTATAACTTTGACCGTAGCTGTCTCAACACTTTTTAATGACCAACATAACCCTCTTTTAAGTCCCCGTTTAACAAACAGAAACACCAATTTTCCCTCCTTATATGACCAAAACACCCCTCAACAATCAACCATTCCTATTCCCCTTCAACACCACAAACACGTGGACATATGCGAAATGACCAAACCAACCCCTCCTCAAATCCCTTAAGGCAGAAAATTTACGTAGTTCCTTAAAAACTTCCAGTTCTTTTTCGTCAACTCAAAAATCCAACTTGTTCTCCTTCTCGCCCTCTAAAATAACAGACCAATAAATTTGTAGAGAGAGAAATAAAAAGAAATGGACGGGAGCAGCAGCGGAGGAAACGGTTACAGAGTAGAAGCAGAACGGTGGTTATCTATATCAGAGAAACTCTTAGCCGCACGTGACTTGCACGGGGCTAAGAGCTTTGCGATCCGATCCCGAGAATCCGACCCGAGACTCTATCAATTCGCCAACCAAATCGTCGCCGTTGCCGACACTCTTCTTGCCGGAGAGTTATGCGTCGAGAACAACCACTACTATGATTACTATACGATTCTCCAACTTGGTCGGTTTACTCAGGATCTCGAACTCATTGCGAATCAGTATCGGAAACTCGCCTTATTGCTCAATCCGACGAGTAATAGGCTGCTCTTTGCTGATCAGGCGTTCGAGCTTGTGTCGGAGGCTTGGCTCGTTCTTTCCAATCCTGCTAAGAAGGCAATGTATGATCATGAGTTGCAACCGAGTCAGCTCGGTCTCCTTGTGACTCAGCAACTGCCACCTCCACCATTTCATCAGCAAGCGCCGTATGCTCCAGAGCCGATTCGGCCCGTCCCGCTGTTCACAACGCCGAGGATGCCCGAGTCTTCTATTCGGTTTCCCACTCAGCCCGAACCCGTGGATTCACCTCGGCCGCAAACTCAGCAAAGAAACCACACGGAGCCAACTTGGCGACAACCTCAGCAGAAGCCAGCTGAGCCAACCCATCAGCCTACCTCGCTGAAGGCCGCTACTGAGCAAATTAAGCAATCAACTCCTCAGCAGAAGCCAACTGAGCCAACTCAGCAACCTACCCCGCTGAAGGCCGCTGCTGAGCCAACTAAGCAGCCTACCCTGCTGAAGACCGCTACCGAGCCACCTAAGCAGTCAACTCCGTCTAAGACTCCCAAGGAGCCAAATTGGCCAGAAGTTGTGATTGGGCTAACTCGATCAGCTCCAAAGCGGAGTGTCACTGGTTCGACCCGGCGAGTGACTAAGCCCAAAGCTCCCACCACCGCTGCTGTCATTGAGACAACGCATGTAACTCAGTCAGCTAGGAAGACGAGTGCGAGTGAGCCAGAGGCACCGAGTTTCTGGACTGCGTGTCCTTATTGTTATATACTGTATGAGTATCCAAAAGCTTACGAGGAGTGTATTCTGAGGTGCCAAAGTTGTAGGAGGGCATTTCATGCTGTCATGGTACCAGCACCGCCGGTGACTGGTAAAGATGCATGTTTTTGCTGCTGGGGATTTTTTCCATTGGGATTTTCTGGTAATAATGAGAAAGGAGCTAATGGGTTTGGTAGTAATTGGTCGCCATTTTCGGCAATGTTTGCCACTCCATTCCAAGCTGGTGATGCTGTTGATAGTGGTGGTAAAATGTATAATAAATCGAAGCAAAAAGTGATATATAAAGATGATGTGTATATAGATATCTCTGACCCAAGTGAAGAGGAGTCCGATTCTGGTGATGAGTGGGGTAGAAATACGAGAAAGAAGGCAAAAAATGCCAAGGGGAAAGGAACTCTCGATAAAAAAGTGAAGAAATTGCCTAATGAAAGACTGAAGGAGGCGGGGGCAGGGACAGGAAATATTCAAAATTTGGATAGTGATGGCAGGGGTAGCGTGCCAGAGGAGGTTGTGGGAAAAGGGGAAGGGAGTAGCGCGAAGAAGAAGGCTGCAAAAGATCTGGGGAGGTTAGATTTGAATGTGATGTTTAGCAATGATGTGGATGAGGCTGCGCCTGGACCAAGTCAAAGGAATGGGCCTGGGAATGAGGAGGAGGATAATATTGAAGGGATTGGGTTTTTTGAGGGTCTAGATGAGTTTTTGAGTACCTTGCCCATACTTTCGGTTGTAGGGGATGAAATGGTGAAGGCTACTTAGTGATGTAAGGCCCTTCGTTTTTGTTTTTACCTTGCTGTTGTAGCTGTTTATTGCAATGTTGTAGCTTGATCATGTAGAGTTATTGGCATTTTGTCTGCACAACTACTTTGTAGTTGAAATCTAATATTTGTTTTGCAGGCATTGTTGTTTTTTCTGCATGATGTTTGCAGAATTGCCTTCTTGTTGAAATCTAATCTTATTTCAGTTGATTCTAGTTCCTTCTTGACTATCTGGAATGGTTTATTTCTTCTGTCTAGACTTTGATGTTGGTGAGGGTTTGGTGGTCGCAAGTAGCAGTGCTAAAATATTCAGTTCAATGAATGACTGAGGTCTGTCATCACTGAACCTTGCATATTCTTTATCTGTCGCGGAAATTTTTTTCATATGTGCGTGACATTTTTTTGGTCGCTGTTTTGCTGCACTTTTATTTCTTTGCTTCCATTAAGTTTTCTGAATAAGTTTGCTTGATGCATATGTTTTTTCATCTCTGATTGATAGGTTGCTTTTTCTAGATTTTCGATCGTTACTCTTCTCTATAGTTGAGTGATGAAAATAAGGAAATAACCAGAGGAGATATTGTAGTCTTTAATGTCCACTTTCCCTCCCTTTGTTATAGTTCTAGATTATAAACGAAAGGCAGTAACTTAAATGATAAGATGTGCTGCAGTGTTGTAAAGGTGAAAGGCGCTACAAGGCGCCAAGCCTGGAGCGCCTTGTAAAATGCCCGAGGCTCTCGCCTGAATGAACCAAGACGATATGCTATAAATTAAAAAAAATAATAATATTATATTATGTAAATTTAAAATATATATTTTCCCAAATAAGATAGAAAATATAAAATACGATAACATAGCCATGTAAGGTTATATTTTTCATCCTTAAAACAAAATACAATAATTTAAAATAATAAGTAGTTAAATAAATTAAAAAGCAAAATAGACCAAAACATAAATTAGTTAAAAAAAAAATTCAACAGAAAACGAACTTCAAGCAGGTGCTAGCCTTAACGCATTGCACCCCCTTACAACGTGCTCGCCTAGCGGCGCTTCATTGTAATCCAACGCCTTAGGCTAATAAAGGTGTTGGGGCCTCACCTGGAGTGTCTCTTGACAACACTGATATGCTGTTCAGGTTTCCATGAAATTTAAGAGAGAGGTTGTCACAGATGCAACTTACTGTGCCATACATATGCTCAGTGTTTGCGTGTAAGCCAAAATAAAAAATCAATATCAAAACATACTGGAGAAGCGTATGTGGACAACATGGTTAAAATGGTTAGGGATACTACTTATGACACTTTCAAGGTTATCAGAGAAGCATGTTTTAAGAACCAGGGAGTTTATTAGGCATTTCAGAGCTAGACAATTTCATTATAAAATGGAATAAAGCCTCTACAGTTTTTCAGGATTTTTTTCCAAAGATCTTATATGATTTCATGTTGTTGAAAAGTGTGTTGTTGAAGTTGCTAAACTGATTGAAGCGCTTGCACTCCTGGTCCTGCAATAACAGATGCAGTCTGCAGCCCTATTAGCTTCATTCCAGGCCACAAACCTTGCATTACCTCTGTGCTAGGCTTATCCCTTACTTTCTCTTGGATATGCCTAGTTGTTGACAGCTCTGCTCTTGTGGACTTGTTGAAGTGTTGCCTTTTGTTCTAGCTTTGCTGCATCTCTTTCTATCGTTCCATGATTAATATTGCATTAAAGTCCTGCCCAGGATCTTAATCTTCATTCTGAAGCATGTAGGTTGACCAGCTCCTCAACTGTATATAATACTCGAGGAATATTTTGTGAGATGGAAATGAGTTACCGAAATGTGATGTGGTCATGCAACCTTTATTTTGTGAGCAGTGACGTTGGACTCATTTGAGCTGCTCAGGTACCATAATCATTATTGTCTATTTGTGACAGTTAATTTCTTTGAAATGTAGTTTCTGAGCCATTAATCCATGTTGTTATTCGTAGCCTCATTCAGTTTTATCCTTCCCATTTTGTGACTGCTCGAATCCCTTTACCAATTTTTTTTTGGTGCTACTCAACAAGCAGCTTGTTTATGTTCTGCTACTCACCGAATTTCATATATGTTCATTTATATCATTGCATGTTGACCATATCCTTCATTTTTTGCATGCCCTGCTCATGATCTGGTCTAGATATTAGCAAACTATTCACAGAGTAGTGATAATGGTTTCCCCCATCCCCCAACTTCTTTTATGTGAGAGGTATGATCCAGCCTGTCATCAGTACTACTTTTTTATACAGGGTAACAACAGCTTCCATGCCCGGTTGCAAATTTTATTGACTGATCCATTGTGTTTTTGTCACACACACACTCCTACGTACAAAGGATGATCTATCCTTCCTGGTTCAGGCCTTCAGGGCAATAACAACAATTCCATTGATTCAATCCACACCTTTTTGTTATATATTGGGTCCATAGGTAGACGGGCACAACATATTCTTTCAGTTGCATGCATATTTTAGCTTCCTAGCTTGGTTCTCTTTATTTAATGGCTTGCCACCATGAAATGTCTTGCTGCATGATTAGCTGCTAGAGATGAAGAAAGTCTTACAGTGGACTGGAGGAACTTGTTAAATAACAGGGAGTTCCTTCCACTGTATGTAAAAGTGCAATGATGGGTTCCATGACTCTTCGATCTGTTGGCCTTGCAATGATTCTTCTTGTGTCTGCATCTCTCCATGCTCTTGCTTAGTGCCCGCAGCAGCAGCAATTCTAGTGCATAGAAGTAAAATGTCTGTCTACATACATGTTACTAGCATCCCCATCTTTCTCTTAATCATTTTACATGCTCTTCAAAGATTGTGCAGTGGATGGGAAAATTTGTGTTTCAAATTAATTTTAACCAAATATCAATGTGACTTGATACCTTTTCTTGCTAAATTAATTTTGTCATGTTCTGTGGGCGTAGGGTGCCATGACTGCGATTTGTGAAGAGCAGGGTTTCATGCCTTGTATTGAAGTGTCGAAGGTACTATTTGTTCAGGTTTGACATGCATAGTTAGCAATGCTTTAAACGATTTTGGACCACCATGATGGTCGACAGCCACTGCTATAAATCACTGTCAAACAGGAAAATTTGTGAGTTGAATTTTATGATGCTCGACCTTGAAGCTGTAAATCGGGCATTCTTATGAGCTTTTATCAAATATAATAATACCTTTGCTCTTGGGAGAAAATTTTAAATTTCGGCTATTGGATTTTATTTTTTTCAAGACACAGGGCCCTTGTATGGTGGTGCGATTCCAGCATGGTGGAAATGCTTTTCGCTACGATCGGAACCGGTGATCATTTGCACGACAGAGAGACTGATGAGGCCATTTCAGGTATAAGAAGAAGGGTTTTCAGCTTAGACAATGGATTAATTTGTATTATTCGTCGAGTTGTTCAGACACAAACGAGTTTGGACCACGATGATGCTCCACCACAACCACCTTCAATTCTTTAAAGATTTTCTCTCGTGTGGTCGCTAGTCAGTTCCTTGAATAAAAAGGAATTTTATTTTAGTTTTTATTTTATTTTCAATCAAGCTCTTTTATAGCCTAATTAGAGAAAATCAGACTTTAAATTATAGTAAAAATTCAACATTTAGAGACAATGGACTAAAATATGAAAAGTGAACCTAACACTTATTTCAGCTGACTTCTTCTTCTTCTTCTTCTTCTTTTCATATTTTAACCTTTTCTTCTTCTTTTCAATCAATCCCTTCTATAGCTTGACACTGATTAGTCCTTGAATTAGAAAGATAATAAAGAAACTCCTTGAAAATGACAAGGAAAAAGAAAGTGATCGTTTCACTGATTATGTGAAAAATGTTGATTTTGATGTTAAAAGGTTTATATTTAATGAGAAAAGTTTTATTTTTGTGTTTTTTGATATTTATCTTGCCTGAAATTATAGATATGAGTTCAAGAGATTTCATTAATTCATATTAATTTTTAGTTTTTTCAGTTATTTCATATCATAAATGGATTTATTTTGATTTTTAAAGTGTTCTTCAAGAAAATATGATTGATAGATTTTTGAATTCTAAAATTATTCAACTCAATGGATCTGGGATTCCAAGTCATTTATGGCAACAACTACTTGTCATGTGTTTATTAGCCCGTATTAATACATGTTTAATATGAAAAAAACATGAATATTTAATTAACATAATATATCAACATCCCAAATATTATTATAATAATATTTTTAAAAAAGTCTAAGTTTTGATCTTGATATAGGTATGATTACGACTGGATTGGGTCTTCTTCAAACAAAAAGGTGATGTGATATAAGCACAATATTTTTTTATCGGAGAGTATAATAATTTACGTACCTTTTCATTTTAAGTGACAAATATTTAATGAATAACTTATTTAAAAACTATTAAATACCTTTTTTGATAGAATCTACTTTTTGAACACACGTGGAATAATTTAAAAATCAATCGTTCAAGTGATGCTAGCTGGTTCATCCATACCTACGTACGTGGACCTAGCAGAGGTATGGATAGATAACCATTAAATTTTTTTTTTTAATATGATAATTACTAGAATTTTATATAATTATTAATTTTACAACTTATAAAATTAGTTAAAATACATGTAAATTAGTTTATATATAAATATTAATAAAAAAAAATAAAAGTACGAATAGAATAGGTTCCCATGGAGCATAACATAAAGCTGGAAGAAAATTCCTTGTTTTTCGATGCTTTTTGTTGACTCAATATATACATGTAACATCGTTTTGCAGGCTCGACGATTTTGTAGCCTTACTGTGGAACTTGGTTTCTTGCCTTACTGGGAAGCTTGCAGGTTCCATCTATATGTTTTCAGTGTTGTTTAAAAATATTTACAAAATAATTAGATAATATTTTAAAAACCCAATAAACTTGGGATCAAAACCAAAATACTAGTATTCATACTAAAACATATAATTAAAAATATATTCGAACAAAATCAATAAAATATACTTACTTGTTGAAGAACTTAACGTATAATCAATTTAAAATTTGTTGTTGTTGTCGATAATCAATAATTTGTTATTAAAACTTTATTTACTTTGTGTAAAATGATTAATTTCAAGAAGCCTTACAAGATTCCAACAATATTATTTTTTATTTATATGTACTTCTAAACAGGTCCGACAACGGACGAATTCCTCCATTATAAAAAAAAAAATCTCTCTAAAAAAACTAAACTTATGCTTAGAGGTAAATAAAGAGCAAAATTAAACTTGAAAAGTAGAAGAACTAAACTGAAATTTAGGTGAAGAAAAGTGTAAAAAAAATTAGTTTTGTACTTTATAATTTGAGATTTTGATGTGTGAAAGCTAGCTTAAAAACATCTCTAATTCGCAAACTAAAAAAAAATACATGTTACTACCATTGAAAACTAATATACTGAAAAGGGTCCAACTAAAAATTAACTTTTTTTATTTAAAAAAACATATAAATTTGACTTAATAAAATTACAATTATAAATTAAAATAAATATTTATCAAAGATATTTGAAAGCACAGGGACACAATATCTAAATAAATTGTGTTATTATTACTAGAAAGTAAGGATTAAATGGGTCAAATAAATACTAATGTTAGGGCATTTAAATTCAAAACACATTTTCTTGCCTTTGGATTGTGATTCCCGTCATCTTTAGAAGGAATCCCATTCCTTGCTTTCAAGAGAATGCAATGCCTTTGGAAATGTTAGATTCCTGATAGCGAAGGAGCTCTAGGATTCTCTACCAAAGAGGTAAAGGATTAAAATAAATGTTATTATCGCAAGCATTATACTAATTCTTTTCAAATATATATTGTGTTTTAACCATATTTATTCATTCATTAATTTAAGATTAAAAACAAATTAAGCTGTTTACTCATTTTTTTGGGAACGAAATTTAGTTACTCATGAATAACAATAAAGAGAGCAATTTTAAACTTAAAATATTAGTTATAAATGAAGAAAAATACAATAATACTTATTCTTTCGTCTCTCTAACTTGAGGATTGAAACGTAAAAAAAATAAATAAAAATATAAAAATCTCTTAAGATTATAGACAAGAAAAAATTTAGAGGATAAAAAAAAAAGGAGGATAATTATAGTAGAAAAAAATAAATTAATCATCGTTATTAATAAGTATTACGTTTCTAATGATATAAGATAAAATTTAATTTTTGTAAATTAATTTGTTATATTTCTAAATTGTTTTAATATATTAATATTAAAAATATTTTTTAAAAATTAAAAAATATTATTTTAATATATTTTTAAATAAAAAAATATTTTAAAAAATAATTCTACCATATCTCAATAAAACAATAGATATTTTTACAGTGTACCTTTTTTTTTCCCTTACATTTTCTTTTTATTCAAATTTCTTTCCACTTTTATTGGAGCAAGATAAGTTTTTCTTAATTTTCCATATATAGGCGAATTCTTTTGAGTGGTCACTGGGCATTTGCTTTTCTTCAATTAATTTTGTGGTTTGATTTTCTTTAACCAAAGATCCCTTCTTGGTTTCTTGCGATTAAGATCCACTGCTGTACATTAATGTAACTCCAGATCTTCAGTTGATATTTTTTCCTTCTGAAAGGACTTCTCTGGTAAGGAAGTGATCCCGATTTCTTTATTTTGTATCATCACTCTCTCTTCTCCTTCTTCCTTCTCTGTTCATGTATTCAAATACATGTGTGCATACATGTCATTCAAAAAAAAAAATTGATTTCCTGGTAAATATACTTGTTGAGTATGTATGGTGCATGCTTTTTCTCATTCAATGTAAGGGGTTTTGATTTTTTTGTCTGTAAACATCGGTATTGTCCTCTATTAGTGAGCTTATAACACTAGGTCTATGGTTTTTGTACCCTGTCTCTCTCCTCCTCTTAGGGATTCTATTTTGATCAGTGTGTGATGAATTATCTTGGTTGATTTTGCATGAACGGTTAGTTGGATTTTTGTTTCTTTTACCTGGGGAAGATGACTCGAAGGAAAATCCAGATCAAGAAGATAGACGACACGATCGCAAGACAAGTTACTTTCTCAAAGAGGAGAAGAGGGCTTTTCAAGAAAGCTTATGAACTCTCAACTCTATGTGATGCTGAGATTGCTCTCATGGTGTTTTCTGCATCTGGCAAGCTTTATGAGTACTCAAACTCAAGGTTCTTCTCTTTATCATTATCTTATTATTTTCATCTTCATTTTCTCATCTCAATTGAAAAAAAGAAGAGAATGGTTGTAATACATGTACAATAGAACCTCTCGATATCTGTGAGCAAAATGATATTTTTTCAAGGGAAGAGGAGAGGGGAGTGCTTTAGGGAGAAATTGGTACTGATGAGATGAAGGCTTTGATGCTAGTTGCTGCCAATTGTTGCATGTTCAAACCCTTTGTCAAGGACTATTACCATTAACACATCCACTTATGGTTCCTCTCACTGCTACACTTGAACATGGGTGGAGAAATTTCAAGCTAGCTAATATCTTCTCTTTGTAGTTGATTCTTTAGCTCAATTGCTATATGAAACTTTAAAAATTTATGGTCCAATGTCGTAATTGTTTATATACATACATACATACATACATACATACATACACACATACACACATACATATATACACTATGTAATTATTCTGCCAGTAGAGAGTCTAGAGACCAAAGCCACTGATATCATTAAGCTGTTTTTGCCATTTTCTATGCACCTAGAAACCACAACTTACTATAAGGACGTGCTCATAAAATTTAGGGCATAGGCTACTGGGTTAGGTAAGCCCTTCATTTTGCAGAAAATTCAAGGTCAAATTCTGAAACTTCAATGCCCCTAAGCTAATATAGTACCACCTATATGTATTCTTTGACAAAGAGCATTGATTACATCTGCCTATAATGATGAACTAGAGTTCTGGAACCCGTGCTACGATTGCGTTTTGAAAAAAAGCAAGAGGAACCCAATATCCTGTAAGACACGAACCGTATAAAAATTCCCGTTAATAATAAATAAAAAAATATATGATACTTGGAAGGGGAGGGAAAAAAAAATAGTTGATCACTCGATTGTGGACATCACCCACAATCAAAAAAGCTTGCTAGTTGGTTTAAACTCAATTGCAAAAGGATGCAAGACAACATTGAAAGAAGTTGCATGGTTCGCCAATGCAATGTTATGTAAAAGCAAACTGAACAAAACACAATGAAATGAGTATTCGTTTATATTCAATCAATCAATTCTATTTAATTAAAGAAAAACTATTTTGAGAAAATATATTTTAAAAGAACAAAACATAAAAAGACCCAGATAACCCAATCAAATAAAAATACAAAGGATGTAAAAAGCATATACAAAGTCAATGAGCTTACTTTCCAATAAAATAAAAATAGAAGGATAAAATCTAAAATAGCAACCCCTAGCGAACATCCCTAATTTGGAGTTAATTTTTCAAATTGGAATCCGTGAAATTGCAAAATAGGGTTGACTAAGAAGTTTAAATTCAAATCAACTCAACGTTGAAAGATAAATTGGGTGTAAAAAAAAACGAACTAAAAAATTTAACAAAGAAAAAAAACAATTAAAAAAATAAGGATAAAATCTAATAGGAAAAAAAATGATCGAGAGTGAAATTTCCAAAAAAGTTTCACTATAACAGACGACATAAATAACAATTAAAAGACCGAGGAATCAATAAGAAAACTTTTAAAAATCAAATGAGGATGAAATTGAAACAAACTTCAATTTTCATAAGTTATTTCAAATAAAAGAAATATTAACAAAAAAAATCAATGACTAAATAAAAAACAAAGAGAAGTAAAAAAAAATCAAACGAGGAAAAAATTGAAGCAAATTTTGATTTTTACAATTTACTTGAAATAAAACAAATATTAACCAAAAGATCAGGAAAAAGAACGAAAACATAGAGAAGCTAAGGGGCTGATTTGAAAATTACAGGGTAGGGTGCAAGAATCGAGGGAGAGAAAGGACAAAAAAAGAAATGTTCGCAGAAGCCAAACCAGAGTTTCATTTTCTACACACGCCACCTTAACAAAGAGGAGACACCGAGATGAATCTAATGACATCCTAGAATGATGTTTTTAGTAGTCGGAATCAACCGCACGCGCTGTCCAAAGATGATAGGGTGGTTGATGCCTTGATGCGTGCCCAGCACGCGCTAATTTTTTTATTGTTTTTTAAGAAATGGAGTTTTAATCATAAAATGTTGAGTCCATCTAGCATTTGGTAACAACTAAGTGAATAAAATAATAATGAAACAACTAAGATAAAAGTATATATAAGTTATTTTAAAAAGACAAATTACCAATTAGTTCTAGTTATGTGGTAAACTCTTAAGATCTATAAATTTATTTTTATAGTTTATCTTTCAAGAAAATTTATATTTATTAAAAAAATTACCATTTGAAAAACAAATTACTTAATAAAACTTGTTGGGAAGTGTTTTCTAAGATGAAAAAGGACATAATTTTTTTTTAATCTATTTTTAGAATTTTATATGAAAATATAATAAGACATAAACTTACCTTAAAGAGAAATCTGAAAACTGAACTAATTGGTCTAACAAAAATATTATAGAACTTATTGGCCATTTATCTTTCAAAAATAAACTTGTCGGTGTTTATCCCAACAATCAATCAATTTCAATAAACATTTCCCCTTAATATGTAGTTTTTCTTCAAAACAGAGAATGCATTTCCATTCTGCAAAAAAAAAAAAAAAAAATAGTAATTCACATTTAGTATGAAAATTAAAGTTTTAACTTGATTTTTAGTATCTGATTAATGAATTATTTGGTTTAGCACACATGCAAAGTTAGAATTTGGAGTAAGGGTGCAAAGAATTACTCTAATAACCACTGAATCGAAAATGAATTTGAAATAATTACAAAATAGCCCATGTAAAGGATAATTTCGTAGACTATGAATAGTTGAAAAATCTAAGGGGAAAATTGCCCCTTTCTCATGCATGCATATATGTCCACCCTTGGATCGGTTTGGAAAATCCAGAAATAATTTCACATTTTGTATAAAATTTAGAACTAAACTTTCAAGTTAAATATAAAGATATGGAAAATGTACTAATAAATAATTTATCTTAAAAAAGTATAAGACATGACATTTTTCTTGTTATTTTAAGCTACTCTTTTCTTTTCTTTTTGGTGAGGTCAACAAGTATAGTTAATGAACATTTCATACTTGCTTGCAAGGATGGATTAGGGTTTGTTACTGTTAGATCAAGTTACCACTGTAAGCTTCTTGTAGGATTTGTTATTGATGTTGCATCCAATATTAGGGTTTACTCAATATTTGACACTTGAGATAAATTTCACATTACCATTCGAGATTTTCTGATGCTAGTTGTTTAGGTTTGCCTTTAGAAGATTCATCAATTACGCATGGATCATAACTAGCTAGGAGGCATCTTGTAGATGATCTTGTACTTTGTTGTCCAGCCATGCTTTCTGCCTGTTGTGTAATTAGTCTGTGGTCTGGTAGAGTTAATAGTTGACTTGTAGAGTTGGTGCGGCTGGTTTTGGTAGATACAATTTCTGCTTGCTTTTGATTAGTCAGTCTCAGTTTCCTCTCCCTGGTAATTATCTGGTAAAGTGAAGGTGCTTTTCTTTTTGCTGGTCTTATCATGACCATGGATTCCCCTCTCCTCCCTTGACTTCATATGGAAGCTGGTCTTATCATGACCATGGATTCCCCTCTCCTCCCTTGACTTCATATGGAATTCTTACTTCTTGTTTTCTGCTGTTTGTGGGGTTTTTTTGTGTATCTTGGCCAGCCTCCGTTTCTAGCTTCATCTGTAGGGTATTTTGCTATTGATATTTGTTGTTGTTGTGTCTCCAATCTCGGATTCTTTTGCTGTCCTTTGGCTCCTGGAACGATCATTCTTACGTTTGTGTAGATGCTGCTGTTTGGTCTGTGTTAAGTTATCTCTCTTGCTTTGCTTTATCTAACTTGACTAGCTAACCTTTCTCTCCGCATCCTTAATTTTCTATGGTCGCAATTCTAGTTAAATCGTGTCTTTCATGCAATCTTCGTTGCTGTTGACACTATGTCTAGTCTTCTTCATTTTCTATTTGGACTTTGTTTTCCCTTTTGGATTTTCCAAGTTTTTGGCTAGCCCTTCTTTCTAGGGTTGGTAGTTTGCTGTTGTAAAATATATAGGAGCAACAATTTTTTTCCACCCTTTCCTCTTGGTGAGCCTTTTTGTCACTATGCTTACAAAATCAATAAATAATAATGAAAAAAGGAAAAATATTGATGATCACCCTGCCTTAACCATTATGAGTCTATGACTCCTTCAAGCCAGGGTGTTTCCCTTGGCTTGTGCATCATCTGAGATTTTATTTACAAGAGATAGTTACCTTTCAATTGATATTTTTCTATTTATTATTGTAAAAAGAACATACTTATAATTAGAAATAATTAGAAAAGAGAGGGTATTTTCTAAAATAACACCTGGAACAGTCCAAGTAGCTAGCAATTAATTTTTCTAACAATAAATAGCTAGTTTTTGCCTAATCTTCATAATCAATAATTCAAGAAATGACTTGGCCTGCCTTTTGTTCTTTAAGCATGGGGCAAGTGATTGAAAAGCGCAATCTACATCCAAAGAACATCGACATGTTCGGTCAACCATCTCTTGAGCTGCAGGTAATTAGTTTTCATATTTTAGCTTACCAAGTTTTTGAATTTGTACCCATATGAAGATTGCTCTTCATATCAGAGGAAGAAATGAATAAAGGGTAAACAACAATTCTTTTCTTTTTTGCTTGCTGACCCACGGTGGATTGAATAATAAGTGCATGACTAGATTTTATTATAACTAGTTTTTCTTTGTTTTCTCATTATTTTCCTAGCAGGTTGAATTAGTTCTTTGACATGGTATCAGAGTCTTGATGACCAAGCGGTCACGAGTTTAAATCTCACCATCTCTATTTATTTGTTAAAAATTAAGCACAAGGTAGTGTGGATTTATTCAAATTTCAAGTCTAAATGATTTTCGCTTGAGGGGGTGTGTTAGAGAATAATATAAATTTCAAGCCTAACAACATAAGCATTTTGGGTGAATTGGTTATCTTACACTAGCTTTTCTTTCACTCAAATATGTCTGTTTTTATTGTTGAAGAGATGTATAATTTGTTTTGCTGCGTCTCTAATATGTCTGTTTTTATTGTTGAAGAGATGTATAATTTGTTTTGCTGCGTCTCTAACATATGTTGACTTAGATCGTAAGTCTATTTGCTTGCTATAGTGTTTTTATAACAATCTAAGATAATAAGTGTGATTCATGCTCAAGTTCTTTATCCAAATCATGCCCTTATGACTTAGTCTCAGGACTTTGAAATAGGATGTGATATTGATTTTATAGTTTGAACTCGTAAAATGGATGATGGCTTGCAACTTTACGCTAGATAATCTGATTCAGAAACTTTGAACCAAGTTGAAGAAGGAGGAGATCTCATTTCAATAATCTAACATTATTAAATTCCATAAGATAGCATGTTTATGCATTAAATAAAGGCAATATTCTTTTATCCTTTTAGCCTGATGGTGCTGTGTATGCCACGCTGAACAAAGAAATAGCCGAGAAAACCCGTGAACTGAGGTAAACTTACATGACTAATACTTGCTGCCACAATAGATGAACATTCCTATTTGCAATGCTGAGACATATAATGATCCATTGATGACAGCCAGATGAGGGGAGAAGACCTACAAGGATTGAACTTGGAAGAACTACATAAATTAGAAAAATTAATTGAAACAAGCTTGTGCCGCGTCGTGGAAGAAAAGGTTTGTGTAGTCTTTTCTTGTCTTGATTCAGGAGATATGTATGCTGAAAACTCTTTACAATACCTAACACATGTTTCAACTTCTATTTGCTCCAGGGGGGTAAAATTATAAATGAGATCAATACTCTCAAGAACGAGGTCACATTCCTTACTTCAAACATTTTCAGGATATTCATGCAAAAATTCATAAAAATTATAAATTAAGATTCAAAACTTAATCATGAATCAATAAAATCAAACACGGCCATGTATATGGTGAGCATAAACTGATATTATTACCATACTTTCTTGGATTATCAAATGATTACCATGGTCACTGTCTATTCAATTTCATATTAGTTTTGGTTAATTTGTAGGGGGTGCAATTAGTAGAAGAGAACCGGCGATTGAAGCAGCAAGTGAGACTACGAGATCTCTTACGAATTTTCAGTCCCTTCTTGTCACACACTCTCAATTTTGAGCTCAGTTTTTATTTGGCAGGTGATGAATTTATCAGCAGGCCAAAGGCATTTGCTCGAACCAGACAAGTCATCAGATTCTCTGGTGACCAATACCAGGAGCATGAGCTCAGCTGATCCTTGTCGGGACTGTGACAGCCCTTGCGCGTTTCTTACACTAGGGTTGGCTTGTCACACTCATTTTCATGCAAATATTTTCTGTTTTCATTCACTAGTTCTTACAACCATCATATATGGGCACCAAGCAATAAATCATATTTAATCTCATTTTTTCTTGCGGTTTCACGACTCATTCAAACACATTATAACTACATAAATCCAAACAACTTCGAACTGATAATGACATAGTAGTTTATTTACTTGCTATTTTCTAGGTTATTCTTGCCAGTTAATCTCTATCGTCCTGGTTCCTGGTAGTGTTAATTTTTATATAATGCAACTCCAAAATTCTTGCAGGTTACCTTTTCGTGATTGAATCGGAAAGATGGAGGCTCATCCAGCAAAAGTATTTTTAGCTTGATCTAAATAAATAATAAAAAAGAACATTTAATTTTAACGTATGTACCAATACTGAACAGAGAATCCCCTTCATTGTGGTCTTCTTCTTCTTTAAATCGACTGTAAAGAATCCTTGAATTAATTTACACATTAATCCTGTAAACGATCTTAAAGCGTTCATTTTACGCTAGTTTATTAAACTTATAAAAAAATAATTAATCCATATAAGTTTTTATTGGTAAAACAAAATCATTATCTAAAATATTATGTTAAATATATCTTTTATTTCTTATTTATTCTAGCTGTAAAAATGTTTTAATCTAGTTTCCACGCATCAAAACTATATAATTGGAGTTGAATGGGCGATATCTTTGATGACATTTAATTCTATTAGCGCCTAAAAACGAAATCAAAAGCTTCAAAAGGCCCAAATTTACAGGTTTTGCATGGACTAGCATACTTTTGTACTTGAAAGAAAAATTTGCAAGCTTGTTTTTTAGTTTTTTTTTTCAATAATGAGCGCACTTTTATTAAAATAATGTTAGGGTAATTTTTTTTTAACATGTATTAACATAATATTTTTTAAAAAATTATTTTTGATATTAGTATATTAAAATAATTTAAAAACACTAAAAAAATTAACTTAAAATAAAAAATTAAATTTTAATAAAAAGCAAGTACCTGTAATTTCAAATTATCAACAGCACAAACCATTTTAAAAGAAGAAACTAGCTCCCATGAAAATAAATAATAATAATAATAATAATAATAAAAGAAGAAGGAGACAATCTAGCATATTCAAATGGGTTTAGACTACAAAAAACCCATATAAAAACAATCCAAAAAAATTACATCACTGGCTACCCCCATAAGAAAGCCAATTTATAAGAAATATAAGTAGCCCAAATTATGCTTTAACAAGTAACGACCCAAGCACAAAGTGTCCAATTGGTAAGAAAGATTCAAAAGGATCCAGTTCCTTTCCATTTCTAGAGCATTAGCCATGCCCACCATAACCAGAATAGGTGCGGAAGTCACCATCCACCCTCTTCCATCTTGCAATGGTAAGCAAACAAAAGGTTGATATAGCGCTACAAGAATGTGTGGACCAAGCAAAAGTATGAATATACTCGGAGCATCACAAAAAGCTAGAAAACATTCTTTGGTTTTCATGCTTTTTGTTGATTCAATCAATAGATGCATCAGCGTTTTGCAGGCACCGTTGGTTTTTTAATGAGGGGAACGTTGCTTCTTGCAAAAGCATGAATAGACTAGGGTTCCCATGGAGCATAACATAAAGGTAGAAGAACATTCCTTGTATTTCCATGCTTTTTGTTGACTTTGCAGATGCACATGTAACCATAGTTTTCAGACCTGATCCGGTCTAAGACCCGAGTTTCGGGTTTTGATCGGGTCATCCGGGTCAATTTTTTTCAAAATCAAAACGATGTTATTTTAGTAAAAAAAAATTTAAAAGTCAACGGGTTGCAACCTGGTTTTTTATTGGGTCTTGTCTGGTCAACCGAGTCACCAGGTTAACCGGGTCACACTAGTTTTTTTCTTTCTCTATTTTTTCTTCAACCAGCCCGGTTCCAACCCCGGGTTGACCCGCTGGGCTAGGCCAAATTTCAAAACTATGCATCTAACATCGTTTTGCAGGCTCAACGGTTTTGTAGCTGGGTGGAACTTGGTTTCTTGCCTTATTTAGAAGGTTGTAGGTTCGATCTATATGTTTTCAGAAGAAGAAGAAGAAGAAACCGTTGAATTGTTTTGTCCCACAATTTGAAAGGTAATGGCATAATAGCCTTTCATCAATTAGATTCTTGGCCTTCGCTATTAATTTTTTTAATATAAAAAAAACATAAAAGCATTATTAATTTGTTTTCTAGCAATAAAAATATCTAATCACGATCTCAAAACCTAATGCATATTGAATGATATCTTTTTAGATATTGAGTTTGTGATATGTTGAATGATATATATTTTTAAAAATATTGAGACGATGATACATTGGATCGATCTGAGTCAACCATGGTTAACCTGTAAAATTCATAACCTGAGTGATGAGACCATGATAATCTTATAGAAAACAAATCAAAATAAACTATGAAACTTAATTCCCAATCAACTTAATGTCATAGGACAAAAATGAGAAAAAATATAAAAATAAAGTAAAAGAAGGACAACTTGAGTCAATCTGAGTAAACTTGTCAGACCTGTGACTCGAGTTATGAAAACAGGATAAACCTATAAAAAACAAAACTAAAAAAGATTCAGAGCCAGTTCCTAAACCAACAGAATGTTGAAGCGTAAGGTTGAAAAAAATCAATCTAAAAGAATGATAAATTAAAAAAAAAACTTGAGGCAACCCGGGTTAACCTGTAAAATCTACGACCAGGATCATGAAACCAAGATAACTCATTAGAAAAAAAATGAAAAAAATTACAAAATCCAATTCCCAACTAACAAAATGTTTTAGGATGAAATTGAGAAAAAAAATTAAAAAGAACTCTAAAAAGAAATGATCAAAGTCAACCTTCCAAACTTGTTGTCTAAGTCATGAGACCAGAAATACCCCATATAGAGAACAATTTGAAAAAATAATAATTAAGAAGCTTAATTCTCAATCAATTTAATACTGAAAGATGAGATTGAAAGTAATTAAATAAAAAAATAACCCAAAGAAAAAATAAATAGCAATAAAAAAAATAAAGACCAAAATTGACATAAAAGAAAATTGATGTAAAATGGCATGAAACCCAAGGTGAAGAGAGATAAAAAAGAGAGGAAGGGAAAACATGATGCTGATGACAGACTACCCAAAAGAAACGATCCAAGCCAACATGAGTTAACTTACCAAACCCACAACCCGAGTTATAAAATCAAGATTACCCCATACATAGCAAATAAAAAAAATAAAGCACAATCCCTAATCAATCTAATGTCGAATAATGATATTGTAAAAATAATTCAATAAGAAAAGGCCCAAAGAAAAAACAAATAGAAATCAAAAGAAAAAAAATTGACATAAGAGAAAATTGAAAAAGCATGACATGAAACACGATGTCAAGCGAGAAAAAAGAGAGTGGGAAGTTGATGACACACAACCTATAATCCGCCACGTGCCCCCTCAACCTATAGCCCTTGTTGAGATGATTCAAATAACATAGCAGAACACCACCTTTTGAGGTTGGAGAAGGACGCATATGCCTCAATTACATGGCAAATCTCCTTGTGATCGCGCATGCATTACATATGCAATCAATTCCCCCATTGCCCATTCAATTTCTTCTCTGATTTTGTTTCAGCTTCAAATTTGAAGGCTAAGGTTTTCTAAAACATTTCAAGATCCCTCAAGCCTTAATTATTTTAGATAAATAAAATTAATTTTTATTTTGTAAAATTATGCATCAATTGCTTGATATAATATTTTTTATCCCTATATCTAGGCAACAAAAAAAAACTATTAAATCTAATCATAAATAAACTCAATATAAAGGATTAAACTGAAAAAAAATCAATTCCTTATGCTTTAATTATTTTAAATAAATAAAATTTCATATAATTTTGTCAAACCATTACCAACTGAGCCACAAAGGTTTTTTTTTTGACACCGTAAAATCCCCCAACACAAGCATCCAAAAAACTCACCAAGTTTAATCATAAATAAATGCGACGGCAAAGGAAAAAAAATTGAGAAAACATGATGGAACACTATTAAAATCCATAATTTTTTTTTGTCTTGGTGAAAAATGAAAACGCCACACCCCTTAGTTTTACTAGTTGATTGGCCCACGCTATGCGATGGGTCAGAGCAAAAAGAATTTTAAATGCAGAAGAAAATGTCTAGGCATTGATGACGTTTCTCCTAAAACAAGAAACAAAATTTAACCAAGTAATTTGAATGATATTTGTATCTAATATTGTAATGGAAAAACATTTGAACTACCTAGGTTAACCTAGGCTCATTTGTGAAATTCATTTGGATAATCTTGAAAAAAAATTTGGAAAGCTCAATACCGAATTAATTCATTATTGAAGGATAAAATCGGTAAAAAAAATATTTAATTAAAAAACCTAAATGAACTCAGTCAACCAAGCAAACTCGCGAGCAAGTAATGCACATTATTAGATTCAATAATTTTTTTATCCCTAAGATTATTTTTCATTTAATATTACAACAATAAAGCGCATGATAATTTTTTTGTATGAAACATCTTTTGTAAAGTAAAAAAAAAACGTGATATGCACGTGGGACCGAGATAGAAAAGTAGATCATTAATAATAAAGGGTGAAATTGTATTATTTTAGGTTTGAATCAAATTTAAAAAAAAAATAGATCATCAATAACAAAGGATAAAATTATATATTTTTTTAAAAAGAATTGAGGGACTAAAAAAGAATTAAACAAAAAAAAGAAAAAGAAATAATATCTCAGATGTTGCGGATTAACCTATTAAACTTGTGACCTATCTCATGAACTTAATTGGATTCAATGATTTTTTAACCAAATATAAAATAAAAAAAAAAAGAGACTAAAAGAAGCCCAAGCACGTGGGTATGGTGGCCCAATGTGCCTGGGAATTAAAAAATAAATAGCCCAAACGCTTATGCCCTAGCCTACCTGTCTTTATTTTTTTTAATTTATTAGTCGTGTGGCTTTTTTTTTGAAAAAAAAAATAAAAGACGATATGTCTTTTGCTTTCTACAGAATCAAGTGACCAGAGATCTCTAAAAAAATAGGGCCTCAGTTTTTTTCTTTAAAATCAATTTTTGATCTGAAACACTTAAAAAACATTATAATAATCTATATAAAGCTATCCATGGTCATAAAAACCCAAAAATAGCAAAAGAACTTAAATTAACCTGAACAAAAAAATATTCATGCGGTCATATCTGTCTTCTTAGGCAAGGAGAAAGAAAAAAAACACCTAGGTAAAACTCCTCTCATGAAATAGAACCTATTCACATCGATTTCAACTATTTTTATGGTCGGAATCATCATTAACGACAATTTTTTTTTTTATACTGGAATTTGACTATCGCCTCTTTCTCTGTCTTATAAAATATATTATTTAAATATATTTTAAAAATAAAACACTTTGAAACGGAATATTTATCATATTTCAAAACATATACACACTACATACCTTTTGATAGAATCGACCTCTTGAACGTACATCCCTTTGGAATAATTTAGAAATCAAGGTTTTAAAGCGATGCTAGCTGGTTTATCTAAAGTTACTACATTCGGGGACCAAGCAAAGGTATGAATAGACTAGGGTTCCCATGGAGCATCACACAAAGCTAGAAGAAAATTCCTTGTTTTTCGATGCTTTTTGTTGATTCAATATATACATGTAACATCGTTTTGCAGGCACCGATGCTTTTGCAGCCGAGTGGAACGTGGCTTCTGGTTCGATCTTTATGCCTCGAGAACAAACAGATGTATCGTTTCACAATTATCCCTGAACTCCTTTTATGATTGCAATTAGGTCCTTATTTGTGCATTGATGCTAGATAAACCTGACAATCTCTTTACCTACCCCACTAATTGAAATCTTCACCTACCCCACTAAGTGTTACCAACCAGCCCCCGGCCTGACTAGATTGATGTAAAAAAGGAACAAAAACATTATGACATTAACATTCTCGTTTATTTAGTTAAAAAATTGGATTTTTTTTTAGGAAATCATGGAGAATTTAAACAAATTTACTATTTTAACATTAAAACTTATAATATCTAAATTTGAACGTATTAATATTTACCTTTTATTTAAATATTATCCACATAAAATTAGATATCAATACTGTCGAAAACTAATATATTGAAATGGATTCAACTAAAAATTTAAAAATATAAAATTAACTTGATAGAATTATAATTATAGAGTAAAATAATTATTTATTAAAGATTTCTAAATAATTGTTTTATTATTAGTAAAAATTAAAGATATATATTAGTCCAATAAATAATAATAATAATAATAATAATCATATTTAAGTCCAAAACATATTCCCTTGCCTTTAGATTGTAATTTTCATCACTCTAGAAGGGAATTGCATTCCTTATCTTCAGCTTTTCAGATTTTTCTTGGCATTGATTGATGAGAATGTGATATTTGTGTTCGGTTAAAATGAAAATTTCTTGTGTTTGTTTCATCTTTAAAAATTCATGAAAAAAATAAATAAATTTAATTACTATTTTAGCCTTTAAAATTCACAAAATCTAAATTCAAAAATATTAGTAATATTTGTCTTTTGTTTACACATCGTACAATAAAAGTACATGTTACTGTATTGAAAGCTAATATATTGAAATTGATGCAACTAAAAATTTATATTTTTGGCATATAAAAAATAAATTTGTTTTATAAGAAGACAATACAAATTTGACTTAATAAAATTATAACCATCAAGCACAATAAATATTAACTAAATATTTTTGAAGGCATAGAGACATAATATATAAATAAATTATGTTATTCTTAGTAAGAATTAATTAAGGATTATACCGTTTCAATAAATATTAATGATAGGATAATTTAAACTTAAAACACATTTTCTTGTCCTTGGATTGTGATTCTCATCATTTTAGAAGGAATCACATTCCTTGCTTTCAAGGGAATGTAATGCCTTAGGAAATGTTAGATTCTTTATAGCTGTAAAAAAAAAAAGAAAAACCATCTCAAAGTTAAAATTTAAGATTTGAAACTTTTAATTATAGGTTGTTAAAAAACCACTTCAAGGTCCTAATAACTTCTTAGGCGAGGTTTCAAGATATAATTTATATTATTCTCTAATACATCCTCTCATGTGAAAGTCTTTTTGGACTTGAAATTTGCATGAATTCATACTACATTATATTTAATTTTTATCAAATAAATAGGGATGGTGAGAATCAAACTCATGATTGTTTGGTCATCGAAGTTTTAATATCATGTTAAAGAACTATATCAACCTAAAATTTTAAATTGTCAAGTAAGACTTCAAGATATAATTCATATTATTTTAAAAAAAAACAACAACAAAGCTAGGATTTCTACTAAGAGGGTAAAAGATTTCTTTTAAAAATTGTTATCATCGCAAGCTTCATACTAATTCTTTTCAAATATTTATTACATTTCAACTATATATATTCATTAAATTAAGAATAAAAACAAAGTAAGTTGTTTTCTCTGTTTTTTTAAGGAAATTTAGTTAGTTATTATCTAACTCCAATAAATAACAATAAATATAAAATTTTTGAACTTTAGATACTAGTTATAAATTAAGAAAAATACAGATTTTAAAAATAAATCTGAAAATTAATTGCCCTCTCTCTCTCTCTCTCTATATATATATATATATATATATATATATATATTTTTTTTTGGATTACATGAGTAAGTTTAATCTATCATTCAATTATAGTAAATTAATTAAAGTAATGATTAAACATTGATATATAAGTTATTTCACACGTACTAGATTTTTCAAAATTAAATGTTAATTCAACTATATATATATATTTTTGGATTACATGAGTAAGTTTAATCTATCATTCAATTATAGTAAATTAATTAAAGTAATGATTAAACATTGGTATATAAGTTATTTCATACGTACTAGATTTTTCAAAATTAAATGTTAATTCGAACTATATATATATATATATATATATTTATATATATATATATTTTTGGATTACATGAGTAAGTTTAATCTATCATTCAATTATAGTAAATTAATTAAAGTAATGATTAAACATTGGTATATAAGTTATTTCATACGTACTAGATTTTTCAAAATTAAATGTTAATTCGAACTGTATAACTCATCAGTCGTCAACCTTAATTCAAAATCTTGTTAATTGACTCAATTGGCTTTATTAGACTGTAATAATATACTATGTGGCTCGATTGACTTAATACATGGGCTAGAGGATCATAGGAGGCAGATCATAGATTTAGCCCAAAAACAAATGGCAAGAACATTATATTATAATTATAAACTACAAATATATATATTTTTTAAATAAGCAAAATAGATGGACGTTTTAAAAGAGGCATGTCATTGTAGCTTTGGTTTTTATAGTTTTTGATGTTGATATTCTAATCATAAATCTTTATTTTTACAAAGTCTGAATTTTTAGAAGTTGAGAGAGGAGAGAAAAATTTACAGAAAAATAAAATAAAAAAGAAATCTATTGGCTAACCATAAAAAAACATTGATGGTGATGTCATCAATGGATTGATATTGAAAATGAAAGTTTAATAAAGGTGGCTTGAAATAAAAATTTAGAAAATTATGTTGATTTGATTTTGAGTTTTCATATTGATTAGATTATGTTGTGGGGTTAAAAATAAAATTGTAAATGTTTTTAATATATTTTTAAATAAAAATAAATTAAAATTTAGATTTTGAATATCTAAAAACTCCAACCTAGTTTTTAATCACCAGAAATGATCATTTTTTTTTATAGTCTATCCAATTTTTTTAAAAGTCGGACATACTAGCCTAAGCTCTCTCTCTGTTTTTTTTTTTCTTTTCAAAAGGTCAAGTGAGAAGATCTGGTGTTGTCAACCTAGACTTGCCTAGGTTTGACTCCCGTTGCCCCTTACTTGTTTTTAAAATTTCTTAATATTTTTAAATAAAAAAATTACGATAAAGTTTTTTAAAAAATCATATGATGGTAATGTATTTTTCGAATACTATTAAAAGCTTTTTATCTTAATGTTAACTAATACTTTATGAATAATATGCACAATGTTTTTTTTTTAATTTTTATTAAATATTGAATAAAAATAAAATATCTATTTTTTATTTTTTATTTTTTATTTTTCTCAAATTAATTATTCCCTTATTTCACATACAATTGCATAAAAATTACCAAGATATAGATTTTTAATTTTTTTTATTGAAACTTGCTTTTTAAATCATGATATTTTTTTAATTAAAAAGCTATGCTATATATATATAAAAGAAATGAGTCTTAACTGAAGAAACTTTTACTTTTGATAAAAACAATTATAAGAAAAAACTGGTTGTCTGACATAATTGTGTCTCAATATTTTTTTAGAAAAAATCATTTTCATATTAAAAAACATGGCCTCATGATAAATATTATATAAAAAAAATTAAGTAAAACAGATTATATAAAAAATATGTATAGTCTTAAAAATTAGTGTAAAAGTAACCTGGCCTCATGATAAATATTATATAAAAAAATTAAGTAAAACAGATTATGGACAATTACCAATTTTTTTGAGATAAAAAAAATTAAAATTAGAAAAACACTAGTTAATTATTGACTAAAATAGAAATAGTAGCATAATAACAAGAACAGTTAAGCTAATACAATACGAAATCATCTCACCTTTTTCTTGTCATTAAATCTTTGGAAACACAGAAGAGAAACATAAATCATTCTAAAAGTCTGAACTTTCCTCACACTTCATCTGGAACTCCATTGCTTCACATTATTAAGAGCTAGCCTAATTTTAATTATTCGTCCTAATCCCTTTTTTTTTTTTGGATAATCCTTATTGGGTGAGAATCATGTATAATTTACCTGTAAAAGAGCTGGCAGAAGCAGCTAATTAATTCAATCAACTGCAACGCAGTGTACGCTATTCAAATACCAGTGTATAATTAAGACCAGATAGAAGAACAAGAAATTACCCTCCTTGAGATTAATTAATCATGTTCCATGATTGCGAGTCGTTGTGGAAAACATAAAACTCCCTCGAAAGGATTTTAATCATCACAGAATTATCTTAGTAAAACAATCGCAGATGATGTGTATATACAGAAACAATTCGAAGTGACAATATCAGTCGGAGTTCGAAGCAATTCATTGATTTACCGAGAACCATCACAATCCAATTCTCATTATCACGAGTTGGAATTTTTTCAAAGCAATCAGAGCCTTGCATGATTGTTAATGCAAGCTAACTTGAACATTTATGTTAATTAAAAAAAAAGAGATTTTTCAAAACATTATCAGCCTGCTGCCCTCGAGTAGTTGCAGGTGAAAACCATGAAAGCCATATGGAAATCCAGATGTTGTTCCATACACGTACAGTAGCGTCTGGGAACCCTCGAAACTGAGTATTAAACGACGATGGGAAGAGTGGTAGACCACCAAAAGCAGTTGAAAACGTAATTTAGCATGACAATCATAATATTGAGTGTCTGTATATTAAATATGTAAAATTTACTCGTTTTTCTATGTATTATCTCCTCGTTTCTCGTAATTAAAAATAATTTATGATCATACCGTTGGGGAGGAGCCTACCTACTTCCAAGTTCCGAGAAAAGGGAACACATATGGGTTTTTATTGTTTGGACAGCCCCAAAAATAATGGAACAAATTAAAGGAGATTTTTGCTCTTCATTTACTGTTTTTTTATCTGTCAGAATTTTGAAATATATTTTCAGATAATTAATTTTATGAATCAAAACTAATTTTATTTTTCAATCAAATTTATATATATATAATTTGATTCTTATAACATCTCCTTTAATTACCATACTGAATTGCTAATTAAAGAAATAAATTTTGATTTTTTCAAATTCATGCTCAATTGATATATATTCACGAGAAATTTGTTTCTCATCTATTCTTTTTAAATTTGAAGGGAAATAATGTAGGGTGTGTAAACTTACTTAATTACCACTAGGGGTGAGAAAAAAATCAAAAAACTGATTAAATCGAAAAAATCATAAAAAAATAACCTAAAAAACCGAACTGTGAAAAAATCAATTAGAATTTTAAAAAAACCGACCGGTTCTGTTTGGTTTCGGTTTTATAAGTTTAAAATAAAAAAAACAAAACCGAACCGAATCCAAACTAAAAAAATCAGAAAAAACCAAGCCAAACCGGAAAAAACCAAACCAAATCGAAAAAATCGAGCCAAACAGGGAAAACTTAACCAAACCGGTTTGAATCGATTTTTGTTCTAAAAAACAAACCAAAACTGGTCGGTTTGAATCGGTTTCAATTTTTTTTAATTTAATTTGATTATTTTTTTTATAAAAATCAAACTAAACAAAAAATGATAACCTCTGATTATCACATATGCCAGCCAATTAATTTCAATTTTTTTTTAACCTCATAGATTTGTTTTTTACACTTTCATAAGATATTCTTGGACTACTATTAGGTAAGATGTTTTTGACAACCTTCTTTATTTTTGTTTGACATGATAGAAAATTTAGTTAATATAAAATATTTTATAATTAATTTATTAAAAAACATTTTTAATTCATAAAATATTTTATAAATTTGACTTATAATATTATTCAACCATTGCAATCACCCCACCATCACTCCACCACATATTGCAACATTCTATCAGATCTCGATCCATCCATCATGTCATTGATTTCATATTATCTGTATCATTGTGCAATAACCATTATAACTTTTATGATCATATCACTTTATTATTACAGTGACTATTACCTAATCACCATAATGTATTATTATTATTATTTTTATATTATTACTTATTGTAAAATTTAGAAAATCTTAAAACCAAACCAGTAAAGTAATGTGCTGGGTTTACTTAATTACTCATGAGAGGTCTGTTTTTTATTTTTATGTTTTAAAAGTGTTTTTGAAAATTTTAAATTTTTTTTTACTTTAAATTAATATTTTTTAATCATTTTGATGTGCTAATATTAAAAGTATTTTTCAAAAATAAAAAATATTATTTTAATATTTTTTACATAAAAAAAACTACAACTACACTCTTAGACAATATACTTATTTTTATCTGTATTTGTGGAGTATTTTGTTTTTACAGTATATTGTTAGCTTGTTACGTAAAAAGATAAAATGACGTGTTCCACTACTTGTAGCAATGGTCGCAATTACCTTGTACTAACCTGTCTGTAGAGATAAGCTGGAGAGACAACATTGGTACGAGGGTACAACGGCTAACCACTAGACAGCAGCATGGCTATCTGTACGGAAAGCAAATCTCACCGTATAAAATAAACTTTGACGTTAAAACAATAAAAAAATTAAGAAAAAGGTTCCCCCTTAAATTGAATCTGACCTTTTATAGCTCGACAACAACCTTATTACCTTCCTCAAATGAAAATAAATAAATAATAAATACACAACTAGTAATTAATATATATTTCCCTACATTCTTTTTTCAATAATAATTACCATTTTGAGAAAATTGCAGACAGTGACTTTCTTGCTTGGCTATAAGAAGAATCTTTCTTTTTCCTGCAAGCTAGCTAGGTCAAGATCTCCTGGTTAAAATTTTTTCTCTCCTATCTCTCTCTAAATGCCATCGGTGTAGGGACTTGACGTTGATTTCTGTGAGGTGTCGCGGCACCAGAAAAAGACAGGATAGAAATAGTTAAGAAGAACCGAAACAAAAGACTGCTAACCAATCCTTGCAAGCTCACATCCTTCTTGCATAGCTCCATGACAGCTTGAATTATTGGTAGGTTACTCTCCTTCTTCACCACCTTGATTCTCTTAAGATTACCTTTTATGCTTTAAATTTTTAGCTAGGGTTGTTTTAAATTATGTGTTGTTTATTATTGTTGTTGCTGCTGCTGCTCTCTTTTATACTCAGTTCAAGATTCTTGGCTTGATTTGGAAAAAAGCTTGCTCTTTGCGGCTCTTAATTGTTTTTTTTATTTAATTTTCTTTCCCTAACTTTATCACAGAGGGGGATTCTATGCATTTCTATTTACTGAAATATTCTCCAACTGGCGTACCAGATTTTTTCTTCATTTTCTTTTTCTTAAAATTTGTTTCCACTTTTATTGAAGCAAGATAATTTTTTCATGATTTTCCATAATAAGCAAACTCTCTTAGTACAGTTGTTTGAAGCAGTCAGCAGACACTTGCTTTCTTCAATTAATTTTCCTCTCTGTGTTATAATTGTACCTTGATCTCTCTTTCCCTCTCTTTTGTGGGTTGATTTTCTGTGACCAAGGATCCCTCCTTGATTTCTTGCAATCAAGATCCACTATTGTACATTGACGTAACTCCAGATCTTCAATTGATATTCTTCCTTATGAAAGGACTTCTTTGGGTAATTATAAGGAAGTGATCGGGATTTCTTTACTTCGTCAAATTCATCACTCTTTCTCCTCCTCCTTTTTCTGTTCAAGTCTTTGAAAATATGTAATACATGTGTGCGTATATGCCAGTCAGAAAACATTTTATTTCCCTGTAAATATACTTGTTAAGCATGCATGATGCATGCTTTTTCTCATTTTATGTAAAGGGTATTGATTTTTCTGTCTGTAAACATTGATATTGTCCTCTATTAAGAGCATATAACAAAGGGTCTGTGGTTTTTGTGCTCGGTCTCTCTCTCTCTCTTAGGGATTCTATTTTGATCATTATATATGCGATGACTTATCTTGGTTGATTTTGCATGAAGGGTGAGTTGAAGTGTTTTTACATGGTGAAGATGACTCGAAAGAAAATCCAGATCAAGAAGATAGACAACACAGCTGCAAGGCAAGTTACTTTCTCAAAGAGGAGAAGAGGGCTTTTCAAGAAAGCTTATGAGCTCTCAACTCTATGTGATGCTGAGATTGCTCTCACGGTGTTTTCTGCAACTGGCAAGCTTTTTGAGTACTCAAACACAAGGTTCTTCTCCTTTTCATTTTCTTACTATTTTCCCTACTTTATTATATATGTCACCTATGATCTCATTGATCAACCTAGGATTCATTAACTATGGTTTCTTCTGAACGCAACAAAATTGAAAAAAGAAGAGAATGGCTGAAGTGGATGTACAATAGAATCTTTTGATATCTGTGAGCGAAATAATATTTCTTGAGGGAAAAGGAAAAGGAGAGAAATTGGTACTGATGATATGAAGGTTTTGACCATGTCAGTTGCTGCCACTTATTGCAAATTCAAAATTTTTTTCAAGGACTATTGACACATCCATGTGTGAGATCCTCTTAATGCTACCTATGTATGAAACTTGATTAGTTTATATTGTTTTACACACACACATGTATGCATGTATAGTTACTATGTTTCCTTCTAAAACAAAACCACCTGTACTTATGCTGCCATTAGAGACCAAAGCAACTGATATTATAGAAGTTGTTTTTGCTATCCTCTGTACACCCAGAAACCACAACTTACTATAAGGATGTGCCATAAAATATAGGGCATAGACGACTGAATAAGGTAAGGCCTTCATTTTTCAGAAAATTCAAGGGAAAATTCTGAAACTTCAATACCCCTAAGCTAATATAGTACTACCTATATGTATCCTTTGATAAATAGATTGATTGCAACTACTCTTATCGTATATTGATGTATGAGCAAATAGTGCTGTAGTCTGAAGTGACTTGTAGCATATATTGTTTTTATGTGTGAAAAAAAAAAAGATCTCTTCATTGTCTTTGTTTTGTACTATATTGATATAATTGCCTGATTTGTACTCATCAATAGATATCAATAGATCAGTATATTGAATAATTACTATATTTGTAATTATTTTTTCAGTATATCAATAGATCAGTCATAGAAACCAGAACTGTTTTTTTTTTTTTTTTTTTTGAAGAAGGTTTACATCATAAACAAAGTTTTTCCAATTTGTTTTACCATCAATAGCCAGTCTTCCCCTAGGTTTTTATCTGTCCATATATTCGAGCCAACCTCCTGTGTTGCCAGCATAAGATTTAACCTTGTCAAGCACATCTCCAAACTTTCTGTCTGTATACGAAGCCTCCAAATTTTCTTACATGTACATATATTTATATGCTCCTGCCCCGATCATTATTTTCCTCGTTTATCTTTATAATTATGTCATTTTAGTTTCAAGACTAAATAAATGCTTCACTTCCTTCCATGTTAATTTGGATTTTAAGCCTTTTCCTTTTCTTCAATATATATAATCTACTCTTAACCACTGATTGCTATTTCACAGGTAATGAGATTATGCTCTAATTTTAGGAAAAATTGCATGATGAATCTTAATTAGGCTAGATAAGTGTCACTCTCTCTAAACTTTGCTAAGTCTTGGTTTTTTTATTGTTATATGGGATCAAAGTGATAGTCTATGTCCGTAGACTACTGCCAGTTCTCTTCTAATATGTACTTTGCCAGGCATCCCTGGTTCCTTGAACTTTCCCACCTTTTCTAGGTAGCTTGGTGCTCTATTAATATACTACGTACGAATTTAATTATATTTCTTCTTTCTCATATTACTATATGAGTAAGAAAAGAACCATGATTATTTTTTCCTGTAGTAGTAATGTGCATTTCACGTACAAAAAAAAAAACGCTTTCCGGGAATGAGGTTTCCTCGAATCTAAAAAAAAAAAAAAATTCACGTACAAAATCTCATTACTTTATGAATAACACCTAACAAAATTACGAAAGAACTTGATCTCAAATGAGATCTTGTTCGAGAAAAGTCAAATATAAAATTAAAAGTTGAGAGATTAATTTTTAAATGACTTCAAACTAGGAAGAGGAGACACCCATTTAACCCTTAATTACGTACCAATGTGATTTTTTTTATTTTTTTGCAAGGTCATGTCTTATAAATGCCTTCCATGAAAGTTTATTAATGTTGTTTTTACTTTCTCATATTATTCCTTTTTTACTTCTTGCACCAAAAAAGAAAAAAAAATAATTTTCTTTTCCTACAATGTTTAATTCAATAGTTTTAACACCAATTTTTTTTTTGTTTTGGGGTTAAAATTAAATCACTTCCTTTTCTTTCCCTTTTGACTTTGTTGCTACTGAAAAAATATCAGAAAATAGTTGTATTCAATGATTCAATTTGAAGGATCTTCTTAGGAGGCGTACGAGCATATAGGAGAGGAAAGAAGTAAGTTACGATGACACTTTGTCAGTGCTTCTAATCCTACTCAGTATTTCGTAATGTTATTAATGAGTGAATAGTTTTGCTCCTAATTAAATTGAAAATTTGGGATATTTTAGAAAGAGTAATGCTATAAACAAACTTTTTATATAAAACTTTCATATAAATATGTGATAGTTTTTTTTTTTTCTCTGTAAAGGATCAATAAATTATCTATCACTCACGGACCTGCATAAATTCCATCACTTATCAATTAACATATTAATTTCTATGAAATTTTAATAAAAAAGATTTGTTTGTAATCATTTTTTTTTAAATGATCGTAGAGCTGATTTAATAAACATTTTAATGCTTCCCATAAGAACATTTTAGTGGTAAGGTCTTTATAGTTAAAGATTAGCCATGCATATTTCACAAAATTTCACCAGAAACAATGAAAAAGAAGAAACATTTCTACCTAAAGGAAGCAAGTGGTGTAAGAAATTTAAAGCATTTTTTTTCTTTATAAGCCAAGACGGCAGAAGACCATCTTGCAGACAACAACACAAAGAAAAATCCGTAAAGGTAGCGGGCAGAGAAGAAACAAGAACAGAAGAGGAAAGAAAACACTTTATGATCCTTGCTGAAGAAAAGCCATGCAATTTAAGAACACCTTTTTATTAGCCTTGAAGAATACGTTCTGCTCATAAATTTACATTTGCTATGAAGTTTATTAATAATGGATATTTTATGATAAACACAAGCTGCATACAATAAGAATTTTGAAAGAAAAAAAAATTCAGTTGCTTTACATTTTTGCTAAAGCATATTTTTAGCTATAGGGACTAAGTAACCACAAAAAAATGTATGACTCTAAAACCCTAAGCCTGGCCAATGATAAGACAAATATTCATCACATGTTTTCTAAGAATTCTAGTAATTAACAATAAATCTTTTATTTTTTAAAACAAATTCTATAAAATATTCAAGAAAAAAATCTAAAAAATGAAAAGAGCTACATAATAGAACTTGTTGTGAAGTTCTCTCTAGGATAAAAAAAAAGATAACTAAAATATTTTAAATGTATTTTTAGAATTTTATAGGAAAATAAAATAGGACATAAACTTATTTGGAAAAAAAAATCTAAAAACTGAACTAATAGGTTTAACAAAAATATTATAAAATTTATTGGTCATTTATTGTTCAAAAATGAAGTTGTCGTGCCTATCCCAACAACAGTCATTAATTTGAGTAAACATTCCTTTAATATGTAATTTTATTCAAAATAGGGAATGCATTTCCATTCTTGTTTTTAGTGAACAAAGAACAAATAGTAAAGTAATTCAAATTTAGTATGAAAATTAAAATTTTTCATACTTGAAATATTTTAACTTGATTTTTTATTTTTGGTAGAGACATCTCAACCCAACCCAAGTAACTTGTGCTTATATAAGGCTTGTGATGAGTTTAGAATATAAAATAAACACCTATTAGGGTTTCATAGCTAATTTCTATGAATCTTTTTATTTGTGATATATGTTCCTAATATCGGCGTCTCTTCTCTCTATATATATGTTTTTTATACAGGAACATGATGTGCAGTATATGGTTGATTTATAGTGATCGATTTATTAATTCTTTTAATTTTTCTCGCCAGATAATAATTAACTCCATTTATATCCTTGGATCTGATTTAGTTTAGAACACATGCAAAATTAAGATTCGTAGCAAGGGGGTAAAGAATTACTCTAATAAGTAATATTGCACGTAAACAAAACTACTGAATTGAAAATGAATTTGAAACTATCACAAAATAGCCCATGAAAACAATAATTCCATAGATATCATGTGATATGGACTGATTGGACAAGTTTCTAAAAGTAGTGGGACAAATGTTTAGAAAGAGCAGGATCAAAATTGAATTCCCAAGGACTACTATGAATATTTGAAAAATATACAAGGGGGAAATTGCCCCTTTCACATGCATGCATATATTTCCATCCTTGGTTTAGCAAATTGATTACATGTTTTCTTGTATGCTCGGGATGGGTTTTGGAAAAATGCAAAAGCAATTTCACATGTAGTATAAAAACAGATTTTTAAATATAAAGATATGGAAAATGTAATAATAAATAATTTATCTTAAGAAAAATATAAGACATATGATTTTGACTTTTTATTTTAAACTAGTTTTTTTTTTGTTTTTTTGGTGAGGCCAGCAGGTATAGTTAATGAAAAATTTTCATACTTGATTATAAGGATGGATTCAAGGTTAGATTATAATTTGGAATGCTTTTGCATAAACATGATGAACTTTCATAAAATATCCATAAAAGTTGAAGGACTTCTTTGCACTTTGTGGCGCTGTTGTCTCTGCAAACCTCCTTTTCGCCCCAACTCTCACCATGTCAACAAGGGATGTAAGAATATAATTTATGATGAATCTCCTTTCCCGTCATAAAAGAGTTTACTTTTGTGAGCATCGATCTAAATAAAACTTTTACAGAAAATGATTGCAAATGCGCCATTGTTGCAGTGAAACTATTGTAGCAAAATAGGATTATCTTCTTGGTAACTTGTGTCCATACTGTTACATACTTGGCTTTAGGATGTGAAATACATGAGTTCTTGGGTCTTGCTCGCTTCTGTACCCAAATTCCTTTCATCCTAGATTATTTAGGGTTTTTGCAGTGTGAGATCTCAGTAAAATCACCAACTATATTCCAGACATGTGATAAGTTTTTCAACGGGTACTCTTGGAAATAGGCCTTCTCTTTCCTTGTCTTGATGTTACTTTATATTGGTCTTGAAGTATATATTTCTTATATTAGAGAGCTATACATTAATTGAACATTAAGAAAATGTGAGATTTAGGCTTTTGGTACTTGATCTTGAGGATGGAAAATGAGAGTTCTCAAATGAACTTGCATATGATTTTAGGGTTTGTTATTGTTAAATTTAGCTACCGCTGTAAGCTTCTTTAATATAGGAGTTGTTATTGGTGTTGTATCTAATATTAGGGTTTACTTAATATTAAGATTTCTTTTACATGAGATAGTTACCTTCCTATTGATAATCATATATTTATCATTGATAAGAGAGCTTCTTTCTAATTAGACAAGAGAGGGTTTATTTCTGAAAGAATACTTGGAACAATCTTAGTAGCTAGCAGTTAAACTCTCTACCAATGGCACTGTTTATAACTAGTTTTACCCTATTCTTCATCACCAAAAATTCGTGAAATGACTTGGCCTACCTATTTTTTGAAGCATGGGGCAAGTGATTGAAAGGCGCAATCTGCATCCAAAGAACTTCAGCACCCTTCATCCACAATCTCTTGAGCAGCAGGTAATTAGTTTTCTTGCTGTCGCTTATCAGGATTTTGAATTTGTACCCATATATATCAATATTGATGTTCATATAAGAGGAAGAAATGAATAAAGGGTGAACGATAATTTCTTTTTTCTGCTGATTAATGCTGGATTGGTAAGTCAAATAATAAGTGCATGCATGGCTAGATTTTATCGTAATTAGTTTTTCTTTTTCTTCCCATTATTTTCCATGAAATCTTTTTTTTGCTCGCTTAAATGTGTCGATTTCTATTGTGAAGAGAAGTATAATTTGTTTTGCTGGATATCAAAAATAAGTAATCTTAACTTTCATAATTCTATCTGCAGCTGTAGTGTTGTTATTTTTTTTTTTCTTGATAAACGAGAGTATTATTAATAAAAGAAAGGCAGCCACAAAGAGAGTGACTAACTAAGATAAAGTACAAGGCATGAAGCTAAAGAAAATTGCAGATATAGGGGCTAAAAACCATACCATATATAGTTGCATTTATTTCTTAGCAGCGTTGGTCCACAATCTAATCCTCTAGTCAAATCATACCCTGTATATGCGAGGCTACCTTCTGTGTTGTGAGTTCAAGCTAGTTAGAACTCCTCACCATTGAATTACTCTAGACCAAAAACACCAGGAGCAATGATAGTGGCAGAGAAGGTGTAACGTTAATTCAATAAATTTGCTGCAGAAAAGACATCTCGCTGCATCCATATTGATGAGATTTCTTCGGGTTATTTTTATTTTTTTTTGTACAAAGTCAGTTTTCATAGCTAACCAGCATAGAGTTTTTGTTTTTGGAGGAGCCATGCCAGCCCGTATATTAGCTTTCCAGTTAAAGTCACCTGGGATTTACAGTATAAATCCCGTGTCCTTGCTCGCTTCCCAAATCTTCTTGTCTAACTTTGCTTAAGATAGTGTTTGTGATTGAATAATATTCGTCAAGTTTGTCAACTTTTATTGTTCAAATACCCATAACTCCCTCCTTTAGATAAGACTCCAAATCCAAGCACTATCCACCCTAGTCTCAAAGCTTGAGATTTGGCGAGCTTGTTGCATTGATATTGCAAAAAACCTTCAAAATTGATGTGAGAGAATATATAGAGTATATTAATGGTGAGGAATTTAGCACACTCTTTTGGAGGCATGGACGACCAGCCATCGACAGCATCTTCCCCCTCCTCGTTCTTAGTCCTTAGTCTTGCCTTTATTTTGCTAACCATGCATGTTTTGGATTCACCACATGTTGCTGTTAAGATATACTTTGAAATAGGATACGGCATTGATTTTATAGCAAGAATTCATAAAAAAAGATGATGGTTAGCAACCTTACACCAGATAATTATTAGATTTAATAATCAAGTAAAGTTATATAATAACACTAAATTTACTCAATTAAAACTAATTAATATTTAAATTTAAAT
The DNA here is from genome assembly GCA_015852605.2 of Populus deltoides. NCBI lineage: Eukaryota > Viridiplantae > Streptophyta > Magnoliopsida > Malpighiales > Salicaceae > Populus > Populus deltoides. Next base: position 2,348,732 of record CM027576.2, on the reverse strand, counting down.
TTTAAATCAAATAATAAATCACAAACTACAAAGAATAAAATAAGCATGTGTATGGAGCAATATATAAAAAATTAAATGAAGATGCCAACCAAAGATATTAAATACTTAGATTATTAACAAATTAAATCATACTTGTTGAAGTGCATATTATACAATACATGATTGTTGCAAGAATTGTATCTTTTGTTGTCGAGACAAATTTTTCCCGCCTATTGGTGTAAGGATAGATGCACATTGCCTCTCAGATTCAACAATCATATGACTACTGATTTACTTTAACACTAAGCCTAAACGAACTTAAAAAAACTGATTCATTTTTTCTTGACACAAAAACTAGAATAACAACATAAGACAAAAATAGAGAAAGATAATTCAAAAAAAAATATTTTTTATTTTTATTTTTTTATAAACCAACAAAATCCTCTATATATAGGCATTGAAAGAGAAGAAGAGTTTTTCTTTATCGAATATAGAAAAAAAAAAAACATAAACACACATAGGCCTTAAAAAAGAAGAATGATTTCTATTTTTTCAATGTGGGATAAATTTAAACTTGTGCATTTACTATTCCTCAAATGAATATAAAAAAGATGGTAAATAATAATCTATCAGATGAATTAGAATTTTTTTTATTCCTAAAATGAATGTACAACACTCGAGTCTTTTATATCAAACTTATTGGTTAATATTTATATAGTAGACTAGATTATGTAATTATTGTTGTTTAAAATTAACATGTCAACCGTATAAATATATGCTACAACATAATTTTTATCTGGGTTTTTCATATTAATATATTTATCAACTTCATTTATTTTAAAGTCATTTGACAATATAACTTTGTCAAAATTTTCATGTTATTATTTAGGTGTTTATTTGAAACATATAATGACTTGATATGTTTATAAACTTTTTTTTTATTGCCTTTCAATAAAAAAAAAACCTTAGGTTGTTTCATGTACACCTCTTAGTCAAGATCATCATTTAAGAAAGTTGTATTTTTATCTATTCGGTGTGTTTTAAGCTTATTAATAACTATGATAGCTATTAACATTCATATAGAAGTTATTCTTAACATATGTGAATGTGTAAAAATAATTTACACCTTATTGTTATTTGAAACTTTTAACAAACATTGTTTTATATTTGTCAATAGTTCTAAGGTTTTCCTGAACTTATCAGCATGACATTTATTATTTTTTTAGAGTTTGTTATGTTTTATAATATCGTTTTATTAAGGTCAATAAGGAGCGGAAGTTTGGTGGATAATTCATTAAAAAATATCTCGTATTCTCGACCTTTATTATTTCTTATTTTCTTTATCTTTTAATTGAGTTTATTCTTAAACATTTCAAGAGCCTTATCTTTACTTTTTAGCAAATATATATAACAATAACTTATGCAAGCATCTATATTTTTTTTCCACCTCTAGTTTGCATAAATTTCAAATCACCAATATTAAAGTGAATTAAACCTAAAAGTTCACTACTTTCTTCAACTATTTAAAATGAAGTCTCTTTATGAATTTTGTTCTCATCCTTAGTTACAATTGTAATCATATTCATCTTAAAATATTTATTACAGATATACCTCTTACCTATGAATATCTCACTCTTATAACTTTTCAAAGATTCTTTTTTAAAATAACCACATTATTGAGGGTGAGAAACTTTTTAAAAGTTACCTTTAAAATGACTTTCCTAATGCCTAGTACTTTTGAGGTTAACAAATTCTCCATGCATAGTTGTTCACCATTTACTTATCTGTAAGGGGAGAACATTCTTTTGTTGGCATAAACATTTTTTGTAGCACCAATATGAACCAACTAATTCTCAAGATTGTTGATTGGATTGACTTTGAAAACAACCATAGTTAAGTTCATCTTTGACACTTCATTTAAGAGGTTATTAACATTAGTGACATTAGATTGAACAACCTTTCCTCTTTTAAGGTTGCTTGTTAAACCCTATCTATGCAATCCTCGATTTGGTGTGTTGTATTATTGTAGATGAAGCATTTACTATTGAATTTTTTAGCAACGCCCTTACCCTTCACAACAAGATTCTTATTTTTGTTGTGATTCTTTGCAATTTTTTAACAGTATTTTCTTTGGAGTCTATTAAGGAAGTATTAGCTCTTTTTTGGATAACTTGTTATTCTTTTTTATGCTCAACCTTAGAATGAGGTTTTCAACTCCTAATTCCTTACGCTTATGCTTAAGATACTTTTTTTTTTCAAGATGATAATAATTTCTGAATGATTCATTTAGAATCATCACTTCATTATGGATATCAAGCAAGATGAATTGAAACTCATGACCTTAGCTTATTACAATTCTTGAATTGATTATCTTGAAATCTAGAAATTTGCTGACTCGAAACTTTTTCACTTCAGCATCTTTAGCCTTATATTTTCAATCCAAAGCTTTTTATAATACCTTTTCATTATTGATTAAACTATACACATTATATAATATTTTGTCCAAGCCATTCAAGATGTTATTTTTGCACATGAAATTGTTATACATCCATGCATCAATAAGTGCCATAATGATAGGATCAAATTCATCATCTAAAAGCTTTTAAAAAGGTGAGATTGAAGAGTATCCCCTTTTTTTTTTGCCACATTTCAAACTTCACATTTTTGAATTTTTCAAGTTTTTCACCATGTATCAAATAAGGTGATGATGAAATCCCCTTGAGGATGCGATGTTATTAGGTTTCTAACCATCACCACAAAATATAATGGTGATATCCTTGGTGTTGAAGTAACATTTAATATTATTAAACTAATATTTAAAAAACTAAAGCTACTAATGTGAATTGACTAGTCTTGCTTTAACCATTTTTCTTTTTCATTTTTCATTTTTTTATATGAGAAAGTAACATGTCACAAACTTTTATCAAAATAAAATCATAAAACTCATCCCGTAGTTTTATAACATGCAACTAATAATGATTTTAAACTAAATTGATATCATAGAGCAACATATGAAACAACATGTGTCATAAATTGGATTATTTTGTTTTATATAATAATAATAATAATAATAATAATAATAATAATAATAATAATAATCACTTTATAAACTAATTAAGTTTTAAAATTTCTTAAGATTTTTGGATTTAATAATCAAAGTCTTTAAAGTTAAACTAAATTTATTTAACTAAATTTGATTAATAATTAAATCTAATTTTTTTATCAAATCACAAACTACAAAAAAAAATATATATATATATATATATATATATATATATATATATATATTAAACTAGCATACCAACAAAAGATATTAAAGACTTAAATCATCAACAAATCAAATTACACATACTTGTTGAAGCGATAATTATAGAATACAACAGAAAAGATATGATTTTTACAATAGTTGTACCATTTATCCTTAAGGTAAATGTTGCCTATCAATTGGTGCACATAGGAGATGCAAATTGTCTCCTAGAATTTAACATTCATATTACTTAGTTTTGATGCTACTTCAACACTAAACCAGCATACTTTCTCTGCATATGAAAAATGGAATAACCACAAAATATAAAAGTATAAGAAGATAATTTAGAAGGAATACCTTCTTTTTTATACATATAAACAAGCAAAATCTCTCTCTCTCTCTCTCTCTCTCTAAATGTGGGACAAAGTTTTGTGGTTGGATTTTGGTATTTTACCAACTCCACCTAGTGTTATTTGATATCAATTTCTTATTTTCTTATAATTGATTTTAAACATTTTAATATTTCATGTTATAGTACTCATGTTGAAGAAAATATTTCAAAAGATTTTAACCAAAAAATGGATGAATTTCACATCTAATCAGATCTCAAATATGTCCAAAAACTTTGTCTAGAAATAATTTTTTCCAACAATAATTTGTTTCAAAATCTTTGAATTAAGTTGAAGGCATAGAAGATAATGATTTTGTTTCAAGAAGTTAACTTTATTAAATTATATAAGATAGTATGTTTATGCATTAACAAAGGCAATATTCTTTTGTCCTTTTAGCTTGATGGTGGTGTGCATGCCATGTTGATCAAAGAAATAGCAGAGAAAAACCGTGAACTGAGGTAAAATTACAAGACTAATAATGGTTGATGCCATAGATGAACATTCCTATTTTCAATGCTGAGACATATAATGATCAATTGATGACAGGCACATGAGGGGAGAAGACCTACAAGGATTGAGCTTGGAAGAACTAAAAAAAGTAGAAAAATTAATTCAAGGAAGCTTGCGTCGAGTGGTGGAAGAAAAGGTATGTGCAGTCTTTTCTTGTCTTGATTCGGTAGATAGGTTGATCCTGCATGTATATGCTGAAAACTTTGTACAATACCTAACAAATATGTTCTAACTTCTATTTGTTTTAGGAGGAAAAAATTACAAAGGATATCAATGCTCTCAAGACCAAGGTCACATTCCTTACTACGAACATTTTCAGGCTATTTGTGTAAAAAATCGTAAAAGTTATAAATTAAGCTTCAAAACTTAATCCTGAATCAATAAAATTAAATACAGCCATATATATGATGTGCATGAACTAATATTATTACCATACTTGATCAAATGATCACAATGGTAACTCTCCATTCAATTTCATATTATCTTTGGTTAATTTTTAGGGGGAGCAATTAGCAGAAGAGAACCAGCGATTGAAGCAACAAGTGAGACTACGGGATCTCTCACGAATCTTCAGTCCCTTCTTGTTACCAACACTCAATTTTGACTTCATTTTTTATTTGACAGGTGATGAATTTATCAGCAGCACAAGGGCATTTGCTCGAACCTGGCCAATCCCCAGATTCTTTAGTGACCAATATCAGTAGTATGAGCTCAGCTGATCCTCGCCAGGACAACGATAGCTCTTGTGCTTTTCTTACACTAGGGTTGGCTTGTTACACTCATTTTCATACAAATATTTATTTTAATTGTTTTTATTCCTGATAATGTTAATTTATATTACGCAACTTCAAAATTCTTGCAGGTTACCTTTTCCTGATTGAATCCGAAAGATGGAGGGTTATCCAGCAATATTTAATGGCTTAGAAGTCATCAGTTTAATTATTAGTGTATTACTACTCCTTCAAATAAAATATATTACATCTTGGCTTGTAGTTAATAAAATTCATATGTGCACTTTTCATGTCTGCTTGTAGTTAATAAAACTCATGTCTGCTTGTTGATTCAGTTGATATTTTTCCTAATGGAAGGACTTCTTTGGGTAAGTGATCCTGATTTTTTATTTTGTCAAATTCATCACTCTTTCTTCTCCTCCTTTTTCTGTTCATGTCTTTGAAAATATGTAATACTTGTGTGCATATATGTCAGTAAAAAAAAATTTGATTTCCTTGTAAATATACTTGTTGATGAAGTATGATGCATGCTTTTTCTCATATTTTATGTAAAGGGTACTGATTTTTTTGTCTGTAAACACCGGTTTTGTCCTCTAATAATGAGCATATAACACAGGTGTATGGTTTTTGTACTCGGTCTCTCTCACTCGTAGGGATTCTATTTTGAGTAGTATGCGATGAAGTATCTTGGTTGATTTTGCACGATTTTGCACGAAGGGTGAGTTGAAGTTTTTTTACATGGTGAAGATAACTCGAGAGAAAATCCAGATCAAGAAGATATACAACACAGCTGCAAGGCAAGTTACTTCTCAAAGAGGAGAAGAGGGGTTTTCAAGAAAGCTTATGAGCTCTCAGACCTATGTGATGCTGAGATTGCTCTCGTGGTGTTTACTGCAATGGCAAGCTTTTTGAGTTCTCAAACTCAAGGTTCTTCTCTCTTTCATTTTCTTATTATTTCCTACTTTATTATGTCATCTGTAATCCCATTGATCATCCTAGCATTCATTATCCATGGTTTTCTTTGAACCAACAAAATTGAAAAAGAAGAGAATGAATGAAATGGATGTACAATAGAATCGATCTCTTGATATGTGTGAGCAAAATAATATTTTTCGAGGGAAAAGGAGAGAGGAGCTTAGGGAGAAATTGGCTCTGATGATTGAAGGTTTTGATGTCAGTTGCTGCTAGTTATTGCAAGTTCAAATCCTTTTTCAAGGACTATTGGCACATCCACCTATGGGATCCTCTTAATTTATGGTTTAATGCCTTCATTGTTTTATATATACGTATAGTTACTATGTTTCCTTCTAAAACAAAACGACCTGTACTTATTCTGCCATTAGAGACCAAAGCCACTGATATTATAGAAGATGTTTTTGCTATCCTCTGCACACCCAGAAACCACAACGTACTGTAAGGATGTGCTCATAAAATATAGGGCATAGACGACTGAATAAGGTAAGGCGCGCGCCTTCATTTTTCAGAAAATTCAAGGGAAAGTTCTGAATCTTCAATATATACCCCTAAAGCTAATGTCATTTTAGTTTCAAAATTAAATGCTTCACTTCCTTCCATGTTAATTTGGATTTTAAGTTCGGGTCTTGATGTGATCAGGAGAATTTTAAGTTCGGATTTTAACCTCCCCAGCCCTCTGGTTATGAGGAGTTGGGAATGAGAATTTTCTTCAATAAAAAAACCAATCCTTTCTTGTTCATTATCCATATGAATTATACCATTTTTAAAGCACAGATTGATAATATGACAAAATGAGAATTTGATTATTAGTAGATATTAATCGAACTGGTATTGGATATTGAGGAGCGGTCGCTTGCTTGCACTTCCTCCTCCTCCTCCTCCTCCTCCTCCTCCTCCTCCTCCTGGCGTGCTTGCTTTTTCAGTATTGGATTCATTGCTTGATAGGGGAGAAGTGAGGTTTTTAACACATCAGCCTTAAACTGCCTTTTCTTCTCCTTTTCCTATCATTAATACTGGGTTCTTATATATATATACATCTCTTCATTGGGTTGCAGGAAACTAACTTTAATCCTACTAACTCCTAGCCATTAATTAATTGCGATTTCACAGGTAAGATTATATGTGTTCTAATTTTTGGAAAAATTATAGGATGAATCTTGAATAGGCTAGATAATTGTCATTAATTGAGAATTAATCTCTCAGCTTCAAATCTTAAGTTTGACATTTCTTCAACAATGTTTTATTTGAAATCAAATCCTTTTATTATTTTCTACAATATATCATTTTGCATGTCAAAACATAGGGTACGCTGAGGTTCTTGTTTCTTTTCAGCTTCAATGGGAAACTGATATATACATCGTAGCTAAATGCTTATTCGCCTGTTGCCTTTGTTATACTACTGGTGAAGTATCAGAAACTAGTTGTTTTACTTGGATTGCTTATTTGTTTTTGTGTTTGAAATATTTTTTTAATTGAATATTTTAAAAAAAATAATAATAATTTGGTTTTATGATTTTAAATTGTTTTAATGCCAAAAATATATTTTAAAAAATAAATAAAAATATTATTTCAATATATTTTTAAATTAAAAATATAATAGTAAGAGTCGTAAAAGGCAGTTATGGGGACACTTGTCAATGCGTCAAATTCCTACTCGGTATATCAAAATGTTATAAATGAGCAAAGTGCTGGTGACCCCTCCAGATTAAATTGAAAATTAAGGTGGGATATTATAAAAAGTTATTTGTTTATATGAAATTTTATTACGAAATATTTGTTTGTATCATTTTCAGAAATTCTCTCCACAAAAAGTTATTTTCGTATAATGTCTACTAATAATCAAAGATAATTTTCAATCATGTATATCCCCTTTTATCGAAGGTGATCAGCTTTTATTGAAGCTCCATGTTATTCATTAAGTAAAGTATACAGGACAAAAAAAAAGATATTTCACATATATTAGACAAATTTAATCAAGAAAATTTTGATAAAAAAAACTATATATATATTTAGATATGCTGTCATGGATAGATGACGCATCGTCTAGAATTCTCTAAATTTTAATTATTGTGATGACAGGAAAAATAAAATTAATATTATTTCATCTAATATTATTTCATCTAAAAATTCATTTTCAACACAAAAACACTAAAAAAAAACCCTTTAAACCTTGTTAAATCAATCCAGAACTTAAAAAACACAAAAACAAAATCACCTCAAAACCTAAAATAAACTCAAAAGCAAAAAAAATTTCATGAGCTTAGATTTTGTTTTTGGACACTTTCATTTAAAAAAAAGAAACACTTAATTTGAATTCCTTTTATCATATGGAATTATTTAACATAAAAAACAACCGTTTTGGTAATTAGTATTGTTACCAACAATTTTTTCTCTCGGTGCTAGAATCCAGTGAGCTCCTCCTCCACTCCTACTAAAAAAAACAAATAAAAAAGTTTTTATGTGTTTTTATCTTATCACGTTAAAACTTAATCATTCTAATGTAAAAAAAAAATGAATTGTCTTTTTATTTAATATCGAGAACACGTTTTACGTATAAGTTTATAACCTCGTATATTAAAAAAATAATTTTTTGATATTTTGGAAATGTAAGTCAAATTCTAACAGATAATTATAAACTAATTATGATATCTTTTGACTGATTCTTGTATTTTTTTCTCAAAATATGATAAAAATATAATTTTTTATATAAAAAAATATACATGAAAATTTTAAAATTTAACCACATGCAAGAAAAAAAGAAAATATTTTTTTTTATTTTTTAATTATTTTTAAACTTTGTTTGGCAAACACTTATTTTTTCTTGTAATAAAAGTATCAAAACAAGCGTAAGGGAGTGTTTGACAAACACTCCCTTACACCAAAAATCTTTTTAGCAAAAAGATTGAAAGTCAAAAGGGGTCTAATTAACCCTTTAACCCATTTTGACCCGGCTGGGTCAACCCGACCGAGGTGACCTAAATTTTTTTGTTCAACCATAAACTAAACAAAAAATCATGGTTTAACCCGAAAACAACCCAAAATCAAAATCAAAGTAAAAAAAATAGATTAAACACCAAAAAATTACAAAAACTCAAAAATTCTTTGAACAAAATGGATCAAATACCTAAAAAATTAAAGAACACTGAAACCCAACTTAGCAATATGGGTTTCAAATTAGACTAGATACAATCAAAACAACAACACATACATGTTAGAAATCATGCAAGGATCAATAATTCAGTATCCATTCACTTAGATTATCACTTAAACATCATTATTTTGTCAAAAAGTTTTGGTTCAAAATTGAAACCTTAGAATTAAATTTAATCAAAAATTTGTTATTAATGCAAATAAGCCCTAGATTATTTATTAATCAAGCATAACGAAGGGTTGTAGGTAAAGAAATTGATCAAAATTGGTCCAAACCAAAGGGTTAAGACAATGTTCTTTCTAAGAACATTATTCAGAAACACTATTCAGAAACACAACTATAAACCTAGTAAAAGACAGTCACTGTCAAGCCTAGAAAATGACATTTTGGTTTTTAAAGCATGCTTTCTCTAACTCATAAGTCACACTATCATAAACAAATATTTTTGAATCACAAAGACTAACAAATAAATCAAAACATCAAAATCAAACATGAGGAACCAAATCCAAAAATTACCAACTTAAAATAGTCTGCATGTTTATGCAATATGAATTTAAAATTGGTTTTCAGAACCTATATTGTGCATAAATAGACCTAACAAACTCAGAATAAACATCATTGCTTAAATATGCATTCCTTAAGTTAAACTAAAACAACAATATACACACAAACAATTTAAACAGTAACTTTATTATATCAAAAACATTAAAAAAAATATTTAAAAAGAACACAATAAATAAAAATCATAGTAACAAAGAGGTTAATACAACATCACTTGTTAAGTATTCTAAACTTTTTTTTCTATGCTTATATATATATATATATAACACCTCAAGCAAGCTACATGGGCTAAGAAAATATACATAGAACAACTACTCTATCTTTTTTCTTTTCTTTAAAAAGTTTTTGCCTCTCACAAATTTATTATCCTTTTAAAGCTTAGAAAATCTTTGTGTTAGAGCCTTGAACCTTTACACTAAGATTTATTTTTAATAAAATAAATAAGCTCTTAGAGACAAGATAAGAAATTTTTAATTTTAAGAGCAGCATAATCATTTTATTGTGCTGTTAAAATTAAAATATAAAAAAGTCTTTGATGCAAGTAAAAAAAGTGTACTTTTAAAAGTAAATTAAATAATTCTATTGTACAAAGAAATTGAAAAGACCAAGCTGTATAATTAATTTAATTCTAAAATGATTAATAAATATTTTTGAAAAAGTCAAATTACCTTAAATAAATAATTTATTTTTTTAAGGAGACAAAATGAATCAAGACATTTCCATGGAATTGAATGTTTTTATAGTCTATTTATTTTTACATTTTAAAAATATTTTTTTAAAAAATAATTTTTTTCTTTAAATTAATATTTTTAATGCATCAAATTATTTTAATATCTTGATATTAAAAATAACTTTTAAGAATAAAATTATATATATTAATATATTTTCAAATCAAAATACTTTAAAAATCAACTATTACCCTTTTCACATCATTTAATGGTTTTTTGAATAGGTGGGGTTTACTTAGGGTGTGTTTGGCTTAGAAATATAATAATAATTTTTTTTTGTTAAATATACAATATTTTTTAATTACAAACCATACATTTAAAAACTATAAAAACATATATTTTACTCAAAATAAAAAAATAAAAGCAACCTTCCATTCAAACACCTTTTTTTTTTTAGCATGCGAGCCACCAATTTTAATGTCTTCTCTTTATCTATATTTGTAGCTGTGGAGTTATTTTTTAATTTTTTACAGTCGATTGTTAGTAAAAAGATAAAATGACGTGTTCCACTACTTCTAGCTAGCTATGGTCAGTGGTCACAATTACCTTGTACTAACCTGTCAGTAGCCATAAGCTGGAGATACATCATTGGTACGAGGGTACAACGGCAGCCCCTAGAGAGCATCATGCCTATCTGTACGGAAAGAAAATCCCACCATATAAAATAAACTTCAAAGTTAAAAAAAAAATAGAAAAATATTTCCCTTAAATTAAGATATCGTTTAAAAGTTGTTTTTTTATTTAAAAATATTTTAAAATAATATTTTTTTATTTTTAAAATTTATTTTAAAAATCAACACATTAAAATAATTTAAAATTATTAAAAAAATTATTTTTAAAAATTAAAATTATTTGTTTTAACACGAAAACAAACAAACTTTTACTTTGCCGACAACTTCATTACCCTCAAATGAAAAAAAAAAAATGGATCACAACTAATAATTAACACTAGCTATTTGATACGCTCACCGTGATAAGTTGTAAATTTTTCTTTTAAAAATATCTTAGGTATGTAGGTTGTTTTCAAAAAAATTCGAAGTATGATTAAAAAAACTTGTATAAATATTTATTTAAATAAATTGATAATGATTTATGTAAGTAGAAAAATCATTGACAATAATAAAAAAAATTAAAAATTTAAGAGATGAAAGTAGGTTAGAATATTTAATATCGTAATATGAGTCATTCACATAATTATATTTAATAAATTTATTTATAAAAATAAATTTGTAACAAGAATCCACATACACGTGAAATATATTGAATAAAATAAAGAAAAACAATTACATGCAAGGCTATATATATTAAATTTTTTGTAGAAACATAAATGTTTTTATTTTAAAAAATAGGTTTAATTTATATAAAATATAAAATAAATTATAAATGAATCACACTAACCTTATAAAAAAAATTAAACATACTCTATATATTAAAAAAATAATAGCTATTTTAAAAGGGTTAAATAAGCCAAAAACAAATAACAGAAAAGATGTATTAATGAAAACTCAAAGACAAAAATTATTTTGAAAAATACATATAAAAAATAGTAATTTAAAAAAATTATATAAAAAACAAAAAATAAAAAAGAATGAGGCTATGCACTATGAGCCTGGTAAACCATGCCCACAAAGAAAAGCCTTGTGTGCGGGTTTTTTTTTTCTAAAGTGAATGGAGTGGCCCATTCTTTGTAAAAAAAAAACACGATGTGTCATTTATTAATCTCAGAATCCGACCACTGATATGGCCAACACAATAAGGTTTTTTTTACCAAAAAACCCATTTTGAACCTACTTTTACCCAAAAACACCTGGAAAACATCATAGAAACCTCGTTAAACCAATTAATGACTTTCAAAAATGTAAAAAGCTGCCCCAAAACCTGAAATCAACTCGAAACTAAAATTTTTTCCAAGCTTAAACATATTTTTATAAGTGTTTTCAAGGTTAAATAAAACATCTAATTTTAACCTTCCTCATCATATAAAATATTTTGACGTAAAAAATAAATTGTTTTGGTGGTCTAAATCTTTCACAACAACAATGTTTTCTGTCTAAAATGGAATCTAGCAACTTATTCTCTCTTCTCCACCCAAAAAGGATTAAAAAAGAGGAAAATAATTTTTGATATTAAAGTTTTTAAAATTATAAAGACCGGTCACTTAATAGATAAAAAAAATGAGGGATGAAAATAAAATTTTAAAATAAATTTTAAAATCATCATCTATGTTAGTCATGTTTTTTATTTCAGTATTCTGTTTTTTAATTCAACCTTCACTTCTAAAAAATATGTAATCGGGCTTTAATTTGGGTTTAAAAATGTTTAATTATGTAAATAAAAAATTTAAAAATTAAATTAATTTTTTAAAAAATCTCATTATTATAGTCCATGATGAAATATGAGATGAGTAATAATAAAGGTGTCTACAATTAAAAAAAAAAGTCACGTCTTTTATGTTATAAGCAATATTTTCAAATACATTTTTTTAAAAGAAGAAAAAATTAACAAATGGGAGAAAATCGCACACGGTGACTTCTTGCTTGGCTCTAGAATGAAACTTTCATTTTCCTGCAAATTAGGTTTGTAGAATATTTGAAAGTATGGTAATAATTATTTTTTAAAATAATTTTTAATTAAAAATATATTATAATAATATTTTTTTAAAATTAATATTTATATTAGTTCATCAAAATAATTGAAAATATAAATAATTAATTTTAAATAAATAATTTTTTAAAAAAATTATAAAACACGAGTTGGACTACAAACTCAATCAGTTGGTGCTATCTCTTTTAATATTTTAAAGTTTTTGAGTTTTAAAAATATTTTTTTAAAAAGATAAATTTTTTTAATTTTTTAATTTTAAAATATTTTTTTATATTTTAAAATTATTTTAAAGTGTTAATATAAAAAATTATTTTTTAAAAATAAAAAAATTATTTTAAAAATTACTCTCAGACACCATTGTTGTAGGGAGTTGACGTTGATTTTCTGTGGTGCACAGTACCAGGAAAAGACAGGATAGAAATAGTTAAGAAGAACCGAAACAAAGGACTTCTGACCAGTCCTTGCAAGCCCACAGCCTTCTTGCGAAGCTCAATGACAGCTTGAATTATTGGTAGGTTGCTCTACTTCACCACCTTGATTCTTTTAAAACCACCCTTTGTGTTCTAAATTTTTAGCTAGGGTTGTTTTAGATTATATATGTGCTGTTGTCGTCGTCTTTTGTACTCAGTTCCGGATTCTTGGCTTGATTTGGCAAAATTTTGCTCTTTGCGGCTCTTATTATTATTATTTTTTTTATCTAATTTTCTTTCCCTAACTTTATCACAGAGGGGGATTCAATACATTTCTATTTACAGAAATATTCTCTCACTGGTGTACCTGATTTTTGCTTCATTTTCTTTTTATTATAATTTGTTTCCACTTTTATTGAAGCAAGATAGTTTTTTCATGATCTGAAGCAGTCAGTAGACACTTGCTTTCTTCAATTAATTTTCCTCTCTGTGTTGTAATTACACCTTTATCTCTCTCTCTTTCTTGTGGGTTGATTTTCTGTGACCAAAGATCCCTCGTTGATTTCTTGCAATCAAGATCCACTAGTTTACATTGACGTAACTCCAGATCTTCAATTGATATTCTTCCTTATGAAAGGACTTCTTTGGGTAAGGAAGTGACCCAGATTTCTTTATTTCGTCAAATTCATCACTCTTTCTTCTCCTCCTTTTTCTGTTCAAGTCTTTGAAAATATGTAAGACATGTGTGCGTATATGCCAGTCAGAAAACATTTTATTTCCCTGTAAATATACTTGTTAAGTATGCAGGATGCATGCTTTTTCTCATTTTATGTAAAGGGTATTGATTTTTCTGTCTGTAAACATCGATATTGTCCCCTATTAAAGAGCATGTAACAAAGGGTCTGTGGTTTTTGTACTCGGTCTCTCTCCCTCTCTTAGGGATTCTATTTTGATCATTATATATGCGATGACTTGTCTTGGTTGATTTTGCATGAAGGATGAGTTGAAGTTTTTTTACTTGGTGAAGATGACTCGGAAGAAAATCCAGATCAAGAAGATAGACAACACAGCTGCAAGGCAAGTTACTTTCTCAAAGAGGAGAAGAGGGCTTTTCAAGAAAGCTTATGAGCTCTCAACTCTATGTGATGCTGAGATTGCTCTCATGGTGTTTTCTGCAACTGGCAAGCTTTTTGAGTACTCAAACACAAGGTTCTTCTCCTTTTCATTTTCTTATTATTTTTCCTTCTTTATTATGTCATCTGTGATCTCATTGATCAACCTAGGATTCATTAACTATGGTTTCTTCTGAACCTACAAAATTGAAAAAAGAAGAGAAGGGCTGAAGTGGATGTACAATAGAATCTTTTGATATCTGTGAGCGAAATAATATTTCTCGAGGGAAAAGGAGAGATTGGCACTGATGATATGAATGTTTTGATGTCAGTTGCAGCCACTTATTGCAAGTTCAAATCCTTTTCAAGGATTATTGACACATCCACTTATGGCTCCTCTTAATGCCACCTTTGTATGAAACTTGATTAATTTATGGTTTAATGTCTTAATTGTTTTATATATATATATGTATAGTCACTATATATGTTTCCCACGTGTCATTAAGTTGCTCTTGCTGTCCTCTAGACACCCAGAAACCACAACTTACTACAAGGACGTGCTCATAAAATATAGGGCATAGACGACTGAATCAGATAAGGCCTTCTTTTTCCAGAAAATTAAAGGGAAAATCCTGAAACTTCAATACCCCTAAGCTAATATAGTACCACCTATATGTATTCTTTGATAAAGAGATTGATTACAACTACTCTTTTTTTGGAAGAAGGGATTTCAACTACTCATATCGTATAATGATGTATGAGCAAATAGTGTTGCAGTCTGAAGTGACTTGCAGCATATGTATAGTTTTTATGTGGGAAAAAAAAGTCTCTTCACTGTCTTTGTTTAGTACTACTATATTGATATAATTGCCTGATTTCTACTCATTAATTGTAATTAATCTTTCAGTATATCAATAGTCATAGAAACCAGAACTAGTGTTTTTTTTTTTAAAAAAAAAACTTTGGAGATAAAAGATATCTTGTGCTAGGTAACATATACAAACTCCATTACATGAAAGATTTGCAGGGCAGAAGATCAAAATCTTATCATGGGGGTGGACTTGCAAAACACTAATTGGTACTTTTTACCTCTTAAATTGTTATTGGATGAATCAACACATAGCTTCAATGTCTAATATATGATGAACTACAAAAACAATAATGTTATATATATATATATATATATATATATCTATTAGTATGACAAATATTTATCAATATCGAGGATCAATTTCTTTCTACTATATGATTGTAAATGTTTAATGATAAATATGGTAAATGACTTTGTTGGAGCAGGTTTACATCATACACGTAGCCTTTTCAATTTCTCTTAGCATCAATATCCAGTCTTCCTCTAGTTTTTTTCTGTCTATATATACGACCAGCCTCCTGTTCTGCCAGCATAAGATTTAACCTTGTCAAGCACACCTCCAATCTTTCTGTCTCTGTACGAGGCTTCCAAATTTTCTTACATTTGTTGATACCTTTTCCTCGTTTATCTTTATAATTATGTCTGTTTCACTTCCTCCATTGTTAATTTCATCAGCAAAAGACAAATCCATATGAATGATACCATTGTTTAGCACAGATTGATAATATGGCAAAATGAGAATTTGATTATTAGTAGATATTAATCGAACTGGTATTGGATATTGAGGAGCCGTCGCTTCTTCTTGTTTTTTTTTACTTGCTTGCTTTTATAACTTCAATATGATAGGGGAGAAGTGAGGTTTTTAACATCAGCCATAAACACTGCCTTTTCATCTCCTTTTCCTTTCACCTCCTCATTGGGTTGCGGGAACCTAACTTTAATCCTACTTACTCATAACCACTGATTGCGATTTCACTGGTAATGAGATTATGCTCTAATTATAGGAAATATTGTATGATGAATCTTAATTTCACCTAAACAATGGAAAAGAAAAACATTTTCTACCTACCTAAAGGAAACAAGTGGTGTAAAACATTTAAAGCATGTTTTTTTTTTTTCCTTTATAAGCCAAGGCTTCATGCCAAGACGGCAGGAAATTAACGAACTTAATTGTAGAAAACAACACAAAGCAAAATCTGTAAAGGTAGCAGGTAGAGAAGAAACAAGAATAGAAGAGAAAATAAAACACCTTAAGAACACTTTAAGAAAAGAGGAAAAACCCTAAGGAAGAAAAGTACTAATTTTCTCGATCAATTTTAATTACGAGTACTAAAACCTGACAAAAAAAGAGGTAACTTGTAGAGTAGAGGATCTACCTCCCTAAGAGGAAAATATGTATGATCACCTTGCCCTAACCATTATATATCCCGCTCTGCTTTTTCTAACCTAGACTAGCTAATCTTGCTCTCTGTATCCTTCTTCATTTCCTGCTGCTGCATTTCTGGTTTTACCGTGGCTTGCATGCATTCTCTGTTGGACTTGACACTATATATGTCTATCTTCTTAATTTTTTGTTTGGACTTTGTTTGCCCTTTTGGATTTGTCAAGTTTCTAGGCAGACCTTCTTTCCAAGGTTGTAGTTTGCTGCTGGAATTTATAGAATATTTGTCAAGTTTCTAGGCAGACATTCTTTCCAAGGTTGGTAGTTAGCTGCTGGAATATATAGAATCAGCAAAATTTTTCGTCTTTTCTCTCCAAGCTGGTTGTTTTATGGGATCTTGGTGAGCCTTTTCTTCATTCTATGCTTACAAGATAAATAAATAATAATGAAAAACAAATTAAAATATGTATGATCACCTTGCCCTAACCATTATCTATCCCGCTTTGCTTTTTCTAACCTAGACTGGCTAATCTTGCTCTCTGTATCCTTCTTCATTTCCTGCTGCTGCATTTCTGGTTTTGCCGTGGCTTTCATGCATTCTCTGTTGGACTTGACACTATATATATCTATCTTCTTCATTTTTTGTTTGGACTTTGTTTGCCCTTTTGGATTTGTCAAGTTTCTAGGCAGACCTTTCTTTCCAAGGTTGGTAGTTTGCTGCTGGAATATATAGAAGCAGCAAATTTTTCGTATTCTCTCTCCAAGCTGGTTGTTTTATGGGATCTTGGTGAGCCTTTTCTTCATTCTATGCTTGCAAGATAAATAAATAATAATGAATAACAAATTAAAATATGTATGATCACCTTGCCCTAACCATTATGGCTCCTTCAAGCCAGGGTGCTTAGCGCCATTGGTTTGTGCATCATCTGGGATTTTATTTATAGGAGATAGTTACTTTCCTATTGATAATGATCTATTTATCATTGAAAAGAGAAATTCTTTCTAATTAGACAAGAGAGGGTGTTTTTTTTTAAATAATTCTTGGAATAATCTTAGTGGATGGCAATTAAATTTTCTACCAATGTTACTATTTGCTAGTTTTTACCTGTTCTTCATCACCAATAATTCAGGAAATGACTTCGCCTTCCTTTTGTTCTTAAAGCATGGGGCAAGTGATTGAAAGGCGCAATCTGCATCCAAAGAACATCAACACGCTCGATCAACCATCTCTTGAGAAACAGGTAATTAGTTTTTTTTATTTTAGCTTATCGAGTTTTTGAATTTATACCGATATAAAGATTGATGTTCATATAAATGGAAGAAATGAATAAAGGATAAACAATAATTGTTTTTTTTTTTTTGGCCTTGCTGATTAATGTTGGATTGATAAGTCAAATACCAATTGCATGGCTAGATTTTGTTATAACTTGTTTTTCTTGTTCTTTTAATTATTTTCTATATATAAAATCATTTTTCCATGTCTTTTCTTTCACTTAAATGTCTATTTTTATTGTTGAAGAAAAGTATAATTTTCTTTGTTTTATCCAAAGCCACTTAACTTATTTTCTAGTTTTATCAAAAACAATAAACTCTGATTTTATCATAGATCTTATGATGAATATTTGCTTAGAGAAATTCTAAGACATAACTACTCCACCATGAGTGAAGACATCAACTAGTATATTGTCGACTCAAAGCTTTTTCACGTTGGCATCTTTAGCCTTGTATTTTCAATCAAAAGCTTCTTGTAGTATCTTTGCACTATTGATTAAACTACACGCATTGTATAGTATATTGTCCAAGCTATTCAAGATGTTATTCTTACACGTGAAATTGTTGTGCATCCATAATTGTCTTAATGGTAGGATCATATTCATCACTCAAAGCTTTGATGCATCTTCAATCAAGAACTTTTATAACTTCAAGATGGTGATAATGAAGAGCATCTTTTGTTGCTATATTTTAAAACTCACACCTTTGAACTTCTCAAGTTTCACACCATGCACGTAAGGTGACGATGGAATCCTCTTTTATGAAACAATGTTCTTAGATTTCTAACCATGCACCATAAAATATGATGGTAGAATTTTGCTTGTTAAAACAACATTTAATATTACTAAAGTAATATTTTGAAAAACTAGAAGCTACTCGGGCCATTTGACTAGTCTTGCTGTAACCTTTTTTTTTCTCTCTTTCCTTTTTTTATGTGAGAAAGTAACATTTCAAAACTTTGGTAATTTGATTAAAATTACCAACATATGCAACATGTGTCATAAATTGGGTTATTTTGTTTTATATAGTAGTAGTAATAATAATAATTACTCAAAAAAATTACTTTATAAAATAATTAAATTTTAAAATGTCTTAAGATTGTTGGATTTAATAATCAAAGAATGTTTAATCCATTTTCACAAAGATAAATAAAACTAAATTTATTTAACTAAAGCTGATTAATAATTAAATCTAAACTTTAGATCCAATAACAAGTCACAAACTACAAAGAATAAGATAGACATGCATAAAGATCAATATATATATATATATATATATATATATATATATATATATATATATATATATATATATATAATTTAAATTAGCATGCCAACAAAAGATATTAAAGACTTCAATCGTTAACAAATTAAATTTCACATACTTGTTGAAGCTCTAATTACACGATACAACAGAAAGCGGTGATTGTTGCGAGAGTTGTACCATTTGTCTTATAATTTTTCCTATCAATTGGTGCGTATATAAGATGCAAATCTTCTTCTAGGATTCTACAATCATATCACTTAGTGTTGCTGCGATTTTAACATTAAACCTAAGCAAACTTAAGAAAAGTGACTCTCTTTCTCTCTATATAAAAACATGAAAACTAAAATAACCACAAAAAGATGAAAGTAGAGGAAGATAATTTAGAATGAATACTTTTTTTTTTGTTGATTTTTCATAAACAAGCAAGAGGCCTTCAAAGAGAAGAAGAGTTTCTTCCATTTCAATACGGGATAAAGGTTGTATACACCTATATATATATATATAGGCCTTGGAAGAGAAGAATAGTTTTTATTTTCTCAATGGGGGACAAAGTTTTATAGTTGGATTTTGGTATTTTGTCAACTCCATCAAGGGTTACTTGAAATCAATCTCTCATTTACCTATAATTAGTTTTAGACATTTTAGTATTTCATATTATAGTTCTCATGTTGAAGAAAAGTAATTTGTTTCAAAAACTTTAAATTAATTGAAGATGGAGAAGATAATGATTTTGTTTCAAGAATCTAACTTTATTAAATCATACAAGATAACTTGTTTATGCATTAACAAAAGGCAATATTCTTTTGTCCTTTTAGCTTGATGGTGGTGTGCATGCCATGCTGATCAAAGAAATAGCAAAGAAAAACCGTGAACTGAGGTAAATTACAGGACTAATAATGGTTGATACCATAGATGAACATTCCTATTTGCAATGCTGAGAGATAAAATGATCCATTGATGACAGGCACATGAGGGGAGAAGACCTACAAGGATTGGACTTGGAAGAACTACAGAAATTAGAAAAAACAATGGAAGGAAGCTTGCGTCGCCTGGTGGAAGAAAAGGTTTGTGCAGTCTTTTCTTGTCTTAATTCAGTAGATAAGCTGAAAACTTTGTACAATACCTAACACATATGTTTAAACTTCTATTTGATTCAGGGGGGTAAAATTATAAACGAGATCGATGCTCTCAAGACCAAGGTCACATTCCTTACTCCGAACGTTTTTAGGCAAAGATTCGTAGCTTCAAAACTTCATCCTGAATCAAAAAAATAAAGCATAGCCATATATATGATGTGCATGAACTGATATTATTACCATACGTAAACAAATGATTACAATGGTCACTCTCTGTTCAATTTCATATTATTTTTGGTTAATTTTCAGGGGGAGCAATTAGTAGAAGAGAACCAGCGATTGAAGCAACAAGTGAGACTACGAGATCTCTCACGGATTCGCAGTCCCTTCTTGTTACACGCTCCTAATTTTGACTTCATTTTTTATATGGCAGGTGATGAGTTTGTTAGCAGGACAAGGGCATTTGCTCGAACCAGGCCAGTCCTCAGATTCTTTGGTGACCAATATCAGCAGTATGGGCTCAGTTGATCCTCGCCAGGACTGTGACAGCTCTTGTGCCTTTCTCAAACTAGGGTTGGCTTGTTACACTCATTCCCATGCAAATAAAGTTCTTCCAACTATCATAATGGTTTTGATTTCTGACAGTGTTAATTTTTATATAACGCAACTCCAAAATTCTTGCAGGCTACCATTTCCTGATTGAATCTGGGAGATGGAGGGTTCTAGCAAGTGTTTAATGCCTTAGCAGTCATCCATTTAACTTAATTAACGGTGTGTCGCGATCGCCTTCAAATACAATTTCATCTTTGCATGTAGTTAATAAAATTCCTGTGAGCCCTTTTCATGTCTGCTTGTTGATTAGAGAAATTTGTAGTGTTGTGTGTGTGTGTGTGTGTAGATGAACCAAGGCTTCTCTTGTTTCCTTAAATTAGGAGGAAATGAGTTGTAGCTAGTGGAAGGAGGAGTTGTATCTACCTTTTTATGGTATTGTAGCAGATTTGGATGAAGCTGCCATGTCTACCAAACCTTGGTTCTTCTCATTTTCTCAGTTTTAAGCTGATTATGAGCTGTGAAATTCTTTGCATTTGTGCCCTTTATTTACAATATATACATATATATATACATATACATACATATATATATACATATACATATATATGGCTGATTTTTCAATGAAAAAAGATAAAACATGCAGCAAGTTGTTGGCAGTGAAAAGACATATATCCAAAGAAACCCATTAAATATTAATTCAGATGCTCAAGGCTCACATAACAATGAATTTTTCAATTAGAAACTTTTTCCACAATTTGGAGTTTAAGTTATTACCCCTAATAAGGAAAAAAACATGAGAATTCAGAATATATATATATATATATATGGACACGCGCACACACAGAAGCTAATAATATAAGGAACACACAGAAGCCCAGAATAATATATATGGACGCGCAGACAGAAGCCCAGAATCAAGAAAGCGAGCCAGATCCAACGGTCACTAATCAACCCTCTAGAAACTAGTCTCTGCAAATCTCGAATCAAATTAAGCGGCGAAGCTCAAGCTCTCACAATCCGCCTCGTGCAATTCCACGCGGTGCAATTAACGTGGGCATGCATGCCATTTGCTTCCCAATAATCACCACTGCTTTGTGCGTTATTGTCGCTGGTTCCCCCTAAAGACTTGCTCTAAATCAACAAACATATATAGACTCCCCTACGTCCACTCTCTCCAATATTTCTCTTTGCTTTGTCAAGAAAACCAATCTCTCTTTCTCCTTATATCCATCAAATCTTAAAAGGGTTTGTTTCTCTTAGTTTGAATTTTGTGGCCATGGATGAAGACTATGATGTAATTGTTCTAGGAACCGGTCTCAAGGAATGCATTCTCAGCGGTCTTCTTTCTGTTGATGGACTCAAAGTAAATCCTTCTTTAATTATGTTTTCAATTTGATGGGAATGTATCGATAGTTAGATTAGTGTTGAAAACACATTGAATTTTTAAATTGTTAATGTTGTCTATAAAAAAAAAAAAAATGTTAATTTAAACTTACATATATAATTTAATTGATTATTCATTTTTTTTTCTTGGATAAATCCATTTGAATCTTCATTTGAAACAGGTATTGCATATGGATCGCAATGACTATTATGGAGGAGAATCTACATCTCTTAATCTTAATCAGGTTATTCTCTTATGTCCATGTTGTAAGAACTTTAAATTTAATTGTTGATTATTTTTCTATGTTCTTTTATATGTTTACATGATTTTTTTCCCCTAACCTTTTTCATGATTACAGCTATGGAAGCGTTTCAGGGGAAGTGATACACCTCCGGAGAGTTTGGGTGCAAGCAAGGAGTACAATGTTGATATGATACCTAAGGTATTTTGTATGGCATTCTATGATCTATTTGTTGTTAATTGATAAAGTGCAATAACATGATGTGTTTATGTTGTCTTTTTATTTCTTTATCGATTTGTTTTGCTAGTTTATCATCGCCAATGGTGGTTTGGTCCGTGTTTTGATACACACAGATGTTACTAAGTATCTTCATTTTAAGGCTGTTGATGGTAGTTTCGTGTACAACAAAGGGAAGGTACAATATATTTGCATGATCACAATTTTTTCTTTACAATTTAGATAAAAAAAAAACAACAAAATATATGAGAAGTAATGATGATTTTCAGATCTACAAAGTCCCAGCAACTGATGTGGAAGCACTAAAATCACCATTGATGGGATTGTTTGAGAAACGTCGTGCTCGAAAGTTCTTCATTTATGTCCAAGACTATGAGGAAAATGATCCCAAATCTCATGAGGGTCTGGACTTGACCAAAGTTACAGCAAGAGAGGTTATCTCGTATGTGTCTCATCAACATTTCTCTTTTCATTGATAAATATTTCAGTTTAGTTAAAATGACATCATTCATATTTGGTGGAAGAACTTGAATGAATATATAAATGATCTTATGGATAATGGATGATGTTGATGAAAAAGGGGAAGGAAAACAACTCTATACCTTGATGTATATTTGGTTAGTCAATTTTATATACTAGATTAATTCTTCTTAATAATATTTCATGTAGAAAATACGGGCTTGAAGATGATACAATTGACTTTATTGGCCATGCCTTGGCTATTCATCTTGATGATAGTTATTTAGATCAACCAGCTTCGGATTTTGTGAAGAGAATGAAGGTGCATTTAAAATTCTTTGAATATTTGATGGTTATAAAAAAAAATGATTTTCAAGTTTTCTGCTGTTTTCTTTTGTTAAAGCTTTATGCAGATTCTTTGGCACGTTTCCAAGGAGGATCACCCTATATCTATCCACTTTATGGACTAGCAGAATTGCCTCAGGTTTGTTCAATCTATAGTTATCGTGTAGGTTTCGAAAATGAATAAGTTTTCATAACAGATTGTTGTATTTTGTCAGTCATTTGCACGCTTAAGTGCAGTATATGGTGGAACTTACATGCTCAACAAGCCAGAATGTAAGGTAAAATTGCGATAATAACTTGTATCCATGACCTCGATCATTTTTAAGATATGAATCTGGGATTGTTGATTAGTCGCGTACTTGATCATCATAAATTATCTTGAGCATTGACAGGTAGAGTTTGACGAGAGTGGTAAAGCCATTGGTGTCACCTCAGAAGGAGAAACTGCTAAATGCAAGAAAGTTGTTTGTGACCCATCATATTTGCCAAATAAGGTAATCCATGTCAATTTTTTAAATAATATTAAGATATTCACTACTTTGTATAGTGAAATGGACATTGTTATCACCTTTATTTATCATTGCTTTAATGCAACAGGTTAAGAATGTCGGGAAAGTTGCTCGTGCTATTTGTATAATGAGCCATCCTATTCCTGCCACTAGTGATTCTCATTCTGCGCAAGTTATTCTGCCACAGAAGCAACTTGGACGCAAATCAGACATGTATGCAACTGTAATTTCTTGCTCAGAATTTATTTCTACAAGTTTCTGTGTAGTTTAAGCCTACTAAGCTCTCATATAAGCACAATTTTCCTGCAACTGCCACTGATATCTCATTTTTCGTTCGAAGAAGTGATTCGTTGTAGTGATCGGTTGGCAATAATTTATCCTAAGACAATAGGATTAAGGTTTTGCTTGGATGAAAATAAGACAACATATAGACTTTAATCTGACTATTGATATTTGTAGCCTATGCCCTTCTAATTACTGAAATATAACGCAACATGCATAAAAACTAGTCCTCATTTAAGATATTTTGTTAACTTTTCACATTGCTTCTTCAGGTATCTCTTCTGCTGTTCTTATGCTCACAATGTTGCTCCACAAGGAAAATACATTGCTTTTGTTTCAGCTGAAGCTGAGACAGACAACCCTGAGATAGAACTGAAGCCTGGAATTGACTTGTTGGGTCCAGTAGATGAGATTTTCTATGAAACTTATGACAGATATGTGCCCATAAATACCATGGAAGATGACAATTGCTTCATTTCTACTGTAAGTATTTGCATGTCACTCACATCATTTTTTTCCCTTTGTTTAAAAAGAAAACGAATTTTCTTTTCTTCTTTTTAAATAAGCTTAATATAGCTTTAATTATTTCACTTTGTTTTTTAGAAAATCCAGCATTAGTGATCAAAATCTTGATATTCCTTGCAGAGCTACGACGCAACAACACATTTTGAGACCACAGTACAAGATGTGATTGCAATGTACAGTGAGATAACTGGAAAGGTAAGTGTCTCAGAATTCTTGAGGCGACTCTTTGCTTTGTAAATGATTTATAAAGAGAAATTTTCTCTCTAGATTTTCATTAACATAAGTTTTGAAAGATTTAAAAAAAAAAGACAACAAGACCTTTTCTAGATCCTCTCTGAATTGTTGGCTTTAAAATCTTTTTGAAATAAACATATAATTAACTTACAATTTTTTTTTCTTTGGTGATGCAGACTCTTGATCTTTCTGTGGATTTAAGTGCTGCAAGCGCTGCTGCTGAATAAAGTTCCACGTTACTCAAAGAATTTAGTGGAACAACATTTATTGGATTTTAAATCATTCAATATCTCTTCCTGTTGAAGACAAAATAAAATAATGTTCTGTATTTTGTTCTAATTTTATTAATATGTTGTTTTGCAAAACTATGCTTATGTACTTTTAACTGGACAAACAATCTTATTTTACTCTTTATTTTTTTGGTTCGAAACTTCATATATACACAACACTTGGTATGGTTTTCAATAAACTTGGTTTGAAAGTTTATTTGGTTAATATTTCATAAAAGATAAAATTAAAATAAAAATTAATTTTAAAAATTAAATATTAAAATTTTTTATTTAATAATAAAAAAAATTAAAAGAGAATTTAATAACCTTTCCACGAAAAACAAATTTAATATTGAATTAAAAAAAAGCCCAAACCCATTAACAATAAACAAACATATTGATCATATCATTAAAATTTGACACAGCCTTTTCCTGTCTCTGACTCTAAATTCTCCTCTTCTGTTTCCAAAAATTTATCTATTTGCTCACCTGCTACATATGTCCTCACTGTCAACCTCACAAAATCAAAAGCTTTCTCAACAAGTATCCCTAAAAATAGAAAAAGAAGAAAAAGCTCCCTACGAGTAGGTCATGGCTCGTTCGAGTCAGAAATTTAGTGTGTTCGAGTTCGACGAAGAAGAGGAAAAAGTCGAGAAGGAGTCTGCGAGGTTCGTCGGCAAATTTCGGATCCAAAAGAGAAGACGAAACGGCAACAACAAGGACGACGACACTTCTCCTCGCACTAAGTATAAGTCTCTTCAGTGCTGTAAGTTTATCTTTCTTTTCTCTCTCTGTTTTTTTTTTTCTAAATTTGTGTTTCTATTTTTTCTTGCCTGCTATCATTGCTTTACTCTAGTATAAATGCTTTATTATATGATAGATTTGTGTCTAACTTTGTTTTCTATATTATTTTTTTTAATCTAGTTGGAGGATGTACTGGGGCTGTAAAAATAGAAAGTAGCAATGAACCTATTGATATAGATGATGAACCAATCGATGTTGACTGTGGAGGTAAGGGAATTTTCTGCACAGGGTTCTTTATTTTCTCTATATTCAATGTTACTTGCCCTCATTTGCTTAATAGTTGCAGGAGAGACCAATTCCTTATGCAAGGGAAACGGTAACGAAGTAGTAGATATCGATCCTACCGACGTGGAGGGTCAATGCCAATATTCTGTTTCAGCTCCTGCTTGCATGCCACAAGAAGATTGTTCTGTCAAGGAGATTTCTCGGCTGGATAGGTTATTCAGATTCTCAAATTATGAGGTACGTACTGGGGTCCTGCTTTGCACGGATTGGAAGCCTGTATTCTAAATTGAACAGTGATATACTTCTCCTGCTTTTTATGGAATGGAAGCCTATATTCTAAATTGAGTTTGTTACATGCCATGGTTATTATTCTTTGGGTAAAGTTCTACTGACAGCAAAAAGAATTCGAATAGCATGCTGGCACAGTCTTTTTTCTCTTAGAAACCTCTCCTTTAAATTGTTTTATGAGAAAGCTGGATGTGTAAATTTTGTCCCCTTAGTTATTTGACCAAAATTGTTGCAGAAT
This sequence comes from Populus deltoides, assembly GCA_015852605.2. Lineage (NCBI taxonomy): Eukaryota > Viridiplantae > Streptophyta > Magnoliopsida > Malpighiales > Salicaceae > Populus > Populus deltoides. The sequence continues at coordinate 2,321,874 of CM027576.2, read as the reverse complement.
GAGTCTGTTGGTAGGATTTCGGATAATGATGTTGGGATTGAAATGAGCTCATCCACTTCTGTCTCTACTCTTGTGGAGAATGCAGGTTCTAATCTTCTGCCCCCCTCATCTTTTTTTGAGTTGATTCTGTATTATCTTCTCCTTGTCATGGATGATCTGATGAAATTATTTAAAATGTGTGCATTCTTTCATTTCCATCAGGAGACCAAGTGCTAGAGTGTGGTTCTGTTGGACATAAAATTGTAAGTATCCTGTGTTCTTTTTTCCAAAAAAGTATAATTGAACTATTGATATTGGGAGCTGCCTGAAGATTACATTTATGAATGATAAAGGGACAGATGATAATTTTCCACATTTTTTAAGTAAATATGCATGAAGGTGAACTGCAAAAATTGTATGTATTAAGGAATATAATATAGATCTAGATATGCAACTTTACATTGTCTTCATTATAACCTAAAATCTTGTCATTGCATTAGATTTTTTGCCAGCTTACTCTGCTCTGACAAAATGGTTCTTAGGAGTTAAATGGTTCTTTTTCTTCAGTTGTGTGAAGAAACTTCAGTTTTCAAATGAACCCTAGTTTATTCTATTTTGGCCTGTTGGAATGCCTTACTTCTTAACCTATTTGAGATTGGAAATCCTCTGAATCTGCATCTATTTGCTAGATTTTAAATGGCTAATTCTGAGAGTGGTGAGCAAAAACCACTTTTTAAAATTCACACATGTTCTTTTTTAATATAGTCCTTTTTTTTTCTGTGTAAGAAAAACACACTTTCTAAAAGAGATTCCTTCTCTTATCAGTAGTCTTACATCTTTTGTCTTAATTTAATACCAGATGACCATCCATTTTTTCCGCAGCTCGCTTCTCTCCCCACCCCTCTTTTATTTAAGACATACTATGATAGAACTCATGGATCAATGCATTTGTATTGCAGGATTACACAAATAATACAGTTGCTGTTTTCCCTGACTATATCCTGTGTGGCGATGTATATGGTGCAGAGTATTGCTTAACTTTCTCAGGAAGCAGCATCAGAATGGAGGGTTCAACTGCAAATGGGGTCAAGGGAATATTTAATGCTAAGTGGACTCTTGATGATATTATTAGTATTGAGTCAGAATGGTGTGGAATGGTGAGTTATACCACCCATACTCTCTTCTTCGTATGCTTGCTGATTTGAGCAAGTTAAATTTCTTACATCACTGGATGTAGGTTACGACAGCTATGGTTTATATCTGTTTTAAATCAAAGGTTTCTCAAGGAGCTGGAAATACAAATGATACTTCAGGTTTGTACAATTCCAGGAGGATTTTGTTCAAGCTACCTTTTATATTATGTAGATCAGATTCTAGGATGCAAGCAGCATTATATGCAACCTGTTCACAAATTACTATTTACCATGAGGTACCTCCTTGATGATGCCTTATTGTTTCCTGCTTATACACAATTTTTCTAGAAGTTTATTCAGCTTGCTCGTTGCATATAAATTTTTTTATCTGTACATTCTCAGATAATTCCTTGTAGTTTTTTCCTTAATTCCATGTGATGCATTGTGCCATCATTTTGGTTGCAATAGAAATATGTTATCCTATATCCTTGTTATCAATCAGCTGGCCACACGAACAAACAGTAATAAATTAGATTGGTTTGTATAATATTTGGAGACATAACCCCAACTAGTTTGGGATTGAGTCTTGCTTTTTGCTGTGTTGATTTTGTGCCATTGCCTTTTTTCTGTAAGTTTTATATTTGTTGCATGCTGCTCCTTCTTAGAGCAATGCCAGCATTCTCTGTATATAGACAGAGGTCTAATTTTTGGCCAATATGAATCAAAATGTGTTGAAGAGATTATATATTTTTTATGTTTATGTTCGATTTGTTTCGTACTCTTAATGGATTGGCAGACACTATATGGAAAAAATATATACTGCTCAAAATTTATGTCAATAAAGCTCTAATATGTTATGTTTTTCATAAAAAAATGCAAGCAGGTGTTGACAAGTTGAAGTTTTCAGTTTGTGATCCTCTTTGGAATGAAGGAGAGGAAGCAATCAAATCATTGCATGTCAGATACAGGGATAGCTGGAATGTTACTTCTGAGTGAGTTCTTGATCTGGTTGCAAATACCCACCCATCTATATGTGTGTACATGATTATCCCAGATGGGATTCTTGCTTAACTTTTCATAGATTATTCAGCTGGTTGCTTAGCTTTTTTAATGAATTGGCGATATCAATTTTTATACTCTACCACATGCTAGCTTGCATTTCTTTTTCAGTTTTTTCAAGTTCTTTGTGTCTTTTGGCTTCACTCTATTTTGCATTGGGAACTATTATTCCCAACACAAGGTATTTCTAATAGCCTGTTTCATTTAGCTTCAATAGTGAGTTTGCTTGATGAGAGATTCTTTATGTTAATCCTTTTTTTTTTTCCTTTTTTTTATGCTACAGCTCTGATTGGAAAAAAGATGGAAATGCCTTTTTTGGGCACAATGGGATGGTCATCTCAAAGCCTTATTTTCCTGTGTAAGTCAATGGATAAATGTAAATATTTGCTAATCGAACACCAAATAGGGTATGATGTGCGAGCCCAGCTGATTTTTCTCATTAATTATTTTAGTAGTTAGCCTTCATGGTTGCTGCTCTCTCTCTTGTTATATACATACTTTTCCTGGTTGTAATAATTATATTTGTTGTTGTTGTTCACTTTTGGGTTTTGGAGGCGCATATAATTTATTTGGTAAATCACTTTTCTAGACATGAACTCTCTCATATCTTGATATAGATGAAGTAAATTTGGAATAACCTTTTATTTTGACAGCATGAAGTCTCTGATTCTATCTTTTTCAATGGTAAAAGTCCTTGCATCTTATGCAGTTGCAGTTCATCAAATATTTTTACTTTTTAAGGCCTACCAACCTTCTGCAAAATGTTTTTTCTTTTAAACTGTGAGCCATCTCTTTTCTATGTGGTTTTTGCTGATTATATGGTTTACTCTACTAATACTGCAAGAATGTGTGGTCTCGCATGGTATATTTGCTTGATTAATTTATAATTCCTGTACAAATTAAGCTTTATACATGAATTTGTATTTGCACTCTTAAACTTGTTGACTATCTCTTTTTTTTCTCAAACTGAATTTCACTTGTTTTTCCGTGATAAGTTTTTCAAATTTAAGTTCTTTTTATTTCAGTTTTCATGAGACATTTGAAGAGGTTATCTATCCTAAAGGTGATCCTGATGCTGTTTCTATTAGTAAGAGAGATGTGGAGCTTCTACGCCCAGAGACATTCATCAATGATACCATCATTGACTTTTATATCCTGTAAGATTGGTCAACTTACTAATGGGTTTATTGATGTGACCCCGTTTGATTTGTTTCAAGCTCCAGAATTTGGTTTTTATGTTATATGTTTGAAGAAATTCTTGCATAAGATGTGTTGTTAAGTCACATAAGTTTCACTGTTGAAGTCTGATATACAAGTTCATGAAGAAGAATCATATCATAAAGGGATTAGAGTTCTTTTTCTTATTTTATTTAATTTCACAATTGATTTCTTGATATAGCCTCTATAGTGATCAACATAGGGTTTTTTTTCCCCTCTCTCCTGAGAGAGAAGCACATTTGGGATCAAAAGTTAAGGTCTGATATTCTTGCATAAGATTTGTTATAAAGTCTTTCAGTTTCATTGTTGCAGCCTGATATACTAGTTCATGAATTATAATAGTAACATAAAGGGATGAAAGTTCCTTTTAAATACTCCATACCCTTATCACCTTTGTTGGTTTTATTATTTTTTTAGCACATTTGAGTTCAGAACTTACGGTCTGGGATTGTCGGACTTAATGAAATTTGAAATAATTAGTTGATAGTGGAAAACAGATTGATTGGGATACAACTGGCTAAGTGATCAGACATCAGACATGAATGTTCCAAAGAGGTAACATCTAATCTAAAGTGTTGGATTTGTGAGTATATTTGTTAAATCATACTTTTCCTAAACTATTTGGAGACAGTGGGATAAAGCTGTTTCATTTCTAGTAATCCTGTGTTTGACTGGAAGAAATTATGGAAATCTTACCCAAGAAGTAGATTTGTTTTTTCCCAAGGCCCTACACTTTTTTCTTCTTGCTTAAGTTGAGGGATAGGCTGCATGATCTAGTGCTTAGGCTGACAGAAGGCCTTGTCCGTGAGTGAAGCAGTCAGATGTTTGCTTTTATATTTGGTTTCTTGTAAATAATTCGCTATGGCTGGTGGTTAGTTCAAGAAGTGAAGATGGAGGGAGTAATTAATGCTTGTAAATGTTGCTTCGTCCAGGTTGGCAGGTGGCCTGGCTCTACTTGTTTATCCATTCTTAATTTAAGATTTACATTAGTACACTGTTACACCCTTACCTAATATCAATAATTACATGCATTAAATTAAAGTGTTTTTTTTATCCTTGTCTGGCTTATCACACCAGTAATTAGTTTTAAGGCTCGCCACCGAGGAGCATTAAATGAAATAAATTGGATATGGCAGCTTTTGGTTATGAGATTTTTATGTTTGTAAGCTTTCTACTTCAATTGCTTTGCTGTGAACAGCTTGTTGTAACTTACATTTTCTTCTACGCATCCTATTTCTTGTTGAAGCATGATTCACTACTGTGATGTTATTTTTGGTATATGTGTTTTCAATTACTTTTTAACAAATGAATATTTTAGCCTTATGGGGCTTTATATACTTTCTCTACACTCTGAAATAACAGAGAATTAAAAGATTTGTCCATTTGACAGGTATTTAAAGAGTAAACTTAAGCCTGGGGACAAGCATAGGTTCCACTTTTTCAATAGCTTTTTCTTTCGGAAGCTTGCTGACCTAGACAAGGGCCCATCTAATGCTTGTGGAGGCAGGCTAGCTTTTCAACGTGTTCATAAATGGACAAGAAAGATGAATCTTTTCGAGAAAGATTACATTTTCATTCCTATAAATTACAGGTTAGGTTTGTGTTCATTTTTCCTATTCACCAGTGGACATTATGTTATGTATTAATGTGAAATATATTAAACTTTCTCGGTGGCAGTCTTCACTGGAGTTTGATTGTCATTTGTCATCCTGGAGAAGTGGTTCATTCCAGAGGCAAGGGCCTATGCGATGAAGTCTGTTTTTATTGTGTTTTGAGGTTTATCTTTGCTTGATTTGTTTTTGTGGTAATCTCATAGAAGATGAAGGCAGAAATTCAGTTAAGGTACCATGCATCTTACACATGGATTCTATCAGAGGAAGTCATAGGGGCCTCAAGAATCTTATTCAGAGGTAACCTCTTTATTGCTATGGTTATTCCTAGCTAGTCATTATATAACTTTTGAAAATCCAAGACTCACACTAATGGTACAGATGCCTTATAGTTGACACTAAAACTCTAATAAAAAGACTTCAACATTTTTGTATTTAATTACCTGATAACAACAAAGTGGTAACATACTAGTTGTAGTTGTTTGGATGGGAAAACGGCATTGCATCTGTAATTCCATTTACTTTTTCTTGGTGCTATTTTTTCCCTTTAATTATATTTGTCTGCTACTGCTGTGCTTCGAATGCCTCCATATGAAATGAGTTCTTTGTTTACATGTCATGAGGCAGTTATCTGTATGAAGAGTGGAGAGAAAGGCATAATGGGACAGTGGATGATACATTGTCGAAGTTCTTACATTTACGGTTTGTCCCACTTGAGGTACTGTCTCCCTTTTAAAAATGGTTTTCTTTTTTTGCCTTTTAATTTCTTGATAGTTGCCTTAAATGTTATATTGTGGTTCACTGAAGTATCCTAATGGAAGAAACTGTTAAAAGAAAACACTACTAGACTGAAGCTCATCCAAAAATTCAATCAAGGTTCTCATTTTCTCATGAACAGCTAGAAAAATAAGTCTTGCACTCATTCTGGACCTCACCTCCACCAGTGAAGCCCATCTGTCTCCTTTTAAAACTTCAAAGCTAAATATGAATTGCAGTATCAAACTAGGCTTGCATATTTGTTTTTCTATAGAAGTAATGGGACAACTTATCAGATTCAATGTAGGGACATTGAATGTCAGACACTTGGGTCGTATTATATGTCAGGCAAATTAATGATTTAATCCACAATGCTCTCTATATAGCAATTCCTGCCATTTTCCCAGTGCCTCAGTTTTAATGTTTTATGGAAACAGAACTCCATTGGAAAATGTCTTGCAGGATGAAAATTGTGTAATTGACCCCTTGGCTATCTACTTAAGTGGTAAAGGAGAGGATGGGGTTAATGCAATAAGGGATTATTATGTCCAAATCTTGTCAATCCATCAAAAACTTATTTAGTTAATAAAAAAAAGGTTCCTAATATAATATATTGATGACATTTAAGCTCGTTTCTTAATTTAAAATCTTGATATTTTATTGACTCGGCTAGAAACAAAGAATTGCTGCATGATAAACTTCCCCTATATTTGTTCATGGATTACCATTTTCAGAAAATTATCAAGTTTGTCCTTTATGCAGTTTAAAAGTCTATTAACCGCAATTTCTTTTACCACCTTGATTCAGCTTCCACAGCAGGAAAATTCATATGACTGTGGCCTGTTTGTGCTCCATTATGTTGAACGTTTTCTTGAGGAAGCTCCTATTAATTTCAGTCCTTTCAGGATAACAGAGGTTTCAAACTTCGTAAGTTAAAAATTTGTTTTCTTTGGTTTTGCATTCATTGGATCATCTGCACAGCTTGTAACTTCTTGTGGTTATTACTGTACTTTCCTAACTTCACCTCTGTGGTAAGATCTGTTTCGAATGAATAAATATTTATTGTAATATAACTGAGTGATATCAGTGCTTAGCATTTCCAAGTTGAAAAATCTATGAGCCCATGCCTGCTGGCATCCTTGCTTTACATTTCTAGTGTCTCTGAAAGCAAACTCTCTATGATAACTGATGATTTTGGTGTTTCTTGTATATGTTTGTTTTTTCAATTAAAAGTGTTATTGTTTTCTCCATGCTATTTTGTGTTTCTTACTGAGCTGCTCTGTTTTTAGCTTGTATTTCACAATTGCAGTTGTGATTAAACTTTAGCTACTTTGGTCTTATAATCAATTCATGGAAGTCTTTACAACTTTATAAACTGCAAGAACTGGTGGAATTTTTTTATAAATAAAATTGGTAAATTATATATTCTCTTGCTTTTACTGGGACTCTTCTCTTTCCCTCCAATTTTCTAAATGGGGTTAGGACAAGAAGGTCTCAAATCCTGCTGTACTGGACAGTAAATACTACACTGGAATTGAGTAATCAATATTTGGCTTTGTTTTTTTTTTGTTCTGAAAATGTTTATCTCACGATGCTTTTAGTGAGTTACAAATTTGTTAATCTTTGACCAGCTTAATAGAAATTGGTTTCTACCTGTGGAGGCCTCTCTGAAAAGGGCATACATCCAGAAGTTGATCCATGAAATTCTTGAAGATCGGTCATCTACCCAATTTTCTGATCCATATGAAGAAGAAACTGGAGTTGAGTTTCTTGAGGAGATATCTAGTTCAGTATCTGGTACTGGTACTGGTACTGATACTGATACTGATACGGGGATTAATATCTCAGTCACAACGAAATCTCCAATGAGAGTTGCACATCAACAACAACCTGGAGAACTAGGATTGAATTCCAGGAATTTGTTCAAACCAGGAACTAGTGCAAGGTCCTTTTCCAATGAAGATTGCTGGCAGACAGGAACAATTCATGGGAGCAGTTGCATGTCACCAGTAGAGGTAATTGTTTTATCTTTACTGGCTATGATCAATTGTTTCCTATGGAAGTTAATGAATTCTTGATTGTTGCTTAAAAACAGGAAATTGGTGAGCGAATCTCTGATTCATCATCAGACACAGGAGATTATTTGCAACATACTGGCTTGGCAACTGAATTTCCCTCAACCACGTTTTCTCATAAAAATCTTAGATCTCTCGGTTCATCATCAAGCAATAAGAAATATATGCAGATTGAGGAACCTTATGATGATTCCAGTTCTGAAGCATCTATCAGTGGATCCCTTAAATCATCAGAGATAGGGGTAGGGGTTGATGAAGATCATTTTCTTTCCCAGATTGAGGGATCTGATCATCAAACACAAACTAATTGCCATGAACTCTCTTCAAGATCAACCGAGTCTGAGGAACTTGCTGATTGTGTTGTTGAGGACTCTGAAGAGGGAAACAGCATGCACAACGACCAAGTGGCAAATGATTCACCATCCTCCCTTCATTGCAATGACCTTGTTGCATCAATTGATGCCATTAAGGCTACTGAAAACATTTTGCGAAAAGTCCGGAAACCTGTGTGCAATGTAGATTCGTCATCAGATGAACAGACTAGAAAGGACAAGCTTACATCTTCTGATGGCGCATGACAACTTGGAGGAAGCATTCTAAAAGATTCGCATCGATTTCACTAAGAACAGCAGTGTAAGAACAGTATATATTTTTTAAGGGCTTGTAAGTAAAGAAATAGCCAGTACTTTGATGGGCCTTTTAAGTTTGTAAATATTACAGAAACAGGTAGAGAAAAGAAGAGAGCTAGAGGGTGCTTTCTGTTGCACAGCAACCAGGATACCATAGAATTTGGCGGCACATAAGAACAAACAGGGGTGTAGAAAGAAAGACGGTGCTTTTGCTATGGCAGACTTTTTTCCGTATGCTGAAAAAGCCCCTTCAAGTAACGATGAAATGCCTTGTACTTCGGAATCAAGTAATTAAATTGGGGAACGATGGCGTGTCGATTTAGACGTGAGTTTGAAGTCTGTGGCTGGGTTTTTCATCTAATATGGATTGAGATGCGTTGAACCATGCTCGGACGTCATTAGGTACGCTTCTTCTCTACTGTGAAATAGATTCAGGAGCAAATTCAACATGTAAATGGGGGCCTAGTAGAGGTACCATAAAACTTCTGATCTGTTCAAGATCTCAAAATTGACTAGTCACTACACATACCAATGTACATGCTAGAGAAGACCACCTCTTGCACGCCACTAGCAGTTTCTACAGTATAAACATTACGCCCATTCATACAACAGCAAGTATGCAATATGGGTTTATTATCTCATGTTATAAGGTACAGTAGGAGAAATAGAAGGTTCTTGAGTGACTTTTCAGCTCACCTAAGGAGACTTTTGAAATTCAACCTAGATTGTTGATGGCTCTTCAAGAATCAAATCCCACTACAATACACAATTGTGCAGTGACATCATAAGGGATGTCCCAAGCCGATTTAGTTTCATTGGTATTATTGTTCACATCACTGTGTCAGTAACTTGAACACAAGTTCTAAATATTCGACTTTGAAAAAAGTTAAGAAAATAATGTTCTGAGAAACTTTAAAATGAAAATTTGATGTATGTTCAAATAATTTAGAAGGACCGATGAATCTAAAAACAACTAGAACACAAGCCAAATAAACAATGAACACTTTCATATAATAAGAGTTATCGTTATGGTAATATGAAAAATAATATGCTAGAAGTTTTAATAATGTCTTGAAAGCTTGATGAGCATCGCTTGTTACTACTACTACTACTCTAGTCCACGTGACCTTATAGATTGAACTAGTATGTTTTCCATCAAAGATCCTTGCAGAAGATTTCGTTTTCTATTATATATTTTGTATTCTAAAAGTACTTTATGAAACAATAGAAAATTAAAATAAATTAATAGACCATACAAAAGCCCTTTTTAATGTTAAAATAGAATATTTTCAGGTCAACACCTTCCCTAAACCTGGTGTTTGAAGTGAGATTTAGAAAAACTATTAACATGCATGAAGGTCGTTTCACGTCTGGTAAATAGAAAATATTACATCAGTAATGCTGATATATTCTTGCATGTTGTACGGCATAACGAGTTGATTACGCCTAATTTATTAATTTATTTTACAGTTTAGATATGTACCAAAAATATTTTCATTATTATTGTTCTTCTAAGAGTAAAAATATAATTACATGTCAAAAATGTTAGTTAGATTAAATCTCATTTGATTACATCTTTTTCATATTAGCCTATCAAAATACCTCAGAATTGACTCAAATTTCATATTCTGGTTATCTAAAGTGGAAATACACCAATTATAAATTTTCAACTTATTCGGGCATCAATTTCTTCGGATTTCAAATTCAAATCAGAAAGGGGTTGTTACTTATTTTTTTTGCGTCAGCATCTCAAACATTTTTGTAATTGTGTCAAAATTAATATTCAATTTATTTGGGTTGAAATCACACTAAACATCAGTTTTTAACATATAAGAAGGAAGTTTACATGTGGTAAATGAAAAATGTTACATCAATCATGTTTACACATTCTTGCATGTTGTACAACACAATGAGCTGACTATACCCGATTTATTGATCTATTCTACAATTCTGACATGTACCAAAACTCATATGCTCTTTTATTTCATCTCTTACCTAACGAATCATTATAGAATGAATATATTAAGCCTTGAATATAACTAAAACCCTCAAGATAAAAAGCTATTTAGGGTAGAAGGATATCTACTCGGATACATAACAAAATGGATGCAAGAGAGTGGCATACCTGAAATCAATGCAAAACATATGTGGTGAGAGAGGGTATAATAAACAAACTTGCTAAATTGGACAACATGATGTACGTTAATGTTATTTGTTATTATTATATATTAATGTTATTTATTATTATACTATATTTTATTATTTGAATATGAACAACTAAATGGGATAAATTTATATCTTACAAGTTCACGTTGAGATGATACCACGCATAAGAGGAGACGCTTCAAATTCACTAAAAATCCATTGATAGAGTGGATACTATGGTCAACATGTTGAAGAGAGCAATTTTATCACTGGTCCTATATAGTAATACGTTGATTTTGCACTTGTAGAGCCATTTTAAATTGAAGGACATATAGGTGTGACGTGTAAGTATACCTTTTATTATATTTAAACATGTTCACAATACCATAATCATACTAGTATTTATGTTATTTGATTAATTTTCAGGCCAATGATAAGATATATTGTCTACACCATAGATTGATGGGTCTTAATCCATATATGGTGCCATATGTTGTTTAGGTTGGTTTATATTACATCACTTGCTTTCAACACATCAAACTGGATCGCAATTTATCGGTGCATTGATTGAGAGATAAATATATGAGATTCACATGTTTTATATTTGTGTATATAAGATGGCACATGCATTTTAAAATGTTGTTTTTCTTATCCTATCTTTTGATGGATGGCTTATAACTAGTAAGGGATTAATAGAAAGTGAGGATTTATATTGGTGATTATGGGGACATGTATCCTTACTAATGTTGTGAATGAGAATGCCATCAAGTTGAAGTTACTTAAGTAAATGTTTTTGGGCCCACCTTCTAATGATGCAAATGAGGAGATGTTGTGTGGGTATATTAGAGCATACATTATGCACATGATTGGCAACATCTTATTCATAAGTATGATTGAGAATGCAGTGCAAGTTTTGTATATACCAAGTTTTGTATATACCAGTGCTAGAGAAGTTTAATGATATTCTAGAATATAATTAGGGGTCTACAATTATTGTCAATCTATACCACTAGTTATGTCATGGATGCATGATAGGCTCAAAACAAGCAGGGGGTTGTTTGTTCCCTTTACATATATAATAAATAGAACAAAGTGTTTTGATTGATCATATATCATTTATATAACAACAATACATTTGAGTGTTTTACTAATAGTTTGAATATTATTATATCCAATTATGGTCATAAAAGCAACTACATATTGGGCATCCTTAAGTGAGGGGCAAACAGATAATCAATGAAATTTAAGGTTATCACTACTATTAAGAGCTAGGTAATAGATATTATTAAGCAATTTTTCATTAGCATTGTTGTAACCCAATTTTGGATTCACCAAGATTTTCTTGAATGTTATTTTATTTCTATTATTATTTATAAAAATCCAAAAAAATTAAGAAAAAGTGTAAAATTCAAAAATATTTTTCTCTAGTCAACCGCATCTTTCTGTCAAAACCGAGTCCACCAGGTCAATACGGGTCAAACCATATCGACCAGGGTAAAAAATGAGTTTCGGGTCGTTTCGGGTCAAAACCGTCATTTTTGACCAAAACCGAGTTCACCGGGTCAATACGGGTCAAACCATGTCGACGAGGATAAAAAATGAGTTTCATGCCGTTTTGGGTCAAACCTGTTATTTTTTGGTCAAAACCCGGTCCACCGGGTTTATATCCATTGAAAGTTTTTTTTATGTTTCAACATAATTTTCGATAATTAAAATTGATTTTTAGCGGTTGAATCGGGCTTTTTCTAATACTGATTTAAGTTTTAATTTTACCTATATAAATATATATTATTATATATAATAAAACAAAATTAATAATACAGAATTGTCATATTAGGCGGGGCAGTTACATTTATTGTAGGCGAGCAGTTGGATGGATACATTTTTTTTATTTAAAGCAGATGCTTGTTGTCCTCTCTCATTGGCTATAAATAGCCAGTGACAGTACGCCAGAGAAAAAAAAAAGGAAGAAGGGAGAGAAAAAAAGAAAAGAAAAGGAGGAGGAGAAAAGAAAGAAAAGAAAAGAGATAGGATATCCTGTATCACTATTCATGTTTTTTTATTATTTCTTCGTGCGAGTAAAATATTGATTTTGATTAAAAACAATCTGAAAAATACTAAAAATATCCTAACCGTTAGATCTAATAGTGTTTAGATCTGAACCGTTGATTTAATAGGATACAATAGGGCTTACCACAACCAATTAAAACCCAAATCAATCTCAGCCCTTAAAACAATTTGCCTTTAGATCCGGTGGCGCCACGTCACCCGGTGTACCAAGCTCTCGGTACACAGCGTCACACCACATAAACAATCTGCTCATCCAGACCGTCCGATCAACCCGCAGATCGAGCCAATCACAGCCGTACGATCTTTTCATCAGATATCCAACAGCTCACAGGATTCAGCTTCATCGGTGTACCGTGCTAGCGTTCACACCGTAGTATAACCCAGAGCCTCTCTCTCTCTCTCTCTCTCTCTCCTCCGATCTCCCATCTCCGGCCGTGTGAAGCCTCCGCACCACCACAGAAAGGTCGCCAACCTCCTACAAAGCAAAACCCCGGCCGTTGTCAGCGTTTTTACCTCCCCATCTGGCCGGTAAAAGGGCGCGATTTTCGTCGGCCACCGAAGCTTCCAGTCGTCAATTCTCACTCATCAGCCATCAACGACCGTCAAGACCACCACCATCAGAATCCTCGACATCAGATCTACGAGGATCGACCATCAGTTGGACAGAAAATCTCGCCGCCGCCAACAGTAACCGCGCATGTGCCACACTCGCCGCCAGTGGCATTTTTGTAATTTTTCAAGAAACTCGAGGGTATTCAGTCTTTTACCTATACAGTGGCACTCAGGTAATTTTTTTTGGGGGTTTTCTACTTGTATTTTTGATGTTTTTATATATATAAATGCTTGTAAATTTTCTTGCATGTCGTAAAAAATATAAAAAAAAAAACCAAAGTCGACACGTCTCTTTTTTTAAAAGGACCGATGTCAAAAATATAAACCCAAAATATAATGGATTATATCCATTATTTCTTTTGGTAACTCGGACGTAACTCTCCTTTTTAGGGTTAAAACGTCATATTTTAGACAAGTCTCCTAATTTTTAGGGACTGATAATATTTTTAACGCGTCTCCTATTTTTAGGGACCGACGTTAACCATTTTTTTAAAAAAAAAAATTACCAATAAACCCAAAATATAATGGATTATATCCATTATTTCTTTTGGTAACTCGGACATAACTCTCTTTTTTAGGGTTAAAACGTCATTTTTTAGACAAGTCTCCTAATTTTTAGGGATTGATGTCATTTTTAACATGTCTCCTATTATTAGAGACCGACGTTAATCATTTTAAAAAAACAAATTGCAAATAAGCCCAAAATATAATAGCATTTGAATCAAATAAAAAACACTTAAGGGTAACCTTTCTTTTGAAAGGATGTTTTAAGGGTGGTGTCTACCTTCCCTTAATCATAACTAACCTTGTACCCGAATCTCTGGGACCAGTGTCTAATTTGGGATTTCTAGTTCCCTCAAATTACTAGATGGCGACTCCAATAAAATCTTTATTTCCCCCAATCGAGAGAAAAACCCTTTTTGTTAAATAAACAAAAAAAAGTGGGAGTCGTCGCCTGACGTCGTGTATCAACAAGCATATAAATTATAATAGTTGAAAAGTTGTAATAACTTTGTGGTTTGTAATGTCAGGTGTGTGAGACTAGGATGTTTAAGGATAATCTAACCCATGTCTTGTTGTTTTACCACAATGAGTTGGATAGACAATAGACTCATAAAGTTAAAGTTTAAAAAATTCATATCTATTTTTTATTATATTTTTTTTTCAAATTATTTATAAAAAAGGTACATTAATTTGATATTTTAATAGGTTCAGTAAGTATCTTGCACTAAGAATGAGTTCCCATGTGTTCTCATCCTAAGATTTGTAAAATGGATAAGGACACGTGGACATCAGTGGTCACCCTTATATTTAAGTGGCTAAGTTTGCATTACCATAATCACATTATGGGACAATTGAAATTGTAATAACATATTCCACTTAATACTGACACCAATAATAAGCTTTATTTGATAAGTCATCATATTAAAATAATGATAATTAGACAGTAATACATTAACATTATATCCAGTAGTGTCATACATGGAGAACATAAATCATTGATGGGTGCATTAACATTATTTTAGTTGATGTATACATGAAGTGGTACATCAAGATTATGCACCACTTCACACCACCATAAGTTTACATTGAAGCCATAGATCACATGGGCCTAAATTATAGAGGCATAATAAAATAATACATATTTGTTTCTTTTCTCATCAATATGTGATAAATGATGAGTTACATATAATATAAGATATACCCTGGACACTAATTGGTTCAACACTTATTTTTAAACTCATTATATAGTGCTATTAGAAACAACACAATCTATGTATCTATGCTATTTTTTTTATAATAAAAAAAATTATTGTGCTAGTTTTCAAAAAAAAAATGTTATGTGTTAGTTTAAAAAGAATGAAGATCATAAAAAAATTTATTTTTATGACCGAAATTGTGTATTTTTATATAGAATTGATTTTAGATTCAACCATTAGAGAATATATTATGTTTTTTGTAATACATAAAACTAGGGTTGAGCATTTTCGGTCCAGTCCGGTTTTGGACCAAAATATATAACCAAACCGATTTTATTTTATTTTTAGTTTTGGAACCGAATCGAACCGAAAACCGGTTCAAACCGATTAATTTCAGTTCGGTTCGGTTTGGTTTTTTCCCCTTCCAAACCGGTTCAAACCAAAATTTTTATACTTGCTTCCATTTTTCAAAAAATCAACTCCAATTTTCGTTTTGTTCTCCTTGTCCGAGTTGAACCAAAAACAAAGAAAAAAAAAAAAAAAAAAAAGCCAAAAAAAAAAAAAAAAAAAAAAAAGTTATTGGAAATGTAAAATCATCAAAAAACATGAAGGAGAAGAATCCGATCCGAGAGATGAGAGACAAAAAAGCAAAGCCGATAGCATTGATCGTGAGGCCGGGTTTTTAGATCTTGGTTTCCCCCCAAACCCCCAAAAAACCCTTTCATGGAAGCGAAGATGTTTGGTGGTAGTTGTGTTGGTATTGATTCAAGAAAACCCTTTCATCACTAATTGATTTGAAGCTAGGGAGAGACCAGAGATGCCAAAAAAGAAAGGAAAGCAAATCAAAGAGGACAAAAGCCAAAGACACACCCCGACAGAGAGCCAACAAGAGGGAACAAGTAAGAATGGCAAAAATGCACAGGATAATAGGTTTTTGAAAGAGAGATTTTTGCTATCTAAGGAGAAGAAGATAGATTTGAGAGTGAGAGACAGAGAGTAGGGAAGGGGCGGCTGAGAAATGAGAATGTTGAAATTTAGGGTTAGAAGAAAATATGGTATTTATACTTGTTTTAGAGGGAGGGGGCGGTTGTAACCTGCTAGGGTTAATGGGTAGAAAGCGTTTTTTTATTTCTAAACCGAACCGGTTCGGTTCGGTTCGGCTTGTCCGGTTTAAGCATTACAAAACCGGAAACCGAACCGAACCGGATATTTTTTTAAATATTTTAATCGGTTTAACTGGTTTTTATTTTCGATTCGGTTTTTTCTTTTTTTTTTCGCTTTTCCCGCCAAAAAATAAAATTTTTTGGGAGGATAGGATGTGATTCAGTGTCGGCTAACAAACAAGCTGACCTAAAAATACCATACCATAAAAATAAAATAAAAAAATAATAATATATAGTTGATTTTACAATTGACACGTTGCACTCCACATTTCATATTTCTACATTGAAAATTATTCAACTGCAAGAAACCAGTCATTATCTTATGCTGAATTTTAGCCCAAATTGAAAAGTCTACTGCAAAATGAACTTGATTAGGTCAACAAAGATCATAAAAAATAGTATGCTTGAAAGCAAGTTTTGCATATCTAATTAATTCACATTTATTTTTTCTTTTTCTTATTTTTTGCTCTCGTTTTCTTTTCTCAATTTTCTATACCCCAATTTTCTCTCCTCTCATGATTTTCTCAATGCTCACTTTATTATTTCTTTCACTCAATTATCTCACAAAAAGAATAAATGAAATAATCTTAGAAAATCAAAGAAATCATATTCATGCAAGAGTTTTGAATTAATTTCTAAATCTTAAAAATTTATTAAAATAAAGGGAGTGAAAATGAGTTTTTTCAAAATAAATAAAATATTAAACTAACAACATAATTCTAAATTTGAAAGTTTACTTTTGATCTTAAAAATATATTTCATTTTTAAATATAGTTTAAATTCAGAGTGTGAAATATGTTTTGTAAAGCACTCAAATCAGCTAATATGATTTTTCATTATATATATTTTAATCTAAACCATGAAATTTATTTAATTTTTTAATTTTAATTCATCGTATATCTTTTTAACTTTAATTTATTTGTTTTGTTAATTAATCAAATGGATTTACAATTCAGCCTATACCCTTGGAACCATGAAAAATTATTAATAAAAGGGGACATTATTTAATTAATAAATTAATATGAGTTATTATTATTATTCTACATGTATATATGTTTAATCAAAACAAGTTCATGAATGTAATTAATTAGTCTTATTAAATAGAAGTCATACATCTATTAACAAAGTAAAATTATATTTATTGTATACTTACTTCATGAACATTAAGTCAAATAAAAACATCAATAAAAATAACATAAAGTATCCCAAATGATAAAACTAAACACAATGGCTTCTCATTTCAAAGGTGTAAGGAAATCAACTTTAAAGTTGTTGACAAGAAAGTTAATTATTGAGAAAATCATGAAAATGACATAGAAGAGGAAATTAAAAAAAAATAATTATATATATAATTTTGATTTATAAAGAGAGTATATATTATGTATATATCAATACGAACCTATTATTTATATTTTAAAGTATTATCTTATAATTTAAGTGAATTGTTAATTTACTAGATTGGTGCCAAGTTGAGACTAAAAAAAATATTATTTAATGGAAGTTATTAATCTATCTTAGATTATACTATAATTATTAACTCTTTTTATAAAAAATTGTGCGCGTGCTCCAGTTTTAACTTTACACGTGTCCACCTTTTAATGAAGTTCACAAAAAAATAAAATTTCTTGAATGATGGATTGTTGTAGGGTAACTAAAGACAATAAATATATATATATATATCGGTTTACCATTGCAGTGGCCAATCTTGACCGCCACCTGAAGAATATCGCGACGACGCAGGGGTGCCGGGGGTACTCCTCTGTGTTGTTTTTTAAAAATATATTAAAATAATTTTATTAAAATTAAAATATTTAAAAACTCCAATTGAAGCTCGCAGGAATACTATGTATTTTTAGACTTTGTGGGAAACATATTCCCATGAGTTTCTTTCGCCCCAAATCGTACGCTTGGTGCCATCGGTCGTCAACATTCAGAGAGTGGAACTGTTCTTAATTTCTCAGTATATCTGGCGGGTCAAGACCGGCAAGTGAAGAACAACGCCTGAAAAAAAATAAAATAACTCGAGGATGTCGTGGCAGTGTCGGTCTATTTCTGCCTAATTATGACCAGAGATCACAAGAAAGCTGTAAATCAGAGACCACTCGGCTCAGTTTCTTTTTTATAAATTAAAAATAATGTATAAAATAGCTCATCAATTCTAAAGGGTAAATTTATGAGATGAGGTTTAAAAAATTGCCAATTTTAATACAATATTGTCCTACAAGAATTAGGGGTTATCAAATAAATAAAAATATTGATTAAACAGAGAAAATTAAAAAAATCGAACTATTAAAAAAAATCAATTAAATAAATTAAAATATTTTAAAAAATATTCGATTTAATTTGATTTCGGTTTCGTAAGCCTGAAACTGAAAATCAAACCGAACCAAACTAGAAAAATAAACCAAACCAATCCCATTAGAAAAGTCCAAAAAAACCTTAAAAACAATACAGTTTTTAGTTTTTAATAAAAAAACCGAACCGAACTGAAACTGATCAGTTTGAACCGGTTTCGGTTTTTTTATATATTTGATAAAATTTCAATATGGTTATTTTCTAAATTAGTTAAAAAAAACTGAAAAACTAAACCGAACCGAAAATAATCATCCCTAATAAGAATAATATAATTAAAGGGATGTGGGAAACTAAATTTCCATTCAAATACCGAATATTGGATGTTATTGTCCTTATAAATGAGATTTTGACTAATTTTCAACTAGATAAAAACCTTAAATATTTTTTGATTTTTTAACTTCTATTCTGAACAAATATATAGAAGCTGATTCATATTTTTAAACTAATTAAATTGTGTTTCTTTCTGGGCTATACTCAAATAGAAATTTTGCACTTCAAGTGGGTGTCTCATTACCTCATATTTTATTTTTTAGAATTTAGAAAGGCTCGTTGACTTGTTTTTTTCAGACTGTTTGAATGTTTGGTGGCATTTATTTTAAAATGTTTTTTTAAAATATATTTAATTTAAAAAAACATTAAATTGATGTTTTTTTATATAATTTTAATTATTTAATATTAAATATTAAAAAATTTTAAAAAATTATTATATTTCAAACAAAAAGTACACACTAAATAACTCTAAACTCCGAATTGGAAGTTGGGAGCGAAGCTTAACGTAATACATTAACTTAATTCCTCGTAGTACAGTCTTTATTTGATAAACGAAAAGAACAGAGAACTGAACGCTTTGATTCCTTTCACTTCCTTGGTAGCTCAGGCGAGAATGTCGTCTAGGTCTGGTCTAGCTTTCATCACAACCTCCAATGGCTGAACTCTGGACATGAGGGTCGCAACCTTCTCATCCACGTTAATTTCCTTACCGTCAACCGTATCCCATTCGAAGCACTGAATCAATGAACCCAAAGTCAAGGTCATTAACCTGTAAGCGAGGCCCTCCCCGGGGCAAGATCTCCTTCCCAATCCAAACGGCATTAGCTTGTATGCTTCGGTTTTTCCGTTCAGGAACCTCTCGGGCTTGAAACTTAATGGCTCATCCCAAACCTTAGGGTCTCTCTGAATAGACCATGCATTTGCGAACACCATTGTACCAGGTGGCACATCGTATCCTCCAATGGTACAATGCTCGGATGCCACATGTGGTACTAGCATGGCGGCCACCGGATACAGTCTCAAGTTCTCGGAAATGATACCTTGAAGGTAGTGTAGTTTTGAGATGTCTGGTTCTTCAATCAAGTGGTCTTTTCCAAGTTGGGTGTCTAATTCTTCTTTCGCCTTCTTCAGTACATGTCGATTGTTGAGCAGATTGCAAATTGCCCATTCCAATGACGCAGCTGAAGTCCTGGTTCCGGCGACTGCCATTATCTGCGAAGAACAGTTCATAATTAGAAATTTAATAATGAAATGGATAGGAATTTATGATTTTGGTGAATAACATTAAAGTCAGAACTGAAACTAACCATAATTAGGCCTTTGATTATTGAATCCGTATAGGACTGGGGTTGTGCTTCCTGCAAAGTCAGCAAGTGGCTAACCATGGTGTTCCGATCCCGGTCAGCGCGATGCTCATCAATCAGTCTTTGCAAGAACACATCCATGTTCTTGCTAAGGGTTTTCATTCTCTTAACAAACCCGTTATAATCAATATTGCTCAGAATGGGAAACAAGTCCCCTAGATGTGTCTCCTTAGCAAACTCACCATACTGATTCATCATATCCCTAAATTGCAGCGCCTCCTCGAGCTCACTCACGTCTTCACCATAATACCGCTTTCCGGCAAGCATCGTCATTACTATGTTAAACGTCAGGTCCAAAATCATGGACCTTAGCTCCACCTTCCCGGCATTTTCACCAGATACACGAGAAACCCTCTTCATGAGATTCTTGACCTCCTTCTTACGAAGTTCTTGAAACCCACCGAGACGTTTCGGTGAGAAGATCTCATTATTGCCTATGCGGCGAAGGCTGCGCCAATGATCACCATAGTTGGCTGCTCCCATGGTGGTGAAGTTGTAGTTCAAGTACTTGCCGTGGCAAAACGGGGGACGATTGGCCAAAATCACATCATTCTTAGTAAAGCATTCTTCAACAGCTTCGGGTGAGTTTACAATGATCACGAAGCGGGAACCGAATCGAAGCGACATGATCGGGCCAAATCTTTGTGAGAGGTTGTGGATGGTTTGGTAGATAGGTTGTTTCATGAGATGGAGATGACCAATGATCGGAAGAGCAAACGGGCCTGGAGGTAGATTCTTGTATTGCTTTCTTGTCTGCAACAAGAAACTGAGAGCAATAACAACGAAGGAAATGGTGAGAATTAAGAACATCATGGTGTCTTCCATCTCCTTGGCTGTGATAATCTGTTTCTGCACTAATCTTGCGTCCATGTATATGTAATAGTGCCCAATACCCTCTCTTCTTCAGAGGGTAAGCTAGGGAATTAATTTAGAGCAATCAACGTCAGCTGTTAACATGCCAAACTTGACTGAAGAATTCAGAAGCAGCCAGACTCTCTGTAAGAGAGTTGCCTTAAAAAATATTCCAATTATTATATTATATTATATGACTCTCTGACTCTCTGTAAGAGTTGCCTTAAAAAATATTCCAATTATTATATTATATTACATTATAGCAGTTTTTTAAAAAAATATTTTTTATTTAAAAATATATTAAAATAATATATATATTTTTATTTTTAATATTAAAACATCAAAAAAATTTAATAATATCAAAAAAATTAATTTAAAATAAAAAATACTTTAAAACACAAATTTTTTTTCCAATTCTATATTGTCAAAACAGCATTGTTTATTGATGAAGAAGCAGTCTACAAATTAAGACCAGCAGGTGATTAAGTGAAAAAATAAAAAATTAATAAAAAATTAAATAGTTTACATAAACGTTTTGCTTAATTAATCATTTTGTTTCTTTGACGCCTTCAAACGTATAACAAGATGAGCTCTTAATTTGCATTTGTTTAAATCTCTGCTCTAATAATTAATGTGATCGCTAATTTATATTTTCTTAAGAAAAAAATCATTGTTTATTGATCTGTTGACTTTTTTTATTTTATTATTTTTCTTATCAAATTAATTGTTTATTCAAAGGTGTTTTTAATTAAGTTTCCAATTATCTGCCAAAGTTATAACACAAATAACAATAATTTTTGGACTTCCATTCCCTTTATGTCAATCCTTTTAGACCATCGTATAATCGAAAATTGATCTCATTATATCATAAATATTGTATAAATCAGAATCATTCACCTCTATATATATAATTGAAATTGAATTAAAGACGAGTTTAATTCTTTAAAGAAAAAAAATTAAAGATTAGTAATTATTAAGGATTGTTAACCTCAGAGAGGTTAATAATAACTCCAAATCCATTTTTCACTTAACTCGTGATGTTGAGGATTTTTAGAAAGAAAAATTTTAGTTTTTTTTTTTAAATAACTTACTTTATAGTGTTTTTAATATTTTTCTCATTGATAATTTTATTTTTTTTTAATTTATTTATAAATTTTATTGCTTTTCTTTTATCTTAAAGTTTTCTAATTTATATATGTTACTTTGCAGGTTTATACAAGGAGTTGTAAGCCTTTCAACAAAAGATTTTGAACCAAGTTTATATAAACAAATGAAATATAACTTAGACCGATTGAATCTAATATACCCAATAAAATTCTATTGCTAAATCAATCAATCGACCGGATTGACCAACCGATCAATCACTACACAAACCAATCGGTTGGCCGGTTTAGACTAACCGGTCAGCTAATAGAAACATGTGAACTAGTCAATTGGTTTCATACCAACCAGTTGGTCAGGATTTCCAGAATCCTGACCTGTCAATCTTCAATTCTGCAGATTTTTTAAAAACACAAATTGTTCTTCAACAAACCTATAATTCAGACATCAAATCAATTTGTTTTAGTCTAACTAATCATCCTAAAACATCAATTAATTTTCTTAATTCATTAGATCATCAATCAATATAAAACTCTAATTTCTTTATTAATCTTTCCATAAACAACTCAAGAATAAAAAATAACAATGGAGGGAAACACTCGTTACTTTTATTTTTTTAACCAAAAAATCAAGATAAAAAACTAATCCTTGATTTGATAAGGGAAGGATCACAGCAATAAAAAAAAAAAAGCAGAGAAAAAAAAAACTCTGAACAACTTTTCCTTCAAATACTTAGGTTAGTTGAGGGGGGATCGGGCCAACTTGGTACCCTGCATTTCACGGTGTTGGATGTGACATTTGCTAAGTGTGACATGTG
Source organism: Populus deltoides (assembly GCA_015852605.2). Taxonomy (NCBI): domain Eukaryota; kingdom Viridiplantae; phylum Streptophyta; class Magnoliopsida; order Malpighiales; family Salicaceae; genus Populus; species Populus deltoides. The sequence goes on along the minus strand of CM027576.2, from coordinate 2,298,966 downwards.
CAGGGTGTGAAGTGTGATGAAGAGAAGAAAAAAATAGCTGTGAGTGGGCATGATGGGTGCAGCCGAAATGAAAGGAAATGGGCAGAAGCATCAGCCGAAAGTAGAAGCATGTGAAGCCAAGTCGGGTGAGCTCGAATGGTCTGCCATTGTAACCATTACACCCTATAAATAGAGGCAAGACAGCAGCACAAGATATATAGCAGCAGAACGAAGAGAAAGTGAGGAGAGAAAAGAGAAGGGTGAGAGCTGCCAAGGCAGCAGCAGCATATAGGATGCCGCCTTGGACAACAACTGTGAGTGCAGCTTCCAAGAGAGTTCAGCTGTGAGTAAAGAGAAGTGTCGCTGCCAAGAGAATGCAGCTGAGAGTGAAGAGAAGTACTGTAGTTGCAGAGTGCGCATCTACAAGAGAGTGTGATGCATGGGAGTTGAGTAGAGTGGATATACTCTATCTGTAATATAAAACGTATCCAAAAACATTATTTGCAGTTTAAAATATCCAGAATTTGTTTGAAATTATGATAGTAGAATGATTTTTAAATATTTTTTTTATTAAAATGATTTTTTTTAATTTTTTTTACAACTACATATCAAAATCGACAAATAACACTGTAAAAAAAATCAATTTAAGAAATGGTTGGAACAGTGGTAGGTTGTTTTTTAAAATATTTTTTACTTGAAAATTAATACATTAAAATAATCATGAGATGACAATAACTCTATAAAAACCAGTTAAAATAAATAATAATATCCAATGCAAAAACATTTATTATTAGAAGATAAAATTAGAAAAAAAATTAGAAAAAAAAAAGAGAGTCATATTCATGTCTGCTTATTGATATTCATTTTTGTGGTTTACAGAGTTTGTCGTGACCTGCAGTCATGAGTCATCATTCTTTGTTTATATCTGCTGTTAAACTACAGGACAGAATGTAGACTTGAAACCACAGCTATGCTCCACCTTGTTGCGTTGGTTGCCGGACGCAAGCTGTTTGTCCATTGCTAGGCAATCCAATCTCACGTTGCCGTGTGATGCAGAGCTAGTGGTCAAACAGCATGTCACTAGAGATGTAGAGAAGGCATTGTTGCTGTCCATGGCTAGCAGTCACTGCTCAACATCGTCGGATCTCCATCATCAAGTAGCAGTCCATCAATTACCAATTTCCGGCTTCTAAAGAGTAGATTAGTTTTGTAAACAGTGCAAACAAGTTGACATTGATAAATTTTGTAGAAAAATCATGAGATACATGGTTCCTTTGATAAAGTTCGTGGAGTTTAGTTTAAGAGAAACCTCTGCAAATTCTAGTTTAAGGATACAATTATGTTGAAACTTTTTGGATAAGTTGCCTCATGCTTAAAGCATAACATTACAAGAGTGCATCTGCCAAAGAACAAAATGAAGAGTAACAAAAATTCTCAAACATAGAAGCTCGCAGGCTGCAACTGGTACTATTAAACGCCATTCCGAGTAACAACACGGAAATCAAAGTGGAAATCACTATAGCAAGACGACGACGACAACGACGACAAAAAAAAAGGAAAAGAACCAGACACATGGCTTTGCACTCATACTATATAAAATTTACAAATAAGCTCATGTGGAATGTCCAGTTCTAAAAACAACAACAGGATCAGATTTGGAGACAACTATAGCATACAAACATCAGATTCACCTAGTGTTTGGTTATATGAACTACAACACTGAAACAAATTGCTTCAAGACCTATCTGCCACAAGTGATCGCTCAAGTTCCTCCCTCCGCTGCTCTAATTCCTGTGATCGTTAAGCCAAGCTTGTTAATAGAGGAAAATCTGAGTAACAATCAATATTTGTAAAAACAATAGACAGATATCAATAAATCACTGGCAAAAGAACACCATTTGCCTAATAAAACCAACTGCATACTCTCAGAAAAAACAAACTGTGTGCAAGCACATCTATATCAGATTGAGAATCTTATTGCCTTGCATTTTCACCCTTGTCTGATTTTAATACATCCTGACGACTTACATAACTGATCATGGAAGTCTGTTTGCTTACAGATTTGATTGGGGCATATCAAAACCTTTTCTACAGCATTATTGTGACAAGCTCACTGCTTGTAGCACTTCAAGTTTTAGAAACGCAACAAAATTTCGATCCATTTCCTCACGTTGGCTTACCATTTCATCGCTCAGATGAGATATGATATATTTCTCTTCTTGCACGCATTGTAAACAAACAAAGATGCCTGTAGGGATCTTAGAACTCATGTTCCTGTTTGTCGCTAAAATCTCATATCATGCCTTGACCTCCAAAAAGCAATGGCACGGATAAAACTTAAATGCATAACTTGGAGGAGTAACATACACATACAGGCTTGGAGTAAAATGAAAAACAGGAACCTCATATAAACACTCAATACCAATCATCATTTCAAGAGCTACAGCAATACACAGCTCACCTCCAGATCCTTGATAGCCTGCACCCTCGTAGTTTTTTTCTTCTGTTGAGCCCGTTTGAGACACCCAATGCACAGAATTCCCTACATTCAAGAGCAACACGCCATTGGATTTAGAAGTAAGTTATTGTAATCAACCAAACTCAATTTAAACCAAAGCCCCCCCCAATCCGTCTATCATCTTACCAAAACAACATAAACTACACCACAACCAAGGAGCAAATAACTTGCTACATTTTCTAGAATAACAAGCTGCTTCTGCTTTGAAGAATAGTCAGGGAAAGCTCTCGTCATTACCGCAACACTGCAAAAAGAAAAACCATCATCTTAAACCGTACGACTCTACGCAACCCTGTGTAACGCACATTTTTCCGTCCTCGTTGACTTACAAGATTTGCAGCATGCCCCTGCCAACCCAATAGTCCAGTACCTGCAGAATATTAACAATTAACATTTTCACAAATTCCAGCATGGTAATTTATTAGAGTAAATTAATTAATTAATCATAAATTAATTCAATTCGATTCAATAAATTAAAACAAGTGAAAATGTCAAAATATTCATCACCAAACTCCAATTTTCACAGATTAAACACACGAGCAAAATATAAAATTAAACTTAAAAAAACAATTACGGGACCTTCCAGTACTTGATGATAAATCCCCACTCAGTCTCGGCAACCACCACAATAACCGCAATAATCACCGCATAACACCTGAATATTCCATCAAAAACCTTCACGAAACAACAACCAGTCAGCAATCAACACCTCACACACTCGCTCCCCTATACATATATCAAGATAGTCTTACATCAGACCCGTTTTTGAAGGATTGAATGGCGGAGAGAAGGTTGACGGCAATACAAAGAATGGCGGTGAGTGCAGTCACAACGCTGAAACACCTACAAATGACTAAAAAGAGGTCCGGTCCAGATCGAGCTCGTAATGAGCTTGATGATTCTCGAGGAGACGGAGGCAAAGGAGCTGTCTCTTCGTTTCTCTCCATTGAAGCTGAATCGAAACGTGTCTAGGTGGATGGAGAAAAATACGATTTTTTTTTTTGTTTCTTCTAGTTCTCGAGCGGGATTCTCTTCTTATCTTTCGGCCGTTGTTCAAGAAAGGAAGGGAATGTGGCGGCAGACCGACACTGTCGGTTCAAAAATGATGTAACTGACACGTGTCGGCGGAATTTTCACGGTGGATTTTATGGGCTTTGCGTGGCCCGATTAACTTTGGGCCGAAGCTAAAATCCACAGAAGAGCATGTAGCATGTTGGGCCGGATTTAGAGGGGAAAAAACCAAAGAAAACGAAGATTTTAAACAAATATCAAAAAAGGCATTTTTTATACAACCACCAACTTAAAATACTTTATGCCTTCTTATTCTTAAATCTTAAGTTGAATGTTCTCTAATTTTAAACGAAAATAAAAAAAAAATTAAGAGAAAAATATTTTACACATACCCATCACTTTACAAATTCTCTTGTCCAAACATTTTTTTATTTAAATTACATGTATAAATGACATATTTTTTACAAAAATGTAACATTTATTATCAAAAGGAGGAGAAGATCTTTTTTATTTTATTTTTTTATAGTATGAGGACCTAATTGAATAAATTGATAGTCTAGATACTATATTGGGAGTTAATTTATAGTGTGGGATTATTTGAGGTTTGCTCACCACTACTCCCAATACCAAATCATCTTTTCTTCACCAACCCAAATCATTTCTTGAAACAGACAAATCCTTCCACATGCAAGTCTTCCAAAAATCCAATCAAACCTTGGCTAACAAAGGCTTTAATATTCAAAAGCAATCCACAATTTCCTCTGTCTGAGTCATAAATACATGCATAATTGCATGTGTCGTAGCCCGTAAGAACTCTATTTCCACAGCCACATAATCACAAAGAAAAACATCATCAAGATGGACAAAATTGAAGAAGAGATTGCAGCACAAAATGGCAATTTGGAAGAGAGCTCGAGTGGAAAAGATGGTTCAATTTGTGGGTATGAGTCCCTTCGCCACCTTCTAAGTGTCAATCTCAAGCCTCATCTATACAAGGTAACTTTTCCTTTCTCTGTTTTTTTTTTTTTTTGTGTTTTCTTATTGAAGTTTGAGCAATTTTTGATGGGTTAGTTTACTGATTAGCCTATCTGGGGTGGTTATATCTTTGGTGGATTAGAAAATTTTGATGGGTTAGACAAATAAATCTCTCATCTTTCACTGATTTTATTTAGTTGTTTTGTAGGACTGTTTATTTCTCTGTTTAACTGAGTCTGTAGCTGCAAAGATTGAAACTTTATGGCTGTAGTAGGGTATTTACCTCTTTTGCTGGAGATGGGATGAGTTCTGTCACTTGTGTGATTGTTAATGTTGTGATTTTATAGGGTTTGTTTACATTTGAATTCCATGTTGATTTACTGACTAATTGTAAGAAACTTGTGAATCATTAAGGTTGACTGGAAATCTTATGATGTTTGATACATATGTTTCAGGAAGTCAGTCGCTTGCTTATTGGACTGAATTGTGGAAAACCTCTCGAGCTTATTGCTCTCCCGGAATCTGCAAAAGCCCTCTCTTCGAAACATGATTTTGACCTCCAGGTAGGTGCTTGTCCCACTTTTTGTTGTAGCAGTTAATGTTGAATCTTTTTGAACAATTAAGTTCCCTGTTCAATATATATATAAATAATTTGTCTTTGGGCATTACGTAGATGGTTAGAACAGATGATTTAGTCCTTGGTCCTAAACAACGTGATAGAAATGGTCGTGCTGGTATTTTGGAGCTAACACTTTGTATAGGCCTCACTTGTTTGGATGGGACAGATGATCAGTTCAATGCTTGAACTGTCACTTAAATTTTCTTCCCATTCTAAGATGGGACCTTTAAATCTTTGATGCTAGGTTATTGATTTTTCTGAAACTTAAATCATTAAAATTTTCAGGCCTTTTCCTTTGATGCTGACAAGGAGTTGGTGCGAGAACCTCGAGTAGTCAGGGTGGGTCTCATTCAGAACTCTGTAGCTCTTCCAACAACTGCCCCCTTATTGGACCAAAAAAGAGCTATCTTTCAGAAATTGAAGCCAATCATTGATTCTGCAGGTGCTTCAGGAGTCAACATATTATGCTTACAGGTAAGCTGAGACATGAGGTTTAAACTGATTTTGATAATTATTGTCCATTGCATTCTGAAAAATATGATGTTATTTCTCATATAATTATAACCCAGGAAGCATGGATGATGCCATTTGCATTTTGTACCCGGGAGAAGAGGTGGTGTGAATTTGCAGAGCCTGTTGATGGGGAATCAACACAGTTTCTTCAGGAATATGCACGGAAATACAACATGGTCATTATAAATCCAATTCTTGAGAGAGATGTTAATCATGGAGAGACTCTCTGGAACACTGCTATTATAATTGGAAATCGTGGAAACATAATTGGCAAGCATCGGAAGGTAATTCTCATGCTATTTGTTTCTGTGTTATGTTGTTCCTGCTGTTCTTTTTCAAAACATTATGATTTTGCATTTTACAGAACCATATACCTAGAGTTGGTGATTTCAATGAAAGCACGTATTACATGGAAGGAAATACCGGGCATCCTGTGTTTGAGACAGCTTATGGAAAGATTGCTGTCAATATATGTTATGGGAGGCACCATCCATTGAATTGGTTAGCATTTGGCCTGAATGGTGCAGAGATTGTTTTCAATCCTTCTGCAACTGTTGGTGAACTCAGCGAACCAATGTGGCCTATTGAGGTTAATACCAGTTTGCTGTGCTTCATGCTTAGAATGTGTGCAATAGTTCGAGTTCTTGTTATTGTTGGACAAATTGAACTTCCAACATGTTGCTTATCACTGGTCACTGACATATTACTGATGGTTTTGCAGGCTCGTAATGCTGCCATAGCTAACAGCTACTTTGTTGGGTCAATCAATCGTGTTGGAACTGAGACATTCCCTAATCCATTTACTTCCGGCGATGGGAAGCCACAACATGCAGATTTTGGGCATTTCTACGGGTCTAGTCATTTTTCAGCTCCAGATGCTTCTTGCACACCCTCCCTCTCACGTTACAAGGATGGATTATTGATCTCAGACATGGATCTAAACCTCTGTAGGCAGCTGAAAGACAAGTGGGGATTTCGGATGACTGCTCGGTATGAGTTATACGCTGACATGCTTGCCCGTTACTTGAAGCCAGACTTTGAGCCCCAAGTCATCTCCGATCCACTGTTACATAAGAAGTCTCTGTAACTCTCAGGAGTTGAAACTTGCAATCTGTGAAAAATACAAGCTGTCGCTGGATTGTATCTTGAATCATCCTCTGAAATAAAGAATTCATGTTTGTAAATATTCAGACGCCTTTTATCTGTTGATGAACTAAGGATTGAATGACAATAAAAGAAGTTGAACAGACCCTTTTGGGACTGATGATGAGAAGAAGAACCAGCATGAATGGCTGAGATTGCTCATAAATGGCTGTGAATAGACAATCAAATGAGTTGGGATCATGAAAAAAAAATTCGTTTAATTATTGACTGGTGCTTTCAAATGACTGAAAGGATGCTTTCTGATAATACAAGAATCATGATCAAGTTTAAACAATAGTCAAATATCATATGCCTTGTATTGATCAACGTTATTATATAAATAAGAACTGATTCGTTGAGCTCTCCTTTCAAAGAAGGTGGTTTTGTACCATTCGACCTTTTCTTAGTTTAATGCCTATGTTCTACCTCTCATGATTGTCGGATCTGACAAGGGTTTGGATAGTTGAGTCAATTCAATTAATTTTATGAAAATAACAGCATTTTATTTTAATTTTTTCTTACAAAAGATTGATCCAATATTATCAAATCAATTGAATATAACCACGCTAATTAATAATTAAGAAATTAATAACTCGATCTGGATAGATTTAGTTATGTCAATATTTTGTTAGATTTAATTAAAAACTTAATCTAAATTATGTTTTATGTCTTTGATTTTTCAAGTTAATCTATAACATTAAAGGTTTAATAACTCTATATTTATATATTTAGTGATGCTTTGTTTTTATGCATAAAGAAGAAAATAAATCTAAAAGTTACAAATAGTTTCCTTAGTTTTTAAATGAGTGTTTAAGAGAATAGTAACTTATATTTTTAAATGAGTTTTAAAAATATATTTTACTTGAAAAAAAATTAATTTTTTTAGTATTTTTTAATAAAATATTATAAATAAAAATAAAAATTTTTAAAAAATCATTTTAATTTATCTTCAAGTGAAAATTATAATTAATCCCATCACCTTGTGTGAGTGTGCATGCATGTTTTGGTGTTTTTGGTTGAGAATTATGGTTAAGAACTGTGTGGAGATGGGAAATTTGGGATTAGGAAGTAAAGCATTACTCTTTTTTCAGGCTATATAGTTTATTTTTTGAATTGGGAAAATAGAAACTTTGTGTTCAACTTGGTTTTGAAAGTGATATCTGATTGACTTGTTGTATTGCATATGTGCATGTGCTGTTGTTTTTATTGGTGTGAATTGTGGTTGGGAATTGTGAAAAGAAGGGATCTTTGAGACTGGGAAGTGCAGTGTGTTGGATTTAGGGGAATCTGTGTTTGCTGGAAATGTTGGTGCCCTCTGATTTTCCTGGAATGTATTAGAAGGTACTGATACTTCAAATTAGAAAGGTTGAAACATTGGATTTTTTAAAAGATCAGAACTTTACACTTGACCTTTTCAGTTCTTTTTTAAAATTTCTATGATCCAAATGGGAAATAAAAAGATTTGGCAAGCGAAAAACATAAACTGACGGTAGTTCTTACTGTTTTGTGTGATTAGCAAGCAAACTGTGGTGGAGGGAATGCAACTTTATATAGATTAAGATTTTTCTTTTAAATGCTGAGAAATTCTCTCCTGCCTTGCAGTTGCGATTAGGCAATGCTGTAAACAGAGAGGATAATGAAGATGCTGCTAGGCTTAAAGTGGCAATTGCAGCTGTAGCAACAAATGATACTGTTGGCAGAGTGATGTCGCTGCTGAATGTGAGTAATTTAACTTGTAACTCTGGTTTTCGTAAGGAGTAAAATGCTGAAATTTCTTCTGTTAACCAGTCTTCTTGTTTTCTTGGGGGTTGGGGGGGGGCGATTCAGAGAGCATTAGAACAAGAGCAATGCCTGGAGGCAGCTTTCTTACGAGATAATGCTGGTGCTGGTTGTTGCTGCATCTGATATGTGTTTTTTCTCAAGCTATGTTCCATGTTTTTCTTTTTCTAAATAGAATGTTCACCATGACATCTCTCTTTTCTTTTCTCTCTTTTTCTTTTTTTGCAGTACATTGAAGGTGGGCCTGTTGTTGGGTTCGTGTATGGGGATCCTGAACATCACTTCTTGGTGATCTACAATCACCTCAGGCTTCAACAGTAGATGCTCGTGTACATTATACTTGATCCTTATTTGTCCGGGCATGTTATTCCTTGTTAAAATAGGTTAATGAATGAAGTCTTAGTAAATCTGCCATAAGATACACAGTTAGCTTTAAGTTTGTTCTCATTTTAGTGGACTGGATTACAGATTTGATCTTACAGCCTAGCATGTTGCTTCTGCATGTATTGTGAGCCCTTGGTACGAGTGATCAGCTCTCATAGAGCTGATCCAATGACATAGCTCTTTATTACTACTTTGCATATACACTGAGATAGATGCTGGAGTATAGTGGCTATTGATTTGGGATGATCTGTGGGAAAATGATTACTCTGCAGGAACCTTGTGCTGTGCTATATCGCATATAAGAAAGTAATAAAAATGCAACGTCAACCAGTTATTTTGTAAATGTATTTTGGTTGGTTACAATGCTGTTGTGTCAGCTTTTTCCGCAGATCTGGAAATCGATTTCATGCGTGCTTTAAGGATATGCTTGCCCTAGCTGCTTACAAGTTAAGCAGCTTTTGGTCCAACTTTTAAAGTAAGTGTTCTCGTAAAGAATTCTGAAACCCCTGGAAAATCAGGGAGAACTCTGTTGAGTGGCAACTTGAATTTGCATGGAATTCTGAAGGGTAGGAAAATTATTGCGTTTGGGACATTGTTTATGACTTGGCCCTCTCAACAAAGTAGAGAAGTAGAGATTAAAGGTGTGTTCCTGTTTTTACTTTCTTTTTTAAGGTGCTTTTTCTTTTAAAAAAACATTAAATTTTTGTGTAGAAGAACTCTTTAGGTACATGTATTATTATATTGTGTAGAAGAAATACAGGCATGGTCTGCTAATAGCTAATCACATGAGATAGTACAGGCTCCGAACACCACCTCCATTGTTGCTAACTAGAGGTGAGGTGATGGGATTCATGGTTTCTTTGGTGTAACCAGTGACACCTCATTTGCTATTATGGCTCCCCTTTCCTTTGCCATGTAAAGGCCCATATGATGCATAAGCTCCTGCAAAGATAAACCATAAAAAATAAAATAAAAAACTAAGAATTTGAGAGTGAGGACTGGTGGTGGTTTCTTCTATATTAATGGAGTGTTTAAGTCTCTTTGATGGTGAAACTAAATGCTCGTTACCTGGGGATGAGATAAGGCACCTTTGGTGTTTCTTGCAACATGAAGAGGAACATCGAAGGTAGCACAGCCACGAGAATACACTATTACATCCTCCAGAGGGGCTAGAAATCCACGGTTTCTGGCAGATATTGTTGAACAGACAAAATCCAGAACACAGATGTCTGTGCATATGCCCACCACCAATATCTGCATTCAACAGATCACATAAATTGCATACGATCTTTTTTAAGCTTTTGTTTGTGTCATTGTGATTAAAAACATGCAAGAATGATGGCCACAGGTTCGCTTTATAGTGAACTTGTGACCTAGTATCATCGCTTGTAGTGGACTTACAGCTTTGATATGATTGTTCTTCACCCAATCTACGAAAACATTGGAGCCATCATCCTCGACTGAGCCCAAGAATCCATCAAAGCAATCTTTGCGTCGGATTGTAACATTTGGTTCATTCTCTATCCATTGCAGTGCTGCATTTTATGGAACAATCAGCATACATAACTTCAGATCTATATCACCTTGTCAATTTTCCTCTTTTCCAAGGATCTAGAGGAAAGCAGATGCTCGTAGAAATTAATTCTTGATTATTGGAAAGAAAACGTATTAAGAGAAACTAAATACCAGGAACCAGCTTGGATTCATCCGTGCCAGCAATACAATGAGGGGGGTATGGTTCCTCAGGCTTGTTAGGTTGATGAGAATCAAGGAATGCCAGAACAGGCAGTTTCTTGTCACAGAACAACCTGGCCAGCCTTGCTGATTCATTGATCATTCCTGTAATCTGCCTATTGGGTTCTCTCGGAGCCTGTAAACCAGATATGTAATACTGAGCATGAAAGAGCAAAAAAAAGTAAATAGCTATTGGTTATATACAGTCATGTAGAGTAGTTAGGATTAAAAATGTTTAAACTACCAGATTTCCAGCACCAGTACTGCAAAAACCATTGATGACATCCACAAGAGCAAGACCAGCTACATCATCCCCAGGCAAAACCAGACTCTTGCTCGAAAGGAAGCTCATTTTTCAAAACATCTATGCTTTGAGACAGCATGTTTTTATCAACTACCAGCACAGAAACTGAATTTCACATTCAAGGGATTTTATCCTTTTTGGTGTTCATGAACAAATATATGGAGTCCAGACCATATTATGGACAATCACAGGCATAACCCTCGTATTACACAAAAGGTCTGATAAAAAGGATAGATCCATGCATGCTAACCAACAAAATTCCATGACATGAATTTCATCTTTCTTGATTTGATTGTATAGTTTCAACTTCCAACTGTCATTAATGCTATAAATTGGTATATATTCAGTGGGAAAAAATAGGATAAGGGCATAGTATATTGGCTTCCCTTGGTAGTTTTACAGCAAGAGAGGGATTAATGTATTACCTAGTCTAGTTTAAACACACACAGCAAGAAAAAAGAAACAAGGCACCTAATTATAGAGCCATGAGAACATGTAATAGTTATAGTCAAGAATAGAGAGATTCAGTTACCAGATTTCCAGCACCAACAGAGCAAAAACCATTGATGATATCCACAAGAACAAGACCATTCACAACATCTTCGGGCAAACCCACAGATTCCTGCTCAAGAGGCAGTTCATTTTTCAAAAGATCAACAGTTTGGGACACCATTTTTTTCTTTTTTCACTGCCACAAAAGCAAGAACAAAAGTGAAATGAATGAATATTTCTTTGAACTTCAAAGTTATGACATGTAGACATTTTGGACAGCAGACGCCAGAACCTGGACTTCATGTATTAATTAATTAATTAATTAATCAACACTCTAAAACGCGTGGGGACAGTAATTAGTTTTCCCCATTTTTTTTTGCTCTTTTTTTACATGTTTTTTTTTTCAAAGTTGACTTTTTTTTTTTCAATTATTTTTACCAATTTTTTAAAATATTGAATTGCTTGAGAATTTAGTTATGTAGTTTTTTAAAAAAACAATGTAGATTGCTAAAGTGTATTTCTCTATATGGTTTTTTTTATAATTTTTTTTCAAAATGATCTTTGTTGATTTTTTTTCATATTGAACTGCTTAAAAATTTAGTTTCATGGTTTTTTTTATAAAAAAACATTTTAGATTGCTACAATGTTTCCCCCACATTATTTTTGTTTTGCTGCAGTGTTTCCCCGCATGTTTTTTTTCTATTTTTTTCCTTTTTGTTTTTTCTCCAAAAATTGTCTTTTCTTTTTTTTTCAGAGTTTTTTTTGTCAATTTTTTTTTCTATTGACCTAGTTGAAAATTTAATTTTTTTCTTTAAAACACTTTTTTTAGCTTTTTTTCTTTAAAACATGGTGGATTGCTGCAGTATTTTCCCATATGTTTTTTAAAATTGTTTTTTTTCAGAATTATGTTTGTCAATTTTTTTTTTATATATTGAGCTGATTGAGAATCTAGCTTTGTAGCTCTTTAAAACACTGTAGATTGCTACAGTGTTTCTTCACATGATTTTTGTTTTGCTGCAGTGTTTCCCCACATGTTTTTTTTATCGATTTTCTTTCAAAATTGTCTTTATCGAATTTATTTTTTTATACCGAGCTGATTGAAAATTTAGCTTTATAGTTTTTTTTTAAAACATCGTTGATTGCTACAATATTTTTCCACATGATTCTTTTTCTTATGATTTTTTTTAAAATTGTCTTTATTGATTTTATTGTTTTTAATATTGAGCTGGTTAAAAATTACAACTGTAGATTTCCTCGTAAAACGCTATAGATTGCTATAATTTTTCCTGCATGGCTTTTTTTCCTTTTTTTTTGTGATATTTTCTAAAATTATCTTTGTTGATTTTATTTTGTAAATATTTAGCTGGTTGAGAATTAGAATTATATATTTCCTCACAAAACACTATAAATTGCTACAGTGTTTTCCTAAATGATTTTAATATTGAATTGATTGAGGATTTAGCTTTCACTTTCCCCACATGTTTTTTTCTCATTTTTTTATTTTGCTTTTGCTTTTTTTTTCAAAATTATCTTCTTCTTTTTTTATTTTTTTTGTTGTTTTTTTCAGAATTGTTTTTGTCAATTTTATTTTTTTAATATGGAGTTGGTTGAGAATTTAGCTTCGTAGTTTTTTTCTTTAAAACACTGTGGATTGCTACAGTGTTTCCCCACATAGTTTTTTTTCTGATTTTTTTTTTAGAATTGTCTTTGTCGATTTTTTTTTTCATATTGAACTGATTGAGAATTTAGTTTCGTAATTTTTTTCTTTAAAACACTGTGGATTACTACAATATCCCCCACGTGATGTTTTTTTTGTTATGATTTTTTTTAAAATTATCTTTAATATTAAACTACTTGAGAATTACAACTTTAGATTTCTTCATGAAATACTATAGAATTATTTTTTTCTTTTTTTTTATGATTTTAAAATTTTTTTTTTAAAATTAAACTAGTTGAAAATTTAATTTTATAATTTTTTTCTTAAAAATATTATGAATTACAATAATTTTTTTCTATATAATTTTTTTAAAAAATCCTCAATAATACACAAACATACTACAAGTGCGAGCATGGCGCGGCACAGCATCTAGTCATATCCTGGTGCAAGTGTCCATAGGTTACCGGGTATCATTAAGGGACAAGTCAAAAAGGTGTTGATTTAGATAAACAAAAACATGCGTGGCCTTCCAACTGAATTTCCCTTTTCCCAATGTATTATTATCAGCTATCTTATCTTATCTTATCTTATCTTATCTTATCATATCAAGCACCCCCCCTAATCCAACTAAGCTACGGTTCAAGATTTATGTAGGTTAATCTAAATTAATATAAAAAATAATATTGTTTTTAAAAAAATTAAAAAAGACAAACATTGTTTTAAAAAAGAAACATCAAACGCAGATTTTACTGAAATTTAACAAAGTTAAGGATTAATTAACCAAGTCTAAAAGTATTAATTTTTAGACCATTTAAAATCTAACTTGAGTTATATTTTCACTCATAAATTGTTATATTTATAGATAAATTTGGGATGCATTTAAAGTTTGATATTATAGTAGTAATTACTTTTTAAAGTATTTTTTATTTAAAAATACATTAAAATAATATTTATTTTATTTTTTAAAATTTATTTTTGATATTATCATATCTAAATAATTTAAAAACATAAAAAAATATATTAATTTAAAATAAATAAATAAATAATTTCAATAGGATATTAATAATTCTGCCTATAGTTAGGCAACAAATGGGCCAACCCACTGTGATAGGCGAGGATCTCTTCCTTAATCCCTCACACCTTACAAACCTAAACGCATGAGTGCATTACTGTATAATAGTGGTTCTAACTTTTTAGGTACAGTTTTGGATTGTTAAAAACGGTTATATATATATATATTAAAATAAATTTTTATTTCTTAAAATTTATTTTTAATATTAATATGTTTTGATGATCTAAAATCATATAAAAATAATTTAAAATAAAAAATATTAAAATTTTTCAAAAATAATTTTTGAACGAAAAAACAAATACACTCTTAATAATTTTCTTTGAACTATTTATTTGTAACGCATAACTATGTATAAATAAAAACATAAATTCCATTTGATTAATTATAATATTTTTAAATAGATTATAATATCTTTAAATTATTTATATGATATTCTTTTCATTTTTTTTTACTATGCTATTTTTTCTGTATTATTTTTTTTGTAATATTTAATCCTGCGTTTTCCATATAACATATTTGATAGGCTTTTTTATATATAATTTCTCTTTTTATAGCACTATTTTATTTTTTATTTTTATGCGAACACAATTATAAAATAACCTTTGATTTTAGGTGTACATCAAAACACCATATAATCCCCTTTTTTTTCCTCAATCCACCATAGAAAAGAAATTTCTTTATTTACATAGTTTATAGATTGTGGGTTTTGATTTTATAGTATATTCAATGCAAAACAAAACAAAAAACATGAGCATATTACTCAACAAGCCCTCTAAATCTGAAAAAAAAAATAGACTTTCTTCATTTCTATAATATTATTTAGCTATTAGAAATAAAAGATTTTGAACAATTCATTTTTAAAATATTTGAAGTTGTAGATTTTTTTTGAAATATAATTGATGAATAGAGTAATTAATATAATAATATTTACCAAAACTGAAAGCAGCACACGCCTAAAAACTAATTCCTTGAATATTTTAAATCTTATCTTGATTCATGCTAAAGGGAATTTTTATAGGGATGCAAACATGAAATTGCTTGCTCTTGGCAACAAAAAAAGATCACTCATGTTGTCTTACTCAAATGGTAAATGAGTTCATATTTTTAGTTACCCTTCTAAGTTCAAATCTATGAATAGATTTGTTCGACCCAGAAATCTTGGAAAATCGACATTTGGTCCTCAAGACAAATACCCTCCTGCTTCTTCACCATCACGACACTGCTGCTTAAAATTTCTTCTATGGATAAAGAACTAACCCTAATTGCTTTATGTTTGCTTGGAATCACAAAGCACTCGTGTCTATCAGGCCAGCCCATAGTGTTCCTCTGAAAGTCAGATTTTATTTATTTATTTTTTTGTTCTTTTTAGTTAATGAGATCATTAGATGAATTAGGAAAAATAGGACTTTTACAGAAAGCTTTGCAAGGAGGTTGCTATGAACCCAAAAGAAAACACCATCAAAAATCTTGGCAGCCCATAAACGCAAAGCAGAAACTTTGGGCAAAAACAGGCATCTACTATGATACTACAAACACCAATACACCGTCGCCAGCCCTTGAACCAGATTCAGCTAAAAAACAAACCTGAAACTCAAGCAAGAAATCTTGCTCTCACTCACAGAAGCGGATTCTACAAGAGAAGTAGCTCGAAATCAAGATTGAGCATGGCATAATATCACTGGCAACAACACTGACAAAAGCAACAACAAAACACTCTTTACACGAATTGACCTTAATAGAGAATAGCAAACCTCAGACTTCATTTAGTACAAGCAAGCTGCTCTTATGAGCACAGCCATTTCAACTTCAACTGTTAGCACACTGCAGCAAAGGCTCTATGGAGTTCTTGTATTTTTGAAACTGCATCCAACCGAGCAAAAGCATAGACACAAATTCAGTTTAGCAATCACAAAAAGAAATCAGTTCCTAGTCAATTTGAGAAAATTGTTCATATTAATTCGATAACAAGCAAGCACACAGAAATTCGTCAATGGAATCAAAGGCAGTTCACCTGTTCAGCAATCTCTTCACGTTTGCTAACTAGCTTTTGAACTTTAGCGGCACCAGATTCATTTACCATGTTAGTCTTTGAAGTTATGGCATCCACCTATTAATGGAACAAAAGAAACTTAGGTAATATTGAACTACTTCAGATCAATATGAGTTGGTTTAGCATTATGTATAAATGTACCTCTGACAATACAGCTTCAACCCTCCTTTGTCTTGCTTCTAGATCATGCCTCTTGGATTCCACCTCCGACTTAATAGTATTATATTCTTTAGTAGCTTCCTCACACTTCATATCTCTTTCTTTCTCTAACAGCTTTTTTAACTCGTTCAACTGTTGTGCTGGGAAAGGCAGAATATGCTATCTATCAGCTCCAAAGCATTCATTCAAATATAAAGACACCAAATTACCTCAAGTTTCATAAGAATTTACCTTTCATTTGTAGTTCAACCAGTTTGGCATCAAGTGACTTATCCATCAGTCCATCGTCACTGAGCTTAGCTTTTAAAGCCTTATAGTCTTTTTCGATGGATTTGGCAGAATTTACCTATCAAAATTGGAAATTACATCCTGAGGATTCGGGAATTACATTCAGTCATTGCCTAACTAAACAGATAGTATGCTTTAGGAATATGCAGAGCCTGTTGCGTTGCACCATAAATTAATACTATAAACAGATAGCACTCAAAAGCCTATATGGGGCGCTAAAAGAAAATAAAAAGCAATCTGCGTGATTAGGTGTTTATTGATATTATAATAAGATATCATTTTCCTCTTGGTGGTCATAGAGTATTCTAAATGAAGCTGTTAGACCAGAATACTGAACTGCAGAGGACAAAAAAGTAGCCATGTGCTCACCTGTTCATGGATTGCCTGCATCTGATCGAAGTGCTTTGACATTTTCTTAAGAGCCTGAGAGTAGAACTTAAAGATATCAGTAAAACTTTGTGTAGCTGATTATAAGAATCCAGTAAAAAATTGTTTAGCTGATTATCCAACAGGCTAGAAACAGGAAACACCATTGAAGTAAAATAGATTTGACAACAGCAAATGTAATGCTAAATCCAAAAAGAATAAATGGTTGAAACCTGATAGTTTCAAGAACCGCATACCGTTTAGCATTTGAAAAAGAAATAAATAATTTGGAAGTTGAACAAAGCCTATAGAGCTCAAATCTCATTCCATTCAAAATCATTTATCCAGATGAAATATCAAATTTTAGAGTCTACCTCGAGCAATCTCACAATATCAACAATTAGAAAGTCAGAAACTTCTCGGAAAACAAATATTTATAAAAAATAATGCAATGAAATTAGACTGCATTTTCATAAATATGTAATAAGCAAACTCCAATAGGCTAGCCAAGTTTAGCAACCCCTGAAGGCAACATATTAGTTACCTTTGTATAAACCTCAAGGACAGCAGTCTTAGCCTCAAAGGACTGCATTGCTAATCTTTCAGCATTCCTTGCCTCTTCTCGAACTGATTTCTTCTCCTCCAAAGCCCTCTTTTAGCCCATGCAATGATTGTTATTTGCAAGTCAAAAAGGGATCCAAAAGGAAAATAAAAGCATGCAAATGATGAAAACAACAATGACAAAGTGTAGGGTGCTGCATAAAAAAAGGAACTAAGAATCTTCGAAAAGACATTTTCTCATTTGTTCATGAGATTGAGGAGGCGTATACAACCACCGTGTTGGGCCATGTATCTCATCAAATAAAGGAGTAGCTTATTGGTTGGAACTCTCATAAAAGCAGGACGGGTTAAGCTAAATACCAACAGAGCAGGCATAGTTAGCCAGGTGAGGGCAGGAGCAGGTGGCTTACTGCATGATTCTAATGGTGCATGGGTGGCTGGGTTTGTGGCCAATGTGGGTCAATGAGATGCTATAAGGGCAGAACTGCCAGGTGTTTTTTATGGGTTTGGAGTCAGCTCGTCAAAGAGATTGCAAATACATTGAGCTGGAAGTGACGTGGTCTACCATGCTTTACAAGGGCGACAAGGTTTTCTGTAATCAGGCCCCTCCATGCAGTAGTTTAATCTTTGGAGAAGTTTTCCCTGGGAAATCAGTTTAACTCACACATATCTGGAGGGAAATAGACCTACTCCCACATATTTGGTGACTTAGGAAACTATTTTTATCAATTCCAAAATCATGATCTAAAGCCACTCCAAATTCCTCCGAGGCAAGGATTGCCATTTTGTATAACCAGTGAATCATATCATGCCTTACTATTTTACACCATTATAATGTAGAGCAAGGTCATCCCTCCACAGTTGACTGTGGCTCCTATAGTTATATAAACTTCACTAGAGCATGCATTATAAATTTTGTATATTTCAAGTGCCAAAGTTTGAATAAGTGGACTTTAAAATGAAGAAGAAAATATACCTGTAATTTATCTGGTGATTGAACAATTTTTGAACGTAAATTCGCATTCTCTTGAACACTTTGTACCAGGTCAAACTCAGCCCTTGAAATCTGAAAAAACAGAACAAAAGCTTAACTATCAACAACAGCCACTATGATGACTCCCCGTAACTAAGCACTCGGAATAAATACCTATCTGTAAGGTAATCCTATATATACACACATGTTCAAAAGATTTACTGGTATTATGATATCATTTTCCTCTCGGCCTTCGAAATCCGAATAATAAATCAAAAGATGCACTATATGTAAGGTAAGCATACGCATGTTCAAAGTGTCAACCCACATGATTAACATAAAAAGATGTTTTTGTTATCATTCAATGTGATATAACATAATAATATCATGGCGAAGCACAAGATAGTATTAAGGTAAGGGAAAGTGCATCGAAAAGAAGATTAAAACGTTCCACACACAGCGCAGATAACTCAAATCTTCAAAGGTTATGTCTAGCCGCCAGACACAGTTAACTTTTATATTTAAATTATAACCTCAAATCAATCACAGAGCATAGAAGCCTCTAAATTCACAAAAATCTATTCACCAAAATCAACAAACAACACATAACCAACTTTCAACATCCTTACCTCCCCGTCCATTTCCGAACTCCTCTCCTTCAACTTCCTATACGAAGCTCTCAGGGACATCTGGTGGTTGTTGAGGTCAGCAATCTTTTGTCGCAATTCTTTAACTTTGCCATCAACCTCTTGAGCAAGCGGTAACTCTCTATCCCTCGCATCATTATACTCCGCGATCTCCGCATTCAACTACACGACCCCAAATAAAAACATAAAACATTCTCTTTAAAAAAAAAATAACAATAATAATAATTGCAACCTCCTCCTATAAAAATATCATAACCACCCAACCTGGGAAATCTTATCCTCCAAGTCTCTTCGCTGCTCGTCAAGAAGCGTAAGTTCCTCCCCAATCGGCCTCAATTCATTCATTTTCGAGTCTTTATGAAGACAGAAATTGAGAATGGCACTTAGAAAAAACTGAGTGCGATCTCCTTGAGGCTTCAAAAGATCTCTGAGAGTAAAATCAGCAGGACATTGAAGCATTGTTATAACCTCTTTTACCTTAATATAAAGATTCATAACCCGGGCCGACCCGACATGGTAATGCGGGTTCTCAAGCTGCTCTAAAGCTGCAAACTCAACTTGCCCTTCATCTTCCCTGCAAAAATTCAACAATCCTAGCAGAAATTAATTTATCATTATTATTTAAAATAAAAGGAGAAAAGATGATGAGACTTACTCGTGGAGAAGATCGAGGTAGACTAGGAGACGGGTGTAGATATCGGCGACGAAATCTGGCGTTGGATTTTTCAGGTCAGTTTCGATTATGGCGGCGATTTGTGACTCTGCAAGGATTGAAATCATGTCCGTACGGGAGAGCATAGGGTACTCGAATTTCGACATTTTTTAGGGTTTTTTTCCTTCTTCTGCTGCAGCTCCGCTGCTCCTGCTGCTGAGTGGAGTGGTGGTTTTGGTGGGAGTGTGTTTGGGGTTTTGAATTTCGATTTTGTTTAGCATGGATACAAGATAGTCCCCCTATTATCTGTTTTGTATCGCTTTTGCTCATAAACAATTTTGATTTCTAAATCGGAGCTTTCGTTTGTTCTCACTTCTCAATTTTAACTTTTTGAGGTTTCCTCCTGTTTTTTTCCTTGTGTGGTGTGTTGAGTTAATTATAAATCAGTCTCGCTAATTAATTCGTACTTTGTTCAGAGATTGCATATTTGATTTCTATTTTTATTATCTAAACTCATTTTTATTACAATCATTTTTATTTATTTCATGTTATTTATTTATATATAAAAAAAATTGTGTTATTTTCTATTCCTTTAAATAAAAGGACTCACAGGATTTATATTAAGTTGGTAAGCATTTTCAAATTTTTTACATATATAATGATGTTCTAAAATACAAACAGCTTAGGAATTAGGTTTTTAGCGTTTAGATCATGAGTTAGTCACGTGTTCTGGCAAGTAATATATTCTGCATTATTTATGATACTTGTAATTTGTCATAAAAAGCTTGTAACCTGCAAAATAATTTCTTTAAATGGAATTTTAGGATTATTAAATGATTAAGTTAGTGATCTTTAAATAAATAGCTACCATAAATGAGAAAAAAACATTTATTATTAAGAAAAAAGGTTTTTGTTGATAATTTTGATATGATAAATGCTTTAAATTTAAGAATGAATTTTTATTGAGAATAAAGATTATAAACCTTCAACTTCGAGGATTTATAAGATATTTATAATCCGCAAGTCTTTTTTTATGGATAAAAGATGCTGGAATATAATTTTATCATAATAACATTTCATAAGAGATAACTATCCCTCACACGTATATTAATGAAGTATAAATACCTCTCACATAAATATTATTGAAAAATAAATATCTCTTACATATGTATTAATGAAGTATAAATATCTCTTGCATAAATATTATTAAAGAATAAATATCTCTTACACAAATATTAATGAGATGAAGAGGTGCTCGGGCCTAGGCCACAGAGTTCGGCCTAACATGGGCTGGGACATGCATTGAGCCCAAAGACATTTAGATATGTCCTTAGGCTTAAAAACATGGCCAAAGCCCACTTTGATACCAGGTGAACGCCAGGAACATTGACTTGAGCATAGCGTTGGAGCCTACAAGGTGCTAGGCATGTAGGCTTAGGCATGCTACCCCAGCCCAAAGGGTGCTGGGCGTGTTGCCTAAGCTTGCGAGGTGTTAGGTCTACACTCAGTATTTGGGCTTGAGTGCCAGGATGGAGTCCACAAGCGTTAAGCTTGAGTCTATAAGCATTTGGGACCAAGCAAGTTGTTCAAGTCCATGTTTTTTAGTATTTAGATCTTTAAAAGGGGTTTATGAGCTCATTAATTTTAAATTTATTAATATCAAAACTAATTTTTTTAATAGATTTTAAATAGACCATTTATGACATAATTAGTGCATTTTTTAAAAAAATTATAAATTATTTTTTTGAATGGTAAATAGTAAATTCATTACTGACTAGACTAAATTTATGAGAATTCACAACATCTCTTTGGTCATATTTATATATATATATATAATCTTAATATTATAATTATTTAGAATATAAAACACTCTTATTAACAAATTATTTTTCTAATTAAAAATAAAAATTTTGTTTATATTACCTTTTAAAATAATAAAAGGAAAAGTTTATAAGTTTATAGCCAAATATAACTTGTAGATCAAATTTGAGTTTTCCAAAAACATTACAATGCCGAATTTTTAAAGTAAAAAGCAAAGTTACTATTAATTCTAAAAAAATAAAAACAATAACAATCACATTCACTACAATTTTCTTCTTCTTCTTGTTTTTTTTTTCAAAAACTCTATCTCATGAAATTCATTTTCTCAAAGATAATAAAATTACACTCCTAAATCAAGTTATAACCTTTCATGAATGACAAATCGATGGTACTGCTAACTAACTACTATTAGTTAATGATAAGTATGTTTTGTATTATGGTGTTATGATATTTTTAAAAGTATTTTGTATTTAAAAATAAATTAAAATATATTTTTATTTTTAACATCAATATATTTTTTTAAAAAAATATAGAAAAAAATCAATTTAATACATTTTCAAGTTAAACATATTTAAAACATGCACACATAAAGATTGAAATGCAATATCACACTAAAAATGTTTTTGTTCTTACATCTCAAAAGTGTTTTTAAAAAAATTTTAAATTTTTTTATTTGTTTCAAAATTTTTTTTAATATTTATTAATTTTTTTAACGTTCTAAAATAAATTTTAAAAAATAAAAAAATTATTTTAATATATTTTTAAATAAAAAAATAATTTCAAAACAAGAAACAATTTAATACCTAAGTAAGCCTACAGTCGTCACGCCTCCGCGTCATCATCCACGTTTCTGCACGGCACCGTATCTCTCACGTGCAACACACCATTGACGCTGTCCTGTCTCCATACATATGAACTGCATTTTACCTGGAAGAAATCGATTACAGGGAAAATACGAAACGAAATTGGGAGGTGCGTTAATTACTTTGAACTTCAAAAGTTAAGAATCGTACCCGATCCCTAAAGTCTTAGCATTTGATTCAAAAGTTAAGAATCATAACAGGCGGACAGAAAAACTTCAATTGTTGGAAAATCAATTAAAAATAAGGGTATAAATTGAATAAATATAAAGTATAGAACCAAATTAAAGCTAAGAGTACCTTACATGACATTGATAAAGACTTCGGAGCCTTAGAAGCTGCAAGCT
This sequence comes from Populus deltoides, assembly GCA_015852605.2. Lineage (NCBI taxonomy): Eukaryota > Viridiplantae > Streptophyta > Magnoliopsida > Malpighiales > Salicaceae > Populus > Populus deltoides. Next base: position 2,276,062 of record CM027576.2, on the reverse strand, counting down.
TTTTACTCTCTCTCTCTCTCTGCCTGTCTAGCTCTAAACTCCACCTTCTTCTATCCTGAGAGAAGACAAGTTGACCTAGACAGAGAAAAAACAAACACACAGAACTTTCTCTCTCTAGAAAATTTACAATGGCAAGCAGCTTCAGTCCTTTTCTCTCTCCACCAGCAAAACGCCCCGTATATTACTCCACCATCTTGCCCGACCCGAACCCGAATTCCACAAACGGATACTCGGCAAACAAACGCTTCAAACCCCACCCCTCTACTTCAGCTGCTCCGTCACCAGTCCCGTCGGGGCACGTCTTGTTCCGTCTACTCTGTCACGAGTCAAGAATTGGTGGCATTATAGGAAAGGGCGGCAACATAATAAAAGGCTTGCAACAACAAACCGGAGCTAAGATCCGGATAGAAGATGCTCCACTCGAATCACTGGATCGGGTGATAACGATAGTTGGTTCAGTTACGCAATCGTCGGTGGTATTTAGTGGAATTGGGAGTGCAATCGAGGTTTCCAAGGGGCAGGAGGCATTGATTAGGGTTTTTGAGAGGATATTAGAGGTGGCGGCGGAGAGTGATTCGGTGGCGGGTGGGTTGGTTTCTTGCAGGTTGTTGGCGGAGATAAGTTCCGTTGGGGCGGTTATTGGGAAAGGAGGAAAAACAGTGGAGAAGATTAGGAAAGATTGTGGGTGTAAAGTTAAGGTTTTGATTGATAAATTGCCTGCTTGTGCTTCTTCTAATGAAGAGATGATTGAGGTAATTGAAATTTATAATTGGGTTTTTGATTTCAGAGTTTTGATCTCTTTTTTTTGGTTTTATTAGTTTTTTTTTAGAGTAATTATTGAGCTTTGAATTCTATTATTGTGATCTGGGAACAGATTCATTATCAGTTAAATGAATATTTATTGCTCTTGTGGAAATGGTTAATATTTGCAGATTGAAGGGGATGTTTCAGCTGTAAAGAAAGGACTTGTTGCGGTTTCTCACCGCCTTCAAGATTGTCAACCGGTTGATAAAACAAGGGTGATCAGCAGCAAACCTGTTGAGGCAGTTTCCAGAGTCTCTTTTCCTGAAGTGGGTGTAGAAATTCTTCCACAGCATTCTGCAGTGCGACCCACCATAGCACAACATTCCGTAGCGCCACCCACTGTAACGAATAGCTCCATTGATTATGCTTCAGGAACTCATCTTTTTTCGTTGGAGTCCGAGAGGGTCAGCACTCTGGACACAAGTACACCACAACAGCAAGTGGTTTTTAGAATTCTGTGTAATAATGATAGGGTTGGGGGTGTTATTGGAAAAGGTGGCAACATAGTCACGGCTCTTCAGAATGAGACAGGTGCTACTATAAGCATTGGACCTAAGGTGGCTGGGTGTGATGAGCGACTAATCACTGTTACTGCATCTGAGGTTTGGCATTATGTATCCTTTTTCATATTCCTATTCAAGCAGTTGTTATCATGTGGGAAGTAGTGCTAATGACTAATTGCCCTGGTGTCTTCTCCTGCAGAATCCAGAGTCTCGGTACTCCGCTGCACAGAAGACTGTTGTGCTTGTTTTCTCGAGGGTTGTGGAGTCCGTCATTGAAAAGGGTCTAGATCCAGGCTCAAGCGAGGGGTCCCCTGTTAGTGTGAGGCTCGTAGTTTCCCCAAACCAAGTTGGCTGTTTGTTGGGAAAAGGAGGCACAATAATTTCAGAAATGCGGAAGGCAACCAGTACCAGCATACGAATAATAGGGCGTGACCAGGGTAACCCTAAGTGTGTGCCAGAGAATGATCACGTGGTAGAGGTATAATGAAGTCTTTATCGATTCATTTTTTAGTTGGTACAGTGCAAGGATAACAAAGATCACCCTTTTTACTTTTTTGAGGTGCTATTAAAAATGAATCTCAAATTAAATGCAAGAGTTATGGCCTGAGGTCTTAATAACTCTTAAATATTCTGGATTTTCAAATTAAAAAAATTGTTCAACTCTTTATTCTGGTCAACAACAAATCCCTTTTACTGACCTGCTCTAACACAGCACAATTTTTCATTGTCTGTTTTGTTGTTTTTTTGACAGATTTTGGGAGATTTTTTGAATGTGAAAGACTCAATATACCACATTACTGGAAGACTCAGAGATAATCTTTTCTCTAGCATTCTGGGCACTCCTGGAGCAAGGAGCAGTTCTTCTGTATTAGCTGAGACCAGCCCCTATGTGAGATCGATGGACCCAGTGAGGGATGCCAAGAGGGATTCGCTGAGGGATCCATTGTGGGAGCCACTGAGGGATATTACGAGGGATCCATTGAGAGACCCACTGAGGGATTTTATGAGGGATCCATTGAGAGACCCACTGAGGGATTTTATGAGGGATCCATTGAGAGACCCTCTGAGGGATGAATTTAGGGATTCGTTGAGGGAAACTGTGAGGGATCCTTTGAGGGAACCAATTAGGGATCCTTTGAGGGAACCAGTGAGGGATCCTTTGAAGGGACCTGGGAGGGGTCCATTGAGGGAGCTAGGGAGGGATTCTGCCTCTTTTTTGCAGCCAATGGTGGGCATTTCTCATAATCTAAATCGCCAAACTGTTATAACACAGAGTATGGATCATCTTGGATTTTCACGTAGTGTAGATCATTCTCCTTCACCAAGGTTATGGGGATCACAGGTACTATCTTCCTCCCTGTAGGATGTTAATATTTGTCTTTTCCCCTGTTGGGTTATAATGTTTGTTCACTTTGTTTTGGTGGGACTGATTGCAGACAATACCTGGAGTAAATTCACGGGGCATATCAGATCTCAGTGGAGGATTGCCTTCTTTTAAAGCTGGTCTAGATGATCTTGTCAGGTTAGTAACATGTTACTTGGTCTGTGAAAACTGTAAGACCTTTGCTCTTGTATTAAATAGCATGTAGAATAAAAACTGTTGAATTTTAGAAGGAGTGAGAAGAGGAAGAGTTAGACCAAAATAGTGTCACCAGGGGTTCGATATCACAATTCTTAGAAACTTTAACCAATTAGATAAGTGAATGAAAAGAAAGGGTTCACGTGGCTGACTGTGACTAGTTCGGGATAGAGCATACTTGACTTGAGTTTCATCATCGTGGCAATTGTTATTTTAATCAGTAATTAGATTTAATGCAACTTTGGTAGACAGGAATAGAAGAAAGCAAGACCTAAGGCATTTTACCCAAATTTTATAGGAAATAAATAAGTCATTACTACTATTTGAAATATGATTAGCATTCTCCCTGACCAGTCATCTAAAACTTCTGATCACTTGCACTTTATGAGCTTTTGTCTCTTTCCTCTGGCATGCAGTGGAGGTAAGTCTGCTTTTGTTACAAATACAACTGTAGAGATCGTAATTCCTGAGCATACTTTCGGTTCTGTATATGGGGAGAATGGTAGCAATCTAGCTCGTTTGAGACAGGTATGCACTTTTGCCTTTTATTTTTCTGTTAGTTTTGCTTCTGCTGTCATTGTGTTGTCCAAGATAGTTAAACAAGTAAATCAATATGATTTATTACTTATTGAATGGAGTTCTCATTGTCACACTGATAATCCTAAAGGCTTTTTAGAAGTTGCTTCTTCAAGCATTACTGTTATTATTATTTTGGTTCATTATTTTGAAGGAGAGGAAAAGAATTTTGACACATTGACCGAGTTTAAAACCATCAAAAGAATAGCACTTAAGTTTAATTCTCAAGCATCAATGTGCCTTCTCCTTGGCCAGACTATTCTGGTTAATGAGATAAGAATTTTAATTTCTTTATTTTCCCCTTTAAATTTTGTAAGTTAATTTTTTTGCTAGTTTATCGCAAGTTACTCTTTTCTGTGCTGATATATTAATGGTGCTTCTATTCTTTGTGGGTGTGATATGAATTATCGACACAATCTTTGTAAATTAGTAAATGGACTTACATGAAGAATAGGATTAGCCTAACAACTTGAGGCCAACCAGTTTGAAACTTCCTAAAGTATTGACCCATAAGGTTACATCTATAATGTACAAGTAAAATCCAACCTCGTTATTAGATGTAAAAAGACAACTTGTATAATACCAGCTGCTGAAGTAAAAAGGACCAACTTTCTTGTTACACAAAATTGAAATGTTAAACAAGAGAGAAGGCACAATACAATCAGTTTGATGCCCACCACCTTTGTAACCAATCTACTCAGAAACTGACCACAAATATGATACAATTGCCTTGATGCCAAACTAATTTCAAATGCTCAAACCTATAAATAAGCTGATTGAAATTCCTTGAAGACAACCCACTTAACGATTATGCACCTTAAATTCCTCTACACAAGACTTGCACCTATAGAAGAAAAATAGTAGTGAAAGGCTTTAATAATTTTAACTTGATTCTCATTATAAAAAGCATAAATAAAACCATACCTTTGAATTTTCTATCTTTCAAATGTATTTAAGTTGAAGAAATATGAAATCTTTAAGGAAAATATTCTATGACTAATTACCCATCAGGTATAGAAGTTGGGCATTAGAAATGAGTCTCCCTGATTATTAGGATTGCATTATTTTTAATTTAGTTTACACCTTATTAATTATTTCAGTAATAATTGAGAATGGTATGTCCAAAAAGTGTTTCACACCTTAAAAAACTTTTACATACATTATACATCTTATCTTAAATCTACTTCAGCTTATCCTCTGGTGTTCATTAATCAGTTCTCAGGTGCCAAGGTAATAGTGCATGAACCTCGTCTAGGAACAAGTGACAGGATTATTGTTATATCTGGGACCCCTGATGAAACCCAAGCAGCTCAGAGCCTCCTTCACGCATTCATCCTCACTGGACAATATTGACAAAAATATGTTTGGTTGGAACTACTTTCACAAAGAAGTCACAGTTGCTTCGTTTAGTTTCCTTTTCTTTCACCAAACTGTGTACACTAATCCTTGCCTTCTTTTATGACAAACCCTCATTTTGGAATAGGCAATTCAGCAATATGTTTTGTTGTCAGTGAACTTAACTGTTTTCTGATAATCTTGTTTTCATAACCAATTAGTTATGTCGTATCCTGGTTTCTGTCCAACTTATCATGTCCTTTCTTTGCGCGCTCGCACACACACATTTCATCATTGGACCTTGGAACATTTAATTCAAACAGTTTTATACTTGAATTGGAAGGCAAAACCTACACTGACATGAATCACAAACAAACAAATGCTAACTTGTCTCAGCATTGTGGAACATGTCCCTTCAATAACATCTGTACAACATGATAAAGAACACACCTTCTGTTATAATCTTGTTGCTGGTTTTATTGGGTAACAGAACATTCCCCATAAACTGAGTCAAACTGATTAATACTTGACCAGGAAGGTTAAACTCCCTTACATGAGGACACAAAAGAACAAATTCCAAAAATACATCTGCATTTTAGAGCATCTTACTGCACTTATATTTTTAGTGTTACACCATTATGTTGTGCCATCAGGAACTGGCAAAAAATATTACACCATTATGTTGTGCCATCAGGAACTGGCAAATTTCCAGTTTAGGACAGGTAGCGTTACCGGTCCAGCTTGAAAACTTTGTTTCAAATCAGGGGAGGACTTAATAGTTCATATAGAGTCTTCAAAAGAAGAGAATGTTTATTAGACCCAATGTTTTTTTTTTCATTTTTGTTTGTGTTTAAAGAAATTGTTGAACCTGTTAATCATTTATTTACTCTTACATGGTGCATGGAGCTTAGGAGTGTTGTTTCCTGGTTTTGGCAGCTTTAAATGATAAGAGTTAAATGCCTAAAGACATGTCTTTTGCACGCATCAAAAAGGATAGATGAGTTGAGAACTAAAACTCTCAACTTTTTGAGGGATTTTTGGGTTGACGACACTTGAAGGATTATTGGTTGCTTGGTGTATAGGAATTGTGGAAACCCAATTGGATTAGGACAGTTTTAAGTGATAGAGTTAAATGCCTGTAAGTTTGTGGTTTTTGCACCTATGAAAAGGATAGATGGGTTTAGAAGATACTGTTGACTCTTTGAAGGATTGCAGGGTTGAAACTATACACTTTTAGATACGTAGGATTTTGGTTGATGAGGAAGATTTATAAAATTTATAGGAGGTTCATCTTTTTTTTAGGGGGTTCATATGACGCATAGTCAAATGAACATGGTAGTTTCCTTTTGTTTCTGAAAATATGTAGTTTGTACAAGAATACTCTTGACAAGGTGCGCTTTGGATGAGATTACTATGGTTGGGAGGATGGATAAGGGAGAGGATGGAAATGACAAGATATTAGAAACCAGAGGGAAACAAATAATGGAAAGGAATCTTTTCTTTTAGTTTTCTGGTTGGTAAGAAAATAGGAACTAAACTTTGCAGTGATTGAAAGTAAAAAGGACAAGTAAATGTAAGGTTGAAAAGAGAAAGGGAAACGGATGCCTTTTCCTCTCCCAATTCTTCTGACCTGGATGGATTTCTTTTTCCTATTCATCCATCTTTCTTTCCCCGCCCAAATGTAGTGTAAATGAATGCAAACCGAAGTCCAAAAAAAAAAAAGAATGCTTCTTAAGTCAGTCAAATGTAACATGCTTTTTATTCATGTTGCTTTGGGTAATGAGCAATCAATTCAAATTGATTGCACCTGAATCCAAATATGAAATTTCCTTGCACGAGGACACAAATCAGTGATGGAATCTGTATATGCATCATAGAACACACCCTTTTATATCTTTACAGCACATTATTGTGTCATTGAGAATCTGCAAATGTCATGTCCAAACAGATTGAAATATGTATCTGCATTGTAGAACATTACCCTGCAGTAATATCAATTTCATATCCTTGCTGTGCAATCCAGAATCTTCAAATATTCAGTCCTGAACTGGTTCGGTTGTCAATTTATTTGTTGTAATAGCAACTTCATCTCAATATATGGAACCACCTTAACCATGGACACAGTGGCAGACAAGAAACTTTCTGTAGGGAGATCCAAAGGATGTACTCATACCATTCATATATGTATGTTCATGGAGCTGGTATATATATTTTACCCAAAAAACAGAAGAAATGAACATGTACAATGGTAAAAAAACTGTGTTAAGAAAGTTCGTGATAGTAATTGTTGACCCTCTTTATTTGTTTCGAGTACCTTAGCTTATTTATGCTCAAAGATCATAGGAATGATTAAATAAGTCAACGGCATGTTGCTACCGCACCAATGGTATGAGAAGAAATATAAAGAATGAATTCATTACAATGATAGAAAGAACTAAACGTTCAAATTCATGTGAACCTAACTCAGTATACAAAAAAAATAAAATGTGTAGATTAAATATGAACAACAAAGAAGAGGGCACCCCGCGCATTTAGCTTCTTATAATCTGAACTGGCCACACTCAAAAGCTTACAGTCAATGCACCTTGTGGAGGTCATGATTTTTGTACATAGAAAAACAAAAAAATAGCAGATATTTCAGGTGTATGCTATTAATTAGTTGGAGCTTTTGAGGAAAAGGAGTATATCAACTCGTCGAAGATCATTGGTTTGATTACACTTTTGGCAATATGGTTCGATATTTTTCCATCGAGTAAGGACTGTGACCTTGGTTGTCTCTTGTCACCATGGATGAGTGAGTGACCATTTGTTTTTGGAGAAAGATGAGTCGCGCATCCTTAGTGTCTATTTTTGTAAGTTTTGTTGACTTTTAATCACTCAAATAGATAAATAACAAAATAAACCTAGAAATAGATACAATAAGGTGCTATCCTTGGGTCAGATTTCGACCAAGTTGACACCATCTTTGACTAGGAGAAAAAATGAAGATGATGAAAATTAGAAAGGATGAACATAGAATTATATGAAGTATTCTCTCTCTGCTCTATAAGTGTAAAGCAGAAAGCAATTCATCTCTTCAGTTGTTTGGCTAGAGGAGTAGATGGAAGTCTGAATATTAGGCAAATAATAATAAAACGCATAAATAGATGGACTGAAAATGCAAAAATGAAAGAAATGGACGTGTCCTTTACTCTTCTTGCTTGTGTGTGTGTGTGTATATATATATATATATATATATATAAAACGCATAAATAGATGGAAGTCTGAAATGGATGTCTAAACAAATGAGAGTAGCACTTCCTTTATCCCACCTCATCTCTATTTATTCATCTAGCCTTTTACACCTTGCTTGGAACTCAAATTTCCTTTATGCATGGAAGTAAGAGATTCATGATCTTGGAAAGACGAGAGATACCTCTACCAAGCTAAATGAGAAGTACTCTACACTATTTTTTCTGTACTTTCTTTTCCACCTCCTTTCCATGCAAAAATATATTGTAAATGAAGGCAAACAGAGGTCCATTTAATGTATTTCTTAATTAGAACAACAATATTATTCATACAACAAGATATATGTCACAACAAAAGGATCTGCTGGATACAAACCCAACACTCTTTTAATTCTTCACCACTGAATCAGTTGCCGCTTCTGATGCTGGGAGGGGTGCTGCCTTGAGAATGATTTCCACATTGTCATGGACTCCTTGTAGCAACAACTCACCATCATATGTAAGAAATTTACGCTTCTTCGCGGCTCTTAGTGTACCTACCAATGCCTCAAATATGTTTGCACACCTATCGTCATTGAACAACACACCAAAAGTAACCTACAAAACCAAAAAAAAGAGAGTTTATGGTAGGGAAAAATGATAACAAAACAACATGTTACGATCTTAATATAGGAATAGGGGATACAAATTCCAACTTCCTAGGTCTGGTTTCTTGAGATTCATGAGCATGCCTGTTCACACGGACTTGTGCAAGCAATCAGTTGATTTAGTTCCTTGAGTATATCAAGAAAAAAACGATAGTGATGTCCATTACAGAGTGAAGATATCTAATACTAACAATTTGAACCTTGTCTTGTATGGATTGATGAATGGAGAATACCTAACTAGTGAGTTGTATGCAATGCATTATGTTTTTCCTCGAGCAAGATCAAACTTGTGTGTCCTGGAGAACATCTTCAAGAATTGACACGGGTAAAGAATCATAATGCAGCAATTATCCAACTGAGGTATGCTGTGTATTTTTTTTAGACAATTGATTTGGTTTTTGTGAAGCATTTTGTAATGTTGAAAACGAGCAGGCATATAAAGCAAGAGAGCAAGGATGCAGGGGACCAGCTCTAGGGCAGTTTCTCATTTGCAAATACCTGAGTTGTAATTATGAAACAAGCAGAAATCATAGATTAGTTGAACTACGATATGTATCACTTTGTAATATTGAGTATATGACAGTTTTATTTAATCTTCTCCTTTTCCCGTCACCCTCTAACTCCAATAGCTATGCTTTTGAATATTGAGCATGCTACTGCTACAATAAACTTGAAATGCATCAGCAACAGAGCATTTTCCAGGTGCTCGACTAGTTCAGAATGTTCGAAAATCCGATTCGAAACATCCTAGATCTTCAAAACTAAAAAGGCAATAAAATTTGAATAGCCAAAGAGTCGCTAGATAAAAGGGCCACATGAATATCATCCCCAGTGAGTCAGTGACAATCAACAAGATAAAAACATCATGTTATTTAAGGAGAAAACCTGCATCTGGCATGACAAGGGATCCCTCAAAGGACTCGAGAGTAGCTAAAAATAGATCCAAGATTGTTAAGATAGCTGTTCTTGATCAGAAATGCTAAAGTTAATCATAGTCTTGAAGTGGTAGAGAGGTGAGAGACTAGATCTAAAGAATTTGCAGAAACTGCAAACTATTCGATGTGTTTGCTGCCTGTAACCTGTTGCTCAAGGACCAGAGAACTCTGTATTGTGGGTTCCTTCAAAAATAATCTTCAAACGGCATAAACTTAACCACTATATCGTTGACCTTTACATTCTGCAACTTGTACATATATGATAATGGAACGGAAGAGCCAACGTGGAAAGAAGAACAAGAAGCACCAGCAGCAGCAGCTAGATCGAAGTTTTACGAACAAACCCAACAAGAAAATGGATGGCAGATCCAGATCATAGCATTTTCAAAGAAATCATATGCTTAAATTCCAGAAAAAAAAAATATAATGATGTGTCTGCAACTGTACACGTAAATTTACCTTGTAGGAGCCATCAGGCTGGACCTTGCCAAGCCTTTGGATTTCTTCTTTGAGTCTTCCAACCTCTTCTTCAACATTCATGGTTTCTCTCTTTCTCTCTTCTCTTCTTTTTTCCTCTGAGATATCTTCTCTCCTCGCAGTTTCTTATCCAAGTTTCGGAATTTGGAGGAATGTCCGTTATGCTTTTATTTTACACTTCCCCGTAAAATAGCCTTTTTGGTTCGATGAAAGGACCAATCCAGCTGTATAATTAAAGATGTCCTTTTTTAAATAAAAAAAATTAACTTGAACGGGAAGAATTATTAACTAGATTAAAATTTAATTGATATTGCATATTAATTGGTGACATAGTTCATTTAATTAAATCTAATAAATTTAATATCAAAGAATTTTATTTAAAAAGGAACAAAATTTTATTGTTTTTATAAAAAAAATGATTTAATCAAAAGATTTAATTATCTAATTATACTTTAATTGTGTGAAAATTAGTAAAACAAAAAGCCCTTTGCTGGGGTGATATCATTTTTTAATATAAAAATATGATCTCATCTTATACTAAAAAAAAAAAAAACAAGAAGTGTGCTAGTGATTATTACATATGCTCATTGCATGTTCCTCAATCATTTCAGACACACATAGTTTTTAATTATTTTAAAGAAAATACAAGGGATCAATCAATCAAAATATACAAAAATAAATATAAAATATTATATTTTTTAATAAAATATATAAAAAAGTGTGCCATTCTTTTAGATATATAAAAAATTTATTGGTGAATTATACTTTTAATAAAATGTTTTAAATAGACAATAATTATCATATTTCTTCGTATTAAAATAAATAATAACTATTTTTAGATGAAATGTGGTTAGGCAATGATGGAAAAAAAGGAGACAATAGGATAAAAGTAGACATATCTTATTATATTTTATATTTTAGAAGTATGTAATTTACTTCAAAATAATTCAAAAAACAAATTTATTTTATATTTATATTTATATTTTTTTAATATTTATATAATTTTTGTATCTTCCTCTTATATCTTCGATCGATATGAAACTCGCTTAGAAAGTATATTGATATTTAACTTGAATTTTTGAGCACCATTAACTTTATCCATAAAATTCACTAAATTAAAAGTGATATTTCTTTTTATTTAGTTTTTAATAAGAAAGAGAGCATAAAAACTGGCTTCTTGAAACATTAATGGAAATGGTAGAAAGATAAAGATTATTTTTTAAAATGTTTTTTATTTGAAAATATATTAAAATAATATTTTTTAAAATTTATTTTTAACAACATCAAATTAAAATAGTATAAAAAATTAAAAAAATTAAAATAAAAAATCAAATTAAAAAAAAAAAAAACTCAAAACACAAGTGAAAGTGAAAAAGAAACTCAAGTAGGGGCTCGTTCCAAATACGAAGAGGAAGAATCCTTCTTATCCAGAATATCAACACAGACATCAATCTCAGATGATAGAAAGAGAAGGACCAATTTGTACTCTTCCAATCTTTAACCTCTACGATAATATAACCATTTATTTTGGTTTCCAATATTACGTTTCAAATAATATTTTATAAAAATCTATTTTTTTAATATTTTAAATTATTATGACGTGCTGATATTAAATAATAATTTTTATAAATTAAAAAAAATATTTTTAAATATAAAAAACTTTAAAAAAACAATAATAACTATATTTTTAAACATCTTAAAAATCATTGTTATTAAATTGAATTTTAATCGAGAGGCGGTGAACCAACTCCTAATTAATTAACTCGTGATCCTAATTGATAATTGACTTTTTAATATTTTTTTAAACATTGCATATTAATTTTTTAAAATTTATTTTATTAACTCATATCAATAGTCTTCCGTGACCCTTATCTTACTGAGGTTAATTTCAAATTAGTTGACCTGTCATTGACTCAACATGGAATGGGTGGAATGTAACTAGAGGGATTTGTTTCTCTCTCTCACACACATAATTTAATTAGGGTTCCAGGATTTCAGTAATTAGAGAGGAAATAGATAAGAAAAAAAAATATTAGAGAGAAAATAAATAATAGATACAAAGATATACTTTATTTGGCAAGTACGCAATACCCAATCATCATTTCTTGTCGCGTGTCATTAAAGTCCACCAACCTCCATGTCTTAACAGGTGTTGATGATAAACATAACCACTGTCTTCGTTATCTTGCAAGGGAAACCACAGGAGCAGTACCTAATATATCACTTATTCTCAATCAAGTCCAGAAGAAAAACATTTCATCGATTAGGTCCTAGAGTTTCATAAATTTTAATTTGGATCATTTTCTAAATTTATGTTATTTTTCATTCAATTTGTTTTGCCAAAACAGAGGAATTTTAATCCATAAAGTATCGAAGTATATGGAAAGACTGAAGAAAATTAATATAAGGACTCAATTGAGATGTGTGTGAAACATCACGGACCCAATTGACAAAGTATTTTGTTTTGGGAGTTAATTGTGAAAAGTTTTATATATTAGGAACTAGATTTGGTTTTTCTATTTTTTTCTTAAGATTTTTTTTTAATGTTGTTGGAAGGTTTTCATATTTTAATGTTAAAAATAAATTTAAAAAATTTTAAAAGTAATATTTTAATAGTTTTTTAAATAAAAAACGCGAAAAGATTTTTTCTCCCCTAAAATCACTCACTCTTGTCCTAGGGGCCACTAGTTCATAGTGGCACAAAACCGTAATTACCACCAATTTCAATGCCCCATTTCCCATCCCTAATCTCCTTCACATATTGTCTCTCTCGCATTTTCTTCTCTTCATCCAAGCACGCTGAACCCAATTTTAATCCCCAAATTCTAGGTTTTCTCTCCATTAAAGATCATAACTTTATCCCATCATTCGACAGATTTCTAGTTTCCCTATATTGGATTGTTTTTACTTTTTGAAAATCTTATTTAGAAGCCCTATTTTGTTGGCGTTTTTTCTTAAACCACCATTAAATGCAAAAAAGATGCCTAATTCCAATGGGCAAGCAACAGCAGCAGTGCCAGTACAAATGAATCATATAGAAGCCCAATTAGTAGATGAGGAGGATGGGGATAACAATAATATTGCTGGTGGAGGAGAGGAGTCAATAGATAACACCAACAGCATTCAATTTGAAGATGGTGGTTGTAGTGGTGTTGTTGGGGAGGCTGTAGCAGCAAGTGATATGTATGTTAGTACTAATGGTGGTGGTGGGGCTGATTATGGTTTAGTGACTGCAAACAATGACCAACTCACTCTATCTTTTCAGGGTGAAGTTTATGTTTTTGATGCTGTCGCTCCTGACAAGGTTAGTACTTGTGTTTGTTTTGATTTTAATTCTCCAGATAAGATTTCGGTTTTGTTTTTTGGTTGGATTTAGTATCTGGGTTTTGGTTACTTTTGTTACCTCTGATTTGGTTTTGGTTGGAATAGGTGAATTTTAGGGGTTCTTTTATTATGGGTTTGATGCTTAGTTTACTTGAGAAGGTTTGGTTTTGTGAAATTTGTGATCCTTTTGTTTTTTGTATTGATGTGAAATCAAATCGGTATCTTTAAATTTTGGTTTCTAAATCAGGCTTCAGCCATGATAAGGTTTTAAGTTTACAAAGGCTTTCATATTCTGTATTAATGTGTTTCAGTGTTCGGGGTTGAAATGTAGTGTGAACATTCAAGTAGTTGACTCTAGTGCTTCTGTGACTGCAGAATAGGAGTAGTGTGTTTGCCAATTAATATTTATGAAATTTAATATATGTTGACTTTGTAGTTGATTTGTCAATGAAAACAAACTGGACATGTAATTCAGGGTTAAAATGTGGATGATTTTTACAGGTGCAGGCAGTTTTGTTGCTTTTGGGTGGCTATGAAATCCCTTCTGGCATTCCCGCCATGGGGACTGTCCCTATTAACCAAAGGACGCCCAACCATGTAAGTCCTCTTGCAATCCATTTTATATATTTATTGATGCGGTGCTGCTTTATCCTTACCTTCATGTCACCTAGGGCATCTATGACTTGTCTGGAACTGGAAGGTCAATTCAACCTCACAGAGCTGCTTCATTAAGCCGGTTCAGGGAGAAGAGAAAAGAGCGGTGCTTTGACAAGAAAATTCGTTACACAGTGCGGAAGGAAGTTGCTCTCAGGTATTATCAGCATGCTTTTCTGATTCCATGCCTTATAGGAGAGACTCGTCTGGTTTTAATGGAAATCATCACTTGAAGTTAAATGTGGAATCAGACACCACCTGAAGCTCTATCTCTCTCTGTAATTTTATTTACTTGCTTGGTGAGGTTTCTCAAGTGTTTGCCATTATATCTTTCTTCTAATATATTAGTCACTGTCAGGATGCAGCGTAAGAAGGGTCAGTTTACTTCATCCAAGGCTAATTCTGATGAAGGGGGCTCGGCTTCATCTGGCTGCAGTGGAATGCAGGGTTCTGGACAAGATGAGAGCATGCCGGAAACTTTGTGAGTCTTGATTCTTTTCTTTAATCTACAAGAATCCTTTTCTTTAACATTGTGTCATTTCCATAAAAATGGTGAAAATACTGTGAGAATAGACTTTTTTCCCGATGCTTTGCGCAGATGTACTCATTGTGGAATCAGCTCAAAGTCCACTCCAATGATGCGTCGTGGTCCAAGTGGTCCAAGAACTCTTTGTAATGCATGTGGACTCAAGTGGGCCAACAAGGTGTGTAAATTTCTTGGTGTCCTCAGACATTAATATGTGAACTTACTGCAGGTTGAGCCATGTTGATTGCAGTTACTGCATCCTTGTTTAATTTATGTGATATATTTGGCCTAAATTTTATCATAAAACTACATAAAATGTGTTCATGGGCATTTATGCCAGGTTATCCATGCAGGTTATTGTCATTTATCAAGTTTCTGGCCTGCCTTTTGCCTTTTTTGACATCTCTTTTTGGCCAAGTTACAATGAATACTGCGTCCTGGGTACCATGTCTCTTTCTCATGCTGCTATCAGCTTACCCTAAAGTCTAGGTTAGAGTGTTAGATTCAGGTATCTGACTGATCAGGTTTCATGCCTGATGATCTGGGTAAATTGATGCTCAACATCTTATTTACTCCTCCTTGATGGACTCCATACAATCTTGAATTACTCCTCCTTGATGGACTCCATACAATCTTGAATTCACAAACCATTCATGTAAAGGCCTGGCAACTGACTTTAAAAAATAATGGGCAGTAGTTATTGTTGTCATCTCACTTGGGAAGTGTGGGTTTTGCAGGGTGTTTTAAGAAACATTTCAAAGCTTCCAATCATGAGTATTCAGCAATCTTCTATGAAGACAGTTGCACAGGTGCATGCCTTTGGAAAATATGCACTTTCTCATTCATTGAAGTCCTTTTTTGTTATCGTGTGGGGGCGAGATATTCTTTGAAGCAAATCTTGTATTTTTCTATTCCATTTTTTATCGTTGCTAGTTGCTACATATTCCGTGTCACTCATGCTGGATGTTATGTTTCCTTTGAAGGTTAATGGTGAAGCTAACAATTCTGATGCCATAACTGCGGCTGCAGACATAGTCTCGCCTAATGGTGATAACTCCACTTTGGCTACTGAAACATGAGATAGTTGTTTCTCTTGAAGCGATTGGCATTCTCTGTTAGGAAACAGATGCCAAACAGCCCAATAACTTGTGAAATAACTTTCAGCTACGCTCAGACCAATTGTACAAATGATTCAGCACCTTTGTCATATGTACAGATTATTTTTTAACGTGTTATAGTTGTAACCTGCAAGTTTGTAGGCAACCCCAAATAAATTGGAATGGAGGCATTAATTGAGTTGAGATCTTGTAAATGAAGTTCGAAGATCAATTTAGAAATGTCATTCTTGGTTCATTTCAAACCATGTGCATTGAGAACAAGCAGGAAATATTCCTTGTATTCGTCTTCCAACGAGAAGAGGACATCACAAATTTTTGCAGGATGGATGTAGCTTGCAGAGTGATCAACCTGTGTAAGGAAATTGGAAAGGACGAATTCAAATCCAAGTTTTTTTTTCTGGAGGAGGATCCAAATCAGGGCTCTTGCGTTCCTAGCAATTTGACTTTGAGTTCCTTACTGCTAGACCAATGGTACCAATTTCTTTTTCATTTTTGGCTGAACTTAATCTTGGCATTTGACTGCAATCAGCCTTCTAACATTGTTTATTAGTTGAAGTTTACAATTCAAGCGTCAGCTGCAATATTGTTATGTGGTAGGGACTCTGATTGATAGCATCCGGAGTTTAAGGAGCATGTTTTACTTTTGATAAGCCAGACTTTAAGGAGCCTTGTCTGCTTATGATGCGATGTCTCTCTATAGATTATAGAGAAGTTTATGTTCTACGTTCCCCCTTCCATTCTTCTTCAATGAGAGCTTGTTCTCTACCTCTTCGCATGCATCCAACCGACTAGTTTAATCATATATATATAAAATTCCCATATCAAGTTTTTTTTTTAAATTCAATTTATGTATTAATTAAGACTTAATTAAAAAAAACGATTTTAAAATAGCTTTTTATTATGAAAATATTTTATGGTGCTAAAGCTGTAATTAATGATATTTGTATCTTTTTTTTGAAGTGAATCCTATAAAGTAACTAATACGATGATAGAGCATCATGAAAAGAGAATATAATATTTTATTTTATTTTGTTTTTAAAGATAAAAACTTATTTATTTTTTATTGGGTTAACAGATTTCATCAAGTATAAATTATTAGCGGTGAGATACGGTCGCACCTGACTAAAAGTTGGAGAACATTATGTAAGATGTGATTGAATGCTGTGGCTGATGACAGAATTTTGAAACTTAGGGTAAAAAATTGATTTTGTTGACTCTCAAGAACACATATTCACTTAAATTATCTAGTGTTTTGTTTTATGTTGGTGTATGAATATAGTCAAATATATTTATTTTTTAATATATTATTCAAATGTCTTTTAGAGATAGACATGGGTCCATTAGTTTTTAAAACAATTTATTAATTTATTTAAATAAAAATATCTTTTTACATGAATTTATTGAATGTAAAAAGATCAATTTTTCATTCTAAAAATAAATATCACGTGTTAATCTAGTCCCGTTAGATTTAACATTTTATTAACTTAACACAATAAATTATACGAATTTTTTATTAACTCAATAAAAAAAAATTACACAAAGTCCATCTTGTATGTTATACATAAGGATTTTGCCTACGCGTAAAAATAAGCATTGTTTATGTGTAAAACTCGTATTTTTTTATTAGTTATTTAATGAAATTTATTTTAAATAAAGAGAAAGATACAATTATTGTTATATATTTCTATCCAAATATAAAAATAAATTATGGTACTTAAGTTAAAAATAAAAAAATAAAATTTATGAAATTTTCTTTTATTTATATCCATTTATTTTTATAAAGTAAGCTTCGTTGAGTAAATGAACGGTGATTAATCGTGGAGATTGTTCTTGAAAAATTACGTGACACACGTCCTCTTCTTCACGCGATTCTTCGATTGCCCGGGCCCCTCCAATTAACGGCCCTGATATTATCTCTCTGATCTGTTGACAAAAGAGGAAAAAAAAAATATAGAAAAAGGATAACTACAAATCCGTCCCCAAACAATGTTACGGATCTCAAATCAGTTTCCAAATATACAAATGTAGCAATTCTCCTATCCAAACACCACTAATATAACAACCAAGTCCCCTAGAAAATTTCAGGAAAAAAAAAGAATTATATTCACAAGATTTAGGTATGTAAATGCAAAGAGATTTTTTTATAAAGACAAGAAGGATGATGGTTAGGTTTTGGATTATAAAAATAAAAGTCAAATTATAAAAAAATATTCAATTAAATTCTGTTGTATATAATAAAAATTACTACTTTAAAAACAATTCTTTGATATTTCTTATATATATAGTGTGTTTGTTAATATGATGTGGGATGTTTTTGTAAAACTTTTTTTTTCCGGCTGTTTAAAAATATTTTTTATTTAAAAATACTTTAAAATAAGATATTTTTTAAAATTTATTTTGATATCAGCATATCAAATCGATTAAAAAACATTAAAAAAATAATTTAAGAAAAAAAACTCAAATTTTACAAAAAAACACGATTACACCACATGAACAACGGTGATTGTATGAGCTGTTTTGAAGAAAATCAAATATATATTACCAAAAATTTATAAAAATGCCATCAGAGTAAAATTTTTTTTATCAAGCCCTAACAGAATAATATTATAAAAACCAATGGTTTGATGGTAAAAAGCACAATAAACTGTAATATGACAACTAATCTGAAACATCTATAATAGCTGAGGGACTGATTTGTATAGTTCCAAAGAAAACTCAAGAGTGACAAAATAAAAAGCAATAAAAAATGTATTTGTAATAAAGAAAATAGTTTTCTTTGCTTCCTCGTAGTAGCTAGCAGTAGCTACTAGCTAGTTTACTATTTCATAGCTACAAATTTCTATTCATAAAGAGAGGGAGGGAGAGGGGGGCTTTATTTTAGTGGGGATGGTAAAGAAAATGGAGATGGTGAATCATCAAAGGCAAAAGAGAGTAAGGAAGGGTAGGGATTATCATAATCGAAGAGTGATGCAGATCGAGGGTGGTGATTTTGATTATGGATATGGTTTTAATGATGGGATGATGGAGATGATTAATGGAGTAGGAGTAGAAGAAGAAGTGGGGCAATTTAGTGCTAACAACAATATTAATGGTGTTGTTATTAGTAATGGGAATGATGGCGTGTTTGAATCAACAAGAACAAGTGAGCTTACCATTGCTTTCGAAGGAGAAGTCTATGTTTTCCCTGCTGTTACTCCTTCTAAAGTAAGTTTTGTGATGCTTAACCTCTCCTTTTCTGTCTCCCTCTATATGTTTTCTTTTTATGGATGCTTGTGTTGGTTGATTGATTCAGATTGATTTTTTGATTTTTTGACTTGTTTTCTGTGTGGGTTTTTTTATACATTGAAATGGGTTATGATTTTTTTGGGGTATGTTAGCTGATGTTCCAATTTGTTTAGTGGAAGAAAACGAGGAAAACAGGGGAAGGAAGGTTTGAATTTTTGGGTTTTTCTTGGTGTGTTTCTTTGTTCGCTGAGAAAATGAATAAAAAGGGAAAACTGAAGAATAGTTTCTCTCGGTGTTGTTGTTGATTTTTGTCCTGGAAAATTGGTTTATGGATCAGTGGGAATTTCAGTTTTGATGTTTTAGCTTATAGAAAAATTAAATTTGTTGCTGTTGCAGTTTAAAATTAAAATTTATGAATCTGTTTATTTGCTGAGGAAGTGGATTGGATCGGAGGAAGCAAAAAGTTGAGTTTCTGGTGTTTGCTACTTGATAGTTTGGTTTGAATTATGGAACAGTGGGGAATTCAGTTTTAAGTGGCTGTGTTAAGCTTGCAAGAAAAGTGTAATATAGCTGTGTTAATCCCCTTTATGCATTTTTTTTAAATCGTTGAAAGCTCTAATGGAGCATGTTCCATGGAGAGTCATACTATGTTTTACCATCAATTGATTGGGTGTTTGTGGTTCTGACACACGAATGGGATATCAGCTTTGAGTGTTGTGATTGTTACTCTCTTGAGTCAGTAGTATAGGAAAAGTTTTTAAGTTTGGTGATTGTTTTGCTGTTAGAATGATTATGTGCTTTGGGAAGATGTATAATGATGATCCTATCGAGTTCTTGTATTATTGGTTACATGAGCATGAATGCTACTTTGCAAATTATTTGCGTTTGTTGGTACTTTCTAGATTGTGGATCCTGTTTCCGTTCATTTCATTTCTTTTTGATAATGCAATTTATCATGAAAATCATATGATGATGCTTAACACTACATTCATTGGAAATGAGAAATGCATTTTGTGCTTTAACTGTTTTTCTTTTACTTCATCACATGCCTTCAAGGTTTTACTTTGTTTTTATTTTTTCTCTTTCTGTATACATCCCAACTGCTAGAGTTTCATATACTTTTCAGTTGGTTTCTCTAAATGCTGTTGCCATCAAAACAAAGAATGTCAGAGTGGCTGGTGGACTGACTTCTACGACATGCACTCAATTGTTGACATTGAGTCTGTTTTTTAAGTATATGGGGTATAAGCTACTTGTTATTAGTGTCTGCCATATGAATCTGTTCTCATGGTCTTTTTAACTTTGTGCTTGTTGTTCCCTTGCATAGAGAAATGTTTCTAAGCTGTATCTAATTTTCCCTTTGGGCATCTTCTCTTGCCTTGATTTTCTGGAATGCTTGTGACAGGTGCAAGCAGTGTTGTTTCTTTTGGGAGAACCTGAGACATCCACTATTGTGCCAAGCTCGGAATATCTGCTTCAACAGAATGCCAGGGTATTTCTTGTGTCACCAGCAGGCTGCTCTGTTTGAATTGTTTGCTGTCTTTTTTCTGTATATTTTAATGCTTTCTAACTACATGTCCCAGAATGCAGGTGATGCCTCACAGGGCTTGAAACTTTCACGAAGAGTTGCCTCCCTGGTAAGGTTCCGTGAAAAGCGGAAGGAGAGATGCTTTGAAAAGAAAGTTCGGTATACCTGCCGGAAAGAGGTTGCTCAGAAGTAGGTTCTAAATTTTGATGTGCTCTATCATAGGACATGTGGAGACTTTTATGCATGAATTGATTTCATTAAATATACCCTGTTGTTGAAAGTGAATTGAATAAACAATAAGAGCCCTGTTTTCTGGGCCATATTACAACAATCTTACAAGGACAATAAATGGGTTCCGAGGAACACAAATACGAACCCCTGCATATGTGGTGAACCCATGCATCTGATGTTTCTTCCAGGATGCATCGTAAGAGAGGACAGTTTGCATCATTGAACAATTGTTATGGCACAGATACTGGCAACTGGGAACCAAGCAGTGGCATGCGTAATCCTGAATTTGAGTGAGTCAAAGCTTTGAGTGAGTCAAAGCTTATCATTCCCTTATATAATTTCATAAAGCATGCTTTGAAATATGTGTTTTATTTTCATAAGGATTACATGGTGCCTGGTCTATTGCGGTAACTAGTTTCTGCATTTTTCTTTAGTTTGCTTAGATGTCAACACTGTGGCATTAGTGCAAAGGATACTCCAGCAATGCGCCGGGGACCAGCTGGTCCAAGAACTCTATGTAATGCTTGTGGCCTTATGTGGGCAAATAAGGTAGGCATCACAATGTTGGAAAATCTGTTGATTTGGTTATACAGTTAATGAGCCTCCTTTTTAGTGGAAACATAATTTTATATGTTTTTGATTGTCATTGGTCCAGTTTACGAGCCTCCTTTTTTAGTGGAAACATAATTTTTCTATATTATATATAATGTGCAAAATGGATATGTCTGTGTTATTTTTTTAGACTACCAATTTTATTGTTTGTTTATCCAGGTGCTCATTTACTCATAATTATGAACTTGTGATCTTGTATCTTACATGATAAATGTCAATATCTATGTTTTGTATCCACAACATGTCTTCTCATGGATACTTATGTTTGTTTAGATATAACTAGGTCATGGATTAGAACTTACCATTTTCTTTGCATGTCCTGAGCATCAAGATAAATTTTAGTTATTCCATATCTTGCTATCCTGGCATTTTCAAGCATTATAAATTTTGAACCGCTGATTCTACTTCTAGTCCAGTTTTCATTTTTCCATGTGTTTTGTCTTGAAGGGAACTCTGAGAGATCTTAACAAAGGGGGGCGACAAATTTCCTTCAATCAAAATGAACCGGTGTGTATCTTTTCCAACTGAATTTGCTTTAAGAACAACATTTGCTACCAGTATGAATCAGTACTAATTTTATGCTTTATTTCTTTCTAAGTGGATTGTTGATTAAGTAATATGATTATCCTTATTGGTTGTTTTGTGGAGTCATGTATTTCTTTTCCAACTAGAAATTCCTATTTGGAGTGATAACTCTGTTGTTTTTGCAGGTAACTCCTGATTTTAAGCGTTCAACCATAGAACGAGAAAATCCTTTTGCCAACCCTGATGAAGCGGTATGATTGTTATATCTGTGAGACACAGCTATCTGAAGCAACATATCTGAAATGCAATAAATTATTAGATTGCTTAGACTGCCACTTTTTATCTGGCCATAACCTACACGAATAGTTCCATAATCGAAGATACTCGTTGATCCATGAACACCGTCAACTTTTATCTTTTGTACATGATTCTGATGGATCCTGCCTTTTTCAATGATCAGGAGAGCCAAGAAGAGAGTAAGCCTGTGCCATTAGATTCTGAAAACTCTCTGAGGCCAAATGAACAGGTAAGTCATTTTGGTTGATTTATGAGAAATATTTATCAACTATTGGATGATGTTGTATTTGAGAAGCAAGCATATTGATGCTGGATTCTACATGCCATATTAGATATGTCAAAATCATTGTTCCTGTAACACAAAACTACTCCTGTGAACCTGCGAATAGCTCATCTCTTGTTTGGCTTTAGGAGTTGCCATGCCTTTTTTTCCTTCCAAAACACCTTGTCCTAGTAAGCTGTAATACTTTTCTAACCATTTTATTTGAATCAGACAATTGGACTTAGGAGGTCACATGCTTAAATGGGTAATGAGCTGGTTGCTTTTCGTTGGAAACTTTATGTTCCTTTTACTGAAGCTTTATGGTAGTAATTACATAGCATTTCAGTAAAGTCGCCAATTCAAGAGTTTTGGTTTTAATTTTTGTCTTTTGGTTTTGTTAATTAAGTAATTGCACAAACCTTTTGTTTTGATTATCATATTCACAATTCTTATGTGCAGGATTTGCTAGAAACTGATGAGACTGCTCCTGATCCCTTGCCCATGCATGTGGAAAATTCATCAATGAACCTTGATGATGAGGTAATAAGATTGCTGAAACATGCATCTCAAAATTTCAATGACTATCCCCCTAAAAACCCTTTGTACTTCTGCCTGACAGGATTTCCCAAATTGTTTTCTATCAAAACATCAAAAGTTTTATCATTGATTTCCCTTTGTGACCATGCACATAATTAATGTTATGTAACAATCCCACACCCTTGAAGGGCAAGGGTAAAGTTGGTAAAATAATATATTTTACTGTATTGGTCTGACTTCACTCAAAAAGATAAATCATCATAAATGGACTATAAAGTTAGGATAGGTTGAATTCATGATTGTCAGTGTATTTTTGGGAAAGTTCTTATTTGTTGAGTGGTGTTTTTGATTGAGTTCCCCAGTTGGTCAAGTGTCCTAGCAGCTCAACTTTTTCTGATACTTGTTCCAAAAATTGTTCAGATATTTATATACTGGTCATACGCTGTGCTGATTACTTTAATATTCCCAATTCTTCTAGACCTACTGAATTGTGTTACTTGAGGAAAGTGCAACCTTTGGGTCCTGTCCCTGATTTCGGGAAGATAGAGTATAGATTTCTAAGATGATGATTTCAGGAAGATAGAGTATAGATTACTAAGATGAGGGTTTTACACTCGCAAAATTTTAGGAAGTAAATAAATAAAGTCGATCTATTTTATGCTTAAACAAGCACCAGTTACCCAGTAAGTATGTATGCTTGTAAGCATGTTCAATTCATAATAGAGGGGAAGCTGCTTAGAAGTGAATGATGTGACAGATCAAATCTTGCATTGCTTTATATATGTTTCACAGCATTCCAAAGAAGCTTAGCGGCATGAACACTCTTTATTGTTGCAATGTGTGACATGTACCAGGACTTTGAGAACACTTTGGATGAGCTTGGTGACGTTTCAGGTTCAGAATTTGAAATCCCGGAGCATTTTGATGATCAGGTAGTGGTTTTTTTAGTGACTTGGCATCAAGCATATTGTAGACTAACTCTAAACTTCAGCTGGGTTATAAGCATGTAAATCTTAGTTACTTCTCCAAGTTCACAGTACAAACTTACAGGTTGACATTGAGGATTCCAGTACAGGGACCGAGTGGCCTGGAACCTAAGACCATGCTATCTGCCTTCCTTGTTAATCCTTTCTAAGAGCATCCGGTTTCTTTCCAGGGATGAAGATGCAATTCTGGTTTATACTAACATCAGATGTCTAGAGATGGTTTTTGTTTATAGACAAACTTTACTTGTATTTGAAAGTTGCTGGGCATTCTCTTGACACTTTTGTTCAATGTATAATGTGATTACTGTTCTCATTCTCCCGTGTTTACCCTCATTTTGTTCTATTGTAAGGATGTAACTAATCGAATGGAAATGTGTTGTGGTAAGGCCTGCTTGGCGCATTGAGCTGATCTGGTTATGAAGTGCAAGGAAGTAAATAGGTTAATGTCGTTTGTTCACGGTGTTATGATGAGTGTTTTCATGTATAGATGGACTACTCATTTCTCCAATTGGAGATTTAGGAACTGTAAAGGAAAAGAAAACCCTCATGTTTGTACTTTCAATTTTGAGCAATTTTGAGTCATATCTTGTTGGGATTTTCTGCCCTTTTCGTCAGGTTTATAAAGACAACAACAATATAAAAAGATAGGTGCAAAAATTCAATTGAAGGTTGTTCTATCAAATAAAGTTGATTGCATAGCATTAGTCAAGTAAAGTGTTCCTGAGTTTCCTATAGCTGCACGCATCGGTTTGAACAACAGAAGGACACCATGCTAATGTATCTCCCTGTTCTTGAGTTTCTTATAGCAGGATTCTCCGGTTTGAACAAAAGAAAGGACCCTATTGACGTCGGAGAGTTTTCGGTGTTTAGCAAAGATAACAAGTTCTTTCTCTATGTTATACTATCATTGTAAGATCCATATTCTTTGTCGGATCTAAACTCAAGGTTCAGCCCAAAACCCAACCCAACTTAGTATTTAAAGAAAAGGTTTCAAGAGAAATTTCTTTTCCTCTCTGTCGTGAGTCTCGTGACCTCACCTCCTCCTTAAAAACGCAAAGGGATTTTAGTTTTTTTTTTTTAAAAAATTGAAGTTGTTGGTTAAAAAGGTGGAAATAATAAGTGATTTTCTCTTAAGTTATTTTTTTTTTATTATAGTTTGTTTATAAAAAGATTAAAAAAAAATTTAGAATTTTGCTTTAAATAGATGATTAAATGATTAAGGAAGTATCAGGATGTTAGTTGATTGAAAAAGAATTGATTAGGTGATTGAAATTATAAGTTGATGAATAACAAATTATGTAATATGCAGTTTTGAAAACTAACAAATTGAGATTCTGGAAATCTCGATCAACTGGTCGGCTGAACCAACCAATCAGGTGGTTGGTTTTTGCCGACTGGCCGGTTGGCCTGTGATAATGGTCGATCAGTTGGTCATTTTGGTCGACTGGTCGACCCGTCAATAAAGTTTTATTGGACCTATTAGATTCAATCAGTTTGAATTATGTTCGAGATTGATCGAGTAAAAGAGTTCAATATTATATTTATGTTTTGATCTCTAAACTTAGAATTTTTAATCTTTTATATTACTTTACTTCAAGTTGTTTTTTAGTATTTTATGTATTTGTTATAGGTTTTGCTAACATTTTTCTTAATGATTTTTAGTAATTTTTGATTCTGTATCTATTATTTTTTAAGTTAGTGAAATAATTTTTAATATGTATATAATATAGGATGAATACAATTAATTAATTTTTAAATATTTATATTTGTAGTTTTATTATTTTACTCTCATCTATTCTTAAATTTATCCTCGTATTCTATATGGAAACAGAGCCATTCCAAAGGGGTATAACGACAATGGGTTGAAAGCCAGTAAGGGTATGAACAATCACCACTGCAATCTTTTGCATATATTCCTACAGTATTTCACAAATTTCTGGCCTTTCTCCTTCCTCCCTTTATATACGACCATGATTCATCATCATCATCATCATCATCATCATCATCACGCATGTCAGAGTGGTCACCAAGGTGAAAGGCTAAAAGCAGTATTACAATCAAAAGCCAAAACTGGTTTAGCCTAGGAAAAACAGAAAGGGATAAAAAAGACAATTGCATAACTCGCCACCAAACGAAGACTTCGCAGGTGGGGAAAGGCTCCGACAATAGAAATTATCTTCAAGAGGTGAAATGTTGCACTTTGGTGGAAAACCAGTGTTAAGTATCTTACAGCCTCAAAGGTAGCAAGTTTTCTTGGCAAGCATGTAGCCTCACCAGAGTAAAACCTTCGTGTCAACAGAAGTTTAATCAGAAAGAACTAGAAAAGAAATCAAAGGGTTTATTAATCCCATTGTTTGGTTGTTTTCTTACTTACCCAATTGCTTGAGAGAGGTACCTCACCATTGTTAGACGTGGTGAAAGGCCGCTGAAAAAATTGAGCAGTCCTTGTGTATCTAAAACATCCGTATATCTTGACAAGTTAGGGGTTCCATCTATGTTTGATTTGATTCTTCAGTAAGTAATACATTCATAGCATTACCGACCGAATCACAGGTCAATTTTCTTTACCCCAGAGCAGTAAACAAGCAAGAAAGACTTAAGAAGGTGCATCGAACCACGGGGTAATTCAACTGGGAGTCTACATCTACTTAGGCTCAAGACTTTCAGGTTCAATAGAGGACAAAACAAGCTCTGGGCATGGCAATTGTGACCTAACCGAACATGCTCCAAGCTGAGTGTTTCTAGGCAGCTAAATTGGTTGGTGAAATTTGTTCGCAAGATGCGCGAAACCAACTTGAGATGCTTTAGATCAGTGTTGGCACCTTCATACAACTTGTTGGAAAAGACATGTTGCTTATCACAACAACGTAACTTGAGAGAGATGTTTTTAGCACCCTTGCTAATGACAAACCTCACTCAGTGATCAACATAATCAGAGGAATCAGAATGGAGGCAGAAAGAGAGCTCGAAAGAAATAATCTGAGAACCCTGATACGAGTTCAACAGCTGAGTGACTGCTGATAGGAACTTGTCCTTGTGATCGGCAGAAGGAGGTCGTTTGTTATCATAAAAGTGAGTTTCCGAGTATGTTAGCTGAATCAGATTTGAGAATAGGCAACAATTTCTAGGCCGATTAACAATATGGTGGATAAAACAATGTTTGGACCGCCAACCTCAGTGGCAGGTTGGAGATGATAGAACAAGAATGTTGTCAGGATGTCCATTCACGAGATCATTATTTGTCTTAGTCGAGCTGTTTCATCTTCATTGTTTGCTTATAATCCACAACAATCGATATGATGATCGGATCGGATCGGATCAGAAAACTAATCCTAATTTCCTCCGGTGAAGGAATTGTGTTGTGTCAGGTCTGAAGATGTGAGTATTATGAGTTTAAGTTTTGATTGAAGATTTATGTATGTTTCCTATTTTGCTCCGCTTCAGTTTCTTACAGAGTTCCTCTTTGCAGGATTTGACAATGGATGTCATAGGTTCTCTTTGTTTAACCAGGTAGGATTTTGGAGTGAATGCTTTTGCTCAACGTATCGTGGGAAAATCAACTCCTCGCATACATTTGAGGAACAAAATATGACGATAGCTTCATATATGAAAAAGCCTCACTGCCGATATATTGCATTAAGTTCAAAGCATTTTACATTTTACAGAACAGGAAAATCAAGTAATGCTATGTGCTTTTAACTTCAGAAACCAACAATCTGGGGAAATTGTTCAAGTGTTTGCTGTTCAGGATTACGCAGTGATATCAAACCATATGTAAGGTACAAGTTGAAACTTCTTCCAGCAGTTCAATACTTGATGATGTGGCGGCGCAGCCATAGCTCATACATAATCATGCGAAACAAATCATACTTGACAGGAAGAGAATTCCATTGGAAGTGCTTCCTAACCTGCAAACAAGAATAAAATATTTGGTTAATAATCTAGGTGATGAATGGATATTTTCGGGAATACACTGGTTTGATTGAAAAGGGACAAAATTCTTATCCACCTGAAGAAGATTTTGATGCATTTTCTTGTAATTTTCTTCTGGTATTCCCTTAAGAATTTTCTCTAGATCGGGAACATGTTCCTCTTTGAGAATTACAGAGAAATTATTCCAGTCAAGAACGTCATTGAATGGAAAGTCATAGTAGTCGTGCAAGATAACTGCAGAAACACACATGAACTGCTTAGAAGAGAAACCAGAGGCCAGACGGGTTGACGAGTAAAAAAAAAAGTGTTTTAATGTATGGTTTTTTCTAAGAAATTGAAGTTCTTGCCTGATATCATCAAAAATCACTAAATAATGAATGTCAAAATTTTTTTATGGATGAAAAAATTATGAAGCATGCCAGTGTGGTTAATGAATACAACAGAAGGAGAAAAGAAAATCCTTATGAGAAGCGTTCTTACCAGGTACACATCCAAAAGTCATCGACTCCGTTAAGCAAACACTACCGACATGATTATTCCCACGAGGACAAATGCAAAATTTACTCCCATATAGTTCATTTTCATAAGCGTCTAGTATGGCAGCCTTTTTCATTTTGTCGAAGAAATGGAAGTTAAATTCTGGAGCACCTTTATAAAAAACTTGAAGATTCTTTCTTACATCTGAGTTAAGAGAACCAGCCCAGAAACCGAGTTTAGTCCTGCAATATTTGCCCCAGAAGCTTAGCTGAAGCAGAACTGATTCTATGAGAAGATTCAAATATCAAATCATACATCGAAATTCAAGTTGTATAACAAGGGTTAACCACTCCAGTCTATACGATCATTGCTTAAGGATGCGACTACCAAGTCAAAAAGCCTGCCTAAAAGCCATGCGGAACTAGGGAAGCTTTAGTGCCAGATTTTACTGTGTTCAGATGAGCCAAAAGCATTCATAGAAAGTTAAATTTGTTTTTTTCACTACCTGCGAGGGAGCATCATCTCTGGGTAAATCATTAAAGGGCGAGACATCACAGTTGACCTGGCAAGTTGCAGCAGGTTTCTGAAGTTACGTTCATGGAAAATCACAGTACTTCAAGGATATACAAGGTTTTAAACCATAAAAGATTACCTGCTCCACACGTCGTCTCCATCATGAAGAGAGAGCTCTAATGTCTGCGGGAGGGAAATATCCTTGTGCGGAATATACTTGGAGTCATAACTTGGTGAACAAACAAGTCGAATTACATTCTTCATGAGCAATGGAACTTCTTCAATAGTCCCGCTGTCAATGCCATGGCAACTGAAATAGAAATGATCAGCACCTAAAGTCCTATTCCAGTAAGGGTATGAGGAAATCAAGCTCTTGACATAATTCTCGATATCCTTCTCCTCCTGCGTTGAAAAATTATATATGTTGAAGTTAAATGCACCACCATTGCCGAATTATAAAGAATCAATTCATTCATCATTAATTTGGACCTAATTGCATTACTAGACATATTGCTTACATTCAATTACAGAGATTAAATTTAAATAATTTAAATAATTACATTCAAGTACGTACCCTGCCTCCCGTTTTCTTACAAGACAAGGGAATCAGGAAGAGATGAGCCACAGTAGGATCATCTGTGAAGAACGAACTGAGTATCAGATTCTTCAAGAAGTAATGTTCACTTGCATATTTTCTCTTGAGCTTGTCTCTTGGATCATAACACGTTGTAGGGTCTCTCCCTGGGTACACAAAGACCTTAAAATCGTTCTCCATTGTCGCATAATTTGGCAAGAAGAAGTCTTCTCTGTGATAAATGCTACCAATCGAATTGCCCTTAAACACCATAAGAGGAGAGGAAGAAAAAACTGAGGAATTAAACTCACTGAAACGCCCTTTAAGACCCAAAAAGTAGAACAAAGTGAAGAGGAAAAAGAAAAGGCAAGTGATCCTAGAAGAACCTTAAATCGGAAGAAAGGGAATGATACCTTACGAGTGCGAAAGACTTCATCAGGAAGAGAATCTTTCTCCCTAAACTATAAAATGAGCATTAACATATCAGAACAACAACATCAAGGGCAATGAAACAGTAAAGAGAATCCAAGAAACTAAAGAACTTGGCCTTTAAAAAACCAAAAATGAGCAGGGAAAAAACAAGTAGTTGTAACTAAAGAGCACAAGGAAGAGTGGAAAGAAAGAGAATACCAGGGGAGATCTCTTGAGCTGAATGATCTGGGTCACGATAAAGACTAAGCCCAAAGTAACGGGAATAATTTTCTTAATATTTCTTCTAGCCGTCCATATGTTGATGGGGCGGGGATTGGCGTATGGTCTCATCATTTTCTTGGAGAGAAGAGAATGAGACTGAGAGGAGGTCTAAAGAAAGAAATAACTAATTGTGGCGGTTGAAGGGAGGGAACGAATGCTTTAAGTAACTAATTCTGTTATTTCTGGTACTCCTCCTCCTGCTACTAAGGTCTACAAAATTTCCTTTTTTTTTTTGCCTCTTCTTCAAAATTGTTCCATGCTTCTATTTGATGGTTGAATATTAAAAACTTAGTGAAGTATATTTGTTCAGACAAGCTTTTTTTTTTTTTTTGAGATTTCTTTAATAAATATAAGATGATGATTATAGTAGGAAGATCCTTGATGAAATTATACTACGAGTTTGTCAAGTAGATCAAGCTTTTAAGGAGTTTGTGAGGTCCAACATGGAAAAATTCCAATTTAGTCTTTAATTTATAAAAATAAAGGTTTAGTCCTTGAATTATGAAAAATTATGATTTTATTACTATTATGGAATAAAAGAGACAAAAACATTGAGTATTTTTAAAATAGACATAATAACAATCTTTTTCAAATGTGATTTTGGAGTGAATTGAGTATTTCTAAAATAGAAGATAAAGAAAGGATATATCTCAATAGATAACATTTAGTATTTTTTATCTCTAAAATATCACTGTAAAAAACTCTTCATTCCAACTAAGGCATGTAAGAATAAATGTAAAACCTTGATAATGAACTTATACAATTTTTTTTTATTAAAACTAAAATTTTAATAAATATAGAGATAACACAACAACAACAACAAGAAGCAGCATGGAAGTAAAAAAAGAGAGGTCTAAATTGTGAAAAAAAATAAAAATGGAGGTCAAAATATAATTAAGAAGAAATAGGACTATTAATACTCCATTTCTTCTCCCTCGTAAGGCCGACATAAAACACATTTGGGGGGATTTTCAGATTTTCCAATCAAATTTGGGAGAGAAAACACCAAGGTTTAACAAGTTACAAGTCCTTGACAAGTCCATAGGAGAAAAACATCATTTGTATAAAGAAATTACAAGAAACAAGTGTGGAAATTGTGAAAAAAAAAGGGTGAGTGGCAAGCTACATGCATGGAGAAAGGAGCCAAAATTTTCCAAATTATTAAGAATTAAAGCTTAGATTTCTTCCAAGTAAAGAGTTCTAATCCTAATTTCTATAAATTTAGAAAGTGCACAATTTTCTTGAGAATTCTTGAACCTAAATTAAAATTTGGTACATTCTTGAAATTGTACAATTTAGTACATTCTTAACACTGTTTTAATCAGCAACTGAAGGAGTGAATTCTGACCTCCGTGCACCAAGACGAGATTAGGAGTTTATTTCGGATAAACTTTGCTTTATCTTCTGCTGCTCGGGAACGGGTCCAAACAACATTTTGTTTTTGATCATACCAGATTTTCCCAAACCTAGTTTCCCTTTAGATTCATTGGATCATAGTTATATTAAGAACCACAAGTGAAGTTGCCATTCTAGCCAGGCTTCAGGATTTTTTTCAAAGTTTTCTGTCCATAGCACAATTAAAAACACAAACTGAGTGAAAAAGAACATGTGATTCTTTGATTTATATATAGATGCTAGAAATGAGCTACTTATATATATATATATAATTTTTGCCATCTACAATGAAAGAAATTACATTCTGATGTTCAAACACCCTAATTTTCTTCAATCAACAATCTCAAACAAGAATTTTATTGTTTCCTGTCACACGCAAGCAAACCAAACCAGTCTTCTTTTATGCACCCATATGGATAATACACCTCAGGCCAGCTCCACTAAGCGTGTACTCGAAAGCCTTGTTTATTTCTGAGAAAGTTTGTTTATTTCTGAGAACGTTTAACGATGTTCGTATCAGTAACTAACTGATATAGTGAATTCTGAACTCTGTGCACCAAATCAAAATTTGGAGTTCATTCCGGACAAACCTTGCTGTATCTTCTGCCGCTCGGTAATGGGTTCCGAACAGCATTCTGTTTCTGACCAGACCAAATTTGGCCATGCCTAATTTCCCTTTAGGTTCATTGGAACAGAGTAATTGAACTAGAAGTGAAAATGCCAATCTGGCCTGGTTTCAGGATTTTTTCAATGTTTTCGTAATCCATAGCACCGTGAAAGACAAACTGAAAGGGACACAAAAAGCACTGAAAAAGTACAAGTGAAATTTTGATTTACATATACATGCCAGAAATGGGCTATTATATATTTTTTTCGATCTACAATGAAAGAAATTACACACTGTTTTATCAAAAACTCTGACACTCAAACACAGAAACTTTCTTTAATCAACAATCTCAAACAAGAATTTTATTGCTTCCTGTCACACCCAGGCAAACCAAACCACTCTTCTTTTATGCACCCATACGGATAATACACCTCAGGCCAGCTCCACTAAGCATGTACTCGAAAGCCTTGTTTATTTCTGAGAAAGGGACTTCATGGGTGATGAATTTCTCTAGCTCCAGCTCCTGTCACATTACAACTAGATTAGTTAACAGTGCAGGAGATTGCATCAAAATAAAAAGAAGGAATAACTACTGATTTCTTTCCCGTGACTGAAGTTTCAAAATTCAATGCAATTGTATTAGCATTGCACTACCAAAGAAGGTTAAGGATTTTCATTTTCACAATATAAAGATGATAATTTAAGTTGATGTCTTGACCGCTTTTATCTTTAAGTTCCCTCTAAGAAATACCAACAGAGCCATAATTCTAGTCTACTACATGTGTAAGGATGGAAATGTATGTTCATACTGCATGCTGGATAGGATTAATGGGAACTCAGATTTACCTTGTTCATGTACTTCTCGACAACAGAAGGAAGGTCGGAGCGCGGTTTGTAGTTGCCGAAGAAGGTCCCCTTGAGAGTCTTCTCATTCAGGACATTCATTGGATGGGTTTTGAAAGAATCATCTTTGTTCGGCACACCAACAAGTACAGCAACACCCCATCCATCATGGACGCATTCAAATGCAGAAATCATGGCATTGATGCTTCCAGTACACTCGACACTTCGATCAACTCCTCCATTGGTCATTTCAGCTATCACCTGAACACAGTAAATCAAAATTAGGACAGATGTAAAGGATTCGCCGATGCTGGTCGCTCAAAACACGACTCAGTGTGCACTTACCTCTTGAACAGGCTTGTCATGATCTTTTGGGTTCACAAACTCAGTGACACCAAACTTCTTGGCTGTTGAAAAAACACAAATGAACATCAGGGAGCAATTATTATCACCAAGAATCAACATTAAGGCTACTTCAATCTATCAGTTTTGTGATATTTGCTATTAGACAGAGCAAAGCATCAATCAATAATTTAAGAGAAATGCGCAGCAGCCACAATGAACAACATTACAGCTTCTCTCACCTTCATCGAATCTATTGGAATTCAAATCGACACCAATGATTCTTGAAGCACCAGCAATCCGAGCCCCTTCAGCAGCCTAGATTAGGAAAAAGCAACAAAAACAAGTTCTGCATTAGCACTACCAGCAGCTTGAACAGAAGAAAATTATCATGCACCTACCAGAATAAACAAACTCACCGCAAGGCCTACAGCTCCTAGTCCGAAAATGGCTACCGAAGAGCCTTTCTTTGGTTTTGCAACATTCAAGGTGGCACCAAGACCTACAAGTCAAAAAAAGAAATCACCGTTACAAGAAAGCAACAAATCGCCCATTCAATGATTTTTATCAAATCGCGTAGGTCTACCAACCTGTAGAGATTCCACAACTGAGAACACAAACTTTGTCAAGAGGAGCAGCAGGATTGATCTTGGCAACACAGCCAACATGAACCACAGTGTACTCACTAAAGGTTGAGGTGCCAACAAAATGGTAAATGGGCTGCCCTCTGATCGAAAACCTTGACTTGCCATCATTCAGCATCACACCCCTGTCAGTGTTAATCCTAAGAAGATCACACATATTACTCTCTTCTGATTTGCAATGTCGGCATTCCTTACACTCTCCGGTGAAGACAGGAAGCACATGGTCACCGGGTTTGAGGTCTGTCACACCCTCCCCGACACTCTCAACAATCCTAAAAGCCAGGAGGACAAAAAATCAAATTAGTCACCTCAATTCATCACCATTACAACAGCCAAAACCTCCATCTAATCATGACCCATAATGGACTAATTGTTCAAATTCATACCCTCCTGCTTCATGACCAAATATTCGAGGAAACAATGGGGTTTGACCCTGCAATTTCACAGCCCATTTTCGTAAGCATAAATCTCTACTAGTATGACTTATAAAAAGACCAACGAGCAGACGTAATAATCACAATTGAAAATGCAGTCACCTTGGCTTCCCAGAAGTAAACATCAGTGTGGCAGAGGGAGGTAAAGAGGATCTTCAAACGAACCTCCATAGCTTGAGGAGGAGCCACCTCCACTTCTTCTATTACCAGTGGCTTCCCAGCTTCCCATGCCACAGCAGCTACAGATTAAGCAAAATGCATCCAGTCATTGCCAGACTTAAATGAGAAATCCAAAAACACAAAATGACAACAGAGAACAAATCACAGACCCCACAAGGAATCATGAACTTTCTTGGTTACCTTTGCAACATATGACTTGACCAGCAGTGCTTGACAATTTTTTCTGTCTTAAACGAACTTTAGATCCTTCTCTAAGGCTTCTTTGATTACTTTGCTCTGTTTCTTGAGTTGTGACGAGACAGGGTTGTCATTGTAGGTATTTATAGTTGCAGAAGCATTATGTTGACCATAAATTTGAATATTTTTTAAAAGAAAACCATTTACGATCACTGCTGTTTCGTTTGTCCTCTGTATTCTCTCTCTTGTTTGCAACAACGGCTCCCCCTGTTTCTGCTCTGGCTGTCTTGGCGAACTACAAACCAGTCCTCAAACTATTCTATACCTTTTAATGCAATCTGCAAAAACAATTTTGCAAATTTATCATTCAAATGTCACTGATTTTCTTTACAAAAAGCATTCTAAGAAAAAGGAGAGACTAGAGAGATTTGTAGTTTTGAAAAACATTTGTCTGAGTTCACAAATTCTCAAACTATAAGTTTTATTTTATTTATGTTATACAAAAATTATCTAGTGCAGTGTTTTTTTAATTAATATTACAATACCAAGTAGTTCTTGACACCCAAAAGAAAAATTACATGGTATGGAAACTATTTTCAAGTGATTGATCGTTTGATGGTAGAATTGTAAAAGAGTATATAATCTTACATTTAATTGAAATATCTATCATAATTGAAGGATTGTTTTGCAATTAGCGTTTCTAGTTTTGTATTTCCAGTTGTGGTTTTGCTGTTTGTATCCTTTTAGATTCTTGTAACACAGCCGGACTGACACTTACCTTTATTAATTTTAAATGAAGTGTAGGCTGCCGAAAGAATTTCTTTTATGGAGAGAGAAACACAGCCATTTTTCCAATGCCTCTGGAAAATATTTATTTATTTACAAGACTTTATTATATTTGATATAATGAATAAAGAGTTCTAAAGCTTAAAAATAACAAAAAACAAGCAAAATAACCGATCATCAATCCACTTTGCAAGAGAATTTTCCATTTAGATTCTTTGTTGTTTAGTTTACACAAGGATTAGTTTACAAGAATATATCACGGAAAAAGGGAAACGTGGCGTAGATGGTAATTAAGAAAGGTGCAAGGTGCTTTTCCGGCTTTTGAAGGAAAGATCATTAGCGCAGAGGAAGTAATGGAAGTGTCCAGGCGTCTTAGCAAGAGATGCAGCCTACACAATTGCAGCCACGGAATGGTGAGCGCAGTTCACAGTGATGGGTTTTCTTTTTTACATGACTTGAAGTTAATTGACTTCATCAAATTTAATTTGTTTTTTACAACGTGGGGGGTTGTTGCAAATTTACTATGCCAGTAGTCAAGGTTTAATAACTGTACTAATCTCAGACCTTAGATTGCTTAAAACTTGAAATCCTCATTGAAAGAAAAAAAAACTAAAACAGAAACTATGAAAAAATGTATTGAAATCCCCATTTTCGACAAGAAATGGGAATAAAGAATAAATGAGCCTTATGAGGATCATCAGTACTCAAACATGAAGAAGTAATGTTCACTTGCATATTTGCTCTTGAGCTTGTGATCAGTTGAGTGATAGCATGTTGATGCGTTGGCACCTTAAAATCCCTCTCCATTGCTGCATAATTCCGCAAGAAAGATGCTTCTCTTTGATAGATGTCACCAACTTGAATGGAAGCTTCTCATCTAGACGCTTCGTTTCGGTTCTTTTAAACTCGAAAAACAATAAAAAAGATTATTAGAAAGGAGGTAAAAAAGAAGGGAAGATAACAGAAAAGATAGCAAGAAAATGATCAAAACAGGAACAAGAAATGGCAAGAAAGTCAAAAAGCAAGTGGTGTTACTTGTTCAAGAAAAAGCTCATCACAAAGATTAACATAGAAACGATTACGACAGCTAAAAGGGCATTTCCTACGAGATTACGACAGCAAAAAGAGCAAATCTTAAGATAAACGATTATGACAGCAAGAAGGACTGCTCCTAGAAAATTCATGATTCCAGGGTCATGATTAGCGGTTTGTTGGACATCAATGGCTTCTTCGTGGGGATCTTGGGCAGCGTGTTGGTCGACTTCAATGCCTCCTTGGGGATCATCAGTTTGATGGACATCAATGGCTTCATCACGGGGATCATGTGCAGCGTGTATTTCGAAGTCATTGCTGCCTCCTTCTTGGGGATCAGCAGTTTGGTGGACAACAATGGCTTCTTCTTGGTGATCATGTGCAGCGTGTTGGTGGACGTCCCTGCCTCCTCCTTGGGGACCATCATCAGTTTTTTGGACAACAATGGCTTCTTCTTGGTGGTCATGTGCATCGTGTTGGTGGACGTCACAGCCTCCTCCTGGGTTGTTAACGCTGCTGTCTTCAGAATCATCCGAGGATTGGTTCACAATGAAATGAACTTCTTCTTGGAGATCGTCCGAGGGATAATCGGAGGGCAGCTCTTCAACGACAAAGTTATTTATACCTTCTTCTTCAGAATCGTCTGAGTTCGGGCCGTACACTGGGAGGTGGTGGTTGAAACCGTTTGAGAGATTCTGCATTTGGTGGTGGTTGAAACCGTTTCCGTTGTTCATTTCTTGAATTTTTCCTTCTTTTCTTTAGAGCTAGCTAGAGGAAAGGAGAGGAGAGGAGAGGAGATTCTTCGTTGTTTAGTTGAAAGAGAAGAGGATGAGAGGTCAAAAGGGTAAGCCTCAGATTATATAGTCAGCTAACTACTTATAATTTCTTGATTAAGTCCTGAAATTATTGATTTTACCAATTAGGTCCCCATCTATCTCCTTTCCTCAAACTGTTCCTTGTGCTAAAATAATTAGAGATGGTGTTGAATAGTGAAAATGATAAGTGTTTTGACAGAAGGACCAGATTGATGAAAGGTAGGTAGTTGAGGGACTAATACGAGGGAAATAAATAATATCTGTTGTGTTGTTTTGGCGGTTAGAGAGAGAGGGAGAGAGGGAGTAAACGTTATAACTAACTAATTTTTTCAGTTAGTGTTTGTTATTTCTTCTGGCAACTTTTGCCACGTCACAAGCAGTGGTTTGTTCACAACACAAAATTGAATTATTCAGTTTCTAAATTCTTTATATATATATAAATATATATATATATATATATATATATATATATATAGATAAACTTGAACTGTTGAGCTTCAATCTATCTTTAAATTACATTAAAATATTTTTTTGTTAAACTTTTTATATATTCAACAGATTGCAAAACAGCTAATCATGCTCAAGGTAACGTGAGTCTGACAAACATTCTAGATCTAAAGAGTTTGGACATGATAGTTATCCAAGTCTAAGATAGTACGGATCTACAAAATATGCTCAAAATCATCTTGCACAATGGGGTCAATTACATCAACATGAAAAACAGATTCATAGTATAAAAAATGTTAAATGTTACTATTTCTCCAACAAGCTTAAAAGATAAAACTCCCTTATACACATCGATCTTAGTTCTTATTGTTTTTATAAATAGCATGCTTAACAATATATGAGTTGAATTTAAAACAAATTCATTATCCTCATTTGCTTATTGAATTATTACTCTAATTAAAAAAATCCATAAAAAAAATCAGGTCATTTACTCTAATTAAAACATCCTCATTTGCTTATTGAATTATTACACTTGTTTCCTTTAAAGGTCTTAAATTCAAAACCTTGTAAATTGAAAGTGACATAACATTGATTGATACTCCTAAATCAAGCATAGCTTTTTTTACCTTATGATTTCCAATTACACATGGTATAGTGAACATACCAGGGTTTTTGCATTTCTGAGGCAATTTTCTTTGCATGATTATGGACACAATCTTTCCAACTTTTATTTTCTCAACAGTGTTCAACTTTTTTTGGTTGGTGTACAATTCCTTGAGAAATTTTGTACATCGTGGAATTTGCTTGATCGCATCCAACAATGAAATATTAACTTCAACCTTCTAAAAGATTTCAAAAATATCATGCTATGTCTCTTTCTTCCTCGCTTTTGCTAATCTGCTAGGAAATGAAGGTGTAACAAGATTCTTAGTAATAAAAAAGATGATTTTATTACTTACCTCCTCAACTAATGCATCTATTGTTTCAAGGGTTGTATGTTCTAATCCCTTATTGCTATTCTCAATTGCTATTGAACTTGATGTTGAATCTGGCATGGTAGTCTACACCATGGTTGCTGTTGAATATGGTAGGGTGGTCTTGGTTCATGTTGAATCTGATGTTGTGGTCTGCACCTTAGTTATACTAGAATATGAAATTGAAGCTAACAGTTAGGTCAGCACCTCCTTTCCATTTCTAAAAGTCATAACACTTGTGTTTTCTCTTGGGTTAATCTCAACTTGGGATTACAACTTCTTTTTATTAGCTTTAATACTCAATAAAATGGGTTTGATAAACACGTCACCAAAGAACTTGGGTTTGACAATTAGTCAAACCCAAGATAGCATGAGTTTGAAAAACATGCTAGACCTAAAAAGGTTGGACTTGACAGTCAACCAAGTCCAAGATAGTAAAAGTATTTATTACCTTACAAGAAAACAAGAATCTTGTTTATAATAGATAAAAAAAAAAGAGTGGTATTTGCTAGCAACAACATAATGGAGGCAGTCAATCAATATGGATTGATCCAAAATCTGATTCAAATTCAATATATGTGATGTTTTGAATAAATGAGTAGGAAAATACAATAAAGTCCTTGAATGCTTAGATGTAGGAATAAATTAAATGAGGGGTATTGTAGTAATTGTATAAGAGATGATATATATAAATAGAAAAAAAAAACAAAAGAAGAGATCTGAATATTTTGAGTGAAAAACCGTGAGAGAGAAGGGAGAAGGGAGAAAGAAGAAGAAGAAGAGAAAAGAGGGAAATTAGAAAGGAAATAGAAAGGAGTTGGAGGAAATAAGTAAAAAGGTAAGATTTAGGTTGTTAAATGTATAAATTTGTATTATTGAGCTTTTAATTTTGGTTTTGATAAATGTTAGGGTTTTGAAAATTTGTGTTTTGGGTTTGATTGATGAATTAAGTTGAATGTTATGGGTTAATTGTTGTGGGTATTTGATTATTTGGATAATTTTGAGAGATTGAATTGAAAGATGATGATTTTGAGTTATGATTTTGTGTAAATGGTGAATGTTGAGTTAGAAATTTGGCAAGAACAGTAGGTAATCTGTGAGAATTCTGAGTTGGAGGTTGAAGATGACGAAAATTCAATTTGGTCCCTCAATTTTGGAAAATTACAGTTTAGTCCCCAAACTTTGGAAAATTTGCAGATTGGTCCCTGGATCCTATTCCGAGAATCTGAACAGAATAACATATGAATTATGGACAGAATTACTGTATAGATAAGAGAATTTAACACTTTCAATTTAGTCCTCCAATTTGACACAAATTACAATTTAACCCTAAAAATTTGATAAAATTCCAGAATGGTCCTTGGAGTATAATGAGATGATCTGGACAGAAATGAGGACTAATTATGGTCAGAAATTCAGTATAGCAATGGATTTATGACAATTTCAGTTTGGTCCTTCAATTTGACAAAAGTTGCAATTTGACCCTTAAAAATAGGATAAATTACAGATTAGTCCCTAGCTGTAATATTAACTTTTGCAGATTAGTTTGATGAATAATTAAGGGTTATTTAGTGAATTATTGCCAATTTTATTAGTTGTTTTATTATGGATTAGATTTGGGAAACCGTTAAATGTTGGGTTTTTAGGAAAGATAACTAGTTAGTTCAAAAACATATAGGGTTATGGAATACACCCTTAGATAAGTGTATTAAATAGGTTATATGTTCTTTTGAGTCATTCTTGAATATGTCTCCTTTATATTCAGATAATCCTGATATTCTACCGTCGGGACGTCAGTAGGATTTTCTTCGGTGTCTGCTTTTGGCTTCTGTTTGCTTTTGAGTCAGGTGAGTGGATAATTTTCCATATGCATGAGAAATAGTATAAATATTTGATTTGTTAATATGAATTGAATCATGCTTCTTGATAATATATATGTTGATTATTATCCTTATTTTGATAAAGCATGATCAATTATTGAATCTGAATTCTTGATATGAACCAGTATATATTTTGAATTGAATTATGAATTGATAGCTCCTCATTTGATTGATGTCATGAGTTGAGCCTTGAGATATGAATATGTTTGTTTGATTATGATTATGAACCTATGGTATGTCAGTCAGAATACCCATGCTAACAGGGTAGTGTTAGTCTTTGTGCACATCGTATCTGAACCCTAGTTGGTCGGGGGAGTCACCAACCTGTGTGGACTGATCATCCCACAGTACGGAGCCTCATGCTCATTGCATTTTGATTTTCTGACGAGTTTTACCATATGATCTTCTTGTTATGGCCAATTTGAGAACACTTCCATAAGAACCTAAAGCCATACTTGTATATATATTTCTCATTGCTGTATTACCTCGTGTGTGTATATTGAACGTTATCTACTCACTGAGTTGTTGAACTCACCCTCTCATTATTTATCCTTTTCAGGCTTATAGCTTGATAGCAGGTCATTTTGTTGGACCTTCAGAACCTGCTTTTTGGTTGTACTTTGTACCTTTCCTTTATGTCTAGTTAGTGCTCCAAAACTCTGAACTTATATAAACTCTTGTATTAAGACAATTCAATTATATTATGAAGTTGATTTTATTGTTAATGCTGCGTTGAACTCTGATTGAGTTAGGATAAGTTTGTGTGTAAGTTTGGGTTCGCATAGGTATGGAACCTTGGAGGGGAACCTTGCCTATGTGCCGGTCATGGATCCGGGGATCGGGTCGTGACAATATAACACCTATAGGTACATAAAAAATGTATTGAATTGATTTTTTAAAATGAATATATCCAATTGCAACTTCGAATATGAAATTCAAAAGGATCAAATTGGAAATGATACTCTGAATCATAGAATTCTAATGAAATATATGATCAACCAACATTTATTGAATTTGAAACAGAGTCAGAAGAAATGGTTTGATCGTCTTATTTTTGTTTCTTGAACCGAGAGATCGATGAATTGAGATCCTAGTTCATATAGATACAAATGGTCTAATGGGAGAAAGAATTTCCAGGAACATTTCATTTCTGAGCAGAAGAGCCATTTTCTTTTTCAAGTAGTGTTCGATCGATTACGTATTAATCAATATTCGATTGATTGGTCCGAGGTTATCGACAAAAAAGATTTGTCTAAGTCACTTCCCTTTTTTTTGGTCGAAGTTACTTCTTTTTTTGTCCAAGTTTCTTCTTTTTTTGTCTAACTCACTTCCTTTTTCTTTATGAGTTTCAGAAATATTCCTATTTATAGGTTCAAGATTCATATTTATAAGTTGAAAGGTCCAGATGATCATCTTTGCAATCAGCTGTTAGAACCAATTAGTCTTCAAATCATTCATTTGAAAAAAAATAAAAACCCTTTTTATTTGATGATCATGATACTTTTCAAAAATAAAAAAAATTATCAATGGAGGAACAATATGCATACATAGAACCTTAGAACTATAGAAGAAATTTGAGTTATACGTGCACTTTTCTGAGAATTGAAAAGGCAAAGGTTCATCTTTGTGGCACGAAAGTTTCAGCAAACTCTGTCATACATGGTCATATGAAATGCATCAAGTTTGACTGGAGGAAGATTCCGTTGGAAATGCAAAGGTTCGTTCATCTTGAAGTTCCTCTCCATTTCCTCATAATCAGGACCGAAAGCCTCAGGGAACGTTCAAGATTTCATCAAAACTACCGAATTTCACCTTGGTGGATACCACTTTCTGAAGTTCCAAAATTTAAGTACGTGTGGATACAAGAACAATATTTTGAGAGAAAAACTCATCTGACACCGATTTGAAAAGTAGCAACAGTGATATTATACATCTGCATATCATATGTCAATATTTGAGAAATACAGAAGCAATTTGAGTGATATTATACATCACATATATGTCAGTATTTGAGAAATTGAGTGGAGAGAGAATTAAGGTTCATCTTTATGGAGCGAAAGTTGCAGCAACTCAGTCAGTAATACTTGGTAAAATGGTTGCGCAGCCACAAGTCATACAATGTCATATGAAACGCGTCATATTTGGCTGGAACTAGATTCCACTGAAAGTGCTTCCGGACCTGATTCAGGTGTAGGGAACTAAAGCAATCAGGCAGCAGACAATGAAGGTTTAATACATTCAAAGAAAGCAATATAAAGGAAACTAATCTTCAGAAGCATTTTCAAGAGAAAATTTCACGAACAATTGGAGTAGAGGGCTGGTGAGAGAAAAAAAAAATGTACCATGACGGTGTTGGTCTGCATGGCTCGATATTCATGCTCTAACATCTCCTTAAGGTGTTCCCTTAGGTAATAGACTTGACTTTCCTCGAGTATTATGGAGAATTTCCTCCAGTCAAGAATGTCTTTGAATGGTAAATCATAGTAGTCAGACATGATAACTGCACAAAGTTACAGTCTTCTTAGAAAACAACCGGCAACAAAAAGCTTAAAGATACAACACTAGAGAATTTAGTCAAGAGAAGGTATGAAAGAAGAACTGTCTATCACCTGGAACACATCCGTAATGAATTGCTAATGCTATAGTACGATCGAGCTCTGGGCCTCCAGGACAAATGCAATACTTAGAGTTATTGAAAGCCTCATGGTGCACCAAATCTCCTTGTTCTAAACTAGGTTTCCTTCCTTTCTGTATGAAAAGTTCTAAATCATTCTCCCAAGCCTCAAGCAGCTTCTGTCTTATATCAGAATTATTGAGACCTCTCCAGAAAGCTAGAGTAATCCTGCAACATATAAGACTTGTTACTTTAAGAATTCATTAGGTAAATGATATGAAATTCTAAGTCACACACACACACACACACACACATCCCTTACAAGACAGAATTCATTAGGTAAAAAATAAAAATTTTCAGCAGAATAATCTAAGTTACCTGTTCGTTATGTTATTTCCAGCAGGAGTAAGAGCAAGTGGCGGCACGCGTTGTGGGAGGGAAACATCCTTATGAGGAACATATTCATCATTATAACTTGGAGTACACATGACTTTAATTGAGTTCTTCATAAGATTAGCAATTCGTGCAGTAGCCGTCACATTAATGTCTGCGCAAGTTACGAAGAAGTGATCGGCACCTAAAGTTCTGTTCCAATAAGGGTACTTGGAAATGAGGCTCTTGACAAAATCCTCAACAGCAATAGCCCTTTGATCCTCTGATCTCTGAAAATAACATCATCAACGTAGTATCAATGCATTAGAACATTGACTTTCTAAAATCTCTTGTTCACTATACTGCAAAAAGAAATTGTGATCAATAACTTTTATTTCCTCTAAAGGTCAAACCCTTCATTGAAGTAGTTAACTATCACATCCCCACAAATCTTTTGAACTTTTCATGCACAGCAATTGCAAGGACCTGTGTAGAATTCAACTATCACATCAATATCAGTAAAAACTATACCCCTGCAGGCAGTGAATGGCAAGAAATAGGAATGAGGAAGAGGTGAGCCTTCTCAGGATCTTTGGTCAAGAAGCGACTCAGATTGAGATTCAGATAGAACAATCCTTCATTCCCATACTCGCCATCAAGCGTCCTTGGATTACTACAGGAACTAGTATCATGTGGATACACGAAGATCTTGAATTTCCTCTCCATTTCCTCATAATCAGGATCAAAAGCCTCAGGAACGTGAAAGACTTCGCCAAAAAATCCAGCTTCTTGAGCATAAGCTTGAAATGATCCCTACATCAAAAACAATATGCATGAAAAAGGGCTCAAAAGTGAAAGAAAATGAGCGGTGAAAGAAACAAGAA
The DNA here is from genome assembly GCA_015852605.2 of Populus deltoides. NCBI lineage: Eukaryota > Viridiplantae > Streptophyta > Magnoliopsida > Malpighiales > Salicaceae > Populus > Populus deltoides. The sequence continues at coordinate 2,231,535 of CM027576.2, read as the reverse complement.
ACAGTGCCAGTAATCCTTAATTAAAGAACTGAAGTTGACGCATGAAAAAGGAACAGTACTCGCATTCAAGAAGGTGGGAATATTGGTTCATAAATGGAAAATTGCATGAAAAGAAACAATACTGAAAGAAAGTGAGTGCACCTGAAAAGGTGGGAATCCAGGTGGATAGATGGAGAAGCAGATGGAAACAACAACAAAAAAACAGGCAAGCCCTCCTCGTTTGAGATTCTTCATGGCTTTTTCAGGGAGAATGGAAGAGAGAAAGTGACTTCTGCTTTGAGAGAGAGAAAGTGACCTCTGGCCTCTAGTTAGTTAAGTAGGGGAACTCTGGGAGTAGCTTTACTTCTTTTACTGATCCATAAAATCATTTATAAATTCTCATTTAGTTAAAAAAATAAAAAGGGCTTGAAAGAAACACAAAACATTGAAGAAAGAAATAGTAAATCTCGACTATTAAATATAACAATATAACCTAAAATTAACAAGTCACTTGGCTGAATTATTTAAGTGATTTTATTTTCAAATTGAAAAAAAAAATGTGTTTATTTGTTGAGAATGCAACAATACAGTATCTTTTTTCTGTTTCAAATTATAATAGCTTTCAGCAGATTAGGCATAACTAATTTATTGCTTGTGTAGGTCCCGGGCTTGGAAAAGGTCTCTGGTGGGGAAGAGTATCGCCCAGGGAATGTGCATTAATCCCCAGGATTTCCCCGATCTGGGAAGTCAAAATGATAAATCTCGATTATTCAATAAAATAAAAACATAGCCTGGATTAAGCCAGTAGGCTAAATTAAGGAAAATTGAAAAAACAAATTATCACAAATTTAAGCCCAGAAAAGCTACCAAAAATAGTTTTTTTTTTTAAACAGATCCAGGAAGATGGAGACTTAAACGATGGAATTTGCAGCCTAAAACAAGCGTTGTTGGTTGCCAACAGTGTGCGTCCTGGAACAAGCTATCTCAAACAGAATAGGTACCAGTATCCACTATCATGATTGCTTGCAGTGAACTTCTTACTGACCGCCGAACAAAAAGTTCTATCCTGGGGTCAATTTAACATAACTAGCATGCTGTTATCTAAATTCGGCGCTTCCTTGGGAGTCGACATCCATTATGCGGACGCCGAGTATTATCTTCTATATGTTTGATAGGACTTAGACCACCCTTACCATAACCTTCTGCAAAGCTCGTGATGGCTAGCCTTTTCTTCTTAAAGTACGTAAAACCATTCACCCTCATCACAAATGATTTCAACCCCAGCTGTCTTGCCGCTTGCCCAACATGTTCTGCAGTTGCTTCAGCAGCATACCGAGAGAGTTTTGCTCCCCCTTGCAGTTTTTGCAACCATCCTGCTGTCATCGAAGCATTTTTCTTTTTATTTCCCTTAGAATCTGTCACCGCAACAAAGGTATTGTTACGTTTTAGCTTCATGAACACAAAATCATCATTCAGCTCAACATGGTACTGAGGAAATCGGGAACCCTCTTGCCCTATTACTCCTCTCACAAAGTCCATTGGCCTGGAATTTCTCCCACCTGCATAGAAGTCAGGCCGGGGACCTCTCTCCATTTCAAAGTCTCTCTGACCTGCAGAGAAGTTCATAGACCTGGGATTTCTCCCAATCTCAAGGTTGGAATTCTGCATGGAACTTCTCCCCATCTCAAAGTCTCTCCGACCTGCAGAGAAGTTCATAGACCTGGGATTTCTCTCCATCTCAAGGTTAGAATTCTGCATGGAACTTCTCTCCATCTCAAAGTCTTCCCGACCTGCAGCAAAGTCTTTGGGGTTGGAATCTCTCCCTGTTTCAAAGTCTTTATGACTCGTGGAGTGGATGAAACTTTGAAAACTCAAAGCATATGGAACGGTAGCATCTTCCTTGGAAGTCAACAAACCAAAACTCGTCCCAAAATTTCCAGAATAACATGATGCGTGTCTCGCATTTTCTCCTTTGGCAACATTATGAATAGACCAAAAACTACCTCCAAGTCTCTCTAAACAGCCTGCATGATTGAACAACCTTTCAACTGCTTAATAACATCATTAAAAACATGTTGAGCAGTGGAATTCTAAATATGCATCTTTCTAAACTATGTAAGGGTTGTTCATAACATTTTTGTCCAGCTGTTGCCTCCCCAGAGACCATTTTATAGTCACCAACCCTGGTTTTTCAATCGACCCATAGTTACATAGGTTCTACAAACAATTACTTCAAACACATAGAATCTATGGCATAGATCCAAGGTTAATAATGCTGTTCAGCCACCAACGATTATCGGATTGGCACTTGCTTCACACCAACTGTAAACTTTCTTGGGTTCTTTCACTAGACCATTTATCTTCAGTATCCAAACAACTATTTTGGCATCAATTAATTCTAAGTTTTGAGAAGAAAAAAACACAAATACAATTTCAGTACATGAAAATGCATAATGAAATGAAATAATTTTTGCAAATCAAGGTCATTAGGTGATCGCCAATTTGACAAACTAAGGACATCCCATTTGCTCATCCACATCCGAGGCACTCAAAAACTCTAAATTTAAGATCAAAGCAACAAAATTGGGCTTAAGAGATCAAATTAAATCTAAATTTAAGATCAAATATAACAAATAAAAGAAACCCAAATGAGAAAAGCTCAAGGAAAGACCAACTAAATCAGAAACCTTACCAATCATTTCATACAAAACATTAAGTATCTGGTCCAAGCATACTTAATTAAGACATAATTATGCAAATGATCTGTTCAAATCAAGCAAACCAACAAACTAATTGGGTGGGGAGAGAGAGAGAGAGAGCTTGAGCTTGCCTGGAGAGGCGGCGTGTCTGGAGATGGAGCTGAAAGTTCCACGAGGAAGTGAAGCAGAAATTGAACCAAGCGCGCTTCGAAGGGGAGATAGAGATTGCATTTCTTTCTTTCCTTCTCTTCGAATTCGTTGTTCTCTGGTGTCTGTGTTCTTGTAGGGTTTTGATGGTTTCAGTGATGAGAGGGAGTCGCTGTTTAATGACGGCCCAGCCCATTTCATTTTTCTTTTCAGGGGTTGGCCCAGCTGTGCTCTTCTCTTCTTTTCCTTTCCTTTTCTTTCTTTTTTCAGGTTTTCATTTTTTTCTCAAAAAAATAAAAAATAAAAAGCCATTTTTTTTCTCTCTCTTAATAAGAATAAATAAATTATTTTTTTAAAAAATGAAAATTAATAAAATGATATAACATCCAAGTGACAAAGATGAGGAAAAAAATCACATCCTGTCCTATAAAAAGAATTTCTCTCTTTATTTTATCTATATATTTATTTTCTAATATTATAAATATTGATAGTTGCAGTTTGAGTTTTATAGAATTTCTTGATAAACTTAGTCTCTAAAATGGAAAAACCTTAACTTAGTCCCAAACCTATATACCTATGCTCAATTGTATCCCGAACCTGTAATGTTTTTAGTTAGATCCTCAAGGTTTCTGAATTTCTCAATTGGATCCTTTCATTAATTTCTTTTTATAATTTACCATATGCACAATCCTTATGGAAAATATTTTACTAGTTTTGCTGCTGTGAAAAAACAGATGAAAATTTACAGCACCGAGGCCTGCTCTCATCCAGCAAGGTTCGCATTTCAGAAGATAGGATCAGTAAACAACCTCATTTTTTGCAAGAAAATCTCATCTAATAGCTATTTGAAAGGAAAATGGGTGGGATACAACACATTTCTCAAGCATATCAAGAGCAATTGCTCATCTTTATGGCTAGTACCGGTACTTGGTAACATGGTGGCGCAGCCACAGGTCATACATGACCATATGAAAGGCATCATATTTTACTGGAGATAAGTTCCACTGAAAGTGCTTCTGGACCTGATTCAGTAAATTCAAGAAATTTATAAGCAAAGTTTAATACAATTCTCAGAAGCATTTTCCAGAGTGAATTTTACAGACAAGTGAAGTAGATATACCATGAATGTGTGATTCTGCAGAGATTCATATGTTTGCTTTGGTATGTCCTGAAGGATTTTCTTTAGCGAATAGACATCATTCTCCTTTAGTATTACAGAAAATTTCCTCCAATCAAGAATGTCGTTGAATGGTAAATCATAGTAGTCAGATAAGATAACTGCAGAGAGATCCACATAAAACCATCAAGCTGCAAATTCAGAAAATCCACATAACTGCTGAGAAGAGATGAAAGAAGAACTGATCTATCACCTGGAATGCATCCATAGTGAATTGCGAATGCTATAAAACCATCAAGCTGAGGGCCTCCAGGACAGATGCAAAACTTAGAATTGTAGAAATTCTCACGGGCTTGCCAATGTCCTTGTTCAATACTAGTAGGCCAATCTCTGGCTTCGATGTAAAGTTCTGAGTCATACTCCCAGGTGAGGTACAGCCGCTCTCTTATATAAGAATCTTCAACACCACTCCAGAAACCCAGCATAGTCCTGAAACATATGCATGCTGTTTAGCTTTGTGGTAGTAATGTTCCTGGTATGACAGAATTCATCGGGTTAAGAAATAAAAGTTGCCTGTTCTTTTCTATATTTCTGGCTTCAGTATAAGCATATGGCTGTACACTTTGTGGGAGGGAAACATCCTTATGAGGAACATATTTACTATTATAACTAGGAGAACACATGAGTCCAATTGAGTTCTTCAAACGGTCAGCAATTCGTGCAGTAGCAGCCACATCAACTTCTGAGCAGCTTACAAAGAAGTGATCGGCACCTAAAGTTCGGTTCCAATAAGGGTACTTGGAAATGAGGAACTTGACAAAATCCTGGACAGCAATAGCCCTTTCTTTCTTGGATTTTTCCTGGACACAGAAATATGAATATCAGAGGCATTGTACAACGAATCAGAGAAGCATGCCAATGTACGGACAGCGATGCTTAAGAAAATGAATTCAGAAAGCAATCTGATACTGCGAAAGAAAATGTAATTAATCTTCTTTTTTCAACTAAATTCATCATCAAAAGTTCAAAAGCCTCCCTAAAACGCAATTTAATTAGTAATAAAAAAATACTACAGCACAAGGAAAACCATCATCACCAAAATTTGTCCATTCAAGATAACTTCTTGTAATCAGAATTCAAGAACCACATCTGCTAAAATCTTTTTTTTAATCATATTGATATACCTCAGGAGACATCGAATGACAATAAATGGGAATGAAGAAAAGGTGAGCCTTTTCAGGATCTTTGGTCAAGAACCGACTGTGATTGAGATTGTGATAGAAGTATCCTTCACTCCTAAAACAGCCAAGCTCCGTTGGCTTATTACAGGCAGTAGTATGCTTGTCTGTGTTATGGGGATACACAAAGATCTTGAAGTTCTTCTCCATTTCCTTATAATCCCTTTTGAAAGAGTCAGGAATATGGAAGAGTTCAGAAAAGATTTCTGGATCTGTAGCATTTTCTTTCAATGACCGCGCCAGCACCTACATATGAAAAGGCCTAATCTTTAAAGAAAATATAAATGAATAGTGTAGAAAATGCAAGAAAATGAGGGAAAGCACACGAAAAGAAAATACGAGAAAGTGAGTACCTGAAAAGAATTTGGGAATTGAGGGTGATATATTGAGAAGCAGATTGAAAGAACGACCAAAAAACAGGAAGTCCTCGTTGAAGATTGTTCATGATGGTTTTTTCTTGGGAGAATTTGAAGAGTGCAACTTGCCAAATATTTTATTAGGCTCGAGTAGTAATAGTGTCAAGGCTTATGGTCTATATATTGTGCTTTTATCTAGAGAAATGGAGGGGGAGATAGAGAAGAGGATTGGGTTAGACAGTCAATTGGAAGGGAGGGAAGGAAGGAGGGAAAAAAGTGGCAGTTGGATTAGTTAGTTGAAAGAGACTCCTTGTAGTCTCTACCAATCTGCAATGCTGTTAAATTAACAGAACCAAAAGGGCTACTGAAAACTATGGGCTTAAATTGGGCACTGAAAACTATGACTACTCGAGCCTGAAAGCACTTCAGTATGGGGCCGACGGCAGAAAATGCCTCTCTCTAACAAAGGAAAACTATTACTACTCGAACCTGAAAGCATTTCAGTACTGGCTTTTAGTCCTACTTTGATGTCCATTTCAGTACCAAAACCCCCCCAAGCGTAGACCAGCCTCTCTCTAACAAAAGAATCAGTAAGACCTCTCCAGAAAGCTAGTTTAGTTTAGTTCTGCAACATATACATGCCATTCAGCTAGTGTTGTGGTAATTGATATGAAACGATGTAGTTATATTCCTGATATGAGGAATATGACAAACATGTTAAATTACCTTTTCGAAGTCTTATTTCCAGCAGAAGATGTTAATCTATTCAAGCCAAAAGCAGAGTACCAAGAGAGTTAATCAATTTATTAACTTTGCAGAATGTTCTTCCCTGCACTCGACATAAAGTAGCCTTTTATACATTGCAGGTTATTTTGCCATACAAGGAGTCTACATGGAAGGTTATTTTGCTATACAAGGAGTCTATGATAAGATAATCTTGATAGTTAATATTAAAAGTCCTAATTGTATACATATATGGTAACATCCCCCCTCAAATTGATGCTGGTAAGTCAACCAACAACAATTTGCCAATAAGAAATTTATGTCGTTGTCGAGTCATAGCTTTAGTGAAGACATCAGCTATTTGGAGATCGGAAGATATGTGAGGAAGAGATATCACCTGATTTTCCAAGGTGTTGCGAATAAAATGACAATCAACCTCAATATGTTTGGTGCATTCATGGAAAACAGGATTGGTGGCAATCTGAATAGCACTAGTATTATCAGCATGAAGTGGGGTAGAGGTGACCTGAGGAAACCCAAGCTCTTCGAGAAGACCGCGCAGCCATACAATTTCAGAACAAGCAGTAGACATGGCACGATACTCAGCCTCAGTGGAGGATTTAGAAACACGGTTTTGTTTATTACATTTCCAAGAAATTAAAGCATTACCTAAAAACATACACCAACCCGTAGTAGATCGACGTGTATCCAGACACCCAGCCCAATCAGCATCACTATAGGCAACAAGTTGAAGAGAGGAGCCGGTAGGGAAGAACAACCCACGATTAGGTGAGCCTCGAAGATAGCGGATGATGCGTCGAACTGCAACAAGATGGAGATGCCGAGGAGAAGACATAAACTGACTGACCTGATGGACAACATAGGATATATCAGGTCGAGTAGTGGTCAAGTATATAAGACTTCCAACTAGGCTCCTATAGAGAGTAGGATCATCTAGTAAGTCCCCTTCATCTTTTCTGTATTTGACATTTACTTCCATAGGAGTATCAACAGAAGAAGTGTCCTCCAAACCAGCCAAGGTGATAAGATCTTGAATATACTTATGCTGATTCACGAAAATACCATTAGGTCGGTAATGAACTTCTAATCCTAAAAAGTATGTGAGCTGGCCAAGATCTTTCATATGGAAAGTTGCATGTAATTGCTGCTGAAGCTTAGTAATCAAACCACAGTCAGTGCCGGTAATGATAATATCATCCACATAAACCAGGAGAAGGACTATACTTGACACGGATATGTAGAAGAAGAGAGAAAGATCATACTGACTTTGTATAAAACTGAATGAAAGAATTGTACTACGAAACTTCTCAAACCAAGCTCGGGGAGCCTGTTTGAGCCCATACAAAGAACGTCTTAGTTTACAGACATTGTGAGGAGAAGAAGTAATCATACCAGAGGGGAGCTTCATATAAATCTCTTCATGGAGATCACCATGAAGAAAGGCATTCTTCACATCCATTTGATGCAGTTGCCATGACTATGAAGCGGCAATAGCTAAGATGGTTCGAACCGTGGTCATTTTAGCAACAGGAGAAAATGTCTCCTCATAGTCAACCCCATATTCCTACTTGTTACCCAGAGCTACGAGGCAAGCTTTGTAACGTTCTAAAGACCCATTAGAACGTAGTTTTACAAAGAAGACCCATTTACTGCCAATAGGTTTGACTGTAGAAGGACAAGGAACAATATCCCAAGTATGATTCCCCTTAAGTGCTTGAAGTTCTGCTTGCATTGCATTTTGCCAACATGTATGTTTCAAGGTCTGTTTGTAACAAGAGGGAATGGAAATAGTGGATAAAGTAGTGACAAAAGAGATAGGAGTGAAAAATCCATACCAATCAGGGGGTCGAGAAAGACGAGTAGACCGACGAAGAGTGGTAGAAATAGGAGCAGAATCAGGCACCGGGTCAAGATCGGAAAGGGGCACTAGAGAAGTGGAATTAGACTCATGTCGACGGCGTCTTTCATAAACAAAACCAGGTCTAAACCTTTCCACCATTGTTGTGGAATCAGAAAAACTAGGCAAAAGAGGTAAAGGTGCAGATGGCAATTCAATATGAGATGGAAAGAAATATTGATTTTCAAAGAAAATCACATTCCTAGAAACCCATATACGACAAGCATGAGGATCATAACAAACATAACCCTTTTGAGGGATAGCATAACCAAGAAAAACACACTTAACAGATTGAGCAATAAGTTTATGTCGTTCATGAGCAGGGAGATGCACAAAACAAACACAACCAAATGTACGAAGATCAGAATATAAAAGAGAATGACCAAATAACTTAAAGAAGGGGGAAACATTATTTAATGTAGGAGAAGGTAAACGATTAATCAAATGAACTGAAGTAGAAAGAGCTTCACACCAAAAGCGAGGAGGAACAGATGATTCAAGTAAAAGAGTTCTTACTACATCAAGAAGGTGACGATTTTTTCTCTCAGCTACACCATTTTATTGTGGTGTCGAAGGACAAGAATGTTGAGAGATGATTCCTTTGCTTTGAAGAAAGCCTTGAAACTCATTAGACATGTATTCACCACCAGAATCAGAGCGCAAGACTTTGATGCTGGCAGAAAATTGAGTTTCAAGAAGTGCAAGAAATCGCTTAAAAACCGAAAAAACTTCAGCTTTAGCTCGGAGGAAGTAAACCCACGTAAAACGACTAAAGTCATCAATGAAAGTAACAAAGTATTTGTAATGAGCATGAGAAACAACAGGTGCAATCCCCCAAACATCACTATGAATAATATCAAAACATTTGGAGGCACGAGATGCATGATGAGGAAAAGGTAAAACTTTACTTTTGCCAAGTTTGCATGATGTACAATCAAAAGAAAGATCAAGAGAAGAACATGTTTTATGTCCCAATAATCCAGAATTAATCAAAGTGCGAAGTACATCAGAGTTTGGATGGCCTAGACGTTTATGCCATCTCTTATTTTCAGAACCAATAAAATTACATGCAAAGGAAAGTAAAGGGAAACTAGAAATACTGGTGGAATGAGAAATATGAAGAGGAAAGAGTCGTCCCACTTTAGGCCCCTTCGCGATCATCTTCCCTGACGCTTGATCCTGTACAACACAACCAGAATGGGAGAAATGAACATCACAATTGTTATCAACCAATTGACCAACAAAAATAAGATTTGTGGAGAGGTCAGAAGACACAAAAACATCAGTTAAAGAAGGAGAAAGATCACCAACAGCACTGATAGGTAGAGAACTGCCATCAGCGGTACTAATTTTCAGATTTCCATCATAATTTCTGATATTGGAAAGAGGAACGGTAGTATTGGTCATATGGTTGGAGGCACCAGAGTCTAAATACCATGGCTTAAAAAGAAGTTTATGATTACCTGAGAACCCAAGAGCAGAAATGATCATTTGTTGTACCATTTCAGGAGTAAGTGTATTCGGGTTTGCTAAGCCTGTAGGAGTAGGAATAGGAACAACAGGTGAGGCAATAGGCAATGCAGCAGAACCAGAGGCACCAATGGAGGCATGATAAGCAGTTCCTTGTTTCCTTTCAGGTCGAATGGGACAAGCAGAGATGATATGACCATGTTTCTTACAGTAGTTGCAGAATTTCTTAGGGCAATCGCGAGCAATATGACCAAAACCTTTACAACTAAAACATTGGACAACATGCATATTTCTACCTTTATTTCTCCCCTGTGTTGCATAAGCCACAGAAACAGGTGCACTAACATTTACCCTATGTTCCATAGCCGCCTGAGTTATGATACGCTGCTCCTCACGAAGAAGTTCACTCAAACAGGCATCTAAAGATGGTACAGGATGCCGATTCATCAAATTAGAGCGTGCAGTTTCAAAATCAGAACGGAGCTTCATCAAGAATTGATCTCTTTTGCTTGTGTCGTGCACTGCTTGAACAGCAGAGAGAGCTGCAGTAGGAACATTAGCATAAACAATATCTGAATAATAAGCCCAAAGATTTTGAAAACCGGAAAAGTATTACTCAATAGAGAGACTTCCTTGTGTGAAGTTAGCCATCTCATACTCTAATTGAAAACGCCGAGCTGTGTTATCCTGATTATAAACCTTATTTAGATAATTCCACATAGCAGCAGCAGTTTTATAAGGCCTCAAATTAAGAACAAGATGAGGTTCTATTGAGCTAAGGATCCAGGTCATAACGCGAGCATCCATGATTTCCCATCTAGACAAAGCATCGACATCTGTAGGTGCAGGATTACTCCCATTAATATGCCCCTACAGTTCTTTTCCTTTGACGAATAATTGAAATTGAAACTCCCAAGCAGAATAATTTTTCCCATTAAGACGGATATGGAACAAGTCTAGCTTATCCGAAGACATGATAAAGCTGAAAAGAAATAGATTTTGAAACTGAAACTGACAGGGAATTAGTGCAATGGAAGAGGGATACACACCAGATTCTGAAGCCAAGAGTTGCTGAGAATAGCAGCAAAAAGACTGATCTGAAACTACTGAGAATAGCAGAAGAAAACCAAGATCTGAAACAGCCAAGAGTTGCACTAGAAACCCAATATCTGAAACGAAGAAGAATGATTCTGAAAATACCAAGAACACCACGAAAGAAGGAAGATCGAAGTCGCCAAGAATAACACCGGAAAAAGCCCGCAGATTTGCAGATTTTGAAACCAAGAACTGTGAAGAATAGCAGCAGAGAAAACAAGAATAACACAAAGTTGGAAATTAAGGATCCAACAACCACTCCTTCTCTCTCGCCTGCACACTTTCCACCAGGAGTAATATGAGAAAGATGGGCCCAAGATGAGTAAGACAACTACAGCAAGAGCCAAAGGAAAATTCAAGACAGAGGCAAGCAAGGATTTGGAAGAAGCTCTGATACCATGTTAATCAATTCAAGCCAAAAGCAGAGTACCAAGAGAGTTAATCAATTTATTAACTTTGCAGAATGTTCTTCCCTGCACTCGGCATAAAGTAGCCTTTTATACATTGCAGGTTATTTTGTCATACAAGGAGTCTACATGGAAGGTTATTTTGCTATACAAGGAGTTTATGATAAGATAATCTTGATAGTTAATATTAAGAGTCCTAATTGTATACATATACGGTAACAGAAGAAACATCAAATGGCTGCACATTTTGTGGGAGGGATACATCCTTATGAGGAACATATTCATGATTATAAGTTGGAGAACACACGAGTCTAATTGAATTCTTCATAAGATTAGCAATTCGTGCAGTAGCAGTCACATCAATGTCTGCACAGCTTATGAAGAAGTGATCAGCACCTAAACTTCTGTTCCAATAAGGGTACTGGGAAATAATGCTCTTGACAAATCCTCATATAGCCCAAGAAATCCTAAAAACCCAAATCTTCAACTTAACCATAAAATTGACAAAACAATAATTGAAACTCATTAAAATAAATCTATCACACCTAAGTTACAAAATCACAATCAACACATTAAACCTATTAATTTTTCTCAATTCTCAAAAAACAAGTATAGATAACTAAAAGCTTTCTGGAATCAGATTTGTCTTATTGCTGTTACTCATGATCTCCTGCATGTTGAGAAAATGACAATGTGCATGCAAAGAGTATGGTAATGGGTGAAGGACTTAAGAACAGTTTCCAAGCTGAACAGCATGCTTCACATTTCTATATCATTTCATAATTGCTGTGTGCATTGAGCGTTTTGCTTAGATTTATAGTTATGTTGAAACAAGATATACCGAACATGGGATCTTGAAAATTGAAAGATACAGTATAATTCAAAATTGATGTAGTTCGATCTGGCCTTCATATCTAATGTCTGGTTTACTTTTTTCCAGAAAAATGAAATGGATAGCATTTTATTCTTATTCATGTGAATGCAGATTCTCATACATTCATGTGAATCTTCTTATCTCAACATCCTCTTGGAATTACAAGAACAAAAAAAAAAGCCAAGTGATAATCGAAAGCGAAGCAAACAATCAACCCTTGGGGGTAAAGGCAGTGCTTCTTTTGAACTAAATGGAGTAACAAATAACTCGGCAACTTAGACCGACCCGGCAACACAGAGCCACTGTCCTACAAAGAGAGCATTGCAGCTGAGATTGGGGTTGATAGCATCAAAGGATGCAGCTGTCAAATTAAAAGACTGTGCAATGGTAAAACAAGTGTCTCCACTTGCTACTCCAACCACATCATCACATTCTGGGGTACTTTTGGCGAAGAAACCAGCAGCTGCTCATCAGACATTGTTTAACATTTGAAAGAAAATGAAGTCAATATATTTCATGAAAACATAAGTTAATATTTACAAGGGATTTTCAGAACAAAGTAATGCTATCTAAAGTACTTACTGCCAAGAATGCGACTTTCAGCCATGGAGATAATGAGGAGAAAGGAGAGCACCAAGACTGAGCTCAAAACAAAGGCTGATATGCGGTTTCCCTGGGCCATTTTAAGGAATGTGTTTTCCTTCCTCTCTAGTGGATATTCAGTTTATACTTTTCTGTTTTGTGGGTTGCGGACTCTCATGTCTAGCACTTGTATTTATACTACAATGTTCCATTGTTAATGATGAAACCAAGAAATAAATCCAAAATTCAATGTTGTTTTTGTTCTCACAAGGGGGCCGGCGCCGGCTTCTGTAAAATTTTGATACTTCTCTTGTGATTCTCTTAGTTTGACATAATTTTTTTTTCCTAAGCGTCCAATATGTTTTAATATTCAAATAGCCCCATGCAGTGGACGTTAAAAGATTGCATTGAGACAACTTATAGCTTGTGTTTTAATATTCAATTTGTTCATTATTTTTATTTTTACACTAAGGGCGTTTGTGCAAAAGACTAGCTAAATCCTTTGGTTGAGTGATCTTTTCTTTCAGATTGCGTTGGAAAGGCTCCCTTATCTATAGATAATGATCATCAGGAATTAACGTCATCAATTCAGCTAGCCGACCTTTGAGAATTCCTTAAGGAATCAGGAATCCTTTTCTAACCAGGAAAACATTGTCAACCGATATTCTATGCCTATAAATCAACAAACAAGGAGTCATATATTTCCACAAACCCTAGCTGCTAGATTCACTGTCTTCATTAGCTTCTTCGTTTTGTCACAAACCCCAGTACTGCCCTTCTTCCTCTCTCAACTCAATCATGGAGACTCCCATCGATTACGACTTTATTGTCAGATTAAAACCCAAAACAATTAGAAACTCACAACACGTCAATGTTGACCAACTACCAACAACATTCCCTGTGAACTTCTTGCTTTACAAGCGAGAGATCTACTCTCTTCATGGAGTGTATAGAAGACCCGTGGCCATAAGCCGCAAAATTATTCACATTCCGGTTGGAGATTCACCGAGTCATTACATTAATGATTTCAAAGAGATCTTGACCGACATGGGCATCCCTGAGATCAAGATATCACAGATACTATTCGAAATTACAACCAAGGCGCATGGCATTGATACTTCTAACGGCGTATTCATGTTTGTCTCAATACGGAAGACAGTCTATCAAGAAGCTAGACTTCGTAATGAAGAAGATGATATTGCTAGAGCTGAGAGGGAGTCAATGGAGGTTGAGGCAAAGCCAATCCCGGCCACCAAGTCCTCTATTGATGCATTGGAAAGGGTGGTTTTGGACGCCTCGGCGTCAGCGAGAGACTGCACTGTTTGTATGGAAGAGATTGATGCAGGGAGTGAAGCCATTCGGATGCCGTGCTCGCATGTCTATCACTCAGATTGCATTGTTAAGTGGTTGCAAACTAGTCACATGTGCCCTCTTTGCCGCTATCATATGCCCTGTGAATACTTGTGAACATGATCATCATCAGCACCAACTAGCTTGCTTTTCTTTGTCCTGTTTAGGTTTTAGCCAACTTTAAAATATTCTGAGGATTGGATTGTATGTTTGAAACAATTTTATCAGTTATTAAGCTTTGATTTCATCACTTTTTTTTTTCTTTTGTTAATTATAGCTATAATTAAAAATTGCTAAGTTGGCTAAAACATGCCCATTGCCGCTTTACCTGAGAATAGCTAACAAGAAGCCAGAAACTCATAAATGAATGGATGAATCCAGGCACAGGGCAGTTGTCAAAAGAAAGAAAGATCCCAAAATATATACTTTGATTGATTGTTTTTTGTTTGCTGTTGGAAGAAAAAACCGAACAATCCCCATACCATTAGGAAACCAATGACCACATGTACATTATCAAAACAAATGACGAGAAAAAACACCACTCGGACCTGATAAGCTTCGATTTTTCCTTGCTACCAGAAAAATATTTATTTCTAGAGTTTTTTTTTAAAAGAGAATTGTTTGATATGAACTTAATCATTAAAGAGTTGTTTTAGAATGAATTTTTTATAGGTATTAAGCATAATTAATTTTTTTAATTTCATTAAAAATATAAATCAGATTGACAGAATTAAAAAATTAATAATCTTATCTCAATTTCAGCTTCTCCTTCATGCCCATGTAATAAAATCATACAATCACCGTGCCAACCACTCTTGATTTTACTTTACCTGCTCTAAACAAGCATGGAAGTGGATTATTAGAACCTGGATCTGCTAATAATCTATTGAGGATGACTGAGTCTTAAGAGAAAGCGAGTTGAAGTGTATAATTCAGTTCGCCAGGCAGCAGACGTTTCATCGTCAGATTGCTAATAGGTCACTTTAGGCTTCAGACGTTCCGTTTCATTGGCTTTTGGATATTTCATAACATTGAAGCCCTATCATACATAGAGAAACATTGAGCAATTGTCTTGAAACCTTTTGAGGAGTGGAAGGGCTTCCGAGGACTCTTTTGTGTCATCAAGTTATTGCAGTGGTCAATTGTATCCTCGAAAGGTTTTCCTTGAAGATTTGATTCCATTTCTCTGTTTTTTTCTTCTTTTTTTCCCTTCCTTCTTCCCCTCCATGTTCTATTGTTTGTCTGCTTGGCCATCTGATCTAGGTTGCACTTGGAGTTACTTTTCTCAGCTACGTTTGGGGTTGCTTTTTAAAGACTGTTTCTTTTTCTTTTTTTGCTTGAGGTAATCCCATTGATACTTGTGGCAATCTTTTTAAAAGTTTTAGGAGTAAACCAAAGCTAAACCATGAGGCCCATGTCTCAGTTTAACTTCATTGGGAATTAAAAACAAAAGCATAAAAGGTAGAAACAAATCATGCAACAGTCCCTGAATTTATTTTCCTCACCTGGTGAATTCTCTAATACAATATTAGGGTTCCTCTGCCATAAAGTTTTCAGAATTTCAAGTTGCCATTTACCAACTGCACATTTCTCTTATTATTGTCACCCTCTTCTTTATAAAACGACAGTAAGAAGGATGATTAGAGATCTTACTTGAAGGTTCGTGATTGTTGTTGCTTAAGGTTCGTGATTTTTACCTATTTTAACTTGACGTGATTATCTTTTATCTATTTTATGTCAAAATCGATGGGAACTTAATTGGATCTTCTGGAGATTTATGAAGGACTGAGTCATAAGAGAAAAGCGAGTTGAAGTGTCTTGAAAAGGCATTGTATAATTCAGTTCACCAAGCAGTAGAAGTTCATCGCCAGATTGCTAATAGGTTACTTTAGGCTTCAGACATTCCATTCATTATATTTTATATATTCCATAAAATTGCAGCCCTATGAATTACGTATTGGCTGAGCTTTGATTTTCCTATTAACTTCTCTCCCTTGTTTTGTGCTTTTTTTTTTTTATCAAATACGCGTGCTTTTTTCTAGGCTTAAATACATGCTTTGAAGCGCAAAGAGCACACCTCCAGACAGGACTGAGAAACTCACCACAACAATTGCATCATCAAATATGAAAAAAAAAGCTGAAGTATATGTTACCATAATCCCTTTGGCAAAATGAGAAACTCACCACAACAATTGCATCATTCCATCACTCAAAATATGCATCAAAGTGTTATTATGAGGGAAATGCATCAATTCATTAGATGGAAAATGAATAGCAAGGGTTCATCTGACATCTATTTGAAAATTGAAATATGTTCATGAAAAATGGGAAGGTTCATCTTTATGGCTGGTACTTCCAGACAGGTGTTCTACTGTGATTCTGCTGGATCAAGCGGGTTTCACCAACTCACTAATACTTGGTAACATAACGGCGGAGCCAAAGTTCATACATAACCATATGAAAAGCATCAAGTCTGACAGGAGGTAGATTCCACTGAAAGTGATCCTGGACCTGATTCAGGGGTAGAGGCAATTAAGGAAATGAGACAATTCAGAATCAAATAATGTTTAATACATTCAAGGAAAACAATATAAAGGAAACTAATCCTCAGGAGAGGCATGTTGCAGAGTGAATTTCACAAGTGAAGTACCATGACTGTATTGGTCTGCAGGACTTGATATTCTTGATCTGGTATGTTTAAAAGGATTCGCTTCAGTCCATCCACATCACTCTCCTTGAGGATTACAGAGAATTTCTTCCAATCAAGAATGTCGTTGAATGGTAAATCAAGGTAATCAGACATGATAACTGCAGAAAGGTACACAGACTGCTTAGGAAACAAATTATATACATATATATATATATATATAAGGCTTAATTATACAATACAAGAGAAGATATGAGAGAAGAATTGATCCATCACCTGGAACGCATCCATAATGAATTGCAACTGCTATAGCACCATCGATCTGAGGGCCTCCAGGACAGATGCAAAACTTTGAGCTGTAGAACTTCTCATGGTACAGCCGACGTATTTCTGTAGTACTAGCTTCTGTGTGGATTTCTTTTATGTCAAGCTCTGAGTCATTCTCCCAGGCATTGACCAAACTCTTTCTTATATAATTTTCTTTAAGACCTCTCCAGAAACCTAGAATAGTCCTGCAACATATTCATGACCTTTAAATGTTATGGTAAATCGATAAGTAGTCCTCAATTTTGACTATATCCCTGCTCTAGTATAGTCCAGGGACATAAAAGGTATCGGTACCTGCTCTTCATGTTATATTTAGCAGCAAGAGTTAATGGCTGTGTTGTTGGTGCTATAAAAGCGTAAAGTGGCGGCATGATTTGTGAGACAGAAACATTAAATGGCTGAACACTTTGTGGGAGAGAAACATCCTTATGAGGAACATATTCCACATTATAACTTGGAGAACACATAACTCTAATTGAGTTCTTCATAAGATTCCAAATTCGTTCACTAGCAGTCACATGAATGTCTGCACAGGTTATGAAGAAGTGATCAGCACCTAAAGTTCTGTTCCAATAAGGATACTCAGAAATAAGGCTGTTGACAAAATGCTGTACAGCAATAGCCCTTTCATGCACCGATCTTTCCTGCACATAACAATATGAACATCAGACCCTTCATTATCTATACAATCTGTTCTTGAGATAGTATAGATATCACTATAAGACACTCAAAATTCCTTGATCAATTGCAATCAAACTTCCAAGAACCTATCAACATGCATGAAAGTTATACCTCAGCAGGAAGAGATTGACAAGAAGTGGGAATGAGGAAAAGGTTAGCTTTATCAGGATCCTTGGTCAAGAACCTACTCTGATTGAGATTCTGATAGAAGAATCCTTCACTCCCATACTTGCCATCAATCGTCCTTGTTTTATCACAGGCAGTGGTCTTATGTGGGTACACAAAGACCTTGAAGCTCCTCTCCATTTTCATATAGTCCATCCTGAAAGCCTTAGGAATGTGAGGGAGCTCAGCAGCATCAGAATATCGAGGATAATCGCGCAATGGCTGCGCCAGCACCTATATCAAAAACCAAAGCAAGAAAAGGCATAATATTTAAAGAACCAAAATTGATCTCCAAAACCCATAAACGATCAAAGAAAGAAAGTGAATGAAAGTTGCATCACTTTAATAGTAATCCTTAAATAACTGAAGTTGACCTTCAAAACCCATAAATGATCAGAGAGAAAATGCAAGAAAGTGAACGAAAATTGTATCACTCTAATGGTAATCCTTAAAAGAGCTGAAGTTGACCTTCAAAACCCATAAGTGATCAAAGAAATAGAATGCAAGAACGTGAAAGGAAGTTGTATCACTCTAATAGTGACTGAAGTTGACCTTCTAATCCCATGAAAATTGCATGAAAAGAAAGTGAAGGAAAATGCAATAAAGTGAGGGAAGAAAGGAAAATGCAAGAAAGTGAGAGAAAGTGAGTACCTGAAGATGAAATGGGGATTGAGGGAGGCAGATTGAGAAGCAGATTGAAAGAATTACAGCAGAAAGGTAGGAAAGTGTTCGTCTGAGAGTCAGAAATTCGTTTGCTGGAATTTGAGGGGGATTTGAGCTCTGCATGGTTGATTTCTTGGATAGATTCTTTTCTTTTCCTTTTGTTTTTCTCGGGAAAAATGAAGAGAGAAAGTAAGAGGGTGAGAGTGGCTTCTTGCTTTCATAGAGGAAGAGAGAGGGAGGGAGGGAAAAGGTAGCGGTTTGGTTAGTTAGTTAGTTAAGATATAACTGCCCGTAGCTAGTTAAAATTCACCAGAAATAACTACTTAAAAGCCTTAAAGCATTGTTCCCTCTCTGCAACCTCCAAAACATTAGAGCATATATTCTCTCCTTTCCACATCATCTCCAAACATTCCCTCAAGAAATTAAAGAACAATTCCAAGAAGATGTGCCGAATTCGTTTTCCATCTTTAATAGATCTTTTTTTTCTTATTCGTCGGTCTACTCCTCAGGTTCTCTTAATTTCTTAATTTGCACTGTATAATTTCATCTTCTTTCTTGCATGCTTTGTTTGCTTTCTTACATATTCTTTGTCCTCTTAATTTCTTATGGTATTTTTTGAAGGATAGCTCGTCTTTGGAGAACTATTCGACCGAAGGTTCCATTGGTGATATCTATCACTCAAAAGAATATTTCTTCCGGAATTATGAGGCAATGCAGAGGGATTTTAAGGTCTTTGTGTACCGAGGTGGAAACCCAACAACATGTTATGATCCAAAAGACAAGCTCAAGAGCATATACGCAAGTGAGCACTACTTCTTCATGAATCTGATAGACAGTCAGTTCTTGACTGATGATCCTCATAAGGCTCATCTCTTCTTTATTCCCATTTCTTGTCATAGAATTGGGGGCAAGGTATGTGCACCAATACATTTTTCCATAGTTTATTGTAGTTTTGTTCTTTCAATGCTGCAATATAAGATACGTGATTTCGATATGTTTTCTGGTTTATAAATTCAAGCTAACATATCTTTTTTTCAAAAAAGGTGACATATGGTTAAGACAATAACAAAATCTTTCTGACAATATTTCTTGGACTTCTGTCTACCTTAAGAACATTTTGGCTCATTTTCTTGAACTTTCTTTCTGGTATGCCTTTAAGAATTTTCTTTAGAAGGGGAACATCATCCTCCTTGACAATTATCGAGAATTTTTTCCAGTCAGAACGTCATTGAAAGACACGACGACTGCTGAGAAAATCAACCAAAACGAAACTTACAAGCAAAAACATGTAATTGTTCAGGACCAAGAAATGTTTGTTTGTTTATATGTTGATGATATACTTTTCACATGGGATGATCCTACTATGATTCAAGACTTCAAACAATTCATGGTGAAAAAATTTGAAATGACAAACTTAAATCTCATAGCTTATTTTCTAGGATTAGATGCAAAGCAGAATAGTGATGAAATTTTCATTTCACAAGCCAAGTATGTAATAGAAGTTTTGAAAAAATTTAAGATTATTTTCTAGCACACAATTCAGTTGAATATAGAACCAAGTTAATTAAAGAAAAAGATTTAGTTAATCCTACATATTATAAAAGTATTGTGTGTTGCTTGCGTTATCTAACATGTACTAGACCAAACATTATGTTTGGAATGGGCTTGATTAGCAGATATATGAAGAAGTCAAAAAGTTCACATTTGAAGATAGCAAAGAGGATCCTTCGTTTTGTTAAAGGAACAACAAGCTATGAATTGTTTTATTCATCTTCGCAAAATCTTGAAATTACAGGTTACAATGACAGTGATTGGGTAGGAAACTTGAAAGATAGAAAAGGCATCACTGAATTTGTATTTTTTATGAGAGAAACAACCTTTACGTGGACATCAAAGAAACAATCTATTGTTGCATTATCCACATGTGAAGCAGAATACATTGTTGTTGCATCGTGTATGTGTCATGCAATATGGCTAAAGAAACTGATGGAAGATTTGTAGCAAAAACATAGCAAGGCTACAAGAATCTTTGTTGATAACAAGTCTACTATAACACTTGCAAAGAATTCAGTTCATCATGAACGTTCAAAACATATTGATACTCAATTTAACTTCATCAGAGAGCACATAAAAGAAAGCAATGTTGAGTTAATTCATGTCAAAACTCATGAATAAATTGCTAATATTTTTACAAAGCCATTGAAAACTAATGTTTTCTGGTATTTGAAGAAGAAGCTTGGAACAAGTTTAAAATGGGAGAATGTTAGTTATTAAACTTGTTTACTAAGATTAAATGTATTGAAGTTAATGTTATAATAAATAATCATGAGCATTAGAAATATTATGAATTCAAAATATGTATTGAAGAGTCTAATATTAATTAAGTATTTTGAAGATTTTGAAGATTGTAAAAAACATTTTATAATATTTATTTATATTGTATGGTTTCTCATAATAAAAATATGAAAGTACTATCAAAATCATAATCATGTGAGTAGTAACCCTTCTCTTTTCTGTTATTGTTTTTTTACAACATTTCAAGGATACACAGGGTCCCACCAATTTGAAGTTGCCTCTTATATCCATCAGAAGGAAGAGATTGCTCTTTTATCTGTTGGAAGGTGACATCCTTATGTGGAATAAACTTGGAATCTCTTCTCTAGAAATGGAATATTTTCAGCAGCCTTCATTCCAATATCGTGGCAACTCACAAAAAAACGATCAGCACCTAAAGTCCTTTAGACAATTTGGATACAATTGCAGAATTATTTTTCCACAAGAATCAATCTATCCGAACCGAGAATATCCAAAACCAGAGCGCTATCGCTTACATCAAACTACGAAGAGAGCAAAGTGAACCATTTCGAGATACGAAATACGTACTTTTTTCGTCATTTTTTGGCTAAAGATTGGAATAAAGAAGAGATGAGCCTCCGCCGCATCATCGGTAAGAAAAGGACTCATTTTGAGATTACTGAAGAAATATTCTTCGCTTTCGTATTTGCTGTAGTGCTTGCTCGGTAAATCACAATGCTTTGTTATGTTTCTATCTTGGTACACAAAGACCTTAAATTCCCTCTCCATTTCCGCATAATTCATCCTGAAAACTGTAGGTGAGTGAGAGACTTCATTCAGAGAATCTTGGACCTGAGCGAAATAATCATTCATAAAACCATAAAGGAAGCATTAAGAGAGGACTAAAAAAGGGAATAAACTGAAGAGAAAACGAGAGAATTACTGAAACAGTAAGGAGAAACATAGAATCTTGGCATATAAAAGTAAATTCAAGAAAGAGGTATGAGTATAGCTATAAGGAACTTGATCTGAATTCGCCTTCATGGCCATAGAAGGGCATAAAAATAGCATAAATATCAGAAATCTTGAATCCCAGAATCACATTCATAAACAAGAAAAAGAAAATGCATAAAAATGGGCTAGCAGAAATTAAAGAAAACAAGAAATTAAGTACAAGAAGGAAGTGAAAGAGAGTACCTGATCAGAGATGAATTGAGGAAAATACTGGTTCAAAACATAGTGCTCTAGCAAGCAACTGGATGTGTAGAAAACGATGACCGAAATGAGAAGTTGTTTTAATGTCCATTTCCGAAGTAAGTATCGGAGGATGTTAATGTTATGTGCATTCATGTTCATCATCTTCTCGGGAAAATTGTTCTTGAAAGAGAAGTGAGAGAAGTCAAATTTTAGTTTTTTTTGGCGGAGAATGCTGTCTAGAATCTGCTGCTGTTAGTTATTTCCGGTACTTGCTGCCTCTGGAAGAGAAAACTATCACAGTTAGGCCCAATTCTTCTCTGGATTTTCAAGGGAATTTTGGGCAAGTGGTCATGTATAACGGTTTAGGCCCAATTATGGTGAGTCTTTTCCCCTATGACCACATCGTACAAAGTTGTCATACCCGGATAGGAGCTTGGGTTAATAGGTTGTCAAATCAACCTTAAAATGATATTATTTCAATGATATTGTTTTGAATTAGAAAGAATTCTTAAAATTGATTTATTCAACTCCTATCGACTGAATTGTAAATTAAATTACTCCAATTAATTGGATAAATATCTAAACTAGTTTGAAAAAAAATCCAGCTTGAAGCTCGAATCAAACTTCAAGATGGTAGGACACCTTGTTACCCTCGTAGGTAGGGCTAGATTTACATGGTGATAATAATGTCAATCTGCATGGTTACATGAAGTGCTATCATCAATTATAGCGACAAGCCTTGATTCAGGCAAGAATGTTTTTTTCAAATACATTGGACATAGGCTTACATTGGACAAAGGCTTACAAAGGAAGAGTGACTGCACAAGGAAAAGGGTATAGAATGTTTGCCCATTAAATTAACCCATGGCGGTATGCAACACAAACGCAATTTTTGCAGCAATGGAGGTTTGATAACATGAAATTGGGAGGCGGATCGAGCCATGTATAGGAAATGTATGAAGGTAGGAAATGTATGAAGGGGTCTACAGGACATTGACGGTGATGCTCTCATTTTGTCCACGTAGTCGTAAAATAACATCGGTTTGTTCCAGTAACGTTTTTTCAAGCCCGGAGACGGTGGAATTTGAAAGAGTTCAAAACGAAGTAAGACATAGACTTGCAAACTAAATGTTGCAAATTCAAAAAATTTCACTATTAACACAATTATCTTTCCAAATCTGGGAAAAAAACCCGGGGAAAATGAGGCAACAAGGAAGCAGCTATCAACATCAAATCCCTAGAGAATTCCAGCACCACAGGGCACTCTCAGTGCTCCTTCACAGTTTTATAAAGACACTCAACACCTGGAAAATCAAAGAAATGCGAACCTAAATTACAAGTGTTTGAAAGCTCAATAATGCTGACGCCTAACAAGCACCACAGGGCACTCTCAGTGCTCCTTCAAAGTTTTATTTGATCAAAATGATATGGACCGGCAATCCTAACTGGAAATTGGACAACAATTTTCATAATAGCACATATCAAAAAATATATATATTAAGGGCTTCTGCTGATAGAATAACCACCCCCCCCCCCTGTTATTCTTCATGGAGCCTCGTAAAAAAATGCAATTATAACCCTATACTATTATCAGAGAAACAGAGATACGGCAGGGAGCAACACAACTTCCGGTTTGCTTATGTCCATCTTTGAAAGTTGGGATTTCAATAATCTGGAAGTTGCATGCGTAAAGTGACTTAGAAATTCAAAGAAATATAATATGCCTGGACACTTTTAGAAATTGACCAATATGCTCGATCAAATGGCTTAAAAGTCTACTGTTGGATAGAGACCTGGCATGTAAGCATGTCCACTTCCATTAGAATCAGCATATAGATGTGGCTGTAGCTCCCCTGAGTGGGATGACTTCCGGGACTTCGGGTTCTTAGGAGAAGCTGTGTAGGAATCACTGGAACCACTGCTATACATTGTTGATGTTGGCAGTCCATGGATCTTTGGCAATCCTGTGGAATCAGAGCTCAAACTGTATCCTCTTTCAACAGTTTCAGCTTCCAATGGCAATTCATCCAATGTCTGAAAAGAAAGAATACAGCGAATTAGATGCCAGGAATTTCTCAGCACATCTACATTTGCAATGCAGAAGTAGCTAAGGAACCTCATGACAACAGAGCAATTGAATTTCATATCCACATCTGGTGACAAAAGCCTACTGATGCATGCTAGCTTTTGGGTAGCAAATAAGTTCTCCAAGAGGAGAGGGTAATAGGGTCACCATGCACAAGATAAACATCGCACTAAGCAAGAAAGATTAAAATCTTAAAGGTCACCCCATTTGACAAAACACTTAAGTTCTTTACCTACTCATCCGAGTTCTGACAGTAAGCCTGTTAAATGCTTGCATAAATATGCAGATACCAATCGCCATATAAATGTGCAGTTCAAAGAAAATTAAATCCAGTCCCAACACCAAAGAGCTTAAGGAAAATTAATACTTCTAGAGAACCATAATAGAACATGAGGACAGTGTGAAGGTATATGGTCTTTGCTGATTAGAGTCATGAAAAGCCTACCCTAAATGCCTGTTGGAGAACTCTAAGTTGTTCTCGTGTCTGCTTTCTCTTCATTGCTATCTCATCAGGTTCCTGCAACATCTCCTCAAACAAATTCTCCCTGTTTCAGGAAGACACAGAAATCCAGGTTTAACACATGACTAGCTTACATTACACGAGTGATAATTGGAAGGATGAAATCAGGACCAATGACTAAAATCAATGTAAAACATTATCGTACCTGTAAAGTTTTCTAATGAAGACATTGTGCAGTTCACGCTTTGTATGGTTTACCTACATGATGAATCCAAGTGACATCAGAACTAAAAGAATATGACAAATTACATCCAATTATCCTAGCCGAGATGACCCCAAATGTTCTTTCATTTTGAATTTTAGCAGTACAATACTTAAAACATTAGAGAACTTGTCCAAACTGCCATTCCATCATGGTAGTTTTTCTAGTGGTGGTGGTGGTGGTGGTGGAAACAAGAGAGTTTTGGAACATTTTGAAAATATAAACATTATGCAGTTGCAGACAATGTTTGGATAAGATTGATACTGGTTCTATAGGCCATGCTGCCATACCCAATAACTCTTGTTTCTTTAGTTTAACTTTTTAAGAGAGAAGAGTTGCAAAAAATCTTGCAAGTATATTTTTTGTTCTTTTATTTTGGTGAACAGAACTTCATGTTATTAACAGCAAAAATTACAGATGAACAAGATGACCACAAAGATGGTAGATAACATACCCAAAAAGAGAGCAGATATGAATAAAAACAAGAAACAAAATAGTGAAAAACCAATAGAAAGGCCCAAAATAAGATGAGATCACATAACAGCCATGTGTAAGTGTAATAGTAATTGTACAAAGGCCACAAGAAAGTAACAGGTAAACCGACACTGATTAAGAATTACCAGAAAGTGCATAATTGCTTTTGGTATGGAGTCCTCAATATTTTTCCGAACAATGTCATAGTATGATCTCAACAGCAATTTTGTGACTGCAATTTCTATAGACTCATGCTCTGAATGGTTTTCTGAAGGCCTCAAGACAGTTGGGGGCTAAAAAACCACAAAAATATTCTTGTTAGGATAAAATGCATTGAGAATAAAAAATTAAAAACAAAAAGGGAAATTTGTTAGAATAAAATGCATTGAGAATTAAAAAAAAAAGGAAATCAGATTATGCTCATAAGCTAATCAGGACTAGTATTAGAGACAACATACCTCTCTTAAATGAATCAGAGACAAGCTTTGTTCCAAGGGTTCTATGCTCTGAGCAGGTTCGTTATATGACTTGCTTGTTGAATTTTCTTTAGCATACATTCGAGAATGATCACCTCCACCAAATATTGATGAGATACCCCAACTTGAAACATTTGTATTGCCTGATAAAACAATTTAAGCGTCTAAAAATGGATGTGTATATCCAATGGAATTTCTGAGTAGAAAATTACCAGCAGGTGGGACCTTTTCAACTTCTGCCACCGGACGTACTCCCTGTAAGTCATACAAAGACCAGTTTGTCTAATTAGACAGGCTCCATAACAGTATGCACTACAATAAAATTAAAGATTTAAGAATAAACGAGAAAGCAAAAAATGTCATGCCTGATCAGGCACGATCCCATTTACTTGTCTGGCCAGAATACCACGAGTCTTCATACTCCTTTCAGAAGCAGGTGCCTTTTCAAGCTCTATGCCATCCTAATTGACAATAAAAATGAAAAGAATAGGGACCAAAAGAAAAGAATAGGGACCAAAAGAAAAGAATATGGGATCTAACAAGCAGTGCTGTCAAAGGTGAAAGGCGCTAAAAGGCACAAGTTTGTAAAATGTTTGAGGTGCTAGGCGCTTGCCCGAATGAACCAAGGCAATATGCTATAAATTAAAAACAAATGTAATATTATATTATATTATATAAATCTAATATCTTCCCAATTAAGATTAGATCATTAGAAAATCAAAAGAAAATATAAAATACCATAACAAAGTCATATAAAGTTATATTTTTCACCCTTAAAAAAAAAGATAATTTAAAGTAGTAAGTAGCCAAATAGATTAAAAAGCAAAATTAAATATCAATTAAAAAAAAGACAAATAGGTCAAAACATAAATCAGTTTAAAAAAATCCAACAAAAAAAAAAGAACTTCAAGCAGGCGCTAGCCTTAACACCTTCCACCCACACACAAGGCGCTCGCCTAGGGGGCGCTTCATTGAAACCCAACGCCTGAGGCTAATAAAGGCGATGGGGCCTCACCTCGCCTGGAGTGCCTATGCGAGCGCCTCAGTGCCTCTTGACAACACTGCTAACAAGTAAGAAATCAAATAGTGGATACAACAGTGCTGAGGATCATTTGCATAGCAGGCATACCTTTTGCCTGGGCATAGCAAGAGAACCCTTTGACGACTTGATCTGCTGCTGTGCAATCTCCACAGCCTTACTCCCACCAATAAAATTTGGGTGGGAAGTATTTATGTAGTCCATCTGCAAAGGGAAGTAAATGATATGCAGTATCAGAGATGGGCTCAACAACACAATTGCTCGTACTGACATGGTAAAGAAACCAAAGAACAGAGAAAGCAAACAGGTTTGGAACTGCAAGGCATATGCATAACTATCTTTTCGCTATCCAGGAAGAACTTTCAACCACATAGGACAGTAAAAAGGGCCATCATTTGGGAAGTGACCAAAGAGTTGCAGGTTCAAGGTCTAAAAATTACAAAGTTGGCAGGAAAGGTAGGAAAAGAAAATCCTCAAAGGTAGAATAGTCTACAACTCTCAATGCCAACAGAAAGTTTGGTAAAAAAAAATACAACAGAAAACAAGTCAACAAAATGAATGCACAAGGATTGAAAGGAGAATGGAGATACAAAGCATTATTAACCAGAAAACTTTACCAATAAGATTTTGAAAAATATTGGTATGAACATACCTCCATTTCAATAATATGTCCAATCATTGTCTCTGATGGTTCAAGACCATCTCGCAAAAAGTTTCCAATAACTTCATCCATGCGCTTTCTTAGAACAGGAAACCGCTGAAGTTCATTCACTAGACAGTGATGGCTAATCTGGAGAGAAATTTCATTTGAAGATTCAACAGTGCAAATGCTAATTCTAAAACAGCCTCAATCACAACATCTGTACCTTTATTAATTCATTGTATATAAACCTGGCACACTGAAGGCTTGGATCTAATAAACGAGCTATTTGCTTCCTGATTAGAACTTCAAATGGCACCTATATAAATGAAAACCAAAATCATTACACTGCTTGCTTAGAAATAGAAGCCTTTATAAGATGCAAAAGTTAAAACACCCAAAAAAAAAAAGATTCCACGTGTAAAAAAGAAAAGTATCACTTTTTATTTGAGAAAAAGAAGTAATAAACCAACCTCTGGTACAAACAGTGGAGTTCTAGGACCAGTGGCATTCTGAATGATAGTTTGAATGTCACCATCAGTCAAGTCCTCACAAGGATCGACCTCCTGCATAGCAAATCATGTAACATCAGATTCAGTCAATTCAGTAATGAGCAGCAAATTACAGTCATTTTTTGCCCAAAAGTACTTGTCACACTGCCCGCAGGATGGTAGCTAAGTCACCCAAGCAACTGAATTTTATGGAACAAAACAAGCTTATTGTACTAGAAATATCATTTTAACCTCACATTGTTTAAAATGAAAGAAGCAAAGGCCTTTTAAACTTGTAACTGGTGACTATCATTCAAAGATCTAAAAATATTAGTTATTTAAAAGCACAAAAGTAGCAGAATGGTATCACCATACCTTAAATAAATCATTTAAGTATGAGAGTAGCTAAATTTTTGGAAATCGTAAATTAAAACCATAGAAACTACTTATTTTGGAACTCCATGAATAAAAAATATAAGATAAAAGACATTGTCAAAATATACAAAGGAACCATAAACATGAGAGTAACATATTTTTTACTATCATTTAAATGAATTCACTAACTTTAATGGGTGAAAGAACAGAGCAGATCTCTTGGCAGATGAGTGTAAAATGCCATAATGGCAGGATAGCAGAGCACATACAAGCATAGCCAAGTCGGCTTTTGTACAATTTTCCGTAGTCTAGTTACATTATAGTTTCTATGGCACCACAGAGTAAAAATTCTTAACTACAAAAATAGATGCACAAAAACCACTTGTAAACAACCATCTCTATCTCCATGGTTTCATGACATCCTAGAAACCCCATTCCATGTAAAAAGCGATACTCAGGTCTGCACCACAAATGAATAGTTCCATTTAATTTCTGTGAGATGAACCAAGAAAGTTAAAGCCGATTTAACAAACCAATGTGGCATTGGTCCAGAGGTTAAAGATTCAAACGTAAGGCTCTACAACTTGGAGTGCCCACATCCAAATCCCCTCCCCAAAAAAAATATATTATCCCTGAAAAAAGGGCTTGTTTTACTAGATTTACAATAGATAATCAGGCTTTCACTCTATTCAAATGAACCAGATGGAACATTACTCTCATGAAGGAGAAAATGCCAAGCATGCACATGGAACTGATAGAAATTTGTTACATCAATCCTATTAAATGACCACTGTTCACAAGGAAGAACATGAAAATGTTAATATACACACCTCTAAACTCTTCACAAAGATTGATTGAAAAATATAGTGAATTCGTGCTCCTCCGGCAAGCTCAGATGTTGACATTTCTTCATTTTTGCCCTCTATCATTGAAGAAAATGCTGTTTCCAACAAGAAATTGGCACACATTAATGATCTTAAGCATGAATAAGAAACGATCGAATATCTATGAAGACATAATTCAAAATGTGACTGAAAAGAATAACAAGAATTACCTTCAGTATATTTTGAAAGAATGTTCAGAATAAGAGTTCCTTGTCCAGCCTATTATTTACAAAAAGTAGTATAACTAGTTAATTAAAATAATAATATAAAAACATACTTTGGCAAGAGTGGACGACTAGAACCTTCTGAAAACACAAGGAACAGTCACAAAATAAGAACTCAAGTGTAATAAAATTATGAATGTCAAGCATTAACAACCAATAACACTACAAAAAAAGGGACAATTATCAAGGCAAAGCATCAGCTCAGACAAGTAATATAGTTGGATACCAGAAATCATAAAATTATTTGAAAATAATCTCAATCAAGTTGCAGGGACACTCAGAAAAAAAAATTAAGTAAACAATACATGCCTTTGATTCCGTAATTTCTCCATAGCTTGCATGTTCTTTTGCTACAGAAACCAAAGCAGAACTTATGCGTGATTTCAGCCCTGGAAGTATTGATTTTATATGCTGCACTAGAATCTGGAGGGAAAAGTAACAAAATAAGGTTCATTCAGAGGGGAAAAAATCCTATGAAGTCCTAGCAATAATGCAGAACACAAGGAATCTACATTGAAATGATGTCCCTTAAGGTATTCTGAAAGTAAATAATGCTGCAAAAAATTCTACCTGATTCAGCTTCTTCGCCAGCTGAGGAACGCCACAGCGATCAGCTAGACCATTATATACCTATAGAACAGCATGTGAGTAAATAAAGCAATAGATTACTGTAATTGATTTTGCAACAAATTAGGTATAACAATAAGGAGATAAGGCAGTCATACTGGACGACTACGGAAGAACTTCTCCTCCGCAGCAAGTGCATCCTTGATGCTCCGATTGAGTATGATATCCTGCATCAGCACCAGGATAGCCATTCGAAAGATTAGTCCATGAGTGGTCTAGAATGTCATGGTTCGTATTTCAACAGGAAGTCACATCATGTGCAATATATTATGGTCCTAACATGCACAGCCAGGAAAATTTCATATAAGTTGAAAAGGCTTGCCAGATAGGTTGATATGTCTTCAAAATGTATCCCATGACATAAGAATATTGAAAATCAAACGATCAAGAACAAGAAAAGATTTTAAAATACTGAAAAGGAAAACAAACCATATAGAAAATTCTTATTTTTAATGATTACCAGTACTGGATATTAGTTTCTACATTCAAACAGTAAAGCGTCAGAAAAAAAAACAATACCAACACAATTCCTTATGGGAAAAACAGGTGCAATGAGCAAAACAAGTAAAGCATATTAAAAAACAAAAACAACTGCCAAAATAATTTATCAACTACTTCACCAAGTATCAGCAAAGCAATAACGTAAAAGGAGGAATAAGAAAAAAAAAAAGAATGAGGTAACAAGGCAGGGCCCAGAAAAATAAGATGCAGAAGGATGCGCCATTAAACCACTAGCATGCACTATTCCTACGTAGTTACATGATTACCTCTTGACTACGATTCACAACACCAACATAACCAAGTCTAAGGGGAATCACTTTCCCAAGCAAAAGATTACGAGCATCAGTGCCTCTGTCCATAATGTCCAACTGAGTCAAAGAAAAAACATAAAAATCCTTCTAAGGAGCAACCAAGATGCTGTAGATGTTAAAACACACAAGAAACATGATGTTAAAGTTGCAAGCTCACCTTCGTGATTATTCCAATGGTTCTATAACCTGTCAAAAAAGATTAGCATAAGTTAAACAAGATAAGCATGACAAAGTCACCCAGGCAGGATATCAAAGGCACACTTACCATCAGGATCTGCATTTCCTGCAATCTGAAGAGCATCTGAGTTTGCTAAATCTGAATTTGCTGCTGTAACAGCTAGAATCAGACAGCTTGGTTTTTTAATATATGACATGATCATAGTTCTAATTCGTGCTTCAATATCGGAGGGTTGATCACCCACAGGAACCTTTGTTATACCAGGTAGATCGACAAGAGTAATATCAAGAACATTTGGTGAAAAAATCTTCAAACGAATTTGCTTGTCAGAGACACCTTTGTTGCCTCCTGCTTCCTTAGCAGTCTCAGCCTGCAATCAAATCAATATTATTGAATAATGAGCTGACTGGTTATTGAAAGTGAAATTTATTAAGTGGATATCAACAATCAATGAACCAAACCCTGATGTACAGTAAAATATTTCTAAGTTGAGAAAATCTATTAGAGCCACGCATGTAACAAAGACTTGATTAAACATGAATATTACCCTATTCAATACAAAGCTAAAAGAGCAGTTAAATAAAAAACCTGCATAGTCAATAAATTGTGTTGGTACTTAGCAATTAACAAGAAGACTGTTCTTTTATATTAATTGGACTTTATCACTTCCATTTTTACATTGCAATATCTATATCAAAATGCTACCCAAAGTACAGCCAAACAAGTTTCGTTCTGATAAACAAGTAAAAACTTTTCAAAATAAGGGTTTGTGCCTCCAATGTAAACAAGGCTCTTCAAGTACTTAGAGAAAAATCCACATGCCTAATCCCTAAGTGCTAGTTCCGCAACTCCGACAGCATAAACAATGTGAAATAACTCCAATATCACTTCAAAAGTAAACAAATTATAAATTTAACAAACATGTGAAATAAAAACGATAATTTCCAGAAAACATGCAATTTTTTTTCCTCTCACTCAATTTCATTAAGAAATTTTCAAAAAACCTAGCATATAAGTTAATCACTCCCCATAGAACCATCCAAGCAAAATGTCCAATCTGAAACAATCTAATCAGTTGGAATTTATTTATAACCACCCTCCCTACCTCTCCAAAAATTCAAAAAAAAAAAGGTTTTCAATGGTTCCCAATAACAAAATCACTTAACCATTCAACTACCAAAATCAACTAAATACATCATTTAGTACACTCAAGCAAAATTACACTAACAAACCAAAACAAATCACAGTAGAACTATTAATTAATTCAAATTACCTCCCCATTCATACATTCCTAAACACCAACTAAAAACTTCGTCAATTTTTTTCCTTTACACTTTTCCTTCAACTATTAGCAATTGAATTGCTAAAAGAAACCCTGAATTTAACTACACCTTGAAATTCTCCCAATTTTTTACACCTCAGTTCAACTATTACTAAACAGAAGACCTGCAAGCCCACACACAGAGAAATAATTAAAAAAAAATCAAAATTGATCTCTTAAGACATTTACAATACAGGAACAAAACACAAATACTCTTTCATGCAATCCAGACCTTAATTTCTCCATATTTTTGTTCAACTATTACTAATAAAAACAACACGCATATACATACACCTACTCATTCAACAAAACCATTCTTTAATTTCTCAAAACTCTCTCTCCAAGCATCAATGGTTCCGAACACACAAACATCTCAGGAATTACTATTAAACTCTTAAACGGTTATAAAAACCTAACCTGACAGCAAACGAATTTCCATGATATAATTTCGCTAGCGAAATGAACAGTAATTTTGATTGCTTGGGAGTTGTAGGGCCTTATTTTCTATAAAATATCTTCAACGATCACAAATTACAGAAACACCACAAAATAAAACTCGAAAACTGAATTCACAGACACACAAAATCTACGACAAAAAGTCATAATCCACCAACTCCGCACCTGAATTTCGCTCCGGATCTCGGAAAAATCATAAAACCGTTTCCCAGGCAAATGCAGAAACTCTCCCCACTCATCTTCACCACTACCGTCACCTTTCCTTTTAGTCTGCAATAACTGCAAAACCAGCGGTCGCCGAGTACAAATCTCGTTTCCACGTGGCAAGAAATCTCTCCCAACAAGTGCTTCTAAAACACTCGATTTACCACTGCTTTGACTGCCTACAACTGCCACTTGCGGTAACTCAATCGTCGATTGACTACCTAACTGAGCAAATATATCTTGTAACTTGTTAACTATCGGTATCACCGATGATCCTAGCGGCGCCGCCGATGATAGCGACGGTGATGCTGGTTCCTCCGCCATAGGTTCTGGATCCAGAGAGAAAGAGATGGAATGTGATTGAAACCCTAGCCCTAGGGTTTTGGAGATTTCTAGAGATAGAAAGTTATTTTTTATAGAGAGAGAAAATGATGGCAGTGAAGTGTTGTGTGTGATTGGATTTTTTGTTGGGAGGTGGGGCGTGGTGTGGTGTTTGAGTTTTTTTATTTTATTTTTTTTGTGTTTGAATAAGGCTACAATGAACGGTGGGGTGTCAAAGGGAGTTAACCTGCGCTCCTCTGTGATGTTTTGTAAGGAAGTTTAAAATTTTAAATAGAGTTGGGTATTTATTTAATTAGATAGTCTTTGTATTTGCGGAATAATATGTTTTTTAAAGTAACTTTTAAGTTGTTTTTTTTTAATGTTTTGAGGAGAATTTTATAGTGATTGAAGAGTACTTATTTATATTTTATTAGTTAAGGGGCTCATTTTGAAAAAAATAAACATAAAAAATTTCAATCACTCATCAAAATTGATAAGAATATTTTTATTTAGAATTTATTTTTTTTAGTTGTATCTTTTTATTTAGTTAAAATGACCTTAGAAATAACTAATAGAATCCCTAAACACCATAAAATTATTTTGATTTTAATATATTAATATCAAAAATTAAAAAAATAAATTAAAACATTATTTTTTTCATATATTTTCAAATAAAATATATCAAGCATACATGGTGAAGTTTGAGTTTCAAATTATATTTGTTGGAGATGGACAACAGGATGATTTGGCTTATTAATTTGCTAATCAATAGGTTAATTTAGATTAATTTTTTTATTAAAATAATTATTTTTTATTTTTTTTAATAGTTCTCAAACTAAGTTTGGACAAGTCACTCAAAATAATAAAAAAATAATTAAAACAATCAAGTTTGGTTAGATTAATTTTTTATTTCATTAACTAAAAACTTGATTGAAGGGAACTTCTAGTTCAAGAACTAGCTAAATTTAATAATAATGTTTGAAATTGTTTAAAAATATATTTTATTGGAAAAAAAAAACTTTTTTGGTTTTGACTTCTAGTGCAAATAGTAGCAGTTATTTTTTAAAATATTTTTTATTTTAAAATACATTAAAATAATATTTTATTATTATTTAAAAATTATTTTTTACATTAATATATTATTAATTTTAAAAAAAATAAAAATATTTTTTAACCACAGTGCCAAGCACTGCTTAATAACAGTTTATTTTGAAGCTTTTCTAACTTTCCAAGTATTTCTGCTTTAACAGCTCTTTTGACCAAACATTATTTAAAAAAAAAAAAAAGATCACTACAAATATTGCTATGATCATAAATCTTGAATCATCGAGTCAACCCCGCATGACGGTATCGCACACCGATTGATGGAGCAATCGGGGCTACCTCGAGCATACTCTTTGAAGGTTTGTCGGGCATAGGGAATTTGTGGGGACAAGAATTCTGAATTCTAGAAAGTTTGCCTTTGGTTGGAAACCGATCACGATGGTTTTTTGATCTGTTTTTAAAATATTTTTAAAAAATTTAAATTTATTTTTTATTTTTTATTTAAATTAATTTTTTTATATTTCAAATAATTTTATCATAATATCAAAAATAGTTTTTAAAAATTAAAAATATATTATTTTAATATATTTTAAATAAAAAAATACTTTAAAAATAATTAAGTTATTAAGCCCATCCAAAGCATAAAACTGCAAGTTCTGGGTGGGCTATCCTTTGCAATCTTTACTTGGGCTTTAACAGATCTTTGTTATTTTTGTTCAATTCCTTCTTAAAATATTTTTTAAATAAAAAATATTAAATTAATTTTTTAATATTTTTTATGATTTTTACGTATTAATATAAAAAAATTTTAAAAAAAATATTTTAATATATTTTCAATTAAAAAACACTTTACATTGTATTTTCAAACACACATTAAATCCGTTAAAACTTACATTCCTTAAATTTTAAACTCAAATGGAATAATGGTTCAATTTGTTTTACGGTTCTAAATTATTTGGTTTTTGATAGTGCAACCCAAACCAATTTCTTATAATTTTATCGCCGAAAAACGAAAAAACAAATTAAAAAAAAAAGAATCGCAAGGCTCATCATTAAAATCTGCCATTTATTGTAGTGAAAGAAGAGAAAAAAATACAATTTTTTTCATGCATTTTGATTATGAACCAATTGAATAAAAGTGACTATGAAGTGTTAGTTGGCTCAATTTCAAAATAAGATTGTTTTCTACAATAATATTTTGAATTTAAATAAAAAAAAATGCTTTCAGTTTTTTTTTTTTTTTTTTGTGAGATCAGTGAATTATTGTGACACGTGAGAGGGATCATAATGGATTCGTATTGATTCCCTTCTTTGGTCCCTGAGTTTTCTTTTGTTACTCGCTTTTTTTATTTAATGCTTTAATATTGCATTTATTCGAGGTTGGTCCTAATAATTTGTTTTTTTATGATTTTGTACGGAGATCTCACAGTCTCGATAAAATATATTGTCACTTAGTTAATATTTGATTCGAGAAAATAAAATTTAATGATTTAAAATATTTAAGATTTCAGGAATTAAATTTAAAACTTAAGAAAAATATCTAGTCTCCTTTTTTTTTTATTAATATCAGGGATTAATTGAAAAATTCATGAGAGGATTTTATGTTTTTTCTATTCATTCAATTTTTATTTTATTTTATCTATTTACATTGATTTTATTTGAGATTTAACTTTGTAGTTTTGTTTTCTTAACTAAATATTAGGTTGTCAAAATATCAAGAGAAAGTTCAAGAATTCAACTAATGTTCAATTTGACAAAATAAAATAAAATAAAATTGATATAAATAATTAAATGTTAAGAGATTAAAATTAAAATTAAAACAAATATAATTAATTACTATAAATAGGCATAGCAACTTTGATGGCACGTGATTCACATTTGCTAGTGTGTGGAGAAAATTCATTTATTTCAAGTGACCTGTGTAGATTTATTCTTCTTGGTAAATATTTTTTTTTTTAGATCATCATGATTAATTTTTTTTATAAAAACTTGTTCCATCTATTGTTATTGTAATTTTTTATTAAATAATCAAATGAAACAAACTTATTAAATTTAATTGAGTTTATAATTCGAGTCATATTTGTTTTTTAAAAAATTACTAATAACACCTGAATATTTTTTTAATATTAAAGAAAAATCTTCCTCTAGTTATCTAGTAAAAGCTAATTCATGAGCACCTATTCATTCATTCATTTCAAAATAAAATAAAAATAGATTAACTATTCTTGTGTGCTCAACTCAAATATATATATATATATTATATATATATATATATATATATATATATATATATATATTTGGAAAGATGAAATTTGGATATTTTCCTCGTTCGTTGGAGTTTTTCCCAATCGAGCAAGCACGAAGTGGACTGCCGACCAACAAGCACGAAGTGGAGTGCCGACCAATAAGCACGAAATGATACATTTGAGAAGGAAAAAGCATGATGCATTATTGTTTCAAAATCATTAGTAGGGGTGAGTATTCTCATCGTTTCGATGAAAAAAAAATATCATTTTGAATAATTACTCATTTTTCTTGTTTAATCATTTTTTTTCTTTTACTAGAATAGATACTTAAATAGAAAAAATTAAAAAAATCAATAACTTAAATAAATAAAATTAAAACTGTAGCATTCCAATAAAACAAATGTTGGATATCAAATATGCAATTTCTCTATTTTGACCGATTTTTTTGGTCCTATCAACACGTAACAGCAGAGACTCATGTAGATTAAAAAAATTCAAAAGTATTTGTTAAAAGAAATGATTTTTTATAAATTATTATTTTTGATATTTTTAGATTATTTAAATATATTAATATCAAAAATAAATATAAAAATATAAAAATATTATTTTAATATATTTCTAAATAAAATACATTTTTAAAAGCAATCCAGTATAATATTAAAAAGGCTATAAGAAGCTTAGGACCGATTATATCTTCTTTTGAAAGATTTTCTGGTGTCGAATGTATATATATTCCGGATTCCGCAAGCATCAGTAAGTGGTAGAAAATCCGAAAGGAAGACCTCTGGGATTTGGCACTTTGCACGATGCCATGTAATGAACAGAAGAAACTCTATCCAATCTATGTATCTGATTAGCAGGACCTGGAATTGTAGATCCTACAAGTAAGAGTACATTTCTTGTATTGCCGATTTGAGGGACAAACTTTGAGAAAACAAGGAAAGAAAGGATTTATGTTGGTGTTTCCATTACTGGGCATGCAGACTGAATTATTGTGCTTGCACCATCCCTTTCATAGACAAATAATTTGCACAGAAATCCCTTACCTAGAGTCATCCAGGCTGCTCCCTTATCTTTGAGAGTCAGATGTTCAGAGAACACAGAAAATGTCAGTTCAACAGAAACAGAAACCAGAAGGTCTGCCATTATGAACCAAATAGTGAAGAGAAAAATTGGATAAGACCTCGGCAAACAGGTGAATCATGCATTGGAGCTTCCATTCAGGACGCAAAGACTAGAAGCTGTATGGAGTATCGAATCATACAGTAACAAGGAAGATGCAAATCAAGTACTGCTAGAACTTGCTATACTGGACTCCAACATCGTTCAATCAGTCTACCAAAGAGATCTTCGCGAGACATCAAGGTCACTCCAAGACCAAAATTTCTTGTTCTTACCAAGGTCTAGGAAACAATAAATCAAGAGCAGTACACAGGTCAATTAGATTGCCATTCATGGAAATAATTTTTCTCGCCTGCTGTGCCACTCAGGTGGTGGAGACGTGTTGGTCTTGCAACAAAGTTGCATTTTGCTAGAGATAGGTTAATTGAAAGCTTTGACTGGGCTGTTGGTGTTGCGTTCGAACCTCAATGCAGTGATTGCCTTAAATCAGTAGCAAAAATGTTCTCCTTTGTAACCATCATCGATGATATCTATGATGTTTATGGTACTCTGGATATGAGCTGGAGCTATTTACCTGTTGAGAGGTTTGTACTGAGAAAAGAATTACCCTCTCACCAATTTGGTTTATTTTGTTGTCATGATGCCAATCGTTTCATTTTTCTCCTTATTTCTTGCTGTCTCAGAAGGGATGTTCATTCAATCAATGATCTTCCGGATTATATGAAGCTGTGCCTCCTAGCTCGATGTAACACTAACAATGAGATAGCTTATGAAAATCTCAAGGAAAAGGAGGAAAACATTCTGTCATACTTAACAAAAGCGGTATGGTATAAATATACAGAGTCTTAAATCTGATTACTGATTATAATTTGCAGAAAAAATTGCACACTTGCAATTTTCCTGTGCTAGCAGATTTCGGTTCTAATCTATTCTTTCTTAAAGGGGGATGATGCATTCCTTCAAGAAGCAAAATGGTTGTACGATAAGCCACACCAACATTCGATGACTACTTTGGAAATGCTTGGAAATCGTCTTCAGGGCCTCGTCAACTAGTTTTTGCCTCTTTTGCAGTAAGTAAGAACATAAAAAAAGAGGAGATTGAGAACTTACAAAAGTATCATGCTAATGATGTTGCGGTTGCTTTTCAAATAACTTTTCGTGCCAAAATACATGCTAATGATGTTTTTTTATTTTTTAAAAATTATTTTTGACATCAGCACATCAAAATTATTTGAAAACACTAAAAACATATTAATTTGAAGTTAATAAAAAAATAAAAAATTTTCAAATTTTGTCAAAAACGCTTTTGAAACGCAAAAACAAACAGGCCCGATCAGTTGGCCTTCCTACATCTTTCGTCTTTGCAGGGATTTGGCTTCAGCAAAAACTAGATTACTATGTGTCCATTCTCTAATTTTTATGACAATGGTCTCCCTACGCAGCCAAAAACTAGATTGATTAGGATTAAAGTAAGGGTGACCAGGCTATGATGTGAGAAAGAGCTCCATCAATTTCCATAAGCTATAGACACTACAGATTTGGTTTTGACTGTGGGATCCTAGAAGCTGTACTCAGGCTTTAAGTTCAACAAAACTGGGCTTAGTGTAGGCAACTGGTTCACTTACATTCGGATCTTCATTTTGAAAATCCTAACTGGTTAGATTGTTTCAAGACTGAGATTATCATAAAATCATCGCTGTTTAATTTTCAAGTCGAGATGGTTTTTCGACGGAAGAAAACCTGTTAGCATGTGCTTAAGAGCTTCTTGTTTTCTAAATATTGTGCTTGCCATGTTCATTCTCCTTGACGACTCAGAAATTTTACAGAAATCCTTTAACAAGAATCCTCCATGGCACCCCCCAACGACTCTGCAGGTCGAATGTGCGGCAATAGTAAGCACAGAAAGTGCTACCGCCGATCAGCTGGAATTATGATTACTTACCGTCAATAGAAAATGATCAAGCTGCATGCACATGCTCACTCCATCGAACAACTGGAATTAAGATACAGAGACACGATGGAGTAATACAGTTTCACAACACAGTAGAAGCCTAGTTGTTGGTGTTGGATTCTAATACTTTAATTTCTAATCTAATAAGATATAATCCATTACAACAACAAATTTACTAATTGAATTCTAAATATTAGTAATATAGTTGTTCATTTATATAACAATTATAATAAGTTTATAATACAGCCTTTTCAAAACATGAAAAATAATTATAATAAATATAATCCACTCCATTATATTTTGTTTTTTTCCTAATTAATGAGCATATATGGACGCTAAAATTTATTTTTTATTTTACTTCAAATATTTTTTATGCACAACTTTACTTTAAAATAGTTTAAATTATAATTTCAGTGGGCAGTAATTGATCAAAATTAAAAAATAAAATAAAAATTATGTCCCGTTAATAAAAAAATATTTTTAACTTTTTTATTATTTAAAAGACTGAATCAGTCAATTATAACTTTAAAGATTAAAATATAATTAACTTGGTATCTAAATGTATTAAAATAATATTTTTATTTTTTAAAATTTAATTTATTAATCAGTATATCAAAATAATATGAAAATATAAAAAAATTAATTTAAAATAAAAAATAAAAAAATTCAAAATTTTTTTTGAAATAAAAAAAAAAAACTAGCTCCTAATTATACTTCATATATTTGATGCCTAACAACGAGGTATGTTCTTGCAATATGGAATTTATATTGGATACTGATCATAATGCCTTTGAAAGTGCTGATGTGTCCAACAAATTCAAGGACCAAAACTGAAGTTTCATAGAATGCCTGAAAGAGGACATCAAGGACATTCTAAGTTTATATGAAGCTCCATTTCTTGCCTTGGAAGGAGAAAATCTTTTGGAGGAGGCCAAGGCATTAACAAGAGGGAATCTAGAGGACCTCAACAGCAGAAATCTGGTAAAACAAGCGAATCACGCATTGCAGCTTCCGTTGCATCGTAGCACAGACAGACTAACAGCTGAGTGGAGTATTGAGGCTATTATGTTTTTGCTCATAGACATCGTTGCATCGTAGCACAGCGAATCATAATGCAATCAATGCGTTTTGAATCATAGACTAACAGATGGGATGTCAATGCAATCAATTTATATTGGAGCAAAAACATTATGTTTGAACCTATCGTTAAGTTGTTGAATCATAGAGTTTTTGCTCTTGTTAATTGATTACTATCTCAGATGAGATGTCAATGCAATCAATGATCTTCCGGATTATATGGAGCTTTGATTCCTTACTGATCTCTATAACACTATCAATGAGATATATAGCTTATGAAAATCTCAAGGAAAAGGGGGGAAACATTCTTCCATACCTGACAAAAGCGGTGCAGTCTCGTACAGTTCCGTTTGATTATCTCTAACTTTCTGATAACTCAGCTGAAAAAATTATTACCAATGCCATTTTCTTTTGCTAACCAATCTGTTGTAATATCTATTCAGTTATCTTTCCTAAGAGAAGCAAAATGGTTTTACAATAAGTCCACACCGGCATTTGAGGACTATCTCGAAAATGCATGAAGATCATCCTCAGGGCCTCTTCTACTGGTTCATTATCATGTTTTACCGAGTAAAAACACCAAAAGATGAGCTTGAAAACTTAGAAATACATCAGGGTTTGGTTTCATTATCAGTATGTTTTTCACTTGCTTTAGTTCTCTCCTTTATATTCTCTGAGATGGGTGCATGATCACCTCTAGTGAGAGACATCAGGAAAAATTGATGCAGAACGCTTGGCAGGGGAATTTGAAGCACAAATTGATAGGTGCATTGGGAAGAAGAAAAGGTATTGTACGCTAAGATTTAAATACCATTCAATAGGTATAATTAATCATGCATGTTTCAAGTAGAATAAATAGTCAATGTAAGCGTTGCCTTACAGTCACTTTGTATTCCAAATATTCAATACAGTTTTGAGACTTTCTCTTATTTTCTGGTGGATTCCAGATAAACTTTTGAGGGTGAACGTGAGCATCCCTCTGTTAATTTTCTTGCTGCGTCAAAAATGCATAGAAATTATGGTTTCTCACATCAACATTCTTGTTTGTGTACACAGGCGGATATTCAGAGAGGAGAAACTGCAAATTCTGTATCATGCGCTACATGCACGGAACTGGTCTTTCGGAGGAACTTGCTCTTGAACATGTAAGGAATTTGATTGATGAAAACAGGAAGAAGCTGAACAAAGAAAGACTTGATGACTCTTTGTTAGCAAAACCATTTATTGAAACAGCTTTTAACTTTGCTCGGCAAGTCCATTGTGCTGATCAGAGTACTGGAGATGGGCATAGTAGTTAAGAGTATACTATCAGATTTAATAGTTTTACTTATGATAATTTCTGTCAATACACGTATTATCCACAGATGAAAATAATTTGGTGGAAAAACTCTCATTCGTAATTTATAAACTGCCAATAAGTCATTTGATATAATAAATATATAAATATACTGATGGATTTATAGAAATATAAAACATGCAAAAAAAATTTATCTATTTTATTTTGTCGGTATATCATCAATAAAAATAACATATCATTGATGGAATATCATTTATAATTTTATTGGTGTATTAACAATAATAGTGACATTTTCAGTAATTGTTTTTCAACTCTCTAAAATATATCGACGATGTAGTTTCATTGGTAACCTCATAAATAATAGTGACATTTGTAATACTTATTTTTCAATTCTCTAAAATATACTAAAGGTCTACTAGTTCTGTCGGTAACCCCGTCAGTATTATTTTAAAAATATTAAAAAAAATGTTGAACAAAACTAAAAAATAATAAAAATAAATTTATTTTATAATTTTAAAATAAATTAGTATAAAACTGAAAAAATTATTACAAATTTAAATGTTTGTATGTTTAAATACAATAAATTTAAAATAGAGACAGCGCTAAAGGAAAAAGCTGGTCGTCATCGAGATCATAAGGCCAATTAGAATATAAAGAAAATAATTATATATTAAACATAAAAAATCCTAGCATGCACACTATAACGTACAATATCAAAATTAAAATTAAAAATAAAACCAGTATAAATGTAAGATATATACTTGTTGAGGATTTAAGAACTAGAAATAGATATTTGTTTGTTGTTGTCAATAATTAATTCCATATCCTTAAAATTTTATTACTCTTTACTTGATAAAAACATGATACTTATACAGTTTAGGTGTATTACTAAACAAGATTTATAAATCAAAAGGAAAAAAACTCAAAATCTCTCTACAAGAACACAAGCCTAAACTCTAGGATTAAAAAAAAAGGAGCAAAAGAAGGTGGAAAATAGTGGAGAGAAGGCTAGAGATATTTTGCCAAAAAAAAAATACCAAACATCTTCCTTCCCACCCTTATTTATATTGATTTTTTAAATTAAAATTGATGAAGAATTAATTTTAATAATTACCATAATTAATTTATGTCATTTTACTTAATTATCTGCCATTAAAAAAAAACCTAATAGTGTTTAGTCTTAAAAACAAGATATTTTTCCATTAAAGAAAAAAAAATGTTAAGAAAGAATAAGACTATTTAGGTTTTTTATTCATGTGATGAATATATATAAACGGGTTGATAAAAAAAAATTTAATGGATCAAATAATTATTTTTTAAAAAATTTAAATACAAGTCCAAAATAAATTAGTAAAAGTCAAGCCCAAAATCTCATGGCCTATGGTCCATACTTGAGCTAGAGCCCAAGCCAAGCCGAACAAAGCCTGGGCAAGCTAGTTAAAGCAATAATACTTTGTGAGGGCTAATTTATTACCATCTAGCTTTTAACTAAATAAAATACAAGAGAATTTTGTATTTATTTTATATGGAATAAAGAATTATGAGTATCACGAAAAAAACATGCGACATAATTTTCTTTTAGATCAATTTAATATTTATTCATAATTTATTTTAATCGTGTTAATATTTCAGGTTAAAGAATTTATATAAAAAATAAATTTTAATAAATTTTTAATTCTAAAAATGAGTGAAATCTATTTTAATTTTGGTCTCAAATATTTTCATTAATCATATTTTATGAAAACAAATTCTAACAATAAGATCTCATGTGTTTTTCCCATTAATTAAAGGTACTATTGACATTTTAGAATTAATCAAATGTGTTTTTAATTAAATTGTAGTGATGGGCTAGTTTTTTTGAAGAAGTTTCTTGTGTATACAAGATTTTACCTGTCCGTGTTCTTTAGAGAGACAAGGGTGTGGCAAAATGATACAAAATGTTTTTATAAAAAAAGTTTTTAATTAAAATAATATTTTTAAATTTTTTAAATCAACACATGAAAACCATAAAAAATACACATAAAAAATATTAATCTAATAATTTTTTTGATAAAATAATTTGAAAAGAGGATTAAAGTATAAAAAAAACAGAGAATAACTGGTCAATACAAGTAAAATCCAGTAATATCATTGCTTGTTGTAATGATTTAATTACACTATAATTATTATACTGGTACGCGGCTCTATCCAAAATTTAGTTAGCATGCAAGCGTTTGTATTTCACTAATTTTTGCATTTGTGATGAAATAAATGCAGTAAGATGTTTGATAATAAATTAAATTACGTTTTTATATCACGGGGTTTATTAAACTGCATGCATGAATAGCTTACTAAAATCTCATGGAAAAAGGGCGCCAAATCATTGTTCCATCAAAAGAGGTCATGCAGTCTCAAGCACTTCCATTTGATTGTTCCAAATAACTTACTGATGAAATTATCGCCGAGCTAGGCAAATTTCATTTGCTAACCAATCCGTTGTGTTATCTGTTCAGTGGACTGATTTATGTAAATACTGCCGGCATTTGAGGACTACCTCGATCGGAAATGCATGGAGATCATCTCCAGGGCCTCTTCTACAAGTTC
This sequence comes from Populus deltoides, assembly GCA_015852605.2. Taxonomy (NCBI): domain Eukaryota; kingdom Viridiplantae; phylum Streptophyta; class Magnoliopsida; order Malpighiales; family Salicaceae; genus Populus; species Populus deltoides. The sequence continues at coordinate 2,186,955 of CM027576.2, read as the reverse complement.
ATTCTCTATTTTTACAGAGTAAAAACACAACAGATGATCATGAGTTTGAAAGCTTAGAAATACACCGGGTTCTGTATTTACCTTGATCGGCGCCAAGCTTTTAAGTTAATGTATTATTGAAACAGCTTTTTACCTTATCTTTTTTTTTGGATTCGAGGAAACCTCACTCTCCGGAAAGCGTACTTTGTGGGTCAGGTGAGCGAGTAAAACCCCGGCTGTCCCAGACTCTTACAAGAGATGCACGCTCTGACTCAAACTCGAGATCTACTATACAGATCTCAAACTCTTTACCATGACGCTACGTCCATTAGGGACTTTTTACCTTATCGCCAAGCCCATTAATTGAACCTATCAATAGACCACAGTGCTCCAGAAGAACTAGAAACGGAACGTATGTAAAATGCAAATCTATGGTCAAAAGAAAACTTAGCTATGGAAAAGGCTATGCCCCAAACAAGGACGTCCGCCGCGGCGAGAGAGAGAGAGAGGGACGGGGGTAGAAATGCGAGAGAAGGTGGGGGAGAAAAGGACAGAAATGAAGGGTCAAGATATTACCTAGGAACGGGAAAAACAGGTGGACGGTTGGATGACAAGAAAAGGTTACGTGAAGGACACTTGGATGGATCCAATCATGAAGCACACGATATTTTGGACACCGACAGTCCGAACAACGACATCAACAATTAAGGTAGAAAACGAAAAATCAAATGAGAAAAGCAATCAGAAGATTGAGAATCGGTAGCATTTCAATTAGGATGGATTCAAAGCCATATATAGCATAACAGTCCAGGAGGTTTCGAATTTCAATTTATTAAGTTTATGATTATAAATTTTAGAAGATTAGGGGAAGATGAGGAAGGAAATGTTTTAGAACAAATCCCGTGATTCAGGAGTTCCGAGCTTATTCGAATTTATTAATTTATTAATTTTGATCCAAAACAACATTGATTTAGACTTAAATATATATATTTTTTTTTACTAAGTCTCACATGAGTTTTAATTAGGTGAATTGAATTTTCAAATCACTTACCACAAGTGGTCACAAATTACTTGGTGGCTTGCAGCCATCTAAGTATTTGTTATTTTTTAATTTTTTTTATTTAGATTATATTTGGAAACACGGTTGTGATTATATTATTAAAAATTTAAAATTTTTTATTAAAATTTAATATAATTTTTACGAAGAAAATGAGAGATTGTGATTACAGGCAGTGGATTCGAGGAAAGGAGGGATTGAAGTACCTACAATTGTGATTTTGACGGTGATTTTGACGGAGAAAAGGAGAGATTGTGATTACAGGCAGTGGATTCAAGGAAAGGAGAGATTGAAGCACCTACAATTGTGATTTTGACGGAGAAAAGGAGAGATTGAAGCTAACCCACAAGAAGATAACAAAGAGCCACGTATTACCATAATGAATGTAACGTCCGCGGAAAAAGAAAGCTGGCCGTCCACTCTAATATTACTGGATCATTGCTGGGTCTTGTCTTGAAGAACAGGAGGATTCGGTAACGATGTGTTTTGAGAACCCGGTTGAATTCGTATATTTAAAATTTATTAATTATTTTTATTTAAAATTAATATTTTTAAATTGTTTTGATTTACTAATATAAAAAATAATTTTTAAAAAAAAAAAAATATTATTTTAATTCATTATTAAATAAAATCTTAAAAAAATTGATAAAATAATAGAAACAAGGAGAGAAAAGCCGCCTTTTCTTTCTTGCCATCATTATTGGATGCTTGATGGGATTGACTGATAGCTAGCCAATCCTTATTAAATGTCATCATGTTCACGCCTTCATATATGGGAAAAAAATTGACGTCAAATTCATTGAAAAAAAACATTTATTTTTTATAGGAATATNCATAATAAAAATAAAAAAGCTATATTTATACTATTTAAAATATTATTTTATTAATTTAGCTCTTCAAAATGGAAGAGATGCTTTTGCATTCTCAAAATTATTAAATTTTATTTTCTTTCAATAAAAATCTAAATTGATTTTAAAAATTAATTTTATTTTAAAAATTAACTTTATTTTAAAAATTAATTTTATTTTCTTGTCAGAAGGATGTGGTTTCAAGATACATAAAAATTCTCTCCATCTAACCTTCAGGCACCTCAGTTAAGCAAATCCAAAATAAATTTCTTAAGAACAATTAGTAAAACAAAACTTAAATAGACCTGATGGGATGTGTTTGATAACTACGGGCGGCGCAGGAAAAAAAGCATTTTTTACACCATATTCCAAATCGCATCATCGACGACACACAGATTAAAGAAACTTTAACACTGCAATATTATGTAATGCAACACACAATTTCTTATTCATTTGTTGTAACATTTATATAGCCTAGAAAACTTAATTACAGGAGTTCAAATATGTGTAACGGAAAAATAATTAGAATCAGAATTAATAGCAATATTTCAAACTAATCCTATGATTACGAATAGCATAAAATCTGGCACTTATTATGGTAACAGCTGCGGTTGAATTGGCAAAGAGTTAATCTCATCAGATTCCTTGATACCCCCCGCAAGAACGGGCTACCATCGGATAGGCCGATCTTGTCACGTAAGAATTCTGTTCGTTGCCGGGAGAGAGGCTTGGTAAGCAGATCCGCTAGCTGATCAGTCGTGTGAACATGTTGAACATAAAGAATTTTTTTCGCAACCAAATCTCTCACAAAGTGAATATCTATTTGCATATGTTTCATCCTGGAGTCCTGGACAGGATTGAAACTTAGGTGTGTTGCTCCCAAATTATCACATAGGAGCAGAGGTGGTTGTGATAGACAAAACTTAAGTTCTTGGAGTAGAGATAGCAACCACACACTCTCAGCAGTAGCAGTTGCCAAGGCCCTATATTTAGCTTCAGTTGACGATCGTGTGATAGCTCGTTGCTTCTTAGAACTCCAGGAAATTGGTGTGTTACCAAGAAATAGCAGATAAGCTGAAGTAGATTTCCGGTCATCTAGACTTCCAGCCCAATCAGCATCCGAGAAGCAAGTTAATGTGCTGCTTGATGTTTTGCTGATAGTAACTCCATGAAAGATTGTGTTCTTCAGATAACGCAATAGTCTTTTTGTAGTTGTCCAATGAGTCTGCTTGGGATGATGCATAAACTGAGATAGTTTATTGACAGCAAAACTGATATCAGGACGTGTGAGGGACAAGTATTGCAAAGCTCCAATAACTTGATAATATTCAGTGGAGTCAACAGATGAAGAACCATCATCCAATTGTAAAGGAACCGAAGGTGAGAGAGGTGTGGCAACATCGCGAGCACCATCCATACTGGTTTTTGCAAGTAAATCTCGGATATATTTGTGCTGAGATAGAAATAAGCCAGCTGCAGTGGGAATGACCTCAACACCAAGAAAGAAATGTAATGACCCCAAGTCTTTGATGGAAAATTTCCTGCCAAGATGATCAACAATACTTGCAACAAAAGCTGTGTTATTACCTGTGATAATTAGATCATCAACATATACTAGGCAATAGGCAAATGTAGAACCAATATCAAACACAAACAGAGATGAATCGGATTTAGAATTTAGAAAATCAAATTCTGTCAAGGCATGCTTAAGGGCAGAATACCAGGCACGGGGTGCCTGTTTTAGGCTATAGATAGCCTTGCTGAGGCAGCAAACATAATCAGGATGTTCAGAATTCCTAAAGCCAGGAGATTGTTTCATATAGACTGTTTCGGTGAGATGGCCATGAAGGAATGCATTATTAACATCCAACTGTCGCAAAGTCCAACCCTGCATCACAGCGATAGTCAAAACAGTGCGTATAGTGACCGACTTAACAACAGGATTAAATGTTTCTTTGTAATCCAGTCCGGGTTGCTGATTGAACCCTTTGGACACTAGTCTGGCTTTAAACCGATCAACAGACCCATTAGCATGTCGTTTCACCCGAAATACCCATTTACAACCAATAATATTACAATCAGTTGGAGGAGGCACCAATTGCCAGGTATTATGACGCATTAAAGCAGTTAATTCGGAAGACATGGCCTCACGCCATCTAGAATCAGTGAGTGCAGCTGTAACAGTCATGGGTTCTAAGGATGATGGAATGGGGTGTTTAGTAACAATGAAGGATTTTTTAGGTTTATAAATGTCATTCATGGACCTAGTGGTCATACGATGCATTCTCACAGTAGCATTTTCAGGGACAATGGAAGCAGATAATTCAAGGGAAGGACTGGGATTTAAAAGCAGAGGTGAAGTGGAATTACTTACCTGGAGAGGAGACGGTGCAGAGGACGACCCACGCTCAAACGATTGCAAGACTTTAGTACCCACATCCAGAGAAGTGCTGGGACTAGGTGAATCAAACGGTAGCTTGGATAATGAGATTGGCACAAAAGAGCACTGCTCAACTGATAGAGAAGAAGGATCACTGTTGTGATCGGGCTGTTGAAAAGGGAAAGTGCTCTCATGAAAAATAACGTGGCGGGATGTGAAGATTTTTTTGGTAGTTTGCTCAAAGCACAAATAAGCATTTTGGGATAAGCTGTAACCCATGAATATGCATGATTTTGATTTCGGCTCAAGTTTGTGTTTATTGTATGGTCGGGTTAATGGATAACAGAGACAACCAAATTGTTTGAGTTTGAGATAGTTGGGTCTTTAATTGAATAATTTTGCAAATGAAGACTGATTATTCAAGGTGGCAGTGGGCATGCGATTGATAAGATAGGCAGTAGTTTGAAATGCATAGGGCCAGTATTTTAGAGGCATGTGAGCATCGGTGAGCAAGGTAAGATCAGTTTCAACGAGATGGCAATGTCGCCTCTCAGACACACCATTTTGTTAAGGGGTGTGAGGGGTAGTAGTGTAGTGACTAATGCCATGAACTTAAAGATAATTTTTGAGACCAACATATTCCCTACCATTATCAGAATAGAGACTTTTTATTTTTGTGTTGAAACGATTTTCCACAAGATTGCGAAATTGGGGGAAATAGTTTGAACATTGGATTTATGAGTCATGGGATAAAGCCAAATATATTTGGTATAATGGTCAACAAAAATAACATAATATTTAAATCCATTAATTCCAAGATCATAAGATGGGCCCCAAACATCCGTGTAAATCAGTTCAAGTGGAGTGGTGCTGATAAAACCATGAGTACTAAATGATTGACGATGAGCTTTGTTTTGAGAGCATGAAGTACACAAAGAAGAACTGCCAGTTTTATTGATGGGTAAAGAAAAGGCATGAATGAGATGATTAACCAATTTGGATGATGGATGACCAAGACGTTTATGTCATCCATCAAATGTTGAACGTTCATGAATATAGGCAATAATATTTGTCTTAATGGATGGTAACTGCTCTGGAAATGGGTACACTCCATCTTCACATTCGCCCTTGAGTAGGAGCACCCCCGTGATCCGATCCTTCACCAAAAAATAAGTAGGATTAAATTCAATGTAAACATTGTTATGCTTGGTAAAATGATGAGCAGATATAAGATTTTTATGAATGGTTGGAACGCAAAGAGTGTCACGTAAATGAAAGACATGATTGGACGTTTTTAGAGATAACGACCCAATATGAGACCTAGGAAAACCCGATCCATCCCCAATTACCACTTCATCAGTACCATCATATTCAGAATTAATCGTCAAATTGGAGAGATCAGTGGTCATATTGTGAGATGCTGCTGAGTCAACTAGCTACTTGTGATTTTTAGGTTGGGAAGAAACTGCACAATTTGCAGAGAAATCAGAAGCAGACATTTTTGGGTATTGTTTTGCTGTATGACCCAGTTGATCACACCATTGACATTTTGGTTTAAACCTCCTGTGACCCGAATTGAAAGACCCATTTCGATGAGTCCCATTATGTCCACGTGGAGTAGAAGAAGAAACTGGGGGACGCCATTTGGACTGTCTAGAATTGGAAGACAACTGAGGGATCCAGCGATTAGAATAATTAGCAGTGGGAATAAATGAATTTGCAGATTGTTGCTCCAGCCGCCGAAGATAATTCTCATGACTAACAAGAAGGTCATAAATGTCTTCAAATTTCAGAGACGTTTCACGGGCACAAATGGGTGCCACAATTTCTCTGAATTCAATACCCAATCCATTGAGTATGTATAGAGTTAGATCATCGTCTGAAACGGGATGATCGATGACAGCTAGTTCATCAGCAATTACTTTAATTCCTTGAAGAAATTCAGTAACTGGACGAGACCTACGAGTGCTCAAGGTCAAGTCTTCCTTAAGCTGCATCACACGAGTTCTGGATTTGCCTGCATACAAACGGGTAAGTGTTGTCCAGGCCTCATTTGATGTTTTGTAGGCAGAGAGAAGAGGGGCAATAGTGGTGGAGGTGGAGGCAATAATAGCATGTAAAATAAGCTTATCTTGGCGAATCCAGTGGGAATTCGCAGCTTTGGATGCAGTGAAGTTTTGTGCATCAATAGCAGGACATTTGTGTGTACCTGTTACAAAATCAATAAGATCATAGCCAATGAGCAAGGCTTCAAATTGAGCACGTCACTGAGGAAAGGTAGAGAGAATGAGTTTTTCATTGATGGTTGTGGCATCATTGATTATGATAATGGGTGAGTGTGTTGAATCGGTGGAAGGTGCAGTCGTAGTTGCCATTTGCAAGAAGCTGTAGAAGGATAGTAGAAGGGATGAATACTCGTTAGAGATTTTTCAGCTCTGATACCATAAAGAGACTTTAAAACTACAATATTATGTAATTCAACACACAATTTCTTATTCATTTGTTGTAACATTTATACAGTCTAGGAACCTTAATTGCAGGAGTTCAAATATGTGTAACGGAAATATAATTACAATAAGAATTAATAGCAATATTTCAAACGAATCCTATGATTACGAAGAGCACAAAATCTGGCACTTATCATGGTAACAACTGCGGTTGAATTGGCAAAGAGTTAATCTCATCAGATTTCTTGATACAGATTACATGGGTTTGCATGTGTTTCTTTTAAAACAAAACTCTAACTACATTCAAACCACCAACATGCCATATAAAAATATTTTAAAAAAATTAAATTTTAAAATTTAATTAATTTTTATGTTTTTAGATTATTTAAACTTTTTGATATTAAAAATAAATTTTAAAAATAAAAAAATATTACTTTAATATATTTTCAAGAGAAAACACTTTAAAACTGCTATCACAATGTCAAACGAGTTTTAAGGGGTATTTGAGAATATAGTAACGGTTGCTTTTGAAGGTATTTTTCGTTTGAAAATACGTTAAAATAATATATTTTTTTTATTTTTTAAAATTATCTTTTAATATTAACACATCAAAATAATCTAAAAACATAAAAATATAATTTAAAATAAAAAAATTAAATTTTTAGTTGATCACCTTTTTTAATTTGGTCATTGATTTTAAATTTGTGCATTTTGACATTCAAGTAACACTCAAAATTTTATTATTTTTAATTTGACCTATGATTTGATTAATTTTAGCTACTACATTCACGTGTTTTTTTCGGTTTGATCATAGATTTTGAATTTTTTCAATCAAATACCTAATTGTTCACCAAACTTTAATATTTATGCAATTAAGATTTTGATTTGATCAAATTAACTCTTAAAAATTACAATTCGACTACCATACTATATTTTCTTCCAATGAAACGCATAAATCAATTTCTGAATTTTAATAAAATTAACAAGAAGAGATTTAATAAAGTTAGAGTAATGTCTCAACTTTATAAAGTTTTTTTTTTTAATTTAGTATATCTTGTGACAATACAACTCTCATGTCTCGCTATCAAGGCTGGGATTTGTTGTTTTATCAATTAATCACTAATATTTTGAATTATAAAACTTTTTTTAATTTTTTATCAGTCATATATCGGCCTATGTTTCAAGTTATCAAATAGCTTGTCCGTTTAATTTGATATATGAATTAGTAATCCTTTCTTTGTTAAATTTTTGAAAACATTTAATATTTTTTTAAAAAAAGTTATGAAGAATAATTTAAAATCAATTAAATATTAAATGATAAAATTAAAAAATAATAAATAAAAAGATTCAATAAAAATTTAATATTAAAAAATAAAATTAAACAAAAATAAATAATAAAAAGTACCAGGTAAACATGATGGTTTGGATGATACAATGTGCCTGACGTTTAAAAAAAATCCCAAGTGCATGGTCGGTTGAAGCTTAACCTCATGCCCGGTTTTTTTTTTAACCTTTGGAAAACATGATTTCATCCCCTTTTTTTTTTTTAAGTGTAGAACAAGTTTTTCATTCAATCCTGAGGATTTGGTTGGAATTATGGTTGCGGTTGTAATTTAAAGTATTTTTTATCTAGAAATATATTAAAATAATTTTTTTATATATTTTTAAAATCAACCCATCATGATTCGAAAATATAAAAAAATTAAAATTTTTAAAACACAAGGCAACACTATAAAAATCATCTAAAAACCTCAAAACACTTAAAAATTATTAAAAAAAATTAACCAAATTTCAAAAATAAAAATGAAACCTTATCTGCCTTGCTTGTCAGAGAAAAAAATCACCTGAAAACATAAATCTTAGATCTTGTGGTTCTCATGCATTCTATTATCAATGTCCTGCGTTCCTTCATGTCTAACTTTTTTGTTCTTCAGCTTTTTTCCCCATCTATTTTATTGAGGTGTACTCGGTTCAGTTAGTTAATTTAATAATATAATGATTAAATAAAAAATAAATGTTACACCCTCTATTCTTAAAAGTTATTAAAAATTTTATTTAATAACAAATAAAACAATTAATAAGAACAAGAAGACATCATAGAAAGGAAAAAAAATTCAAAGCTCACCAATTAGTAGATAAAACATTAAAGGAAAAATTGAAAACAAATCAATTTTAAAAAAAAGATAAAAATCACTCTAATCAACTTGTCATATTTGCAATCCATTTGTGAGATAAAAATAACTTTATATATATATATATATATATATATATATATATATATATATATATATATAGATAAAATAATGAAGGTTAACTCTCAAGATATATAACTCCCAATTTTTCTCTCAAAAAAAATGAAAACCACTTCTTTTTTAATAGTGTTAATGGTTAAAGCATCAATGTCATAAAAAAATGTTTTTTTGAAATTTTTTTAATATATAAAAATAATATTTTTAAAAAAATTTATTTATATATAAATACATGAAAATAATTCAAATATATATATATATATATAAAAATAATTTAAAACTAAAAAAAACTCAAAAAACCCGCAATGCTAAGAACAAGAGTAATTATTAGTAAACAATCCAAAGAAGTAAAGAAAAATAAAAAAATAATACTCCATAATGTAATCAAAATAATTTTAAAAAATAAATTTAATTTAAGTACAAAGATATTATATATAAACTAAAAACAACTAAAAATAATAAATAGACTAATTCTATTCTTAATAAATAACTATATATTTCTTATTATCTATAGCCATCAAAGAAAGAAAACAAATCACAAAGGTCCACAGGAACCTCGGAAGGACCCACGAGCCCAACCCATGTCAACAAATCTGAGATCTTTGCGGTTTTATGATTATGAAGCTGCTTTCTCCTTCATCTTTTTTTCCCCTCATATATATATGAATTGTTAAAATTTCTCATCTGTTCATTTCATCTATTAATCATGATAATATTAACAACTGAACACGTAACCTTCACTAGAATCTATGGTCGGAATAATACTTGCCATCATATTTTGATGTGACCAAATGAAAAGGAGATTTTTAATTTATATCAACTAAATTATTTATTAAATTCTATTTAAAGTAAACTAAATATATAATTAATCTTGAGAGTGTAGCTCTACTGATTAGGTTCTGGATTTATTCCTAAAAAGTCGCTAGTTCGTGTTCTAAAAACTTGGGACCACTAAACTGATCCGGACACTCACGTTAATTAAAAATAATTATTAATATAGTTAATAATTAGCGAGACAAAAGAGAGACAATATAGATTAAACTAAAAATAATAAAAACAATAATATTAAAATTGAGGTATTACTCTAACCTCCTGATCTCACAATAAACACCTTTTAAACTCAAAATCAAGATGAAATGCGAGGAACACACTATATAGAAAGTTGGCAGTATATATGTGTGTGGTTTACACACACACACATATTAATGAAATGAAATGGGCTCAATTATCAAGGACGAGATTCTATTCTTGGACCTGCTATCTGGTGCTCCATGACCATCTCCATGTTGGTATGTGCACTGGGCAATCCTAGCAAGATTAATTGCTGTTCCTACAAAGCTTCTAGCAAAAGGAGTTTCGTTATCAATTTGACATTTGTTCATGTTCCTCCATGCCTTTTGAATCAGTTTCTCTATCTGTTTTCGTGCCTCAACCTCAGAAGCACCGGTTTCGTACATGTAGCAAGAGATTGAATTAGCTGTTTCCCCTCTGGCTATCTCTGCCTGAAAAATTAAACACAGCAAGAATGTTAATTAGTACAATCTATAAATTTCTTGAGCAAATCTTGGCAGTAGAATCTAGTATTCATATATAGTACGTACTGATGAAGTGGCTAAATCATTAGAGAGTCGAAAAATAATGGATGGCCATCTGAGTAGTTCATCGTAGTTTACTAGGTAATCAAGAGCTTGCTTGGAGATGTTTTCTCCCATAAGAAAAAAGGCATGGATGAGGATGACAGTTCCTGATACCGATCGCCATGCATTTTCAAGATATTCCTCAAATGATGGTGTGATGTTGTTGTAGCTCCATTTTGCTTCTTGCAAGAATGCTTTGCATAAATCCGCCCACTGTAATAGAACTTGTATAATTGTAACTTCGGTGGATAAAGTATATATAGGTTATCACTGTCAGGACAGAAGCCATTAAATTAGATGAACATACTGCTTTGGTTAGACAAGGAATGGCATCTTCTCCCTGTTCTTTAAGGTGGTCATATGCCATTTCATTAACTGTGTTGAAAAGGGCTAAGAAGCATAACTTCATATAGTCTGGAAGATTTCTCACAGCACTGACATCCCACCTGACGAAAAACAATTGGGATTTCTCAACAATATCTTTAGGGATCAGGAAAAAATAAAAACAATTAATGATTGTTGATTTATTATACTGCCGATACAAACCTTTCAACAGCCTGTGTGAATAGTTCCAATTCATCCAAAGCACCATAAACATCATAGACATCATCTATGGTGGTTATGAATGACGTCACTTTTGTCAGTCCTTTGCGACATGAGTTAAATTCAGGTTCAAAGGCCATTCCAACAGTCCAAAAAAAGCACTCCATTAGTCTGTCTCTGCTAAACCTCAGCTTGTTCTTCAAGCCCAGGTCATGCCACCACCTTGATCATCGACACCAGGGAGGTCAATTATAAAAGCAACACTGAAGCCTAGCTCGATTTCCTTACTGTTAAGTTTGTTGAGTCATACGTACCTTGACATGTCTTGGAGATCTCTTTGCAAGACTGATTGCATCATGTTGAAATCCAACTTGGAAAGTTGGAGTAGTGTGGGATTCGCATCTTCCCTCTTACCGTATGATTCAATATGCCATCGAGCTTCTAACATGATCATCTTGTGATGCAATGGTACCTCCAGAGCATGACTGACTCTTTCAGCAGTTATAGAGTCTGAGTTTCCGAGATGGTTTCTTAAGTATATGCTTGTTTGTTTATTCGCCTTGTTTAAAATTTCTTCTCCTTCACAGGCAAGATGTGAAGCTTCATACAAACTAAGCATTCCTTCGATATCGTTGTGAAGGGAGGCCATGAAATTGCCTTGATCATCTATAAAGCCATAAAAAATATCTGTAGATCACATAAACAACATGGTTAATCAAATCACGGCGCACGGTCCTTGTGAACATGTGAAAAAAAACATATGGACCCTGTAAAAATTGGCTTCTAGACATGGTTTTCATAACGTGCCTTGAGAAATCTCATAACCATGTTGTCTCAGTAGCCTGAAGCAAAGAGCAGTCGCACGGAGAGATTTCTCTGCTTCAAAGTAACTTTGTTCTGAAGAAGAAATTCTATCAAGTTTTCTCTTTATGTCTTTTTCAAACCGATGCCCCAAGCCTAACCGTTGAATGTCATCAATCGTTTCAAGCATGGTTAACATCTCCATGTCTCCACTGTTAATCATGCACCTCACCTCCTCTTCTAGCTCCATCGCCTTGTCTTTGTATATTTTGTCCTGCAATATGGATTCACACCATGCTTCATATATATATGAGAAACAAAAATCTAAAAATAATATAGCATGTGCTTACTGCATTATCATTCTTTAAAGACTGCAAGAAATCGCAGCTCCAAGTTGTTGGTTGGTAATTGGCCAATCGTCTCTTACTTACTTCGTGGGATTCTTTCAAGCTTCCTGAACAAGTGAACTGCAAGTTAATGCAAGTTCTATGAGCTGCTCTTGGCAGAGGATGCCTCGGCATGTCTTTCCAATTCATGGAGTTCACGCTAGGTAAGTTGGTAAAGAGACAAAGTGCCATTGCAAAGAGGCTAGAAATCAGACTGTTGTGCTAACTTGGTCCCAAAGATGCCTCAGGCAACCTTGCTCCGATGAATACTTGTTCAAGTGAATTAAGGTCTATATATATGAAGAACTTCGGGTAATTATTATTGCTTGTGTGATTGTTCATGCGAAATAAACCAGGTATTCAAAAATTGATTTTTATTTTTTATTTTAAATTATTTTTTTTATGTTTTCAGATATTTTAATGCATTAACGTGAAAAATAATTTTTAAAAAATAAAAAAAATATTATTTTAATATATTATCTTAAAAAAATATTTTTAAAGAATAATTGATGCAACACAAACTATGAGTTGAAACTTCAGTTCAATTTACGCATGTTTTTTGTGTTCACTTCTTATTTTTAAAAAGTGAAAAACCCAATAATTAAATGTCTATTTTTATTCAAAGTCGAATAAGATGGTTTTTGAAAGTTAGGTTTTTTTTTTTTTTTTTGGTTTTCATGGAAATTAAGATTCCTTGCTTCTGAACTAGAGCTGCACAGAAAAGTAGTCTTCCTCCGAAAGTGATACTGCCACACAAATGTGGTCTCCTAGAAATTTCACAAGAAAGAAGAAGAGACACCCACATAATTAACCATCTTTTCAAACAAAAAATTGAATAACCTGCAGGGTCACTGCATCGGTAGGCCGCCGGCCACTCTCAAATTTATGGACAGCAAGCAAAGCCATGAATCCAGTTGCTTTTCACGTTTTTTTTTTTTTTAGTGTTTGTTGAGCACTTTGAACAAATTTAAGGATTTTTTAAATTTTTGTAAATTAATTTTTTTAGTGTGTTTATATCGTTTTAATTTATTAATGTTAAAAATAAATTTAAAAAATAAAAAAAATATTATTTTAATATATTTCTAAATAAAAAAACATTTTGAAAAATAATTATTGTGATAATACCAACTCTCACCAGGTCGACCTTCAACACTGTTTTTAATTTTTTTTTAAATAATAAAAAATCGATCAAGCTATGAAAGATTCGATGACATGGACATTGAAACAGCAAATTGTACCAAGAAATCCTTAGATTTGATCTCCATGAGCTAACGTAATGTTTCAAGGATCTCCATTGCAGTATGAACAGTGAAGTGAAGGAGGTGGGAAACCCACTGTTTTTCCTTTTCCTTTTCCTTTTCCTTTTTTTTTATTTTTAAATATTTTTTTCTTTTAACATCTAGTTAATTTTAAATTATTTTTTATATTTTATATTTTTATTTTTTATGATGTTATCATAATTTTAAATAAACATTACTACTGGTATCGAGTTTTTATTTTTATTATTAAAAATTTGTACGTAGAGTAATCAATTTTAAAGATTATGAAAATAACCTTAAGAGGCACTTGTAGGTCAATATGCTAGCTTATGGAATGGAATGCATATTTACTACTGGAAGGCTGGTTTGGTTGTCCATTTATATACATAAATCTTGCACGCACTTGTAGGTCAATATGCTAGCTTATGGTGACTTTTCATTACAAATCTCCTCTATAAAATGTAGTAGAAATATATTAAAATAATATTTTTAGTTCAAAATGGAATTTCAAAACAAGCATTATTCTCAGTAACTCTTGCTTACTATATATTTTCTAAATGCCCAACGTTAAAACCAATAATTAAGTTGGCAACTGAAAGATCTTCCAATTTTTTTCATAGTCTCAACTATTTTTTTTTTGTCCTAATAGAATTTTTGATACATTTGATTGCTCCTCACACGTCAATATAAAAAAACTTAAGTCTAAAATGAAAAATTTATTCACATATTTAATTAAATAAATTTAGAATTATTTATGTTAATAGATAAAAAAAAATAATATTAATGATAACTATAGACATAACTGGGAAAATTGAAATACAGAATGCAACAAAAATTAAATCTTTTTTTAAGAAAACAATTATAAAAAAAACTAAGTCAACCTAGACTAACTTGTCAAATATATGATCTAAGTGATGAGACAACTATAAATAATAAAAAGGACATTGAAAAAACTCATGAATCACAATATTGAAAAACTCTACTGAAAAAAACAATTCCCAACAAATCCAATATTGAATGATGAAATTAGAAAAAAAATCAATTTTTTAAAAACATATCAAAGTAAATTCAACATAGAACAACAAATAAAAAGAATCAAGAGATAACCGGAGTCATTTTCAAAATCAATGAAAAATTATATAAAATAAATAAATAAAAATAATAGAACTCAATCTCCAATTGAATAGATGTTGAAGTTTCAAGTTAAGAAAACATGAGCTTAACAAAAAGAAAAAAGAAATTAAGCAAACTCGAATGAACATCATAAACCTGGATCAATGTCTGAAAATGGCAACTCGTGAAATTCTAGATCCAATCTCCATTAAAAAGCTCGTTTTAACCAATTTAATGTTGAATGATGAGATGAAATAAAATAAATTTAAAAAAAATTCCAAAGTAAAGAAAAACAATCAAAAGAATGATGATCAAATTTGACAAGAAAAAAACTTAAGGAGGATGATATTGTAAAAAAAAAATCATTTTTAAAAATTATCCGAAATAAAACAAATAGCAATTAAAAGAATAAGAACCAAATTTTAAAGATGAAAAAATTAGAGGATAAAATTTAAAATGAATTTCAATTTTATAAATCATTCCAAATAAAACAAACAATAATTAAAAGAATAGGGACCAATTCCGAAGAAATAACAAATTGAATGGCTGATTTAAAATTTTAGATAGGCAAACATTATAATCAAGCAAGGGAAAAGAAAATAAAAGGAACAAAAAAAAATCATTTACGTCAAACTGGATAAATTTTACTCACGCATCACCTCATCACGGAAAATATATCAAGATAATTCAAACACCACCATGAAAGGTGGTGTTTGGTACCTTACATGTCCTGCTTGAAAGGCATGGGGCTGTCAATAACTAGCTATCTGATTTGAAAGTAAAAAATGTAAATTTATTGTAGATGTGCATTGTATCCCCACCCCACCCTTTTAGATTTTTTTTTATAATTAAATTTGTGCTGTAAGGTAAATTTTTGTAATTTTTAATTTCCCATAAGGATCCTTAATTTGATCCCAAGTGCGTGTATTGATTTTTCCAATTAAATGATTATTTTATTTAAATAAAAGATATTTTTAAATCAGTACATTAATCAAAAATAAGTTTTTTTTAATAATTTTAAAACGCATTTCTTACATTGATTTAGTACATTTAGAAAAAATAACGAAGGTGAAAATTGCAGCAAATGAATATTGTTTAAAATTAAGAAAACAACAGCAGCTAGCATAGTGAGATCATAATTTAGCTCACCAAGCATGCTGTGGAAAGTCATATCCTGCCAAATTGTCGAGAATGAGAAGAACCTCAGCTTAACTACTAGTAATGATCATAGGTTCTGACGAGATTGGACCACAGAAATAGCTGTACTTTTCCAAGTAAAACGATGGAGCTATGGACCTTCACAAATATCACCACCAGTTGATCAGAGATACATAACCCAGCCAGCCTGTAGAGTAGCCCTAATGCAACTAATGGAAACAACCTCTGGCACAATCAATGATATTGACACCAGCAATAATAAGATCAGTGCTTGACAAAACTTTGCTTTCATTTGGAAGCTTTTTAGGGTTTGAACCTCTTCACAGGTCCATCATTGTGCATCATATTCACTGGAGATATATTTTGCTGCATGAAGCAACTGTGCTTTATGGCCTTATACGATAAAGAAGATCATCAAAATTCTTACTAGTCATCATTTATTCACCTTCTATGAACAGAAAATATTTGTAGCTGGTGGGAATATATCTTTCACAGGCCCCCAGTTCTTATGCTGTTAATGTTTAGTGGCTTTCCTTGTGGTAGCATTTAGCATGTTTAGTTGAAGGGTTCTGCCAGAAGACAAAACAGTCGGTATCACCATTTGTTGCAAAAATCGGTGCTTTTTTAACTTGTAGGGAAAACATCTGTGCGTAGGAAATTTCTAAATAGAAAAAGATTCTCAGGGTTGGTTAATTAATGGCATTAATATACATTAAATCCTGTGGTGTCACAAAGTGGAGCCAGAGGTATAAATACTCTAGAGACGGTAGGGAAGGTCCTGTTTCTAACCCTTTGGCTTGCTTTTATTTTCTCAAGTTACAAAAGAGTGGCTGTAATTTATGAAACTCGGAGCTACCAGTAGGTCAATGAGTAACACGTTGGCTTAACATCGAACTTGGATAAAGTTTTATTTTAAATGGATGTTTTTTTTTATTAACATGATCTTGATTAATCACTCGAGTTCTAAAATTCTTCCATTTTTATATATATTTGCAGTTCTTCAAACCCCAAGTCATTCAATTTAATTGGGGAATTAATCTAGCTACATGTTCATTATAAAAATCCTGAAACCTAGCTAAAACAAGAAATCTAAATATAACTAGAAGAACAAAAATCTAAACAACAACTTTGAGTTCTAATTTGGACACAAAAACAACCTTAATTAATTATATAAAGTTGATCCATTATAGAACTGGGTTTATAAAACACAATGGTGGCTGGCTAATTAACTGATTGAATAATCAAATCAAGAGTATATCCATTTTCATTAAAATGTTGTTTTCATGTATAAACTTCTTCTTGGATTTAAACTCATCCATACATGTCTTGAGTAAAGAAATATTAAGTAAACTAAAAAAAACAAAAGATTGGGAATAACTTGATGGTTAATATATATAAGTTGATAACCAGAGTTGTTACGGCCCAGCATAAAAAAATTATTGTTCAGTAAATAATTAAAATCATTAAATATCATATCTCTTTTGTTTTAGTTTTTCCTTTTTCATTACAAATTAACATTTCTTGCTGTTTAATGATGGTAACTTCTTTTATTAACCATAATTAAAAGAAGAGATTATGGAAGAGCACAAACAATTGTGATTTTGACGGAGAAAAGGAGAGATTGAAGCTAACCCACAAGAAGATAACAAAGAGCCACGTATTACCATAATGAATGTAACGTCCGAGGAACAAGAAAGCTGGCCGTCCACTCTAATATTACTGGATCATTGCTGGGTCTTGTCTTGAAGAACAGGAGGATTCGGTAACGATGTGTTTGACAACGGGTTGAATTCGTGTTTTCAAAATTTTTGAATTTTTTTTATTTATAATTAATATTTTTTTAATGTTTTTGAATTGTTTTGCTTTAATAATACCAAAAATAATTTTTAAAAAATAAAAAAAAATACTATTTTAATTTATTTTTAAATGAAACACTTTTAAATAAAATCTTTAAAAAAAATTGATAAAAAAATAAATTTTATTTTCTTGTCAGAAGGATGTGGTTTCAAGATACATAAAAAGTCGCTCCATGCCACTGCTCTAACCTTCAGGCTCCTCAGGCAACATGGCTATGAAGTTTCTGAAGGCACTTTCTCATGTTCGTAGCATATTTTGTTCTAAACATTATCAATTATAATTGTTAACATTACCAAAGTCCTTGATTTTTTTTTTTTTAATTTGAACGCTTTACTTTTTAAGTTTGTTTGTTTCCATCCTCAAACTCCATTCTCAGCCACAATATTTTGGTCCCTTTTCTTTTATATTTGTTTGTTTTCGGTCCTCAACTTTTAGTAGGTAATTTTTTTTTCCCAACAGAATGTTAACTCATAAAATTAGTCCTTAATACTGGAGTTTCAAGTTCATATGGACCACCATGATTTGATTAACCATGGTGTTTATGTGATCTACAGATGTTTTTGATGGCTTTATATATAGATGATCATGGCAATTTCATGGCCTCCCTTCACAACGATATCGAAGGAATGCTCTTAGTTTCTATGAAGCTTCACATCTTGCCTGTGAAGGAGAAGAGATTTTAGACAAGGCGAATAAACAGACAAGCATATACTTAATTAAGAAACCATCTAGGAAGCTCCTTTTGCTAGAAGCTTTGTAGGAACAGCAATTAATCTTGCTAGGATTGCCCAGTAGTACTGCATCACGTACATACCAGCAAGGAGATGGTCATGGAGCACCAGATATATAGCAGATCCAAGAATATCTATCGTTGATCCAAGAATGGAATGTATCTTCTTGTGTCTAAGGAAATTCAGATTCCACAAGCATCAATAAGTGATAGAAAATCCGAAAGAAAGACCTCTGGGATTTTGCACTTTGCATGCCTCTAATGAAAAATACAGCATCTTGTTGATTTCCAACGATTCTGACAACATAATAAAACTTCACCACTTAGGCCAGTTGTCGTTGAAATCATGGGGCCAATTAGTATATAAAGAAAATGATTATATATTAAACATAAAAAATCATAGCATATAGACTACTATGTGCAATATCAAAATAAAAAATATAAATAAAACTAGTATAAACGTAAGATACATAATTGTTGAGGATTTAAGAACTAAAAATAAATATTTATTTATTGTTGTTAATTATCAATTGCTCCTCCTTGTTTAACTATATTACTAAACAAGATTTTCAAACTAAAGTAAAAAAAACTCAAAAACACTCTTAATAATATAAACCTAAGCTTTAAAATAAAAATAACAAAATGGAGCAAAAAAAAGTGGAAAATAGTGGAGAGAAGGCTAGAGATATTCTACCAAAAAAAATACACCGAACATCTTCCTTCTCACCCCTATTTATACTTATTCTTGAAACAAGAATTGATGAATAATCAATTTTGATAATTACCATAATTATCTATATTTTTTATTCATGTGATGAAAAAATATATATAAATGATAGGATAAAAAAAATTAATTTTTTATGAGTAAAATAATTATTTTATAAAAAATTTAAATACAAATCCAAAATAAATTACTTAAAAAAAAAAAAGCTCAAAACCCGATGAACTCAGTTAAGCTCTTGATAGGCAAGTCATCTAATAGTCCTGATGGGATGTGTTTGATAACTACAGGCGGCGCAGGAAAAAAAAAAACATTTTTAACGCCATGATCCAAATTGCATCTTCGACGACAAACGAAGTACGTGGGGTTACATGTGTTTCTTTTAAAATAAAACTCTAACAAGATACAAACCATCAACATTCCATATAAAAATATTTTAAAAAATTAATTTTTAATTTCAATTAATTTTTAAGTTTTTAGATTGGTTTAACTTATTGATATTAAAAATAAATTAAAAAAAAAAAAAATTATTACTTTAATATATTTCCAAAAAAAACTTTAAAACCACTATTAAAACGTCAAACGAGCTTTAAAAAGTATTTGAGAGTACAAACGGTTGCTTTTGAAAGTATTTTTTGCTTGGAAATACGTTAAAATATTTTTTATTTTTTAAAAAATATTTTTTAATATTAACACATCAAAATAATCTAAAAATATTAAATTTTTAGTTGATGCATTTTGACATTAAATTAACCATCAAACTTTTAATTTCTTCAATTTGACCTATGATCTTATCAATTTTAGCCATTATATACATTTTTTTTTTTGTTTCATCATAGATTTTAAATTTCTTTAATCAAATAACTAATTATCCACCAAACTTTAATATTTATATAATTAAAACTTTAATTTGATCAAATTAACTCTTAAAATTAGCAATTCAACTCCCATATTATATTTCCTTCCAATGCAACACGTAAATCAATTTCTGAAATTTAATAAAATTAACAAGAATAGATTTAATGAAGTTAGAGTAATGTCTCAACTTTATAAAGTTTTTTTTTTAAATTTAGTCTATGTTGTGACAATACAACTCTCTAATCATCCTTTAATTTAGTTTATGTTATGACAATACAAATCTATGATAAAATTAACCCGAAACCTTGATGGTTTTTATTTAGTCCATGTTGTGACAATACAACTCTCTAATAAAATTGTGATAATGCACCGAGGCTTGTAGTCCAGCGGTCTATGCATCCTGGGTTTAAGCTTTGACATGCACGCTTGTCACCCCCGCGGACCTTACCTGTCTACTGGGCTTGAAGGGTGTTCATTGGGTCTGAGAATTAGTCGTGGTGCGCGTAAGCTGGTCCGGACACCCCGGATTATCAAAAAAAATTGTGACAATACAACACTTTAATAAAATTAACACGTATTTAATTTTATATAAATATATAAAAATAATTCAAAAATATATATATATATATATAATTAAAAATTAAAACAAATATTCAAAAACCTGCAATGTTGAGAACAAGCCTAACCATTGATAAACAATGCAAAAAAATAAAGAAATAAAAAAAAGGTAGAAAGTAAAGGTTTCATTATACTGCATAATATAATTAAAATAATTTAAATTAATAAATTTAATTTAAATACAAAAAGAAAATAAATAGAATATTCTACTTTTAATAAATAATTATATATTTCTTAACAAGCATAGCTATATAAAAAAAAAAATCACAGAGGTACAATTCGTCGGTCAGGGAGTTTGGTCCACCATGGCTATTATGAACAAAGGAAGGACCCACAAGCCCAGCCAGTGCCGACACATCTTAGATCTCGTGGTTCTTGTGTATTCTATAATCATTGTTCTACGT
This sequence comes from Populus deltoides, assembly GCA_015852605.2. NCBI lineage: Eukaryota > Viridiplantae > Streptophyta > Magnoliopsida > Malpighiales > Salicaceae > Populus > Populus deltoides. The sequence continues at coordinate 2,165,910 of CM027576.2, read as the reverse complement.
ACGTGCTTGACTATCTGTTATATATATATATATTTTTATTATAACGTACGGTAATGATTATTTTTTAAAATATTTTTTAATTATATATATATATATATATATATATATATATATATATATATATAAAATATGATCAAATGAAAAGGCACTAAAGAGAATAAAATCCTATGTTTGTACGTATAGATACTACCAGGTATCTACGTGATTAATAAAAGTGTGTTTGGTATTGCGGTAATTGTTGTGGTTGTGGTTTGAAAAAAGTTGTTTTATAAAAAATATTTTTAGTTGAGATTAGTTTGAAAAAATAGGTGTTTGGTTAAAACTGTGGTTGAAATTGAGGTTAAGAAAAAGTAGTTTAATGTGTTTGGTTAATAATGCTTTTGAAATTAAAGTTATAAAATAATTTTAATATATATATATATATATATATATATATATATTGATTGTTTTAAATTTAAATAGAGTAGAATTAACTTCTCTTATTACATCATGAAATAAATAATACTTGATATAAAATATTTTTTATTATTCCATTAAACTATTTATAATTCCATTACATACAAAATTTAGCAGATAAAAACTACAGTTTTCATAATTTTATGAGCGTGTAATAAAATCAGATAAAATATTATCAGGTATAAAATTGATATTACAGTGCGAGTGAATTTAATTTACTATATACTAGTTTTTCATGAAAAAAATATTGTTCACATCACAATGCAAGTGAATTTAATTCACTCTAAACTAGTTTTTTTAAAAAAAAATTGTTAAAAAAATTAACAAACTGCAAAAAAAAAAACCGTGAACAGTGCAATTATGTGTTTCACATGTTAAAACTCGTAAAAAAGCAGTAAACTACTGCTTCTGAAAACTCGTGGTCCTGCTGCATATAAATGGCGGGACCCGTGTGTTTTTAAACATTCAGTGAAGTAACCAAACGGCCATTTTATGTGTTTTTTAAAAAAACATGAACGCTAATGTGTTGCCAAACGAGTTCTAAGTGTCTTATATTAAAGAGAATGAGAAAAGTCGGGTAGATACTTGCAGATAAAATGGATTTATAGCATGATATAGGCACCACATTCAAACAATTATGATATGAGATTTTCATTAAAGAAATAAAAATAAAAGGAAAAAAAACAAATATATGAGATTATTTTACACATTTAACGTCAACTAAATAATCAATGTTAACATAGTTAGTAATTAAAAAAACTTATTTAAATCTTAGGAAGTAAAATATTTATTAATTCTATTTAAAGTCAACTAAATATATAGTCAATGTTAATATAGTTAGTAATTAGTGAGGCAAAAGAGAGACAATATAGACTGAAATTAAAAATAATAATAAAAATGAGGCATTACTCTAACCTCCTGATCATACATTAATAAGCAACTTTTAAACTCAAAATCAAGATAAAAATGTGAGGAATACACAGTACACAAGGTAGGTAATATATATATATATATATATATATATATATGAAATGAAATGGGTTCAATTATCAAGGACGAGATTCTGTTCTTGGATCTGCTATCTGGTGCTCCATGATCATATATTGAGGTGACTCGGCTGAGTTAGTTAATAATATAATGATTAAAAAAAATAAATATTTGTAAATATTATAAAAAATACCCTCTATTCTAAAAGATATTAAAATTTTTATATAATAACAAATAAAAAAAATCAATAAGAACAAGAAGACAATGTCCCATGAAGCATCAATGTCCCTTGAAGAGGTTTAAGAGTCCATCTAACAATACGATAAAAAAAATGTATTTTAATTTTTTTAATATATAAAAGTAATATTTTTAAAAAACTTTATTTATATATAAATACATAAAAATAATTCAAAAATATATATAAAAAATAATTTAAAACTAAAAAATATTCAAAAACCCGGAATGCGGAGAACAAGAGTAATTATTGATAAATAATCCAAAAAAATAAAGAGAAATACAAAAATAAAAAAGAAAAAAATTAAAGCGCTATTCATACTCCATAATGTAATAAAAATAATCTAAAGAATTAAATTCAATCTAAATACAAAGATATTATATATAAACTAAAAAAAACTAAAAATAATAAATAAACTAATTCTATTCTTAATAAATAACTATATATTTCTTATTATCCATAGCCATCAAAGAAAGAAAACAAATCACAAAGGTACATAGGAACTTAGGAACCTCGGAAGGACCCACAAGCCCAGCTCATGTCAACAAATCTAAGATCTTTGTGGTTCTTGTACATCTATATGTCATGATTATGGTTCTATGACTATGAAGCTGCTTTCTTTTTCATCTTTTTTTCCCCTCATATATATATGAATTGTTAAAATTTCTCATCTGTTCATTTCATCTATTAATCATGATAATATTAACAACTGAACACGTAACCTTCACTAGAATCTTTGGTCGGAATAATACCACTTGCCACCATATTTTGATGTGATCAAATGAAAAGGAGATTTTTAATTTATAGACTAAATTATTTATTAAATTCTATTTAAAGTCAACTAAATGTATAGTTAATCTTGAGAATATAACTTAACTTGTTAGGTTTTGGATTTGTTTCTAAAAAGTCACTAGTTCGAGTCCTAAAAACCTCAGGACCACTAAAAGCTTACATGGTCGTTAATTTCAGAATCCGTGAGATTAGTCAAGACACACACAAACTGGTCCAGACACTCACATTAATTAAAAATAATTATTAAAAATAATTATTAGTAATTAGCGAGACAAAAGAGAGACAATATAGATTAAACTAAAAATAATAACAACAATAATATTAAAATTGAGGCATTACTGTAACCTCCTGATCTCACAATAAACACCTTTTAAACTCAAAATCAAGATGAAATGCGAGGAACACACTATATAGAAAGTTGGCAGTATATATGTGTGTGGTTTACACACACACACATATTAATGAAATGAAATGGGCTCAATTATCAAGGACGAGATTCTATTCTTGGACCTGCTATCTGGTGCTCCATGACCATCTCCATGTTGGTATGTGCACTGGGCAATCCTAGCAAGATTAATTGCTGTTCCTACAAAGCTTCTAGCAAAAGGAGTTTCGTTATCAATTTGACATTTGTTCATGTTCCTCCATGCCTTTTGAATCAGTTTCTCTGTGTGTTTTCGCGCCTCAGCCTCAGAAGCACCGGTTTCGTACATGTAGCAAGAGATTGAATTAGCTGTTTCCCCTCTGGCTATCTCTGCCTGAAAAATTAAACACAGCAAGAATGTTAATTAGTACAATCTTTAATAAATTTCTTGAGCAAATCTTGGCAGTAGAATCTAGTATTCATATATAGTACGTACTGATGAAGTGGCTAAACGGGAGAGATGCAAATAGAGAGTCAAATGCAAAAACATGTAATTTTACTTTTAGTTTTTTTATTAAGTCATTCTGAAGGAGTAGGCAACAAAAAAGCTAAAATGATTTTTTAATTTAAAAAGAGATATTTCTACAGGTTCATGTAGAATAGGCAAAATTAAATTAACATTGTCGACGATTATTTTTATAGCCGTTGATCAACAGTGTTTATTTTTTCTTTAAAAGCAAGGAAAGAAACTTATTTTTTTTTTAAATCTTGTATTGTGCCTCACTCTTCTCTTAAATTTAGAAAAAATCACTCTTCTTTTAAATTTAGACAAACAAGAATTAATTGTTCTCTAGTTAATTAATAACATCAGTTGTGTTAATTAGCTGAAATTAAAAGGTATGTTTATTTAAAATCTTTTTATATTTACTCTTTAATATCTCTTGATTTTGTAGATTTTTTGTTGTTAATTTGATATTTGTGATGATTTTTATTTTTTTGTTATTTTATGTTTTTGATATGGATTAAGGAAAACAATTTTTTATTTATGTTGCTATCTTTAACAAAATTAAAAGGAAGTAACAATGGTAGCTGATATTGATAAAATATAGAGTGACATATTTAAAATTTATTTTTGGTTGTTTGTTTTAATTTGAGGTTAATTATATTTTGTCTTGTTGAAAATGCAATTAAACCGGTATATTAATCCTCTCTTAGTTCCAAAAAATAGTCAAATTGTAATATTAAAACAAGTAGGATGCAAGTAAACTATAAAATTGCTAGACATTAAATGTGCGCTTCTTTTACACTCTCTTATAAGGTTTTAACTTGAGGTTTTTTTTAATATAGATAGATTCAAATTTTCCAAGCTCTTTCACCGACTTTCTTATAAGTGAGTTAGAAGATATTTTCTCTCAACCAAGTGATTCTAATCAATTAATTGATGACTTAACATACTCGAATTTGAATGTCCATAAAAAAAAAATCACAAAGAAGTAAAAACTTCTCACCAGAGGAAGATTGTTTACTTGAAATTTTAAAAATTTAAAATGATGGCGGTTATTTTTTCAAACCATGATTTTTTTTTTAAATTAAAAATCAAAATTTAAAATATTGACGGTTTTTTTCAAAGTTTGAATTTGAATTTACTTTTAAAAAATTAAATTTTTAACAGTAACATATAAAACTAAAATTAAAAATATTCATATAAATAAATTTTAAGTTTAATTTTAAATTATATCTTTTAACTTTCATATTATTTCATCAAATTTTATATTATTTTTATAAATTACTCATATTAATTATATAATTAATAACATCATAATTATATTATATATAAAATATCTAAATTAGTTATATAATTATATAAAAATAAATTTAATAAGAAATATATTAAAATATAAATTGCTTTTCTAAATAGCTTTTTACCATTAGAATGCACATAATAAAAAAAAACTATATTTATAATATTCAAAAAAACCATTTTATCAATTTAGCTTTTTATATTGGAGATGCTTTTAGATGGTCAAAACAAGAATTGATGAATAATCAATTTTGATGATTACCATAATTATTTATATTTTTTATTCATGTGATGAAAAAATATATATAAATGATAGGACAAAAAAATAATTTTTTATAAGTCACACAATTATTTTATAAAAAATTTAAATACAAATCCAAAATAAATTACTAAAAAACAAGCTCAAAACCCCATGAACTCAGTTAAGCTCTGGATAGGCAAGGCATCCAATAGACCTGATGGGATGTGTTTGATAACTACAGGCGGCGCAGGGAAAAAAAAACATTTTTAACAAAGCACGTGGGGTTGCATGTGTTTCTTTTAAAATAAAACTCTAACAAGATACAAACCATCAACATTCCATATAAAAATATTTTAAAAAATTAATTTTTAATTTCAATTAATTTTTAAGTTTTTAGATTAATTTAACATATTGATATTAAAAATAAATTTTAAAAATAAAAAAATTACTTTAAAGTATTTTCAAAAGAAAAATAAGATCATACTACTATCACAACGTCAAATGAGCTTTAAAAAATATTTGACAGTGTATTAACGGTTGCTTTTGAAAATATTTTTTGTTTGGAAGTTTGTTAAAATAATTTTTTTATTTTTTAAAAAATATTTTTAATATTAACACATCAAAATAATCTAAAAATATAATTTAAAATAAAAAAATTAAATTTTTATGAAACATTTCGGGTCCACGCTACATAAAAATATAATTTAAAATAAAAAATTTAAAATTTTAGTTGATCACCTTTTTATTTAGATCATTGATTTTAAATTTATATATTTCAATATTTAATTAACCATCAAAATTCTAATTTTTTTAATTTAACCTTTTATTTGATCAATTTTAGCCATTAGATTCACATGTTTTTTCGGTTTGATCATAGATTTTAAATTTCTTCAATCAAATACCTAATTGTCTATCAAATTTTAATATTTATATAATTAAGATTTTAATTTGATCAAATTAACTTTTAAAAATTATAATTTAACTCCCATATAATGTTTCCCTTCCAATGAAACGCATAAATCAATTTCTGAAATTTAATAAAATTAACAAGAATAAATTTAATAAAGTTAGAGTAATGTCTCAATTTTATAAGGTTTTTTTGTTTTCTAATTTAGTCTATGTTGTGACAATACAACTCTCTTGTCTCGCTATCAAGGCTAGGATTTGTTGTTTTATCAATTAATCACTAATATTTTGAATTATAAAACTTTTTTTTTTATTTTTTATCAATCATATATCCGCTTATGATCCAAGTTATTGAAATAGCTTGTCCTTTTAATTTTGATATATGAATTAATAATCCCTTCTTTGTTAACTTTTTGAAAACATTTAATATTTTTTTGCTTTAAAAAAGTTACTAAGAATAATTTAAAACAATTAAATAATAAATAATAAAATTAATAAAATAATTAATAAAAAGATTTAATAAAAATTTAATATTAAAAGATAAAATAAAAAAAATAAAAAAAATAATTTCATCCCTTTTTTTTTAAGTGGAGAATAGGTTTTTCATTTAATCTTCAACTAGAAACACTATAAAAATCATCTAAAGAACCCCAAAACATTTAAAAATTACAAAAATGTCAACCGAATTTCCCCAAAACATTTAAAAATTACAAAAATGTCAACCGAATTTTAAAAATCAAAATGAAACCTGATCTGCCTTTCTTGCTAGAGAAAAAAATCACCTCAAAACATATATCTTAGATCTCGTGCATTCTATTATCAATGTCCTACGTTCCTTCATGTCTAACTTTTTTGTTCTTCAGCTTTTTTCCTCATCTATTTTATTGAGGTGACTCGGCTGAGTTAGTTAATTTAATAATATAATGATTAAAAAAAATAAATATTTGTAAATATTATAAAAAATACCCTCTATTCTAAAAGATATTAAAATTTTTATATAATAACAAATAAAAAAAATCGATAAGAACAAGAAGACAATGTCCCTTGAAGCATCAATGTCCCTTGAAGAGGTTTAAGAGTCCGTCTAACAATACGATAAAAAAAATGTATTTTAATTTTTTTAATATATAAAAGTAATATTTTTAAAAAACTTTATTTATCTATAAATACATCAAAATAATTCAAAAATATATATAAAAAATAATTTAAAACTAAAAAATATCCAAAAACCCGGAATGCGGAGAACAAGAGTAATTATTGATAAATAATCCAAAAAAATAAAGAGAAATACAAAAATAAAAAAGAAAAAAATTAAAGTTCTATTCATACTCCATAATGTAATAAAAATAATCTAAAGAATTAAATTCAATCTAAATACAAAGATATTATATATAAACTAAAAAAAACTAAAAATAATAAATAGACTAATTCTATTCTTAATAAATAACTATATATTTCTTATTATCCATAGCCATCAAAGAAAGAAAACAAATCACAAAGGTACATAAGAACTTAGGAACCTCAGAAGGACCCACAAGCCCAGCCCATGTCAACAAATCTAAGATCTTTGTGGTTCTTGTACATCTATATGTCATGATCATGGTTCTATGACTATGAAGCTGCTTTCTTTTTCATCTTTTTTTCCCCCTCATATATATATGAATTGTTAAAATTTCTCATCTGTTCATTTCATCTATTAATCATGATAATATTAACAACTGAACACGTAACCTTCACTAGAATCTTTGGTCGGAATAATACCACTTGCCACCATATTTTGATGTGATCAAATGAAAAGGAGATTTTTAATTTATAGACTAAATTATTTATTAAATTCTATTTAAAGTCAACTAAATGTATAGTTAATCTTGAGAATATAACTTAACTGGTTAGGTTTTGGATTTGTTTCTAAAAAGTTACTAGTTCGAGTCCTAAAAACCTCAGAACCACTAAAAGCTTACATGGTCGTTAATTTCAGGATCCGTGAGATTAGTCAAGACACACAAAAACTGGTCCAGACACTCACATTAATTAAAAATAATTATTAAAAATAATTATTAGTAATTAGCCAAACAAAAGAGAGACAATATAGATTAAACTAAAAATAATAACAACAATAATATTAAAATTGAGGCATTACTGTAACCTCCTGATCTCACAATAAACACCTTTTAAACTCAAAATCAAGATGAAATGCGAGGAACACACTATATAGAAAGTTGGCAGTATATATGTGTGTGGTTTACACACACACACATATTAATGAAATGAAATGGGCTCAATTATCAAGGACGAGATTCTATTCTTGGACCTGCTATCTGGTGCTCCATGACCATCTCCATGTTGGTATGTGCACTGGGCAATCCTAGCAAGATTAATTGCTGTTCCTACAAAGCTTCTAGCAAAAGGAGTTTCCTTATCAATTTGACATTTGTTCATGTTCCTCCATGCCTTTTGAATCAGTTTCTCTATCTGTTTTCGTGCCTCAACCTCAGAAGCACCGGTTTCGTACATGTAGCAAGAGATTGAATTAGCTGTTTCCCCTCTGGCTATCTCTGCCTGAAAAATTAAACACAGCAAGAATGTTAATTAGTACAATCTATAAATTTCTTGAGCAAATCTTGGCAGTAGAATCTAGTATTCATATATAGTACGTACTGATGAAGTGGCTAAATCATTAGAGAGTCGAAAAATAATGGATGGCCATCTGAGTAATTCATCGTAGTTTACTAGGTAATCAAGAGCTTGCTTGGAGATGTTTTCTCCCATAAGAAAAAAGGCATGGATGAGGATGACAGTTCCTGATACCGATCGCCATGCATTTTCAAGATATTCCTCAAATGATGGTGTGATGTTGTTGTAGCTCCATTTTGCTTCTTGCAAGAATGCTTTGCATAAATCCGCCCACTGTAATAGAACTTGTATAATTGTAACTTCGGTGGATAAAGTATATATAGGTTATCACTGTCAGGACAGAAGCCATTAAATTAGATGAACATACTGCTTTGGTTAGACAAGGAATGGCATCTTCTCCCTGTTCTTTAAGGTGGTCATATGCCATTTCATTAACTGTGTTGAAAAGGGCTAAGAAGCATAACTTCATATAGTCTGGAAGATTTCTCACAGCACTGACATCCCACCTGACGAAAAACAATTGGGATTTCTCAACAATATATCTTTAGGGATCAGGAAAAAATAAAAACAATTAATGATTGTTGATTTATTATACTGCCGATACAAACCTTTCAACAGCCTGTGTGAATAGTTCCAATTCATCCAAAGCACCATAAACATCATAGACATCATCTATGGTGGTTATGAATGACGTCACTTTTGTCAGTCCTTTGCGACATGAGTTAAATTCAGGTTCAAAGGCCATTCCAACAGTCCAAAAAAAGCACTCCATTAGTCTGTCTCTGCTAAATCTCAGCTTGTTCTTCAAGCCCAGGTCATGCCACCACCTTGATCATCGACACCAGGGAGGTCAATTATAAAAGCAACACTGAAGCCTAGCTCGATTTCCTTATTGTTAAGTTTGTTGAGTCATACGTACCTTGACATGTCTTGGAGATCTCTTTGCAAGACTGATTGCATCATGTTGAAATCCAACTTGGAAAGTTGGAGTAGTGTGGGATTCGCATCTTCCCTCTTACCGTATGATTCAATATGCCATCGAGCTTCTAACATGATCATCTTGTGATGCAATGGTACCTCCAGAGCATGACTGACTCTTTCAGCAGTTATAGAGTCTGAGTTTCCTAGATGGTTTCTTAAGTACATGCTTGTTTGTTTATTCGCCTTGTTTAAAATTTCTTCTCCTTCACAGGCAAGATGTGAAGCTTCATACAAACTAAGCATTCCTTCGATATCGTTGTGAAGGGAGGCCATGAAATTGCCTTGATCATCTATAAAGCCATAAAAAATATCTGTAGATCACATAAACAACATGGTTAATCAAATCACGGCGCACGGTCCTTGTGAACATGTGAAAAAAACATATGGACCCTGTAAAAATTGGCTTCTAGACATGGTTTTCATAACGTGCCTTGAGAAATCTCATAACCATGTTGTCTCAGTAGCCTGAAGCAAAGAGCAGTCGCACGGAGAGATTTCTCTGCTTCAAAGTAACTTTGTTCTGAAGAAGAAATTCTATCAAGTTTTCTCTTTATGTCTTTTTCAAACCGATGCCCCAAGCCTAACCGTTGAATGTCATCAATCGTTTCCAAGCATGGTTAACATCTCCATGTCTCCACTGTTAATCATGCACCTCACCTCCTCTTCTAGCTCCATCGCCTTGTCTTTGTATATTTTGTCCTGCAATATGGATTCACACCATGCTTCATATATATATGAGAAACAAAAATCTAAAAATAATTAATATAGCATGTGCTTACTGCATTATCATTCTTTAAAGACTGCAAGAAATCGCAGCTCCAAGTTGTTGGTTGGTAATTGGCCAATCGTCTCTTACTTACTTCGTGGGATTCTTTCAAGCTTCCTGAACAAGTGAACTGCAAGTTAATGCAAGTTCTATGAGCTGCTCTTGGCAGAGGATGCCTCGGCATATCTTTCCAATTCATGGAGTTCACGCTAGGTAAGTTGGTAAAGAGACAAAGTGCCATTGCAAAGAGGCTAGAAATCAGACTGTTGTGCTAACTTGGTCCCAAAGATGCCTCAGGCAACCTTGCTCCGATGAATACTTGTTCAAGTGAATTAAGGTCTATATATATGAAGAACTTCGGGTAATTATTATTGCTTGTGTGATTGTTCATGCGAAATAAACCAGGTATTCAAAAATTGAATTTTATTTTTTATTTTAAATTATTTTTTTTATGTTTTCAGATATTTTAACGCATTAACGTGAAAAATAATTTTTAAAAAATAAAAAAATATTATTTTAATATATTATCTTAAAAAAATATTTTTAAAGAATAATCGATGCAACACAAACTATGAGTTGAAACTTCAGTTCAATTTACGCATGTTTTTTGTGTTCACTTTTTATTTTTAAAAAGTGAAAAACCCAATAATTAAATGTCTATTTTTATTCAAAGTCGAATGAGATGGTTTTTGAAAGTTAGGTTTTTTTTTTTGGTTTTCATGGAAAGATTCCTTGCTTCTGAACTAGAGCTACACAGAAAAGTAGTCTTCCTCCGAAAGTGATACTGCTACACAAATGTGGTACCTAGAAATTTCACAAGAAAGAAGAAGAGACATGAATAACCTGCAGGGGCACTGTATCGGTAGCCCGCCACTCTCAAATTTATGGACAGCAAGCAAAGCCATGAATCCAGTTGCTTTTCACGTTTTTTTTTTTTTTAGTGTTTGTTGAGCACTTTGAACAAATTTAAGAATTTTTTAAATTTTTGTAAATTAATTTTTTTAATGTGTTTATATCGTTTTCATTTTTAATGTTAAAAATAAATTTAAAAAATAAAAAATATATTATTTTAATATATTTCTAAATAAAAAAATATTTTAAAAAATAATTATTGTCACGACACGAATTCTCACCAGGTTGGCCTTAACACTGCCTTTTAATTTCCTTTTTTTTAAAAAAAATCAATTAAGTTATAAAAGATTCAATAACATAGATAATGAAACAGCAAATTGGACCAAGAAATCCTTAAATTTGATCTCCATGAGCTAACGTAATGTTTTAAGGATATACTTTTTTCAGGCCGAGGTAAATCGAATTCAAACGACAAATTGAAATCTGGTGCACCAGCAAGGAGATATATATATATATAGCCATGAAGCTCCAGGCGCTAGATCAAATAACAGAATTATGTCAATTATAACTGACCCCATTGCAATATGAACAGTGAAGTGAAGGAGGTGGGAAACCCACTGTTTTTCTTTTTCTTTTTCCTTTTCTTTCAATATTTAGTTAATTTTAAATTATTTTTTATTCTTTTTATTTTATTTTTTATGATGTTATCATAATTTTAAACAAATATTACAATACCTGACTGGTGTTCAATTTGACGAGTTTTTTTTTAATTATTATCAAAGATTTGTACGGAGAGTATTCAATTTTAAAGGTTATGAAAATAAACTTAAGAGGTTGGTTTGATTGTTAAAATGGAATNCATATTTTCNTAATTTTTGAGTAGTATTTGCCCTTATTGATAACAAAAAAGTGAGTGATTTATAATATAATACTTTAGATTTTTTAATAGAAGACAATGTCCATTTATATACATAAATCTTGCACTTGTGGGTCGATATGCTAGTTTATGTTCATTTTTTATTAAAAATATATATTTTTTTGTGTATAAAGTGTACCAGAAATATATTAAAATAATATTTTTTATTTTTTATAAATTATTTTTTAGTATTAAAATTATTTAAAAATATTAAAAAGATATTAATTTAAAATAAAAAAATAAGTTTTTTTTAAAATATAAAAATAAAATAGGGTAGAAAAAAAATCTGCATAGTTGACTTGATGGCTGCTATTATATATGAAGGAGCACGTGTTCAGACTGCCTGCCTACCCAATTCCCATTAGACCACAGCATACAACTAGGAACCATTATCAGTGTCACCATGCACAAGTCATCGTCTTACACATTGACTTGGGCCACTGCACGCATTACAGTCGGATTTTTCTGAAAAACTACACCTCGGTAACTGAAAGTATTATTCTCAGTAACTCTTACTTACTATTTTCTAAATGCCCAACGTTAAAACCAATAAGTAAGTTGGCAACTGAAAGATCAACTATATATGTAATAGAAGTTTCGTTACATTTGATTGCTCCTCATGTCGTCAATATACACAATTCCATTCGAAATTTTCTTCTCCAGAAAGTGTCACACAGACAGACAGACACACCCCAGGTATATATGACCACTCGAAAACATGAGCAGCCCGGTAGCTTCTTCCGATTAAGATGTGTTTGGAAACATGTTATTTTTTTAAAAAAATATTTTTTATTCTAAAACACACCATAATTAAAAATACCTTTACCGGGTTCGTCGTGGTGTGTCTGTACGTGCATGTAAGCATGCATGCACCGATCCTTATCAAACGATTGTTCCCACGCTGTCTGTTCCTTGGAAGAACGAGAAAAAAGAGTGCTTGTTCCTGTTTCTAACTTGAAATGTAGTTTGCTATTTCGGATGCGATTGATTGACAGTGCAGTTAAACAGTTCTTTTAAAAAAATTAAAATTTTATTTTGATTTAATTTAATAACTTTTTATCATTTTATTGATATGATAATATTAAAAATAAATTTAAAAAATATAATTTTAACATATTTCTAACAAAAATAAATAAATAAATAAAACATAATATATATCTATCATATATACCAGTTTGGATTGTGTTTAGCTTGGATAATAAACATGTAGCCTGATTAGTGCTATCTTAATATCATCTCTATTTTTTTTCAAAATAAAATAAAATCCTAACATTTCATGAAAATTGTTTTTTGTTATTGCACATTTTAATTTATTTTTGTGTTTTCCCTCTTAAATAAATAACATTTTTGGGCCAACTGCCAAAGCAGGCAGTTGGTCAGACATGGGACTTTGTTACAAAGCTCTCCTACTCGTGAGCCCATTACAAAAGTGGACCTTATTACATACTGACAACGGCCCTTTTTTTAAGCAGTCTTCGTGTTATCATAGTTGATAAACCGGCTAGATAAATAAGTCAAACTCATGGTTGACTCACAATTATAATTATTAAAGTTCATTTAACTAAATAAATTAAATTGACTCCACTAAATAGATTAATCAAGTCAAATACAATTCAAACCTTATTAGGTCTAAATTTAAAAAATAAAAAATTATCAATTTAGTAAAAAGAAATTGAATAACCTAAATTAACTCTAAATTAACCCCAAACAAAATTTCTAACCAATTACATACTTATTTAGTAGTTTTTTAATATATGATTACAATTATCTCGGTTAAAATTTTTCTAACGATATCGAGTGTGTTAAAAATAAAGCTCCGGTATGAATTGATATTCCATTTTTTTCACTTTTTGATCATTTAATTTTTATAAAATTTTAAATTAATTTTTTTATATATTAATTAATTTACATGAAACATGAATTTCAAAACAACTATTATTCTCAGTAACTCTTACTTACTATTTTCTAAATGCCCAACGTTAAAACCAATATGTTGGCAACTGAAAGATCTTCCAATTTTTTTCATAGTCTCAACTATTTTTTTTTTTTTTGCTTAATAGAAGTTTCGATACATTTGATTGCTCCTCACACGTCAATATAAAAAAACTTAAGTCTAAAATGAAAAATTTATTCACATATCTAATTAAATAAATTTAGAATTATTTATGTTAATAGATAAAAAAAATAATATTAATGATAACTATATGGGAAAATAGAAATGCAGAATACAACAAATATTAAATCTTTTTTTAAAAAAAATTATAAAAAAAACTAAGTCAACCTAGACTAACTCGCCAAACATATGATCTAAGTGATGAGACAACTATAAATAATAAAAAGAACATTGAAGAAACTCATAAATCACAATATTGAAAAACTCCACTGAAAAAAACAATTCCCAACAAATCCAATATTGAATGATGAAATCAGAAAAAAAATCAATTTTTTTGAAAAATATCAAAGTAAATTCAACACAGAATAACAAATGAAAAGAATCAAGATAACCAGAGTCATTTTCAAAATCAATGAAAAATTATATAAAATAAATAAATAAAAATAATGGAACTCAATCTCCAATTGAATAGATGTTGAAGTTTGAAGCTAAGAAAACATGAGCTTAACAAAAAAAAAAAAAAGAAATTAAGCAAACTCGAACGAATATCATAAACCTGGATCAATGTCTGAAAATTGCAACTCGTGAAATTCTATATCCGATCTCCATTAAAAAGTTCGTCTTAACTAATTTAATGTTGAATGATGAGATGAAATAAAATAAATTTAAAAAAATTTCCAAAGTAAAGAAAAACAATCAAAAGAATGATGATCAAATTTGACAGGAAAAAAAACTTAAGGAGGATGATATTGTAAAAAAAAAATCAATTTTAAAAATGAATAAGAACTAAATTTTAAAGATGAAAAAATTAAAGGATAAAATTTAAAAGGAATTTCAATTTTATAAATCATTCCAAATAAAACAAACAATAATTAAAAGAACAGAGACCAATTCCGAAGAAATAACAAATTGAAGGGCTGATTTAAAATTTTAGATAGGCAAACATTATAATCAAGCAAGGGAAAAGAAAATAAAAGGAACAAAAAAAAATCATTTATGTCGAACCGGATAAATTTTACTCACACATCATCTCATCACGGAAAAGATGTCAAGATAATTCAAACACCGCTGTGAAAAGTGGTGTTTGGTACCTTACATGTCCTGCTTAAAAGGCATGGGGCTGTCAATAACTAGCTATCTGATTTGAAAGTAAAAAATGTAAATTTATTGTTGATGTGCATTGTATTTTTCCCCCCACTTTTAGATTTTTTTTTAATTAAATTTGTGCTGTAAGGTAAATTTTTGTAATTTTTAATTTCCCATAAGGATCCTTAATTTGATCCCAAGTGCGTGTATTGATTTTTCCAATTAAATGATTATTTTATTTAAATAAAAGATATTTTTAAATCAGTACATTAATCAAAAATAAGTTTTTTTTAATAATTTTAAAACGCATTTCTTACATTGATTTAGTACATTTAGAAAAAATAACGAAGGTGAAAATTGCAGCAAATGAATAGTGTTTAAAATTAAGAAAACAACAGCAGCTAGCATAGTGAGATCATAATTTAGCTCACCAAGCATGCTGTGGAAAGTCATATCCTGCCAAATTGTCGAGAATGAGAAGAACCTCAGCTTAACTACTAGTAAGGATCATAGGTTCTGACGAGATTGGACCACAGAAATAGCTGTACTTTTCCAAGTAAAACGATGGAGCTATGGACCTTCACAAATATCACCACCAGTTGATCAGAGATACATAACCCAGCCAGCCTGTAGAGTAGCCCTAATGCAACTAATGGAAACAACCTCTGGCACAATCAATGATATTGACACCAGCAATAATAAGATCAGTCCTTGACAAAACTTTGCTTTCATTTGGAAGCTTTTTAGGGTTTGAACCTCTTCACAGGTCCATCATTGTGCATCATATTCACTGGAGATATATTTTGCTGCATGAAGCAACTGTGCTTTATGGCCTTATACGATAAAGAAGATCATCAAAATTCTTACTAGTCATCATTTATTCACCTTCTATTAACAGAAAATATTTGTAGCTGGTGGGAATATATCTTTCACAGGCCCCCAGTTCTTATGCTGTTAATGTTTAGTGGCTTTCCTTGTGGTAGCATTTAGCATGTTTAGTTGAAGGGTTCTGCCAAAAGACAAAACAGTCGGTATCACCATTTGTTGCAAAAATCGGTGCTTTTTTAACTTGTAGGGAAAACATCTGTGCGTAGGAAATTTCTAAATAGAAAAAGATTCTCAGGGTTGGTTAATTAATGGCATTAATATACATTAAATCCTGTGGTGTCACAAAGTGGAGCCAGAGGTATAAATACTCTAGAGACGGTAGGGAAGGTCCTGTTTCTAACTCTTTGGCTTGCTTTTATTTTCTCAAGTTACAAAAGAGTGGCTGTAATTTATGAAACTCGGAGCTACCAGTAGGTCAATGAGTAACACGTTGGCTCAACATCTAACTTGGATAAAGTTTTATTTTAAATGGATGTTTTTTTTTATTAATATGATCTCGATTAATTACTTGAGTATCTTGAATTTTTTTTATTTTTTTATCTATAAAGATGTTAACGAGAGGGGATACTAATATAAGTTGAATTACAAGTAATTTAGTTAGATGGTTAAAAATGATTTTGATGCTATATGAAAACAAGAATGGTTTATGTGTTTGGTTATAGTTTTTTATTTTATTTTATTTTTCCTTTTTCTTCTTTTTTATGGCTATAAGGTAGTTGGAGAGTGACAAAAATTCCCATCTCATAAAGATTTCATACTTCTGGGATCGAATCAACTAATAAATTGACCTTATTTTTCTAATTCATCACTAACTTTTGTTTTTATGACTGGCTGTTGACCACACAGGACAAGCTGATGTTCTTGAGATTAAACAGTTTGCATGAAACATCTTCACTGGTTTGCAGTGTCAGAAGCATTAAACAAAAGTTTTCTGTAGAACTGTACAGCCAAGATGTCGATAAAAGAAAGAAAAATGCTACAAATACCACACCCATAAAAAGAACCCTCTTGCTGTACAAATGAAAGAGATATTAAATATTTTAATATTGAGCAGAAAATCCTATCATGAACAAAGCTTGGGTAAGGATCTGGGAGTACTGCTATGGCTTGATACTCTTGACTTCACGATTTTTGTCATCTGTGTTTGCATTTTCAAGCAAATTTTCTCCAATTCCGTCACCCTCCATTGCATTCCTTGCAAATGGGCTCTAAGCTTCTCATTGTTAGTTGGAGGATCAAGTTTACCAGCATAGAGCACAATTTGTTCACTGGCTTCATTTTTCTTTCCCTTCCTTCCAATCTCACTAACACCAGAAGGTGAATCAATATAGCATTTCATTTTGTCGGTGGTTTTGAGTAGGCTTTTGAGCTTGACTTCCTGAGACATGAGAGCTCGGACTGCACTTTTTGATGGAAACCTTTTGTTCTGAGAAAGGTGGATGCAAGCTTCAGCTGAGAGTTTCTCATAATTCAATGCACAGCATATCTTCATCTTTTCTTCTTCTGATAATCCAGTGTGCACCTACATGAAATTCATATTGCAAAATCATATGTGAAATTGAAATTTAATAATAGCATAGCAAAAGATGTAAAATTCACCACCTGTTTCCCAATAAAAAAACCAATACAGGATTCAATAAGCTATAGAAATTCCAAATCAAATGACATGAAACATGAGAAAAGATCAAAGGACTACCTGTAGATACATGTCTGTGGCACGGTAGATTCTGTCATATGAATCTCTGGCAGAATCTGGCAGAGACATGGTTAGGGCCAAGAACTTAGAAGGCTTTAGACAAGGATCTGGGGCTACTTCTGCTATATACAAGTCCATCAAACTAGCAACTTTTCTCAATTGTGTTGGAGACGTTTGACTGATTCCTCCGTGCAGAAATGCTTTCAAGAACCTTAGAACAAGCTTCACGTTATACAAGTAATTCATCCCATATGGAGAAGGAATAAGCAGATTATCTAGAGTTGCTTGATCCATCTGAGAACCTATCATACTCTCCAACTTGGTCCTGCTACATTTGCTTATGTTCAAATTCAAAGCAACTCGAAGAATTCCAAATAAACTCTTGAATGAAACAGAGTTCCAATCAAGAATATAAAGTATATCTATGACAGTTTCTACTACATTACGCTTCTCATCAGACGTGCCAGTATAGCACTTCGATTTCTGGTAATAAAAGAGAAACCTACTAATGATAACATGATCAAACTTCCGCAAGACCATGGATTTGATCACCATTCCAACCAAATTAGGGCTCAAAACCAAAAGATCCTCAAACCACCAGGTTGCTCGAGAGAAGCTATTCTTCAAACTCTCAGTGCTTCTAGTGTCACATGAAAACCGGACTCCAGAGCTATCAGGAGAAGAAGTAGATGGACATGGACTTGGCTCACTAGAAGTAGCCATCCTTCCAATAAGAGAATCCACACATTTTTCAAGAATACCAGAAGAATTTGGAAACGGAAGTAAATCTTGGCACTGCTTTATAGTGATTAACAGCTCAGACCATGCCCAGTAATTCATCCCTTTAAGTGATTTCTCAGTCTCTTCCAATAAGTTATGAGTTCCAGATACAGAATTGTTCATCTCCATGAACTGTGCAGCAGAATGTAGGAAGGAAATATTTGAAGGAGTTATGTCAATCCTACCATTATTGTAGCAGAATCTTGACAGGAGTTCAAAATTTCCAGGCCCACCAGGAAAGTCATTGAATATCACTTTCAAATTTCTTGCACTACCTGTTGATTTACCAAATAATTTTCTTAATCTGCCACAATATGAAGCAATGACCTTCTGCAAATATCCAAAAAAAAAAATGTGAGAATGCAAATCTGAAATCTAATGAAGAACTAAAACATAGAAGAGATTAAAGCTAAAATTTTGTCTTTACCACTGATAAAAGTGATTTATTTAATTAAGTTAAGAGAAGTAGCAAGCATTCAATCTAGGTAGATAACTAACTATCAGTGACAGAGGAAATGTGCAATAAAGACGAGCCTCAATTAACAGAACATTTCAGTGCCTTGAAAACCTTCCACAAAAGAATGAACTCATTGAATCTAGCAAAGCACCCAAAAAAAAAAGTGGCATAGACAGCTAAAATCTGCAAAAGAAAGGTGTGTGGTCTTTATAGACAATAAATTGTGCATGGGAAAATCAAAAGATAAGATGTCTGCCAAACAACCCAAGAAACAAGGGTAATAAACAGTGTATTAAATTCCATGAAAGCAACTAATAAGTCCTTCTCAAAAGGAGTGAATAAAAACAAATAAAGGTATGAAACATTAAACCCCCTTAACAACAGCAATAAATGACAGGACCAGCTCAGAAGATAAAGCCCTACAATTTGGTGTTTAGCAAGTGCCCAAAATAGAAGACAAGAAGAAGAAGAAGAAGCTAGCATGAAAAAGCATACCCCACAACACTGCAATGTAGGTGTAAATTTAATGTAGTTGGCAGTACAACCATAGAAATCATAGAGGTAATATGGCAGAACAGATGAATATAAAAATCACCACAAGAGAATTAATTCAAAAACCATGGAAGTACTCAAATTCCACATTTAACAGCCATTTGATTAAAAAAAACACCAGAACTATTGAATATACATTAAAGCAAAACAAAGCAAACTGAACCAAGGTCAGCAATTATGTGAAGTGAACAGCATTGAGTAAATTAAGTAAGAAGGAAAATTAGAGAGAAGAGATTAGCCAAAGTAGACTAAAAATCATAACTTTAAAGCTCTAAAGAGGCAAAGTTAAAGGAAATGAAAACAAGAACAAAGAGATTATTTTTTTTTACCTTATCCACCATGAACGTCTCCTCACCATTGACATCTACTTCAAGATCACAGCAAACTGCCATGACCCAATTAAACAAACTAAAAACCCACCTCAAATAAAGACTCTTTCTTTTCTATTTCTTTGTAGTTTTTGTTCTTGGAACTTGTATTATAAGAGAAAAGATTCAGAACCCAAGAGAGATAGAGATGTGAGAAGACAAAATGATAGTGAAGAAGAGAATATTAAGCCATATACTTGAGATGGGAAAGAAGACAAACAAAAAGAGGTAAATTCCTGACTTTGGTTTCACAAAACTGGGTGGCTAGTCACAAGGTTGCACTTACATAGGCAAGCAAATACCTTCAGAGAGACACAACTAAAACATTGAAGTGCAAGTGCAAGAAGCGAACAAGCTGTGTAAAGACACCAAAGAGATATATACTGGCCGATATTATAATGCTAGAGAGAGAGAGAGAGAGAGAGAGAGAGAGAGAGGAGGGGGGGAGAACAAAACAGTTGGTGGTGTGTGTGTGACCACTAGTCACTAACCCCAACCTGACATTCCTGTAAAAAATATTTGGATACTAAATAAAAAATTAGCATTTGGTAAACAACCTCAATCAAAAAGATATTTATTATATTCATGAAATTGGTGATATTCTTGGGAAGGAGATGACCCTAAGCTTAGAATTGAAGCTTTTTTGCTGGCTTTGCTTCTTTCTTATTCTATCTTACTGTATCTCACAAGTCTCTATATTTTATGTTTTAGTAAGAAAAAAATCACTGTGCTAGATCACACCATGTAGATTACTTTTTTTATATATATAATTAACCACAAGAGTCTAAAATGTTTAATGTTTTGAGTTAGGATTATTAAAATAAATTTATTAAATTTCTTTGAATGCAGCCAAATGATATAGGAATGCATATCTAGCATGTATTTAGTAACGTAGAGTCAATTGTTTTAAAATTAATGAACTTAAAATATATCAAAATAATATATATTTTTTAATTTTTAATATTAGCACATCAAAATTATAAAAAAAAAAACAGCTAAAAATTCCTTGATAGACACAGTAACAGAATATTTTTTGCGGTGGGTTAAAAGACAACGGACACCAATGCCATAAGAACTCCTATTTCTTAAACTTCATTTGAGAATTGAGGTTCCATGTGTTATGTGGGCACCTGAGGTGTGCCGGATAACGACTGAATCCTCTCTATTTGGACCTTTCTCTTGGAAAGATGTGAGGGTGGACTCGAGTCTTTTTCCAATGGTCCCCAAGAAGTGGTGCTGCAAAAAGCCTTTTCCCATCGATGATGTTAATCTTGCGTGGATCCTAACAGGGATTTTAGTTCGAAGATTGCTTGCAATCTTTGGAGGGAAATGTTGATGATGTAGCGTTACTGAGATAATTATTTTTTTTATTAAACTTTAGTATCTAAAATTTCATTGCATCTCGATTAATGATCGAGCCGGATTAATTCTTTAAAAGATAAAATTTTTTCAGTAATGATGTGTTTTATTCACAAAATCTTATTTATAAAAAATAAGTGCTGAACTACTTGAATAACCATCGTTGCTATAATATTTGAATGATTATAACAAGAAGTAGTTGAATTGTTCTGAGTAGATAATTGATCAAAAAAATATAATTTAGAATATAGTTCCAAAAAATTGGGAAGAAAATGTACAGAATTCAAATTTTTGATTTGCAACTATAAAACTAACTAGCAAGCCTTGGTGGAGCATTACCTTGCTTTTTGTGAGATAATTGAATGGCTATAACAAGCAATTGGATGGTTTTGCTTCATAATTGGTGGTATATTTATAGATGTGAGTTATGTGTATTGTAAAATCTTAAATAATAATTAGTAAATTACTATTAGTTACCTTTTGAATTCGTCTTAAAAAATAAAAAAAAATATCTTTATTTAAAAATTCTCTCTTTTACTTATATTTATTTTAATATATATATATATATATATTTAAAAAATAACTAATAAAATACCACTAATTACATTTTACCAAATCAATTTGAATAAATACAATTCTTTTTAATAAATATATTATTTTAATACATGAATAAAAAAAAATATTTTAAAAACAAAGTAAACTGTACTCTCAAAAACTCTCCAAAAATGATGGATCTCACATTGGAACGGTGGGATTCAATTCCATGTTTTAGGCAGCACAAAAGGGTAAGACATCCTCGTACGGCACCAAGAAGCAAGCACCGCACAGCTCTTCCGTTCCGTTAACTTTCAACCTTCTTTGAGGATAAGAGAAACGGGAGTAACGTGACTCATTATGATCAGTGACACTTTTACCCCCACGCAAAGCTTTTATTTGCGGTGTCTGATCAACTTTGTGGGATCCCAATAATTATGACAAGATGACACGTTAGCTCAGTCAACTTTCAAAGACCAGTGGCATGTCTGGTATTTCGTTGGAATATTCAGGGCATTTTCTTCTGATTTTGAAGAGACAAAACTTGATTATCTTTTGGAACTCACGATGAAACGTCAAACAAAATTGATCCTGCTGGAATCATTAGCCAATCATCTCCCTTTGGAATCCTAAAGAAGAGTCAAACCGACGTCGTTCATCTGCAAAAGTGTAAATTGCTCATTGCCCTTTTAACTTTTTCTCTTTTTTATATAAAAAAATTATTTCAGCGATGGCAGCAATCCTTTTCTTTCAATAATACCGATATCATTTTAATTTTAAAACAAAACTTAAATTTTTATTTATTTATTTTTAAATTAACTCTCATTAAATTTAATCAAAATTAGATTTTGAGTGGAACTGTCAAATTTAAATGAGTTTAATAATAATCAATGATGATTATTATAAGATAAAAATTACCATCAATTAACATTAAAACATATAAATTATAAAATCTTATAATTTCTATGTGATCAAATGTTTGGTGATGTTGGCTCTATATTATATCACTTATTATTATTATATCGGTTTACATAAAATATAAATATAATATTTATCTGTTGGATTTTTTTTATAAAATAAAAATTGCACCAAATATCTTGGACTTTGGACTGATTATAATGAAAACATAAGAAAACCATGTATTTTATCCGAACAAATTAATGAATGAATTTACCAAATTTATATAGAAATAATATATACAATGACATTAAATGGATATTTTTTAATTATTTAATTTATAGATTTAATTCAGACAATATTTATTTTTTAAAGTTTAAACCTGAAACTTCCTCTTGAAAATCTATTTGAATCCTTAGTCACAGCCTATCCAACCTTTTTAAAATTAAATGGTTTGTTATAAAAAAAAAAGGTAAAAAATTATTTTTTTTAATTAAAAAAACTCATAACAAGCATTATTTCTTTTCTCTCTCAAAATTTATAATCAAAGAGGACTTTCCTTTTGTCTTTTATATTCCCTTTTTATTCTCTCTCAAAAAAAAAAAAGCAGCACAAAAATTATCGTGTATGGAATTTATATTTTTAATTTGATCTCAGTGCCTTTGCAGGTTATTTATATACATTAAATCATATTTGTGGGATCTTTATGTTACCCTTTGGAAAGACAAAGCCAATTATTTGCAAGATTTTAGCAGAGGAAGAGGCAGCAAAAAGGAAGGAGCCTTTCTCTTTTGTCTTGGATTTGATCCCATAATTGTTTCAAATTTCAAACCTTAGCATTATAATATTATCTACTTTGGAATGGACTGTGGATTAACCTTACAACAAGTTTCATAATCTTAATACTCACTCTCTTCTTTTCTTTTTATTTTTAGTAATTGTTTCTTATTTTCAGTAATTATTTGAAAGTGTAGTAACTTTTATTTTTAAGTAATATTAAGTTTCATAATCTTATTATTTCATTTGAAAATGCAATAATTTCTGTTTTTAATTACGTTTAGTTTGATAATCTTTATACTTTCTTCATTTCTTTTGTTTTAAAGTTCTTTTTATTTTTACAGAGTGTTGGGGTTCCGATATTTTTTACTTTTAAGTATGTTTTACTTGAAAAATATTAAATTAATATATTTTTAATAGTTTTAATGTGCAGATATAAAAAAATAAAAAAATAAAAAAAAAATATTTTAATATATTTTCAAATTAAAAATACATCACAATACTAAACACATTGATATCTTTTTAAAAAGCTTATAAAAAATTCACTCATTTTATTCCAAAAACAATGATAAAAATGATTTTAGTCTCTATTTTCACTAATTTAACAATTTTTTTTTACTATGTATCTATCTCTTTCATCTTATATTCCGAATCAAACCCAACCCAAAAGTTTGTTCACCGTCGTAAGATAGAAAATTAGGGTTTGTTCCTTCTGTTTTTTTTTTTTTTTCCCTTTCTGTAGCTGTTCTAGTTAATGTGGGGAAGAGAGTGCCAAACTGGGCTGTAAATTGATCCCATACTGTTGAACATTGTCCAAGTTCTTCCATTTTACTTGTCCAATTATAAGATAGAAACGGTAGGTCCATTGACCTTCAAGTCTTTTTCTCTTCTTCTCAATTAATGCTTTGCAGTTTCTGGGCATAATTTTCATAGTGCGACAAAGGGATATGTACAGGATACAAGTGGGAGCTGCTGGGAGGTGATCAGTGAAATTGACCTAACAAAATATTCCATCAACTTCTACATGCATCTATATATGATGTCGCAAAATGGTAGGTAAATCATGTGGTGTTCACGATAAAGAAAGAAAGAAGGAGAGAATACTTGTACAAAAACCTAAAATAGCTCATTGAATTATTGTACACATACTTACATTTTATTATGAAATTACTATTTTATTTTAGAAAACAAACTCCTTTAATTTGAATTTAGAGGTAAAAAAGTCATTTTCACATGTTTTTAAATTAAAAAATGATTGATGCGTACAATGCCAAAACAACTTTTAATATCAATGTCCAACACATCTCACCGTCCCTATATATTATGAAGGTGAGGCGCGTGTTTTCAAAAGATCGGCAATTGAGCTTGGACCACATGTTTTTTCTTCCCTCCCCCTTTCCTCTCTCCTCTTCTCGAAAACATTATGGCCATTACAAAAAAAAAATCTAGTTATTTGTTTGTCTAGTCAAATTAGATCATCATTTTTTTTATTGTAATTTATTTGTTGTTGAATCATTTACGGTGTTAATTTGGTCCTCGTTCTTTTAATTGCATGTATTTGGTTTTGAATCCTTTATTAAATTATTTTTTTTCAATTTCATCCTATAACATTTGATTTATACATCAAATTTGGTCCTTATTCTTTGATTGTTATTTTTATTTTTTCTTATCATTTTTTAATTGAATATGTTTTTCAATTTCATCCTTTATGATTTCATTTTATTTTCTTTTTTGTGTCAAGTGGTTCTAATTCTTTTCAAATCTATATTTTTTTTTCTTTTGTATCCTTTTTGTTTAATTTGATTTTTCAAGTTTATCCTTAATTATTTTGGCTAGTGGGATTTTACATTGTTATTTTTTTGGGTTCACCTTTTATGAAGTAATTCAGCCTTATGATCTGTGTTACAAGTTCTGAAGGTTGGACTTATTTGGCTTCGGTTATTTTTTTATTTCATCAATCATCATTAGGTTTGTTGAAAATTAGAAATTATTATTTTTTGTACCTTTTATTTCTGAGTGTTATTCCGATATTATGTCTCGGTCATAGATTTAAAATGTTAACCAAGTTTGACTTGAGTCTTTTTTTTCATTGCTTTCCCCCCCTTCAATATGAGGTTGGTTTAAGAATTGAATTTCATGATTTTATCCAGTCTTCTTTCCATAAATTTATCCTGATCCCATAAAGTTATAGATTTGGTTTGATTTTGGCTCAAGTCGAATGATGAAAAATTATCATGTTCGGTTCTTTCAAATGATGTATTTTTTAAGGATTCAACTATATGATGGCTCAGACAGACTCTGGTCAAATTTTTTTTATATGTTTTATATTGTTTTCTTTTTAATTTTGTTATTCGTTATTTTATTTGTTGGGAATTGATATTCTTTTTTTTTTAATTTCTATGCAATTATCTTATTCTTATTTAATTTTTATCATTGAGATGTTTTAGGAATATTGTAAAGATATATTTTCATAATATTGATAAGCGTTATCTTTTTTATAATTGAGTCGTGTTGTTTTTTAATTTATTCATTTTATTTGTTGTCAATATCTTATTTTCTAGTTATATTATTAAATTAATCGAGTTTATTAAATCTATTCGGGTCAATGATCAAAATTATATATATATATTTTTAAAAAAATATTAACATAATCTTGATATCTTTTCTATGTATGAAAAAATAAATAGATAGCCAGCACGCTGCAACCCACTTATCTAGTACAACTTCCTATAGTTTGAGAGCTTTGACGTGTAGGGAGAGAAAGTTCTGCACTCAACAACGTAAGCCCATCTCTTTAGCCTACCCAAATTAACAGTACGGAGAGCCTTTATATATCCAGATTCAACAGTAGCCCATAAATGCAATGACCCTTTTTTTTTCAAAAAGTTCGAAAGAACTTTTTCTTTACGGAGAGCAGCAAGTGGAGTCTTGTTAATATTATCGAGATTGGATGCTATCTCAAGTTATGTATATTTACATATATTTCTAAACTGAAACAGTAAATACAAAGATTGGAGTTGCAGTTTGGATAAAAAAACTTGATTTTGGATCTTTTCAAGAAGATAAAATTTTACTTTTCGATCGTTTTCATGGCTTGAATTTGTTTGTTTTTGATGTTTGAGTACTCTTGAGTGGAACTTGATTTGATATGGTGTTTGAATTTTTTTTTACCTCGGGTTATTAATAATTATATCTGGTAATTGTTATTAATAATCTTGAATTAATCCGGTAATCTAGCGTCTAAGTTCTTAATTATATCTTGATGACCATGCCATTTCTCAATCATACCCATCTAATTTTCAAAATATTCCAATTTTACTTATGTTTATTAAATATTTAACTATTTTAATTTGATTCTTGAGTTTTTTTTTAAAGTTATTTAGTGGTTTTTATGGGAAATTATAATATGTAGGGGGATTTAAGAGGAAAAGAGAGGAGAAAAAAAGTAAATAAAACAAAAATATGAAAAAGGTCAACTTTTTGTTGGTTATTTAGTAGTAAAAGGCAAAATTGAAACATTTTAAAAACTCTAGCTAGAGATAGCATTGAGAGGTTTAAACTATGCTGAGGGAAATGGAACATTGACGGATTTATAGGGACCAAAATATAGTTTACCCTCTTTGTTTCTCCTTAAAGAGCCCAAGATTTTCTCTTGTGTCTTCTGTGCTTTATGCCATTTGATGAAGTGACAAGAGTTGAGACTCAGGTATCACATTCCTCATCTTGTCTTGCCACATCCAATTAGCTGTACATCTGGGGCTTGAAGGTGACTGGTCACTCAAACGTAGGCAAAGTGTTCCTCTTTGTTTCCCGATATTTGAGCCATGCATTCCCTTTGGCTTCATTAGAATTCTTTCAAGAACCTTGATTTGCAGCCCTAAATTGACTGTAACTATTGGGGTTCTAAGTTGTAGCATGCAAGGAAATATATATATATATATATATATATATATATATATATATATATATATATATATATCAAGTTGAAAAAATGGTTTTCATTTTTCGAAAATTAAAACCCACTTGGTGAGATAAGTGTAGTATGAATTAGAAAAACTAACTAGTGTGCAATGGAATGATTTGCAAACTTGAATATTATGATGGCTTGAACATTAAACTGTAATTAAGTAGAACATTGTTTGAGTTTTATGATTCCCATAATAGATACCATCTTTCAACCATGATTGTGTGTAGATAGAGTACTTAGCTTATAAAACTAAGAGTATATAGACATTAAGGCTTCCCACCTTCTCCATATCAAAATTGAAAATGTTTATATAAGAGATTTTAATTTAACCAGAATTAGACAATATTAGTTTCTTAGCCACACTATGTTGCGGGTTGGATTAAAATTCTTTTAACCTAAAGGTTTTTTTCAAGCCCTAAAAAGTTTTAGAGTAATGTTATTAAATTCGATCTAAAAAGTTAATTTTAAAAATTCTCGACTCGACTCCTTATTTTGTATGAATTTCAAATTAAATGGTGTAAAAGTTGTTTTGAAGTGACTCAGTCAGCTTGATAAGTCCAAAAATAACTTGAATGATAGGTAAAAAAAGTTGTTTGACTTTAAAAAATATCAAGATGATATTTTTTTTAATATTAAAATAATAACATATTAAATCGAACCAAGTTTCAAAATTAACTCACCAAACTTGTAATTTGAATTATAAACTTCATTGGTTTAATAACTTTATTTTTTTAAACTATATTCCACATAATGATATGATAACAAAAATAGATACTAATAAAATTAAACACCAATCAAATATTAAGATGTTTGTTTGAAAATGCAATAACCTCATAAAAAGCAAATCAAAACAAGTTATGAATACCAATTCAAAATTAATTAAAAGTTGAAGGATAAAATTGATTAAAGAAAAGCCAAAAAGGACTCAATTGAAAGAAGAAAAAATTAGAAGATAGAATTAAAAAGAAAAAAAATATCGAGGACAGAGAACAGCAATGTTGATAAAGAAAGGGCTAGGTATGCTAGCAAGTTATTTTCAAACCTCTTTAAACAGAAGGATGGGAAAACAAAGTGACAGAGGATTTTGTCTGATACAAAGACAAAATGTACATTTCTCTCTTTGCCTTTCCATGTGCACATGCCCAGAGAGAAAATACATAGGTAAACATGAGGTCATTCTCAAAATACTGCCGATGCCCTACTTGTCTTGGGCCCATAGGTAGCCTCTTGACAAAGAGGAAAAGCAATTCTCTTTGTCATTGCATGATCTTCATCTGGACCTTCAGGAAGAAAATTAAATTAACCAACCCCGTCACCATCTTGCCCCAGATTATGTAGCCGCTTCTGCCACATTTTTTTGACATTTTATCGTCAAGTAATCCAGAACCATTTAATCCTGTAAACCATTTGGAACCCAAGCTGTGGAAAAAACTGAGTTGTGGCCCTTCCATGTGAGCACCAGCATATGATCTTCTTCTCTTTTCATGCCCCACCCACTAGCATGCTCTTCTAGCAAGGATCTAACTTCACCAATTGTGTCTTCACAGAATGGAACGCTTGAAAACCCTGCATTTTTCATCCTTTGTGCTAATTGAATCCCAGATTCTAATCTCTCTATCCTTTGAGCCCCTTCAAAACTGATAATATTTTCGATTTTATGACCAATATCAGACTCATATTCAATCCTTTGGTTACTATCTTTAAGTAAGAAAGTTTCCAAAGCATCGAATGGTATCCATAGAAAATTGAAGCAAGTAGTAATCCTAGAAGAGAGGCTTGGTGCACTTAAATCAGAATCTTCATCGACAACAACTACAATACAAGGATTGAAACCTTTTACTGTACAAAGGAAAGCGTCTCTTAAGGAAGAATCTTGAACACTATTTCCCTTTTCCTCATCAGACAAGTATCTTAACCAGTTTTGGCAATTTATCACCAAGGCCTCATCGTCTCTAAGGTCTAGCATTGTAGGAGTCAAGTGATTCAACAATGACTCGAAATGAAAGTCATGAGAAGATTCTTGGGACATAATTTCACTTGAAGCAAAAGAAGATGGGTCATGATCAAACACATTGAATTCAAAAGGAACATCCCTATATTTGGCGAAATTGCTCAAACGGAGACCAACTTCTTCACATGATACATTAAGAAAAGGAGGGACTGGTGGTCTACAAGAGGGAACTGTAATCCTAAGTGAAGGAGGACGTTCAGGCCTTATAGCTAAAGCATCTATAAGAGTAGGCCACTGCATACAATGAGTGATGCTAAAATCTAAGATGTGAACTTTAGAGTAACCTTCAATTGCCTTCAAAATAGCACTGTTTGATGCACAAAATCCAAACCTGTGCCAAGGGATAAGATCAACGTACACGGCAAGCTCGGTGACAGACATGTTCCTCCTCCGAATTGTGCTGCTACCATCAAAATTCATCGCGGTAGGACAAACCTTGGATGCCCTGGAGATAAGTGCCCTAAGAAACCAAGAAGTGAGCCTTTGGTTAGGGTCACCAACCAAAGAAGCAACATTGTTGAGCACCCACATCACTTGTTGAGCCAAAGTCCCATCATTGTGTTCTAAGGCACTAGCACAATGAAGTAGAAGCTTCTCTATACAGGCTCCATCAAGGCTACCAAGACACCCTTGAAGTGCACCGGAGAGAGAGCTTTGAGGGTTGTTGAAGAGACTAGGATTTTGTAGAGAAATGGAGGTATTACTGTTTCCTCTCAGTTCAGTTTTCATGGCTAACAAAAGGAGATCTAATAAAGAAGAAGTGTTAGGGTTTTTGTTGATTTTAATTAACGTGCATGGAAGGTGTGGTAGCTTCAAAAGAAAACTAAGAGGATGCTAGAGAGGAAAGCCCTCTGGATTTGTTCATTTTTTACACTTGTCTGATGAATATTGGTAGTTGGGATTGAAGAGCTAGGGTTTTATCTATTTGTGGATCCAAAGTTCTTCAAGAAAAATGAGGTCTATGTTTAGCAAATCCATCTATATATAGCCAACTTTAGTGCTCTAAACATGTTGGGATTTGCAGAGGGACAGAGAGAGAGGGGAGTTGAGAGCTAGTTTATCTGCTACTTGAACCACATATATATATATAGTATGGAGCCGAAAAATCACACATAAATGAACCTTGAGTCATTAAAATGACAACAGATAGCCAGGGTTAAGTAGAATGCAGACAAACACTGCACTTTCACTTTCTTTTAGTTTTTACTATCTTTTCCTTACTGAAATCAAAGACATGGCTGAAAATGAAAGGTATCCATGAGGGCATAAGCACACATGCATAATTTTTACCATCAATTTATGTAGCTAGAGTCCTGGTCTAAACCCTTGTTCCATTCATCATACAGACAAACACTGCACTTTCACTTTCACTTTCTTTTAGTTTTTACTATCTTTTCCTTGCTGAAATCAAAGACATGGCTGAAAATGAAAGGTATCCATGAGGGCATAAGCACACATGCATAATTTTTACCATCAATTTATGTAGCTAGAGTACTGGTCTAAACCCTTGTTCCATTCATCATAAAGGATAGCTGCATGCATGTAGTATATACATGTAGCTGAGATCAAGCTAAACTAGCTAACAAAGAAGAGATAAATTAATCATCTATGCCGGGTCAAGGACACCTAGGATTATCTATATATATTATGCCTCATGTGGGTTACTTAACGTTTGTTAAACTCCCATTAAGAACGATATATATAATTATATACGGTCTAATTTGGATTAATATTGTAGCTTATATAAGCTATTTTGGCCTATTGCTAATTATCCTCCTCACTCATTTTCTCTAATCTAGTGATTGTTGTGATTTCTTACTACATAGGCAGAGCATAGGTTAAGAAAGTTGTCTTAGCCGGCCACTCTTTTGTCGAATTTAAGGCAATGGAATGCCAATTAAGACAAAATCCGATGATTAATTAATAGGTTTGATTATATATATATAAATTGTATATTTTGCCATTGAGTTTAGTGATTGATGGCTACCTTTCATTTCCATTCTTTCACGTATACAATGATGCATATGAGATAAACTTTGTTTCTTGTACCGTGTAATGCCACAACTAAAGACAAACTAGACCTCTTCCCACAAGAACGAATTTAGGGTGTTATAAAACGTGACTCCATGCCCATCACCATAAAACTTTCCCACGAACTTTTCAGATATGAGATTCAGGCTGTGCCAAAAATTGACCCACGTCACTAGGGATTAGAGTCTAGGAAGATGCGTGTGGAACGATACATATGGTGTTAGAAAAAGAGAAACTTTAACAAAAACTAAATGAGGGTGCATTAAACTTTACCATGAACCTTTTTTTTTAGTTTATTTTTTAAAATTATGTTTATTTTTTTAAAAAAATATTCATCAACATTTGATTTATTAAAAATTAAACTTAATTTGTTTTAGTTTATTCTCTACGTTATATATTTTAAATAAAAAATAATTTAAAAAATAATGATTACAGCACCATTAATTAAAGACAGGAAAATCCCACTGAATGGCGTTTATAAATATGAATGGATGTATATACACCAGAAAAGAAAATTGCTTGGACTTCTCGTGCTTTATTTGGAACAAATTTCAAGAAATTAATTCTTGTCCGTATGACCCTGGCCAACAAAGTTGTACCAAAGACAGTTTATGATTTGACAAAGCTGGGAAATTATGGCGGTTTTCGGATGTCACAGAATATGATCAAATAATTTGATTATTCTGTTTGATGGATTCAATTTCTGGCCTCCTCCTCTCTCATCATGTCTTAGCTCTTACGTGAGCTTTCTTTCTGCACATCGTTTTGGAAAGCTCGAAGTTTTTTCTTGTAATCGAGTGCGTCTTTCGGATAAAGCAAGAAATAATTTCCTGCGTAACTTGGTGCAAAACAAACAGGACAACAAGCTGTACTTCGTATTGCTGTATGAACATTTCTAGCTTTCATGACATAACCTGACCAGTCATAACTTCTGCTGTAATTTTACATGAGATGGGGACAAAGATAGCTAGTTGTTTTTTATTTTTTATTTTAAAAAACTAATTTATTTTTATATTGTTGTATTAAAAATATAAAACTGAAAGAAATTTCAAAAACATGATTAGACTGGAGAGAGAGTAAAGCATGAAAAAACTATAGATAGATGCTATGATTCTGATTTGAAATTACATCACTTGTCTCGTTAACATTTCGAATGAATAATCTGTTTCAGCAAAGCTGTAGTGCTTTGCCACACCTGAGGATACGTCTTTGTCACTTTTACAAGAAAATCCAATAGGAATCCTTTGATTTCGATGGAGCTTTCCATCACTGGCAAAGGGAAGCTTTTGCTTTGTTTGTTCTACAGTCATGTCTCCTATTTTCCTTTGATAAAATTACTAATTAGTCTTGTCTCCAATCTCCATGATTAACAGTGCATGTACAGATTTTTTTTTTTTAAGCATCAAAATCCATCAAAACAATAAAATGATGGAGCTCAATTTCAATAGCTACGCCATAAATTTGATGAGTAGTAGCTAAATTCGTGGAGTATCGTAATTTCTGTTTTTTTTTTAAAAATATATATTATTGAAAAAACATTAAACTGATATTTTGTATTAGTGCCTTTTTTATAATCTTAATATATTGATGTAAAAGAAATCTTTATGACAATATTTTAATGTGTTATTGTTAAAAATAAATTTTTAAATATAAAAATTTATTATTTTAATTTATTTTCAATTAAAAAACATTTTATAAACTTAGACATATATTTAAAATTTTAAATCATCCCAATCTCATGATCACATGACTTTTTTTTTTTAGTACAAGAGAGAGACTCCAATCTAAAATCTCTTGAAGAAGGAGGCCTCACATAAGTGTTAGTTGAAATATAAACTCACATGAACGTAGACCGATCGAGCCCCTAGTTTCTTGGCCTCGTCTGAATTTGAGATCACCAAACCATTAATAACATTTATAGGTTATCTAAACAATGTAATTGCACATTAAAATATTTTTAAAATTTATTTTTGATATCAGCATATCAAAATAATTTAAATATAAATAAAAATAATTTAAAATAAAAAAAAATTAAAATTATTTCAAAAACATTTTTACACCCAAAAACAAACCAACTGTTACTAAAGGTTTTAAACTAGACAGCTCTTCAATTAACAATGCTTAACAGATCATTGCAATTAATAAACGAGCATGTCCTCGCTATTTCCAAACATATGGGAACTCGGAAAGAACAAAACCAAAAACCTTGAACTCTATTTTGTTCTTTATTAAAGGTGTGGTCAAAGGAGGTTTTTTCTTCTTTTCAGAATGTGTTCTAAGGAATTATGCATGAATAACTAGTGCATCATTTGAAGGATTTGCCTCAAAAAAAAAAAAAAAAATTCAATCGGACAATGAAAGCACCTATTCCACTTGATAGTTAGAAGAGTACCTTTTTGGAATATTGTCATAAGCTGACTTGAATCGAAAATATAAAATCGGCAAGAACATAGTGATTTCCACCCAAACTTTAATTACTTCCAAGAATTTGTCATTCCATATGCTTTGTCATTACATATAATTGGAAACCAATTATACAGAAAGTGTGTTTGTGTCTATATATATATATATATATATATCGATTGCTTTTCAAAATGATTTCTTTTCAAAGTGATTTTCATTTCAAAACACATTAAAATAATATTTTTTTAAAAAATTATTTTTGATATTTGCATATCAAATGATATAAAAATATCAAAAACATATTAATTTAAAATAAAAAAATAGTTTTTTTCAAAAATATTTTCACAAACACTGCCAGTTTGACACATACATGCTTGCTATTTTCAGTATTTGAATTTCTTGAGTCAAATGCCGTACTTCTCATATTGGGATTTACAATGATATAACTTGTAATGGTTGTCTTAAACGTAAGGGCTTCATGATCTTAATTATTGGACTTTGATCAAATTGATTTTTTTTAATGGAGATATTAACTAACTTTAATTAGTGATTGACGACTTGATGCTCTTAATTATGCTTTGACAACTTCCAAATTAATTTACATGTCTTTAGCGTGGAGAGCGTGTTTGACAATGTGGTTGCGGTTGCTTTTCAAATAACTTTTCGTGCTGAAATACATGCCAATAATTTTTTTTATTTTTTAAAAATCATTTTTGACATCAGCACATCAAAACGATCCAAAAGGTACAAACCACACTCAATTTTAGCAAAAACAAAAAAAATCAAAATTTGATGAAACGCAGTTCAAACGCAATGCCAAACAGACCCGGATGCCACCTTAATTATGCATGCACGCTTTAATTTGAGGTATTATTTATATATATAGTTCTGTCAAATGCTGTATAAAAGTTTAAATCATGCTGATATTTATTGATGTAGAAAATACTTGTATAGTACCAACCAGTACCAAGAGAAATGGTAAAAGGAATAGCAAAGGGAGGTAAATATCCCATGTAACCCTAATCGAATCCATATATTCCTTCGTTCTGATGGAACTAATACAATTATTTTTATAATTTATGAGTTAAATCAGATGAACTCGATAATTTCATAGATTTATTCATGATTCAATTGATCTAATTAAACCATAATAAAATCTGATTTGGTTAATTTAAAAAAAATATTTTTAATTTTTGTTTAATATGTATGTTTTTTAAGAAAAATCAATTATTTTATACAAACAATATTTTCGTTTTATTTAAAAATAAATTAAAATGAATATCAATTTTTTGACATATTCAAGTTAGCCCGTGAGTTTACCCGACCAATTCACCATACAAGTTAGTTTTAGGTCAAATCAAATCTTGATACAGGTGTGATGACTGATGACTATGAAAATAACCAAATCTGTCGAATATTCTACTAATCAATGGCTTCGCTAAATTGTCTGAATGTGCGAGTATGATGCCTCTCAAGCCCAACAACTCAAAATGAAGAGAAAGCAACCAGACAACAGAGAGTTTTCGTCGTCCATTGTTTTGCCACACATTTCGAGATGGACTTGCTGTCATCTTCTAGTTTGTGAGAATGCATTCTCTGGATTCTTCATGGGCCACTGCCATGCATTGGTATTTTGCTTGCCTAGCTGGGAGAGCAAGTTCTCCCTCTGGCTTTGATTGTCGGAAAGAATTCTGTGGACAAGATATTGAAGCCACAAATTCCATACTTTGATTGTAGCGCAAAATTGACAAGTAAATAGATATTCCATCATTGCAGTTCTGGCAACTTAAATGCACAGATATTTGCCTCTGCAACAATCCTTGCACATTCTTCCTCAATGTTTGGACTGAATTTATGTCCCATAGTAATAAATGGACCCATGAAATACTAATTTAAGGACGGTAGGGAAACGCAAAAACATCTGTTAAAATTTTATTTTTAAAGATCATGGATAATAGGTATATTTGAGCTCAAAGATTCGACTCAAGCAGCTGTCTTTCTTTCGTTCGGTTTTCCATTGATCCTAACCATAATGGTTTTAGAGCTCGTACAGGAATTTCAATTGAATCCAAAAGACCTTACGTTCTCGGTGTGGAAAGAGAAGGATTTTAACATAAAACATGGACTTGTTTAAAATAAATTATGGAATAATTAATAAAAAAATTCATCTGAAAAAGCTTTTAATTAGAATATTTTATAAATTCAAAACCTTTCATAAAAGACAAGATTTTCTTATTTATATATATATTTTTTGTTTGTTTTTTTAAGGAAGAGGCTTTAAGTTAAGTGGGTTTTGATCAATTTTTTATGTTTGTATTTTGATTTATTTACTGTAAAATAATTTTTAGACCTATAAAGTTTTGAAACAACAACATTCCTCTCGACCCGTTTTTTTTTTTTAAAAAAGAAAGTATGGTTAATTTTAAGGTAAAAAAAAAACTAATAGGTTTAAATTTTTTTACAGGGATATTAATAATTAAGATAAAAGACTTATAGTAAGAGTATTCTCATGTCAAAATTAAATCAAATTATATATAAACAAATTGTAGTACCAATAAATAAGTATGTTCTTACCTATCTTTCATAAAATTCAAATCATCCATCCATAATAATAATAATGTGGGAATCAAATTCATTGATCACAGGACACAATTGATTCCACCGAATTCAGGGCATATGAAGGCTCCACATGATGTAAAGCCAAGTGACAAAACCACCACAAGAAGAAGGCATGTACATCTCTTACCCTTTCATCTCCGGCAGGCCATGTATTT
Source organism: Populus deltoides (assembly GCA_015852605.2). Lineage (NCBI taxonomy): Eukaryota > Viridiplantae > Streptophyta > Magnoliopsida > Malpighiales > Salicaceae > Populus > Populus deltoides. Next base: position 2,129,286 of record CM027576.2, on the reverse strand, counting down.
CCCTCTTCAATACGCCATATATATATATATATATATATATATATATATATATATATATATATATATATATATATATATATATATATCAGGGACATACGCACCACCATACATCAATATGGTCTCTATCAACATTTTAAAACCAAATAGCCAGCATGGAAGTGATATTTTGTCATGTATCATCATGATCTTTCCTCTAAAAAAAAAAATTAAAAATAAAAATAAAAGAAAGATTCTATTCAAGTCATTAATCAAATGGTATGATCTGATGAATTTACATAATGGTTTTAGCATGAATTTGTTTGGCAGTGTGAGACTGCGCGGTTTGAAAGTTTATTTTTAAGTTAGGAATATATTAAAATAATGTATTTTTTATTTTTTAAAATTTATTTTTAAGATTATCAAATCAAAATAATATAAAAATACTACAAATAACTAATTTAAAATTAAAAAATTTTAAGTTTAATAAAAAAACAGGTTCAACTTCAATTCCAAACCACTAATTAAGTAAATGAATGAAGATTAGTGAAATTGTTTAATTTAATTAAATGATCAAAGAGCAGATAATTAAGGGTTCTTAATTCTTATATATACTTTACAATAAATAAAATAAGATTTTGTAATCTAGTGGTCACATTGTTTACTCATTAATTAATTTATTTATTTTTATAACTAGTTTACTCGTTAGATCATTTTCCCCAAACATTGAAGAAATAATTTTCACATGTAAGCTTCCTTTACATTTCAATAATAAAACCAATTTTTTTTATGATACTCAAATTGTAATTACCGGATATTTAATTACAATATTGAAAAGTTTTAAATATATTTTCTTAAAAGCAAATCCGCATCGTATAAATTGATCCAATAATATGTATAAACACACACACATGCTAACAAATATAATATTTATATATTAATTAACTTGGGTTCTAAGGAAAAAAAAAAAAAAAAAGAGAATGCGTAAAGCGTTGGTTGATGAAAGTAACAGCACTGATGAAATTTATTGCTCCTATAAAACGCAAGGATAGGACAAGCACTGCTCTCCTACAGATCCTGCCTATAAATTGTAGTAGTTGAGCACCATTATACACGTCTCCAAGCTCATCTCTTGCAAGAAACCAACATACGATAGAAACCATGAAGTTCTTAGCATGCTTGGGTTCATGTTGCTTCTCAACCACGGCAATAGCAGCAGCTCCTGAGGTGGAGGAGGCAGCAGCAGCTACCACCGTGATTAATGGTGATGTTACACTGCTAGCGCCGGGAAGTGGAAGGAGAAGCAAATCAAGAGGACGTGGATCGTGGCGTCCGGCCCTTTCGGCTATATCGGAAGACGAGAGGATCTCATTTAGACGGAGAAAACCAGCTGAGACTACTGAGAAGAAAGCAGTCAAAGCACTGGCTAGCAAAGTGATGAAAAAACCAGAGGCTCAAAATCTTACGACGCAGATGTCATTTTCCGGGTTCTCTCCGACACCGTTTATGTTTTGATCAAGTTTTTAATTAGTTTCGTGTTGTAGTTATCTTCGGAAAAGTTGCCTCATCCATGGATAATTGTATATTATTGAAGAGGCAACATGGTTAGATGTTCTTGCACGCTGGAAGTTTCGTTTTTTTTTAAAAAAAAACTCTAGCACAGCATAGTATGAAACCCGGCCTCATCCGACAAATAACCAGGAAAACTCAAGCTTAGAGGCTGACCCAAACTAAGTTTTTCACCTCATCACTTGCAACCCAACCCGAGCCTTTTCTCGAGCGAGTTTTCATAAAAGAGTGCATAATCCAAACCCTGTATGTGGTTGAGCAATCTCAGGATCAGATTCACCCATTTTTCCCTCTTGATATCCAGAAAATGTTTAAAGGTCTTGGATGTTTAGTTACATATGGGAGAAATGGGAAAAGGAAGCAGTGAAATAAAAATAAATTAAAGAGAAAACTAAAAATTGGTTGCAATTTAATCATATGCTAATATAGGCAGCATTAATATTGTCACTCAACAATTGATAATATTACAGGGGCGTTGTGCTCCTGGTATATAGTCTGTCAAGCTCACTTGAAAGCCCTTCAAATGAAAACGATGCCCGATGCCAAGAAACCACGACCAGGCAACTGATTCAGTGCCCCAATTGTTTAGAACCAACCCAATAACCAAAATCTAATCTCTGTCATTCAGTAACCATTTATCCAATGTCGTGTGGTTGGCTCTGTGGTTGGTGCTGGGTGATGCTCACGGGTGTCTGTCAGTCGTGAAAAGGGCTGATCATTACCTGCAGGCGCGCCTCTTTGAGAAGAAGGTATATTCTGACTCTTTGGATCTGAGGCTGACTTTGAGAAAGCCTGAGCTAGCTCCAAGGCAGATGATACTTTACCAGGGCGGTTTCCTGCAGCATCAGATGAAGTTGTTTTTGGTTCTTCATTAGGTTTGCGCCAGGTTTCAGGTTCAGGTCGCTGGTCTTTGGCATCCTTGCTGCTTTTCCATTTATCATTCCTCCAGTTCTTCCTTTCCATATCAGTTTTCTCATGGTCCATCTGTTGATCTTTCTTCTCAGAATCCCTCCCGTTTCTTCGGCCGGTAGCCCCACGGTTGTCATTTTTCTGACTCTGATGAGCGGTTGCAGCCACATGTTCTGATGTGATTTCATTCTTGGGAGAATTCACCCTTCATGCACAAGAATTCAACCATCATTAGCAATTACTTATCTTTAGATCTATTTTCAGTCACGCCTACATATGCAGATATTAATAGACATCACGAGTAAGAGATAATCGATTAAAATGCATGAGGAATGGTGCCATTACATGGAATGAAAGACATCAATAATATAACGGGGAGAACTAGACATAAAATCAGTTCATGAAACTCAATTAATGACACCAGATAATCAATAATTGGAAGTAGAAATGCATCCAATATAAAAGAAAAGCAAGTTTGACCAAGCAAAATAGCAATGTCTCTGAAACTGTGGAGAGAATGACCACCTGTTGGGCGAAAGATTCATGTCAAGGTTATTAATTGCTATGTCATCTACACCTCGTTCCTTGAGAACCTGAGAGAAATATGCAAGGTTATTTCGTGAACTTAATACATATTACTGAACAACACCATCTAAAAGGGTAAAATACATGGGGCCAATTTAGAGAACCAAGCTGATAATGAAGATGAATAAAAATCTATAAGCTCATCTTAAAAAGATAAATGAAAATAATGGGAGGGGGAGCATCGGTACGGATATGAAAAACATAAAAATTGAAAAAGAACGGTATAAATGCATAAAAAAATTCCTGAAAAACAAATATTCATAACTCTGGAATAATCATATGATAAATAACAGAATTCATACCAATTCCCGTGGACGAGCACCGCCAAACAATGAACTCCTGCATCAGTCAAAGAAGACATCAGATGTATAAATGATACTTGGCAGATAACTACCCAACAACTACCCAGCAAAAGGACAGAATTTGGTGTATATTGCAATATGTGAAAGAAACATGGCAGAAAGTGCCTGATACAAGATGCTGAAGTGCACTTAGCAGCGTACAAACCCTAAAACAGTAAGTACAGCTAACACAAAAGGCTGATTTGATGATGAAAGTCAAATTACTGATCAAACATAAGGCTGGCATCTCAGACCAGAACAGCTAGCACAGTTACAGAAATACAAGGCAACAGGCCTCTGTTTGCAGAAAGCATGGTTTAGTTATCTTTTCAATACAACTGAGGCAGCTATATAGATCCATGGGCGTCAAGAGGAAAAACACTTGAGGGCTGCCTGCAGCTTTTGGGAGATTGTAGTCAACTAACAAACGATCCACCAACCTGCCAATTCCAACCAATCTTCCAATCCCCTCACTTTAGTATGAAAATAACTTTTCCTGAAGTAAAAATAAAATAAAATGAAGCTACATAACCGATCCATTTGTCTCTTAGAAAATAAAGCATGCATGTATTATTCCACCAAACTAGGGGAGGCGTGACATATTTGGAGTGGTAAAACATAAACATAAATTACTGTTTCTGTCAGGATAAGGGTAAAAACAGTCCATATTAGGCACAATGCCAACCACAGCCATGCACCACGTCCTCCCTATGGCAGTGAGGACCAGGGCCACCGTGCTTCAAAAAGTTCCAAATACCCCTTTGGTTCAATACCCACAGACCCTCTCTCTACATTAATCAAACAACCTTTATCCGCTTTTCTTTGCCTTGCCCATGCTTGGAAAAAATCCTAGCTCTGCCACTGCTTCCTCAGGAACTTATAACTAGGTTAGCAATAACAGTTGATCATTGAACAGAATCAACAGACTGAAAGCAGACACAACAATAACAAGCAAAGTTGACAACAGTTAAGGATGGCACTCCATTCAGGCAAGCTGGATAACGGTGGCTAAGACCACAGCATGGGCTATTAGAGTTAGGGAGGATTATAAATTCAGACAATCCACTCATGTTTTAACAAAGTTTAAAAAAAAATAGAAAATTTTTAAGTCTAGCAACTACTAAAAGTGAAAGAAGTTTCAGAGCCACATTTATCTTTTTGACGTTTGACTACAGATCAATAGCGAGTATCTCACCTGTTAATTCTATAAGGATAACTTAATTTCACATAAAAAAAGGAGGAATTAATCAGGCATCAACCAAAATTAGGCCACATCTTTAAAACAAATGTATTCACAAAGAGAAGGCAGACCAGCTGCTAAAACTCATATAGGTGATCAATTTGGACATCAACTTCTGAGCAACGAGAAGAATATATATCAGCCATGAAAAGAAAAAGATAAGCAAAACAAGTTGAACAAATCGTTGTCAACAAGCTTCCAAGACATTTACTTATTAGACTAGCCATTTGACACAACAAGGGATGCATGTGTACTGTGGAGACTGGAGCATGAAAATAATTTGTCACGGGAACAGACCAGGAAAAAAGAAAGAAAAATACATGTATTAATTAGTACTATATGCTCAAAAAACTCATTTCAGTCTAAATACATTCCAAGTTCTCATCTTGAACTAAGACAAGGACCAACACCCAGGCGCTAATCCTCAGCTAGGTGCAGTTACTTAGCAAAAGTCAGAAGCTTGCTTAGATATTAGTTTGTTTTGAGAAAATACATTTTCCTTCAAACCAAGCATCATGCTATTTTCAGTAATGACTTTGTACTCGACAAAAGAATAAGAAAATTCCAATGTAAAATATATCAAGAAATAAGAAACATGCATCTACATCTGATTAAAAAGAAAAAACAAATCCCACAAACCTTTCTCTTTCAAGGCTTCCATCAGATTGTTCAACAGGTTGTGAGCGAGGCTTCAAATTCAATTTGGGACGTTCAAGTGGTCTCTCAGCTGGCTGACTACCACTCTTGGTATCAGCCAACCCTGGCTTTGAAGGATTTCCATTTCCATACAATTCATGGGCAATTTCAATCTTCCCAGATACTACAGGTTGCTGGTACCCCTTTATTAACAAATAAAAAAAAAAATAGAGAGACCATCATAATCAACAAACAATCAACTTGAAGAAAGCATTAAAACATCTCCTGAAAAACAATGTTATACCTGTCTGAAGTCATTTTCTGGTCTCTCTAATGCTTTAGTTCTTGCAATAACATTCAGCTTAGGTCGTTCTGATACTTCTGGGGGCATTGCTGGTCGAGTTTGCGAGCTGACAATACCTCCACTATGAAACTCTTCTGAGTGCATTTGAGGTTGATCCCTCCTATGATTCGGCAATGTCCTCCCCCCACCCTGATTCCTATCTCCTGCGACCCTACCACTTTCAGCTTGACCTCCCCTTGAATTATCATAATCACCCCCTCTCCCTACCCACATCCACACTATGACTTGCATTACTCTCCTGTGAATAAATCAAATGTGGTAAAAGTTCACCAGGACTCTTTGACTGCCACATTCCTGAAGATACCTTTTCAAGCGCACTTGCTTGAGCAAACTTTGACACCGGATTCGACCCCGGCGACACAGATGAAACCCTCGAGGCATTAACACCCATCACATCCCTCCTCATCCCCCAAGCATTCGGAGGATTATTATTCACACCCTGACCATTACCACCACTTGTTATCGCTGAATTACCCCCCCAACCACCCGAATTCTGCGAACTAACTACAACCGAACCCCCTCCCGGTCTCAACGGAGACAAACTCGCTCCCAAACTCATAGACTGTGGTACCGGACTTGTCACCGGTCTATCCGGCACCCTAACAGACGAACCAGAAACATACTCCGGCTTCAACTCTTGAGGAACCAAAGCCGAAGCACGAACATTTTCATCACTAATAGTACGACGAGGAGCAGATGAACCATCTAACGGCTTACGCTCATCCTCATCAAAGTTTCTACCTATAGGCGCCTGGTGAGATAAAAACGAAGTTTTCTCATCAAAACCACGAGCAGCTCCTGACGACTTCGGCCGCATCAAATTATTTCCCCAATTTGCCGATGCATTTCGGTCCGAACCAGGCTTCATCATACTGACAAACCAAACAAACAAACAAATCTAATCAGCTTAAGAATTTACGATCTAAAATTTGAAAATTAATTAAGTAAAATACAAATAATTTAGATCAAAATCACAAACAAGTAAGCAAAAAAAAGAAAGAAAGAAATGAAGAGAGCGAGAGATTACACGCCAGGAGCTGAAGGTAGAGGGAGATCAGAAGGAATAGAGCCGCCATGAAAGTCCTTCAACGACATGGTCGACGCCGTTTTCTTCTTCGACATCTCTCACACTCGATCGATCGATCAATCAATCAAAGCTTTAATTAATTCCTCTGTCGATCCAAGTGATTCTTTTTTACAGAAAGAGGAGCGGGGAGGGGGAGGAACGGCGTCGTAAGAGGTGAGAGGACAAAAGTTTTAGCGGTGCGATGAGATCGGTGGCTGGCTGTGGGAGATCTACTATTATCCTTTTTGAGTTTTTTGCACGCTTGTTAAGTGAATTAATCTCTCGCCATCATTAGCAAGATTTTGAAAGTAATTTATTCAACTTTAGACGTTAATAGCCTATTTAAAACTTGATTATAAATTATTATTTTATATATATATACATGTGAAAATTAATTTGAAAATTGTAACCGTGAATAGTTAATACACAACACACACTATCCCACATGCACGTAAAGTTGTATCAACTATTAGCTATGTTTTTTAATTCCATTTTTTTTTTTTTTTTTAACCGATGGGTTAATCATGTCCCTACAAAATCCACTAGGTCCACCATATTATATCAAGTCAAGCTTGAAATCCTAGATATTTCTAATCCACCTACAAACCCAAGCCTACTCTAACAAATATGATTCTCTTTTAAAATTATTTTAATATATTTTTAATTAAAAATTACTTTTAAAAATATCTCCAGACATAAAAATTATTTAGAATTTCATTACAAATAGTATTTTATAAAAAATTAATTTTTATTTTATTATTTTAAGATTGTTGTGTTGATATCAAAAATAATTTTTTAAAATAAAAAATATTATTTTGATATATTTTTGACTAAAAATAACTTTAAAAACAATAATTATCATGCTCTCAAACACCTCTTTAGTGCTCGTTTAGGGTTGCATTTCAACCAACTTTTCATGAAAATTTAAATTTTTTACCACAAATTAATTTTTTTATCATTTAAATATATTTTTAATTAAAAATTACTTTTAAAAATATCTCCAGACATAAACATTATTTAGAATTTCATTCCTATTTTATAAAAAAATAATTTTTATTTTATTATTTTAAGATTGTTGGTGCTGATATCAAAAATAATTTTTTAAAATAAAAAATATTATTTTAATATATTTTTGACTAAAAATAACTTTAAAAACAATAGTTATCATGCTCTCAAACACCTCTTTAGTGCTCGTTTAGGGTTGCATTTCAACCAACTTTTCATGAAAATTTAAATTTTTTACCACAAATTAATTTTTTTTATCATTTAAATATACTAATATCATACATAATTTTTAAAAAATAAAAAAAATTATTTTAATATATTTTAAAATTAAAAATTAGTATTGTGCTCTCAAACATCCTATTAAGATGGTAGCGGTTGCTTTTCAAATAATTTTTTGTGTTAAAATATATGTCAATGATTTTTTTTATTTTTTAAAAATTATTTTTGACATCAGGACATCAAAACAATCTAAAATATATAAATCTTATTAAATTTTATTAAAAAATAAATTTTTAAAAACACAATTTACACCGCGTTTCCAAACATATTCTAAACACACGAGGTGAGGTCACTTATATGCTGAGAAGAAGAAAGAAACTCATTTTTTATTTTTAAAAACCATGGAATAGGATGAGCCCATGAAACTACAAAGAATAGGAGCAAGTAAAAGAGAACCCAGAGAAAAAGGTAAGCCATCCTTTCCTATCTCCAAGTCCACAACTCACATGGCTCATCATCATTCTTTTGGCAATTCTCCTCGGCTTTTCTTCCTTTGGGCCACAATTTAGAGTAGTAAATCAGCAAACCAAACTCAAAGCAAAACAGATCAGGTGAAAGCGGACTCCAGGATATACACATATTCCTCCTCCGCCCAAAACTAACTCCTGTAAACAAAAAATAATAATAAAATAATAATTTAATTTTTAAAATAAAAAATATATATATTTTAAAAAATTCTTGTATATTTTAATAGAAATGATTATTTCTTTGTTCAGTTCAGTTTTTATAAAAAAAAGTAATTAAATTGGTTTTTTTTAAAAATCGAAACCGGTTCAAACCAGCAAGTTTTGATTCTGTTATTTTATAAAAAAACCGGCTCTTTCGATTTGGCTCGGTTTTTTTCCGGTTTGGCTCAATTTTTTTTGTTTTTTGATTTGGCTCGGTTTTTTCAGTTTGGCTAGTTTTTTTTAGTTTTTTTCGATTTGAATTCGATTTGGTTTTTTCAATTTCAAACTTATAAAACTGAAACGAACCAATTGATTTTTTAAAAATTTTAATCAATTTAATTGATTTTTTTACTATTAATTTTTTCAATTTTTTTTAAATTTTCTTAATTTAATTAATTATTTAGTTTTTTTACTCACTCTTACTTTACATATCAGCCTTTCAGGATCAGTATAAGGTTGTCATGGGCTAGGAGTACATGATAGCCCAGCCGAATCCACTTTAAGCCTTGAACCCTCTGTGAAATTCCAAAACTTTGGGTAAAGTTATTGTATTTTATTCACAACAACTTGGAAAATGGAAATCCCTCCCTTCCACCTCTCTTGAAAGATTTCTCTTACACGTTGAGCGCCAAAACCTGTATTTTACCAAACTCTCCCTGCCCTGTCAAATTGACAAAAAAGCCCTCATTTTATTTCTTTTATTTTATTTTACATTCTCTTTTCTTATATATATAATTATTAAACGTCGAAATAAAATTCAAATTACCTAGTTTAATTAAAATCAAAACCATATTATTTTAATTTTTTTATAAATCAAATTGAATCTTAATTAGATGGGGAGTTCACTTATCATTTGATCAAACTAATTCTATATTGATTTTTTACACCCAGCTTTTATAAAAGACAAATTAACCAATTCTCGTGTAGATTTATTAATAAAATAATTTTTTTTTTATGAATCAATACTTAAAAAAAAACAATCCAGAAAAATCAGTGGCTTTCTTGTTCATGTATAAATCACTTTAACTCAATTATTTATCAATTGAATGTGAATGTATAGATAATGTTCAATTTGTCACAATCAAATCATGAATTAGTATATGCTTCATCCATTATAAGTGAAAAGAAAAAACTTTATACAAACTTCTATGCTATTAAAGTTCCATATAAATACCATTCTTTTTACCTTTTTTTTTAAATATAATTACCCATTAATTAAGATTTGTTGAATTTAATTTATTTAAATCAAATCGAGAAAAATTAATCAATTAACCTAAAACCTATTTACAAAAGCTACAACTTTTATGATGCCGATATGATACTTACCTTCCCCGGCGATTCAAGCAATGAAAGGGAAAGCCAAAAGGAGAAAAAGAAGGCGAGGGAGTGAGTTGCAAAAGCCAGCTAACCCTAGATGGTACCGAGTTAGAGCCAGTCAAGGACTCAAAAAGCCGAGTCAAAGACATCGGCACTACGACGGGTCATGTTTCGTTCGTATAACTACAGGATCCGCAAGGACATATTTGTCATTTCAAATTCAAGTCATCTCCTCCTTAATACCCAGCCTGATAATAATAATAATAAAAAAAAAAAACAAGAAAGCTTCGGTTTTCAGACCAAAAACACCAGCCAGCGAGCCAGAGAGAACGAAAAAAGATTTTATTTCTCTTCAAGGACTTCTTCTTCTTCTTTTTATTATTAATTTCTCTCTTTTGTTCTCCATTTTCGATCTGCAAAATCAACGACAATCTTCGATCTGTCCTTTTCCGTTCCTGAATTTTCTCCCGGTAAGTCTCTCTTTATTTTCTCCGTTATCTCTCCGTTATTTACAAACCCTAGGTTTTTTTAGAGGGTACTGATTGTAGTTACTTTTTGTTCATTTGATTTAATTTAACCCTACATTGGTGAACTAATGGTTTTGTGTTTGTGGATTTGTGGAAATTAGGGTTTGGAATTGAAGCGCAGGATAAGAACAAAATTGGTTGAAGTATGAGCATCGATAGCCCTGGGAAAGGGGAGAATTAGGGTTTCCGAGCTTTGAAGATTTCAGGTTTTGAATTCCATGGGTGATGGAGGAGTCGCATGTATGCCTTTGCAGCACAGTAGTAATAATATCATCATGGAAGAAAGATTTCCTGTTCAAGAAAAGAATACAACAACAACAGTAACAGCAGCAGTTCCATCAACAACAACGACGAAAGTGGAAACTGTAAACAACAACAGTAACAGTGGTGGTGTAGGTGGTGGTGGTGGTAGTGGTAGTAATAATAATAATAATAATAATAATAATGTCAATAGTGGTGACAAGAAGGATAACGGGAAAAGTAACAGTAGCAACAATGGGGTGACCGGGAAGGTGAAGAAGGTGAAGAGGATAGTTAAGGTGAAGAAGGTGGTGAGGAAAGTAGTGGTGGGGGAGAAGAAAGGAGTGGGATTGGTGAGAGAAGTTAAGAGTGCTTGTGGGAGTGGTAGTAAGGAAGTAGTGGTGTTGGAGAAGAAAGAATCGGGATTGAAGAAGGAAGAAAAGAGCAAGGAAGTGACAGCTGAGAAGAAAGAATCAGGATGGAAGAAGGAATTGGCAGCGGAGAAGAAAGAATCAGGTTTGAAGATTAGTAGTGGTAGCAAGACAGTTGAAAATGGTGATGGTTTGGGTTCTGTGGATACTAAGTTACAGAGTGGTAGTAATAATATTAAAGAGGAAGTTGAAGAGGGGGAATTAGGGACATTGAAGTGGCCGCCTAAAGGGGAAATTGAGAATGGCGAATTTGTTCCTATACCAGAGAAGCCAAGGAGAAGTGAGATTGAGAGAGGAGAGATTGGTAGTGAGAAATGGAAGAAGGGGGATATAGAGAAAGGGGAGATTGTTTCTGGTAATAAATGGCAGAGAGGGGAAGTTGTTCGAGATGAAATCGAGAAAGGTGAGTTCATTCCGGACAGGTGGAATGGTAAAGATGAGTATGGCTACATTAGGTCTCGTGGCAGGTATGACATGAGTAGGGAGCGGACGCCACCTTCCGGGAAGTATTCTTGTGAGGATGTTAACCGAAGGAAAGAGTTGACTAGAAGTGGGGGTAGTCTGCACAGTAAAAGTTCTATGAGGTGGGAGAGTGGCCAGGAAAGGAGTACGAGGATCAGCTCAAAGATTGTTGATGAAGAAGGTTCGTATAAGAGTGAGTACAGCAATGGTAAGAACCCTGGAAGGGAGTATTCTTCTGGTAACAGGTTGAAACGTCATGGTACCGATTCTGATAGCACCGAGCGCAAACATTATGGGGATTACTCTAGTTCTAAAAGCAGGAGACTTTCTGAGGATGGTTCCCGCTATGCTTACTCAGAGCACTATTCACGTCACTCTGTGGAGAGGTTCTATAAAAACTCTTCTTCCTCCAGAGTATCTTTATCAGACAAGTACTCATCCAGGCATCATGAGTCCACTTTGCCCTCTAAGGTTGTTTATGACAGGCATGTTCATTCCGACTGGTCCCCACATGAGAGGCCCCGATACAATGATCACAGGGACCGAAGTCCAATCCGTCATGAGAAATCTCCCTATGGCCGAGAAAGGACACCATATGGACTGGAGAGATCTCCATATGGGCGAGAAAGATCACCATATGGACGTGAGAGGTCACCATATTGGCGAGACAGATCCCCATATGGACATGATAGATCCCCCTATGGACGTGAGAAGTCCCCATACGGACGAGAGAGATCCCCATATGGACTTGAGAAATCACCTTATGACCGAGGCCGCCATTACGAGCATAGGAAAAGGAGTCCTTCTTATGTGGAAAGGTCCCCACAGGATCGAGCCCGGCACCATGACCGCAGCGATCGGACATCAAATTACTTGGAGCGATCCCCACATGATCGGGCTAAACCCAATAATTATAGAGAAGCAAGTCGAAAGGGGGGAGCCACTGAGAAGCGGAACTCTCAGTATGGTAATAAACAGCAGGAGGATAAGATCAGCCAAAAGGATCCTGATGTAAGGGACACAGAACCCTCAGCTAAGGAATCTCAAGATAAAAGTAGCGTGCTTAATCTTGATGGTTTGGATGAAAAGAATGCCAGCAGTGAAACTCGCATAGAAGAGAAGTCCGAGAGCCCAAGGATAAATGTTAAAGAACCTCCTCAAGTTGATGGACCTCCTCCTGAAGAACTGCAATCTATGGAGGAAGATATGGATATATGTGATACGCCACCACATGTCCCTGCTGTGGCTGATACATCAACTGGTAAATGGTTTTACCTAGATCATTTTGGTGTGGAATGTGGCCCTTCAAAGTTATGCGAGCTTAAAGCGCTTGTTGATGAAGGAAGTCTTATGTCTGATCACTTTATCAAGCACTTGCATAGTGATAGGTGGTTAACAATCGAAAATGCACTTTCACCATTTGTGCCAGTGAATTTCCCATCTGTTGTGCCAGATGCTATAACTCAACTAGTAAGCCCTCCAGAGGCTCCTGGTAATCTATTGGCAGATACTGTAGATATCGGGCAATCTGGTGCTCAGATTGGCGAGGGAGTGTCAGGGAATTTTCTGAAACCACCAGTCTGCCCTGATCACAGTGAAATTGCTTCTGAGTCTTTAGAAGATCTACAGATTGATGAAAGAGTTGGAGCTCTATTGGAGGGTTTTTCTGTTGTTCCTGGCAGTGAGCTAGAGACTGTTGGAGGTATTTTTTAAATTTTCTTTCTTTTACTTTTCATTTTATAGCATTGAATAATTTTCTGGTTATTTAATGCTAATGTTTATTTTTTGTCTGTTTGGATATTTCTTACATTCTTTCTTCTTCTTTATCATCCTGCAGAAGCTCTGCAAATGACATTTGAACATGTGCAATGGGAGGGATGTATAAAAGCAGAAGGTATATAAATGAATGCCAGTATCAATCCTGTAATTAATTTATTTTCTCGTTTTCTTGGGTCATCTCCACCTCAAGTGTTGCACATCTTCTGACAGTCTCTCCCCAATATTCACAAAACAAGTCAGTTGCCATAACAGAACTTCCAGAAATACTGACCAGTGTCTTCTTGAATGAACAGGTTTTACCTGGCAGCGAGCTACCACTTCTGAACAACAGGATGAAAACAATGATGAATTACTAAGACATTCTGATGTGAAAACAAACGTAGCTGTTGAAGCATGGCCAGCTACTCTTGCTGACAAGGATGATGGCTTTGCCTCTTCTGTTGATTCCACTGACTGGTTTTCTGGCCGATGGTCTTGCAAGGGTGGGGACTGGAAGAGGAATGAGGAGTCTGTCCAGGACAGATTTACTCGAAGGAAACTTGTTCTCAATGATGGATTCCCAGTGTGCCACATGCCAAAGTCTGGGTGTGAGGACCCACGGTGGCATATAAAAGATGATTTGTATAATCCTTCTCAAAGCAGGAAGCTTGACCTCCCTCCTTGGGCTTTCTCCAGCTCAGATGATAGAAATGATACTGGTGGTGTCAGTAGATCAACCCTCAATAAACCTCCCATAACAAGGGGAGTGAAAGGAACCGTGCTACCAGTGGTCAGGATAAATGCATGTGTGGTTCAGGACCATGTTGTTTCTGAGACCCGCACTAAAGTTCGAGGGAAGGACAGATATCATTCAAGATCTGCTCGAACTCATTCTGCAACTAATGATGTGAAGAGTTCATCAGTGGAGTGCGATTCACAAACCAGAGTTGTCAATGATCAAGACTCACATGGATGTTGGAAGTCGACTGCACCACTTAACACTCCCAAAGACCGTCTTTGTACAGCAGATGACTTACAATTGAATTTGGGTGACTGGTATTACTTAGATGGTTCTGGCCATGAACGAGGTCCATTATCATTTTCAGAGCTTCAGAACTTGGCGGATAAAGGTACCATCCAAAAGTATAGCAGCGTTTTCAGGAAATTTGATAGAGTGTGGGTTCCGGTTGCATCAGCCACAGAGACTTCTGAAGCCGCTGTCAGAATTCAACAGTCAAATGTTGAGCTGTCTGTTGGTTCTTCAGGAACTCTTTTGAAGTCCCAGACTGCTGCTAATATTGAAAGTAACAAAGATTCTAGTTCATTTCACAGCCTTCATCCACAGTTCATCGGTTTTACCCGGGGGAAGCTACATGAATTGGTAATGAAATCGTACAAGAACCGGGAGTTTGCTGTAGCCATAAATGAGGCCTTGGATCCATGGATTGTTGCAAAACAGCCTCAGAAAGAGCTCGATAAACATATGTACCTCAAATCAGGTATGGATGGGTTGATCATCCAGGTTTCCTTTTGTATCTACAACTGAGTAATATTAATTGCATGATCAAGTATTAGATGATCTTCTTGCTGCTCTCACTTTGCACACGTGCCCTGCTGAGAGATGAAGCATTAACAGTTCTCCTCCTGCTTCCTTCAAATTTCTCTTCTTTTGTCTGCATCGTTATTCCATGTCCCATGCCTTTGTTTTGTCACAAATGATTGATCTTTGCTGCGTTGCTGGAAATGTTTAGATGGTATTTATTTATGTGTTCTCCTTAAGCTTCTCCGCAGATGGTACTGTCTGAAACTTTTGGTTTGGGCATAATTTTCTGTGCCGTGTTTTCTTCTTGTTGATCAACATCCATATTTTCCCACTGAAATCCTTGTATTTGATTGTTTGTCGTTATAGGTGTGAAACTAGCACTCACTTTTCCTCCATTACCTTGTTTTTTCTTTACATATGCTTTAGGTTTGTTTTCTTGTGTCCACTATTGTCATCTCTTTCAAATTCTGCCTCTCATTCTTCAGGCTTTGGCAATTTTTGCTTCCTTCCTTTTCATTTGTTTCTTTCTGTTTGTTGTTCTTCAACTTTTGCTCTTTTCTGTGCTTTTTTCTGGATCATATGTTTTTGATATATTAAAAGGTCGATCAAACACGTATTGCAAAAAGCTATTGTTATGGTTGCGCTAAATGAATTTTGTCTGTTACATCTGTGGCAATCATTTATCTTTGTTCATTGCATTGACCTGTGCTCTATTTAGCTCCAGTTTCTGAACATATGTTTTCTATAACTTCCATGTTGTACTCAATCTGAGGCTCTTTTTCTGGGGCTGGTGAGTTGCAGAAATAGATGTACGTGTTGGAAAAAGAGCCTGGATGCAGCCTGACCAAATTGTTAAAGATAATGAAATGGAGGAAGACACATTGCACAAGGTTGAAACCACTTTTGAGCAACTATGTGGTGATACCAATTTCCACAGGGAAGAGAGCATGTGTTCAGAGATTGAGGCAGGAAGCTGGGGTTTATTGGATGGTCATATGCTGGCACGAATCTTTCATTTTCTGAGATCTGACTTGAAATCCCTAGTCTTTGCTTCCTTGACTTGTAAACACTGGAGAGCTGCTGTTAGTTTTTACAAGGGCATATCAATACAGGTTGATCTGTCATCTGCGGGTCTCAACTGTACTGACTTGATGGTGAGGAGTATCATGGTAAGTTTTATATATTGTTGACATTACAGGCTATAGTCAAGTCTTTACCTTTCTGGGGGTAATATGATTTACATGTTTGCAGAATGGTTACAACAAAGAAAAGATTAACGCAATGGTGCTGACGGGTTGTACAAATGTCACTTCTGGCATGCTTGAAGAAATTCTCCGCTCTTTCCCATGTTTATCTTCTATAGATATTAGAGGCTGCACCCAGTTCATGGAGTTGGCCCATCAATTTCCACGTGTTTGTTGGCTCAAGAGCCGCACAAGGATCCCTGAGGAGTCAAATTCTAAACTAAGGAGTCTTAAACAAATCAGTGGGAGAGATGATTTTGGGGAGCTGAAGGAGTATTTTGATAGTGTGAATAAGAGAGACTCAGCAAATCAATTATTTCGTCGAAGTTTGTACAAACGCTCAAAAGTGTTTGATGCTAGAAAGTCATCATCCATTCTATCCAGGGATGCTCGTATGAGGCGATGGGCAGTCAAGAAATCTGAAAATAGCTATACAAGGATGGAGGGGTTTCTTGCTGCAGGTTTAAAGGACATAATGAAGGAGAATATCTTTGATTTTTTTTGTGCCCAAGGTACCAATACTTGTTTTTTACTGATATGAGTTGTGCTGGCTTGAGTTCTTATTCCTTTTTTTGTGTATATTAATCAGGTGGCAGAAATTGAGGATAGGATGAAGAATGGCTATTATGTTGGGCATGGATTGAGGTCGGTCAAGGAGGATATTAGTCGAATGTGCAGGGATGCTATTAAGTAAGTTTATCTTTAATTGCTATTTTTATACTCGTTTGTATATCTAGGCATGTCTGTATCTGCATTTGTTTGGTGCTGTGGTCTTGAAACATTGTATAACCCAAGATTGCTTAAACAGCAAAACCATTTTTCCTTCCTTTTAATGAATCAAAAGCTTATGAATTTCTGTTTCAATTGTTACTGGAAACAATTGCTAATGTGATGCTGACAGCCTACATTTAGTACAAGGATCTCCTTCAGCTTTGCTGCTGTATTTTATATACTTGTATTTTGCTCTTTCCATGCTGGAATATTTGCAATGCAGATTTCTACAATTGCACACCAGCATTAAGTTTAATGAAACCACTATGCACACCTCTTCTTCTTTCTTAACAGTACTTTACATTGGCGGACCTCAATTTCTTTCTTTATCATAACATCATCTTGATTATTTGTGTGATACTATTTGTTATATATGTACATCTATAATTGCAGAGTAAAGAATCGGGGTGCTGGAGACATGAATCACATCATTACATTGTTTTTTCAACTAGCCTCTCGTTTGGAAGAGAGTTCTAAGTTTTCTTGTGAAAGAGATGAGCTCATGAAGTCATGGAAAGATGATTTATCTGCAGCGTTGGATTCTGCTCCAATGAAACATAAGAAGAAAGCTACTGGAAAGAAGTACATGAATAGGAGCAATGGCACTATCCCTGCAAATGGTAGTTTTGATTATGGAGAATATGCATCTGATCAGGAAATTAAGAAGCGAATATCCAAACTCAACAGAAAATCCATGGATTCAGGAAGTGAAACTTCTGATGACCGGTCTTCTGAAGATGGTAGGAGTGGTAGTGATAGTACTGCCTCAGATACAGAAAGTGACTTGGATTTGCAATCAGAAGGCCGAACTGGGGAGTCAAGAGGAGATCGATACTGTATGACAGATGAGGATGAACGTGAATGGGGTGCTCGCATGACAAAAGTGAGCCTGGTTCCTCCTGTTACTAGGAAGTATGAAGTCATAGACCAATATCTTATTGTAGCAGATGAGGAGGATGTACAGCGAAAGATGTCTGTATCTTTGCCAGATGACTATGCTGAGAAGCTTGATGCACAGAAAAATGGCACTGAGGAATTAGATATGGAACTTCCTGAAGTCAAGGATTACAAACCTAGGAAACAGCTTGGAGATGAAGTTATAGAACAAGAAGTTTATGGAATTGATCCCTATACCCACAATCTTTTACTTGATTCCATGCCTGAAGAAGTGGACTGGCCTTTGTTGCAAAAACATATGTTTATTGAAGATGTGCTCCTCTGTACCCTGAATAAGCAAGTCAGGCACTTTACTGGCGCTGGGAACACTCCAATGACATATCCTATACAGCCTGTTGTTGAAGAAATTGAACAAGCTGCTATGGAGGATTGTGATATACGAAAAATGAAAATCTGTCGGGGTATCTTGAGAGCCATAGATAGTCGACCTGATGACAAATATGTTGCTTACCGGAAGGTATAGCACTTGAACTTGATAGTATCCTTGCCCCCAAAACACACACATGCGCCAAAAAAAACACAAGAAAATTCTTTTTCTATATTTTTCTCCCTTTATGGTTATTTTACACCCCTTCTTTTCATCATCAGGGGCTTGGTGTTGTATGCAACAAAGAAGGTGGTTTTGGAGATGATGACTTTGTTGTGGAGTTTTTGGGAGAGGTATGAATTCTGACTAGTTGAAAAAACTGCATTTAAGGAGCACCTGTCATTATTTGATTGCATAGTAAAATAATGTTTTACAGAACTTTTAGAAGTTGTCATGTGTGGTATCCTTTGGGATGATAGGATATGTAACCGCTGATGTGTTGCCAGGACCATCTTCTTTGTACTGGCAGATGCAGTGTGTGATCCTGCAACATAGTTTTGTATGATATCTTTGTGTTAGATATTATTGGTTGGAGGTTTCTTTGGTTTTAACATCTCCAATACATCAGTAGAGAAAAGTAAAAAATAAGGCTGTCTTATGATGCAACTCCTAGTGTTGATAACTTGGCATTCATGTAATTACTTCTAATTATCCATTGCTAACATTGGAAAGTGCATGTGTCTGAAAGTAATAACTATGCATTGGTTTGCTTTCATAATATTTCTGCATTTGATGCTTGGGTGCTGTTCTTTAGAATAAATCTTTGGTGTTACATGGTGGTAAAGCTTTAACCTTTTTCTTTTTCTTCACTTTAAACTTAATTTTTGTAGGTATATCCTGCATGGAAATGGTTTGAGAAGCAAGATGGGATTCGATTATTACAGAAAGACAGTAAAGAACCAGCTCCAGAATTTTACAACATTTATCTTGAGAGGCCAAAGGTGTTGTGTTACTTGAACTTCTGTAAATGGGTTTGTCATATCTTGTCTCCTCTTGCTTTATTGAATTTCCTGATATTTTGTTGCTATTCTGCAGGGTGATGCTGATGGTTATGATTTGGTTGTCGTTGATGCCATGCATAAGGCGAACTACGCAAGTCGAATCTGTCACTCATGCAAACCTAATTGTGAAGCAAAGTGAGTATTGCTCCCCTTTTATTCGCTGTTTTTGATTAATGTGCAGAGGTATAAAGCATTATTCTGGAAAGCTTTGCTAGTTATAGAATATCAAGTAAATGGTGGTTCAGTGACATTATTTTACATCCATGCATTTCTTTTCGCTCTCTTGTTGTTAGATATGAATATTACAATCTTAGGAAGGTAGATAATCGAATTAGATGTTTAAAGCTAGAAACATCCCATGAATGACAATCCGTGAAAGGCAAAGCTCCAGATCTTAGAATTAGTTTCTGGGTGGATGGTGTTATATGTGTGCATGCTGGATGTGTTTTTCTTTGATTTTTTTTGTTTTCCATGATGACTTTTGTGGGAATCAAAATGTTTGGAATCTGGAATTGATTATTTCTTTGTTGAGTGAGATAATGCTGCACCATCTGTTTATTTGTTGTTCATTGAAGTATTGTTCTATTGAAGATTAATCTGATTTTGAAGCAGCAGTTATTGAGAAAAAAATGTCATCATGAGATGCTTGTTGTAAAAAGAAAAATGCTGTTCAATATTAACAAAATTTCAGTCATTCAGATTTTTATCAATGTGAATGCAGAGTTACTGCTGTAGATGGTCAGTACCAGATTGGAATCTACACTGTCCGTGAAATCCAACATGGCGAGGAGATAACATTTGATTACAATTCTGTGACAGAGGTGCATATCGTTTAACTGTTGGCCTTTTCACACTGTAGAATATAAATCCCACTTTTTTTTCATGTCCAATGGTTGGTGACTTTTCATTTTGCAGAGTAAAGAAGAATATGAAGCGTCTGTTTGTTTGTGTGGTAGCCAAGTTTGCAGGGGCAGCTACTTAAATTTGACAGGTGAAGGGGCTTTCCAAAAGGTACAGACTACGATTGAATTCTCTTTTCAGAAAAATATTGAAATATCTTATTACTGTACTTAACGTTTTGGTGGTTTTTTTATTTGATGTCAACTGAACATTGCTGCTCATCAGGTGTTGAAGGAGTGGCATGGATTACTGGATCGACATTATTTGATGCTCGGAGCTTGTGAATTAAATTCTGTGTCTGAAGAAGATTATCTGGACTTGGGTAGGGCTGGTTTAGGCAGTTGCTTACTTGGTGGGTTGCCAGATTGGGTGGTTGCATATTCTGCTCGTCTGGTCAGATTTATAAATCTGGAAAGAACAAAGCTTCCTGAGGAAATTCTGAGGCATAATTTGGAAGAGAAAAGGAAATATTTTGCAGATACATGTCTTGAGGTCGAGAGAAGTGATGCTGAGGTTCAGGTAAATGCATAGTGTATGTGTGCACGTGAAATGCTCTTATGAAGTCTTCTGTTTGAGTGACTGCTTGTAGTTACTTTCTGGTACTCTTTTTTTGAGCAGGCTGAAGGTGTCTACAACCAGAGGCTTCAAAATTTGGCTGTTACTCTTGACAAGGTCAGTACTGCCTTGGTAATTATTGAACTATTCAGCTTTTGATACAAAATTTCGACCTCTGATATTTAGGTCCTAGGACCATTGATTTTATGTCTCAGTCTGAAATGTACTGATGTAGAACCACCAGCAAGATCATCCCTTCGTAATTGCCTTTGTTTTACCTATCTAACCTTGTTCCTAACTCATAGAACATGGTTATAGAGTCCAGGCTTTGTGATACCAAATTACCTCTGATATTTAGGCCTTAGGGCTAACAATTACAGGTCTGAGTATGAAATCTAACCTGTAGAAATGATTTAAGAACTGCCTTAATTTTCTATCCATTTATTCCATGTTCCCAACTCATTGAACATGATTATAGTCTGGCTGATGAGGCTCTAGGTTTGAGGTCTGAGTATGTTGATTTTAGATGTCTTCCATCAATAGGAAGTCGTGAATTCTTAAATCTTCTAAGTTCTATATGCAGGTGAGGTATGTAATGAGGTGCATATTTGGTGACCCAAAGCAAGCTCCACCTCCGCTGGAGAAGCTTACTCCTGAAGAAACTGTTTCCTTCCTCTGGAAAGGAGACGGATCACTTGTTGAAGAACTTCTGCAGTGCATGTCTCCTTATATGGATGAAGACATGCTAAATGACCTCAAGTCCAAGGTTTGTGCGCATGATCCATCAGATTGTGATGACATTCAAAAAGCTCTTCAGAAGTCTTTATTGTGGTGAGCAGCAGCTTATATTGCTTCTTTTTTTCCTTAATGTGTTTTCTTGGGAAAAAAAGGGAAAATTCTATTGAATTTTTTATTTTTAAGGTTGAGGGATGAGGTGCGCAGTCTTCCATGTACATACAAGTGCCGGCATGATGCTGCAGCTGACTTAATCCATGTTTATGCTTATACAAAGAGCTTCTTTAGAGTTAGGGTAAGTCTTCGCTGAAACAGTCTCCTCTAACTGGTTATGTCTATTTTCTTTGCCTTGGAACTACTTTTGCTGGCACCATTGCATGCTCTTTATTTTATCTTCAAGTAACATGGTAAATTTCTTGCAGGATTATGATGCATTTACTTCTCCACCAGTTCACATTAGTCCACTTGACTTAGGCCCCAAATGTGCTGATAAGTTAGGGGGTCTTCCCCACAAGTATCAAAAAACCTACGGGGGGAGTTATTGCATGGGGCAGTTGATATTTTGGCATGTCCAGACTAACACCGAGCCTGATTTTACCCTTGCTAAAGCGAGTAAGGGCTGTTTGTCATTACCTGAAATTGGTTCCTTTTACGCTAAGGTTCAGAAGCCATCACAGCAGCGCATTTATGGTCCAAAGACCGTGAAATTGATGTTGGAAAGAATGGTAAGTTTCATTGCGCGCCATCATTTACTGCATGTTGTTTGATATCCTTGTACCACAAGATGTTAGCTTTGCCCGCATCCCTGCTTTAACTGAAGCTGCCCAGATTTATCCTTAACTCCGGAGATGATAGGCATGTGTCTTCATGCTTAATTAGGCTTGAGAAGTTTTTCAGGCTGAATCCGAGATACCTATGGTTAAAAAATGACATCTGTAAACCAAAGTTGTCAACCCTGATCACATCAACCTAGAATCAGTTTAGCCGAACTATTTTCGAAACAGATTTGTTAGTGTGTGGTTTCTTATCTGTTGATGTTGTATTTTCAGGAGAAGTACCCGCAGAAACCGTGGCCCAAGGACCAAATATGGTCATTCAAGAACTCTCCAAAAGTTTTTGGCAGCCCAATGCTAGATGCTGTATTGAACAATGCCCCACTAGACAGAGAAATGGTACATTGGTTGAAGCACAGGCCTACAGTATACCAAGCGGTGTGGGATCGATGAAGTTGCTCTCCCCGGACAGGGTAAGCCGCAGGGGGTGGGGATTATCATTAATCAGGCAACAAAAGCTTGTGAAGTGTTCTGGGATGGTTTCTTCTTTTTAGTTCACAGCTGCCCCTTTTAGTGTGGGAGTTGGTCATCATTCCATAGCATCTCTCTCCCTCTGCTGCTTTGTCCCCATTCTTGTTAAGTGTACAGTTTTTTATTTTGTTTTTGTTTTTCATTTTTTCCTTACTGTAATTTTGTAATTCATTGTTTGGTAGCAAAGAAAAATGAAAAGGAAAATTTCCCATCAATCTCCTCTCTCTCTCTCTCTCTCTCTCTCTCTCTGCCCTCCATTCTGTGAAGAGAACAAAATAGCGTAAACAGGTAAAAAGCTCAGGAGTCCTGCCATGCCTGCTAATTTCTAGCAGCGCTCTATCTTCCCTGACAGGCTGACACCTATATAACAATCTCACGCCCAAGCATCATACTCGCTCGCTCCTTTTCCTGTCTGCACACCCCTCTCATCACTCATTGTCCACCGTCTGATCACCCCCTCACCTAAAAACAAAAGCCCCCTTTCCTGACATATAACTGTACGAACAACCCCATCAGCGCTCTATCTTCCATATATCCCGTTTTTTCCATTAATCTCGAGTGGCAGTAGGAATCCAGACCGTACTCCCATGTTTTCTCTTACGGGTTTCCACTGCGCCGATGACTTTCAACTCCGTCGACATGTTAACCCCGTCCCTTCTCAGTCACTACAACAGCAATCCCTTGACTTCTCTGCCTCCTCCTCCGGCATCAAACTTAACCAACTACTTGAACAAAGATGGCAATTACTATTAACACCCCTCCAGCCTTGAAACATGTTGGTTTTGGCAACTGCTGTCGCTCACCTCAACTCAGTGCACCCCATGCGTCAACTAAACCTTAAGGTTGCTTCTCTCCTGTCCCGCAACCAGTCGAGTCAACTCATCCGTATGAATTTCTCTCCTCGGTCCTGAACGAGTTGTTAAGGCTTAAGAATTGAGGAGAGAGTTAGAAGAAGAAAAGAAATTGAGGGAGAAGTAAAAAGGACTTGAAGGAAAGGAAATATTCATTCTATAACAACTCCAGAAAATATTTTTTAAAAATAAATTTATATTATTTTAATATAAAAAATATTTAAAAAGCAACCGAAGTACACTTTTTTTAAAATTATTTTTTTACACAAACACTTTTCTCTAGTTTAAATGCATAATAACTACCCTTGGTCCATTGTTCTTTTCTGCTCAAGGGAAAGCATTGATGAAATCTTAGGGAGTAAAAATAAAATACATTCAATGTTTCCATCTCTTTAAAAGCTTAGGTTATTTGATCTTCATGTCAATCCATTTTATTATCTTTCTTAAGATTTTTCCGTTTTATTTTATTTTAATTTTTTTTTATTTTGTCGCTGCTAAAGTGTAGATTACATCTCACAGTACATTAACAAATTCACCGGTTAAGTAAATATTAAAATTAAAATTTAATCCAAAATTTTTGAATTATAAATTTAATCTTTTAACACGAGCTTCCATAGTATAATTAAGGCATCGAGATGGAATTTCAAAGAAAAAAAAAAGTCCAAATTTTAGTGTGTGTGTGAGTGGTAGGCATTAACCACTTATGATAATTCATACTGACACACAGATTACATTTTTATAAATATTTCTTCAATCAATTTTAAAATAAAAATGTAACATAGAAAAACAAAAAAAAAGAGTTACTCATAATGTTTTTCTATAACTTAATTTTTTATTTCTAATTTAATCTTTTCATATTAATATTAAATTTATTTCGAATTGTATTTGAAGTTTTGTTTATTTAATAAAATAAAATAAAATTTTATTAATTTAAACTAATTAAAACTTTCAGATTCAATTTCTAGCCATATACACTTACTAGCCATGCACCATTAGTAAAAGACAGATAAAAAAAAAGGAGTTTCATTTGCTGAAACAATAACATAGCCAGAATAAAAAAAAGACTATTTCTCTTTTAGATTATGTAACTCTAGTTGATCTAGGTTAATATAATACTTAAAAATAACTATTATAGTAACTTTAAAATCCAACTCGGGTTTTTACCTTGGGTAACACCAGGGTTACAGGTTGGAAGTACAACTCGGATTGACCTAATTTTATTTTAAAAAAACTAAAGTAATTTTGCTTTGATTGGAAAAAATTTTAGAAAAAAAATTAACATGATTTTTACTTGGATTTTTGACTAGATTAAGTCAGGTCAATCTTTTCTCTTTTTTGTTTTTCTTAAACCTCGAAAAGATCAAGGTCTTAGGTTGATTGATCACCAGGTTAAACCGAGTTTCATAACTAGGGCGAAATAGAGGGTAACACGGGTAAAGTAAATTTTTTTAAAAAAATTTAAATTTTTTTATATATATATTTACTAAATAAAAAATACATTAAAAATCAATTGCTATAACATTCACAACACCTTCAAAATACAATATTTCTTAAATAAGTTATATAAAATTAATAAATAAATATAGCAACAAATCTTAGCCTTGATGCAATACACTAATTTTTACACTAAGCTTGCTTCAAGAATCTGTCAGAACAACATCTATCCACATGCTAATCGTAAGACATAAAAGCAATAAAATTAATAAATATTTTAAATGCTCTTTGTATATTCAAACAATAGTTATAAGAAAAAAATCATGGCTACATCCAAGGTCATTTATTAATAATTTATTCTTCAAGGAAGAGGTTACCAATAAACATCATGATTGGAAGGTATATTATTAGCTCCATCCAAATTTACCCTTAATTTCACTCATTTAGTGGCAATCCAATGCAAGAAAGAAAGTTGATGAGTTGCAAATCAAGGAAATAGAAAAACAATACAACAACAACGAATCACCCATTTACTCACATAATTTATTATGCAAGCATCAAATTAGCAAGGCAGTATTTGAAAACTCGATAAAAACTATGTTACTAAAAGTTTAAAAATTATTTTGTATTAAAAATAATTTTTTTATATTTTTAGATTGATTTAATGTGTTGATGTCAAAAATAATTTTTTTTAAATATTATTTTAATATATTTTAAAATAAAAAATAATTTGATCTGCTATTATATTCTTAAATAGCCCTAAAATAGAACCTATTATTCAAATAGAAGAAAGAGATGATTAATTATTGTTGCAGTAGAAACATAATAACCGTATAAGACATGGAGAGCCTTAAAACTTTATTTGGACACCAATCCTTAAAAAAAAAATTAAAAAAAAATAAACAAGACTATAGAGAAAGAGAAGGGCTGCGACAATGAAATGATTTTGTATAGAAATAGAAAAGAAAGATAATTAATTAATAAATAAGTTATATAAGATTAATAAATAAGCTATAACATTAGAGTTGAGCCAAATTTGGAAGTGACTATATAATTCATCTACATGTAAGTTTTAGTTAATGAATTTTGGATAAAATTTTGTAATATTTACTCTTGTTGTTACATTAATCCAATGCTTGCTTTGTTTTTTAACTTACTCTTTTTTTTATACATTTATAAAAAAAATAATTTCTCGGTCCTGACATGACTTTGTTAATATAATAGCTTAAGTTTTCAAGTGTGGCATAAAATATCTTTTTCAGTAACCAGCCTTTGGGTTCTTCTTTACACGAAAACGATGTGCTGCGTTCTTGCTATCATTCCATATATATGAGCTCCTTATGCTTGTCCATTTAGAGGTCTTGTACTAGCTACATGTCATTTAATATGAGGAAACTTTCTTGTTGATGTTGTGTTTCATTAATAGAATTTCTGTTTTAATTGTTTTTTTATCTTCATTTGTTTTGTTTTTATTTTTGTTTTTTTTATTATGCATGTATGTTTAAAAGTGTAGTAATAATTGTTTTTCAAAGTATTTTTTATTTTAAAATACATTAAAATAATAATATTTTTTTTTATTTTAAAAAATTATTTTTGACATCAAGACATTAAAATAATCTAATAATATTAAAAATATATTAATTTTTTTAAAAAATAAAAAATATTTATTTTTTTTCAAAAAAAAAAGAACTTCTAAAATATAATTTCAACTGTAACTATGTTCGGAGACAGGCGGAAAAAGGAGCAGATTTGGGTAGCAGAAAGAGGTTAGGATTCACGGTTGCCTCCTCCTTGGTGACCAGTTAATTTCCCAAATTATTTGCTATATATGTAGTCTGCTTTCACTTGATTGTACTCTTGTCTTTGGCTCCAGTTCCGAAACCTCTTTTTCTGACAATAGAGTACATTCTAGTACTACAGATCCCCACAACCATCCTCCTTGTGCCCTTTCTGATATTTTGATCACCAAATGGTTAAGCCAGGGAGCTGTGGATGTTCTATTAATTTCAGCCCCCCCCCCCTCGGACAGCATGCATGATTTGGAAACGTTATTCATCATGGTTTAGGTGGCTTTTAATTAAACGCAAGTCTGACGGGCTTTAATTTAATTCAGTTCAGCTACAAATGTTATACGGCATCTAATTTATTTATTTTTTTTTAATTTTTCCTACCCCTAATATCCATTGTTCTCACTTTGCCTAGACCAGTACCCCACCCGTAGGATTCAGCATTCCAAACCCCAGCTAGACCAGTAACCAACCCCACAACCATTGAGTGCCATTCATGCACCAACGTACAGGCTAACAACGATACCGTTCCTTTTTCAGGACCTGTTTGGCTAGCCTTGTAATGGTTGATTTTATCCATGCATGCACCATTCGTGGCCCGCAGCTTGTGGGGACATCCAAGACCACTCGTGCCCCCCAGCTTGTGAGTTTTGCGTGCAGGTCGCCATCAAATTAATGCTTCCAAAAATCTCGATTGACTAAAATTTTATTTATTTGACCTCAACAACATTCTCGTTGTATTGCAGAAAAAAAAGTCGAATTCATCTTAACAAGATTCCAATTAAAGGTATTAAGGTTGAAAGTTTCGTGTCGAGCAATTGATATTGATAATGCGATTAAGTCACGATAGTCTACTCTATAAATATAAAAGTCCCAATAATTATATATTGTACCGTTAAATTTGAAGAAATTATAAAAAGACTCGTATTTATAAGATGAATACATGTTGCATTACTATATAAATATTGAACAGATTACAAAAAAAAAAAAATATTATATTTATAATAGAAGAATGCATGTTGAGAGTAAGCGAAAACAAATCAATTATATCTGTTATTTATAGATTAAGTCAATTAATTATTGAATCTCTTCAATCAATCTTAAGATTTATCTTATATGGCATTATTTATTGATTGATTTTTATAACATGGAGGTAGTATATGAAATGTGCTAACATACGTTTTAATAAACTTTAAACTAATGGACCGACACGTCATAAAATTCAGATTGACAAATACAACTATATATATATATAATCTGGGTTAAAATTCAGATTGAAAAATACAACTATATATCTAATCTGGGTTACTTGGAAAATATTGATATGTGCGTCTATATTGTGGTTGTGCTCTTCATCTTTCAATAAGATTAACGTTAATCTATAGAATAATTATTAAGGTTATACGAAGACAAAAGTGCGAAATAGTTGATCGAGTGAAGCAAGTGGTTAATTAATGGGTCGGTAGATACACGTACTTACAAAGAACTTTGAAATTCTGGGAACGAAGGAACAAAGTTGATCATGCAATAGCGATACTTGACAGGTAATTCAACCTAACTTTACCTCCTCATCTCAGACCTTTCATTAATTACGTGGTGGAATGGAATCATGGAATCATAACATACTTTTCCAAGTAATTAATTATTGCCTATGTTGTTGTCGTTAAAGTGGGCTCTTAGCTACCATGACATATTCTGCACCTTCTTTTGTTGTGAACGTAAACTACAATAACCTTTAAGATATTATAAAATAATAAATATCATCTAAAAATTTAAAAATTTAACAAAAACTTTCTCTAGGTTTACGAAAATATTACAAAAACTTCTTCTTTTTCTTCTTCTTCTTCTTCTTTTATATATCTAAAATGCTCTTAATTATTATTTAATATGATAATCACATTGAGAATTTAAAAAAGTTAGAGAAACAATGTAATAAATGGAACATGATTTTTCTAGTACACGAAAAAATAGTAATTAATTTCACTATCTCTTCTTTTTATAGTGTATTTTATTTGTTGCACATCAAGGTGTGGCGGCAGCTTGTGTGCTGAAACTCCTAATAACTTTTATTTTTTTGATTTTCTTCCAACAAATAAAAATAGATACATACCTTGACTTTTATTTGCCTTGACTTCCAACAAATAACGTATGCTTTACACTGTAAGATGGAACCGGGGATCGTCCACATAGATCTCTTCGCCTTCCCTTCCAGCTTCCAGACAAAACGCTTCGGTTATATGTCGCGCTATGTGGGCTCTTAATCATCATAAGCTTCTATGTTGAAGTCAAAGTGGGCTCTTAAACATCTGAAGCATCTATATTTGAAGATAAGCTATATAAAATCAATAAATAAATATAAAATGAAAGGAAAAAAAAAAACAAAGGAGATCAGATTTTATTATCGGAAATGAAATTTGTCGAATCTCACCCTTCAACCTCTCTAAACTATAATGATATTTTAATTATTTAACTTTTTAATAGATGTTTTACAAAGTCATTAAGTTTCAATAATGGTTGGTTACTGTTTTACAAACTTCTGACAGCGGAGGGGCTATTTTGGGCAAACGGCGCCTGCAATACCAGCCACCCAGCTCTATATAACCAAGGCAGAGAGGATAGACATCTTCGCATCCAGTATTCTCCTCCCATCTTCTTGACACACTTAGCCTACCATGGAGATTGAGCTTGTGAATAAAAAACTGACCACTACAGACATAAACTGTTGTCTGTCTTATCCAACCCGTAATCTCCGGGCTTTTCAAATGGTGCAAGGACAAAACGCTGTCCGTTTTACTGCAAGAGATCCGACTGGAAGAGTGTGGGGACTTCTGCTTTGTACAAGAAACCATGCTCGTTACATGAAACCCGTCATCAGAGGAGACTGGTTGGACTACGTCCGTGAGAAGGGCCTTACAGTCAATGATTCTATCATCTTAACAATGGTAGCAGATGCAGAAAATGGAGTCAGCTATAACATTAGAGTTGAGCCGAATACGGAACTGGCTATATAGCCCTTTCAGTTCATCTACATGTAAGTTTCAGCTATTGAATTTCGGATAAAAATCTGTAATATTTACTCTTGTTATTACAGTACCTAGGGCTTGCTTTGTTCTTTAACTGGCTCTTTTTTTAAAAAAAAAAAAAACAATTTCTGGGTCCTGACATGATTTTGTTCAATATAATGACTTAGGTTTTTAAGCGTGGCATCAAGTTATCTTCCTCAGTAACCAGCCTTTGGATTCTTCTTGGCACGAAAGCAGTGTGCTGCGTTCTTGCAATTATTCCATATATATGGACTCCTTATACTTGTCCTTTTAAGGTCTTGTGTTCTTAAACTACATGTCAGTTCATCCAGCTTTCTTTGTTCATGTGTCTCTAGGTTTTCTGTCTACTGGTTTACATGCTCCCTGTTTACTATTTTACAATCTTCCATAGTTATTCGATGTCGGTAAGTCTTTTTATCCTTGTATATATAGTTTTTAAACCAGACTCGGTGGCTAATCCGGTATAATAATCAGGTCACGCGTTTGTTTTAAATAAGAAAATAATCGGGTCACGGCTACTTATGCTTGCCCTTTTGAGGTGTTGTGCTGTCGCGTGTGATTTGTCAACGAGGAGGCCATATGTATCATACAATACCAGAAACTTTGCTTGTTGATTCTGTGTTTTGTTGATAAGTTTGCTGTTTTAGTTTTGTATCTTGATTCCGTTATCTTGGTGGATCATATTTAGCATTCTTGGTTTTTTATTTTGAGGTTTGCTGGGACTGTTTGTCACCTTTGACTAACAATAAAGTGTGTGAGAACAAGAAGAAACAATGAGCAGAAGAAGAGAGAAAAAACGTGAGGAGAGAAAGATGGAGAGGGGATGCCAAGGGTAGCAGCCCAAGATGTTTAACGCGCCTCAATTTTTTTCCCTGGAGAGATTGATCATACTGTTCAGAAAACCAAAGATATACATATAAAATCTGAGCAACTTGTGTTATACGTACAATGTTCTGGTGCCTCTTGATTCTAGGTCTTTCACCTTTTCTTTTCTTTTTCTTTTTTTTTTGTTCAAACCTTACTATCTATTTCCGCCATAGATTTTCTCTAGTTGTTGTTCCCTTCATCTTCCGATAAGATTAACGTTAATCTATAGAATAATTTTATGGTTATATGAAGAAAGAAATAATCGGAGTTCAAAATATATAGCTGATCGAGTGAAGCGAGTGGTTACATGGGTGGATGTGTACAGTGAACTTTGAAATTCTGTAACCAAGAAAAAAAGTTGAAATTCGTTTATTAGCTTGACCTGACTAAGCCATCGTGCAGTGGCTATACTTGATAGGTAGCTCTAACTTGAAGTCAATTCTCATCATGACATTAATCTCATTCTCGCTTGCTCCTTTTGCTGTCTGCACACCCCTCTCATCACTCATTCTCCACCGTTTGATCACCCCCTCACCTAAAAACAAAACCCCCCTTTCCTGACATATAACTGTACGAACAACCCCATCGGCGCTCTATCTTCCATATATCCTGTTATTTCCATTAATCTCGAGTGGCAGGAGTAATCCAGACCATACTCCCATGTTTTCTCTTAAGGGTTTCCACTGCGCCGATGACTTTCAACTCCGTCGACATGTTAACCCCGTCCCTTCTCAGTCACTACAACAGCAATCCCTTGACTTCTCTGCCTCCTCCGGCATCAAACTTCACCAACTACTTGAACGAAGATGGCAATTACTATTAACACCCCTCCAGCCTTGAAACATGTTGGTTTTGGCAACTGCTGTCGCTCACCTCAACTCAGTGCACCCCACGAGTCAACTAAACCTTAAGGTTGCTTCTCTCCTGTTCCGCAACCAGTCGAGTCAACTCATCCGTATGAATTTCTTTCCTCGGTCCTGGACAAGTTGTTAAGGCTTGAGATCGAAGAGAGAATTAGAAGAAGAAAAGAAATTGAGGGAGAAGTAAAAAGAATTTAAAGGAAAGGAAATATTCATTCCATAACAACTCGAGCACAACAAATATAGAATGAGTTTGTTTAGGAGTTCAAAAAATATTTTTTTAAAATAAATTTGTTAAAAATAATATTATTAATTTTAATATATTTTTAAATAAAAATTAAATTTTAAAACACACACACAAACATATATATATATATATATATATATATATATATATATATGAATATATATATATATATATATGAGTAAAATGTATAATAACTATCTTTGGCTGGTTTTCTATAAATTAATTTTTAAATTTTTCTGTGTTTGTTTGTTATTAGAAAAGTTAGTCAATAAAAAATATTTTTCAAGCAAAAAAATTTGGCTTAATTTCTAAAAAAATATTTTCTTTTTATTTTGGGCGGCAAACGCTTTCTAGAAATTCTAAAAAATTTAGAAATATCATATTATTTGCTGATTATATCAAATTTGATTCTCAAACATTTAATTGATATATATTTTGTTTGAATTTTTTTTTCAATTTCATCCCTTCAAATTTAATTTAATTTGATTTTTATATTAATTTTGGTAATTATTTTTATGATTTTTATTTTCTTTTCTCTGTCATTTTTTTATTTAAAATTTTTTATCTACCAAATTTAGTCCTTATTTTTTTATTGTTACTTATTTTATTTGAAATAATTTATAAAATTGTAATTATTATTATTATTTTAATTTCATCATCTTTTAATTTTTTTTATTTGTTAAATTTAATCTTTTGATTATTATTTATTTTATTTTAGATAATTTATGAAATTAAATTTTTTTTCAATTTTATTCTCATTCAATTTATTATTCACTTTTTAAAAAAATTATTTTCCAAGCAAACAGATAAAAAATATATTCCATGTTCTCATCTTTTTAGATGTCATGTCGATCGATTTTATTATCTTTCTTAAAATATTTTCATTTCATTTCATTTTAAATTTTTTGATTTTATCCCTTTCAAAGTTTGGAGTACATGTCACAGGTGACAGTAATAACAAAGTCACCCTCACAGTATTAACAAAGTCACCCGTTAAGTAAATATTAAAATTAAAATTTAATCTAAAAGTTTTGAATTATAAATTTAAATTTAACAGGTTAATCTATTAACACGAGCTTCCATGGTATCGAGATTGAATTTCAAAGAAAAAAAAAGGTCTGAATTTTAGTGCGTGTGGTAGGCCAACAGCGTAAGATTTTGCTTTGACATAGAGAGCTCGTAGCGATTTGCAACCAATACTGATATTTTTACTTTGTTTAGAAATCTAGAATGCAGCAAGATAAAGGTACTGTTTAGGAAAATGGTTCCGACTGTGTTTTTAAAATATTTGTAATTTTTTGTTTTTTTATTAAAATTTAATATGATTTATATATTTTAGATCGTTTTGATATGCTGATGTCAAAAATAATTTTTAAAAAATGAAAAAAATTATTAACATATATTTTAACATAAAAAAATATTTGAAAAGCACCCACAACCACTGAAAGACTAAGCATGCCTTACGCTGCGGGTTTCTTGGTGGTTAAGCCCGGTGAAGATGCAAAGGCCTCATCTAATGATGACAAATTATCTTTGCCACGTCAAACGCTTGTCTAAAGAAACGCGCCACGACAAGTGTTTTCCAGCTGTCAAGGATTTTTGCCTTCTTTTGTCAAGAGGGACACTCGGAGGTACTATGATGTCCTACTGACTTACATTTTTATAAATATTTCTTCAATCAATTTTAAAATAAAAATGTAACAAAGAAAAAAAAACAAAGTTACTCGTAATGTTTTTTTTATTATTTAATTTTTTTTATTTTCAATTTAATTTTTTTATATTCAATTGATTTTGAATTGTATTTGAAATTTTATGTATTTAATAAAATAAAATAAAATTTTATTAATTCAAACTAATTAAAATTTAAATTCAATTCGTAGCCGTATACACTTCCTAGCCACGCACCATCAGTAAAAAAATAGATTAAAAAAAAAAAGTTTCACTTGCTGAATGAAACAGGAACATGGCCGGAATAAAAAAAGAGACTCCTTTTGTGTCCATGTATAGTGTAAGAATTCTTTTTCCAAGTCTGTCTAGTAGTTTACCAGAATCAATAAAAAAATTAAAAATAATTATTACAATAATTTTAAAACTTAACTCGGTGTTTTACCTTGATCAACATTAAGATTACAGGTTAGAGGTTCAACCTAGATTGATCTAATTTTATTTTAAAAAAATCAAAGTAATTTTGCTTTTACCAGAAAAATTTTTTTAAAAAAAATCAATAAGATTTTTATTTGGATTTTTTTATTAGGTCAAGTCGGATCAATCTTTTATCTCTTGTGTTTTCTTAAAACTTCACAGCTCAAGACCTTAGGTTAATTTATCAGGTCAATCCGGATTTCATAACTAGGATGAAATAGATGATAATAAATATCAAGGTAAAATAGATTTTATTATGTTTTTAAATGTTTTGAAATACTAATATAAAAAATAAAAAAATATTATTTTGATATATTTAGTAAATAAAAAACATATTAAAAACATATATTTACTAATTAGTAGTATAGTGTATTACTTATAATTAGTTACCTAATTGTGTGGGCAGGATCATATTGGCTGCTGGGTTATCCATGCTAGCGATGGGCACTTTGTCGATCAACAAGTCAAGAACCTCTTGTGGTTTCACACACCATCAATTCTTTTCTATTGGAGGCATTTTGTGCTTTGCCCATGGACTGTTTTGTGTTGCGTAATGTGTATTACGTCTCTGCCACTGCTGCTTTTAGTGAAGAAAAGCATGGAGGTCATGCTTAGGTACTCTTTTCTTTTTCATGGCATCAGGATTTTGTTACTTTGTAAGCTGTAAAATTCTAACCTCGATGTGACAAGCAATACTGTCCTTCAGAGCAATTGTGTCATGAGCTGAACTAATTATCTTGCTAATCCTTTTGTTATAATTATTGATCAAATTTAGAATATAACTAGGTTAATGCCCCGCACGATGCCGCGGGTCAATTAATTTTTATATTTAAAAAAAAATCAAGATTTAAAATTGTTAGGTTATTTTGTAAAGTTATATTCAAGAGTCTTAGGTTTGGTTGCAATGCTTGACCCAAAAGTAATACTTATAATGTTAATAATAACATTAAACTTGGGTTAACCCTTAACATAAAAGTGTCTGGACTGTAATACCAGACCCAATAGCATTGGACATGGGTCTGGCTGCAAGGTCGTGTCATAAAAGTGATAATTAAATAGATTAGTTAAAAAGAAAAAAAACACAGAAAAAAAACCAACAGGAAGAAAAAAACTAATGAAGAAAAAGAAAAAATATATGAATTAACTAGGTTAACCTTTCAAATCAGGTTAATCCGTCATACCTTGAATTCGTATCGTGAAAGTTTGATAATTAAAAAGAAAAAAAAATTAATGGGTTAACCCATAATTAACTGGACTAACTTGTCAAACCAGGTTAGCCTGTCAAATCCGGAATCCGTGTCATGAAAGTTTGATAACTAAATAGAAAAAAAATTTAACATTAACAATTTAAATTAAACAAAAAAATTAATTAAAAAGAAAAAAAACAAAAGGCATTATCCTTTTCACTGTGGATTGCACCGCGTCCACATCAAAGGCATAAAAACAACAAAAAAACAAAAAAGAAAAACTAAAGGCATCAATCGAGAACTATTTAGAAAAAAACTTAATATTAATAAACTAAATTAATTAAATAAAATTAATTAAAAAGAAAAAATAAAAGAAAAAAAAAACTCTAAGAAGAAAAAAACTAAATAGAAAGAAATTTAACATTAACAAACTAAACTAAACGAAAAAAAATTAAAAAGAAAAAAAAGCAAAAAAAAATTACAGGTTAACTCGTTAAATTAGGTTAACCCGTTAAACCCAGGATTCGTGTCATGAATGTCTGGTAACTAAATAAAAAAAAGTGAAAATTAACAAACTAAATCAAACAAAAAAAATTAATTAAAAAGGAAAAAAAATCCGGGTTAACTCGTCAAACCATGTTAACCAGTTAAACCCAGGATCTGTGTCATGAAAGTCTGATAACTAAATAAAAAAAATTTAACATTAACAAACTAAATTAAACAAAAACAGTTTATGAAAATAAAAAAACAAAAAAAATTGACGGTCAACCCATAATTAACTGGGTTCACCTATGAAACCAGGTTAACTCGTGAAACTTGGGATATGTGTCATGAAAATTTGATAACTAAATATAAAAAAAATTAGCATTAACAAACTAAACTAAATGAAAAAAATTAATTAAAAAGCAAAAAAAAGCAAAAAAAAAATTTCAGGGTTAACTTGTTAAACCAGGTTAAGCCGTTAAATTAGGAAAACGTGTCATGAAAGTCTCATAACTAATTAAAAAAATTAATATTAATAAACTAAATTAAATTAAACAAAAAATTTTGTTAAAATAAAAAAACAAAGAAAGAAGCAAAAAAATAATCCCGAAAGGCGTAAAAAAAGCTAAAAAAATAAGACAACTTAAAAAAACCTAAAGCATCAAGTGTTTCTTGTGGATCCTTGTATGGGATCCACAATAAAACACTAATCCCTTTTAGTATATGTTACAATTAATTAAAAAAAAAAGCAAAAAAAAAAAAATTTCAGGTTAACTCGTCAAACTTGGGATTCGTGTCATGAAAATCTGATAACTAAATAAAAAAATTAACATTAACAAAATAAATTAAACAAAAAAAATTCATTAAAAGAAAAAAACACAAAGAAAAAAGCAAAAAACAAACCCATAATGGCTAGAAAAAAAAAAAAAAAAAAAACAGAAAAAAAAACAAAGAAAAAACAAAAGAACAAAAAAAACAAAAAAAAAAGAAGAAGACAACTCAATGTTTCACTGTGGACTTGCACAGTAAAACACTGAGCAATTTTAGTTTATTCTCAATTAACAAATTAAACTAAACGAAAAAAATTAATTAAAAAGAAAAAAAAATTTCGGGTTAACTCGCCACACCAGGTTAACCCGTTAAACCCGGGATCCGTGTCATGAAAATTTGATAACGAAATAAAAAAATTAACATTAACAAACTAAATTAAATAAAAAAAACTATTAAAAGAAAAAAACAAAAAAAAAATTGACGGCCCGTGAAACCAGGTTAACCCGTGAAACCTGAAATATGTGTTATGAAAGTCTAATAACTAAATAGAAAGAAATTTAACATTAACAAACTAAAGTAAATGAAAAAAATTAATTAAAAAAAAAAGCAAAAAAAAAAATATCTGGGTTAACTCATCAAACCATGTTAACCAGTTAAACCCGAGATTCGTGTCATGAAAGTCTGATAACTGAATAAAAAAAATTTAACATTAACAAAAAAAATTATTAAAAAAAAAAACTCTAAAAGTGTAAAAAAAAAAACCGTCATGAAAATCTAATAACTAAATAGAAAGAAATTTAACATTAACAAACTAAAGTAAACGAAAAAAATTAATTAAAAAGAAAAAAAATAAAAAAAAATTTTCTGGGTTAACTCTTCAAACCATGTTAACTTGTTAAACCCGGGATCCGTGTCATGAAAGTCTGATAACTGAATAAAAAAATTAACATTAATAAAATAAAAAAAATTATTAAAAAAACAAAAAAAAGCAAAAAAAAAACCCCTAAAAGTATAAAAAAAAATGAAAAACAAAACCAACTTATCTTTTTGTAAATAGAAAGAAATTTAACATTAACAAACTAAAATAAACGTAAAAAATTAATGAAAAAGAAAAAAAAATCTAGATTGACTCGTCAAATCAAAAACAATTCTAGGTTAACTCGTCAAACCATGTTAACTTATTAAACCCAGAATCCGTGTCATGAAAGTCTGATAACTGAATAAAAAAAATTTAACATTAACAAAAAAAAAAATTATTAAAAAAAAACCCTAAAAATATAAAAAAAACTCATTTTTTATTGTAAAGTGCATTATGCAATACACAATAAAAAAAAAAGCCCTTTAGTTATATCTTAATTGAGTACATCATATAACCTCGATGTGACAATCTGTGTTGCTGTCTATGAAAGATGGGACCGAGTTATCTTCCTCAAAAAAAATTATTGATAAACGAAAAATTCTGGGTCTTGACATGCCTTTATTCAATATAATAGCTTAGGTTTTTAAGCGTAGCATCAGATTATTTTTTTTAATAATTAGCCTTTAGGTTCTTCTTGACAAGCAGTGTGCTGGGCTCTTACTATTATTCCATATATATGGGCTCCTTATGCTTGTCGTTTTCAGGTCTTGTGATGTTATACTACATGTCATTTACATGGAATATTGGGAGTTTATCCAGCTTTCTTTGTTCATGTGTCTCCAGGCTCTCTCTGTCTACTGGTTTACATGCTCCCTGATTACTATTTTACAATCTTTCATGGTTCTTTGATGTTTGTAAGTTTTCTTGTCCTCCTGGGCGCCTACCCCTAGGTGTTTTGCATGTATTCATATACTTATCAAAAATATATATATATATATATAGGAAACTTTCTTGTTAATGTTGTGTTTCGTTAATAAGATTTTGTTTTATTTTTGTATCTTCATTCATTATTTATTTATTTATTTTTTTTGCTACTTGCACTGTGAGTCATGTTTGGAGAGAGGCAAATAAAATAGCAGATTTGGGAAGTGAAAGAGGTTAGAATTCATGGTTGCCTCCTTGCATGGTGATCAGTTAATTTCTCACGTTAGTAATGTAGTCTGATTTCACCTGATTGTCCTGTCATTGGCTCCAGTTCCGAAACCCCTTTTTTGTTTTTGACAATAAGGTACATTCTAGCACTATAGATCCCAAGGACAATCCCCTTTGTGCCCTCTCTGATATTTTGATCACTTAATGAATGAGCCAGGGAGCTGTGGATGTTCTATTTCAGGCCTCCTCTCGGACAGCATACATGATTTGAAAACCCGTTTTTTTTTTTTTTTTCCTACCCCTAATATCCATTGTTCTCACTTTGCCTAGACCAGTAACCCACCCGTAGGATTCAGGATTCCAAACCCTAGCTAGACCAGTAACCAACCCCACAACAATCGAGTGCCATTCATGCACCAACGTAAAGGCTAACAACGACCGTTCCTTTTTCAGGACCTGTTTGGCTGGCTAGCCTTGTAATGCAACAAATTGATTTTATCCATGTACCATTCGTGGCCGCCCCCAGCTTGTGTGCACATCCAATAAGACCATTCGTGGCCGCCCCCAGCTTGTGTGCACATCCAATAAGCCATTCGTGTCCCCCAGCTTGTGATCAAAGGTGGGTATTTCTTCCAAAGGCATATGTGGGTAATCGGCAGAGTAATTAGTCACCTAACACCTATAAAAGCAATTCCTTTAGTTTAGAAAATATTTTATATAAATGATGAGAGATACACAGGTCATCCTCAATATTCTTGAAAATATTTTATATAAATGATGAGAGATACACAGTCATCCTCAATATTCTTGAAAATATCTCCATGGTTCACCAGTCTGGAATTCTTCTTCCTTTTTTCTTTGAAAAAGATAGGCATATAACACTCTTCCGATTCCCAAAAAAAGACGCGCCGATCAAACCATTCCCCTAAATACCTTCTTTCCCGTGACAAGTAATATTCTCATCCAAAGAATTCCATTCGTGGGTGCTTCAGAGGCGCATTCAAGGGAATCGGGACAGGTACAGGCAAGTATATATTTGCTATTGGAGAAGGAGAGTGAGAAGGGCCACTCTCTGCCTTCCAAGATGAATAAATTGTAGTCAAACAATTCAGCCGTGCTGGAAGGTCTTTTGGCTGATGTAAATATTAAAATTAAAATTTAATCCAAGTTTTGAATTATAAAATTGAATTTAACAGGTTAATCTATTAACACGAGCTTCCATGGTATCGAGATTGAATTTCAAAGAAAAAAAAAGCTCTGAATTTTAGTGCGTGTGGTAGGCCAACAGCGTAAGATTTTGCTTCGACATAGAGAACTCGTAGCGATTTGCAACAAATACTGATATTTTTACTTTGTTTAGAAATCTAGCATGCAGCAAGACAAAGACTGAGCTGCGGGTTTCTTGGTGGTTAAGCCCGGTGAAGATGCAATTCATACAGGTAGTGGCAAGACCTTATCTAAAGCAACAAATATTGATACGCGCCACGGCAAGAGTTTTCCAGCTGTCAAGGATTTTTGCCTTCTTTCGTCAAAAGTGAGGCTCGGAGGTTATTAACCACTTATGATGTCCTGCTGACTTACATTTTTATAAATATTTCTTCAATCAATTTTAAAATAAAAATGTAACAAAGAAAAAAAAACAAAGTTACTCGTAATGTTTTTTTTATCATTTAATTTTTTTATATTAAATTGATTTTGAATTGTATTTGAAATTTTATTTATTTAATAAAATAAAATTTTATTTTATTAATTCAAACTAATTAAAATTTAAATTCAATTTCTAGCCGGATACACTTACTAGCCGTGCACCATTAGTAAAAAATAGATAAAAAAAAAAAAAGAAGAGAAGTTTCATTTGCTGAAACAGGAACATGGCCGGAATAAAAAAAAGAGACTCTTCTTGTGTCCATGTATATTGTAAGAATTCTTTTTTGAATTCTTTCTAGTTTACCAGAATCAATATAAAAATTAAAAATAATTATTATAATAATTTTAAAATTTAACTCAGGGTTTCACCTTGGACAAGAAGAAATAATGAGCAGAAGAAGAGACGTGAGAAGAGAAAGATACCAAGGGTAGCAGCCCAAGATGCTTAACGCGCCTCAATTTTTTTAATTATTTGTCTTTTCAGTAGATGTTTTGCAGATTTATAAAGTCTCAATATGAATGGCTGATGTTTTGCAGATAATTTTAAAATATTGGTATTAAAAATAAATAAAAAATATTATTAAACCCAAACTTTTAATTGGTAGACTGTTGTTTTCATATGATGGCATTCGAAATCAGTGAAGTCTTTTGGGAGGTCACTATTCGGCAAGAGTGCCTCCACTCCAGGCCCTTCACTTTCTGGCATGGCATTAAAATTTGCGGCCGAATTATGATGTGATGGTGGTGACGCCAAGAGTGCCTCCAGGCCTTTGACCGTGTCACCAATACGCTACCGATGGCAAGTTTGACAATCACATAAATTAATTTAAAGATAAATTTTTTTATATTAACATAATAATTTATTAAATTGAATTGGGTAACTCTTCAAATTTAGTTTACCTTCCAATAAAATCCACAATCCATATTATTATGAAAATATAATAACTCAATTATAAATGATTAAAAATGATTTAATAAAAACTATTGATTGAAAAAAAAGAAAGAAGCTATATTTTATAATAATAGAGTGCTTTATCAGCACTTGTGACGTCTCCAGTATATTGAACTGAATGCCAGGAATCGGTGATGAAAAAAACAACGACCTCTAGATATTGACCTTGCATCCCGGTAGCCCAGCTCCAATTCCAAATATACGAAAGTACCGAAAACGTCTTCCTCTTATTTAATTAATTACAAAATAAAGATAGGGGTTATATAAAAGGCAGAGTACTGGAGGGAGAGCTCCGCATCTTATATTCTCCTCCAACCTTCCTAATAGATTTAGCCTACCATGGAGTTTGAGCTTATGAATGAACAACTGACCACCACAGACATAGAGTCTTGTCTGGCTTATACAACGGCTAATCTCTGGGCTTTTCAATTAATGGTGCAAGGACAAAACGCTATCAATTTTAATGCAAGAGATCCCACTGGAAGAGTGTGGTAATTTAAGCTTTGTACAAGAAATCATGGTCGTTACAAGAAACCCGTCATCAGAGGAGACTGGTTGGACTACGTCCGTGAGAAGGGACTTACAGTCAATGATTCTATCATCTTAACAATGGTAGCAGATGCAGAAAATGGAGTCAGCTATAACATTAGAGTTGAGCCGAATACGGAACTGGCTATATAGTCCTTTCAGTTTATCTACAATATGTAAGTTGAATTTCGGATAAAAATTGTAATATTTACTCTTGTTGTTACAGTATCTAATGCTTGCTTAGTCAATTTGCTCCTTTTGAATTTTCGGGTATGCATTAATTTGTCCAATTTGATGGCTTAGGTTTTTAAGCGTGGCATCAAGTTATCTTCCTCAGTAACCGGCCTTCCGGTTCTTCGTGGCACGAAAGCAGTGGACTGCGTTCTTACTATTATTCAATATGGACTCGGGACTCCTTAATTAAGTTTGCTTTTTCCTTTGAGGTCTTGCTCTCTTATAATACTGCATGTAATTTACATGGAATATTGGGAGTTCATCCCGCTTCAAACTTGCTTGTTGATGTTGTGTTTTTGGTTAATGAGTTGCTGTTCATTTTATTTTCATGTCCTCATTGAACAAACCATTTTTTTTTTGCTACTTGCAAATTGCAATGTTAGTCATGTTTGGAGAGAGGCAGAGATTTGGGCAGTGAAAAACGTTAGAATTCATGGTTGCGCCTGCTCGCATAGTAATTTTATTTTCATGTCCTCATTGAACAACCCTTTTTTTTTTTTTTTTGCTACTTACAATGTTAGTCATGTTTGGAGAGAGGAAAATAAAGTAGCAGAGATTTGGATAGTGAAAGACGTTAGAATTCATGGTTGCCTCCTCCTTGCATGGTGATCAGTTGATTTCCCAAATTAGCTATATATGTAGCCTGCTTTCATTCTTTCACCTGATAAACCTGTCTTTGTCTCCAGTTCCGAGTTGTTTTTGACAATAGGGTACATTCTACAGATCCCAATGATAGTCCTCTTTGTGTCCTTTCTGCTATTTTGATTACTTAATGATTGAGCCAGGGAGCTGTGGATGTTCTAATATTTCAGGCCTCCCCTCGGACGACAGCATGCATGATTTGGAAACGTTATTGATCATGATTTCGGTGGCTCTTAATTAATTCTGCTAATTAAATGCAAGTCTAACGGGCTTTTAATTCAGTTTAGCTACAAGTGTTATATGGCATCTAATTATTCTCACTTTGCCTAGCTAGACCAGCAAACCACTCGGCTGTAGGATTCAGGGATCCGAAACCCTAACTATTTTGTTAATCTAAAATGCTCTTAATTATTATTTAATATGATAGTCACATTGAGAGTTTAAAAAAGTTAGAGAAATAATGTAAAAAATGAGACATGATTTTTTTAGTACATGAAATATAGTAATTTCACTATTTAATTTCATTTATTTTTTTAATCTTCTTTTTAATATTCTTTCTCTGTTTTTAAAAATTTCCTTAATTTAAATATATATTTTTTCTTTTTTTGAAATCAAAGGCGTTCTATATATATAGGGAGTTTTGACAAATCTTGAAACTTTTGAATGATTTATAATTGAAGATGCATGTTGAGAGTAAGCGAAAGCAAATCAATTATATCTATTATAGATTAAGTCAATTAATTATTGAATCTCCAATAAATTTTAAGAATTGTCTTATATGATACTATTTCTTGATCGACTTTTATAATATGGAAGTGATAATATGTTATGTTGACATACGTTAACGTTTAATAAGCTTTCAACTAATGGACCGACATGTATTAAAATTCAGATTGACATAGACAACTATATTTATTTAAATATCTAGGTTACTTTGGAACGCGATAATTGCTTTTTCTCTGAACTAATTTTGGCCTTTCTCTTTTGAGTGGAGTCAAAGAATCTGGCTAGTCCAAGCACGCGATACACTACTAGAAAACCGGAGAAAAGCAACGGAATTATCGACGAAATATTTTCGACGCGAAATTAATGATCAGAGGCGAGTTCAGCGAAGTGAATCACATGGAATTTTGTAGGGTATTTGTACGCAGGGAACATGCTGATCTTGCGAAGATAGTAAGAGTTACACAGAAAAACGAATAGAAAGATGAAGAAAACCAG
The DNA here is from genome assembly GCA_015852605.2 of Populus deltoides. Classification (NCBI taxonomy): domain Eukaryota; kingdom Viridiplantae; phylum Streptophyta; class Magnoliopsida; order Malpighiales; family Salicaceae; genus Populus; species Populus deltoides. Next base: position 2,085,628 of record CM027576.2, on the reverse strand, counting down.
AGAAAAATGCTGTTAAACAGAGAGAAAGAAGAAAAACTTCAGTATTGATTCCTTTATTAATTGATTAGCTTTCCTTGTCTGACATCTGTTTATATATTACTATAGTAGAAAGATTATTTATGTTATCTATTCTCTCTTTTATTTTCACTAAAAAATACTAACTGATTCTCTTAACTGACAAATAATACTGACAGCATTCTAACCATTTCATTCTTTAATCTTTTGATGTTTGGCAAGGTTAGACCGTTTGATATCTTTACTGATCTTACACAGTTTCAACACATTCTCAGGCCTGAAAGTATTTTGTCATGGTCTAATAATGACATGTTCTTGTTTATAGGAGCTTAGCAGCACTCCTCTTCGTTGTAACTTCCTTTATATTCTTTACTTTTAGTTTTATCAATAAATAACTTGATTGTGATATATATATATATATATATATATATAAACCCCTTTCTGTTAAATTTATTACCAAATGATTAAGCCAGGGGTCCAGGTGGCCTTTAATTCAGTTCAGCCAAAAATGTTAGACGGCATCCGATGTCCCTTGTTCTTCTCACTTTGCCTAGCTAAACCATACTGTTACATGAAGACGGAAATAAATGGAGTGCCAAATAATTTTAAATCTTGACTTTGACAGTCGACTTAAAACAAGACTCGAATATCGAGTCCGAAAAAATAATTTTGATAAAATAAAAATGATTATTACTGTAATTTTAAATTTAATTTAGGACAAGAATTCATGAATGATGGTATGCCGATCCGGACCAGTGATCAGCGGCAACCAGCACTTGTGGTGGTGGCAGTTTTTGATTCGGTTGGGGTCCATCCAAGACCGTTCGTGGCCCACAGCATGTGTGCACATCGAAGACCATTCGCTTGTCAAAGCTCACAGGTACTGGTCATCTTCCAAGTGAATCAATTGATTCGTGGATGTGCACAAACTTAAAAAAATAAAATTTATTAAAGTAATTAATTCAATAAATCAACCCGTCAAACTAACATACTTTGATTTGTCATGTTTGGAGAGAGGTTATTATAATTTATTTTATTATTATTAATATGTATGTTAAAACTAGCTTATGCGTACAGCAATTAATGCAAAGTTATTATAATTTACCTTTAGCTTCAGTGATCCTACTGCACGAGATTAATCAATTTGTTGTATTACAAGGCTGGCAAGCCAACAGGTCCTGCAAAGGAACGGTACTATCATTGTTACTTGTTAGCTAGCCAAAATGAAATGCTGGGGTGTTTGGAAGTGGGCTCTTAAACATCAGAAACATCTATATATATTTGAAGATAAGCTATATAAAATCAATAAATAAATATAATATGAAAGGGGGGCAAAAAAGAAATCAAAGGAGATCAGATTTTATCATCCGAAATGAATTTTGTATAATCTCACCCTTCAACATATCTATACTATACTGATATTTTAATTATTTTAACTTTTTAATAGATGTTTTACAAATTCATTAAGTTTCAATATGGTTGCATGGTTACTGTTTTACAAACTTTTGAACGGGGAGGCCTTCTTGGGACCGGGGAGGGACTATTTTGGGCAAACGTACGGCGCCTGCAATGCCAACCACCCTCTATATAACCATGGCAGAGAGGAGGGAGATCTTCGCGTCCATTATTCTCCTCCCATCTTCCTCACACATTTAGCCTACCATGGAGTTTGAGCTTGTGAATAAAAAACTGACCACCACAGACATAGAGTCTTGCCTGGCTTATCCAGCCGGTAATCTCTGGGCTTTTCAAATGGTGCAAGGACAAAACGCTATCAATTTTAATGCAAGAGATCCCACTGGAAGAGTGTGGGAATTTATGCTTTGTACAAGAAATCATGGTCTTTACAAGAAACCCGTCATCAGAGGAGACTGGTTGGACTACGTTCGTGAGAAGGGCCTTACAGTCAATGATTTTATCATCTTAAAAATGGTAGCTGCAGAAAATGGAGTCAGCTTTAACATTAGAGTTGAGCCGAATTTGGAACTGGCTATATGATTCATCTACATGTAAGTTTCCGCTATTAAATTTCGATAAAAATCTGCAATATTTACTCCTGGTGTTACAGTACCTAATGCTTGCTTTGTTCTTTGACTCTTTCTTTTCTTTTTAAGAAACAATTTCTGAGTCCTGACATGACTTTGTTCAATATAATAGCTTAAGTTTTTAAGTGTGGCATCAAGTTATCTTCCGCAATAATCAGCCTTTGGATTCTTCTTGGCACGAAAGCGGTGTGCTGTGTTCTTACTATTATTCCATATATATTGTCTTCTTATCAGCTTTATTCTTTTGAGGTTTTGTGCTCTTACACTACATGTTATTTACATGGAATATTGGGAGTTCATCTAGCTTTCTTTAATTTGTTCATGTGTCTCTAGGCTCTATGTCTACTGGTTTGCAAGCTCCCTGTTATTACTATTTTACAATCTTCATAGTTATTTGATGTCTGTAAATCTTTTTGTCCTTCTGTGAGCCTACACCCCGGTGTTTTGCATGTATTCATATGCTTTATATATATATATATATATATATATAAACTTGCTTGTTGATGTTGTGTTTCGTTAATAAGATTATTGTTTTATTTTTGTATCTTTATTCATTTATTTTTTTTTTTGCTACTTCCACTCTTAGGAGGCGTTTCGGAACGTGATTGCGGCTGCGTTCCCAAAAAATTTTAATTTTTTTTTTGTTAAATTTAATATGATATGTATGTTTTGGATCGTTTTGATGTGCTGATGTCAAAAATGATTTTTAAAAAATAAAAAAACATCATTGGTATATATTTTGGCAAGAAAAGTTATCTGAAAAGTACTCACAACCACACTACCAAACACGCTATTAGTCATGTTTGGAGAGAGGCGAATAAAGTGGCAGATTTGGGTAGTGAAAGAGGTTAGAATTTATGTTGCTTCCTCCTTGCATGGTGAGTTAATTTCCCAAATTAGCTATGCATGTAGTATTCTGTTTTCACTTGATTGTCCTGCTGTCCCTGGTTCCAATTCCGAAACCTCTTTTTCTGACAATACTGATCCCAACGACAATCTTCTGTATGCCCTTTCTGTTATTTTAATCACTAAATGATTGAGCCAGGAAGCTGTGGATGTTCTATTTCAGGCCTTCCCTCGGACAACATGCATTATTTGGAAACGTTATTAATCATGGTTTAGGTGGCTCTTAATTAATTCTGCTAATTAAATGCAAGTCTAACGAGCTTTTAATTCAGTTCAGCTACAAATGTTAGACGGCATCTGTTTACAAATCCCATAATCAGCACAATACTACACTCAAAACAGGAGTTTTGATAAATCATCTTCCTTTTTATAATTAATATCTTAAGTGGGTTATTATAATTTACCTTTAGCTTCAGTGGTCTAACTGCACGAGATTAATCAATTTGTTGTATTACTAGAAGCCTGTTGGATTCAAAATGATTACAGCTGTCCTTGCCGCTTACCTCTTCATTTGACTATTTGAATCTGTTTTTCCATCCCTTTTGGCTTTGCAGTCTCTTTCCAAGAAAAAAAAACTGTGGCTTGAAGGTATTGGCAGTATATATTTATGGCTCGAAAAAATAAAATTTCACATTCTAACACACTCATTCCATTTTATTTTAATTCTATAAATATTTTTAATTAATTTTTTTCTTGCATGTATTTTTTTTATCTTTACAGTTTTAAATTAAGTCGGTGAGTACGATTCCAAAATATATTTATATTATTTTCTAACACATTTCCCTAAAGAAAAATTTTCTAAGCTTGAAATTTTCACAAGTCTATATTATTTCATATTTAATTTTTATCAAATAAATAGAAGTGGTGAGATTCAAACTCATGACTGTTTGATCATTAAGATTCGATACCATATAAAAAAATCAATTTAATCTAAAAACTTAAACTGTTAAATGAAGTTCTAAAATGTGATTTATATTATTATCTATAAGTTTACAACTTTTACTCTAAATTTTTGTAACTTTTTTCTTATTTGATTTATATATTGTTATATAATTTTTTGTTAATCAAAATTGATTTCAAATCTAGTTTCAGGTACCACCAGGCATATAAATCAACTAGCACGAGGTTATTCCAGCTTAACTAAGATTCTTGATTTGAGGCTTGAGAATGCAATTATGTTAAATATTTGATAGAGAAAACTTTGTTATTATTGTGGTATTACCCGGCTCGAATATTCTTGATTAATTAAAAGTCTGTGTGGTTATCGGATATCGAATAATTAAAAAAAAAAATCTAGTTTCAGGGGCTACCATCTATCGGTGGCAAGGGTTGCTAATTGGCAGTCCGTTGTGCCGCTTCTGTGATTATTTTTTTCAGATTTAAGCAGGGTTATGTTTTAATCAAAACTAAAGCTTAATAATTTTATGGTTATATGTGACCCCATCCTCATTTGTTCATATGGGCTAGCTACTTATGCTTGCCCTTTTGAGGTATTGTGCTGTCACGTGTGATTTGTCAACGAGGAGGCCATACGTATCATACAATATCAGAAACTTTGCTTGTTGATGCTGTGTTTTGTTGATAAGATTTCTGTTTTAGTTTTGTACCTTGATTCCGTTACCTTGGTGGATCATATTTAGCATTCTTGGTTTTTTTTTTTTTTTTGAGGTTTGCTGGGACTGTTTGTCACCTTTGACTAACAATAAAGTGTGTGAGAACTAGAAGAAACAACGAGCAGAAGAGGAGAGAATAAACGTGAGGAGAGAAAGATGAAGAGGAGCTACCAAGGGTAGCAGCCCAAGATTTTTAACGCGCCTCAATTTTTTTCCCTGGAGAGATTGATTATACTGTTCAGAAAACCAAAGATACAACACACACACACACACACAGACACACAGAGTGCTACTTGCACCGTTAGTCATATTGGGAGGGAGGCAACTAAAGTTGCAGATTTGGGTAGTTAAAGAGGTTAGAATTCACCGTTAACTATGTAGTCTGCTTTCACCTGATTGTCCTGTCTTTGGCTCTCCTTCTAATTAGGTAACTAAATTATATTCTTTTGAATATAATAATAATAAAAATAAAAATTGACAGTATTACTGGCAATGGAGCGAAATGGTCAGATGCAAGTTCAGCGAAGTGAATTCACATGGAATTCACATATATAGAACATGTTGATTGCCTAGCTAAACCCGTAACTCACCCGTGGGATTCAGGATTCCAAACCCTAACCAGTCATCATTTGCCTGAGCTTTGCTTGTAGGATGCCATCAAATGCTTCCTAAAATCTCAACTGACTACAATTTTCTTTATTTCATGTCAACAAAACTGTCGTTTTATTGCATAAAAAAAACCATGTTGTACCAATTAAGACATGATTCATCAAAGTATAGGTGTTATTAAGGTTGAAAATTTTGCATTGAGCAAATAATGATAATACGATTAAAGTCACAGTAACTATATATTGTACTGTTTTATTTGAAGAAAATATAAAAAGACTCATATTTATAAGATGAATACATATTGCAATATTATTGTATATTTGAACAGATTACAAAAAAAAAAAAAAACTATTATATTTATAATGGAAGATGCATGTTGAGAGTAAGCGAAAATTAACAAATCAATTATATCTATTATAGATTAAGTCAATTAATTATTGATCTCTTCAATAAATTTTAAGATTTATCTTATATGATATTATTTATTGATTGATTTTTATAATATGGAAGTAGTAATATGTAATGTTGACATACATTTTAATAAACTTTTAATTACTAATGGACCGGCATGTCTTAAAGTTCAGATTCCGAAAGACAACTATATAAATTTAATCTAGGTTACTTTGGAATACATGATATATGCGTCTTCTCTCAACTAATTTTGGCTTCTCTCTTTTGAGTGGGGGTCAAAGAATCTCGCTAGTTCATGCTCGCGATAGATTTAATCTGAGCAACTTGGTAGGTAGCTCAATCTAACTTTACCTCCTCACGTTAGACCTTGAAGTCAATTCTCATCATCATGACATTCTAATTCTGTCTCTATTTAGTATTAATTATTGCCTCTGTTGTCGTCAAGGTGGGTTCTTAAACATCAGAAGCATGACATCTGCACGTGCTTCAGTTGTGAAGATAAATTACAATAACCTTCTAAGATATTATGCAATAATAAACACCATATCTAAAAATCTAACAAAAACTTTCTTTTCGTTTACGAAAATATTACAAAAACTTCCGTTCTTTGGGTTTCGTTTGATTTCTTATGTATTGTTTTGCTACATCTGAGATGAGTTTGATTGATAGAGAAACAGAACAGTTTAATGTGCTTTAGATGTTGATATTGAATCATGTTGTTGTGTTTGCTGCCTTAATTTGTTCTTCTTGTATCAGAGAGTCTAAACCAGGAGATGTTTTTGATGATGATGTCTTGTAATGCCAATATGTGAGTGTTTTAGTGCTAGCTAGGTCTCTTTTAGCTTAAGAAAAAGTGAATGTGTATAGACTATGTGCTTGCTATCATAAAATGGAGATGGGTAATGTTCATGGTTGTTATCACTTATCAATCATGGCTGGTTTACTATTTTTATGGCTCATATAATTAATTTGATAATTTCTGTTTAGTTATTAAACCTTGTACCGTTATTGTGTTTACCTAGCAAACTTACAATTCATTTCTGTCGGATTTCAAGTTGAATTACTATTGACTTTCATATAGTTAAATTCTGGGAGATCTAGGATGTTGATTTATAATCCAACCAAATTAATCTTGTCAAAATAAATAAATAAAACTATAAAAAAAAAACATTATTATTTTGATTTAAAAAAAATTGAATTAACCAGATAACTCAAAATCACAAGCAGTTTACCAGGTTAGATTCTAATTTGCGTTGACAACTATAGTTTTTTTTTTAAAAAAAGTTTTCAGGGAAAGTTTGCTCCTGTAGTAATTTCTGTTGTATATTGATTGATTTCATTCTTTTCAGCAATGGTCAGCAAGACTAATCAAATATATATATATATATATATATATATATATATATACACACACACACGCCAGATATGAGATACCGATTGTAAAGGATGGGCTAGTGGCCTGCATATGAGCAATAAGCTTGCATCTTCTCATGAGGTGCCAAATTCTGATGTGGCCTTCCTTCCTACATGGTTCAAATAAAAGGAAAGGCCGATTCAGGCCACTATCTTATAATCCAATAAAGCTTTCAGGTTTTTTATATTGCTTTCAGTCCAACCCATCATGAACTTAGGTCCGTCCCACTTGATTTGTTTAGTAGAATGCATATCATGGCGCCATTGATTTTGAATCATGTAATTTCTTGAGCCGAAGGCCCAAAAGGTTCTTGTATAGTTCTTGTTTAAGGGATTGAGGTATGAAAGGGGGGTCCCTTTTGTTTGCTAGCTAGACACAAAAGTCTCAGATAATCACAGACACAAGGTTTGACAATGGGATACAGACTACAGATGCACCGTTTTGAGCTTTTCCTTGTAGTCTTTTCATGCATTATTTCTCTGATACTTGGGGGTCCCCTACAGCTGTCGCAGCTTGAAATATGTACCCATTTATTCCCGGAATTTTGCTTCCTCCCTCTCTTTTACACTAGCAAATGGCATCCCCTTCAAATAGTGAAGAATGAGGATGATACCATGTAGCAAGTGTCAAGTCTCTCTCTCTCTCTCTCTCCCTCTCTCTCTACAGAGTAGTTTCACTCCGCTCCTGCAATGTCAATAAATCACGGAGAGTGGGATTTCTAACCTGATATTAAAAGGAAAAAAAAGGGCAAAAAATTAAATGCCATGCAAATACTAATTTGTTTTTTTCTAGATTCTAACTTAGCAAACTTTCTTATATTAAGAAAAAAAATAATTCTTTGTAATACATTCTCTTTAAATTGGAGCGCAAAATCATAATTTTGGAAGCTTACTCATTTGTCCTCGAATCTAACTCTCAAGCATATGCAAGCTTACTTTGAAACTACTTTAATCCCACTCATTTAAATCCTCAAGTATGGAGATAATGGGGGCAATTATCTATCATTTTGGATAAAATAAATAGGTAGCAAAAGGTTAGCAGTTGTTGCCTGCTTGCCTATACAAATAGAGAAATACTTATTAAAGTCAAAAGGCACAAATATTGCTGGGCCATTACATGGTTCATTGCTAGATGCCAAGGCACGCTCCTCTATGAGCTGGTTCATACCCTTCTTTCCTTGCTCCCCTATCAAAGGAATCCGAAGAGACAAAGAAAAGGAAGTGAAAGTATATACAAAAGAAAGTTTCCACTGTTTGGACAAAAGAAGCTTTCGCTAACTTATCCCGGCTAGTCATATTTTCTCCTCACTTTACCACTCTTTATATATTCTCTTTTAGACTTTGTTCATATCCTCTTTCTCATCTTCTAAATCTTAGCACCAAGAAGCTAGAGGAGAGAGTGCTCTGTTTTCCTTCTTCCTAGACACCCAGCTTTATCAAGTGCTCCTTTTCTGAAAAAATGGTTAAAATAGGAGGTATACTTGTTTGTATGTTGGTTGTGGCTATGGATGTAGCAGCTGGTATTCTTGGCATCCAAGCAGAAATCGCACAAAACAAGGCATGTTAACCCCTCCTTCCTTCCAATCTTTTTTTTCTTTTAAGAAAAGCATTTTCTTTGATATATTAGTTATCTTGATCTTATACTTCAAAAATATGAATATATCTTGTTGTAGTCAATAATGTGTGCATGTGGGTGTGTGTTAATACAGGTTAAGCACTTAAGACTTTGGATATTTGAGTGCAGAGAACCAAGCGAGGATGCCTTCAAGCTGGGGTTAGCTGCAGCGGGGATTCTAGTTCTAGCTCATGTTATTGCTAACTTCCTAGGTGGGTGCATGTGCATTTGTTCTCAAGAAGAGCTTCAAAGAGCTTCCCCTCATAGACAACTGTCTGTGGCATGCTTCCTTTTTTCGTGGTAAGTGAAGTTGTATAAACATTTTCTTGATTCCCAACTCAACTGAGTTAACAAGCAAATTAGTTTTTTATTCTGTAGCTTGAACCGATGAGTTTCTCAGAGATTAACTATAATTAGTAGTATAGTGTATTACTTATTGATTAACGATGTTTCTGCATACACCTAATTGTCTGGGCAGGATCATATTGGCTGCTGGGTTATCCATGCTAGCGATTGGCACTTTGTCGAACGACAAGTCAAGATCCTCTTGTGGTTTCACACACCATCATTTCTTTTCTTATGGAGGCATTTTGTGCTTTGCCCATGGACTGTTTTGTGTTGCGTATTACGTCTCTGCCACTGCTGCTTTTAGTGAAGAAAAGCATGGAGGTCATGCTTAGGTACTCTTTTCTTTTTCATGGCACCAGGATTTTGTTACTTTGTAAGCTGTAAAATTCTAACCTTGATGTGACAAGCAATATTATCCTTCAGAGCAATTGTGTCATGAGCTGAATTAATTATCTTGCTAATCCTTTTATTATAATTATTGAAAAAAGTTTTGCCACTTGAAAAATACGGTGTATTGTTCTTGTTCACATAAAAATAAGATTAATAAATAATTATTATGACATATAATTCATCATTTTATAGAATTTCCATCACAAGAACAACAATATATTAATCAAGAAAAGAAGGTGCAAAATATCATTGCCTTTATCTTCATGACTTTTTTTTTTTTTTAAAGGTAGTATATACCTAAGACTTGAAAGACTCTTTCTCCTTTGGAATCCTTTTTTTCCAAAAACCTTACTCTTTAAATAATCGTCCTTTTCCTTTTAAATTCCATGAACAAAAGATGAAGCTCAAAAAGGCAAGCAAATCCGAATCTATAAATCGAGATTTAGAGTTTTTTGACCTAGCCCTTCCTTGCTTTGCTCGTTTGACACCTTGACTGGCTAACTAAGAGACTAGTCCCCTTTCTGGCAGGAAAAGTAAGTAGGTGGGGGCTATAGTGATACATTCTTAAAACATAATAAAATTAAAATTTGTATGTTGGTCGTTTTTTAGTTTTTTTTCTTTTTTAGATTAACGTGGCTTCGGTATATTTTAATTAATTTTACCATATAAATCTTCAATAATCTTGAAATTTATAAACTCAAACCGATAATTTTTTTGAAGTAAACTCATACGTGACCAGAGCTGATGATTTAGTTTTAGAATTTAAACGAAGGCTGAGCTGATATAAAATATGTGGGTGTGTATATGGTGAAGGTACGTAAAGGTAACTGGGCCAGGATATTCAACCTCTCCATGTTTGTATCTGTATTTGGGCTGGTCTTTAGCCTTTCTGCTTCTCTTCTTAAAATGGATCTTGTATTTGGTGGGCCTTTTCAATTTCTTTTTGTTTGTTCAGAATTTCATTAACCAAACAATCCCCATGCATCAAGAGTCAAGACATAAAGACACAGAACTAGCATTAGCTTCTCGATACCTTTGTAAGGTTGTATGAGCAACCTGAACTATCCCTGCACTGTCAATACATTTCTGCTGGAAGTGAAGGGCATTGCGGGCATACCACAGGGTCAAAGCAATCATAGGCGCCCTCGACTCAGCCCTACTATCCTCATGATGCAAAATGGAACACCAGAGCCAATCTTTGATATCATGGACAGAATCTTTCGCAAGGAACTTCTCCATTCCAGCACCTTTCCATACCTCCCTAGCAATCCCGCAATCCCTTGAATCTTGAAACGCGAATTCTACCTCAGCTCCACACTTTTCACATCTTTGATCCGAAAGAACATTTTGTAATATATAATCCGGCATTTTAACATACGATTTTTACCATAAAAATATGGAGAGGGCTCAATTTATTTCTTGAAATTTCTTGTACTTTCAAGATCATACATTAAAAAAAGGTGGTCATCAACAAAGACGATGCCATAGATTGTAACTAAGGTTCTTTGACAGGGATAGGTTCGACAATCAATGACGTTAAACGATCTCTAGTGACCCCAGTAGAAGTACCAATGCCATCTCCAAATTGGAAGATGCATTGAGCAGTTCGAGCCATGTTCAAGGACATGTTTACAAGAGGTTTAGGAAGAGAACATTTGGAATTCTCCTTGTTTAGTTCCTTCCATGCTTGGTTAATCAAACCTTTAATGTGCTCTTTTGATTCTTTTTCAGATGCACCCTTTTCAATCATGCAGCACTGAATGGATTTTGTCACATCACCTCTCTCACTCTCAGCCTAAAAGCAGGACAAAAGGAAACAGAGGGAGATAAAAATATTAGTGTTTGAGATCAAGAACAAAATAGTTTAATAAGCATCCTTTGATGCCAATTAATAATAATGAAGAATACTTTGGGTAAAAAACAAGGTTTATGTCAAGTTTTCAAACTTTTAGATGACTTAGTTGATTATTATAATTTTTCCTATTTTCAAAAAAATAAAAGTGAAAAATCAGTTAAATAAAGTGGTTTTTCAAAAGCATAGCAGTGGCTGTTCTGATCTTACCTTTTCAAATTAAACAGAATATTTTTTTTTTCTTTGTTTAACCAAAAAAAAAAAACTGAAAATATACCACATACCGTGTATGTGCCCAAATCATCACTAAGTCGAGTAATCAAGGATGACCAATAGATTAATTGATCACTGCCATGCTTGAAGCAATCCATCAGTGAACTTTGTGCTATGGGGCTCCCCAGCAACATATAAGCGTGGGCAAGGGCTGCAGGACTGCCAATCGATGTCCTTGCATTTTCCAAGTACTCACTCAAAGTTGGTGAATACTTGCTGCTAAACCACCGAGCTTCGACCAAATATGATCCGCAGAGATTTGCCCACTGAAAGAATTATGCAAAAGTTGTGTTAGTTCGGTTAATAGAATATTTTAGGGCATTGCACATGAGAGTATATGATCTTTGTTATATGGAAGCTAGCAGCACTTCACCTCTTCCACAAGGTAGGGTAAAACAAACAAGCCATGATCTCTCATTACATCGTATGCCATTTCATTAACAAAGTTAAACAAGGCCAAATAGCATATCTTCATGTAATCAGGAAGGTCGTCAATGGCCATGGGATCCCATCTGATTCATATAGAGAGAACAAAATAGAAAAATATTGCGATGAGTTGGGAAAAATATTTGACAAAAAGAGGTATGAGAAGCTCATAGAGGATTGCACAGCCATTTATATATGGCTAGACGTACCGATTTACTAGTTTGGTAAAGAGCTCAAGCTCCTCCGGTAATCCATATACATCATATATGTCATCAATTGCTGTTAAAATGCATACAAATTTGGTGAGGCCTATCCTGCATTTCGAGAACTGAGGCTCAAACACCATTCCCATTGCCCATAAATAATTTTCCATCAATCGATCTCGCGAAAAACTCAGCTTCTTCTTGAAGCCTAGGGCACCCCACCACCTGTTTATAAAGTTTCAAGATTTTTCATGGTTGTTTGTTGAAGTGCACATCAGAAAAATCTATCAAACTATATCAAATTAAATTAACAATTATTATATCACAAATCATCTCAACTTAAAAATTTAAATTTTAAATAAATATTAAAAATATAATTTATAATATATACTAACTCACATTCTTAAGTAAGAATTCTTTAATCTTAAAATTTACACATATTCATACTACTTTGTGTTTTTAATTAATTGAATTAGAATAAAAAAAAGATAATGAAATTTAAATTCATAACCATTTAATCATCAAAACTATAATATTATATCAAAAAATTATCTAGACCCAAAAATTTATATTTTTAGATAAAAACCTAAAATATAATTTATATTATAAATAGATGATGACCATAAATATTTTACCTTGCCAGTTCTTTGAGCTCCCTTTGGTGTTGTGATTGCACAAGGTTATAGTCCAACTTAGCTAGCTCAAGCAAATCTAAGTTCCTCGTATTATCACTTGAATAAATATCAATGAAATCCCGAGCCTCAATCCTTGGCATCTTCCAATGCAGAGGAACTTCTAATGATTGTTTCACTTGCTTAGCTAGAACTTCATCCTTTATTGTCTCTAACAATGACTTGAGATGTTTAATACTGAAATTTTTGGCTTCTTCTAAAATATGATCTTCTCCAGGCATTCCAAGGTATGAAGCTTCATACAAACTCAAAAGTCCTGCAACGTCCATCCTTATGCTGTCCTTGAATTTCCCATCTCTATTACTTCTGAATTTTTCAAACACATCTGTAAATTTTCACCATCCCACAGAAAAAAAAGGAAAAAAATCCCTTAACTTCGGATCCAAAATACCACAAATTACTTATCAATTCCATGTACTTAAGAAAAAGAGAACAGCACTAATATTTTTCCATAAATAAGAAATAATTAATATAGAAATAAATTATTATAACAAATACAGTATTCTTACCATTGCTTCATATTATTTCCTTTTAAACGCTTGAGGCCTAATTAGACAAATTTCAATATAGCTAATAACGGAAGGAAAGAAAAAGACGTTTACACTCTTCTCTACCTTTTAAACGAAAAGGGAAAAACAAAATGCTTAATCAACCCTTTTATTTATTTATTTGATCTTTCTATTCAAGAAAATTAATGGGGCATGTACTTGCGATTATCATCCAATTTACTACTCATTTTTGCTGACAAGCTGTCAAAAGTTCATGGCGAATTGAGAGACCATGTTTAATATTTTCTCGATAATAGTGCCAACTTAACCTAAAAAAAAGAGAGATGGAACGAGGAGAAATCACGATGGAGGAAACTGATTTATTAGCTAGATAAAATAAGAAAATCAGGACGGATAGAGGAAATGAAAACGCCCTATGGAAGAGGAGCCGATGATCGAGGGGTTGGAAGGCAATACAAACGAGGGATGCTTCGGCTAGAAGGACTCATTATTGGGTTCTGCTTTTTTGGAACAGCAGTCAATGCAAGATAGCCAACTGGAACACTATGTGTCCGAGTAAGATGAGGAAGAGAAAAGTAGGGAGGAAGATTGCCCGGTCATAAAACTAGCTAGTAGGTTATACTTATCTCTTGGAACGACTACAATCATTATGGAAGATTCAGGGGGATTTAGGACTTGTGGATTTGGGTAATGACTTTTTTCTGATAAAATCTTCAAATTCAGATGATAGAGATTTTGTCCTTTTTAAAGGACCGTGGATGATTACAGATCATTATCTCACGATGAGACCGTGGCATCCAAATTTTGATCCATTTGAAGCCACGATTGACAGAGTAGCAGTTCGGGTGAGATTGCCTGATCTCACAATGGAATATTATGATAATGGTGTTGGGATATTGCCATTATTGGGCAATAACATGTGCAGCCTACCCTAAGAAGAGAGGGTTGCCATTGTCAATGGTAGTTGCACCAACCATTGACAAAATGGTGCAACCCATGTGCTACCACCATTAGTGCCATAATCTATGGCCAAGTTGTCTTACCATTCATGCCTATAAATGGAGGCATACGTGAGAGAGTTAAGAGGAGAGAGTTGAGAGAGTGTGTAGAGCCAAAGATGTGAGAAATGTAGGAGAGAGTGGACTGCCAAGGCAGCCAGCAGTAGCTGCCATTGCAAAGACCGAAAAGAGAGAAATAGAGTGAGGTTGAGAGTTGCCAAAGAGGGGATGATTCCTCCTCCTCTATTGTTGTAAATCTTGTTCTCTCCCTATATAATGCAATGGCTTCTCCCGTGGATGTAGGCAGTTTGCCGAACCACGTTAAATATTGTGTCAGTGTGCTTTACCTCCTATGAGCAAATATCAGAACATCACCGGTCGGAATTCCCTACAATTGGTATCAGAGCATATGGTTTGAAGTGGTGTTTGATTTTTGTTCAAAAATGAAAGTTGTCAAAATTGTGTTTTGACCATACCACTGTGTAGAGGAGGCGAGGCCGAGACGGCCACCGGTGAAAACGGGCGTCAAAATCGGACGTCGGACATGGCCGCACTCTCCATCACTCTCCGGCCAAGCGTCGCCCCGCCACGCGCTCAGACGCGCCCCACGCGTCTTCTTCGCCTGGATGGGCTGACCCGACCCGAATACCAGTTGACCCGACCCACATGGCTGACCCGGATATTAATGACGTCAGCATGACATAATTGTGATGTCAGCATGCACAGTAGGCATGCCAGGGATGACATCAGCCTGATGTAAGTGTGATGTCAGCATGCACGATGGGCATGCCATGTCGGCGACCACATCATCGACCGACCGATACACGTCAGCAAAGTGGGACCCACCTTCCACATCATCATCCGCGAGCCGAGCCAAGTCGAGCCGAGTTGAGCCGAGCCGAGCCGCGAGCCGAGGGATAAGATTCTGTGCAGCAGAGTCTATGTGCAACCGGATCTGA
The DNA here is from genome assembly GCA_015852605.2 of Populus deltoides. Classification (NCBI taxonomy): domain Eukaryota; kingdom Viridiplantae; phylum Streptophyta; class Magnoliopsida; order Malpighiales; family Salicaceae; genus Populus; species Populus deltoides. The sequence goes on along the minus strand of CM027576.2, from coordinate 2,070,351 downwards.
GATTGAATCTGGGCCGTTCATCAGGCCAGAATTGTTTTGATCAAATCTTAGCCGTCTGAAATGCGATTTGGACGATTTCAGACTTGTTTCCAGCTAATTTGATCGTTCCGGATGCAATGGTATGGTCCGATCATTGAGATTTGAGACCAAAAGTGGTGGTGGTGAATTAACAAAAGAGATTGCCCGATGAGGAGGCATCTAAAGGTCATCATGGTGGTCGATAGAGATGAAGAAGAACATGTCACACATGTTTACCCAATTACATGTGCTGAACTGCTAAGTGGAGATAATTTTAATTGCCTTGAGGGAAGGCAAAATTGGGACACTCTAGACACCCAATCAAGTGGACAATTTGAGGTGGAGAGTGGAAATTGATGAAGACCAATCTTGACGAATCTAAGAACTGGTAGTCTCGCCAGATGTTGAGAAATCAGGTATAAAACCGGGGATACCCCGGATCACTTGTAAAGGAAAGCCGCAACAAAGCTAGCAAATGGTTGTATATCACGAAAAGGCGATGACGGTGGATAGATACGTTCTAAGAAGTTCGGGGCTAGGAGATTGGATTTTAAAGCGGGACCAGTGTGACCCCTCCAAATCTTTCCCCGGGAACTTGCTTAGTTGAAGGATCATCCACACAAGACTATTTTTGTATATGTAACAGTTTGTAATGAAACTGTTGAAGACTAGCAAGATGACGGCCGAAAAGGAACAGTTGGGTTCCGTATGTTCAAGGATCTGATGGAGTGGTGATTTTTCCAAAGAAGTTAGATTCGGTGACTGTAATTTCTCGAAGGGAGAATTAATGAAGACCCGATAATGGAAGAGAAATACAGCAAGGGGATAAAGATTGGCACCCTATTTTGACTTGGATAAATGTTGTGACAGGATGAGTCACAAACATAAAAGCAAAGAATAGGGAGAAATCTGGAGAACCGAAATTGCACGAGAGCGCACGGAGATTGTGCAGAAGTACCCGAAGGATCCAACGAGGTAATCGGAATGAGACAACAGATGCAAGGAGAAGAAGAATTCCCGAGATAAAGCTCGGAGCGAGACGTGTGAAAAGTTGTACAACAGAAGTCTCTTGTGCTCTTGATAAAGGCAACAATCGAGGACCTTTCCAATGCATGCAAGGATGGAAAGATGAGCTGTTGCAGAAGCACCTAATTAAGGGGTGCGACCGCCGATGAAAGGCGAAGACACCAAAGAGAGTTGGTGTGGGTGGAGCTATCAAGCAGAAAGGTGTAGAAGCTCCAAACATAGAAATCGAGGTGGAGGATTGCGAGGAGTATAACGCAACTCTCTATTTCTATGTGATCAGTGGCAGTGATCTCTCCCAAGTCCACATGGTGGTAGAGAATCTTGGAGTCACTGGAGACATCCCAGATGAAGGAGGATATGACCGCTTCATGACGGACGGAGACACCTCAGGCAGAAGGTGTGTGGGCCATGAAACGAGCCCAAATACAAACCGCCGCATGACGACGAGCAGAGACACCTCAGGCAAAAAGGTGTGTGGGCCATGAAAGGAGCCCAAGTACAAACCGCCTCATGAAGACAGGCGGAGACACCTCGGATGCAAGGTGTGAGGACCATGATATGAGTCCAAGTTCAGACCGTCTCATGACTATAGGCGGAGACACCTCTGATGGAAGGTGTGAGGACCTTGATATGAGTCCATGTTCAGATCGTCTCATGACGACAAGCAGAGACACCTCAGGAGAAGGTGTGAGGACCATGACATGAGTCCAAGTTCAGACCGTCTCATGACGACAGGCGGAGACACCTCGGATAGAAGGTGTGAGGACCATGACATGAGTCCAAGTTCAGACCGTCTCATGACTATAGGCGGAGACACCTCGGATGGAAGGTGTGAGGACCATGATATGAGTCCATGTTCAGACCGTCTCATGACGACAGGCGGAGACACCTCGGATGGAAGGTGTGAGGACTATGATATGAGTCCAAGATCAGACCGTCTCATGACGACAGACGGAGACACCTCGGATGGAATGTGTGAGGACCATGATATGAGTCCAATTTCGGACCGCCCCATGACAACGGGCGAAGACACCTCAGGAGAAGGTGTGTGGGCCACGATATGAGCCCAATTCAGAACGCCCCAGAGCCAATGTAATGGCTAGATATAAGTGGACAAGTGTATAGCCAATGAAGAGGCTATGATGAGTATGAAGACAAATGCAAGATTGACTTTCATGGATATTGCCCCCATGCTAAAGATCAATGAGCTAGAAGACATTTGCCTTGGACAATAAATGGATGGCTTGTGGAGCATTAAGACGCGACTGCTATGAAGGATTAGAGGGCATGCGCAGGTTCCGGGAACAAGTTGACTCTTGTCAAGGTGGTGAGCTCAGTAATGACATTGTAATACTCAGAGTATGAAGATAGAGATGGATCAACCTTTAATGGGTTGTCCCCATGGTTAAAAGGGAGAGCTACCTGGACTCTTGAGACTAAGAGCGGGAGACTCACGGAGAAGTAAGGCGTGGTTCCTAGGGAGGAACAGAGGGCAGACGCAACTCCAGGATGAGTAGACTCTTGGAAGAGTGGTGAGCTCGTGATCATATTGAAATACTCAATGACTGTCGCACTTGGAAATATCCATTTGAGGGGGTGTTGTAAGCCTTGGTGTAAGGCTTGATAAATCATTCCGGGCCAAGCATGGTTGATATGCTTGAAGGGGGATGTTGTTCCGAGACAAGCGTTAAACACTCTTCAGATGAGATATGACAAACCATCTGGTTGAAGTGATCCTTTGGAGTGAGCAAAGGGGTGCTTAGATGACTCTGGTGATTGAAAGGTTTGGCAAGTACCTGGAAACTTGGCCAAAGACGCTCTCGGAATGGTAAGCTTGGAAGAGCTGCAGAATGCAAGCATGTGCTGAAGATGCAAGAGGACAATTGCCCATATAAATGTCAAAGGGGGTGATTGTTGGGATATTGCCATTATTGGGCAATAACATGTGCACCTACCCTAAGAAGAGAGGGTTGCCATTGTCAATGGTAGTTGCACCAACCATTGACAAAATGGTGCAACCCATGTGCTACCACCATTAGTGCCATAATCTATGGCCAAGTTGTCTTACCATTCATGCCTATAAATGGAGGCATACGTGAGAGAGTTAAGAGGAGAGAGTTGAGAGAGTGTGTAGAGCCAAAGATGTGAGAAATGTAGGAAAGAGTGGGCTGCCAAGGCAGCCAGCAGATGAGCTGCCATTGCAAAGACCGAAAGAGAGAGAAATAGAGTGAGGTTGAGAGTTGCCAAAGAGGGGATGATTCCTCCTCCTCTATTGTTGTAAATCTTGTTCTCTCCCTATATAATGCAATGGCTTCTCCCGTGGATGTAGGCAGTTTGCCGAACCACGTTAAATATTGTGTCAGTGTGCTTTACCTCCTATGAGCAAATATCAAAACATCACCGGTCGGAATTCCCTACAAATGGGCTGCCTTGGATGATAGGAAACTACATCGGGAGAACGTTTAAGATTGACAGAACCACTGCTATTGGCACACGAGGACACTATGTACGCTTATGTGTAGAAGTTGATCTTACAAAGTCATTGTTATCGAAGTCTAAATTAAGACGACATATTCGACGGATAACCTATGAGGGGTTGCATCTGATATGCTTCTAGTGTGGTCAATACGGGCATAAAAAAGAAAATTGTCCTTATGGTGAAAAGCATGGGGAGACCAGTCATGATAGCACTGCGATGGATCAAAGTCTGAGGGAAACAGTTACAAACTGTGGTGTGGGCATTGATGTTAAGGCACCGGAGATCAGACCAGAGATTACAGATCAGTATGGTAAGTGGATGGTCATGAGGAAGACGGCGAGAAAGATATGGGAAGTTAACATTGTCAAAGGAGCAAAATATGCCAACAAATTAGGGGAGAAGATCACAACCAAACATCACGGACACAGGGACCTCAAGAGGGGTAATAGAGAAAAACCAGGAGAGGGGATCAAGGTTTGATGTGCTGCAAGAGAGGGAATCATGGTTTGATGTGCTGCATGGGAATAATATGGAAACAAGCGTTACAGATACAGGAAATCCCGAGATGGAGGGAATTGAAGTGGGAGAGGGGTTGATGAATAATCAAAATGCTCTCTTGATGAGGAACAAGAGTTTGAAAGACAAATACATGGCAAAAAACAGCTAGATGGACAGCTTGATAGATTATGGAGACGAGTTTCATGCCCAAAATACTAAGAAGTCTGAGGAAATTCAAAGTGGGAAGCCCATCCAGGAGAGTATTGGTGGATTTAGTGAGGAGGGCTAAGGATAAGACTCATACAAAAGCAAATGATCCAAAAGCCGTATATTATTTTAAAAACCCAAACCCCCATAATACTACCTCAGTTACACTTGTTGCTGGGAATTTAAGAAAATTATTATCTAAAAAATATATATTGAATTTAAGAGAGGAGATAAATAAGTCTAGAAGAGACAAATGGGCTAAGTCTAGAAAAGGGTTCGAGGCCCAACCTCAAAAAACCTAACTAATCTCAAAAGGTACAGGAGCTTGTCAAAGGTTTTGTAAGCATTTGGATTTTGGAGCATCGCTCCTGTTAATTAGAGATGCTTAAAGGGTATTTGGTTTGGAGGTGTGGTGATTTTTTATTAAAAATATAACATTTTTTAAGTATAAATTATATTTTTAAAAGCTATAAAAATATATTTTTTACTAAAAAAAAAACCACAAGTCCCTATCCATTCAAACACCCTTTTACATGATAAGAATTGCGAGGCTTTACAAGGAGGTGGAACGCTCGCTCTTTTTTTTGATGTGATATTTTAACCATATATGTTAATTCCATCCACACAAAATTATAACATATTTTTATATAATCAGTTCATGAGGATGGGTCCAAGGCTTTATAAGCAGTGGGGACATTCGCCATCTTTCTCGAGACGACGTTATAGCTATACATGTTAATTCCATTTACACAAAATTATAATATAATATGTTTTTATATAATTAGTTGATGAAAGAACATGTTTTTCGATAAAAAATGACTCGATCATTATAAAAATAAATAAAAAAATAAATTGGACATCGAGGTTTTGATAAACATTGAAATTGCTATTTTAAGTTGGAATAAGCGGGGCACAACAACTAGTAATTAGAATAAATAAAACTAATTGCATCTAGACTTGTGAGAGTAATATCACCTGTGCTCACTGAAAAGGCATGCTGCCTTTGAAGCCGAAAGTGCAATGAAGTTGTATGAAGATCCCCATTAACGTCTACTTCAGTAAGCTTTATAGCTTCTTCAATCTCTCTTTCGAAATGATAAGCAACTCCCAGCCGTTGAATTGAATCAATCAGCTTTAATTTGGCACGAGGCTCATTGGTGGACACGAGTGCTCTTTTAGCTTCTTGCTTCAGCTCCTCAAATCGATTGGCGTGAAGCTCATACTGAAAACCCCACAAGCCAGAAGTTAGTGGGGAAATGTGAAAGCGAAATAAGTACTTGTTAAAGAGTTTATATTACTCACTGAATAGGGAGTGCTTAAGGACTCAATGAGTTGGAGTTCCCAGACGCTAGGATGATAATTAGCTGACCTTCGTTCCTCATTACTCATGCTCAATATCTTAAATATGGAAGCATTCTTGAGAGAGGGTAGTCTTGATGATTGGAATAGCTTGTTTCTCGCTGAAATATGGCTCCGTGAAAGTATGGTCGTTTTAGGAAAATGTGAGGGGAGTACTAGACTCGAGGGAGAAAGGGCAAACACTGCAAATTCCATTGGAGAAGCCGATATGATCTCGAGATCAAGAAAGTGGAGAAACTACTTGGTATGAGAAACACGATATAATCCAATATATAATTGCAGGACTGCTGGAGTCCTCATCCCATCCAAACACAGGTCAAGCATGACCCACGGTCATCGTCATCCTAAGAGCCATGGGACTAATTTCATGGAGAAGACTACGGGCTTGGCCCATAAAATCAAAGAAAAAAATAAAGAACTCAGGATAACACAAAAAAAAAAAAAAAAAAGACTTGTGGGCTTTCTTTGAGAACTCTAGTAAAGGAATATTTGTTATCCCCCAAACAACAGATTAATGAACCAACCAAAGTAAAATTATATTCTTAGATTAGCTAAATCATGAGAAGGAACACATGTTTTTTACCACCAAAGTAATCCCTTAAATGCTATCCTTATTGTTTATGGCATGTGATTCAGTAGAAGGTAGCAAAATTTGTAAAGGTGTCATATGTTGATCATGCTTCTAGAAATTAACAAAAAAAAATAAAGAGAATTGGTTTTATTGTACTCTTTCTAATAAAATATTATTCATGAATAGTGTTTTTTTTTTAATTTCATCCTTTAACATTAGATTTATTAATGATTGAATTTCATGATTTGTTTTTAATTTATTTTTTATGAAATTATCTCAATCTCATTATCCGAATTATGGATTTGACTAGTTAACTCGGTTGACTCAAATTCTTTATGTTTTTTTTAATTGACTATTTTATCTCAATTTTATCCTTCAAGATTGAGTTGATTAAGAATTAGATCTTATGATTTATTTGGCTTGCTTTCTATAAGGTTATTCTTATCTCATGACTTGACTTATGAGTTTAATAGATTAATCTGGGTTGACTTGAGTTTTTTATGTCTTTTTTAATCAATTGTTCCTCAATTATATGTTTCAACATTAGGTTTATTGGAGATTAGATCTAAATAAGGGGTTTGATTTTTTTTAAATTGATTTTCTTTTCAGTTTTATCATTCAATATTGGGTTTATTGAAAATTGAGCTTTATAGTATGTTTTGATTTTTTTTCTATAGAGTTATCATGATCTTATGACCTGATATAAAGATTAACAGGTTAACTCGGTTGACCTAAATTGATTCAATATATATATTATCGTCTTAATATTTGTAAAGAAAACATGTCATTTTGATTATTTATTTTGGATTAAATTATGTTTTTGTATATCATCTATAAGGTTATTCTTATCTCATGACTTGACTTATGAGTTTAATAGGTTAATCTGGGTTGACTTGAGTTTTTTATGTCTTTTTTAATCAATTGTTCCTCAATTATATGTTTCAACATTAGGTTTATTGGAGATTAGATCTAAATAAGGGGGTTTGATTTTTTTAAATTGATTTTCTTTTGCAGTTTTATCATTCAATATTGGGTTTATTGAAAATTGAGCTTTATAGTATGTTTTGATTTTTTTCTATAGAGTTATCATGATCTTATGACTGATATAAAAGATTAACGAGTTAACTCGGTTGACCTAAATTTATTCAATATATATATTATCGTCTTAATATTTGTAAAGAAAACATGTCATTTTGATTATTTATTTTGGATTAAATTATGTTTTTGTATATCATCTATAAGGTTATTCTTATCTCATGACTTGACTTATGAGTTTAATAGGTTAATCTGGGTTGACTTGAGTTTTTTATGTCTTTTTTAATCAATTGTTCCTCAATTATATGTTTCAACATTAGGTTTATTGGAGATTAGATCTAAATAAGGGGTTTGATTTTTTTTAAATTGATTTTCTTTTCAGTTTTATCATTCAATATTGGGTTTATTGAAAATTGAGCTTTATAGTATGTTTTGATTTTTTTTCTATAGAGTTATCATGATCTTATGACCTGATATAAAGATTAACAGGTTAACTCCAGTTGACCTAAATTGATTCAATATATATATTATCGTCTTAATATTTGTAAAGAAAACATGTCATTTTGATTATTTATTTTGGATTAAATTATGTTTTTGTATATCATCTATAAGGTTATTCTTATCTCATGACTTGACTTATGAGTTTAATAGGTTAATCTGGGTTGACTTGAGTTTTTTATGTCTTTTTTAATCAATTGTTCCTCAATTATATGTTTCAACATTAGGTTTATTGGAGATTAGATCTAAATAAGGGGTTTGATTTTTTTTAAATTGATTTTCTTTTCAGTTTTATCATTCAATATTGGGTTTATTGAAAATTGAGCTTTATAGTATGTTTTGATTTTTTTTCTATAGAGTTATCATGATCTTATGACTCGATATAAAGATTAAGGAGTTAACTCGATTGACCTAAATTGATTAAATATATATATTATCGTCTTAATATTTGTAAAGAAAACATGTCATTTTGATTATTTATTTTGGATTAAATTATGTTTTTGTATATCATCTAGGTTATTTTTGAACTCGTGAAGTTGATCAAGTCATATTAAATCAATGCTAGTACAATTTATAAAAAAAATGCTAAAAAGATTGATTTCATCATATTTTTAATTTTTATTATTTATTATTTATTTAACGCTAATTTACAATTATAATATTATAAAATATATTTATTTTACATATTTTTAGAAATTATTCTCGGTTAGCAATTGTTTAGGCTTTATTATTGAATCGGGTCTCATTTCTTTATATTATATACCAGTTATAAAGCATGAACAATATACAGATCAGAGCAGAATTCTCTGAATTTTACAGATGAAGACATGGGCTGATTAGGGAGTACGTGTCTATTTCATGTTCCACATAATCTTTTGTCGTTTGTGGACAAATCTTCAAAAGACAAGCAGGATCTTTGAAGATCAATAATTGTGCAGTTTCTGGTGAGAATGAACGTGAAAATCGTGTTTGTCAGACTTGATTCAGGATTTTGCTTGAAAATTTGTCTTGTTATTGATACATTGGGTTAATTTATAGGTGATTGGGTACACTCAGGCCTCTCATTTATATCTAAAATAATATGGTTTGAAAATCTTTTAGAAAAACCTTGATTTTCACCCTGTCAAGTTTGATACTGGTTTAGCTAGGTCAGGTATACTGTGGAAATTAATGAGATGAATGTCAAAATAAATTTGAATTAAAACCCAATCTAAATCAAGTTACGAGATGTGAGTTTATCGCATCAGTCCACTGGGTTGACTGAGTTGATCATGTAGATATCAAATAAATTGTAAGAGAGTGTCATAAACCAAATCATAACTTTGATGCGCACAGTTTCTCCAATAAGATGAATTGTTACTACTTGCAAGTTGCCACCAGATAAGAAACCAAAAGCAGGGTAGGTGAGAAACCATAGATTCTTAAAAGAGCCATTGCAAGTTCTTGTCTTACACGTTACCATCTTTCTAGAGCACCAAAGACCAAGGAATAACACTCTATATCTGTCTGCGAATTTAGTTGAACAGACACAGGATTTGAACAAACACAGGGTATAGGAAGAGCTGGCAACGTTGCTCACAGAATGCAAACGTTGCTAGCTTGTTTGATTAATAGAAATTAGCTGATTATAATTGGGTTAATCATGTGTTTCTAATTAAAAAAAATCTTCTAAATATATGAATCTTTTGAGAAATTAATTGAGAATGTTGTACAGGTGGACTGCGAGTCCAATGGGATATGGAAAGGATAGCTGGTCCATTAATTAAATTTTAATTTTAGAAACTTTGAATCATTGGGATGTAATTAAAAAGAAATCTAAGATATATTTCAATGAATAGTTCTCTAGGGATACAGAAAATCTCATCCCCTTTCTTTCTTAAGAAAATTAATTTAATTTTAATTAACGATGACAAGAAGTTCGACTGAGAGAACAAAACACGTTAAATTAGCCAATAAAGATAATGCTCAGTAGCAGCTCACCAGGATAACGGGCTCAGTATACAAAAATAAAACAACAATTTTATCAACAAGCAAGTTTAAGGACATGTAGTGTAATAACACGACCTCAAAAATGCTCAGGAGAATGTGTGAATTCACACATATCATGTTGAAAGGCTGAAATGTGAATTTATCACATACTCAAATTTTGACTTCAAAAGTTAGCCAGGCAGGGCAGCTAGATAAAGCTTTAGGAACTTTAGATGATATGCCCATCAAAGCCAGTTCAACACTCTGGGGATCACTTCTTCTGGCATGTCAAATCCATCAAAATGTGTCTCTTGCTGAAACCGCTGTAGAGAGATTTGTGGAACTGGAGGCTGATGACTCAGGGGTCTATGTTCTTTTGTCAAACATATATGCAGATGCAGGAATGTGGGAGGATGCACTGAAAGCACGCAGACTGATGGAGGACAGAGAATTGAAGAAGGAAGCTGGAAGTAGTATAATCGAGGTAGACTGCTTTATTCATGAATTTGTAAATGGAGAAAAATCTCTTGTTCAAGTCAAAGAACTACATTTTGTCATTCAGAGCTTATCAAAGATGCATATGTTTGCTACATGTACATAGGATGCTTGAACGTGAAAATCCTGAGAATAAAATTCTTAGCATGGACACCGGGAAACAGACTATTTTGGGAGCTCAAGCGAAAATCCATGATTGCGACCAAACTTCTACAACTCTCTTAACAGATTGGCTTGGGTCTATTTTGCTGGAAGCAGAGGGATAGAAATACGAGTTCTCAAATGCTAAGCAGAGAGATCAGTCTTAGCAATTGATATTGTTGTGAATCAGTCTTAGCAAGTGATATTGTTGTGATGTGACATGAACTTTAATCCTAACTAAGGATGTATAATCAAATCCTCATGAATTTAGGATTGGTTTGGTCTAGCAATGAAAACCTCATAAGACATATATTCTCTATAAATATGTGCCTAGATCTGTTTTTCTGTGGGTATACTTGAGATTTAGGTTTGGAAGTTCTGTTAGTAAATATTCTTCTTTTTGCTTGTGGACATGGGCATGGCTGAATTCTCTGTGTGTGTGATCCCTGGCAAATGTCTATTTTGTCGCTGAAAGCCATGAGACTGTACTCTGCTTAACCTTTCACCAATGGGAAATCTTTCTGTACGAGTTCCATCCCAGAAACTGAGCAAGGAAAACCATGGCTGTTAAAGAAACAAACCAGAACACATTTTCGAAGTCCCAAAATTTGTTCTCCAAGAACAGCCCCAAGAATCCCAGGACTTGGGAAACATCCGAAACCAACCTATTCAGTTGTGAATTGAGATCAAGTTCTTTTTTTTTCATGGATGATCTCAGTTTTTTCCACTCTTTTTCAACTCCACTAACTTTTTTTTATATTTTTATATTAAAAAAACACTTTAAAACACATTCTGAATTCTCTAAAACTCAAAAGCACATGAATTCTCTGAAACTCAAAAGCACAGGGAGAAAGCAAAAACTATTACTCTCAGGGTCACAAAGAATTGCAGTCTCACCTGTTTCTTTCTTCCCAAACACAGTTTCAAAGATACAAGTACAGAGCAGCCATAAATCAGGGTTAAAATGCAAGTGGGATTACAATTCAGTTGAACTGTTATCTGGGGTCTAGAATATCATGGCTCTTGCCTAAAAGTTTCATCTTTTGCCAAAGGCATACCAGTTCCTTTCCTTCTTTTTTTTTTTTTTTTTATGAGATTGATGACTGAAAACGTTCTCAGAAAAATAATAGATTGCAAGGAATTCAACACAAGCTGAAAGACAATAGGTATATTGATATCACCAAATATAGAGCAAAAACTGATTAGATTTAAACCAACACAAGCTGAAAGACAATAGATATATTGATATCCACCAGAAAATAGAGCAAAACCTGATTCGATTTTAAAAACCATAGTTCCGTGCAACTGAACCAGAAAAACATGATGCCTGCTAAGGACCAATCTGTATCTCCAGCTAACCCGTCACATATAGCCCAAAGAAACAAAAAAAAAAAAACTTTTCAAAATCCCCAACCAAAACTTGATACCACCCAAAATTTGTTCTCCTTTCTTTACAAAAATCACCCTAAGAGTCCTGAGAGTTCATAGCATCCAAACTCAACTTGATTTGCTTTGCAATCAAGTCCTTTTGCATCACCATAAACTCCAACTTTGCTTTCATCAAACTCCTCCATTCTCTTTCCAACTCCACCAACTTTTCCTCTCCAACCATCCCCAGCACCAACATTGTTCTCTCCTTCAAATACTCAGGCAAAATTTCACCGTCCAATGCTAAGCGTAAATACGGATACTTATCCCAAAAATCCACACTCCCCGCCTCTTCTCTATCCAGTTCCTCATTTGCCACTGCATTTCGCTTCTTCACACTCAACTCCATCCCTCCTCCATTAATTTCATCATTCACCAACCTCCTTTGCTTCTTCACAATCACATTCACCTCTTCTCCTTCTCCACTCATCTCCTCATCAGCGGCCCGCTTCTCCCTTTTTACACCCTTTCCCTTCCCTTCTCCATTAACTTCCTCACTCAAACCCCTCTTCCCCTTCTTCACATTCCCCGCCTCTCCCTCGTCAGCCTCCCCACCCAAACCCTGCCTTTTCTTCTTCAAATCCCCTTCCTTTCCTTCTACTTTCACTTCCTCGCTCGAACCCTTCTTCCCCTTCTTCACACTCAGCTTCCCTTTCTCCCCATTCGCTTCCTCGTTCCCCTTTTTCGCCAAGGCCAAAGTAATCCCTCCTCCTCCAACACCACCTCCTCCTTCTCCTTCTCCTTCTCCTTCTCCTTCTCCTCCTCCTCCTCCTCCACCACCTCCACCACCACTGCTAACATTTTTTCCACTCTTTTTATTAAAGTTGCCCTTTTTTCCCATCTCAATACCACCAGCACCCCATATTTTCTTTGCAAGCTCCGCACACTCCAAATCATGTGGTTTACTAAAAATATCATCTATCTCTTTCTCATTCTTCTCCACATCAGTAAAATACTTCTTCTTCAACCTCCTGATTTTATCCAAAAACTGATTATTAGTAGCATCAACATGGAGCGATTTCTTCACAAATCCATGGAAATCACCATTATCCGCAAAAGGGTTTTTCCCTTTCTCAATCTGGTACTCAACCATGCCATTTAACATCACAATCTCATCTTCATCACTCCATAAACGTTGAGGCCCCCCACCCCCCGCTCCAGCTCCCCTCTTAGCTTTCTTGCCCTCTCCATCATTCTCCTTCTTGGGCTGCTCGAGTTTGGGGCCGGGTTTGCGCTTTGGCGAAATGGGCTTGATTGTAAAGCCAGAAAGAGAAGGTGACGGTGGCGGAGTTGACTCGGTGTCTTCCGAGTCAGTTTCTGAGTCGGACTCCGAGTCGGGTTTCGAAGGTTTGGAGGGCGGTAGATTGGGTTTCTCTTTCTTCTCTTCATCATCGTCGTCGTTGTGGTCGTCGTCTTCGTCTTCACTGCCATTTTCGTTATCGTTTTGTTTCTCACCAGTGCCATTTTGCTGGGCTTGGACGGTGCCTTTTGGAGTTTCTTCTTCGCCATCGGTTTCTTCTTCTTCCTCGGAAGACGAAACGGCAGGCGGGGCGACCTCAAAGGGGCGTCTTCGAGCCATAAGGGTTTTTATTTGAAGTAATATTGACAGTGACTGCCATGGGAGAGAGGCTGTGTCTAATATATATATAGACTATGAGTAGGGTTGGTTTTTAGGGTTTTTAGGGTTTTTGGGGGATTTAGGTTATCATTTCTTAAAATTATTTCTCTTATTTTTGTTCTTTTTGTTACAAAAAAATTAAATTGTATTTTATTTTAATGATTATAGAATTAAATGTTCGAGAATAATATGTGTTGTTCAACTTAAAAATGTTTTTCATATTTAAATGATTGAATGATAATTAAATTAAATGATCACTTTTCATTTGAAAAAAAATACAAAATAAAGATTTAATCTCAAAATTTTCATTGAAAATGATAGTGAAACATGGTTCTCGGACTCAGTAAATAACTTTTAAAAAAAACTTTTTTTATTAAAATTAAGTGGGTTTTTATTTTAATGTTGTTGGTTTTAGATTTAGTTTTAACAAATAATTCAATTTATTAAACTTTAAAACATGTTAATATACTAGATGATTTAACTTAAAATCAAGCTCGGGTTAAACTTCAAGCTTAAAAAGTTTTAGATCAATTTATTAGATCAATTAAAATATAAAAATGAATTTGTTTTTGTGTTTAAATTAAAAAGTATTAAATTTTTTGGATCAACTTATTAGTAGATCAATATATATTTTTTTTTAAATCTTCAAATTAATTTTTTTATGATTTTTAATTATTTTAATAGGTTATTATCAAAAATAAATTTTAAAAATCAAATAAAAAAATACTTTTAATTTCTACTCGAATTTTAAACGCTGGCCTGTAGTTATGCTGTGAAAGTGAAGGATGGGCTTCCAAAAGATGGACCGGCCGAATTATTGTGGACATCCGAAAGCCGAAGTCAACTACATTTATTTCTTGCCTGGTTTAAAGCAATTCCACTCCACGCCTAGTTCGATTTCCTTGACTGGTTAAAAGCATTTTAACGCTATTTATTGCCAAATAACCTGTAATGGACTTTTGGTATGCTATTGCCCTTGTCTGTTCTGTTTCTAACGGTATGCCAAATAACCTTCTCCAAGTTCTGCGTAAAAAGGTGAACTTCATATCTGTCGATTGTATAAGAAGATAGGCTTCGAAGATTCTGCAACTTTTTCAGTTTCTTTGAATTTCAATGGAAGAAGTGGATAATGTGGTGAAGAATCTTACCCCATTGGAAGATTGTCTCCAGGTCTGTTCAGTGGCATAATTCTGTGTGCTATAAGAGAAAAATTCCCAATCAATCAAGAATTTCAGCCTGGTGGGAGACACAATCATGAAAAACTATGGATTGAATGCATAGAATTCACAGAAACAAGTCATTAACTACAGTAATACTGCTTCAGCTGTACAAAAGAAATGCTGTGCCTTCCGAGACAAATTCGGAATCAATCCTCTTTCTATCTCTATGATCAAAAACTTTCTTCAGGTTTTAACAGTCTTTCAGAAAACATTTGAAGAGGAAAACCAAGGTCGTGTGCTGCTGCAGACTAGACAGAGGTAGGGAAGATTTCTGCGAACTATGCATAATCCAGTCTGTCGTGCCTTCGAAGATTCCAAGCCACCTGAATAAGTTCTAGAGACAATAGAAGCTTATAAGGCTAAGGAGATGGGCTCTCATCATCTGAACTGGAATCATCAGTTCGCCTTCCGACAATTGCTGGAAAAAGTTTCTGAATTGCATTTTCATGTTTCTGACTGTTTGTTGCTGTCACTTCCCGAACCTCTTTTTTGGTTGTCGTAATTGGCCTCTTTGATCTGTCATCTCTTACCTCTCTACATGTCTTATCTATCATTATCAAGAAATCTCGTACAATTGTAAACAAACGCAAACCTTCATCCATTCCTGCATTCCCATGAAAATAGTCTGCTGTGCTCTTCACCAGAGCCGTTATCCTCTTTTCTTCTTCTGACATGCTTGACATTTCAGACTCTGCACGCTCCAAAAAGCTAGCCAATGCATGATAGAACTCACCGTCTTCTCCCAAACTCTTCAAGTCAGAGTCTAGGAAAGCCTTTGTTTTTGTTAATGATTGGTTAAGTTTCGACACTGTAGATGTTAGAACATTAGCGTCTATGATCGCTGCCTTCCTTACATCTTCAAGTTCAGTGATTAAACCTGATACCACTAGAAGACCAAGGTTTCGGTAGTGCTCTGCTGATGCTGGGTTAGCATTGTCAATATATTCATCTGACTTCACACTGGAGAAGCTCAGGCTGGGTCTTGCTGTGCGGACAGCACGAATGCCTTCAGAACGAATGATCTCCTGAACGACAAAGTGCAAGAGTGTAGTTTTTCCATCTATTCCCTTGACATCAGAAAGTTTCAAGAGCGTGTCAAGTTTGAATGCCTGTGCTCCACCGCGGTATGTACCATCATTCATTCGGTTACCAGTTTTAAGAACTGCCTCTAGGAGTTTCAGAAATAGCCTGCTGTTTCTGAGTTTGTTGCAAGCCACCTGTAATTTGTATAGGAATAATCTTAATTAGACTTACACAGGATCCCAGAAAAAAAACTAATATACTCTCGGATTAATTAGGACAACAGAAGAACAAGTGAACCTTGTCTCAACCGACCATGCATGTCTTTACAAACAGATGGATAATCTATCAGAACTCTATGAAACATGTTATGTGCATTATGAAAATCTGTACATCTGATGTCTCACCTCAAGAGTTGCAAAGGACTCTTTAAGGCCTGAAACTTCTTCCCGTAGAGCACTCATGAATATTAATGCCTCTATTCGTCTGAAAGCAAACGGTATTTCTACCAAGACTTTGAGGAAACGCTCTGCAGGACCTAGCTGAGAGATGTCACCAGCATATAACCTAAGCTTCAACTCCTCTTCTGATGTCGGTGCCATCTTCAGCAATGTCTGAAGGAGCTCCACTGGTAGCTCATTACCTGATCAATTGGTAAACAATTAAGCTTAAGGTTCCTTGTAATGAAACACAAGTGTATCAACAGCTGATCATTTAAACCCTCATTTATTTTCCTGTTATCTTAATTTATTGTCTTTACATTTTTTATTTGAATTAGCCAAATAAATCTAATCATATTTTGCTTAATTGAATACCAATGCTGGGTGGTTTTCAAAGTTATATATATAACTCCTTTACAAGGGAGAAAAATAGTAAGCATAAAGAAGAAATTGTCTGATGAAACTCATTGTTAGAGACCATAAGGAAATGGAGATCACCTTCTTGCAAAGCATTAAGGACTTCTTCGGTAGTCACATTCAGTGCTCGTAGCAGAATGGATAGATTTTGTGCTTTCCTTGGATTGATGATCTGAATATACTGGATTGAAGGTTCAGATGGATCTCTCTTGCGATCATTTTTATTGTTATCCACAGAATTATAACCAAATAATGACTCTATCATCTCCTCACTGAACCTGTAAGGTTGGAATGTTTAATGGATGATTCAACGAAAGAAAATAGCTTGCAGAGCTAAAATTGAGTTCAAGTGAGATTTGTAGCTTACTGGAATGAACCGGAACTGATCTCATCCCAAACCATTGAGTGATCAGGGTTGGCCACAACCTTATCCCAAAAGAATGGCTTTAACTTGGCTTTTGGAGCTTCACTATCAAGATCATCTCCCTCACTGGGATTCTCACGATGTGGTCCAAGGGGGGAAGGCTTCAACTTGCCTTTAGAAGGAGGAACTGGTGGAGCGCGACCAACTTTTGGAGGCACCGGGGGACGAGGAGCAGCAACCGGAGGTGGTGGTGGTGGTGGCGGTCTAGGAGGTGGAGGAGCAGGAGTTCTTCCAGGAGGAGGTTTTAGAGGAGGAAGTGCTTCTCCTGCATGAGCTTCTACTGATGATGCGTCTGCCAGAGAGGAATCATGATTTCCATATTTCGTTGACAAATCGCTTTGGAACGTAGTGTTTCCACTATTAGAACTGTGCTCTTTGGAACTGGAATTTCCTAAGCTAAAAGAACTTTGAGAAGTAGCTGAAAAGAGAAGATAAAGTTAACTCATAATTAGTACATTCTTCAGAAAATAACTATTACAATGAATCAATGACTAGACGGGGTCCTGAAAATGCATTACTATTAGACAGATTGAAGTGCAGAAGAGGCCTCTCATCTCTTTTTCCACCTCCAGGACCAATTTTGTTGCTACTACCCCTACAACAGCACCAGCAAATGAAGAGCGTCGCAACAAAACAAAATGTTCCTGCTGCAGTTGCAGCAACAGCAACAATAAGATTCTGATCAACGCCCTTATGCACTGGTGGTACTGGAGGAACTTGTTTATGAAATTGTGAACTGGGTGGAGAATGTTTTCCTGGTGATGGAGGAGGAGGTGAGTCACTCTTATCTTGTAGGCGATACAATTTCTTTTCAAAGAACGAAAGGGTCAGTCTCCTTGGAGATGAAGAGCTGACAGCTGCTAGATTGAACGGTGCTGAACCATAACCTGGGGATGCTGCTGCAGGCGCTGATGGAGTAAGGCTTGGTTTTGTATGTTGATGAGTATTGCTAGCTAGATATCCTCTGTGACTATTACAAAAATCTAAAAGAAACTTAACACACTTGATGAAAGAATGTCTAGAACTATCTTCATGGTATGAAAAGTGAAGATTTTTCTCTCTTAAACAATAATCCAGAAGTTCTTGTTTCATTTTCGGTGATAGAACACTTAAGGATTTATCAATGTTTTCTTTTGTGAGCAATCTTGATTTCAACTCAAAATTAGCTTCCTGCAGCATATCTAAATCTTCGAAAGAGCCATTCCTATCTACCAATTCCTTCCAGCAATGAATCCATGCTTGTTCTTCCTGAAAATATAATATTTCATCAAAAACCAGAGAGAACTCAATCCTATGTCAAAACAATAAAACCAAATATTCTATGTTCAATCCACAGTTTCACCTCTTCCTAATCACACTTTTTCTCCTGCTACCACAAGCACATTTGCAACAATCTGCTTCTGAACCATGGAACCAAAACATAAATTTGCAAGCCATACCACCTAAAATCAACATGCTACGGAAGAGTCTGAATTTTGAAGCCATATAATTTTCCGTCTACCATCATTAATCCTTGACGACTCAGAAAAGGAAAAAAAAAACAAGCATTTTTCAGACACAAAAAGAAGGTCAACATACCATTTTTTCCTTTAGCTCAGGATCACAATTGCCAAAAAGCATATCTGCTCTCCTTTTGCCCTCTATACTTCCCATTGCCAATGTACAAAGAAGAATGACATAAACAATTGCATAACGTGCTCTCAGACTTCTCAATTCCATTTCCTCTCAAATTAACACTCCATTCACATATTACCCTTTTCATTACATCGGATACTAATGCAACCCAAAGGCAGAAAACATGAGATGTTGTTCTTCTATATATAGCATATATGCCACCCTGCGGAAAGCAGATTGCTGTATCCTTTTTATCTCCCAAAAAATCTTTCCTGCATCAACTTCGAAAATATCCCTGTAACTGTATGGTGTTTATCAATCTTAATTTCTCAAATCAGTTAGAGCAGCAGCAGCAGCAACGTTTGTGTCAAACTCGATGTCGAAGGTAGGCAAATGTTGTGTTAAAAGCAACTGAAGAGCCACAATAACATGAAGGTAACAAAAATGGATGTGGAAGATGGAATTAATGGTTTTCGATCCTAAGAAATTGTAAAAAGAAAGGAAAAAAAAACATGAAAGATTATAGAATAGGTTTTTGTTGATTATTTTCTTAAGGATTTAGCTCATTCGAATGTTACATGTTTTTCGGGGAAGGGAAGGAAGAGTTGACGCGTAAAGGGACGTGAGGAGAACAATGTGGGACACCTTTTTTTGGGGTTTTTTTTTTAGTAGATTGACGATTATCCATAATTTATTTTTTAGTTTTAAGGAGACCACTATGTTTTTTAAGAATAAGATTTGAGATTATTCTTTATTGGCAAAATTCTATAATTTCATCCCTTTTATTGCAGAGATTTTAGTTTTAGTTTTTAATTTGATTCTGAATCTCATAATCTAAGCTCATTTGATTTGATAATTCCACGATTCAAGGAGGAAAGGATTTGCATTTTGAGATCCCCTCTTTGAAGCAGAGGATTTGCCTCATTTGTGAAATTAGCAGGCACAACTAGTAATCAAATCTTTTAAGATACGAAATAGCTTAGTGTATGATTTTGATTATCGGTTCAAGTTTTATAAATTTTAAAATTATTAAAAATTTATATAGTTATTAATTTCAGAATCTATAAAATTAATCAAAATACACACAAACTATTCCATACACTCATGTTAATTAAAAAATTAGCATACAATTATAGTTTTATTACAGAAAAAATAAAGATAGTTGGAATTGAGGGAAAGTTTCGTGTATTTTTAATTTTTAAAATATAAAAAATTATTTTCAAAACATTATCTCTTTTCAGTCCTTATGATTAACACACAGAAAAATAAGTTGTCTCAGGAGCACCCTTTACCCAAAAAAAAACAATTGCTTATTTCCTCGTTTAAAAAGCAGCAAACAAACACAAATAGTCGAAAAGTTGTTTATTTCCTCATTAAGAACAAAAGATTTTCATTAGCTGCATGAACTCGGTAAGTTATATTGTTATTGTTAAAAAGAAGAAAAAGAGATGGTGTTTTTAGTTTGTTTTTTACGGTATTATCTTGGTCTCATGATTCGAATTATAAGTTTGGTAAATTAACATGGATTGACTTAGTTTATTTTTTTATGTCTTTTTTAATTGATTTTTTTTCAATTTTATTCTTTAATATTGAATTGATTGAGAATTGGTCTTTATAATTTATTTTGATTTGTTTTTTATGGAATTATCTTAGTCTTATGACTCGGGTCATGGATTTAACAGGTTAACTCAGGTTGACTTGAGCTATTTTTATATATTTTTTAATTAATTTTTTCTTAATTCCTTCTTTTAACATTGAGTTGATTGAGAATCAAGTTTCATAATTTATTTTGATTTGCTTTTATAAGGTTATTATAGTTTCATGACCTAATTCATAAATTTAGTAAGTTAACTCATGTTGACCGAGTCGATTCAATATATTATTGTCTTAATTATTTAAAAAAATATTATTTTAAATTATTTTTTTAGTCAAATTATTTTTTTATTAGTTGTTGAGATGGTTTTTGAATTTATCAAGTAGATTTAATTAAATCAAGTCAAGCTCCCATTTACTAAAAAAACAAAATTAGGAATGCTTAGAACATTTTTTTGATGTTAAAAATAGTTGATCTGAGTGGGGGCGGCCTGAAAAAATATTCAAGACATTTTTTAGATTTAGATTGTGCTATCAATGGAAGATAATTAAGTATTAGGCATAATATGATTTGGGTTTTGGAAAGTTTAGTAAATCATGGGAATTAATAGAAAAAACAGAGGAATTGTGATAAATAAAAAATAGAAACAATAGCAATAGATATATTCAACTACAACACAGATTCTCCCGGAAAAAAAAAAAAGAAAGAAAAGAGAAAACAAAATGGTCAATTGCCCCCTTAAAGTTTGAAGCAAATCCAATTTCCCCCCTCATGTTTCAATCATGTAAATACTTTCTTTAAGTTTCAATCATGTGCTAGTGCTTCTTTCCATGCTACCTAAACTAATAGAAAAGTCTTTTTAGTCCATAAACTTCAGGGGGGAATTGATAATTTTGAAACATCAGGAGGTGAAACCAAATTTACCCTAAACCTTAAGGGGTAAATTGAAATTAACTAGAAAAAGGAAAAGGAAAAGAACACATATGACATGCGCTTGCTATGGAAGTATCCTGATGTGCAGACCTATTCTCTGCTACTCCAACAAATTATAAAATCTTGCAGCAAAATGTGAATTAAAGCATGATGATAGAGGTCAATATCAGGAGCTAGGGTTGTTTGAAAGATATAGGGGTTTTAGGAAGGGCAAAAACTCTGCAATGTTCTCTATATAATTCCCTTTACCTCAAGTCTATAACTGATAACAATAAAATTAACAATTGTGTTATCCTGGAAGAACTTACCAAACCTTGTAGCCTATCTTTCTTAATAGGTCTTTAATAAAAGAATCTATCCTGATTGTGACATAGAGATAGATGCTAATGTTAAGGAGTTAACAAAGTAATGCTAATTTTACCAGTAATTCTTCCCACTAATGAATCTCTTTAATCTAATGGTTGAGATTTTTGGGAAGAATCTTTCAGTAAGATTGCCATAAATCTTGACAACATGTTCCATGTAACCTGCTGACATCTTCTATGAAAATGACAAACTTATCACAAAGCTGAAACTCATGCATAAAGAAACAATAAATCCATGTAAATTGCAACATCCAACATCCAACATTATTCAAGTTCCAAACTTCAAACAAGAGTAGAATCCGAAGTTCATAAGGAAAAAAACACGCATGCAACAGCTTCTGCTAAAACCCATATCATGGTAAACTACAGAAGCTGATGATCTTATTAATATAAGCCATAATAAAACTTGGACGAAGGACCCTGACAATGAAACTCTCCTCACTTGGTGTTTAATCTCAGGCATTGCCCTGCCCACGACCTTGAAGGTTCCAGTGCTTTTGAGCTCTGAGGTACTCGAGGCTTAGGTGTGGACCAACAGGCAAGTGTGCCTCTTTGGGTTGATGGTCATCCTGCGGTGGATTCCTATATGAAACAAAATTGCAAGAAATTAATTTACAAATGATAATCTGTGTGTACTATTTTCTTTTAACTCGTTCTTGATATGGTTTACGAAAGAGGAGTTAACATGCATGACCCAATGCTCAAATGTGCTTGTCAGAGGCCCAAAGCTACCAGATTTTGATTAAGTTAAGAAATTACGACCACGAATTACCAGTTTCCATTGGCATCCACAAGCTCTTCAGCGGTCAAATGAGCATCCCTGGTAGCAGCGGGAGGCACCTTTGAACAAAAATACAGAATGAAACAGCATAGATTAGATAAACATCAAAAAGTAATGCAAGATGAACAATGCAGAAGCTTTTGAGAGCATTTTCCAGTTTGTGTTCCCTATTTCTACTGCCCCTGCCGTTCTCCCTCTCAAATTACCTGAAAACACCCAGGCTTCTGAAGGTCTATAGGTTCATGAAAAATCTCCATCTAAGAAGAAGGGTAAGGAAATTGTTAGTTTTAATAAAGTTGAAATGGGATTACATAATTGACAGGGGAAACGTGTACCCACTTGTAGCTTTTCTATATTTTGAATTGCATCATTAAGAAATTGTCGGTGCGCATTGGCATCGTGAACTGAGTTGATATTCACCACATCTGGATTGTAAGACCTGTTTTTTTTATAATAAAGAAGAATACAGCAATGTTTATTATCAATGGAAAAAAGATTTATATTATTGAGTTATCATTTACATGTTCATATATAAAAATAAAAAAATGGGATGAATAAAAGATTTAAATTACAGTCTTGGTTAACTACGCAAAAACAATTAAAAAAACAAGATACTGGCCTCATCTTTTCTTGTCTCTGTTGTAGTTTCTGGCTGATTTCATCGAGTTGCTCCTGAAGTGCCTATTAAGCCATAAATAAACAGTTCAAAAAATAAAATAATTTCATCATGTTTCAAGTAGAGTTTGTAAGAAAGCACTCTAGAAAAATGTGTTTCAAAAAGTTACCTCTATCCTGAGTTTGTTTTCCATGCACAAGGTAGTGGAACATCCATATGACAAAAGAAAGAATTCTAATCAGAGAAAGTTCTCACAAAATTTAATCTTAGGTTTCTGTGTATATGGTCTATGAGAGTGTGTGTGCGTGTTGGGAGAGAGAAAGAGAGAGAATCAAACTTTGCAATCTTTTCCAGCATTTCTCTTTCATGTTTCATGCGCTTGAGATTTTGGTACAAATACTGAAAGAACAAATAATGGCAAATCAAGATCTCAAACACATCTTCTTCAAAAAAAAAAAAAAAAAAGGATCCCAAACACAAGCACAATTTATACGTATACACAGAAAGAGGCACACATATAAGAAAGTATACTGAGAAAGAGAGAGAGATCTTACCCCCTCCTGTTCAACTGGTCTGCACATCAAAATAAATATTGTAAATAAAACAAATGATTAATAAAAAGACATTGAAAATTTTCCAGTCAAAATCTAACAAAGATATCCACATTATCCAAAAACAACAAGGCATGTGTGAATCTAAAAGCCTATTTGGTATTATGATAGTAGTTTCTTTTCAAAGTGCTTTCCATGTGAAAATACATCAAAATAATATTTTTTTTCATTTTTAAAAATTCATTTTTGGCATCAATACATCAAAACGATATGAAAACAACAAAAAAATATTAATTTGAAGCAAAGAAAAAAATAAAATAAAAATTCAATTTTTTTTTAAAGAGCTTTTGAAACGCAAAAAACAAACAGGTTATAAATCAAAGAATCAAGATGAAGAGAATAATAGACACACCCTGCTTCTAGTACATTGGACTGGTCAAAATAGCGAAGAAAGACGTCTTCAATCCTACAAAATCATTTCAAAACTGTCAAAATTATATACATCGGAAAATCACAGTAGAATAAACAGAAAACATGAATCTATATTGTTCTGAACTAAATAGTTCTATATCAACCTTCCATTGCTAGCAAAGGTAGTCAATCTACCATTAGGAGAAAACATCAAAAGACCAACATCTGTATCACATAGCACAGACAATTCAGTGGCTTTCTTGATAATCCCATCTCTGCGTTTTGAGTATGTTAGTTTACGACGGGAGGGATTATCAATTTTCTTCATCGGAAGCTTGTTCCGACCCATGGATGGGATAATTAGAGAAGAAACTGAAGAGGGATAATTTATCCCAAACTACTCTGAGATATATAAAAGGAGAAGGTGGAATGAACTAAATCTCTCTGGGATTACAAAAGGAGGATATGAGTAATGGAAATGTGACAAATGTTCAAATTACCGTCTTTATCGCGAGCATTTTTCTTCGGGTGTAAGAAAATGCAGATATGCACGAATTAATTACACCAACCCCAAAATTAATGCAGCTGTTCTAAATTTAGAATCTACACAACAGAACAAGCTTCGATAGATTGGGTGCAGAGACTAGGTAGAAGTAGGGCCACTTGAAAGGATATTTTTTGTGTATAACACAATTTAAAGTAAAAAATAAAAGACTAACTAGAGCGCTCGAAACAATGTGCATTTCATAAAAGAACCGGCAGATATAATTACTAAAATTTTAGAAAAAATAAAAACTCAGTGGAGAAATCATATACAGAAATGCTCAGAAGTGCTAGCCAATGTCCAACCAAGTATCTAAATTTGGAATAACTTGCAATGCATAGAAGCAAATTATAAAATTCCTGAAAGATGCATTACTCTCAAGAATATCTTGGTGAAAATACTTGAGCATATTTCATTTACAACATATAGATTGTATGCACTTGAAATCCCACAGTTATCAAGACCTGGTAAACGAGTTCAATAAACTAATTAGACCGCTTGAATCTTACACTTCCTCAAGATATTCTCACATCATAAAAGGAAAATGAGTATATATATGCATAAACTGTTAAGGTCTAACGAATCTCTTTTTCTTTCTTTCTTTCTTTTTTCCTTTTTCTTTTTCTAGACCATCAACTTTGAGTACTATATCGAACTAATGAAACCTGAGGTATATGCTAGGAGGATATGCAAATTCAGCTCCTGTATCTCCTCTGTATTCTTCAATCAATATTTCTTTGAATTATAAAATGAAAAAGCTTTAAAGTTTCACTACATGCATAGACGAGAGAACTTTTACGTCGATTAATTTCTTCATATTATAAGCTTTTGAAGCAAAAAGAAGAATAATACCGGAAAGTGGAAACATAAAACGAGGACTCGTACACAGGCTAAGAAAATTGTAAGCCAACCCTCACAATCCAAATCAAATACCACTTAATAAAACACCTCTAGAAAAACACTATGAACACTTACAAATGATGTTTAAAGTCAGACATTCTATAACCTGAACCCTGAATTTTGATCCCCTTATAAAAAGTAGCTTATTGCCAAAGAACTTGAGGAAACTTCTATAGTTTCATTAGTGCACAAGTCGAATTGATTGGCAATTTGCTCCACAAACAATTAACATTCATCATAATAGCAAAGTCCACTGATCATATCATATAAAATTTCACTGACCCAAAAAACCCCCACCTTTCTACCTTCTATCAAAAATACATTTTAGCTACTAACCATTAATGTCAAGAACCGGTTAAAAAAACATCACATTGCCTGTTAGTTATTAACTTAGTGATCAAAGCAAAGCAAGAAAAGAAAGTGATTTTTAATGTGACAATTTATCAAAAACACATTTGAGAACCATTAACTATAACAGAAGATTATGTAAAAGTAATTAATTTCAGGCAACAAGATATCTTTGACAAAAAAATAGAAAGAAAGCCAAGAGAGCAACTTTTCTTTACCAGTAAAAAGTGGAGAAGCTTAACCCATTGTGGAAACCAAGGGAGACCCAGATTCAAAAACGCTTAATATATCATCAGAAACAACTAGCGTCGCCATTTTTTAAGCTTCGAGTCCTAAAGAGCTCAGGCTCCGATGTCCCAAAGAACGGAATGGAAACCACCCTCCCCCTTCAACCATTAGGAGAAAAGAGTGGCCTTTTTAAGTGAACCATTCAATCTTGCTCTTGTATTTTGATTTATATTGCAGCTTCCTCCCTGAAAAAAGTAGGAAACAATTAAGCAATCAAGGTGTCCTTCCTGCCACGTACATTTGATACGGCTAACCATTTATCCCGATCTAATGCATAGTCACTTTAATCCATTCGAAGAAAATGATTTATACCCCCACTATCAAGGGATATAGATGGCATAGTTTCAAGAACTAACTTCGGCAAGGCTTGAATTGCGGGTTAGAGGACCGATTCAAGTTGATTCACAATAAATTTTTATTTAAGAGAAAAAAATATAAAAATTGTTATTTTAATAAAAAAAATTATTTTTTAAAAAAAACTAATAGATAGATTATTGAATTTTGACAAATCATCCAAGTTTTTTTCTTTTATATTTTCTCTTTAACTTAAACTAGTTTAAACCTCATATCAGTTAAGTCCCGAATTAACCCGTTATCTAATTTAATTTTAAAACAATAATAAATAGGGATAGAGAAATTACACTTCAATATTATTTATTTTTAATCTGAATAATTTTTTTCTATCTTTTTGTTTACTTTTTTTTATTAAATTCTTCCATTGGATCTTTCATCTTCATTTTTAGAAAGAATAAATCCCCATGATGCACAAATAAATTTCTTTCTCACACTCATCACAGCCTAGTTCTATAGACAACATTTGAATATTGCATCAATCTTTCTCGACTAGAATTGTAATGGCAAAAATTGAACAAATTAATTTTCATTTACCAAATTTGCATTAAGCAAGATATTGGAGGTCGTCAAACTACTAGATATTGAATGCCGATTGCCATTTAAATTTTTAATATTATGTTTTTAATTAATCTAAAAGAATGCCCTTTCAACAATGGGGATGTAGCTCAGATGGTAGAGCGCTCGCTTAGCATGCGAGAGGTACGGGGATCGATACCCCGCATCTCCAAGCTTCCCTTTTTCTTCTTCGCTTTTTAGTTTTTACACTCACTCCTCTCTAGCTACAGTAACTTCTCGTTTCTTCAAGCATTTAAATTCTTTTCATCCATGAATGGCATTTCTACTTGAATAGGGTTGTGTATGGAATACGAGATCAATTTAACTTGAGATGTATATATTTTTATTATACAGATGTGTAAAATATTTTATATATTTTTTAATATAGTATAATACATACATATCTTAATATTGATATATGTATAATATTTATAATTCCATAGTTTAATGTGTGTTTATTTTTATACTTTTCAATACGACAATATTTCTTATATGTTTTTTGACATAAAAAAATTCAATTGCAAATTAAAAAGTTTATATATGTATTTAATTAATAAATCAAGAATTATTTATGCAACCTAAAAGAATGTAAAGCTTGATTCCTAACCTAAGATGTTAACTAGTCAATTTTATGATCCAGATCATGAATTCAATTAGGTTTAATAATTTTTTATATAAAATAAACACCTATAAATTTAAAAACCAATCAAATATCAGGGCACTTGTTTGAGATCACGATAAATAAAAAAATATCAAACCAAAATAAATTACGTTGCAGAATCTATAATCAATAAAATATTAAACTTTCATCGTAAAAACATAAAACAAGAAAAATCAATAAACATCCAAATGTGAAGGATCAAATTGAGAAAAAAAAACCAATATAAACCAATATAAAATTAAAAAGAAGAGAAAAAGGTTCAAGTGCACTGGCCTAAAGCAACTCGCGTGTTAGGGCCTCTTTACTTTTTTCTATTTTTTTATGTGGCAAACGGTTTGTCATCCTTCCTTAATATTTTTTTTAAAATAGTAGGCAATGCATCACTTTCCGTACCCAGAATCTGATGACCTTTAGTCATAAGAAAGTCATAGTTATAATGTTTCTAGGAAAAAAAAACCATTATTAACCAAATTTTGACCAAAAAACACATACACTCTAAACACCTTGGAAAACATATCAATTGACTCAACACAAGCCAAAAATTAGCTCCAAAGCTCATAATCAACCCTGAAATCAAAATTCTTTCCTAGCTCAAATCTACCATTTCAAGTAATGTTAAGGGGAAAATAATACCTAGGTTAAACTTTCATCGTCGAAAAGAACTCATTGATACCAAAATCGTTATTTTTCGTTGTTGGAATCAGTGTCAACTTAATTAAACATTCTCTTTATCACTGGAATTTAGCCGTTTTCTCTCCTATCTCTTAGACCAAGAACCAAAATAAGAAAATTAAAGTTTTAAACTAAAATTGAATTGCATAAATTTCAATTTCAAGGAACTGTGATTTTATAATTTGAAAAGTTTCAGAACTGAACTAAATGTTTTGCCCCAAGTTTAAAACAACCCCCCTTTTTGTAGTCCTTTTTATTTTGGTCCTCTTTGTTCGAATCTTGCCCTTCATCAATAAATATGTTTTTATTGACCATTAACTTGGCTCCATAAAGGCGTGATTAGAAAAAAAAAAAGAATTGGGACAAAAAAAATCATTGTACTAATTCACAGTGATTCGTCTCTGTATGAACAGTGACGTGAGGAGCAATATTTTTCCTATGTTTTTTAATGTTTTGTGCGTGGTGTTTATACGTTATTTTTTTTTAAACTTATTTTGAATAATAAATAGATATATGATATTTAAAGTTTTAACTCAATAAAAAAATAAATAAGATAGGATCTATTGTCATCCCTGGTGGAAATGTTGTGCAATGTGCTAGTTTAATTTTATCTACAAATAATTTTCTTACTTTAAAAATGTAACTTATTGCTTGTTTTTTCATCTGATGAACTTTTTGTATCTTGATATGTTTTCTATATACTTAAGGTGATAAATAAGGGGGAATTTTCCATATAAATAAAAACTGTAGATTCGACTTACAATCATCTTAGGAAAAAAAAATACATTGCAAATTTTCTCGCATAATGTTTAATTATTATATATAATAAAAAAAATTTATTGAGAAAGTTTATATTTTAGAAATCATAGATTTCTAAATAGTTAAATCTTCTGTTTCGAAGAAAAACTTTTTTTTTTTTTTATTCGAGGAAACCTCACCTTCCCGGAAAGCGCACTTTGTAGGCCCAGATGAGAAAGTAAAACCCCGGCTATCCCAGACTCTTACAAGAGGTGCACGCCCTGACTCGAACTCGAGACCTGCTATGCAGATCTCAAACCCTTTGCCATCACGCTACGCCCCTTGGGGACAAAATAAAAACTTATTTTCCTTCAAAAAAAAATAAAAAGTCAAGAATAAGTGTGATTTTTTTCTCTTTTCTAGAATAATCTATGCTATTTTGTTTTTTTCTATAATTAGTTAGATTTTGAACGTTAATTATATGAGTTGTAAATCATAATATTATAGTTATTAAATCTAATCTAATCATGCAAGTAAATCCAAGATATACCTCCTAATCTAGATTAAATTAAAAATAATAATTTAATTCAACAATTATAATTATTAAAGACGGTTTCAATAAAATTTTAAAAAATAACAATGAAATGAGTTGAGCCCGCAAACCTACAGTACTATGCTGTATTTTATTTTTATTATTAAAAAATCTGGAATAAAAACAAGGGTGAAAAGAAAGAGTGGCAAGTATGTAAATAAAAGGAACATGGAGGCAAATAAAATAAGGTGTTCATGGCCCCGCAAAAGAAGTGCTGCCAGCTATGCTCCGAAGGGGATGACATGGCAGATTTCCTTGTCAGGCTCGATTCCCAATATATCCTCTCTTGCCTTCCCTTCAACGGCACAATTAACCTCTGGATTAACTCCTCCTTAATTGCTTATTAACTTATTCTTAAAACAGAATTAGGTGTTAACCAACTTAACTTTTTTAATATCTCACCTACCAAAACTGTCCCTCATCATTAACGTTATAAACGAAAGCTATTTCTAGCCTACTGAGTTAGGTAGTGTTTGTCATGTTCTGAAAGTTTTATTTTTTAATTTTTTTAAGTTATAAATTAATATTTTTTATATATTTTTAAATTATTTTGATGGGGTTAAAAATAAAATAAAAATATATTATTTTAATGTATTTTTAAATAAAAAATATTTAAAAAATGATTTTTACAACAATTACTTTTATTAAACTTGAATCAATAAATGAGCTTAAAAGAGATTTAGATTAATAAATTACCGAGTGAATTTATGAATTAATTAATTAAAAACATTATTCGGTCAATATTTTAATCTTTATGGAAAGTGCTACTAATGGCATGGTCTCTCTTTAAGAAAAAAAAAATAAATAACAAATCTGACTCTCTTTTTTTTATGTTACAATTTAATAAATTCATTATGTCCTCTTGATTTCTTTCCTTTATGATTTTATTTTTCTGAGAAGAGATGCGTTGAATCAAGGCTGCAATCAACGGTATTATCTCCCATCCATCATCTCCTTTTCAAGAAAAATCAAATACATGAACAAGAATTATAAGAGTTTATTATTTTATTTGTAACTTTTATATGATTTTAGATTCGAGTTATGATATAATAACTATTAAAGGTTTATATGATCGTTAATTTCAGGGCCCGTGAAATTAGTTGAGGTACGTGAAAGCTGGCCCGAACATCCACGTTAATAAAAAAAATACATGAACACGAAGTATAAAAGTTTATTAATCTTTTTATAACGTCCCTTGATCTAATTTGATCATTTAAGCAAAGGAATTCAAAATGTTAAATCTCTTTATATTTCAAAACTAATTAATTTAAAATCCCAATTTCACACCATATGTTCCAAGACAAAAGAAGAGAAATAAATCTTTGAACTCAAAGCCCATATGAATTCAACCTGGAGATGTATTTATGTTCTGGAAATTTAAAAGAAAAGGGGGAGGCTAATTTCATCTTTTAACCTTCAAAAAAGGAAAAAGTTGTGCCAATAGCAATTCAAAATCCTTAATTCAATGTTTTAAGTTTTTTTTTTAACTTAAATTGACATTAAAGTTTTTTTCATGATTTCGTACGTGTTTAGTATTTTGATTTCAACATGTCAAGCTTATCAGAAAACACATAAAATAGTATTAATTTAATATTTTTAAATAAAAAATACTTTTAAATATAAAAATTATCATAATACCAAACATGCCAATAATCATACACTTTCATTCTCTTAGCCTCTTTTGTGAACCTTAAAAAGATTTTATTACAAGATTGAGGCTATTTGTTTTTTTAATTTTAAAAATGTTTTTGAAAAAAAATTAAATTTTTTGCTTCAAATTAAATTATTTTTTATATTTTCCGATCGTTTTGATGTTAATGATAAAAATAATTTTTAAAAAATTAAAAATATATTATTTTAATATATTTCTAAATAAAAAATATTTTGAAAAGTAACCGTTACCAAAATACATAAATTTAAATTTAAATGAATAAAACATTAATATAAAATCTTTTCCACAATGAACCAAGAAAAAAAAATTTATAGCACGCAACTTAATCTTAAAAATTAAACTTAAAACTACTCAAACATTATCCATTATAGACAAAAATAAATTCATAGATCAAACGCAAGAGATTTTATTTTTAAAAAAGTAAAAAACTGACTATTAATTGTCAAAAATTTTAAAATCAAACAAAATAATTTTAAGAAACACATAACAAGAAACTGTATATTATACATAAAACTAAAAGGTGTGGAGAAATCACTGTTACTCCACACCCAATGCACTGTGATTACAATAATAATCCACATTGTATTCATCTTTTCTTTTTTTTTTTCACATTTTCTTCTTCTATTTTTACACTTTTTCATTTTTTTCCCCAACTTTTTTTTTCAAAATTATCTTTGTTGATGTTATTTTTTAAACATTGAGTTGGTTAAAAAATTCGCTTTGTAATTTTTTTCCTTTAAAATACTGTGGATTACTACGGTGTTTTTCCACATAATTTTTTTTTTCAAAATTATATTTGTCGATTTTTTTTTATATTGAGCTAATTAAGAATTTAGTTTTGTAATTTTTTTCCTTTAAAACATTGTTGATTGCTATAGTGTTTCTCCGCATGGTTTTTTTTTGTTTTTGTTTTTTTATGATTTTCTTTGAAATTATCTTTTTTGATATTATTTTTTAATATTGAGCTGGTTAAAAATTACAGTTACAATCATAGTTTTAAGACCCGATCCAGTCCAAGGCCCGAGTTCTGGGGTTTTGACCGGGTCACCGAGTCGGCCAGGTCAATTATTTTTTTTAAAAAATCAAAACGATGTCGTTTTAGTAAAAAAACAAAACAAACAAAAGTCAACGGGTTTGCAACCAGGTCTTGATCGGGTCAACCGGGTCACCGGGTCACATCGGGTTTTTTCTTCTCTCGTTTTTTCTTCAACCTGGCCCGGTTCCAGCCCCGGGTCGACCGGGTCCCTGGTCGACCTGCCAGGCCGAGCCGGGTTTTAAAATTTTGGTTACAATATCTGAGGAAAGTACTGTAATTTTCCTCGCAAATTACTGAGGATTGCTACTTTTTTCTCATATAATTTTTTTTTTGTTTGTTATGTTTTTCTCTAAAATTATCTTTGTCAATTTAATTTTTTAAATATTAAGATGGTTAAGAATTGTAATTACAAGTAAATACAAGTTTTTCCTCACAAAATACTATGGATTGATACAATTTTTCTTCACATGGTTTTTTTCCAGTTTCTTTTGTGTTTTTTTTTTGTAATTTTTTTTTAAAATTATCTTCATCGATTTTTTTTATAATATTGAATTGGTTAGAATTTAACTTTGTAATAAATCTTAATAATGTAGGGGAAACACTGTAGCTTTCCTCACAAAACATTGTTGAGAATTACAATTACAAGTCATTACAAATAAGGCTGAATTATGTGGGGAAGCACTGTAGCTTTAATCACAAAACACTGTGAATTGCTATAGTGTTTCCAACATGATTTTTTTCTCATTTTTTTGGTGTTTTTTTATTTGTTTTTTCTAAAATTGTATCTGTCGATTTGATTTTTTTTAATATTAAGCTGATTAAGAATTTAACTTTATAATTTTTTTCTTTAAAACACTGTGAATTGTTGCAGTGTTTTCTCATATGATT
This sequence comes from Populus deltoides, assembly GCA_015852605.2. Classification (NCBI taxonomy): domain Eukaryota; kingdom Viridiplantae; phylum Streptophyta; class Magnoliopsida; order Malpighiales; family Salicaceae; genus Populus; species Populus deltoides. The sequence goes on along the minus strand of CM027576.2, from coordinate 2,037,376 downwards.
TTTTTATGATTTTTTTCAAAATTATCTTTGTCGATTTTTTTTTTAATATTGAGTTGGTTAAGAATTATAATTACAATAAAGCTAAATCATATGGGAAAAGCGTTATAGTTTTTTTTTATAAAACACTATGGATTTCTACAGTATTTTTCTAAATGATTTTTTATTTTATTTTATTAGGGAAAGCACTGTAGCTTTCATCACAAAACATTGTTAATTGTTACAACGTTTTTTCTCATAAGTTTTTTTCCTTTCAAAATTATTTTTTTGTTTTTTTTAATATTAAGTTGGTAGAGAATTTAGTTTTGTAATTTATTTTGCTTTTTATTAACAGAAAAGTTAAATCATGTGGTGAAAGCACTGTATCTTTCCTCCCAAAACACTATGGATTACTACAAATCATTTTGTTCAGTTTTTAAGTTTTTGATTACTAACATAATTTTTTTTTCTGTCATGAAATATTAGCTTTATCATACCTTTAGTTTCTATTTTAGATAACACTAGTTCATGATTATAACACAATCAAATATATTTATTTTATAAACCCCTAACAACATATAGGCTTACGATATCATATAATACCAAACAACATCATAATGATTTTAAGTTGAAAAAGGACGCTTTGAAAATTTGCGTAGCCTAATAATTATAAAGTGAATCCATCTTGGATGAGGGCAAAATTTCTAATGAACTTTGCAAAGTTGCTAATTCTTTCCCAAATATAAAAAAATATTTTTTATTAAAAAAATGTGTCAACTAAATTTCTTCTTGAGATTTTCTAATTCTAATATTTTGAGAATCTTTTGAGTTTTTATACTATAATAAAGGTTTTGCACATATTTTACGCATATTATTAATAAATAAATGTTCAAATCTATCATTTCTAAAAAATAATATTCTAACAGGGTTATTGAAGGATTATATATATAAAAAAGTGTTATTTATCCATTTACTTATAATTCTTTTTCATAGTTTAGATCTGAATTTTAAATTTTTTAGTTTCTAAATAAATTTCTTTTTTTCGAACACCTTTACTATGACACATAAGCTCCTTTCATTCTTTATATATATATATATTGGTTTCAAATCCACATTTTCATTTTCAGTTTAAATAAATTTATTATCTTTTTTTTAAAAAAAGGATTAATTTTTTTCTGGACCCATTGCAACACCCCTAAAACGACAAAGTTGTATCTTGTTTGTTTTTGAGGTGTCTAAATTATTAATTTTAAAAAATATTAATTTTTTTTATTTAAAATTAATGTTTTTAGTGTTTTTAAATAATTTTGATATTAAAAATAAATTATAAAAAATAAAAAAATAAATTATTTTAAAATATTTATTTTTAAAAAATACTGTGAAAACAACAGTTATGCGGATCGGCACCACTGCGGCTGTAAATAAAACATTTTCTTTAATTGCCCTTCACGTGCCTCGAACTTGGACCCTTCCCCTTCCCCTTCCCCATCCCAAATGCTCCACACTCACTTCTCTCTCTCCCACTATCCCTCTTCTTCTTCCCTCAAGCCACCATCACCATGAAAAAAAGACGAAAAAGAATCAAGCCCCATCCCCACTCCCCTCTCCTTCTGTAACTACTCAGTTTTTGCCTCCAACTTCCCTTCTTTATCTTCTTCTTCTTTTGTACTATAAAATCCAACAACAAAATGTGTTATGTGGGGAAAGCAACAAAGATCTTCATTTTCATTGTGACTGTACTTGTAATTCTTGGTCTTCTCTTGGTATTTGGCCTCTTACGCCACCACCTTCATAAATCACAAAACTGCAGTGATGATTCCTGTCAATCTCCTCACTTACCCTTCCCAACTCCTCCTCTTACTGTGCCTACTGGGCTGACCCCACCTAGTCCAATGGGCTTCTCCCCGCCCAGCCCACCAGATTCTGGATCCACCCCACCACCAAGCCCACCGGACACTGGCACAACTCCTCTTCTGCTCCCACCGCCACCACCTCCTCTTCCGCTCCCACCGCCACCTCTTCCTCCTCCTGCGGCTCCAGTTACAAACGGGGCTCCACCACCGACTAATAATCCGCCGAGCAGTACTGTGTTGATCACTCCAGGTCCTCTGCATGCTTAGCTGTTCTTTACTATCATGACCTTTTCTTTTCCTTGTATTTTGTATTTAATTTTTAGCGTCATTTTTTTAGGATAATTGTTTTTTGGGATTGTACAGGGATGGTTGTTCGGGTTGTGGATTGTAACGAAGGATTGTGATTATTATAATTTCTTGAGCATTAGTGAATTCACAGAGCTGTCCCTGAATTCTTAGAAAAAAAACAACAATCATGTTCTGGCCTTTTTCCCCTTGAGAATGTTGTTTTTCTTTTAATATCTAGCAGTATGCTAACAATTTAGTTAAATATTGTAAATTTATTTGATAATTATTATCGCGTTGTGAAAACTGAAAAGAAATGTTTTGCACTTGTGGTAAATCGAGTCAAAATGGAGCCTTAAAAGTCGTGAAAGGTTTAGAATCCGAGGCAATTTGTCTTCACTAGTCAAAGAGGAGAGAAAAAGGCACTGCCATGACAGGTGGTGTCTCCTATGGTTTCTTGACGATCACTTGCTCAGGTTACTATTGGATGTCTGGTAATGTCAAGGAATCTGCAATGGAAAAGGTTGCCATTAAAAAGTCATTGATGGTTACGCTCTGCACTCTGCAGATATTCTTCGTCTCCTTTTTTTAATGTTCTTTCATGGGTTCTTTTTGGCACAGGTTTCGCCTTCCCATGTGAGACCAGACATGTGTTTCATTGACATGGTGATGTGTTGGCGTCACTTTTAGGCTCGTAGCTCACAAGCTCTTAGGTCTTTCAGTATCGTCGTAGTTGTAACAGTGTTATGGTGATGTCTTCCAAAGCGATTTCAAAGTGGATTAATATTTTTTTATTGGTTTTGATGAGTTGCTATTAAAAATAAAAAAAATAAAAAAAATTTATATTAATATATTTTTTAAAAAATTACATTGCATTACAATACTAAATGTATGAATATATTTAACATTGGGATAATTTATATGGTTGTGGTTTAAAAAAAAAAACCTTTAAATTTATATAATTTTTTTTAAACCGAAATTTTTATGATAATTTAAGGTGAAAAACAAGTTTAAGCAATGAAAACCAAAAACTTTTGAAATTATAATCATACTAAAATTACATATTCAATCATATCGCATTATAATATTAAATGGAGCCTAAGCTATCATGAATTAGTTGTTGGATTAACTTAACAAGTTTACTTGAAAAATCATTTCAAGTTAAAATAAAAAATGTATTATTATGGTAAAACACGGTTGACCAAACCAAATTTTTGTTTATTTGGTGACCTAGCTCAAGCCAGATAAAATCAATTTTAAGAAAGTTTTTTTTTTTTAAAAAATGAAACAAATGTTTTAATAAGAATATTTATCTGGAGGTTTATGGATTAACCTAGTAAAAAGATATTTGAAAGTGTGGTAATAGTTGCTTTTTAAAATGTTTTTTGTTTGAAAATATATTAAAAATAATAATTTTTTATTTTTTAAAAATAATTTTTGATATCGGCATATTAAAATAATTTAATGATATAAAAAAATTAATTTTAAGTAATTTTTTTAAAAAAATTTAGGGAAACGCCTGTAATTCCAAATGGCTCCTAAATCAATTGGACAACCCCCTTTTCACATAAGATTGACAACTTTGTTCAAGATTTGAAGAAATTAGGTAAATGTGAAATAATACATGGTTAAAAAAATATACAATTAGCAATGCCATTATGGTGCAAGCTTTATCGAGGAGCAAACGGCTTCGCATGTCTCCCAACGGAGACAATCACAGCACATAGACGGACATGAGGGCCATTTCCTTGGGTGGTGTGCTTGATTTTTTGGAGGACTTGTGAAAAGGAGAGTAATTTCCAGAAATGATGGCCATTTCATGTGGCCCCGTTTTTTTACTGTTCATGACAGTCTGTTCCTTACACTGGCAGTAGAACTAGACCAATTGCTTGAGGCAATGATTATAATGCAAACAAAGTGCTGGAATCTTTAGCATAGTTTGTTATTGGATTTCATTCTAAAATTTTAAACTAACCTGTGTGCCTGAAATGAATTGTACCAGAAATCTCATGGTCCCTGACAGAACAAGAGAGTAATTTGGCTCTTATGGAGTTATGGTTTAAGCCTTGTCAAGGAATTAGTGATCTTGAATTGCCCTTGTTTATTGCAATAAATGCAATTATCAGTCTTGTGTCAAGGGATATAGTAATCAAATATTTGTTTATGTTGAGAACTGAATCATTCAATTCATTTGGCTCCAAAGCCTGTCAGGAGAAATTGCTGAAAAGGTAGCTGAAAGAGAGGCTTGCTTATTGATCTTGATCTTCTCTCATTAAGTATTCTGTCTCTTAGATTTCACTTTTCACACTGGATTTGGGGATAAATTCAAGGTTTTGAATGAGAAGCAGAGGCTAAAGGCAGACAAAGAGAGGTTAGACTGTCAAGACTCAAGTCAGAGCTATATATCTCTTCATCACCAAGATTTCTGCCTCGTACCTTGCAATTCCAGTTGCATTTGCTTCCTAAGAACAAGCTTCTGGTAACAAGATTATGCCTTCCATCAGCTACCTTGGTGTTGCAATGTGGCTCATGACACTTGTTGCAGTTGACACAGCAGAATCTCATATGTCTCGCCTCCCAGTTGCTTAATTTGGAAAACATTCATGATGGTATGTATACTTTATGAGGATGGTTGATTCATTTTTTGTATCATTTCCAAGCATGCATATACTTGTATTTAAGTTATGAAAAATCGAGCTTAGTTAGTCTTGCAATGAACTAATGGGGGGGAACTGCTAGGTTAGTGCAGATAGACTATACAATGTGACAAGCAAAAACCAATATTTTGATCCTGTTGAATCAAGGTAACCAAAGCCAAATTCTTTCCTTCGTCTTCTCTGTATGAGTAAAGGTTCCTAAAGGTCACCTGCAATCAAAGTTATCTTGAATTGTCTTAGAATTTAATGTTCAGGTCTGCCTCAACTCTTTGTTTCTTTGGTTAAACCTTCCCTCAGCATGAACTAAGCGCGGATGCTTGCATGCTTGACAGAAATGGTATCAAGGTACACTTTCTGCATTTAGAAGATCAATTGTTTTATATAGAAGATCACGGGGAAAGTTTGAGTGCTTTATAGAAATGTAATCGAGCTAACTATGGGTCTGGGTTAGGTAGAATTTCAGATGGTAGCAGAAGAGCAGTTAATCAAGCCAGTTACCTTTTCTGATAGTTGCACAGAAATCAGGTTTCTGGACACTAGGATATTATTTGCTTGTTGCATTGATTCATTTGCAGATTGATGATGATCCCAGTCCCATTTGTAGATATTAATGCAAAACAACAATAATTAACTGTTTTTCAAGAATGTTTCATTCGAATTCAGAAAACATCAGATACATTGAAAGAAATACAAGGAAAATATGCTCATGCTCAAGCTTAAAGTATTAACTCAGAAAAGGGAGTGTCTGGAGATTCTTCTTTCAATGCTTAGATAGCTGGAAGTATCATCATGATAACTAGGCTGATTCCCATTGTGAGACTGCTTTGCAAACTTTCTTTGCTAGCTGATGACGCGAGAGGTGTTTTCATAAAACCATCTATAGAAGGGGCAGTTGCAGGAGATGGTGTAGGACTGGTCAATGGTGAGGTACGCGGGGCTGAAGGAGACATTGTTGGAGTCATTTCTGGTGATTGTGATGGTGAGAGATTAAAAATTTCTGGAGGTGGAGAGGAAGCGGGAGGAATGTCAGTGGAAGCAGGTGGTAGAGTCGAAGTAGTTGGAGGTGATGGAAGGCTTGGTGAAGCTGGCGGTGGGGTTAAGGGAGAGGCTGGTGGCGGGGTTAAGGGAGAGGCCGGTGGTGGGGTAGAAGTTGCAAGAGTGTCTATTTCAAGCTTCATACCTCCGGCACAATGTCCTGGTGTTGCACAGGTGAAGTATCTCTTGCCAGGAGAAGAAAGAGGGATGACTGTTGTGCCACCACTATATGACTTTAGTGGGCTAGTTATCTGGCAGGAGTCATAGTCTGCCTTTGAAACTTCATTCACATCATGCACGAGTCCATACTGGAAGACTGAAATAGATAACGAGTTAGTCCCGATACATTTTCAAACAATGCAGAGATTGGGGTGTTCAAAACTCATGTCTTTTTAACGCAAAAATACCAGCAGGATAAATTAGAAACTCACTGAGGTTATCTCCAACTAAGAATTTATTTGATGATGCCCAAGCTTGCAGGTTTGTGGTTGCATCCCATCCACCATTTGGACCACCAACAGTATAATTAGCAGCCATGGCCAATCTTAGCATCGTGGCCATAAGGACCAAGCTGGTGAATGTTCTCACCATCGCAATAATAATGTGGCTATGAAACAGGAAATTGCAGAAGATACAGATACAATGTAGAATGTTTATCACAGAAAAAAGTCTCTGAGTGTTTGGCTTCAATAGGGATTCCTTTTATAGAGACACAAGTGACAAAAGAGGATACTTGTTGGCATGAAGATAATACTATCAATTAATGGTTTCCAAGTTGGATTTGGTTCAACTGTTATGGCAATGTAATGACAGGTTGTTCAGTATCTTATGATATTGTTTCTCACCCTGCAAGAGGTGGATTGTTGTGCTCACCATGATCTGCTAGAAGTTTAGGTGCCGCTTTCCTCTCATTTGACTTGGTGTACTTTAATCATATCAATACATGCTAATTGCTTGAACCAACTGGGAAATCAACAGCTTGTTATATGCATCATGTGTTATAAATCAGAGGGAATTTGAGATAATTCAGCAGACAAACTAAAACTTTTGTTACTGATCTCAGAAAGTTCAGCCTGCAGGTAAAGGAAAGCCTCGCAAGCCAAAACCTAGCTTGTTGAATAAGGTAACGTTTGGGAACGCGGCTGCGGCTGCGTTTCCAAAAAATTTAAAATTTTTTTTTGTTAAAATTTAATATGATTTGTACGTTTTGATGTGCTGAAGTCAAAAATAATTTTTAAAAAATAAAAAAAATCATTGGCATGCATTTTGGCACGAAAAGTTATTTGAAAAGCACCCACAACCACAGTGCCAAACACGCTCTTGTCGAACATGTTTCAACCATATGGAAGTTGAGGGAAATCGGCAAATGTAATTCTTACGAAATAACCATGCTTGTCAAATTATTTATGACTCTTTCACATATGTAGACATGGATGGAAGCAGGAGACAGATTCCAAGTGAGGCCAAGAAGTCAAATAATGCATGGAGTGGTTAGTGGCATCCATGTGAAAGAAGGGATGGCTTTCCTTTGAGGTGCACCTAATCTAAGCATGATCCTACAAGACAAGGAAATACATGAATAGTGGTAGTGCTCTGGGAATATTTTAAAGCTTTCATCAGTTACGTGAAGGGGAATGCTGGATTGTCTATGGCATTAGCCTTTTTTTTGATAATCTGTCTATGGCATTAGCCTGCTTATTATGCCGTGAAGACAACTACACATGATAACATGATCAGCTTGCTGGTCAACTAAGGTAGTGATGTCAACTATTTAGGTGTTTTCTTCCATGGCATCACCCCTGGTATTGAAGTGTCCATGGAATTGGACCAGTCAATTTTCAATCAAGTTCCCTTTTTTTTTTTTTTTTTTTTTTTTTGTGCATGGAATTGATTATACAAAAAAAGACTGGGGACTGGAAATGTTGTATTTGATTATTTTAAAGTTTTGTTAATGAAATTGATGCCTGACTTGAATCCCGAGTTCATGACCGACAATGTAAAATTAGTGTCGAAATGACACCCTCAACTTAAGCTAGGTCTCAAGTCAAAATAAATATATCAAAAAAACAAGTGTACAGGATTTTATAATTTTTCAAAATATTATATTATTTAAAATTAATAAAACTAAATAATACATCAAAACTTATCATTAATAATTAAAAAAAATAATTCATAATATTTGTTACATTGTTAAAATCAAAACTTAATTACAAAAGAATACCAATAAAACATTTGAGATATTAAATCAAAATTATACGAAAAACTTCATAATATAAATAAGGTTTAAATTGTGTTTTTTGTTCTTGATTTAAAAAAAACATTATAAATATGTTTAGTTAGAATTATTTTTTTATTTAAATAATTATTTTTTTACAAAATTGAGTTAAAGTCTTGATTTAATTAAAAGTAGAGAGTTTTAATTTATGTTATGATTTATTTTTTTTAAAAAATAATCTGAGTTATTTTCTCTAAACATGCTTCTAACTTGAAATTGTTTCAGTTTATACTGTCATAAATTATTTGTGAAAAATAATTTTCAGGCAAATATTTAAATTAAAAAATCATCCCAAACAAAATTCTAAATAGGTGAAAGAGGAGGCAAATCTTTAGGAATATATTGTATGTTGTTTTAGCGATTAATTAAATACTTCATTCGTGAGTTTATATATATATATATATATATATATATATATATATATATATATATATATACCGGCCACAATATATATATAAAAATTAGTTGACGTGATCATATCATGCACATGGATTTCCTTAAGATGACTGTTTCTCCCACATTTGTTAAATACTTTTTCATGAGATCAGTACAGCAAAGTTTTTTTTGGATATTCTATTAAAAATAAACAATGCTTTCCTGTGGTTCTTCGCGTTACAATCAAATCTAAACAAGGTAATTTGACTGAAAAGACACTTAAAACGAGATTTGGTTACAAACCCCATGAATTTAATAACATTAGATATCTTCCTGGTGGTCGTATTATTACAGGATCAAGAGCAATTCATTTATATATCCAGCTCTAGGAGGTGATAAAAATCTTGATTTTTAATTACTTGTCTCGGTCAAATTACTTGTTTTTATCCAATTACAAGCTCTAAAAGAAATTAATTTATTGTTTCTTGGAAGCTTGCAGGGCTAAAAATCTGTTTAATATTCAAGAAACAATATTTATGTTAAGATCGAAGCGTTAAACATAAAGTCAGTGTACATATATATATTGAGTAGGAGCACCTGTTTGTGCTTAATTTACTCACCTTTGCGTGCTGCATACAAAAAATTAAAATAAAATAAAAACAATCCTTCTGGTTTATTGACATTTTCTTAATTAATTACCTTCCTGAGATTGTTTCTTTCTTGATTAACCATACAAGTTCCGCAATCCTCCCATAATATCCTTGAACAATTCTTGTCAGCTTGGGCAGCTGGCAAATTCAAAATTAGACAAGTTCATGCAATATCCTCCCAGCCTTTAATTAATCCTTAATTAACATGCAGATTACCACTATAAATACAAGCTATCATATCCTCCCAACCTCATCAAACCCAACTATTCCAGCTCTCTGATATATAGATTAAGTAGTTCAGACAATGTCTTCCTCCAGATTCACCTCCTCTCTCTACCTTCTAACTCTCTCTCTACTTCTCCAAAATGTTCTTGGAGTTGACCCTCTATACAGTAGCTGTTCAGGCAACGAGAAATCAACTGCTAACTATGGCTCTTACAAAACAAGCTTGGACGTTCTAATGAGTTCTTTCTACCAACTTGCACCAGCTAAGGAAGGCTTTGCCCTTGGTTCTTTAGGTCAGAAAAACCTAGACCGACCATATGGGCTCGTTCTTTGCAAAGGAGATGTCTCATCCTCAGAGTGCAGTGCCTGTGTTGCTGATGCAACCAGGGAGATCCGCAAGCGCTGCCCATACGGTAAAAGTGGATTCATAGCTTACGATAACTGTCTACTGAAGTATTTAAACAAGGACTTCTTTGGCCAGATTGACAGCCAAAACAAGATCTACTTGTATAACGTGCGAAATGTGGGCAATCCAGTGGTATTTAATCAGAAGACAAAGGACTTGTTGACCCAACTGGCAAACAAGGCTTATAACGCAAGGAAAATGTATGCCGCTGGACAGTTGGGCCTTGGGGGATCGAAGAAACTTTACGGAATGGCTCAATGCACAAGGGATCTCTCTAGTGTTGATTGTAAGAAGTGTCTTAATGGTGCTATAAGTGAGCTTCAAGGTTTTGCTGGTGGAAAAGAAGGGGGTAGGGTTACCGGTGGGAGTTGTACGGTTAGATATGAGATTTATCCGTTTGTTAAAGCTTAAGCTGTTGTGCTGTTCTAAGGGTTTAATGATCAATATGAAAGAAACACTAGAAATAAGTGTTCTGCCTAGCTAAGAACACATGAAATTTAATCTTGAATAATTCAAGTGTTTGTTTGATTTTAAGTCTTAATAAAGTTCTCTTGTATTGTTTGATTAATTCACTTCATTCCTTTGAGATATCCTCACGGGTTAGAACATTTTTTTTTAAAGATTTTAAAATCACAGTTGCTAATTTATATTATTAATTATTAAATCTAACTTAACGGCTAACTTTCAAATCTCTCATCTCGATTTATTATTTTATTCATGTTTAAAATTAAATCATATCTCGATATATTCTTGTTAATTGAACATATTCAAAGAAAAAAAATAACAAGTCAAGTTCATTGTAGTTAATCCATAAAACCGGTGGACAGAGTTATAGACTCCGCTAGATACAATCAGCCTTTTAATTTTGCTCTACAACTAAAAAGTCACCAGCCTTTTGCAATGAAACCCAGGCACATGGGCCAAAATAAGATTAAAAATACCAATAGGACCCAATACAAAAAGATGTAAACTTGTGGGCCTAAATAGCCCAGACCAGTTAGGTCTGTTTCAAGCCAGGGCCAATTTTCTTGCTTTTTGTGTCGTAGACTCCAATTTCTTAATATTTTGATGGAATCCCGGATAGAATAATTAATTTTATTGGTGTTTTCTTAAAAAATATTAGGCCTATTTTATTAGAAAATTATAAAAAGTTTTGAAATTTCTGATAAAAACACTAATGAAATCTTCCATCAGAATATTTTGTTGATGTTTTTATCAGAAATGATTGCTCGCATTTCGACAATATAAGCGATAGAAAATTTCGGACGAAATATTCTATGAACAATTAAGGAGCATTTCTAATGAAATATGTAATGGAATATATTTTGTTGATAAATAAAGTTATATCGATGGAAAATACATAGCAAAATCTAAATTATTTGAGTGAATGTTTCATAGATGATCTCCTCAGAAAAAAAAAGTTGTCATCGGAGATTCTATCAATATAATAATTACTTACATATATATTTTTTTTACCATAGAATATTCCATCATTTGTTTTCTAATTTTCTAGAGATAACTCACAAAATCCTAAAATCCTAGATATTAAGTTATAATTGACTCTAGCAAAAGTGAAACACGAAAAGGGTATTATTTGAGGCAGGTCATTATTTCATCCATAAACTATACTACTTATGCAAAAGCCAACTGGGCCTTAATCTCATAAGAGAAGAGAGCAATTCTCTCCTAGCCAGTGTTAGCTATGAAACCACCCAAGTCTATCAAATATTCCTAGGCTCGAGTCCGCTATTGAGTCACTAGGGATCAATTTTTTTTTTAATGATGTTGTTTTGAATATTTAAAAAGAAAAACAGTTAGATGTCATTTAAAAAAAATAAAAATAACCGAGTCTCACCTTAATCACACGTTAACTCACTGTATCAACCAGTTTTTACTATGCTTAATTTTGGAAAGAAACCTAGCCTAGTTCAGGTATCCAGTTAGCGAGTCAACCATCAAAGCGAGGATTCAGAGCACTGCGCTACCACTTGCACTTCAACCCTTGTAGACTTGCGCATTTATTTGGCACTTTGCACTTCATGGTTGATACAGTGCATAGCACTTGATTTATTACCTTTCTATGAACATTTTACCAATTCTCGACAACGTAGTAAAGCTCTCGTATTTAATTCGGAAAGGTATAATTTAATTAAGTTATAGTTTTTTTTTTATTAGAGGTTATTAGTTCGGCTCTCACAAATATCAAGACTATTAGAAACTTAGATGGTTGTTAATTTTAAAATCCATGAGATTAGTCAAAAGACTCGTAAATTAGTCTAGATATCCATGTTAATAAAAAAAATAAAGCTCGTATCTAACACTTTATACTTTGATTATTCTCCATGTCACCCTTATACTATTCTTATTTTTTAATCAAATTATCAATCCAAATAACATTGTACATCAAAAAACAATAGTAATTGATGACGTTAATTTTGATGAAAATTAACAACATAATTAATTACAGTTAAATTATATAAATAAATAAATAAATACTTAATCTTTAAATTCAAAGTGAATCCTTAATCTTTAGGCCTAACAGCACATATCAACTCATTGAGCTACCTTCACACTAATTTTTATTTTATTAACATGGATATATCAACATGTATTTCAATTAATTTTATAGCATTTAAAGTTAATAATTATATAATCCTCAAATAATTTTAAAATTTATAAAACTCGAATTAGTAATTTTTAAATAATAATTTTAAAACCTTACCGATTAAACTATACCTTTCATAATTATCTTCATACTATTTGATTGAGTCTATCCGATCGGTCCAAGCAGGATGGTTGGACACTTGAATTGTGCTTATATGAGACTAGGCAATTTTAAAATAATTAAGTACGAACTATTAAGCGATGATCCACAGAATTAGTGATAATTCATGCATGCAAAAGCAATAAGATTGGACCTGCTCTGTCAGAAACTGCGGCCAGCATAGTTATTCACCAGCCATGATAAGTTGATATTTACAATACAAGGAGCTGAAAAGAAACCAGTCGATTTCCACCACCCACGTCTTCAAGTCTGTCTTCTAGACGAAGGTTGATATTCATGCATCCAATCACTTTGTGATCTTCTTAAGTGATGCATATTCTGAATATATATTCTCAAGTATAGCTGGCATACCTAATTTGGGGTCAAATTAAAACAACTTGTTTTACAATATTATCGTGTCAATTTACCAAACTAACAGGCGTTTATTATTTTTATTTAAAACAATATATTTTTAGTAAATTCATTTGTGTTTGATGCATGTGGTCGTATTAACCAAGTTACATATATATTAATTAATCTATTAGGTTACTCAAGATCAATATTTAAATTAATTTAAAATATAATGTAGCCTGGATCAGAGTTTGAATTGCTGATTTGCAGAATTATCTTATCATACCATGTCTAAAAACTTGTATCTCTTGTTAGAGAGTTTAGCTTAAAAAGAAATAAATGCATTTGTTTGGTCAAAGATGCGGCTTGGTAAATGGTGTAAATGTGAGGGCAGTGTTTGGACAGGTTAATCTCCTAATATTGTTGAGAAATTTTTTTTTTTTATTAATGTGGGTGTCTGAATCAGCTTGTGCGTAATTCGACTAATCATACGGGCATTGAAGTTAACAATCATATAAACTTCTAATGACCCTAAGATTTGAAAAATTTAAACTAATAATTTTTAAAAATTAAATTTAGAACCTGACCAATTGAATTTCATCTCAATAAAAAATTTCTACTTAATAATGAGTGCAGTGGGGATTTCCTGTAAACATGTGGCGGGGGGGGGCTTTTATAAAATAGACCTATAAAATGGATGCTAATTATGAAGGACTCACTCACCTACAACAATCAATCAATGATGTTATTAGACTTTACTGCATCATTCAATTTTATAATTTTAGTATTTGTTGTGAACATTTATGTAATTATAATAACATTATTTTCAAGAATTTGGACGTACTATTATCTAAATTATTCCTTGTTGTATAAATATTGAGATGTGCAATATCTATTAGATATATTCATAAACAAACTACATCGAGATGTTCAAATTCAAAAAAAAAAAATAAATAAATAAAATCCAAACAAGTCATATGAGTTCCTTTTATTTTACAAATAACAATTTAGATTGAAATTTTGATAGCTCTAGTTGAGATTTGTCTAAGAAACAATTCAATTAAAAAGTTTAAGATATTAGATGAGGTTTCAAGATATTATTTATATTATTCTCTAATATACCCTCTCAAGTGAAAGCTCTATAAGCATGAAATTTGCACAGATCCACACTACTTTGTGCTTAATTTTTATAAAATATATAGGGATGATGAGATTTAAACTCGTGACCGCCTGATCATCAAGATTCTGATACTAAGTCAAAGAACCATTTCAACTAAAAACTTAAGCTGTTATGTGAAGTTTCAAGATATAATTTATATCATTTTCTAACAACATTGAGATCACGTGCTAGATTTAGAATTAGATTTATAAGTTGTTGTTTAATAAGAAAAAATCTAGACAAGCAAAATAAGTTTTTTTTGTTTATGAAAACAAATATAAGTTCTTATCTTATCACTATCACAATCTTTATATTTATTGATGAAATTTTTCATCTGTATTTGTACTATTATTTTGTTGGTAATTAATTTACCAACAAAATCACCGACGAAAAAGCTCATTCGATAAATCTTTCATCGATAATTTTTTATCCGTCAGTAATAGAAGATATTGCTCAATCAATCTGTGCATATATTTTTATAATAAGCAGTTACTTTCTGTTACTTCTCCACTCTTCTCTCGGAGTTGATCATCATCAAATGAATCTCTTCCTTCTTTTTTTATTTTCATTTTTTTATATATATTTTACAAGTAGTTAGCTCATTACTTGCACTGTTCGCATCAGGTCATCTCAGTGTTTAGATCACGAGAATCCATCTTGTTTCCTTGAGAAGTTACACCATTTTAGAATTGGGCTTGAACCGAATACCTTCTTCCTTATATCCTATTCCAGCTCTTAACCACTTGTGTTAGCTAGCTTTATCAAATGAAACTGATCTAGCTTTACATTCATCAACTGTTCAAATCACCTAAGCTCACAGTTGAAACCTCTTTCCTTCAGCATAGCATATTCAAACAGAAAGTTCTATCCCTAATAAAACAAATGAATCAACCCCTTAACCTTATCCAAGTCAATGCTGCTTTTGCTTTATATATCCCAGTATTATCCCAAGTTTAATCCCATCAATCAGTTCTAGCAACCATGTCTTTCTCCAACTTCGCCTCCTTTCTATGTCTATTAGCCTTTTCTCTCCTTGTCCACACTGGTTTTGGAGCTGACCCCCTTTTCCATTTCTGTTCAACTCCTGAGAACTTCACTGCCAATGGCCCTTATGAATCCAACCTAAACAAGCTTACTAGTTTCCTCTACTATCAAGCCCCTCGTACAGGTTTTGGTATGGGTTCAAAAGGCCAGAAGCCTGTCCAAGCATATGGGCTCGCTCTTTGTAGAGGTGACGCCTCAACCTCAGATTGCAAGACCTGTGTTGTTGAGGCAGGCAGTGAGATTCGAAAGCGCTGTCCATACAATAAAGCGGCCATCATTTGGTATGATAACTGTCTTTTGAAGTACTCAAACAAAGGATTCTTTGGCCAAATTGATAATGGAAACAAGTTCTATATGTGGAACGTGAATGCTGTAAGTGAGCCAGTTCCATTCAATGAAAAGACCAAAGAGCTTTTGACCCAGCTTGCCAATAAAGCTAAGGCAACCCCCAAGTTGTACGCAACAGGACGGATGGAGCTAGGAGAATCAACCAAGCTATATGGCTTGGTCCAGTGCACTCGGGATCTTTCTAGTGCTGTGTGTAAGAAATGCCTCGATGGTATAATCGGTGAACTTCCAAGCTGCTGTGATGGGAAAGAAGGTGGCAGAGTTGTCAGTGGGAGTTGCAATTTCAGATATGAAATATACCCTTTTGTCAATGCTTAACTACTTGGAGAATGTTGACGGACACACTATATTAAGGGAATGAAACCCTTATTTTATGTGTTCGCACTTTCATGTATTATTGAATAAAAAGTTTTATTATTAAATAAAAAAGTACTTTTCTGTGCGGTTAATTTTAAGATCCCATGAGTTTCTCCCATTAGTTAAGGTTACGATTGACAGAAGAGGAATCCATTCTTTTGACTTTGCATGATCACAGGATATACAGCTACGAGAAGGTATCAACTGATGTTTATCGAATTGAAGTGGAAGTGGGCTGATTTTTTGAAGTAGTTTCTAATGAAAGTTATTGTAAAACAACAATTCTAACCAAAAAGTTTAGGTTATTAGACGAGATCTTAAGATATAATTTATATTATTCTCCAACATATTTTCTTGAAAAAAAGCTTATTGATCTTGAAACTTGTATAGATTTACGTTATTTTATATTTAATTTTTATTAAATAAATAAAGATAGTAAAATTCAAACTCGTAACCGTTTGGTTATCAAGACTCTGATACCGTGTCAAAGAATCATTTCAATCTAGAATTTTAAGTTGTTAGGTGAGATTTTAAAATATAATTTATATTATTTTTTAATAGTATCGACAAGAAGTTTTTTTTTATAAATAAATTTAAGACAAAAAAATATGGCATAATTAGACAATTAAAAATACAGATTGTAATGAGTTTGAAGTTCAAAAATGCTTTTATAAAATAAGAGGAACAACATCTCGTTTTCAAACCTCAACTCTATCTATTTGACATTAATTAGTCTTAGAAGAATCTTAATATATGCTAGATCAAAATCTCATGTGCTTTTTACAATTCCAGTACGACGCGCGCAATGTATAATGAATAAAAATTAGAGTTTTTTGAAATTTAAAATTAGAGCTAAACTGCATGGAGAACTTTGATTTAATAAATCTTGAATATCAATGATTCTTAATTACTCTACGAAATAATATACAAAATTATTTAAATAGGAAGTTAAACTGACCTAATGACGATCTAATTAATGAAAACTCAAATAAAATAAATTTTTCAAAACCTAGCTATGAAAGGAATCTAAAAATAATACAGAAATTTCGTAAACAACAACTTTTGAATTATTTTAACCTAAAATATTGGACATAAGATCTCAATCTCAAACAGCACACCTAATTAATTCGATGATATACACTACTATAATCGATAAATACAAATAAAAATATCTAGGGAATATTTTCATCGGTAAATTTTCGATGGATTTTTCTGATGGAAATATTCCCTCAGTATATACCGAGAAAATTACAGTGGAAAAAAATAATGACGTGTCATTTTTACCAACAGAATTTAGTTCGTTGGTAAAATCAGTCGGTAAAATCATTGGTATTCATTATGTTAATTATAAAGCAAATAACCGGCGGAAAATTCCGTTGGTATTTTCCAGATAGCTCTTAAACTGTTCACTTTTTAATTGCACTGTTATTCTTTATAGACAAAATCACCAACAGATTGAAAAGTCGTCGGTGTTATTTGGTGGTTTTTTAAAAAATTTCAATTAAATTAAATATTACAGACGGAATCACCAACGGATTGAAAAGTTATCAGTGATATTAGGCGGTTTCAGAAAATTTTTGATTAAATTGAAAATTAAAAATAATTATTATAGACGGAATCACCGATGAAATGATTAAAACTATCAATATTTAATTATCTGTCGATAAAACTGTCAATAAAACACCCCAATAAAAAGCCTAGAATCTCTAATTTCACAACAGACCGGGCTCATTTCTTCTTCGTTTTCTTCCCCATACGTAAAAAACATCAATATCCATTTCTTTCTCTTTTCTTCTCTCCTCAACTCCTTCTTTTCTCCTCCATGCTCAGGTATGTCTTCTTTATTTTTCTTCTCATTTTTTTAATTAATAAACTTTACGAATTTTTTTTTTCCTTTTTGGTTTCACTTGCAACTACATTAAGGTAAGATTTTTTTTCTTTTTTCATGTTTTTTTCACTATATTTGTTTTTTATTTTATTTTTAATTGTTTTTGTTCTTAATAATTGTGTGAATGTTGTTGTGAGATTTTTTTTTCATATGAGATCAATTTTTAGTTGATTTATTTATAGGATTTTTAAATTTTTAGCAATCTCAACCTCATTTTTTTCATATGAATTTTTTTAGTTGAATTTATTTTTTGTGTTATTTATTTGTTGTAAATTTGTTTAAGTTGATTTTTTTTCTTCTTTTTTCCAAGCATTTTGAGATCAATGGGTTGATTCATTAGTTTTATTAGGGATAGAACTTTCTATTTGAATATACTATGCTGAATTAGGAAAGAGGTTTCAACTGTGAGCTTAGGTGATTTGAACAGTTGATGAATGTAAAGCTAGATCAGTTTCATTTGATAAAGCTAGCTAACGCAAGTGGTTAAGAGCAAGACTAGGATGTAAGGAAGAAGGTATTCGGTTCAAGCCAGCCCAATTCTAAAATGGTGCAACTTTTCAAGGAAACAAGATGGATTCTCGTGATCTAAACACTGAGATGAGCTGATGCAAACAGTTCAAGTAATGAGCCGACTTCTTATAAAATATAAAAGAATGAAAATAAAAAAGAAGGAAGAGATTCATTTGATGAAGATCAACAAGGTGTTCTTTGTGCTGCTGCAGACATGTTTGTGGACCAAATAGATAGGTTCACCACTAAATCTCCCAAAATTAGATTCAAATGTTGTTGTTTTATCTATTTTAATTATTTATTTTTGTTAATTTTGGATAAGATATAAAAGAATGAAAATAAAAAAAGAAGGGAGAGATTCATTTGATGATGATCAACTCTGAGAGAAGAGTGGAGAAGTAACAGAAAGTAACTGCTTATTATAAAAATATATGCATAGATTGATTGAGCATCCTTGCTGTGAAATATTTTATATTTTCAAGGGAACTCTGCGATATTTACAGAGTGTTAGAGGTATTTCTATTGATAATCAACTCAATCTTTTGTTAATCTTGATTTTTAAAGAGAAAAAGAGCTCAGATTTCAGCTTCGTATTAGTTTTAGTTAAAAAACATTAAAAACTCAAGAAGTTATTTAAAAACTCAAAAGAATAAAAAATAAAAAAATTGTTACGATGTTTTGCCAATTTCCATTTATCTAAAGCTATAATGTTTTTATTTTTATTTCTTTTTATTTACCTTGGAAAACTTTCTTTTACTTCATTTGCAAAAAAAAAAAAAAAACCCTTCTTCCAAGGTCAAATCCTCTTAGAAGTGATAAGAATCTGGATCGTTAATTACTTGTCTAGGAAAAATTGCTTGTATTAAATTGCAAACGGATGGTTTCGTGGTGTAATAACAATTGTTTTTTTAAATATTTTTAAATAAATACATTAAAAAATTTAAAAATTAAAAAAATTAAATAATATATTTTTTAAATTTTATGCATACCATTTAAAACGCAATACTAAATAAGTGCTAATATCCTTCTACTTCTCCAAAATATTCTTGGTGTTGACCCTCTATGGCATGTTTTCATCATCGAAATAATAATTGTTGATATAAGTTTTTTTTTTTTTTTAACATTAATAGAATATCGCATCATATTTTTATTCTAATTTTCTAGTGTCAACTCACAAAATCCTAAGAACTTAGAGATTAAATTATAATTTACTCTAGCAAAAGTGAAACACAAAAAGGTTATTATATATATAGGGTTATTATTTCATCCATAAACTATACTATTTATACAGAAATTCTCTCTTAAGCCAATTAAATCTACGAAATACTCCAAGGCTCGAGATACATCTTGAATTGTTCACCCACATGTCAGCGAGGTAATAAGTATTAACTGTTTTTTTTTTTTTTAATGACATTGCTTTGAATATTTTTTTTTTAAAAATTAAAAGATGTTATTTTAAAAAATAATAATAAAAAAAAATAATCAAGTCTCGCCTTACTCATTGAATCACCGAATTTTTATTTGGTTAATTTTATAAAAAAAAACTAACCTGATTTAGATATCTAGTTAACGAAGTCAACTCTCGAAGCTATTATTAAAAGGACTACACTACTTAAGTGAAGGATTAATGCGGTATTATTTCTTAATCTTTAGGCTTAATTAACAGCATTAATCAAGTCATTGTTAATTAAGTGCAGGTGTCTATCCGATCAGACCTTCACGATATTTGATTGTGCAGGTGTCTATCCGATCGATCCAAGCAGGAAGGTTGAGCACTTGAGATTGTGCTTATATGAGAGAGTGGGCAATTTTAAAATAATTATATGCCAACAATTAAGCAATGATCCGCATGATTAGTGATAATTCATGCATGCAAGAGCAATAAGATGGGACCTGCTCTGTCAGAAAGTGAGGCCAGCTTGTTTATTGACCAAGCCATGATAAGTTGGCAGATGCCCCCATTATCGTGATCTTGTGGTAAGTGGGTTTTAGCTAGATTTTACAATACAAGGAGCTGCAAAAGGAGCCAGTTGATATTTCCACTACCTAATTCTTTCAGTCAGTTTTAAGATGAAGGTTGACAATCATGCATCTATTCATCTTTTTAGATAATAAGTGGTAAAGAATAATATAAATCATATTTTAGAATTTTATTTAATAGTTTAAGCTATTAAGTTGAGATAATTTTTTGATATGATATTAGAGTCTTGATGACCAAACGATCACGAGTTCAGATCTCTTTATCCCTATTTATTTGATAAAAAAATCAAGCACAAAATAATATGAGTCTGTGCAAGTTTCAAGTCCAAAGACTTTCACTTGAAGAGGTATGTTAGAGAATAATATAAATTATATTTTATGACATCACCTAACAAGTTAAGTTATTAAGTTGATATGATTCTTTAACAATGTATAGTGTCAAATTTGACATTCAGAATATTCTAAAAAATAGCTGGCATACCTAATTTGAGATGAATTTTGAAAAATAACGTGCATTACTAGATTATCGAATCAATTTGCGGGTCACAAAGCTAACATGTATTTATAATTTTTATTTAAAACAATATTATTTTTATAGTAAATTCATTTGTTTCGACACAATCAGGTTTAATTAATTAGATGAACCAAGTTATATATTAATCTGTCAAATTAATCAGATTTAATCAATTAATATTTAAATTAGTTTAAAGTAAAATCTAGCCTATATCATAGTTTGAATTGCTAATTTACCGAATCAACTTGTCATAGCAGTACTATTTTAATTATAACTATGATCTCATTATACGAATGAGATTTTGGCTCAAAGCTGTTCGAGTTAATTTAAAAAGAAATATATGCAAACCCAAGTAATTTGTTTGGTCAAAGATGGGGCTTGGTAAACGGTGTAAATGTGAGGGCAGTGCTTGGAGAGGTCAATCTCTAGGATTGTTGAGAAATTTGAACTTTTTAATAATTAGTGAATGTTGTGATTGTTTTTTAAAGTGAATTATTTTTTGAAATATATTAAAATAATATTTTTTTTATTTTTTTAAAATACTTTTAACATCAGCACATTAAAATAATCTAAAAACATTAAAAAAATTATTAATTTAAAAAAAAATTTAATTTTTTTAAAATATTTTAAAATATAAAAATAAATAAGGCTGGAAATCACCTCTAAACATGCGGCCCATTAAGACTTTTATAAAATTTACCACTATATTGGATGATAGTTACAAAGGGCTCACTAACCTACAAAAATTGACCGATATATTTTCGAGAATTTGAACGTCCTATTATCTAAATCATTCCTTGTGTATAAATATTGGGATGTGCAATATCTATTAGATATATTCATAAACAAACTACATCGACATGTCTATCTTCCAAAAAAAAAAATTAAAAAAATCCAAATAAGCCGCATTAGTTTTGTTTTACAGAAACAAATTAGGTAGAAATTTTTATAAGGAGATTTGTTAAAGAAATAATTCAATTAAAAAGTTTAAATGATTAGGTGAAATTACAAGATATTATTTATATTATTCTTTAACATATTTTTTAAAAGCCTTTTGAACATAAAATTTATATAAATTCATACTATTTTGTGCTTAATTTTTATCAAATAAATAAGAATAATAAGATTTGAACTCATGACCGTTTGATCATTGATCATAATGGTTTCGATACCAAATCAAAGAACCAGTTTAATTAAAAACTTAAACTGTTAAGTGAGATTCTAAGATATGATTTATATTATTCTCTAACGAGATTAAGATCACATGCTGGATTTAAATTTAGATTTATAAGTTGTTGTGTAATAAAAAAAATCTAGAAAAGCCAAATAAGTGTTTTTTTAAATGAAAACAAATATAAGTTCTTATCATATCATTGAATTACGTGCGTTGTTTGAGATTGAGATCTTATGCCGAATATTTTAGGTTAAAATAATTCAAAAGTTGTTGTTTGCAAAATCTCTTTATTATTTTTAGATTCCTTTCATTGTTAGGTTTCAAAATTTTTATTTTATTTGAGTTTTCATTAATTAGATCGTCATTAGGTCAGTTTAACTTGCTATTTAAATAATTTTTTTATATTATTTCTTAGAGTAAATAAGAATCATTGATGTTCAAGATTTATTAAATCAAAGTTCCTCTAATTTTAAATTTAAAAAAAACTCTATTTTTTATTCATTATACATTGCGTCGTACTGGAATTGTAAGAAGATGAGATTTTGAGCTAGCATATATTAAGATTCTTCTAAGACTAATTAATGTTAAATAGATAGAGTTGAGGTTTGAAAACGAGATGTTGTTGCTCTTATTTTATAAAAGAATTTTTGAACTTCATACTCCTTACAATCTGTATTTTTAAATTGTCTAATTATGTCATATTTTTAGTCTCAAAATTGAAAAAAAACAACAACCTGTTAATAGCTATTGAAAAATTTAAATTTTTAGGTTGAAATAATTATTTGACATAGTATCAGAGTCTTAATAATTAAGTGGTTACGAATTCGAATCTTATTATTTTTATTTATTTGATAAAAATTAAACACAAGATAATATAAAATTGTACAAGTTTAAAATTCAAATAACTTTCCTTTGAAAATGTATTTTGAAAAATAATATAAATAATATTTTAAAATTTCTTCTAATAACTTAATATTTTTAATTGAAATGTTTCTTAGACAATAACTTCATTAGAAACTACTTCAAAAAATCAGCCCACTTCCACTTCAATTCGATAAACATCAGTTGATACCATCTCGTAGCTGTATATCCTGTGATCATGGAAAGTCAAAAGAATGGATTCCTCTTCTGTCAATCGTAACCTTAACTAATGGGAGAAACTCATGGGATCTTAAAATTAATTAACCACACAGAAAAGTACTTTTTATTCAATATTAATACATGAAAGTGACTAAAACATGAAGTGCGAACACATAAAATAAGGGTTTCATTCCCTTAATATAGTGTCCATCAACAATATTCTCCAAGTAGTTAAGCATTGACAAAAGGATATATTTCATATCTGAAATTGCAACTCCCACCGATAACTCTGCCACCTTCTTTCCCGTCACAGCAGCTTGGAAGTTCACCGATTATACCATCGAGGCATTTCTTACAGACAGCACTAGAAAGATCCCGAGTGCACTGGACCAAGCCATATATCTTGGTTGATTCTCCTAGCTCCATCACTCCTGTTGCGTACAACTTAGGGGTTGCTTGAACTTTATTGGCAAGCTGGGTCAAAAGCTCTTTGGTCTTTCCGTTGAATGTAACTGGCTCACTTACAACTTTCACGTTCCACAGATAGAACTTGTTTCTATAATCAATCTGGCCAAAGAATCCATTGTTTGAGTACTTCAGAAGACAGTTATCATACCAAATGATGGCCGCTTTATTGTATGGACAGCGCTTTCGAATCTCACTGCCTGCCTCAACAACACAGGTCTTGCAATCTGAGGTTGAGGCGTCACCTCTACAAAGAGCGAGCCCATATGCTTGGTCCGGCTTGTGGCCTTTTGAACACAGACCAAATCCTTTACGAGGGGCTTGATAGTAGAGGTAACTAGTAAGCTTGTTTAGGTTGGATTCATAAGGGCCAGTGGCGGTGAAGTTCTCAGGAGTTGAACAGAAATGGTAAAGTGGGTCAGCTCCAATTAAACCAGTGAGGACAAGGAGAGAGAAGGCTAATAGACATAGAAAGGAGGCGAAGTTGGAGAAAGACATGGTTGCTAGAACTGATTGATGGGCTTAAACTTAGGATAATACTGGGATATATAAAGCAAAAGCAGCATTGACTTAGGAGAGGTTAAGGGGTTGCTTCATTTGTTTTATCAGGGATAGAACTTTCTATTTGAATTTGCTATATATATTGAAGGCAAGAAGTCTCGACTGTGAGCTTAGGTGATTTGAACAGTTGATGAATGTAAAGCTAGATTAGTATCATTTGATATAAAGCTAGCCAACACAAGCGGTTAAGAGCTAGAATTGGATATGAGGGAGGTATTCGGTTCAAGCCTAATTCTAAAATGGTGCAACTTTTCAAGGAAACAGGATGGATTCTCGTGATCTAAACACTGAGATGATCTGATGCGAACAGTTCAGGTAATGAGCCGACTGCTTGTAAAATATAAAACATTAAAATAAAAAAGAAGGAAAAGATTCATAATTTGATGATGATCAACTCTGAGAGATGAGTGGAGAAGTAATAGAAAGTAACTGCTTATTATAAAAATATATGCACAGATTGATTGAACATCCTTACTGTGAAATATTCTATTATTTTAGAGTTAAAATTTAAAATATTTTTGATGTTCACACATATAAAATAAAGTTCATGAAGAAAACTGAATGCGTTAGATTTCAGACTATAAAACCTGACGAAAACAACGATAATAGAAGATTCGGTTATTGGATTTGGATTTAAATCTTTCTTGGAGTATTTAGATAGGAAATGATTTTACAAGTTATCATATCATTGAGTCTTCCAAAATTAGTTTTAAAAATTATTGTTTTGTAAGTTTAAAGCTTGAGAATCATAATTTTTATTTTCGCTAATTTTTGTTAATAAAATTAATTAGACATAAATATTTCCTCACTAAAAACCCAATATTAAAACTCTAATTTGGTCATCTCAAGTTGAAATAATCTTATTCCTACAACCCAAACCCAGCCATGTCTTGAGGGCAATTCGGGAAGAAAATATTTGAAGATATATAATTATTTAAAATAAAAATAAAAATGTAGGCTCATTTCATGATAAGTGAGTTTACTCTCTCAATTATTATTTCGATGTATAATTTAAAACAAGGTCACCAAAAAAAAAATCATAAATACACAACTTCATTTATGGGTGGTCTACCTGTAATTCAACCTAGCTATAATTAAAAAAAAAAATAGTCTTAATCCATATAATTAAGTTGGTCCAAGAACACCTTAATTACCTGTTTTTTATTTTATTTTAATAAAAGTAAAGGCCATTCAAGGTTTCTGACCACGATCCTAATGATCTGAAACACCAACTAGCAAGTGCTTCTTTTTTATGAATGTATTAATATCAGAAATACTAACTCTACTCACCTTGTTTATCACATAGAAATTTCTCTTTTAAATCAGACTTTTAGCATATTTTTCAAAACAAAGCACTTAAAAGGCTTGCCATTAGAAATCTTACTCGCAAATACCTCTTAATCAAGAAGGGAAAATTTTCCAAGCTCGCTTAGGAAAAATAGAGTAAAATTCAGAATTGTATTTTACCTTCAGAAGATAAGTACTGTTCTTTGGAGTTCAAATCTTTAGTTCAAGTTACTGTATTTCGTAATGTGTGGCATTGTATTTTTGTAAAAGTGTTTTTTAATATAAATATATTAAAATAATATTTTTTTATTTAAATTTTTTATTTTTAATATCAGCATATTAAAATCATTAAAAAGGACATAAAAATATTAATTTGATGATTTTTCAAGCAAGCTAAAATACAAAAACATTTTTGAGTGATTAATATGAAGACATACAAGGAATTAACAATAAATCATCAGAATTATTAGATACATTAATTATTAACATAGTAAATGTAAGACTCAAACTTTTGGCCCAAACTCAAGTCCAATTCAGCTCAAATCCAACCTAAGTTAACTTAGTTATACAAGGAAACGTTGCAAGATAATTGTTTTTATCTTTTCTAATCCTTATGGTTGCTATGACCCTCCTCTCATCGAAACAAGAATTTCAGTTTTTGATCTTGAGTTTTGAATTTAAGAAAGGTGGAAGTAACAAGTAAATGGTTCCTTCTCAAGTTATTTTTTATTATGGTTTATTTATGGAAGGATAAAAGAAAAGATTAGGGTTATAAGGATTTGAATTTTATGTTGTTAAGATTGATTCATGATTATTATGAGTTTTATATTTAAGTGATTGATTTTGAGTATATTGTTAGAAATAAATATTTGTGAATTGAATTGTTTAGTTGTTTTGTTATGGGTTAAGAAATTCGTGTCAACTTTGCTGGAAAATCTGGATTGAATGGTCTTGAGGTTGAAGATGGTGAAATTTTATTTTGGTCATTGATTTATAAAAATTACAGTTTAGTCCTTAAACTTTGAAAAAAATATAATTTGACCCCCAAATGTATTTTAGGATTCTGGGTAGTATTATTATGAGGTTATGGATAATGAATCTCAGTTTGATAATTGATTTGGAATATTTTCAGTCTGGTCCCTCAATTTTAGGAATCTACATTTTAGTCCCTAAACATTTAAAATAATTATAGTTAGGTCCTTGGTCCATTTCTAGAAAGAATTGAGGATGGTTTATGGGTTAAATTTCAGTATGGTTATGTATTTACAGTTTGGTCCTCTAATTTTGATAAAATTATGTTTTGGTTCCTATTTTTGGAAAATTGTTGTTTTAGTCCCTAAACGTAGGAGACTAAATGTAGTTTTCTTTTATGCATTGGAATCTCTTATTTGTGTTGTTTTGGGTTTTTTTTTAGTATATTCCATATATTTATTGTAGGTTCTCCTAATGATCCTCAATATAATTTTCGGGTATTTCATCTGATATTTCTTTTAGTTCTATATTTTCTGGATGAGTGAGATAATCTTTAATATGCATTGTATTATAAATAAATATGTATGTTGATTATATGATGAGTACGGTTAGTTAATTTCTTGAATATTTATATATGTTGCTTTACTTCCCAAGTACTTATCTATTCTTAAATTTGCACTCGCATTCTATTGAACTAAATTCTATTTAATATGATATACTTTGCTTTGATAATTATGCAAATATATATTATGCATTGATATAAGACTTGTCCGGTAACTCCATGCTAATAGAGAGTAGTTAGTCTATGTGCACATAGTATTTTGTATACCTAGTCGGTGAGAGAGACATCAACCCGGGTCACCGATCCTTCCATAGTAGTCATCTTTAAGTGTCATCCTGTCACTTTTAGGTGTCATCTCATCTCTAACATGTATTCCACTACTTTATGTTAATATGTTTAGTATGTACATGTATATCAAGATAAATAGACTTGCAAACTATTAATATCTAAATTATATATTAAATATTATTTTCCCACTAAGTTAGTTGAACTCACCTCTTATTTTTAATATTATTTAAGGTTTTTAGTTTCTGTTAGCAGGTGAATTTTGTTGAGTGTTCCTGCTTCTTTAGTTTTGGTTGGTATGTCATACTTGTTTTGCGAGGCTTTCTTATTAGTTTTGACTCGATGTCTTAATCACTCAAATATTATCATTTTTTAATTAAGTTTAAATTTTGACAATGTAATGACCATTATGGATTATTATTTTTATTTTAATTACCGATGAGAAGTTTTGAACTATCATTTGGTTTTATTAATTTTGAATAATATAATATTTCTAAAGATTATGAGATATTGTGCATTTTAAAATAACTTATTCTTTTAATATGTTTATTTTGAGGCTTAGCATAAGTGGATGTTCTTTCAACGTTGCTCTTGCATTGTTGGTCATGAACCCGGGATTTGGGTTGTGAAAATGCTTATATAACAGCTTGATTTTGTTAAAACATAGTAATCTGTTTTTGTTAAGACCCTCGTAATATGTGGAGCTTAGAATATTTCTTGTCTTGATGTCATTCCTCTTTTAATTATTCAATCTCGTGTTTAGCATGTCATCCTTGAACCTTTTTTTATAGTTATGTTGATATACGAGCATTCTTTTAGGATTATGCCGAGAGCTAGACATGTAGTTAATGCTGATCATGTTAGTAATTATTAGGAGGATATTCTTATTGTTCAACTCAGGGAATTAGAGGCGAAGAATAAGGGTTAAAACCCCTTCGCCTTGGGCAATGAAGATAAAAGTTCAGGATGAGGTTGAATCTGAGGGAGACTATGGTTTGGATGTTGGTCAGGAATAAAAGCAGGAATCTTATGGCAGGATACCTCATGCCGACAATGCTTTGGATAAGATTAGACAGGTCATGCAGATTTTACAATACAAGGAGCGAAAAAGAAAGCAATTAATTTCCATTACCCAAGTCTTTAAGCAAGTCTTCTAGATCAAGGTTGACAATCATGCATCCAATCACTTTGTAATCTTTTTAAGTTATGCATGGTGTCAAATTTGGCATTCAGATTATTCTTAAGTATAGCTGGTATACCTAGTTTGGGGTAAATCTTGGAAAACAACTTGTATTCCTGAATTATCAAGTCAATTATTTACAAGTCACCAAACTAACATGTATTTATCATTTTTATTTAAAATAATATTGTTTTAGTAAATTTATTTGTTTTGACATGATTAGGTAAGATTAACCAAGTTATACATTAGTCCATCAATTACTTGGGATTGATATTTAAATTAGTTTAAAGTAAAATCTAGCCTATATATATATATATATCACTGATTTACCGAATCAACTTGCCATCTCAGGTCTACTTTAATAACTATGATCATGATATGTAAGGCCATTATTAAATGGTGTAAATGTAAGGGCAGTGTTAGGAGTTTTGGAGAGGTCAATCTTCTAAAATTGTTGAGAAATTTCAATTTCTTGATAATTTAATGATGTGGTGGGAAGCAGTTATGTGGAAACATGTGGCGGCGACGAGACTTTGATAAAATAGATCCCGCTATATTGGATGCTATTACAAAGGACTCACTCACTACAACAATCAATGATATTATTGGACTTCACTGCCTCAATCAATTATATAGTTTTAGTATTTCCTGTGAACATTTATGTAATTAAAAACATTATTTTGAGATTGAGATCATCATGTGTCCAATTTAGATTAAAAAAAATTCAAAAATTATTTTTTAAGAAATTTCTTTATTAATTTTAGATTCCTTTCATAGTTAGGTTTTGAAATTTTATTTTATTTTATTTGAGTTTTTATTAGTTAAATATTCATCACGTCGGTTTAATTTACTATTTAAATAATTTTGTACATTATTCTTTAGAGTAATTAAGAATCATTGATATCCAAGATTTATTAAATCAAAGTTCTACATGCAGTTTAGATCTAATTTTAAATTAACTAAAAAAAAAAACTCACGTCTTTTTTAACGCAAAAATACCAGCTGGATAAATTAGAAACTCAAACTAAGAATTTATTTGGTGCTGCCCAAGCTTACAGATTTGTGGTTGTTGCTATCTAATTTTTTATTCATGTTTTTGATAATTTTTCAAAAAAAAAGTAAAAAAACAACAAAAACCCAAAAAAATATATTTTTGATATATTTGCATCGTTTTGAGCATTTTCAATATCATCTTAGAAGAATTTAAATTTTCAAAGGTATTTCGAACCCGTTCAACTTTTAATGTGTTAATTTTACAATTACTGATTTTTCTTATTGAGTCGACGTTGGTATTGTTTGTTTTTAAAATAAATTCAAAATATATAAAAAAAAAGAGTTGAGGGGCTAATGTAATTTTGGCCAAGCCACACTTCTCCTATAAATATCAGTTTACAGTTAAAAAAAGGAGGTGATTTAAGAGTGTGTTTGGTAGTGTGGTTCTGGTTGTTTTTTAAATAGTTTTTCATGCCAAAATACATGCTAATGATATATTTTTTATTTTTTAAAAATTATTCTTGACATCAGCACATCAAAATAATTTGAAAACACTAAAAATATATTAATTTAAAGTTAATAAAAAATAAAAAATTTCTAAATTTTAATAAAAATACTTTTAAAACGTAGAAATAAACAGGAAATTATAAACATAAGGCGGAGAAAATGTTTGAAAAAAAGAGAGGCAGAAGGAACTCTAAAACCCAACCTTTTCTTTCATCACTTGGAAAGGGGCCGTCCCCCTTTTCCTTTGGTTTTCTCTCCCAGAACTAGAGAGCAAAAGCTTCGAGCCCCTCTCTGCCATTGCAATCTGCTCCCCCATATCCCTCTCCTGGCCAACCATAGCTGCCTTCTACCAAAAAAAAAAAAAAACAGTCCTTGTGCTAGAGAGCCCCTATTTTCTCCCTCTCACACACTAGCCGACACTCTCCCCTCCTTCCCCTCGACTGCAACTCCCTTTCACTGCCTCCACCGTCGTCCCCATCTTCCCCTGCCTCAGTCGACTTAGAGCATCCGGCCAAGACCAAAGAGAAGCCGTCGCTCCCCCGGCCCTTCTCTTTGGCAAAACAGAATCCCCTCATTCTCTCATCTCCATCGTCAGGTCTTTCCTCCATTCAACCCCCAGCGATGGCCGAACAGCAGCGGCCAACAACCTCTTCTTCTCCTTCAACCAGCCTCGCCTGGCCACAACAGATCAATTCCCTTCCTTGGCCAACCGTTCCTCAGCTCTTCCCCAGATCTGACCGACACGTCTCAGCCACCATGAATAGTCGCCTCCAGCATTCCCTCTCTCTAGATCTCGCCAACCACCAGCAGTTGCAAATACGCGACAGAAACCCAGTCGCCAACAGCTCCTCCTTATTGCCAGCTACCTGAAGCAGAGGAAAAAAAGGCAAAACCAAAAAAACATCACCAGTGAAACAGATTTAAAAAAGAAAGGAGACCAAGAATAGATCTGGAGAGAAAGAAAAACAAAAGTAAAATCTACTGCTTGTTTTTGGTTGCTTTGTAGGTGACTGTGAGATTCACCGCTGGCAGGGAAGGGGAGAGGAGAAGAAGCTGAGCCAAATCCACCCGTTCACAGGTTCTGCCGCGCAACAACTGTTCCACAATCACAGAAGTTGCCCAGAATTCTCCAGCACTGTTACTGAAGTTCTTTTGTAATTTTCAAATGTTACTGTGTATATTTAGATTATTGTTGTTTGTTTTATTCTGAATTTTGGTGATTTGGAACGTGTAAATGTGGGTGTGAGAAAAACATGATGAGAATGGATGTGTGTGTGTGTGTGTGTGTGTGTGTGTGTGTGTGTGTGTGTGTGTGTGTGTGTGAGAGAGAGAGAGAGAGAGAGATTGTACTTTGTTTTATGTATATTTTTGAATTATAAAATTAAAAGGAAAAGAAAAAAAATTAAATGTTTTAATTTGTATATGGTTAAATATTTAACGGATAAAAAAAATCATGTTGTATTTTTCATGAAAATACAAGAACATGTTTTTCAATATATTTTGGGATTTAATAACTGATTTATTAAAACCTTAAAAATTTAGATAATATTTTAATTTTTAAAAATTACATTAAATCACGAAGCAGCTTATTTCAAGTAGGGTGTGCTGGGGTTACTAATACATTCCCTAGTCATAACCAGTTCCTTACCTTCGAATCTCTGAAAGCGACCAGTACACTCGAGTTTCTAATAATCTTTAATTAAATAATAAGGAACGACTCTCAAAATCAAATTAAGCAAATAAATGAAAATCGTCATCGATGCCGCGCGGGGGACGTGCGACAACAGCCATGGCCAATCTTAGCATCATGGCCACAAGGGCCAGGCTGGTGAATGTTCTCAACCATTGCAATAATAATGTGGCTATGAAACAGATACAATGTAGAGTGTTTCTCACAGAGAAGAGTCTCTGAGTGTTTGGCTTCAATAGGGATTCCTTTTATAGAGACACAAGTGACAAAAGAGGATACTTGCTGGCATGAAGATAATACTACCAATTAATGGTTTCCAAGTTGGATTTGGTTCAACTGTTGCGGCAATGTAATGACAGGTTGTTTAGTATATATCTTATGATATTGTTTCTCACCTTAGAAGAGGTAGATTGTTGTGCTCACCATGATCTGCTAGAAGTTTAGGTGCAGCTTTCCTCTCATTTGACTTGGTGTACTTTAATGATCATATCAAAACATGCTAATTGCTTGAACCAACTGGGAAATCAACAGCTTGTTAAATGCATCATGTGTTATAAATCAGGGGGAATTTGAGATAATTCTGCAGACAAACTAAAACTTTTGGTACTGATCTTAGAACGTTCAGCCTGCAGGTAAAGGAAAGCCTCGCAAGCCAAAACCTAGCTTTTTGAATAAGTCGAACATGTTTCAACCATATGGAAGTTGAGGGAAATCGGCTAATGTAATTCCTACGAAATTATCATGCTTGGCAAATTATTTATGCACTCGTAAAGACATAGATGGAAGCAGGATCGAGACAGATTCCAAGTGAGGCCAAGAAGTCAAATAATCCATGGAGTGGTTAGTGGCGTCCATGAGAAAGAAGGGATGGCTTTCCTTTGAGGTGCACCTAATCCAAGCATGATCCTACAAGACAAGGAAATAGATGAATAGTAGTAGTGCTCTGGGAATATTTTAAAGCTTCCATGAGTTACGTGAAGGGGCCGGAAAGCTGGATTGTCTATGGCATTAGGCTGCTTATTATGCCGTGAAGACAACTAGACATGATCAGCTTACTGGTCAACTAAGGTGGTGATGGCAACTATTTATGTGTTTTCTTCCATGGCATCACCCCACGTATCGAATTGTCCATGGAATTGGACCAGTCAATCTTCAATCAAGTTCCCTTTTTTTTTTCTTTATTAATCATGGAATTGATCATACAAAAAAGACTAGGGACTAGAACTTTGTATTTGATTGTTTTAAAGTTTTGTAACGTTGTATGTGATTATTTTAAAGTTTTGTTAATTAATGAGATAGATGCAATGACTCAAGCAATGTTGAAAGGATATCTCATTTATTTTAAGTTTCAGAATGAACATATTAAAAAACAAGTTATTTAAAAATACACAGTATTTTATAATTTTTTAAAATATTTTATTATTCAAAACTAATGAAACCAAATGATAGTTCAAAATTTCTCATCAGTAATTAAAACAAAAATAATAATTTATTATACTCATTATATTGTCGAAATCTAAACTTAAATTAAAACAAAATAATAATAAAACGTTTAAAATATCAAATCAAAATTAAAAGAAAAATCATGTTAAATAAGCAAGACATAATGACCAAAACAAACAAGATATACCAAAACAAGCAAGCAAATTGATTTAAATTGTATTTTTTTTCTTGATTAAAAAAAAAGGTTATAAATATGTTTAGTTAGAATTATTTTTTTATTTAAATAATTATTTTTTTACAAAATTGAGTTAAAGTCTTGATTTAATTAAAAGTAGAGAGTTTTAATTTATGTTATGATTTATTTTTTTAAAAAATTGATGTGAGTTATTTTCACTAAATAGGCTTCTAACTTGAAATTGTTTCAGTTTATACTGTCATAAATTATTTGTGAAAAATAATTTTCAGGCAAATATTTAAATTAAAAAATCATCCCAAACAAAATTCTAAATAGGTGAAAGAGGAGGCAAATCTTTAGGAATATATTAAATCTTCATTCGTGAGTTTATATATATATATATATATATATCCGGCCACAATATATATATATAAAATTAGTTGACGTGATCATATCATGCACATGGATTTCCTTAAGATGACTGTTTCTCCCACATTTGTTAAATACCTTTTCATGAGATCAGTACAGCACAGTTGTTTTGGATATTCTATTCAAAATAAACAATGCTTTCCTGTGGTTCTTCGCGTTACAATCAAATCTAAACAAGGTAATTTGACTGAAAAGACACTTAAAACGAGATTTGGTTACAAACCCCATGAATTTAATAACATTAGATATCTTCCTGGTGGTCGTATTATTACAGGATCAAGAGCAATTCATTTATATATCCAGCTCTAGGAGGTGATAAAAATCTTGATTTTTAATTACTTGTCTCGGTCAAATTACTTGTTTTTATCCAATTACAAGCTCTAAAAGAAATTAATTTATTGTTTCTTGGAAGCTTGCAGGGCTAAAAATCTGTTTAATATTCAAGAAACAATATTTATGTTAAGATCGAAGCGTTAAACATAAAGTCAGTGTACATATATATATTGAGTAGGAGCACCTGTTTGTGCTTAATTTACTCACCTTTGCGTGCTGCATACAAAAAATTAAAATAAAATAAAAACAATCCTTCTGGTTTATTGACATTTTCTTAATTAATTACCTTCCTGAGATTGTTTCTTTCTTGATTAACCATACAAGTTCCGCAATCCTCCCATAATATCCTTGAACAATTCTTGTCAGCTTGAGCAGCTGGCAAATTCAAAATTAGACAAGTTCATGCAATATCCTCCCAGCCTTTAATTAATCCTTAATTAACATGCAGATTACCACTATAAATACAAGCTATCATATCCTCCCAACCTCATCAAACCCAACTATTCCAGCTCTCTGATATATAGATTAAGTAGTTCAGACAATGTCTTCCTCCAGATTCACCTCCTCTCTCTACCTTCTAACTCTCTCTCTACTTCTCCAAAATGTTCTTGGAGTTGACCCTCTATACAGTAGCTGTTCAGGCAACGAGAAATCAACTGCTAACTATGGCTCTTACAAAACAAGCTTGGACGTTCTAATGAGTTCTTTCTACCAACTTGCACCAGCTAAGGAAGGCTTTGCCCTTGGTTCTTTAGGTCAGAAAAACCTAGACCGACCATATGGGCTCGTTCTTTGCAAAGGAGATGTCTCATCCTCAGAGTGCAGTGCCTGTGTTGCTGATGCAACCAGGGAGATCCGCAAGCGCTGCCCATACGGTAAAAGTGGATTCATAGCTTACGATAACTGTCTACTGAAGTATTTAAACAAGGACTTCTTTGGCCAGATTGACAGCCAAAACAAGATCTACTTGTATAACGTGCGAAATGTGGGCAATCCAGTGGTATTTAATCAGAAGACAAAGGACTTGTTGACCCAACTGGCAAACAAGGCTTATAACGCAAGGAAAATGTATGCCGCTGGACAGTTGGGCCTTGGGGGATCGAAGAAACTTTACGGAATGGCTCAATGCACAAGGGATCTCTCTAGTGTTGATTGTAAGAAGTGTCTTAATGGTGCTATAAGTGAGCTTCAAGGTTTTGCTGGTGGAAAAGAAGGGGGTAGGGTTGCCGGTGGGAGTTGTACGGTTAGATATGAGATTTATCCGTTTGTTAAAGCTTAAGCTATTGTGCTGTTCTAAGGGTTTAATGATCAATATGAAAGAAACACTAGAAATAAGTGTTCTACCTAGCTAAGAACACATGAAATTTAATCTTGAATAATTCAAGTGTTTGTTTGATTTTAAGTCTTAATAAAGTTCTCTTGTATTGTTTGCTTAATTCACTTCATGCCTTTGAGATATCCTCACGGGCTTGAACATTTTTTTTTTAAGATTTTAAAATCACAGTTGCTAATTTATATTATTAATTATTAAATCTAACTTAAGGGCTAACTTTCAAATCTCTCATCTCGATTTATTATTTTATTCAAGTTTAAAATTAAATCATATCTCGATATATTCTTGTTAATTGAACATATTCAAAGAAAAAAAATAACAAGTCAAGTTCATTGCAGTTAATCCATAAAACCGGTGGACAGAGTTATAGACTCCGCTAGATACAATCAGCCTTTTAATTTTGCTCTATAACTAAAA
The DNA here is from genome assembly GCA_015852605.2 of Populus deltoides. Lineage (NCBI taxonomy): Eukaryota > Viridiplantae > Streptophyta > Magnoliopsida > Malpighiales > Salicaceae > Populus > Populus deltoides. The sequence continues at coordinate 2,001,838 of CM027576.2, read as the reverse complement.
AGTCACCAGCCTATTGCAATGAAACCCAGGCACATGGGCCAAAATAAGATTAAAAAAACCAATAGGACCCAATACAAAAAGATGTAAACTTGTGGGCCTAAATAGCCCAGACCAGTTAGGTCTGTTTCAAGCCAGGGCCATTTTTCTTGCTCTTTTTGTGTCGTACACTCCAATTTCTTGATATTTTGATGGAATTGTGGATAGAATAATTAATTTTATTAGTGTTTTCTTAAAATATATTAGGCCCATTTTATTAGAAAATTATAAAAAATTTTGAAATTTATGATAAAAACACTAATGAAATCTTCCATCAGAATATTTTGTTGATGTTTTTATCAGAAATGATTGCTCACATTTTGACAATATAGGCGATAGAAAATTTCTGATGAAATATTCTATGAATAATTAAGGAGCATTTGCAATGGAATATGTAATAGAATATATTTTGTTGCCAAATAAAGTTATATAGATGGAAAATATATGGCAAAATCTAAATTATTTGAGCGAATATTTCATAGATGATCTTCTTAGAAAAAAAAGTCGTCATCGCTAATTCTATCAATATAATAATTACTGACATATATATATATATATATATATATATATATATATATATATTTTTACCATAGAATATTCCATCATTTGTTTTCTAATTTTCTAGAGATAACTCACAAAATCCTAAAATCCTAGATATTAAGTTATAATTGACTCTAGCAAAAGTGAAACACGAAAAGGGTATTATTTGAGGCAGGTCATTATTTCATCCATAAACTATACTACTTATGCAAAAGCCAACTGGGCCTTAATCTCATAAGAGAAGAGAGCAATTCTCTCCTAGCCAGTGTTAGCTATGAAACCACCCAAGTCTATCAAATATTCCTAGGCTCGAGTCCGCTAGTGAGTCAGTAGGGATCAATTTTGTTTTTTTAATGATGTTGTTTTGAATATTTAAAAAGAAAAACAGTTAGATGTCATTTAAAAAAAATAAAAATAACCGAGTCTCACCTTAATCACACGTTAACTCACTGTATCAACCAGTTTTTACTATGCTTAATTTTGGAAAGAAACCTAGCCTAGTTCAGGTATCCAGTTAGCGAGTCAACCATCAAAGCGAGGATTCAGAGCACTGCGCTACCACTTGCACTTCAACCCTTGTAGACTTGCGCATTTATTTGGCACTTTGCACTTCATGGTTGATACAGTGCATAGCACTTGATTTATTACCTTTCTATGAACATTTTACCAATTCTCGACAACGTAGTAAAGCTCTCGTATTTAATTCGGAAAGGTATAATTTAATTAAGTTATAGTTTTTTTTTTATTAGAGGTTATTAGTTCGGCTCTCACAAATATCAAGACTATTAGAAACTTAGATGGTTGTTAATTTTAAAATCCATGAGATTAGTCAAAAGACTCGTAAATTAATCTGAATATCCATGTTAATAAAAAAAATAAAGCTCGTATCTAACACTTTATACTTTGATTATTCTCCATGTCACCCTTATACTATTCTTATTTTTTAATCAAATTATCAATCCAAATAACATTGTACATCAAAAAACAATAGTAATTGATGACGTTAATTTTGATGAAAATTAACAACATCATTAATTCAAGTTAAATTATATAAATAAATAAATAAATACTTAATCTTTAAATTCAAAGTGAATCCTTAATCTTTAGGCCTAACAGCACATATCAACTCATTGAGCTACCTTCACACTAATTTTTATTTTATTAACATGGATATATCAACATGTATTTCAATTAATTTTATAGCATCTAAAATTAATAATTATATAATCCTCAAATAATTTTAAAATTTATAAAACTCGAATTAGTAATTTTTAAATAATAATTTTAAAACCTTACCGATTAAACTATACCTTTCATAATTATCTTCATACTATTTGATTGAGTCTATCCGATCGGTCCAAGCAGGATGGTTGGACACTTGAATTGTGCTTATATGAGACTAGGCAATTTTAAAATAATTAAGTACGAACTATTAAGCGATGATCCACAGAATTAGTGATAATTCATGCATGCAAAAGCAATAAGATTGGACCTGCTCTGTCAGAAACTGCGGCCAGCATAGTTATTCACCAGCCATGATAAGTTGATATTTACAATACAAGGAGCTGAAAAGAAACCAGTCGATTTCCACCACCCACGTCTTCAAGTCTGTCTTCTAGACGAAGGTTGATATTCATGCATCCAATCACTTTGTGATCTTCTTAAGTGATGCATATTCTGAATATATATTCTCAAGTATAGCTGGCATACCTAATTTGGGGTCAAATTAAAACAACTTGTTTTACAATATTATCGTGTCAATTTACCAAACTAACAGGCGTTTATTATTTTTATTTAAAACAATATATTTTTAGTAAATTCATTTGTGTTTGATGCATGTGGTCGTATTAACCAAGTTACATATATATTAATTAATCTATTAGGTTACTCAAGATCAATATTTAAATTAATTTAAAATATAATGTAGCCTGGATCAGAGTTTGAATTGCTGATTTGCAGAATTATCTTATCATACCATGTCTAAAAACTTGTATCTCTTGTTAGAGAGTTTAGCTTAAAAAGAAATAAATGCATTTGTTTGGTCAAAGATGCGGCTTGGTAAATGGTGTAAATGTGAGGGCAGTGTTTGGACAGGTTAATCTCCTAATATTGTTGAGAAATTTTTTTTTTTATTAATGTGGGTGTCTGAATCAGCTTGTGCGTAATTCGACTAATCATACGGGCATTGAAGTTAACAATCATATAAACTTCTAATGACCCTAAGATTTGAGAGATTTAAACTAATAATTTTTAAAAATTAAATTTAGAACCTGACCAATTGAATTTCATCTCAATAAAAAATTTCTACTTAATAATGAGTGCAGTGGGGATTTCCTGTAAACATGTGGCGGGGTGGGACTTTTATAAAATAGACCTATAAAATGGATGCTAATTATGAAGGACTCACTCACCTACAACAATCAATCAATGATGTTATTAGACTTTACTGCATCATTCAATTTTATAATTTTAGTATTTGTTGTGAACATTTATGTAATTATAATAACATTATTTTCAAGAATTTGGACGTACTATTATCTAAATTATTCCTTGTTGTATAAATATTGAGATGTGCAATATCTATTAGATATATTCATAAACAAACTACATCGAGATGTTCAAATTCAAAAAAATAAATAAATAAATAAAATCCAAACAAGTCATATGAGTTCCTTTTATTTTACAAATAACAATTTAGATTGAAATTTTGATAGCTCTAGTTGAGATTTGTCTAAGAAACAATTCAATTAAAAAGTTTAAGCTATTAGATGAGGTTTCAAGATATTATTTATATTATTCTCTAATATATCCTCTCAAGTGAAAGCTCTATAAGCATGAAATTTGCACAGATCCACACTACTTTGTGCTTAATTTTTATAAAATATATAGGGATGATGAAATTTAAACTCGTGACCGCCTGATCATCAAGATTCTGATACTAAGTCAAAGAACCATTTCAACTAAAAACTTAAGCTGTTATGTGAAGTTTCAAGATATAATTTATATCATTTTCTAACAACATTGAGATCACGTGCTAGATTTAGAATTAGATTTATAAGTTGTTGTTTAATAAGAAAAAATCTAGACAAGCAAAATAAGTTTTTTTTGTTTATGAAAACAAATATAAGTTCTTATCTTATCACTATCTCAATCTTTATATTTATTGATGAAATTTTTCATCTGTATTTGTACTATTATTTTGTTGGTAATTAATTTACCAACAAAATCACCGACGAAAAAGCTCATTCGATGAATCTTTCATCGATAATTTTTTATCCGTCGGTAATAGAAGATATTGCTCAATCAATCTGTGCATATATTTTTATAATAAGCAGTTACTTTCTGTTACTTCTCCACTCTTCTCTCGGAGTTGATCATCATCAAATGAATCTCTTCCTTCTTTTTTATTTTCATTTTTTTATATATATTTTACAAGTAGTTAGCTCATTACTTGCACTGTTCGCATCAGGTCATCTCAGTGTTTAGATCACGAGAATCCATCTTGTTTCCTTGAGAAGTTACACCATTTTAGAATTGGGCTTGAACCGAATACCTTCTTCCTTATATCCTATTCCAGCTCTTAACCACTTGTGTTAGCTAGCTTTATCAAATGAAACTGATCTAGCTTTACATTCATCAACTGTTCAAATCACCTAAGCTCACAGTTGAAACCTCTTTCCTTCAGCATAGCATATTCAAACAGAAAGTTCTATCCCTAATAAAACAAATGAATCAACCCCTTAACCTTATCCAAGTCAATGCTGCTTTTGCTTTATATATCCCAGTATTATCCCAAGTTTAATCCCATCAATCAGTTCTAGCAACCATGTCTTTCTCCAACTTCGCCTCCTTTCTATGTCTATTAGCCTTTTCTCTCCTTGTCCACACTGGTTTTGGAGCTGACCCCCTTTTCCATTTCTGTTCAACTCCTGAGAACTTCACTGCCAATGGCCCTTATGAATCCAACCTAAACAAGCTTACTAGTTTCCTCTACTATCAAGCCCCCTCGTACAGGTTTTGGTATGGGTTCAAAAGGCCAGAAGCCTGTCCAAGCATATGGGCTCGCTCTTTGTAGAGGTGACGCCTCAACCTCAGATTGCAAGACCTGTGTTGTTGAGGCAGGCAGTGAGATTCGAAAGCGCTGTCCATACAATAAAGCGGCCATCATTTGGTATGATAACTGTCTTTTGAAGTACTCAAACAAAGGATTCTTTGGCCAAATTGATAATGGAAACAAGTTCTATATGTGGAACGTGAATGCTGTAAGTGAGCCAGTTCCATTCAATGAAAAGACCAAAGAGCTTTTGACCCAGCTTGCCGATAAAGCTAAGGCAACCCCCAAGTTGTACGCAACAGGACGGATGGAGCTAGGAGAATCAACCAAGCTATATGGCTTGGTCCAGTGCACTCGGGATCTTTCTAGTGCTGTGTGTAAGAAATGCCTCGATGGTATAATCGGTGAACTTCCAAGCTGCTGTGATGGGAAAGAAGGTGGCAGAGTTGTCAGTGGGAGTTGCAATTTCAGATATGAAATATACCCTTTTGTCAATGCTTAACTACTTGGAGAATGTTGACGGACACACTATATTAAGGGAATGAAACCCTTATTTTATGTGTTCGCACTTTCATGTATTATTGAATAAAAAAGTTTTATTATTAAATAAAAAGTACTTTTCTGTGCGGTTAATTTTAAGATCCCATGAGTTTCTCCCATTAGTTAAGGTTACGATTGACAGAAGAGGAATCCATTCTTTTGACTTTGCATGATCACAGGATATACAGCTACGAGAAGGTATCAACTGATGTTTATCGAATTGAAGTGGAAGTGGGCTGATTTTTTGAAGTAGTTTCTAATGAAAGTTATTGTAAAACAACAATTCTAACCAAAAAGTTTAGGTTATTAGACGAGATCTTAAGATATAATTTATATTATTCTCCAATATATTTTCTTGAAAAAAAGCTTATTGATCTTGAAACTTGTATAGATTCACGTTATTTTATATTTAATTTTTATTAAATAAATAAAGATAGTAAAATTCAAACTCGTAACCGTTTGGTTATCAAGACTCTGATACCGTGTCAAAGAATCATTTCAATCTAGAATTTTAAATTGTTAGGTGAGATTTTAAAATATAATTTATATTATTTTTTAATAGTATCGACAAGAAGTTTTTTTTTATAAATAAATTTAAGACAAAAAAATATGGCATAATTAGACAATTAAAAATACAGATTGTAATGAGTTTGAAGTTCAAAAATGCTTTTATAAAATAAGAGGAACAACATCTCGTTTTCAAACCTCAACTCTATCTATTTGACATTAATTAGTCTTAGAAGAATCTTAATATATGCTAGATCAAAATCTCATGTGCTTTTTACAATTCCAGTACGACGCGCGCAATGTATAATGAATAAAAATTAGAGTTTTTTGAAATTTAAAATTAGAGCTAAACTGCATGGAGAACTTTGATTTAATAAATCTTGAATATCAATGATTCTTAATTACTCTACGAAATAATATACAAAATTATTTAAATAGGAAGTTAAACTGACCTAATGACGATCTAATTAATGAAAACTCAAATAAAATAAAATTTTCAAAACCTAGCTATGAAAGGAATCTAAAAATAATACAGAAATTTCGTAAACAACAACTTTTGAATTATTTTAACCTAAAATATTGGACATAAGATCTCAATCTCAAACAGCACACCTAATTAATTCGATGATATACACTACTATAATCGATAAATACAAATAAAAATATCTAGGGAATATTTTCATCGGTAAATTTTCGATGGATTTTTCTGATGAAAATATTCCCTCAGTATATACCGAGAAAATTACAGTGGAAAAAAAATAATGACGTGTCATTTTTACCAACAGAATTTAGTTCGTTGGTAAAATCAGTCGGTAAAATCATTGGTATTCATTATGTTAATTACAAAGCAAATAACCGACGGAAAATTCCGTTGGTATTTTCCAGATAGCTCTTAAACTGTTCACTTTTTAATTGCACTGTTATTCTTTATAGACAAAATCACCAACATTGAAAAGTCGTCGGTGTTATTTGGTGGTTTTTAAAAAAATTTCAATTAAATTAAATATTACAGACGGAATCACCAACGGATTGAAAAGTCATCAGTGATATTAGGCGGTTTCAGAAAATTTTTGATTAAATTGAAAATTAAAAATAATTATTATAGACGGAATCACCGATGAAATGATTAAAACTATCAATATTTAATTATCTGTCGATAAAACTGTCAATAAAACACCCCAATAAAAAGCCTAGAATCTCTAATTTCACAACAGACCGGGCTCATTTCTTCTTCGTTTTCTTCCCCATACGTAAAAAACATCAATATTCATTTCTTTCTCTTTTCTTCTCTCCTCAACTCCTTCTTTTCTCCTCCATGCTCAGGTATGTCTTCTTTATTTTTCTTCTCATTTTTTTAATTAATAAACTTTACGAATTTTTTTTTCCTTTTTGGTTTCACTTGCAACTACATTAAGGTAAGATTTTTTTTCTTTTTTCATGTTTTTTTCACTATATTTGTTTTTTATTTTATTTTTAATTGTTTTTGTTCTTAATAATTGTGTGAATGTTGTTGTGAGATTTTTTTTTCATATGAGATCAATTTTTAGTTGATTTATTTATAGGATTTTTAAATTTTTAGCAATCTCAACCTCATTTTTTTCATATGAATTTTTTTAGTTGAATTTATTTTTTGTGTTATTTATTTGTTGTAAATTTGTTTAAGTTGATTTTTTTTCTTCTTTTTTCCAAGCATTTTGAGATCAATGGGTTGATTCATTAGTTTTATTAGGGATAGAACTTTCTATTTGAATATACTATGCTGAATTAGGAAAGAGGTTTCAACTGTGAGCTTAGGTGATTTGAACAGTTGATGAATGTAAAGCTAGATCAGTTTCATTTGATAAAGCTAGCTAACGCAAGTGGTTAAGAGCTAGAATAGGATGTAAGGAAGAAGGTATTCGGTTCAAGCTAAGCCCAATTCAAAAATGGTGCAACTTTTCAAGGAAACAAGATGGATTCTCGTGATCTAAACACTGAGATGATCTGATGCAAACAGTTCAAGTAATGAGCCGACTTCTTATAAAATATAAAAGAATGAAAATAAAAAAGAAGGAAGAGATTCATTTGATGAAGATCAACAAGGTGTTCTTTGTGCTGCTGCAGACATGTTTGTGGACCAAATAGATAGGTTCACCTCTGGAATAAAGTCCACGAAGAAGCATGGACGTGTCAGATTTCAGATTATATAGCCCGATGAAAACAACAATAACATTAGATTTAATTATTGGATTTAAGAAATTTTTCCTAGAGAATTTACATGCAATTTTCATTTAGAAAACGACCTTGCAAGTCATCACACCACTGAATCTCCCAAAATTAGATTCAAATATTGTTGTTTTATCTATTTTAATTATCTATATTTGTTAATTTTGGATAATATATAAAAGAATGAAAATAAAAAAGAAGGGAGAGATTCATTTGATGATGATCAACTCTGAGAGAAGAGTGGAGAAGTAACAGAAAGTAACTGCTTATTATAAAAATATATGCATAGATTGATTGAGCATCCTTGCTGTGAAATATTTTATATTTTCAAGGGAACTCTGCGATATTTACAGAGTGTTAGAGGTATTTCTATTGATAATCAACTCAATCTTTTGTTAATCTTGATTTTTAAAGAGAAAAAGAGCTCAGATTTCAGCTTCGTATTAGTTTTAGTTAAAAAACATTAAAAACTCAAGAAGTTATTTAAAAACTCAAAAGAATAAAAAATAAAAAAATTGTTACGATGTTTTGCCAATTTCCATTTATCTAAAGCTATAATGTTTTTATTTTTATTTCTTTTTATTTACCTTGGAAAACTTTCTTTTACTTCATTTGCAAAAAAAAAAAAAACCCTTCTTCCAAGGTCAAATCCTCTTAGAAGTGATAAGAATCTGGATCGTTAATTACTTGTCTAGGAAAAATTGCTTGTATTAAATTGCAGACGGATGGTTTCGTGGTGTAATAACAATTGTTTTTTTAAATATTTTTAAATAAATACATTAAAAAATTTAAAAATTAAAAAAATTAAATAATATATTTTTTAAATTTTATGCATACCATTTAAAACGCAATACTAAATAAGTGCTAATATCCTTCTACTTCTCCAAAATATTCTTGGTGTTGACCCTCTATGGCATGTTTTCATCATCGAAATAATAATTGTTGATATAAGTTTTTTTTTTTTTTTTAACATTAATAGAATATCGCATCATATTTTTATTCTAATTTTCTAGTGTCAACTCACAAAATCCTAAGAACTTAGAGATTAAATTATAATTTACTCTAGCAAAAGTGAAACACAAAAAGGTTATTATATATATAGGGTTATTATTTCATCCATAAACTATACTATTTATACAGAAATTCTCTCTTAAGCCAATTAAATCTACGAAATCCTCCAAGGCTCGAGATACATCTTGAATTGTTCACCCACATGTCAGCGAGGTAATAAGTATTAACTGTTTTTTTTTTTTTTAATGACATTGCTTTGAATATTTTTTTTTTAAAAATTAAAAAATGTTATTTTAAAAATAATAATAAAAAAAAATAATCAAGTCTCGCCTTACTCATTGAATCACCGAATTTTTATTTGGTTAATTTTATAAAAAAAACTAACCTGATTTAGATATCTAGTTAACGAAGTCAACTCTCGAAGCTATTATTAAAAGGACTACACTACTTAAGTGAAGGATTAATGCGGTATTATTTCTTAATCTTTAGGCTTAATTAACAGCATTAATCAAGTCATTGTTAATTAAGTGCAGGTGTCTATCCGATCAGACCTTCACGATATTTGATTGTGCAGGTGTCTATCCGATCGATCCAAGCAGGAAGGTTGAGCACTTGAGATTGTGCTTATATGAGAGAGTGGGCAATTTTAAAATAATTATATGCCAACAATTAAGCAATGATCCGCATGATTAGTGATAATTCATGCATGCAAGAGCAATAAGATGGGACCTGCTCTGTCAGAAAGTGAGGCCAGCTTGTTTATTGACCAAGCCATGATAAGTTGGCAGATGCCCCCATTATCGTGATCTTGTGGTAAGTGGGTTTTAGCTAGATTTTACAATACAAGGAGCTGCAAAAGGAGCCAGTTGATATTTCCACTACCTAATTCTTTCAGTCAGTTTTAAGATGAAGGTTGACAATCATGCATCTATTCATCTTTTTAGATAATAAGTGGTAAAGAATAATATAAATCATATCTTAGAATTTTATTTAATAGTTTAAGCTATTAAGTTGAGATAATTTTTTGATATGATATTAGAGTCTTGATGACCAAACGATCACGAAGTTCAGATCTCTTTATCCCTATTTATTTGATAAAAAAATCAAGCACAAAATAATATGAGTCTGTGCAAGTTTCAAGTCCAAAGACTTTCACTTGAAGAGGTATGTTAGAGAATAATATAAATTATATTTTATGACATCACCTAACAACTTAAGTTATTAAGTTGATATGATTCTTTAACAATGTATAGTGTCAAATTTGACATTCGGAATATTCTAAAAAATAGCTGGCATACCTAATTTGAGATGAATTTTGAAAAATAACGCGGCATTACTAGATTATCGAATCAATTTGCGGGTCACAAAGCTAACATGTATTTATAATTTTTATTTAAAACAATATTATTTTTATAGTAAATTCATTTGTTTCGACACAATCAGGTTTAATTAATTAGATGAACCAAGTTATATATTAATCTGTCAAATTAATCAGATTTAATCAATTAATATTTAAATTAGTTTAAAGTAAAATCTAGCTTATATCATAGTTTGAATTGCTAATTTACCGAATCAACTTGTCATAGCAGGACTATTTTAATTATAACTATGATCTCATTATACGAATGAGATTTTGGCTCAAAGCTGTTAGAGTTAATTTAAAAAGAAATATATGCAAACCCAAGTAATTTGTTTGGTCAAAGATGGGGCTTGGTAAACGGTGTAAATGTGAGGGCAGTGCTTCGAGAGGTCAATCTCTAGGATTGTTGAGAAATTTCAACTTTTTAATAACGAGGGAATGTTGTGATTGTTTTTTAAAGTGAATTATTTTTTGAAATATATTAAAATAATATTTTTTTTATTTTTTTAAAATACTTTTAACATCAGCACATTAAAATAATCTAAAAACATTAAAAAATTATTAATTTAAAAAAAATTTAATTTTTTTAAAATATTTTTAAAATATAAAAATAAATAAGGCTGGAAATCACCTCTAAACATGCGGCCCATTAAGACTTTTATAAAATTTACCACTATATTGGATGATAGTTACAAAGGGCTCACTAACCTACAAAAATTGACCGATATATTTTCGAGAATTTGAACGTCCTATTATCTAAATCATTCCTTGTGTATAAATATTGGGATGTGCAATATCTATTAGATATATTCATAAACAAACTACATCGACATGTCTATCTTCCAAAAAAAAAAATTAAAAAAATCCAAATAAGCCGCATTAGTTTTGTTTTACAGAAACAAATTAGGTAGAAATTTTTATAAGGAGATTTGTTAAAGAAATAATTCAATTAAAAAGTTTAAATGATTAGGTGAAATTACAAGATATTATTTATATTATTCTTTAACATATTTTTTAAAAGCCTTTTGAACATAAAATTTATATAAATTCATACTATTTTGTGCTTAATTTTTATCAAATAAATAAGAATAATAAGATTTGAACTCATGACCGTTTGATCATTGATCATAATGGTTTCGATACCAAATCAAAAGAACCAGTTTAATTAAAAACTTAAACTGTTAAGTGAGATTCTAAGATATGATTTATATTATTCTCTAACGAGATTAAGATCACATGCTGGATTTAAATTTAGATTTATAAGTTGTTGTGTAATAAAAAAAATCTAGAAAAGCCAAATAAGTGTTTTTTTAAATGAAAACAAATATAAGTTCTTATCATATCATTGAATTACGTGCGTTGTTTGAGATTGAGATCTTATGCCGAATATTTTAGGTTAAAATAATTCAAAAGTTGTTGTTTGCAAAATCTCTTTATTATTTTTAGATTCCTTTCATTGTTAGGTTTCAAAAATTTTATTTTATTTGAGTTTTCTTTAATTAGATCGTCATTAGGTCAGTTTAACTTGCTATTTAAATAATTTTGTATATTATTTCTTAGAGTAAATAAGAATAATTGATATTCAAGATTTATTAAATCAAAGTTCCTCTAATTTTAAATTTAAAAAAAACTCTATTTTTTATTCATTATACATTGCGTCGTACTGGAATTGTAAAAAGATGAGATTTTGAGCTAGCATATATTAAGATTCTTCTAAGACTAATTAATGTTAAATAGATAGAGTTGAGGTTTGAAAACGAGATGTTGTTGCTCTTATTTTATAAAAGAATTTTTGAACTTCACACTCCTTACAATCTGTATTTTTAAATTGTTTAATTATGACATATTTTTGGTCTCAAAATTAAAAAAAAAACAACCTGTTAATAGCTATTGAAAAATAATACAAATTATATATTGGAATCTCACTTAAAAATTTAAATTTTTGGATTGGAATGATTATTTGACATCATACCAAAACCTTGATGACTAAGCGGTTACGAATTCAAATCTCATTATTTTTATTTATTTGATGAAAATTAAATACAAGATAATATAAAATTATACAAGTTTAAAGTTCAAATAACTTTCATTTGAAAAGGTGTGTTGGAAAATAATATAAATAATGTTTTAAAATTTCTTCTAATAACTTAATATTTTTAATTGAAATGTTTCCTAGACAATACCTTCATTGGAAACTACTATAAAAAATTATTCCACTTCCACTTCAATTCGATAAACATCAGTTGATACCATCTCGTAGCTGTATATCCTGTGATCATGGAAAGTCAAAAGAATGGATTCCTCTTCTGTCAATCGTAACATTAACTAATGGGAGAAACTCATGGGATCTTAAAATTAATTAACCACACAGAAAAGTACTTTTTATTCAATATTAATACATGAAAGTGACTAAAACATGAAGTGCGAACACATAAAATAAGGGTTTCATTCCCTTAATATAGTGTCCATCAACATTCTCCAAGTAGTTAAGCATTGACAAAAGGGTATATTTCATATCTGAAATTGCAACTCCCACCGATAACTCTGCCACCTTCTTTCCCGTCACAGCAGCTTGGAAGTTCACCGATTATACCATCGAGGCATTTCTTACACACAGCACTAGAAAGATCCCGAGTGCACTGGACCAAGCCATATATCTTGGTTGATTCTCCTAGCTCCATCACTCCTGTTGCGTACAACTTAGGGGTTGCTTGAACTTTATTGGCAAGCTGGGTCAAAAGCTCTTTGGTCTTTCCGTTGAATGTAACTGGCTCACTTACAACTTTCACGTTCCACAGATAGAACTTGTTTCTATAATCAATCTGGCCAAAGAATCCATTGTTTGAGTACTTCAGAAGACAGTTATCATACCAAATGATGGCCGCTTTATTGTATGGACAGCGCTTTCGAATCTCACTGCCTGCCTCAACAACACAGGTCTTGCAATCTGAGGTTGAGGCGTCACCTCTACAAAGAGCGAGCCCATATGCTTGGTCCGGCTTGTGGCCTTTTGAACACAGACCAAATCCTTTGCGAGGGGCTTGATAGTAGAGGTAACTAGTAAGCTTGTTTAGGTTGGATTCATAAGGGCCAGTGGCGGTGAAGTTCTCAGGAGTTGAACAGAAATGGTAAAGTGGGTCAGCTCCAATTAAACCAGTGTGGACAAGGAGAGGGAAGGCTAATAGACATAGAAAGGAGGCGAAGTTGGAGAAAGACATGGTTACTAGAGCTGATTGATGGTCTTAAACTTAGGATAATGCTGGGATATATAAAGCAAAAGTAGCATTGACTTAGGAGAGGTTAAGGGGTTGATTCATTTGTTTTATCAGGGATAGAACTTTCTATTTGAATTTGTTATATATATTGAAGGCAAGAAGTCTCGACTGTGAGCTTAGGTGATTTGAACAGTTGATGAATGTAAAGCTAGATTAGTATCATTTGATATAAAGCTAGCCAACACAAGCGGTTAAGAGCTAGAATTGGATATGAGGGAGGTATTCGGTTCAAGCCTAATTCTAAAATGGTGCAACTTTTCAAGGAAACAGGATGGATTCTCGTGATCTAAACACTGAGATGATCTGATGCGAACAGTTCAGGTAATGAGCCGACTGCTTGTAAAATATAAAAGATTAAAATAAAAAAGAAGGAAAAGATTCATTTGATGATGATCGACTCTGAGAGATGAGTGGAGAAGTAATAGAAAGTAACTGCTTATTATAAAAATATATGCACAGATTGATCGAACATCCTTACTGTGAAGAAATTGTTTAGTTGAATTGTTTAGTTGTTTCTCTCTAAAGATTTGTGAATTGAATTGTTTAGTTATTTTGTTATGGGTTAAGAAATTCGTTTTAACTTTGCTGGAAAATCTGGATTGAATGGTCTTGAGGTTGAAGACGATGAAATTTTATTTTGGTCATTGATTTATAAAAATTACAGTTTAGTCCTTAAACTTTGAAAAAAAATATAATTTGACCCCCAAATGTATTTTAGGATTCTGGGTAGTATTATTATGAGGTTATGGATGATGAATCTCAGTTTGATAATTGATTTGGAATATTTTCTGTTTGGTCCCTCAATTTTAAGAATCTACATTTTAGTCCCTAAACATTTAAAATAATTATAGTTAGGTCCTTGGTCCATTTCTAGAAAGAATTGAGGATGGTTTATGGGTTAAATTTCAGTATGGTTATGTATTTACAGTTTGGTCCTCTAATTTTGATAAAATTATGTTTTGGTTCCTGTTTTTGGAAAATTGTTGTTTTAGTCCCTAAATGTAGGAGACTAAATGTAGATTTCTTTTATGCATTGGAATCTCTTATTTGTGTTGTTTTGGGTTGTTTTTTTAGTATATTCCATATATTTATTGTAGGTTCTCCTAATGATCCTCAATATAATTTTCGGGTATTTCATCTGATATTTCTTTTAGTTCTATATTTTCTAGATGAGTGAGATAATCTTTAATATTCATTGTATTATAAATAAATATGTATGTTGATTATATGATGAGTACGGTTAGTTAATTTCTTGAATATTTATATATGTTGCTTTACTTCCCAAGTACTCATCTATTCTTAAATCTGCACTCGCATTCTATTGAACTAAATTCTATTTAATATGATATACTTTGCTTTGATAATTATGCAAATATATATTATGCATTGATATAAGACTTGTTTGTAACTCCATGCTAATAGAGAGTAGTTAACCTATGTGCACATAATATTTTGTATACCTAGCTGGTGAGAGAGACATCAACCTGTGGTCACTGATCCTTCCATAGTATTCATCTTTAAGTGTCATCCGGTCACTTTTAGGTGTCATCTCATCTCTAACATGTATTCCACTACTTTTATGTTAATATGTTTAGTATGTACATTTATATCAAGATAAATAGACTTGCAAACTATTAATATCTAAATTATATGTTAAATATTATTTCCCCACTGAGTTGGATGAACTCACCCCTCATTTTTAATATTATTTAAGATTTTTAGTTTTTGTTAGCAGGTGAATTTTGTTAAGTGTTCCTACTTCTTTAGTTTTGGTTGGTATGTCATACTTGTTTTGCGAGGCTTTCTTATTAGTTTTGACCCAATGTCTTAAACACTCAAATATTATCATTTTTTAATTAAGTTTAAATTTTGACAATGTAATGAGCATTATGGATTATTATTTTTGTTTTAATTACTGATGAGAAGTTTTGAACTATCATTTGGTTTTATTAATTTTGAATAATATAATATTTCTAAAGATTATGAAATATTGTGCATTTTAAAATAACTTGTTTTTTTAATATGTCTATTTTGAGGCTTAGCATAAGTGGATGTTCTTTCGACGTTGCTCCTGCATTGTTGGTCATGAACTCGGGATTTGGGTTGTGAAAATAGTTGTATAACAGCTTGATTTTGTTAAAATCTAGTAATCTGTTTTTGTTAAAACCCTTGTAATATATGGAGCTTAGAATATTTCTTGTCTTGATGTCATTCCTTTTTTAATTATTCAATCTCGTGTTTAGCATGTCATCCTTAAACCTTTTTTTTATAGTTATGTTGATATACGAGCATTCTTTTAGGATTATACCGAGAGCTAGACATGTAGTTAATGCTGATCGTGTTAGTAATTATTAGGAGGATATTCTTATTATTCAACTCAGGAATTAGAGGCGAAGAATAAGGGTTAAAACCCTTTCGCCTTGGCCAATGAAGATAAAAGTTCAGGATGAGGTTGAATTTGAGGGAGACTATGGTTTGGATGTTGGTCGGGAACAAGAGCAGGAATCTTATGGTAGGATACCTCATGGTGACAATGCTTTGGATAAGATTAGACAGGTAATGCAGATTTTACAATACAAGGAGCGAAAAAGAAAGCAATTGATTTCCATTACCCAAGTCTTTAAGCAAGTCTTCTAGATCAAGGTTGACAATCATGCATCCAATCACTTTGTAATCTTTTTAAGTTATGCATGGTGTCAAATTTGGCATTCAGATTATTCTCAAGTATAGCTGGTATACCTAGTTTGGGGTAAATCTTGGAAAACAACTTGTATTACTGAATTATCAAGTCAATTATTTACAAGTCACCAAACTAACATGTATGTATCATTTTTATTTAAAACAATATTGTTTTAGTAAATTTATTTGTTTTGACATGATTAGGTAAGATTAACCAAGTTATACATTAATCCATCACTTACTTGGGATTGATATTTAAATTAGTTTAAAGTAAAATCTAGCCTCTATATATATATATATATATATATATATATATATATATATATATATATATATATATATATATATATATCACTGATTTATCGAATCAACTTGCCATCTCAGGTCTACTTTAATAACTATGATCATGATATGTAAGGCCATTATTAAATGGTGTAAATGTGAGGGCAGTGTTAGGAGTTTTGGAGAGGTCAATCTCCTAAAATTGTTGAGAAATTTCAATTTCTTGATAATTTAGTGATGTGGTGGGAAGCAGTTATCTGGAAACATGTGGCGGCGACGAGACTTTGATAAAATAGATCCCGCTATATTGGATGCTATTACAAAGGACTCACTCACTACAAAAATCAATGATATTATTGGACTTCATTGCCTCAATCAATTATATAGTTTTAGTATTTCTTGTGAAAATTTATGTAATTAATAACATTATTTTGAGATTGAGATCATCATGTGTCCAATTTAGATTAAAAAAAATTCAAAAATTATTTTTTAAGAAATTTCTTTATTAATTTTAGATTCCTTTCATAGTTAGGTTTTGAAATTTTATTTTATTTTATTTGAGTTTTTATTAATTAAATATTCATCACGTCCGTTTAATTTACTATTTAAATAATTTTGTACATTATTCTTTAGAGTAATTAAGAATCATTGATATCCAAGATTTATTAAATCAAAGTTCTACATGCAGTTTAGATCTAATTTTAAATTAACTAAAAAAAAAACTCACGTCTTTTTAACGCAAAAATACCAGCTGGATAAATTAGAAACTCAAACTAAGAATTTATTTGGTGCTGCCCAAGCTTACAGATTTGTGGTTGTTGCTATCTAATTTTTTATTCATGTTTTTGATAATTTTTCAAAAAAAAAGTAAAAAAACAACAAAAACCCAAAAAAATATATTTTTGATATATTTGCATCGTTTTGAGCATTTTCAATATCATCTTAGAAGAATTTAAATTTTCAAAGGTATTTCGAACCCGTTCAACTTTTAATGTGTTAATTTTACAATTACTGATTTTTCTTATTGAGTCGACGTTGGTATTGTTTGTTTTTAAAATAAATTCAAAATATATAAAAAAAAAGAGTTGAGGGGCTAATGTAATTTTGGCCAAGCCACACTTCTCCTATAAATATCAGTTTACAGTTAAAAAAAGGAGGTGATTTAAGAGTGTGTTTGGTAGTGTGGTTACGGTTGTTTTTTAAATAGTTTTTCATGCCAAAATACATGCTAATGATATTTTTTTTTATTTTTTAAAAATTATTCTTGACATCAGCACATCAAAATAATTTGAAAACACTAAAAATATATTAATTTAAAATTAATAAAAAAATAAAAAATTTCTAAATTTTATTAAAAATACTTTTAAAACGTAGAAATAAACAGGAAATTATAAACATAAGGCGGAGAAAATGTTTGAAAAAAAGAGAGGCAGAAGGAACTCTAAAAACCCAACCTTTTCTTTCATCACTTGGAAAGGGGCCGTCCCCCTTTTCCTTTGGTTTTCTCTCCCAGAACTAGAGAGCAAAAGCTTCGAGCCCCTCTCTGCCATTGCAATCTGCTCCCCCATATCCCTCCCCTGGCCAACCATAGCTGCCTTCTACCAAAAAAAAAAAAAAAACAGTCCTTGTGCTAGAGAGCCCCTATTTTCTCCCTCTCACACACTAGCCGACACTCTCCCCTCCTTCCCCTCGACTGCAACTCCCTTTCACTGCCTCCACCGTCGTCCCCATCTTCCCCTGCCTCAGTCGACTTAGAGCATCCGGCCAAGACCAAAGAGAAGCCGTCGCTCCCCGGCCCTTCTCTTTGGCAAAACAGAATCCCCTCATTCTCTCATCTCCATCGTCAGGTCTTTCCTCCATTCAACCCCCAGCGATGGCCGAACAGCAGCGGCCAACAACCTCTTCTTCTCCTTCAACCAGCCTCGCCTGGCCACAACAGATCAATTCCTTTCCTTGGCCAACCGTTCCTCAGCTCTTCCCCAGATCTGACCGACACGTCTCAGCCACCATGAATAGTCGCCTCCAGCATTCCCCTCTCTCTAGATCTCGCCAACCACCAGCAGTTGCAAATACGCGACAGAAACCCAGTCGCCAACAGCTCCTCCTTATTGCCAGCTACCTGAAGCAGAGGAAAAAAAGGCAAAACCAAAAAAACATCACCAGTGAAACAGATTTAAAAAAGAAAGGAGACCAAGAATAGATCTGGAGAGAAAGAAAAACAAAAGTAAAATCTACTGCTTGTTTTTGGTTGCTTTGTAGGTGACTGTGAGATTCACCGCTGGCAGGGAAGGGGAGAGGAGAAGAAGCTGAGCCAAATCCACCCGTTCACAGGTTCTGCCGCGCAACAACTGTTCCACAATCACAGAAGTTGCCCAGAATTCTCCAGCACTGTTACTGAAGTTCTTTTGTAATTTTCAAATGTTACTGTGTATATTTAGATTATTGTTGTTTGTTTTATTCTGAATTTTGGTGATTTGGAACGTGTAAATGTGGGTGTGAGAAAAACATGATGAGAATGGATGTGTGTGTGTGTGTGTGTGTGTGAGATTGTACTTTGTTTTATGTATATTTTTGAATTATAAAATTAAAAGGAAAAGAAAAAAAATTAAATGTTTTAATTTGTATATGGTTAAATATTTAACGGATAAAAAAAATCATGTTGTATTTTTCACGAAAATACAAGAACATGTTTCTCAATATATTTTGGGATTTAATAACTGATTTATTAAAACCTTAAAAATTTAGATAATATTTTAATTTTTAAAAATTACATTAAATCACGGCAACCTTATTTCAAGTAGGGTGTGCTGGGGTTACTAATACATTCCCTAGTCATAACCAGTTCCTTACCTTCGAATCTCTGAAAGCGACCAGTACACTCGAGTTTCTAATAATCTTTAATTAAATAATAAGGGACGACTCTCAAAATCAAATTAAGCAAATAAATGAAAATCGCCATCGATGCCGCGCGGGGGACGTGCGACAACAGCCATGGCCAATCTTAGCATCATGGCCACAAGGGCCAGGCTGGTGAATGTTCTCAACCATTGCAATAATAATGTGGCTATGAAACAGATACAATGTAGAGTGTTTCTCACAGAGAAGAGTCTCTGAGTGTTTGGCTTCAATAGGGATTCCTTTTATAGAGACACAAGTGACAAAAGAGGATACTTGCTGGCATGAAGATAATACTACCAATTAATGGTTTCCAAGTTGGATTTGGTTCAACTGTTGCGGCAATGTAATGACAGGTTGTTTAGTATATATCTTATGATATTGTTTCTCACCTTAGAAGAGGTAGATTGTTGTGCTCACCATGATCTGCTAGAAGTTTAGGTGCAGCTTTCCTCTCATTTGACTTGGTGTACTTTAATGATCATATCAAAACATGCTAATTGCTTGAACCAACTGGGAAATCAACAGCTTGTTAAATGCATCATGTGTTATAAATCAGGGGGAATTTGAGATAATTCTGCAGACAAACTAAAACTTTTGGTACTGATCTTAGAACGTTCAGCCTGCAGGTAAAGGAAAGCCTCGCAAGCCAAAACCTAGCTTTTTGAATAAGTCGAACATGTTTCAACCATATGGAAGTTGAGGGAAATCGGCTAATGTAATTCCTACGAAATTATCATGCTTGGCAAATTATTTATGCACTCGTAAAGACATAGATGGAAGCAGGATCGAGACAGATTCCAAGTGAGGCCAAGAAGTCAAATAATCCATGGAGTGGTTAGTGGCGTCCATGAGAAAGAAGGGATGGCTTTCCTTTGAGGTGCACCTAATCCAAGCATGATCCTACAAGACAAGGAAATAGATGAATAGTAGTAGTGCTCTGGGAATATTTTAAAGCTTCCATGAGTTACGTGAAGGGGCCGGAAAGCTGGATTGTCTATGGCATTAGGCTGCTTATTATGCCGTGAAGACAACTAGACATGATCAGCTTACTGGTCAACTAAGGTGGTGATGGCAACTATTTATGTGTTTTCTTCCATGGCATCACCCCACGTATCGAATTGTCCATGGAATTGGACCAGTCAATCTTCAATCAAGTTCCCTTTTTTTTTTTTTTTTTTTATTAATCATGGAATTGATCATACAAAAAAGACTAGGGACTAGAACTTTGTATTTGATTGTTTTAAAGTTTTGTAACGTTGTATGTGATTATTTTAAAGTTTTGTTAATTAATGAGATAGATGCAATGACTCAAGCAATGTTGAAAGGATATCTCATTTATTTTAAGTTTCAGAATGAACATATTAAAAAACAAGTTATTTAAAAATACACAGTATTTTATAATTTTTTAAAATATTTTATTATTCAAAACTAATGAAACCAAATGATAGTTCAAAATTTCTCATCAGTAATTAAAACAAAAATAATAATTTATTATACTCATTATATTGTCGAAATCTAAACTTAAATTAAAACAAAATAATAATAAAACGTTTAAAATATCAAATCAAAACTAAAAGAAAAATAATGTTAAATAAGCAAGACATAATGACCAAAACAAACAAGATATACCAAAACAAGCAAGCAAATTGATTTAAATTGTATTTTTTTTCTTGATTAAAAAAAAAGGTTATAAATATGTTTAGTTAGAATTATTTTTTTATTTAAATAATTATTTTTTTACAAAATTGAGTTAAAGTCTTGATTTAATTAAAAGTAGAGAGTTTTAATTTATGTTATGATTTATTTTTTAAAAAAATTGATGTGAGTTATTTTCACTAAATAGGCTTCTAACTTGAAATTGTTTCAGTTTATACTGTCATAAATTATTTGTGAAAAATAATTTTCAGGCAAATATTTAAATTAAAAAATCATCCCAAACAAAATTCTAAATAGGTGAAAGAGGAGGCAAATCTTTAGGAATATATTAAATCTTCATTCGTGAGTTTATATATATATATATATATATATCCGGCCACAATATATATATATAAAATTAGTTGACGTGATCATATCATGCACATGGATTTCCTTAAGATGACTGTTTCTCCCACATTTGTTAAATACCTTTTCATGAGATCAGTACAGCACAGTTGTTTTGGATATTCTATTCAAAATAAACAATGCTTTCCTGTGGTTCTTCGCGTTACAATCAAATCTAAACAAGGTAATTTGACTGAAAAGACACTTAAAACGAGATTTGGTTACAAACCCCATGAATTTAATAACATTAGATATCTTCCTGGTGGTCGTATTATTACAGGATCAAGAGCAATTCATTTATATATCCAGCTCTAGGAGGTGATAAAAATCTTGATTTTTAATTACTTGTCTCGGTCAAATTACTTGTTTTTATCCAATTACAAGCTCTAAAAGAAATTAATTTATTGTTTCTTGGAAGCTTGCAGGGCTAAAAATCTGTTTAATATTCAAGAAACAATATTTATGTTAAGGTCGAAGCGTTAAACATAAAGTCAGTGTATATATATATATTGAGTAGGAGCACCTGTTTGTGCTTAATTTACTCACCTTTGCGTGCTGCATACAAAAAATTAAAATAAAATAAAAACAATCCTTCTGGTTTATTGACATTTTCTTAATTAATTACCTTCCTGAGATTGTTTCTTTCTTGATTAACCATACAAGTTCCGCAATCCTCCCATAATATCCTTGAACAATTCTTGTCAGCTTGGGCAGCTGGCAAATTCAAAATTAGACAAGTTCATGCAATATCCTCCCAGCCTTTAATTAATCCTTAATTAACATGCAGATTACCACTATAAATACAAGCTATCATATCCTCCCAACCTCATCAAACCCAACTATTCCAGCTCTCTGATATATAGATTAAGTAGTTCAGACAATGTCTTCCTCCAGATTCACCTCCTCTCTCTACCTTCTAACTCTCTCTCTACTTCTCCAAAATGTTCTTGGAGTTGACCCTCTATACAGTAGCTGTTCAGGCAACGAGAAATCAACTGCTAACTATGGCTCTTACAAAACAAGCTTGGACGTTCTAATGAGTTCTTTCTACCAACTTGCACCAGCTAAGGAAGGCTTTGCCCTTGGTTCTTTAGGTCAGAAAAACCTAGACCGACCATATGGGCTCGTTCTTTGCAAAGGAGATGTCTCATCCTCAGAGTGCAGTGCCTGTGTTGCTGATGCAACCAGGGAGATCCGCAAGCGCTGCCCATACGGTAAAAGTGGATTCATAGCTTACGATAACTGTCTACTGAAGTATTTAAACAAGGACTTCTTTGGCCAGATTGACAGCCAAAACAAGATCTACTTGTATAACGTGCGAAATGTGGGCAATCCAGTGGTATTTAATCAGAAGACAAAGGACTTGTTGACCCAACTGGCAAACAAGGCTTATAACGCAAGGAAAATGTATGCCGCTGGACAGTTGGGCCTTGGGGGATCGAAGAAACTTTACGGAATGGCTCAATGCACAAGGGATCTCTCTAGTGTTGATTGTAAGAAGTGTCTTAATGGTGCTATAAGTGAGCTTCAAGGTTTTGCTGGTGGAAAAGAAGGGGGTAGGGTTACCGGTGGGAGTTGTACGGTTAGATATGAGATTTATCCGTTTGTTAAAGCTTAAGCTATTGTGCTGTTCTAAGGGTTTAATGATCAATATGAAAGAAACACTAGAAATAAGTGTTCTACCTAGCTAAGAACACATGAAATTTAATCTTGAATAATTCAAGTGTTTGTTTGATTTTAAGTCTTAATAAAGTTCTCTTGTATTGTTTGCTTAATTCACTTCATGCCTTTGAGATATCCTCACGGGTTAGAACATTGTTTTTAGATCATAATTATTATTTAACATTATTATTATACATATATTAACAGTCAACTTGATTTGATTTTTTATTTAATTCAAGTTTAAAAATAAATTATATATGAGCATCTCGATATAATCTTGTTAAATAAATACATTAAAAAAAACTAAATTCATCCCAGTCAACCCTCAACCCGTCAAACTTATAAGCATGGTTATAAATTCTATTAGATAAAATTAATTTCTTAATTTTTTTTCTAGGCCGATGAAAAAAAAAAAGTCACCGGCCTAATACAATAAAACCGAAGCACATGGCCAAGACATTAAAAATAAAATTAAAAAAACAAATCAAAAATAAAAAAGAGAAAAAACATGGCCTAGACCAGTGAGGCCTGTTTCAAGCCTGGGCTATTTTTCTTGTTTTTTGTGTCGTTCATATTTTTTGTGGAGTGATTTTCGGAAGAATTTTTGGTCTATGCCAAGCATCAAATGCTTCTAATCACCGGACCTATTATATAATATTCACTGTATTTTAATTTAATTTGCAAGCAGACAAATTTGAAATGGAAATGCACATGGATTTCTTCGGAGATTCTTGAAAGTGTTTAAAAGATTAATAATAGTTATTTTTTGTTTTAAAATATATTAATTTTTTTTAAAAAAATATATTTTAATATCGGTATATCAAAACGATTTAAAAATATTAATTTAAAATAAAAAAAATATTTTTTAAAATAAAAAAACAAACAAATAATTCCCCAAGTTTGTTAACTTATTTTCAGGAGACAGAATATTTTGAGCTATGCTGTATCCAATAATCAATGCTTTCTCATAGTTTTTCGTGTTACAATCAAATTTAAACAACGTAATTTGACTGAAAATATACTTAAAACGAGATTTGGTTATAATCCCATGAATTTAATGACATTAGATATCTTTGTGGTATTGATTTTTGATAAACACATTCTTATAGTTTTAATTTGAGTAATTAAGTTCCTATAATTTTCTCTATTAGAGAGTGTTAGAGGTAATTCTATTGATAATTAATCAACTCAATCTTTTGTTAATCTTGATTTTTAAAGAGAAAAAGAGCTCAGATTTCAGCTTCTTATTAGTTTTAGTTAAAAATTATTAAAAACTCAAAAAGTTATTTAAAAAATCAAAAGAATGAAAAATAAAAAAAATTGTTACGATTTTTTGCCAATTTCCATCTATCTAAAGCTATAATGTCTTTTTATTATTTTTTTTATTTACCTTGGAAATTTTTCTTTTTCTTCATTTGAAAAAAAAAAAAAAAGCCTTCTTACAAGGTCAAATCCTCTTAGAAGTGATAAGAATCTGGATCGTTAATTACTTGTCTCGGAAAAATTGCTATTGCAAATTCTAAAAGAACTTTTAATAAACGGGGGTTTAGAAATATAATAACATGTATGTTTTAAAATATTTTTTTAATTAAAAATATATTAAAATAATATTTTTTTAATTTTTAAAAAAATTACTTTTAATATTAGTATATCAAAACAATGTAAAAACATAAAAAAAATTAAATAAATTTATTTTTCAAATTTTACCCATTCCGTTTACAAGCCTTAAAGTATACTATTTATACAGAAGCCCATTGGGCCTTAATCTACATAAGAGCAGAGAACAATTCTCTCTTTACTCAATTAAATCCACGAAATACTTTAAGGCTCGAGTTACATCTTGAACTGTTAACCCACATGTCAGTGAGAGCAAGGTAATAAGTATTAACTGTTTTTTTTTTTTTAATGACATTGCTTTGAATATTTTTTTAAAAGAATTAAAAGATGTTATTTTAAAAATTAAAAATAAAAAAAATTAATCAAATCTTGCCTAAATCACAGGTTAACTCACCAATTTTTATTATTCGGTAAACTATACACTTAGGCTACGTTTGGGAACGCGGCTGTGTTCCCAAATATTTTGAATTTTTTTTTTACTAAAATTTAATATAATTTGTATATTTTGAATCATTTTGATGTGCTGATATCAAAAATGATTTTTAAAAAAATAAAAATATATCATTGGTATGTATTTTAATACGAAAAATTATTTAAAAAGTATTCGCAACCACACTATCAAACACGCTTTTAATTTTAAAAGAAATCCAACCCAATTCAGATATCGACTCTGAAAGCTGGTATGAAAAGCACTAGAGTAGGAGCTCCTAGCAATTCAACATTTATTACTTCAATGCATAACAGTGTTTTATTACCTTAGTATGAGCATTTTACCAATTCTCGACAAAGGAGTAAAGTTCGATCGTAACTAACACTTTATACTTAATTTGATTATTCTTCATGTCAACCTTGTACCATTCTTATTTCTTAATCAAATTATCAATCCAAATAACATCGTACAATAAACAATCGTTAATTGATGACGTTAATTTTGATCAAAACAACATCGTTGATTCAAGTTAAATTGTCAAAGAAATATATTTACATATCTACGTGAAATCAAAATCCTTAAATTCAAAGTGAAGGATTAATGTAGTATTATTTCTTAATCTTTAGGCTTAATTAACAGCATTAATCAAGTCATTGTTAATTCAGCTCCCTTCACGTTATTTTCTTTATTAATATTGGTATTCGAATTAGTTTACTTTGATTAATTTCACAAATCATGAAATTAATCATCATATAAACTTTTAATGGTTTTAAAGGTATTCCAAGTGATTATTGTACTCATGCTATCTTTACAATATTTGATTGTGCAGGTGTCTAACCGATCTATCCAAGCAGGAATTAAGGTTGAGCACTTGAGATTGTGCTTACATGAGAGAGTGGGCAATTTTAAAATAATTAAGTGCCAGCAATTAAGCACTGATCCACATGATTAGTGATAATTCATGCATGCAAGAGCAATAAGTTGGGACCTGCTCTGTCAGAAATTGCGGCCAGCTTGTTTATTGACCAAGCCATGATAAGTTGGCAGATGCCCCCATTATCGTGATCTTGTGGTAAGTGGGTTTTAGCTAGATTTTACAATACAAGGAGCTGCAAAAGGAACCACTTGATTTCCACTACCCAAGTCTTCTAGATGAAGGTTGTCGGCAATCATGCATCTAATCACTTTGAATCTTTTCAAGTGATGCGTAGTGTCAAATTTGGCATTCAGAATATTCTCAAAGTTATAGCAGCTGGTATACCTAATTTGAGGTCGAACTTGGAACAACTCGTATTTCAAGATTATCTAAATTCCCTTGTTTTGATACGATGAAGTTTGGTTGGACAAATTATCTTGGAAAACAACTTGTATTACTGGATTATCAAGAACATGTGTTTATTATTTTCATTTAAAATAATATTATTTTAATAAATTCATTTATTTTAACACGATCAAGCTCAATCGGATCATCTAAGTTACATACTATGTCAAATTACATATTTAAATTAGTTTAAAGTAAAATCTAGCATGGATCAGAGTTTGAATTACTATTTACGGAATCAAACTTGTCATTCCAGGTCTATGGTTGGCATCCATGTCCCCCTATCTATGATCTGCCTGCCTCTTAATAACTTGTATCTCTTGTCAGAGTTTAATTTACAAAGAAATATATGCAAACGTCCCAAGTAATTTGTTTGGTCAAAGATGGGACTTGGTAAACGGTGTAGATGTGAGGACAGTGTTTGGAGTTTGGGAGAGCTCAATCTCCTAAGATTGTTGAGAAATTTCTACTTTCTGATAATTAATGCTGTGGGAATGCTTTCGAAAGTCACCTGCAAACATGCGGCGCGGTGAGACTTTTATGAAATAGACCGATAAATTGGAATGCTAATTACGAAGGACTCACTCGCTACAACAATAAATGATATCATTGGACTTTACTGCATCAATCAATTATATAATTTTTGTATTTGTTGTGAACATTTATGTAATTAAGAACATTATTTTCGAGAATTTGGACGTACTGTTATCTAAATCATCCCTTTTTGTATAAATATTGAGATGTGAAATATCTATTAGATATATTTATAAACAAGCTATGTCGACATATTTAAATTCAATAAAAAAAATATTCAAACAAGGCACAAGAATTTTTTTTTTACAAAGACAAATATTTAGGTTGAAATTTTAATAAAGCTAGTTGAGATTTGTTAAAGAATCAATTTAATCTAATAGTTTAAGCTATTATATGAGATTCTAAAATATGATTTATATAATTTTTTAATGGATCATCTCAAGTGAAAGTCATTTGCATTTGAAACTTGCACAGATCTACACTACCTTATACTTAATTTTTATCAAATAAATAGAAATGATGAGATTCGAACTCTGACAGCTTGGTTATCAAAGCTCCAATACAATGTTAAAGAACCAATTCAATTTAAAAGCTTAATTAGTTGTTAAGTGATGTCGCAGTATATGATTTATATTATTATCTAATAAGATTGAGATCATATGGTCGATTTAGATTTAGATTTATAAGTTGATGTTTAATAAAAAAATCTAGAAAAGTCAAATGAGTTTTTTTTTTAAATAAAAACAAATATAAGCTCTTATCCGATCATTGAATCAGATGAGCCGGTTGAGATTGAGATTATATGTCCAACTTAGGTTAAAATAATTCAAAAGTTGTTGTGGAAGAAATGTCTTTATTACTTTTAATTTCCTTTCATAGTTAGGTTTTGAAAATTTTATTTTATTTGAGTTTTCATTAATTAGATTCTCGTCAGGTTCGATTGAACTTGCTATTTAAATAATTTTGTATATTATTTCTTAGAGGAATTAAGAATCATTGATATTCAAGATTTATTAAATCAAAGTTCTCCATGCAGTTTAATTAGCTCTAATTTTAAATTTCAAAACTCTATTTTTTTTCATTATATTAAGATTTACAATTTTCATTTTAAATTGTAAAAAGCACGTGAGATTTTGAGCTAGCATGCATATATTAAGATTCTTCTAAGACTAATTAATGATAAATGGATAGAGTTGAAGTTTGAAAACGAGATGTTGTTGCTCTTATTTTATAAAAGTATTTTTGAACTTCAAACTCCTTACAATCTGTATTTTTAATTGTCTAATTATGCCATATTTTTGGTCTCAAAATTGAATAAAAATCAACCTCTATATCATTAGAAACTACTTCAAAAAATCAGCCCACTTCCACTTCAATTCGATAAACATCAGTTGATACCATCTCGTAGCTGTATATCCTGTGATCATGCAAAGTCAAAAGAATGGATTCCTCTTCTGTCAATCGTAACATTAACTAATGGGAGAAACTCATGGGATCTTAAAATTAATTAACCACACAGAAAAGTACTTTTTATTCAATATTAATACATGAAAGTGACTAAAACATGAAGTGCGAACACATAAAATAAGGGTTTCATTCCCTTAATATAGTGTCCATCAACATTCTCCAAGTAGTTAAGCATTGACAAAAGGGTATATTTCATATCTGAAATTGCAACTCCCACTGACAACTCTGCCACCTTCTTTCCCATCACAGCAGCTTGGAAGTTCACCGATTATACCATCGAGGCATTTCTTACACACAGCACTAGAAAGATCCCGAGTGCACTGGACTAATCCATATAGCTTGGTTGATTCTCCTAGCTCCATCTCTCCTGTTTCGTACAACTTGGGGGTTGCTTCAACTTTATCGGCAAGCTGGGTCAAAAGCTCTTTGGTCTTTCCGTTGAATGTAACTGGCTCACTTACAACTTTCACGTTCCACATATAGAACTTGTTTCCATTATCAATTTGGCCAAAGAACCCATTGTTTGAGTACTTCAGAAGACAGTTATCATACCAAATGATGGCCGCTTTATTGTATGGACAGCGCTTTCGAATCTCACCGCCTGCCTCAACAACACAGGTCTTGCAATCTGAGGTTGAGGCGTCACCTCTACAAAGAGCAAGCCCATATGCTTGGTCCGGGTTCTGGCCTATTGAACCCAGACCAAATCCTGTACCAGGGGCTTGATAGTAGAGGTAACTAGTAAGCTTGTTTAGGTTGGATTCATAAGGGCCATTGGCAGTGAAGTTCTCAGGAGTTGAACAGAAATGGAAAAGGGGGTCAGCTCCAAAACCAGTGTGGACAAGGAGAGAAAAGGCTAATAGACATAGAAAGGAGGCGAAGTTGGAGAAAGACATGGTTGCTAGAACTGATTGATGGGCTTAAACTTAGTAATACTGGGATATATAAAGCAAAAACAGCATTGACTTGGATGAGGTTAAGGGGTTGACCCTTTCATTTGTTTTATTAGGGATAGAACTTTCTATTTGAATTTGCTATGCTGAAGGCAAGAAATCTCAACTTTGAGGTTAGGTGATTTGAACAGTTGATGAATGTAAAAGCTAGATTAGTTTCATTTGATAAAGCTTGCTAACACAAGTGGTTGAGAGCTAGAATATATAGGATATCAGGAAGGTATTCGGTTCAAGCCCAATTCAAAAATGGTGCACCTTTTCGAGGAAACAAGATGGATTCTCGTGATCTTAAACACTGATTGATCTGATGCGAACAGTTCAAGTAATGAGCCGATTGCTTGTAAAATATAAAAAAATGAAAATAAAAAAAAGGAAGAGATTCATAATTTGATGATGATCAACTCCGAGAGAAGAGTGGAGAAGTAACAGAAAGTAACTGCTTATTATAAAAATATATGCACAGATTGATTGAGCAATATCCTTACAGTCAAATATTTTATATATATTTCCAAGGGAACTCTGCAATATTTATTTTTGAGTTAAAATTTAAAATATTTTTGACTTGTCACGTGCTGCTGCTTCCGATATATTTATGGACCAAATAGATAGGTTCACAAATGAAATGAAGTTCACGAAAAAACCTGGACGTGTTAGATTTCAGATTATAAAACTCGACGAAAATAACGATAAAAATAAATTTAATTATTGAATTGAATTTAAATTTTTTAAAAAGAATTTACATGCAATTTGTTTTTTAGAAAACGACTTTACCAGTCATCATATCATTGAATTTCCCAAAATTAGATTCAAAAATTGTTGTTTTGTTTATTTTAGTTAATTTTTTTTATTAATTTTAAATTTTAATTAGTTTTCCCTATTTAGATTTAGATTCTTTGATCAGATCGGTTTTAGGACTGGAGTATTTTTTTTTTTATACATTCATATTATTATTCAGATTTTTATAAAACATCAAATTAATTAAAAAAAATTTACAACTTCTCAAATAATATTAGTACTATAACTTTAAACCTTGAGAACTCTAATTTTTATCTTTATTATAGACCTCGTAAATTTTATGGTTGTCTACATGTAATTCAACCTCTAATTAAAAAAAATAGTACCCTCTTAGTCCATATAAGTTGCGGTCCAACTACACCTTACCTGTTTTTATTTTTTTTAATAAAAAAAATGAAGGCCATTCAAGGTGTTTGACCACGATCCTAAATGATTTAACACCAACTAGCAAGTGCTTCTTTTTATGAATGTATTAATATCAGAAATACTAATTAACTCATGGCTTTTAGCATATTTTTCAAATGAAATTAAGCACTAGTTAACGAGGCTTTTTATGAGAAAGCTCACTCGCAAATACCTCTTACGAAGGGAAATTTTCCAAGCTCACTTAGGAAAAATTAATAGAGTAAAATTCAGAGTTGTGTTTTAGCTTCACAAGATTACTGTTCTTTGGACGTCAAATTATCAGCTCCGGTTAGTATATTTCGTAATGTTTGAGATTACAGTAAATATTGTTTTATAAAGTATTTTTTATTTAAAAATATATCAAAATAATATATTTTTTTATTTTTTAAAATATATTTAAACATCAACATATCAAAATAATTCAAAATTATAAAATTTTTTTTTGTCAAAACCATTCAAAAATATATAAAAATATTAATTTAATATTTTTTAAAATAAAAAATATTTTATAAAACGAGTTAAACCGCAAAAACAAACTAACATAATTGAGCATTCCTAATCTCATACCATTCTTAGCCAACTTCACCTCATGATCTCCTTGCTAATTACTTTACTTAGAGTTCTAGTAACATTGACATTTTCAAACTAGACTATGTTTAGTGTGAGACCAAGTTTTTCAATAATTTCTTTTTTTTTTTAGAGTGGTACTGAATAACAATAATATATAGTTGCTGAGGCCTGTAATGTCTACGTGCTTCCTTGATACGATACCATCTTCTAGAAAAACAACGAAATTGTGTGCACTCTAGTTTTTTTAAAATTTTGATTGATAGGTATAGGCACAAATTGTTTTACCATATAAATCTCACAGCATAAGAGCAAGAATTCTTTACTCGACCAGTCGACCTGCTCACAGAATAATAAGAAATATGCGTACTTCTCTAACAGCTTATGCATATATTTCCCAGAATTTTTACAAAATAGTTGATTGAAGTTTGATAGTCAGACAGACCAAAATGACTTGGTATTCTCATTAAAATATAGTCTTTGAAAAGAGAGGAAGCTGTCAGCATACAAGGATTCACCGACTCAAGGGAAGACATACAAGGAAGCAATAAATCATCGGAATTATCAGATACATTCATTGGTAAAGAGCCACTTTGAAACCTCAACAAGGAATAATGACATAGAAATTCCAAAAATTCTTTTAAAAAATGAAATCCCATCAAGTTCATCTTTGAGTGCTTAATTAATTTGATGTCTGAAATCAGCATCATCGAAGTGGGGCTCCGTTTTTCTTTTATATCAGGAAGAACCTTAGTTTCTTTGTTAGGTGTTTTCCTCAAATATATCAACTTTCATCTTTAAATGGCAAACAATATTTGCCTGCCTCTCTAGACAGTGTGAAATGTGAACGTAGAAGACAGGAAGCTTGCCATATGTTCCATTATTATAAAGACACTAAGCCTTTAAAATAAAATAAAGGATGGTTTATTAAATTGATATCTAAGTATTCTAAAGGTGTTTATAAAAAAAAAAATTTAGTTAAAATAAGTGAAAAATAAATTTTTTTAGAATAACTATCCTAATTTTCCTGCTATCATATATAATGGTGGCTAGAATATGGGTTGGAAGACAAAATTTCTTTTAATTTTTTTTTAATAAAAAAAACAAACAATTTTTTAAAATAAAAGTAGGCTTAGGCAGGCAAGCCGGAATTGAAAGGCCCACATGCCTAAACTTTAAAAAAAAAAAAAAAGACTTATGAGTGCTTCTAGGTCATAGACCGGCATGCCTTGCTTTTATTTTCTTAGCCTTTTTCTTTATATATATTTAGGTTATATCTAAATGTAGATTTATGACAATAAACTTTTTAAACCTAGTTGAGTTTATAATGTGAATGGGAATTTGATATTGACATATTAAACCATATCATTTAGGTTAATATTTTTTTGAATGTACCTTTTGTTCCTCAATTTAAAAAAAATATAATTTCATTTTTTGTTATTAATGATTTTTTTATTTCACTTAAAATTAAAAAATATAATTTCACCTTTTATTGTCCATGATTTACTTTTGTTATCTCAATTCAATACGCCTTTTATGTTCTTTTTTTTAAAAAAATATTTAATGCAAAAAACTCTCATTCACTATTAATTATAATATAATAAAATAAAAAATAATCTCTAAAATCAATAATTTATTAAATCTAATAATATGCAATGGCTTGCACTGCGAGTTTAATTGGTTGAGTAAGCTCACTTAGTTGTTAATATATATATATATATATATATATATATATATATATATATATATATATATGTTTATTGAATACGAGTGGACTAGCTTGATCTAGATCATGATGAGTTGAGGATTGACCGCTCTCACACTTGCAACTGGTGATAATATGTTGAACATCTAAATGTGAAGCAGGTGGACAGTTCTTGTAAGGGACTTTGGAAACACAGCCCGTCATATAGTTGGCTAAGTTTGGAGTTATTTGTGACAAAAGAATTTATCAGCTCACAATATCGAAATCCATCTCGGTAAAATGTTTCAGGTGTGGCAGTTTCAAATGTGGCGAAGTCCAGATGTCTGGGCTATTCCAGAGAGTGATTTCTCAAATCGAAGGCAATTGAAAAAAGAGGAAAACATACAAGGAATCTCAAAATCAACAGACTTGAAAGATTTAATGTCTACAGACTTTTCACCAAGTATCCCTGCTTATGAAAATCTGAAGATTTAATGTCTACAGACTTTTTGTATCTGCAGCATTTTCTTGCTTATTTCATATGTTTCTCCCGGTTCTGAAACTTGAAAATTCTCTACAACTTGCTTAAACTTTCAGTCATCTGTAAAACCAAACAAAACTATTTACCATATAAATTTCACCTCACAAGAGCATGGATTCTCTATTTTCAGCTGTTACCTAAGAACAAACATAACTTCTGTGCCAGTCATGCGAACCCATTTCCTGAACTAGCAATGTCTCCATATAAAAATTTCACATCACTACCGACGATATAATTCAGTGATCGAAACCCAATTTATAGATTGTTGTGATGACACTGGCAACTGAGTTGAACCAGAATCCTCTGTTCCTGAAGCTGATCCAGAATTTTCCCTTGGCATGTAAAAACCTGGTCGTAATGGCGTGGGAGATGTCATGGTGTTACCATTGAGCATCATGACAATCTGTGACTTTGTAGGTCTGTCAGCAACAGCTTCTTGAACACACAACAACCCTATGTGGATGCACTTCAAAATTTCATTTTCTGGCCTTTGCCCACCTAACGTAGGATCCGCCAACTCTAAAGCTGTTCCATTGGTCCAGTATCGCCAGCATACTTACACAGCTTTGAAGATTTATTGAATTACGGAAACTAGAGATCTTTTGACCCGTGACAATCTCCAAAACCAGAATACCAAAGCTGTATACATCGGATTTAGTTTAAAAGTGCCCCTTTTTAGCGTACTGTGGTGCCATGTAACCGCTTTCATGTCAATAAAGCAAGAAATAGAATGTAAGTCTTCCATTATGTGCCGGTGTATATAACTGTTAAGTCACATTTTATATATAGAAACTGTATCAAATGTAACAGAACTCAAAAGCTCAACACTTACTAAGCCCAGCAATTCGCTTGGTATTGCCTTGAGTTTGACTTCCCGAGAAAAGCCTGGCCAGCCCAAAATCAGAGATTTTAGGTTGCATGGAGACATCTAATGGCATAGCAAAGGCACAACAACCAACAACCTACAAGGAAAAACAATTATTCCTTATTATTACTTCATTCTCATCGAGATCATAACACCACTCTCCATAAAATAAACTCATATAACCG
Source organism: Populus deltoides (assembly GCA_015852605.2). Lineage (NCBI taxonomy): Eukaryota > Viridiplantae > Streptophyta > Magnoliopsida > Malpighiales > Salicaceae > Populus > Populus deltoides. The sequence goes on along the minus strand of CM027576.2, from coordinate 1,967,385 downwards.
AGATATATAAGCATATCGGGTCACAGGTAAACATACAAGTCCATTCAAAAACATCACACAAAACAACACAATTTTATACAATCACACAAGCTCCTTACACTATTCATTCTCCTTTTATTTCTTATACATCATTTGTTATTTTACTTTTACAAACTTAAATATTGAAGAGTCTCCTATTCCGACAGGAGTCTTGTTTTTCTCAAGAGAGAGTGGAACAATCAAGTTTATTCACCCTGTCAGCTCATCAACTAGTGACCAAGTCTAACCATCCTGTTAGCCCATCAACTAGTGACTAAGATTAGTCACCCCAAATAGCCCAAAACACAGTCGTGGAAAGGCCGGTATCTACTATGAAGTTTTTACGAATTCATCAATACAGAAATTCATATAGGATCAAGGCCAAAATATTACCATCATTACTAGTTGAGTCTTTTGTTGCAGTTGCAGTTGAATTGAGTTGAACTGATGGAGGAGGAGGTGACAGCATTGACAATGAAAAGAATGAATATATCTCGTAGCGAATACTGCAGCTGAGAGCATATACCCAAGAAGCTAAACTTTTACTCGAAAGCTGCGCGATATAACCGATAATACTTCAAAGACGGCGTAAACATTCATCTCCTGTTAAGTTTCTGGTGCACTGAGCCATACCATATATATCAATAGAACTTGTGTGACTAGTCCTTCCATCTGCTATTCTTGAAGTATCAGCGGCAGCGTTGGATGAGATGTTCCCAAGCAAACTTCCTAATTGGCTCCTGAAAAGAACCGGGTCTTCAGCATTCTGAGTGTCATAACTCAATTTTTGATCTATTTTAATTATTATTATTATTTTATTTACTGAAAAAATTGATGATGGAAAGAAATAATAATAATGATAGAAAAATAAGTAAAATAAAATAAATAAAGAATGAATTAAAATTTAGGTTAAGGGCAATATGATTGGAAGTTTTGAGGTTTAATTAAACTTTGGAATTAATCTAATTAATCCAATCAAGGGTTTAATTGGAGAATTAATAAAGTTTTGAGACTTAATTAAGCTTGGAATTAATTTAATTAATCCAATTAAGGGTTTAATTGAAGAATTGATAAGTTTTGAGACTTAATTGAGCTTAGAATTAATTTAATTAATCCAATTAAGGTTTTAATTGGAGAATTGATAAGTTTTGAGACTTAATTGAGCTTGGAATTAATTTAATTAATCCAATCAAGGGTTTTAATTGGAGAATTGTCAAAGTTTTGGACTTAATTGGCTTGGAACTAATTTAATTAATTTAATCAAGGGCTTAATTGAAGAAATATCAAAGTTTGGGGTTTAATTGGGGTCCAAATTGCAAAGATTAAAATCCAAGGACCCACTTGAAAATAGCGCAGAAATGTAAGGATCCAATTATATTTTAACTAGGGGTGTGATTGCAAAATTAGAAGAATCAAGGACCAAGTTCGCAGCCAGCCAAACGGGGTCGTTTTGCAACGACTGTTCCCCGCCTCTTTACTCTGCAACGGCTCTGCCATTAAAGGCAGAGACGTTTCGTCCGTTGGCGGACATGGCGGACGTTTTCTTCGTTCAATGCGTCGGTTACGGAGCATTTAGGGGAGGAGGCAGCCGTTACCACCACCGAGGCTGCCGCTGGCTCTATAAAGGCTGAGCAAAGGCGACCTCACCCGGAGGAGAAAAAAAAAGCAGAGAGCAAGACAGGGAGAAAAAAAACAGAGAGCAAGACAGGGAGAAAACAGAGCAAAACAGAGAAAGAAAATACACAGAAAAACAGAGAAAACGCAAACAAAGAAACCCAGAAAAAAACCAACTTAACAACACTGTCTCCTCAATTCCCCCTGCAAATCAGAGAAAGGAAGAACCCGAGCAGCAAGCCGTGACCTTCATCATCACCGGAACAAAAGGAAAACAGAAGGAGCAGGCGCATACGCACGAGAACGAAATCGCCGGCCCTACAAGCTTCCTCGCGACCTCCAGAAGCAGGTAAGCCATTCTCATTTTCTCTTCATTCTTGTTTTAATTGTGCAAATGAGGAACTGTGCGAAGGTAATTTAATTACCTTCGCACAGTTGCTGCACGCGTGAAATTGCTTCACGCGTGCAGTACAATTAATTTTGCCGGGCCACTGGTTTGGGCCAGTGGCCAGGCGGGCCGGGCCTAGCCCAGCCCATGTAATGAGTCGGGCCCACCCAAAAAATAACAAAAATAATAAAAATATAAAAAATAGAAAAATAGAAAAATATGTGTATGCATGAATAAAAATAATATAAATTTACTGGTTTATTCACCCACGCCAGAGTCGGGAATAAAATACTAGTTTAAGTTTATATTATTTTTATTCGTATATTTTTTTTTATTTAGCAAAAAAATATACGTGCATGTATGAAAAATAAATTTATCTTTATTTATTTATTTATCGACCTTGAGTCAAGAATAAAAATACTTGTTTAATTATTCTCTTTGTTTTTTTATTTAACTACATAAAAAATAAAAAAAAATATGTGAATGCGTAAATTTAGTTCATTTGTTTATTCACTAGCGTTAGAGTCAGGAATAAAAAATATATTAATCTGAATTTATTTTATAGCTACGCAATAGTTACCAACACCAGAGGTGGAATTATTCGCGGCGGAACTCTTAATTGGAATTATTCGTAGTGGAATATTTACCAACGCCAGAGTTAGGATTATTCGCGACAGAACTTTTAATTGGAATTATTTGTGTTGGAATATTTACCAACGCCAGAGTTGGAATTATTCATGGTGTAATTGGAATTATTTATGATGGAATATTTTACCGACGCCAGAGTTGGAAATATTCGAGATCAAATATTCATTGACGCCAGAGTCAGAAATATTGTGATTAAACCATCATTTTATTTTTTAAAAAAAAACATAAAAAATAAAAAATATACATGCATTGATTTAAATTTATTTCGTAGGTTTATTCATTGAAATTAGAGTCAATAATATCATACATCCTTACACAAAAAAAAAATCAACAAAAAGCTTTAGCAAGTTAAGATTAAAACAGCAATGCAGTCTGCCTTAGGCAGAACGTTTAAGGGGTGATAATATTTTTCCTTTTACGTAACCAGTCCCGTACCATAGAATCTCTGTTGACCAGTTAGGGTTCCTAGTGACCATAATACTAGGTGGCGACTCCTTAAACAAAACATTTTTCCTAAAAGAACAAGATGCCAGAAATCTGTTCTTTTTCTGTAATCTCTAATTTTTTTTAAGGTCGCCGCGATGTCGGGTGAGACACCGAGAACTAAGAAAAACAAGCTTTATAGCAATGTCAGCAGTTGAGAAAAATGGCAAGTCCGAGTACTGTAGCAAACAACTCTCGTTAAATACAAAAGCAACCTTCTGGTTAGGACACCGTTGGATGATTTTTGTAGCTACAGAATTTGCACAGTCATGGCAAACTTCCTTGGGGGTAAAACCTGGACAGTTTTTGAGGCCATAAACCAGATTGGGGTTCTGACCCAGGCCCACAGTAGAGATATAGTAACTTGTTAGAGAAGCATTTGCAGCTAATGAAGTGAGGGTAAGATTTAGGTTCTGCTGATAGGCACTCCCAGAAGTGTAATTCATGGAATTATCACAGTATGTAACTTCTTGGCCTTTAGAAAGGTAGTAAAAATGAAGAATACATGAAACCAAGAGTAAGAAACTAGCATCTAACATCATCGATTGCATAATTGTCAGTTCACTGAAGGCTGCAGAGGAAGTATGAATTATATTAATAATAATATTAAACATTATTATTATTATTTTCATTAATAATGATATTAATTTTTTTTAAAATTAGATTTATCACTAATATATATAGTTTATATTCATGTTATTTTTTTCATGTTTATACTTTGTAAGAATTTGAACAAAACAAGGAATGCTTTAAATTGCATTAGCCTTGATAACATTGAGTTAACTTTATATTTAAAATATTTGTGTTAAAACATTTTACTTTCATAATATTTTGATATTTTGTTTAAGTTGAATTACTTTAAGTTAAAGATCTATTTAATCTTGACTATTTAGAAATATTTTAAATTTTGAAATTATATTTGTTTGACATTGTGTTTGTATTGTATAATTTATAATTAATTTATCTTGAATTTAAATTATATTTGTTGAATATATATATGAACAATACAGCCCCAAAACGGCACGCCAAAACACTCTGAAACTGAAGCATTCCATTCCAATTGAAAAAATTAAATACCTACCAAAACGGAATTGACATCCTTGCAACAAACAACAAAGAAACTATCTAAGATGCCTTATCACACCACAATTTGATACTATCAGAAAATCTTAAGAGATCATTTCCTATATAAATGAAGTATGAATTCAAAATATACAACCAAATAGCAACCCGATGAAGGATGTATTTGTCTTTTTTAAAGATGGGAATAGATACAAACATAAAATCCAATGACCTGTGCCAATTTTAAATCTAAAAACAACCCTTTCCAATGGCCTGCTCTCAGAATAATTGGAAATATTCATACTTCTCTATCAGCTTATGCATATCGCCAGTAGTTTTTGTTTGTGAACCTACAAAATAGTTGAAAGCAGTTTGATAGTTTAAAAAGGCAGTCAGACATCTGTTTGCTTATGTTAATGTCACATTTTACGAATAGATGCGAGTAATATGGTCTGATACTGACTCCATGAGAAGAAAATTTTCCAGGTCAGCACATCGAAATCTTCAACCTGGGTAAAATGTTTCATGAGACTTCATCTCTAATCCAGTGCAAATTCTTAGCATATGAAAACCCTAAGTAATTAATATCACACAGCCCAGACTAAATCCCAAGTAGCAAGTCAAACATATGCAAATTTCAAATATTCACCGGCTTTTGACCAGACCCGCCTAATAGATCAACCTGTCGACATGCCAACCCAAGGCCTGTCCTGAGATGTGCCATGAAAAAACCATTTTTTTATTTATTAAAAGGATCTTAATTTGTTTTTCTTTTTTTAAAAAAAGGTCAAATGTTAGGTTGATAGGGTCAACCCCCAACCTGAGCCTTTTGCTAGACCCCGAGTGAGATAATAAAGCGAAACCATTGTGCTTAACAAGTAACAATGACAGGAATTCATGTACTAGAAATTCCAAAAACAAATTCTCTACCAAGTTTTTCTACCAGTGATCGATGCACTGATGTCTGAAAATCATCACCATAGAAATGGGGCTCTTTTTTTTTAATTTATATCAGAAAGAAACTTATTCTCCTTGTTGGGTGTTTTCCTCGAATCTACTTTCATCTTTAAATGGAGAGCAATATTTGCCTGCCTCGGTGTGAAAGAGAATGCATGGAATGTGAACATAGAAAGGAAGCTTGTCATATATTTCCATTTGATCTAAACCATGATGAGTTGAGGATTGACCTCGGTGATAATATTTTACTCATCAAGAAGAATCTAAATGTGAAGCAGGTGGACAGTGCTTGAAAAGGAATTTTTGGAAACACAGCCCATCATATGGTTGGCTACGTGAGGAGTTTGTGAGAAAAGAATTTATCAGGCCAGCATATTAAAATCTCTACAACTTGCTTAAATTTCCAGTCAACTGTAAAACCAAACAAAACTAGTTTCCATATAAATATCACCTCACAGGAGCATGGATTCTCTATTTTCAGCTGTCAACTAGCACAAACATAACTTGTGTGCCAGTCATGCGAACCCAATTGCTGAACTACAAAGGTCTCCATATAAAAATTTCACATCACTACCGAGGGTATAAGTCAGTGATCGAAACATAATTCACAGATTGTTGTAATGACACTGGCAACGGAGATGAACCAGAATCATCTGTTCCTGAAGCTGATCCAGAATTTGCCTTTGACACGTAAAATCCTGGCCGTGATGGCGTGGGAGAGGTCATAGTGCAACCATTCAGCATTATGACAATCTGTGACATTGTAGGTCTGTCAGCGAAAGCTTCTTGAACACATAGCAACCCTATGTGGATGCAATTCAAAATTTCATTTTCTGGCCATTGGCCACCTAATGTAGGATCCACCAACTCTAAAGCTGTTCCATTAGTCCAGTGTTGCCATGCCTGGAACAAATTAAAACACTCAAGTTTTACCCAATAATGGTAGCTACATTTTTCTTACACAAGAGAAAACAATTCACCAGCGTACTTACACAGCTTTGAAGATTTATTGTGTGGCGGAAACTAGAGATCTTTTGACCCGTGACAATCTCCAAAACAAGAATACCAAAGCTGTAGACATCGGATTTAGTTGAAAAGTGCCCCTTTTTAGCATACTCCGGTGCCATGTAACCACTTTCATTTCAGTAAAGTCAGAAACAGAAAGTAAGTCTTCCATTAAAGGCCAAAGAATATAACTGTTAAGTCACATATCATAGAAGCTTTCATCAGAAAGTTGAAATAGAATCAAAAGTTTAGCACTTACTATGTGCCAGCAATTCGATCGGTATTGCCTTGAGTTTGACTTCCCGAGAAAAGCCTGGCCAGCCCAAAATCAGAGATTTTAGGTTGCATAGATTCATCTAACAGGATATTACTAGCTTTCAAATCTCGATGAATAATCCTGAGCTGAGAGTCTTCGTGCAGGTAAAGTAGTCCTCGCGCAATTCCAATGATGATTTCGTGTCGTCTCTCCCATTCCAGATTACACCGTTTATTTTGATCTACCTCACCCAAAATCGGAATCATCATTAGCATAGACAATGTTGAGATATCAAGTTCTGTTTAGATCGTTCTAGGAGAAAGAAAAGAAATCCCATTTTGGAAGTAGTTATCTGAAGCTATATTACGGTTCGGTGAAAGCATTATTCTGATTTTTTTTGTCCTAAATGTTAAGTTTGACAGAGATATCTCTGAAATAATGGCAATGCACTTGCTTAGCATAGACAGGACCGATAACAATAAATGATTGGAGAAGAGCAATACCGAATAAGACTTTGTCCAAGCTCCCATTAGGCAGGTACTCATAGACAAGTAGCTTCTCTTCTTCTTCTAAGCAGAAACCCAACAGCCGTACCAGGTTCCGATGGAGCAGTTTAGCAACCAACAGTACTTCTGTTTTGAGCTCTTCTAAACCCTGTCTTGAGCTGCTTGAAAGCCTTTTTACAGCAATTTCCGTTCCGTTACGTAGTTTTCCCTGAAAGTATTTCAAGCAGTATCATTCAGTAAAATGTAGGTAAATGTTTGGCATGCATCAAATGTACTGAAGAAAGGATACCTTGTAAACTGGACCGAAGCCACCTTGTCCAAGCTTATATTCATCACAGAAATTTCCAGTTGCTTCCCTGAGTGTATTTAGTCCAATTGAAAGTGAATCTATGGTAGTATAACCTTCTTCATCAGCACCAGCTGATCAACAAATAGTTAAAAAGAAAAAATTATTCTGACTCCGTAATATCTTAAATTCCCTCTGCAGGGCATCACATTAGAAATGCTAATGCTATAATGCTAACAGGCCGGTGTGTTCAGGGGGTGGTTGGCAGGGGGGCCGGCCCCTGCAAAAAAGTTTTTTCCCCTGCCTCCCCCTTTGGATAATTTTAAATTTTGGCCTTAAAATCAGTAAATTTTAACTTTTGACCCTTCTTAGAAATTGTTTTTTAATTTGGCCCCCAAACCTCATATCCTGGCTCCACACCTGGGTGTGTTAATCTTCAATCATGTCTTCTCTAGTTTTCTGTACGATGCCTGTACATAGCACTTGGTTATCTTCATTGCAATATATGTAAAAGATTTAGAAACTCACGGCTACATGGTTGGCTGTCATCATGTCTAGAATGATGAACTATGTCACCAACTCTCTTTGTCTTTCGCTTTTTCCAAAATAAGAAACCACAAAGAATGGCTGTAATCACTGCCAAAGTAACGGCAACTGATATGACCACGGTACCAACAGTGTTGGGACTTTTTCCTGCAGAAACAGTTATATTCAGAACATCATCAGTTCCTATTCCCTTGACAAACTTTTGTGCACATCCATAGCATAAACCATATTAAATTGCTTTGATGTAACTAAATCAAATATGGTTATATAATAAACCAAGTTGATACAAAAGTTCATATAGGACCAAGGCCAAAATATCACCATCATTACTAGTTGAATCATTTGTTGCAGTTGCTGTTGAATTGGGTTGGACCGATGGAGGAGGAGTTGGAGTTGATGGAGGAGGAGGAGGAGGTGGTGGTGGCAGTGATGACAATGAAAAGAATGAATATATCTCGTAGCGAATATTGCAGCTGAGAGTATATACCCGAAAACCTACACTGTCACTCGAAAGCGATGTAATATAGCTGATAGTAATTTGAAGGCAGAGAAGACATTCAGATCCTGTTAAGTTTCTGGTGCACTGAGCCATACCATTTATGTAAATAGAACTTGTGTAACTAGTCCTCCCAACTGCTAATCTTGAAGTGTCAGCTGCAGCGTTGTTTGAGATGTTCCCAAGCAAACTTCCTAATTGACTCCTGAAAAGAAAGGGGTCATCTGCTTTCTGCGAGCTGAAAACAGAAAGCCTTATAGCACTGTCAGCAGTTGAGAAAAATTGCGAGTCCGAGTACTGCAGCGAACAATTCTCGTTGCATACAGAAGCAGACATCTGGTTAGGACACAGTTGGATGATCTTTGTAGTGACAGAATTTGCACAGGTTTTGCAAACTTCGTTGGATATAAAACCTGGACAATTTATGAGTCCATAAACCAGATTGGGGTTCTGCCCCGCAGTAGAGATATAGTAGCCTGTTAAAGAAGCATTTGCAGCTAATGAAGTGAGGGTAAGATTTAGGTTCTGCTGATAGGCACTCCCAGAAGTGTAATTCATGGAATTATCACAGTATGTAACTTCTTGGCCTTTAGAAAGGTAGTAAAAATGAAGAATACATGAAACCAAGAGTAAGAAACTAGCATCTAACATCATCGATTGCATAATTGTCAGTTCGGTGAAGGCTGCAGAGGAAGAATGAATGAGAAATGCATATAGTTTGACATGAAAATATTGAACTTAAACCAGACACATATGAAATTTCTGAAGGGTTTCAATAAGAAAATTACGAGGTTAATGTAGGGCGAGAGGGCTGGATTTTGTTCAAGAAAGTCCAAGCTTATGAAAGAACAAGGATTTCACCTGTATTATTGTATCAGTCACAAGAGATGTCTAAGAAAGTAAACTACTTTCTTTCTGACTAAGTCAAACCAATCTCTGTGTCTTTGTATTTGTTTTCTTTGAAGGTGGGAATAGATACAAACAGAAAATCCAAGGACTGGGGCCAATTTTAAATCTAGAAACAACTCTTTTCAATGGTCTGCTCACAGAATAATTAGAAATATTCACACTTCTCTATGCATATTGCCAGTAGTTTTTGTTTGTGAACCTATCAAACATATACAGAATTCAAATATTCACCAGCTTCTGACCATACTCTGCCTGGCATCATACTAGGAACCCGCTAACTCGATGCCTGGGTCAAGGCGAGGTTAAGGTAAGTGGAAACCCTTTTCTTCTTTTCACCAAAACAAAGTTATATTGAGTTTTTAAGAAACAAAAGTCAAAGTTTAGGTTGACCTGAGTCAACTCCGGACTAGTGACTCAAGCCTCAGCACGGGTGAATCCTCGAGTGGTATCTTATAACTATCCTCTTAACATTTAAACACAAATATCCTTTTTGTCGTACAATAGCAGTGTCTTGAGCCATGTCCATCTGTCTGGGCGTCCCAAACAGTGAATTTTGTGGAAGAAGTCAATAGAAAAATGAGGATGTCAGCTTACAAGGTTCACCTGGGGTAAAAATAGTGAAGCTGACCTCCACACAAATAGACTCAGATGGTATTCCCTTTGTTGAGTGGGAGGAGGAGAGTCTGCTGCTAGCAAACAGCAGATACAGAATTTCATCAGATGCGGAGCAGGCCAGAGATGAAGATACCAGAGACGAGGAAAGAGACTTAAACTGAGGCAAGGTGCGTTCTGAAATAACTGAGCTAAGTACCGATCAAAAGAAGCATTCTCGAGTAAGAAGCAGAGGGTGACGGAACGGAATTAAAAGATGTTTATGGGCCTTATTCGACCACGATCTTCATGGTATTAACTGTACCACTTAATAGAATGGTACAAAAAACATCATTCAGATAGTTCGGGCACAAAGAGTGCCAAATGGGCCTTTTCCGCCTCCCTCAATGGACTGATCTAGTCGCCCTTCGGAGTATCCCGGATCGGCACGTTAGGGAGGAGAACTAAATTGAATAAAGGAATTCGTGTTTACTACTGATAGTGATAGGACCGGCGGTGGAATAGAACTAATTAAAGAAAGCCCTTTGAAAGCAGAACGCACGAATTATGTGACATCCTCCAATAACGTCGGCCACCATAGACCTGCCAAACCCTCTTTGGTTCTGTTTTTTACTAATTCCTAGATGAGACTCTTTCCCAAGAACCCACAGAGAAGCGACTGGCCAGACAAATAGCTTAGTCGCAGGAAGATTCCCCAACTGAGAGTAGGTCGTGGATCCGACCAAATCTGGAAATTTGTTGCAGTCCCAAAACAAAATCGGCCTTTGTCTATGCCCCTTTCAAACAGACGAGACGGACGAAAACTATATATAGATATTCAGGAAATCCATCGAAATCACTGACCTCCGAGTCCATGTTGGCTCACTGAATACCAGCTCGAGGTTCTGGATCAAGGTTTTCCAATAGCTGATTATTAAAAAACAAAGGCAGAGCCTATCGATAGCTGAACCAACCGTGTAAAAAAAAAAGACCTGAACATCGTACTCTAAGAATGAAAACATGGGCTTTAACCAAAGATGGAGCATCAGGAAGCTAAGACACGAGAAGCAAATCTCGATAACATACTAAAAAATGGGACATATTGTGGATGAAATTCGATTTAAAACTCACCAAGTTTCTGGAAGTAACATATTAACAGAAAGAACACTTTGGCACCATGTAAATTACTATCAAAACTTTGACTCTCCTCTGTAGTCATGTCACTCTCTTGTTCATGTTATGGCATATCATTGCATCAAAATCAGGGCTGGAAACTTTGGCTGGCAGTAAATATCCCTCTGAATCAAGCATTCCAACCAACTTAAATCATCAGAAGAGGGCAATGAGAAGAGAGGAAGCTGTCAGCATACAAGGATTCACCAACTCAAAAAAGACATGCAAAGAATCAATAAATCATCAGAATTATCAGATACATTCATTAATAACATAACAAAGAGCCACTTTGAAACCTCAACGAGGAATAATGACAGAAATTTAAAAAACGAAACTACACCAAGTTCATGTTTTAGTACTCTAATGTCTGAAATCAGCATCGCAGAAGCGGGGCTCAGTTTGTTTTCATTTATATCAGAATATAAACGTGGACAGGAAGATTGTCATACGTTCCATTTGATCTAAATCATGATGAGTTGAGGATTGACCTTTCTAAAACTTAGAACTGGTGATGATATGTTGCTGACAAGGAGCATCTAAATGTGAAGCAGGTGGACAATTCTCGTCAGGGACTTTTTGGAAACACAGCCCATCATATGATTGGCTAAGTGAGGAGTTTGTGAGAAAAGAATTTATCTGGCCATCATATCGAAATCTACCTCGGTAAAATGTTTCAGGTGTAGCAGTTTCAATTTGGCCAAGTCCATCTGTCTGGGCTATTCCAGAGACTGAATTTTCAAAACGAATGCAATTGTAAGAAGAGGAAAACATACATGGAATCTCAAAATCAAAAGACTAGAAAGATTTAATGTCTACTGATTACTTTTCACTAAGTAACCCTGCTTATGAAAATCTGAAGATAGGTCATTCGACTTGTTATATATGCAGCATTTCCTTGCTTATTTCATATATTTCTCCGGGTTCTGAAACTGGAAAATTCTGCAAAATTTGTACTTGGTTCTGATAACATTTTATGCATGTTAATCAAGCACTGTTAGTAAGACATAAGGTTATCGAAATTACTTTTATTATAGCAAATACAATTCACCTATAGGAAACCAAAAATGCTCTCTACATCTTGCTTAAGACAGTGAAACCAATCAAAACTATTTACCATATAAATATCACCTCGTAGGAGCATGAATTCACTATTTTCTTCTGTTAACTAACAGAAACATAACCTCTATTCCAGTCGTGGGAACCCAATTACTGAACTGGCAATGTCTCCATATAGCAATTTCACACCACTAGCGAGGATCTAATTCAGTGATCGAAACCCCATTTATAGATTGTTGTGATGAAAATGGCTACTGAGTTGAACCAGAATCTTCTGTCCCTGAAACTGGTCCAGAATTTTCCATTGACACATAAAAACCAGGCTGCGATGACGCTGGAGAGGTTATAGTGTAACCATTGAGCATCATGACAATCAGTGACATTGAAGGTCTGCAAGCGGCAGTTTCTTGAACACATAACAACCCTATGTGGATGCACTTCAAAATTTCATTTTGTGCACATCATCCGTTCCTATTCCCTTCACAAACTTTTGTGCACAGCCATAACATAAACCTTATTAAATTGCTGTACACATAACCACATCAAATATGATTAGTAAAGCAAGTTGATGCAAAATTTCATATAGGATCGGGGCCAAAATATTACCATCATTACTGGTTGAATCTTTAGTTTCAGTTGGTGTTGAGTTGGTTTTGACCAGATGAGGAGGAGGAGGAGGTGGTGGCAGTGATAACAATGAAAATAATGAATATATCTCATAGCTAATATTGCAGCTGAGAGCATATACCCGACAACCTACACTGTCACTCGAAAGCCTTGTAAGATACCTGATAATACTTTGAAGACAGCGCAAGCTTCAACTAATGATCTCCTTGCTAATTAATATACTTGAGAGTTCGAGTAACATTGACATTTTCAAACCAGACTATGTTTAGTGTTAGACCATGTTTTTCAATAATTTCTTTTCTTTCTTTTTTTAGAGTGGTACTGAATAACAATATATACTTGCTGAGGCCTGTAATATCTACGTGCTTCGTACTTCCTAGCTTGATATGATACCATCTTCTAGAAAAACAACGAAACGAAATGCAGGAACCGTCGAGGAGTCTAGCTTCTAGGATCGACGACATGTCTTTTTCTTTTTTAATAAAAAATACAGGTTAGACATGCGGGCTCAGCTGCCCTGTTGATGATGGGCTAGACATTGGGCCTAGTTTTTGCTGGCTTTTTCTTCTTCTTCGGTTTTTTTTTTATTTACACTTCAAAAAAAAAAAGAAATTGTCATATTTATTTATTCTTTAGTTTTGACATGATTTTTAACTATTATTATTATAAATTTTTATTTAAATTTTAATAAAAAAAGTATTTACTTTAACAATTAATAAATATTTTTAAAAAAACAAAAACAATTATTCTAGTTAAAAACACCATGGTTGCTAAAATAAATAAGAGATATATCAACAGAAGATAATTTCAAGTTTAATTACAATGTAAAAATATTTTTCCAAGATCTATACATTTTTTTTATTATTTTTAAAATAATTTAAATCCCCGTCAGGATAACGTAGACATGCAGGCTAATGCTCACCTACCATAAGAGATATATAGGGAGTGAAAAATAGATGTTTAGGTATTAATCCACATCAATGAGAGGCCAACCTCTCTCCTTCATTCCCTTAATTTCAACTCTCTCCTTCTACGCAAGCAGATTAATTCTTTTTTTGGGTGATTAGGAATTTTTTAATTAAGTTTAAATAATTCAAGTGAGTAATTACCAGCCACAAAACGTGTGATGGGTTGGGTTTATTTAAGATTAATGGACAAGGAAAAAACACAAGCACACAACAAGAACAGCATCTAGCAAGTAGGACTCCATGGAAGACCAGAGAAAGCTTGATGTGAAAACCTTGAAAAAGTTCCCATCTTGGAGCACATGACACATGTTAACTTTCTATTTTCTTGCTTTAAGGTCGGTTAGATAACATATTTAATCATAGTACCTTGGCATCCTCGTAATCACAAAAAACATTTGTTTGGGTTTGGGTTTGTTGTTTCCCATTATAAAAATAAAAAATGCTTTTGTTTTATATGATTTTTTTCTAAAAATAAGAAAAACAAGGATAGTGAATACAAAATTACATGTTTTTTTAGTTTAAAAAAATTAAAGATTATTTTTTTATTAACATGGATAGAATCAACTTGTACGTATTTCAACTAATTTCATGAATTATGAAGTTAACGATCATGTAAATATCCAATGATTTTAAGATGACTCGAACTCTTGATTATGGAGGATCAAACTTAACATTTGATCAGTTACGCGTATTTTAACTAATCTTACAAACAATGAAATTAACAATAATGTAAATCTCTAATGATTTTAAGAGGACTCGAACTCTTAATTATTGAAAAATAAATTTAAGATATCACCAATTGAGTTACTTTTTATTTTTAACCAAATATGTTAATGTTTTTTTAATCATAAAACAATAACAAAAAAATCTTTGATTGTGCCAAAAATAAGTAGTTTTCCATTTTCTCCATTTGTTCGATTTTGGAGTTTGGATGGCGTAAATAAGAACTTGAAGCTTTCACGTTTCAACCAGTCAATTGGACAAATACATGAACCCTTGAACAAAATTGTGGACATGGACATCCGATCCGGTCACAGCTCTCCACGTAAACCAGCGGTGATTTATGGTCTGAAAACAAATGGTACCATACGAAAAGAGGAAGGTTTAAGGGGGTTGGTTTGGTCCCTCCATTCTCAATTTTGTATCAGTTAAGTCTCTTTACTTTTATATGTCTTAATGTTGTCCTACTTACTCTTTGTTTTGTTTTAGTTTCATCTCGCATTAAATCATACCGTTTTGTATGGATTTAAATCGTTGTTTTAGTCATGGTTGTGGCATAGCAGATGCTACGAGTTTACATAATGATCGTACAAAATTTGTGTCGTATGAAATGTATTTGAAACTCAAATATCAGAGTGAATGTTGTGAGTTTACATAATAATCATCAATGGATGTTGCCAGTTTACATGATAATCATGTGATTGTGTCGTATGAAATGTATTTGAAACTCAAATAGCAGAGCAGATGTTGCGAGTTTGCATCGTGGTTGCTTTTAATGGTGTGATTTAACGTTGTCAGTGATAGAAGGACCAAATAACTACAAACAAAGAGCTGAAGATTGACACATCAAGATAAGTGAAAGTAAGGGACCAAACTAAGATAAAACTTAGGAGAAGGACCAAATGCCCCGTCGACCCAAGAGTAAAACTAGACAAATCAATTTGAGCAGTCTGTACATGCAAGGAACTTGCATGTATGATCGATGGTAGGTTCCCACCTCCA
Organism: Populus deltoides; assembly: GCA_015852605.2. Taxonomy (NCBI): domain Eukaryota; kingdom Viridiplantae; phylum Streptophyta; class Magnoliopsida; order Malpighiales; family Salicaceae; genus Populus; species Populus deltoides. The sequence continues at coordinate 1,952,074 of CM027576.2, read as the reverse complement.
AGGAGGCTTTAATTCCTGGCCATGCAAAACCCTTCTTTAGTAACAAAAAATGGACCTGGTAACCACTCAACAACAAAGATCATGGTTCATAAATTGCCTTCAAGCATCTCATAAAGCTTGTAACTTACTTAATCTTGTTTAGTACTCTTTTCAGTTTCAATAGTCACAATTTTCTCTAGTTTTTAATCACAAAAATAGACCCTTTGGTGCATTGAATCGAACCCACCTCAAGTTTCTTTTCTCAGACTATTTTTCTCAACCACAAGTTTCTGAGCAAGGCGTAAAAGTGACAGAAACTTCTGATGGGAAGGATAGGACATTGAGAAAGGGGAAAATGGTGACCATTTTGTCGAGTAGTGGCATTCATGTCATATGCTAAAATTCTAGGACACAATTTTGCTTCCATGGAAATGAAGGTGAACATTATTACTATATAAATGGCCCTCTTCCATCTTTCTTTTTGTCCATTCCATTTTGAGAGAGATTCTGAAAATGTGTAGGGGTATTCATCAGGAGAGAAATAACCAAGGCGGTTCTTGTGGCGAAGAGGTGGTTTCATCTAAGGCAACCTCGAGATTGGTTTGTTGTGAGCTGTGTGGATCAAGGGCATCATTATATTGTCAAGCAGATGATGCATTTTTATGTCAAAAATGTGACAAATGGGTGCATGGAGCAAATTTCCTAGCTCAAAGGCATGTTAGATGCATGCTATGCAACACATGCCAAAATCTTACACAAAGATATCTCATAGGGGCTTCAACTGAGGTGCTGCTTCCAACTATTGTGAGTTGGAGAGAAAGAAGGCAGTGCAATTCTAATCTTGAAAAGAAGAGCTCTGGATCACTTAAAATGCCCTTTTTGTTTCTTTGATTCTGCTTCTCTTTTTCACCTTTTCTGTCCCTTTTTTCTTCCCTTTCTTTTTTAGTTTTCTGGTGCTGTTCAAGGATTTTTTTTCTTGAGATTTATTGATGGAGAGAGAACACAATACTGTCACTTGAAGGGTTTTGGGTGCATATGAGAATTGTTGCAAGTGGGTGATAAAATTGATCAGTCAATATTTCTGTTATATGCACCACCATATATATCCAAGAAAATACAGAGACCATAGCAGCTGCTTGGAATCCTGGAAAACGAAGAGAGGAGAAAAACACAGACAGGAAAATGGGTGATGAAATAGAGACCCTGGAATCATTGTTTCCATGAAATCCTCTGAAAGAGATCAAATTAAATCAGAAAATGTATTTTTTTTTTCTCTGGAAATTTTCTAATTTTATCACCTCTTTTTTGTCCGAAGTAGTGTTTTTCTGGTGTGTGTACTTTTCTTTTTGGTTATAAATAGTGTGTAATCATTTAGATCAAAAGGTAAGGGAAAATCTCTCATGTAGCAAACTATGTAAAAAGATTGACCTTTCAGAATAATAAAGATGAAGCTATGAAGATGGTCATATGCAAGTGATTTGCCTAATTACCTGCAAAGTTTTCATTACAGTAGTAATCTATTTTTCCTCAGCTTTTTTAAACAGGAAAATATCAACCGGAATTTTATAATTATTTGTGGTAATGAAGATGCTGAAACACCTTCCATTTTTGTTGGTTTGGAGAGGAATGGTCTCGACCATTGATTCACGCAAGAGAAGCAGACATGACAACAAAGAATGAACTGTTTACAATGATTCAAGTGGCATTTTCCTTGAAAATTCCAAGTTGCAAAATGCATTAAGCAGAAGCAACATATTCTACCCGATGTTAATATCAGCACTATCGACAAGAAATGGCATTACATCACAAAGGATAGATGATGAGTGGTAGCTATATCAGCACAGAGAGCGCCATCTTATGTTGTCTAGGCAGTGGTCCAAGAGACAAGATTGATAATGTTGTAGCTACTAGCTAGTGTCTAAGAAAGGTCCACATTGCAGCCCGTAAAGCATGATAACTTGTCATCCCAAAGAAGATAGATACGATTTATCTAGGACTTCATACAGCAGGCTTGCTTTATTCATCTTTGCTTTCATATCATTTTAGTCATGGCTTGAGTCTAACAATGGTAAGAACCATCCCGTTGCAGGAACTTTCTTGTAAAGTTCTGGATATGAACAAATAAGATAGCGAGGTGTTTTAAGCCAGGGGCTGCAAATGCAAATTAAATACAAGAACAACAAGAGAAGTAGAAATTGACATTTATTATTCTGATAAATTGAGGTTAAGGTTTTATTTGAACCTAACAACTATATATAATTGGATCAAAATTTATTACATTGAATAGAGAAACTAGGAGATAATATGCATCTACAACGGCCAAAATTGACTGCCAATAAGGGTGTTGCCCTACGGCAAGATGGTGGAGGTGGTGGCCAAAGGCTAGAGAGGATCTCCAGTAGAAGAATCTTTGAGAAAAATGATGGTTGAAGCAGTTCACTTGCTGCCAAGAAATGTGATCTGCTTGTCCATCTCAAACAATCCAGGGGTATACTAGTGCTAAAGATCTGCCATTGCATTCAAAAAATAAATCAGCTTGATTGGAAACCAGAAGGAAAACAGATAGCATACATGGAAAATTATGCATGAACATTAAGCAAGTGGAGAGTTCATTACCTTGTTATTTACTTTTCAGTATTCTCTTGTAAGGAAAGGGATAAAAGATTCGGTAATCTGGCTCAGAAGTTGCTTGACAGAAGAGGATCATAATCATATGCTTCCCCAGCTTTAACAAATCTACCTTTTACTCGTTTTCGAGTATCAGCCCTGGCTTTACGAGAGGCATATCTGATTTGCTTGCTGAAACTGCAAAAACATCACAATTGAGTGAAATCTCTTAGAGTTGAAAGTAAGCAGAATTCTTTATAGTAAACACCACAAAAATTTGTGAAGCACAAGTTCAAGCACATACGTTCGCGTCTTCTTCTTTTCATTGTATCTCATCTTAGCCTTGTCTCTTGCCTGCGGCGAGCTAGCATCCAAATGCGATTCCCATGGTGATTCACCAGTCAGAAATAGTGGTGATAATCCGCAATCTTGATAATCTGCTGCACTACTTTCACCAATTATGTTGGATAGTGGAAGAGACATGCTTGAATGAACTTGTCCAGAAACAGCAGGGAATCCTAGATTGAGGTTTTTGCAGCAACTGGGATTCGTAAATATGCTGCAATTAGCATTACCACTTATGGTCTGCATTGCGCTAGCTGGCCCAGAAACACAGGATGATTGGAAAGCAGCACATTCCAGTTGTCCCGATGATGACACCTAAAAAAGCAACACAAAGGTAGCAGTCAGCAACGATGGTTTGGTTTCAATACAAGTAGTCGCATGATGCTGCAAATTAACAATATCTGACTACTCATATTAGTCATGCGATATGGAAAGAATAACTAACAGACATATAATTGAAGATAGCTGTAGAAGAAAATTATAGAGAAAAAACCTCTATAGTATTCTCGATAGGGCCATTAGACCCGGTAACTGATAAGTTTTTCTCCATTAACATGCAGTCTTTTCCTACATCCCCAAACTGATATTTGCTTTGAGTTTCTGAACAACTAAATATTTCGTCACTGTTTTCAAAGTCCAATGGTATATCGTCCAAGTTGAGACCTTCACAGAGATCTTCACCATCCGGAAGTCCAATATCCTTAAAGATGGAGCAACCCTGCTGCAGAATTGAAAAGATCTGTATTAGATTTAACTAGCTTTTCCTTAGAATTAAGCAGCTTACAAAACCTAGTGAAAAGGGCTAGTATAATAGAAAAAATAGCCATAATAAAACCATCTATGTTGCAGTTCCAATCAGCGAAAATTGTCGGTATGAAACGTTACCTTCGGCAGATTTGTCACTTCTGGAAACATAGACACCTGATCTCTACAACAAGGCATGTAATTTGGATTCGGCAAGATGATGCTCGGCGGCCCCCTCCAGGGCTCAAGCTTGGAACAAGATTCTAGTTCATTCAACTTTCCAGTAAACAAGCCGAATGACCCTTCATTATCCCTTTGTTCCAAGCAACTACTAATGCAATTCTCATTTATTGGCGCAGAATTGAGTGAATCCCATCCTGAATCAAAGCCTCCTGAAGAAGATCCCTCAAGAACCGACGACCAAATCTTCGAAAACTCAGCCAAGGAATAACACCCTGTATAACAATTCAGCGCCCGAAGCTGATGCCCCAAGTTTGAACATCCATTTGCACTGCAATCACATCCTTGACAAATAGACAACTTTTCATCTAAGCACCGCGCCACTGCAGGCAGTGAACTGCACTTATCACATAGCAGCGAACGCCGATGCCTCCGCGACAAAAAGTTAGCCGAATGCACGCATCCATCACAGTGCACGCACAGCTTTGCGGAGTCTGGTTTACAATAAACTACTGCCTTTTCCACTCCACAAAAATCACATACAGATTCCATGCTCCCTTCCTCTTCTCCTGCAAACTAATTACCAACAATTATTCTCCTAACTACACAACCTAACACTAAAACTCGTGGCTGAAATTCGGCTTTTTTGTTTCAACCCTGAAACCATAGATGACAGGTTCCCTCTTCTTTCACCATTTCTCAAAACAACAAGCAAGAACATCCGAAACAAAAAAAATAATCGGTCGCCAAGTTCCAAATGAACAGTCATTAAGACTAATCTAATGTCATTATCAGAAACTAAATTAACATTATTATAATCATGCAACAACAACAATGAATATGGTGTGAAAGAAAGGCACTCACCAATAAAAAAACAGCAGAATTTCCGCCACTAGCTTAATTAAATCAATCCATTAACGAAGAAAAAAAGAGGTGATTAATGATGAACAAAAAAAAAACTAATAGAGAAGAGAAGATGATCAAAGAAGAACACTAGCTAACCACATTGTTACTTGTTTTGTGACATGTTATGAGAAAAGACAGCAGGTAGGTATGCCTGTTATTTTATTCACGTTTTGCCTAGGATTAGTGGGTGTTCGACACGTGTCAGAATATGGGCTTAGAGAGATGATTCTATGCTGACATGTGCACGATTGATTAGGAGAGGGATAATTTTGGTATGGTCAGGCTTGTTAAGCGGGGTCCAGGATTGGAATGGCAAGATATTGTAAATAAGCGGGAGAATGGGGGTGGGTTTGGTAACAAAATGGGTCACCAAGTGATTGACAAGTAAGCCCGCGAGATATTGGCGAGTTGTTTTGGGGTTGGGATAAGACGACTACGTAAATCTATATCTCGAGATCATTGGTGCACCCTGGACAGGTGGCGTTACGGCCTTACGGGTGATGAGCTTTTGATGTTGTGATTTGAGAATTCTGGTGCCGTGGAAATTGTGTCTTCCTCTCTCGGCTTTTTGGCTGGGTTCCAAACTTCAGGCTTGGTTATTAAACTGGATTCTCGATTTGATCGAGTTTTAATTCATTTATTTTTTATTAATTCTTCACTCAATTGATCTAATTAAAAATAAATTAGAAAAATTTATTCTTATTATCTTATAATTTACTTGTTTTTACAATATTTTAAAAAATTATTACTGATATTGTTTATATTTTTAGTGAGTGTCCAATAAACTAAATAATAGAATAATTTAGCGTGTAAATTGCCACGTGACAGTAAAGTGTAGGATGTAAACTGTAACTTTTAAAAATACAAAAACTAAATTTAAAAACAACTAAAATATAAAATGATCATGGTAATTTTTTTTATTTTAGTAAAAACAATTGATACAATGATCTAGAAGGTGATTAAATTACCTAAGTTTTTTTTTTTTAATTTTTCATAGAATTAGATTTGACAGCTTGCTATAAAGTTTTCTCTATTTCTTATAAATCTTCAAATAATAAATAAATAAAGGGATCAGGGGAATCTGGTTTGGATGATACCTTGCATTTTTTTATCATAACCGAGATGGGAAAAAAATTAAATACAAAAATTCAAATTCATGTAAAGTCATTTAATATAATTCTAAAAAATAATTCATTTAATTGATATCATTAACTGAAATGATATTCCTATAAATTTTAATTATATTAATCCTTTTATAGCCAACAATTTTTATAGAACAATATTACACAATCATCTTGTGCCCCTTCATGGCTTCTGCTCCCATCCCTGCTAGTTATGCAGTGTGCTTTGCAACATTGGTTCGAAAATTAAAGGACAAGCTTTCATGTGTTGTGGTGGTGAGTTCTTGATTTATTGAATTTCTTTTTCTTTACACTATGGTCTTCAAGTTTGGATTGGAAATTAATGTATACTAATTTAAATTAGAGACGAAGGAGAAATTAAAAACAGATTCTTATAACCCCTTTTGTATAAATAATTGATTTATCTGAACAGGATTTGAGCTCTTTTTATTCTTTTTAATTACTTGTCAGAAATATAAACATGCATGCATCGAGTAACATTCAGCAACTCAGCCCAAAAATGATATAACAATGTTCTTTCGAATAATAGGGATAATTTGAACCCGATTTTATTAATTTATTTATTTTAAACATAAAGGGAGAAACCCTGACCTTGGTCAGGTGGAAGAGACCCGACCCATATCACCATTTCTTGACCCATTTCAATGAAGAGCATGGGGAGGACCAGGGTTAGGTTCGGATAGAGGGTATTTCAAAGAGTCAACTTCTGAGACTCGAAGCGAGTTTAAAGAGGCTAGATGAGGAGGACCAGGGTTAGGTCCAGATGGAGGGTATTTCACAGGATTAGTTGTTGCTGAGACTCGAAGCGAGTCTAAAGAAGCTAGATGAGGAGGACCAGGGTTAGGTCCAGATGGAGGGTATTTCAAAGGGTCAGCTTCTGAGACTCGAAGCGAGTTTAAAGAGGCAAGATGAGGAGGACCAGGGTTAGGTCCAGATGGAGGGTATTTCAAAGGATTAGCTGCTGCTGAGACTCGAAGCGAGTCTAAAGAAGCTAGATGAGGAGGACCAGGGTTAGGTCCAGATGGAGGGTATTTCAAAGGGCCCACCCGAGACTCGAAGCGAGTCTAAATAAGCTAGATGAGGAGGACCAGGGTTAGGTCCAGATGGAGGGTATTTCAAAGGGTCAGCTTCTAAGACTCGAAGCGAGTTTAAAGAGGCTAGATGAGGAGGACCAGGGTTAGGTCCAGATGGAGGGTATTTCAAAGGGTCAGCTTCTGCTGAGACTCGAAGCGAGTTTAAAGAGGCTAGATGAGGAGGACCAGGGTTAGGTCCAGATGGAGGGTATTTCAAAGGGTCAGCTTCTGAAACTCGAAGCGAGTTTAAAGAGGCTAGATGAGGAGGACCAGGGTTAGGTCCGGATGGAGTGTATTTCAAAGGGTTAGCTGCTGAGACTCGAAGCGAGTCTAAAGAAGCTAGATGAGGAGGACCAGGGTTAGGTTCAGGTAGAGGGTATTTCAAAAGATCAACTGCTGCTGAGACTCGAAGCGAATCTAAATAAGCCAGATGAGGAGGACTAGGGTTAGGTTCAGATGGAGGATATTTCAAAGGCTTGGTTTCTGAGACATGAAGCAAGTCTAAAGGAACTGAACGGGGAGGGTCCATACTAGTTATAGACTCTTTCGCTTCATGAGCACTTGAGAAGATTAGAATTGTGAGAAAGATTGCCAAATGCTTCGTCATTTTCTCTTATGAAATTAAAAGGCATTCCTAGAAAGCATATTTGAATGTGTATTTATAGGCATAGTGTGCAATGAGTGAGCATTTGTGCAAATATTGCATGGGATAAATAGGATACCATATTAGGTATATATGTAAAATCTTATCATATATATTTGGTAGGTTTTTTAACAGATATTTGGTAGATTTCTTGCCTTTGTTATCACATATAGACGGAGGAGATGTATCATCCTATAATTGTCCTTGTCATGGTAATTAATATATATATATATATATATATATATATTGAAAATAGAATAATTTTGTCTCTTTACAATTAAAAAAGGGTGTTGAAAAAACGATGAGAAAAATAATTTAAGCCAGCCCTAGCCTGTTATAAACTATATTATAAGAACCTAATCCTATAGTATAAAATACAAAAAAAAAATGTATTAACTCAATTTTCATTTTCAATAGTGACTAGTATTTACCCAAAAAAAAGGCACCCAAGAAAATAAAATTAAAATAGAATAACTCATGAAAATTTTTAGGAACCATTTGGTATCCAAATCATTTTAAAAAAAATCGAAAACAAAAAATAAAACACTCAAGTGATACCAAACAGTCCTTAGCATAACAAAGTAGTAGAACGTGGCGGGAAGCAGGTAAAAAGATCCATAGATTCTGGTACTTTTGCGGGTACTTTTCAGTTTTCACGTAAAGCAGCGTGTAGCTTGTGACGAAAGTTGTTTCGCTACAGAAAAATGTTTTTGCTTTGCGTAGCAAGATGAGTTGAGCGCGGCGGGATTGGCTCCCGTGTTTTGCGAACACAGCCAAACATGGCGTAGTGATAATGAAGTGTCTTTCAAGAGAAGCTCACCAAACTCTTAAAATACACAATGAGAATAATCCTCCATCGACGCGGATTAAAATCTCAAGTCTTATGGTTGAGCTTCTTTTTTTTTATATACGGTTGAATAATTTAAATTCTTAGATGCTAATGTTTTTAATCATTTTTTTAATACCCAAATTAAAAGTTGAGTTGTTTATTTTTTAATCTTCAATATAAACTTTTTAACATTAAATTTTGATATGATTTAAATAAATTATAAGTGAATAAAAAATTAATCTTTAAATAACTCTCGAATAATATGTTTTAGAAAAATTCAAAACCCTTTAGAACATGAGTTTTTTCGATGAAAATGTGAAAAGTTAAAATTGAGTTCAAAGATCATTAAGCCTTAAAGAAAATAAAGAATAAGCAAAGTGAAATTAAAGCTTAAATCTATATACGCTTTGAGCTCGGGCTTAGACATGAGCATGAACATGAGTTTGAGTTTATTATAAAATAAATTTTTAGGTTATAAAAAATTATTTTTTACCAATCTAATTTGAACTTGGATTTGAGTTTATAATTACGTAGTTTATGAAGAATTAATTCTTTTCAACCTATTGTTTTATCTAGTCCCAGCCATGAATAATAGAATCTGATTAATTTTCTTCTAAATGATTTTTTTTTAACCTGAACATTTTGATGCTCTTATCCAACCTAATACTAAACATATATAAAGCTCATGTCTAATATTAATATAGTAGATTTTGGACAACACTTAAACATGGTGATGATGAAATATTACTATGCTCTGTTTTTCTCTAAAAAATAGAGGATTGATGAATATTATGTACCAAGAACTTAAAGATTTGAGAAAAAAATTAAAATATTCTTTTATCAATAAGTATAGAGATGTACAAACAAATTCTTTATGTCAACTTGGCTCGGGTAATGAATCATAATTATCGGACTCAATCTAAAAATTAAACTAGAAAAGAATATGGATAATTGAGTAATCAAGTTAATTTGAATTAATTATTTTTATTAAAACAACAATATTTTTTTAGCAAGTCATTGACCAAAATTAGATTTGGACTAGGTCATGTTGAAATTAACTAAACCACTAAAAATCTGATCGAGTTAATTGAATTTAATTAGGTAAATATCATATTCAATTCAACTAAAAACTCAACTTGGACTAAATTTTATATCCTAAATTTCTCGGACCAACTTGAGCAAGGTTAAATGTATGTTTAATAATGTGATACAAATATTTTTTAAAAGTATGTTTTAGTTGAAAATATATCAAGATTATATGTTTTTCATAATTATATATATATATATATAATCATATTAAAATCATCTAAAATCATATTAAAAAAATTAATTTGAAAAATAAAAAATAATTTAAAAATCACTTTAAAAATAAAAATCAATATCAAACTATATCTAAATAAAAATCTTCATCAACAATAAATAGTTTTTTTCAAAATGATAGTTTTGATCATTGAAGAGTTATCTGTTGGTATTTTCATAAAAAAAATAATTTTTTTATTTTAAATTAAAATTTTAATATTTTTAAATTATTTTGATGTACTAATTAAAAAAATTAAAAATATTATTTTTATATATTTATAAATAAAAAATAATTTTAAAATCATCACTACCACAAATTAAAACGTTCTCGTTATTTCTGTTCTTTATAATGACCCAAAGCCCAACAAGCTCGCTCCCAACAAATATGACAATAAATTCTTTCCTAGAAGAAAACATTTTTATTTTGTACACTCAAAAATCCCTCCAAACAAACAAAACAAAATAAATTCATTTCTTCCCATCTCGTCGATCTCCATAATCACAAAGATCAAATCCAACATCAATCTGATTAACAATAATCACTATCTTCCTCTGTAAGTCGATCTCTCGATCTCCATTTCTTCCTTCTCTAATTCAGTTTAGATCCAAGTCTTCACCTTATTCTTAAGGTTCTCAGTTAATCTTTCCCTCTAATCACATTTTTAATCAATTAATCAACTCCCTCTCCCTCTCCCTCTCCCTCTCTGTGAAATTCTTGCGATCCAAAATTTTCACGTTAATCTTACCGTTACTGTTAATCACTCAATCCAGGTTAGTAAATTTTGTTTTTCTTTTCTATTTTAATTTTAGATCCGATTTCTGACTCTAATTTTAACTTAAGCTTCAATCACTTACAGCGTCTGCTTCAGTAAATTAACTTCTTAACTAATTAATTAATTAATCTTGTTTTCTCTATGAAATTCTGCAATGTTGATTTCTTAACCTGCATTTATTTATTATTTCAGTTTCTATATATAATTTCACTTTTTTCTCTTATTTTTATACTTATTTGTATTGATATTTATTAAAAATTTAATTAAGATCCAATTTCACTTAATTCTAAGCATTAGATTTTGATGACTAAGTAACTGCATTATTGGATTAATTAATTTTTGTTTGTTTGTATTTTAGTAGATGAAATCTGTTGTGTGTGTGTGTGTGTGTGTGTATTGCAGGGTTGTAAAGTATCAGCAATTAAATCTATGTTTGGAGGACAAGTGGTACCGCCTAGCAATAGTCCGCACTTAAGGAAGTCTGGTAGCCGACCTGTCGTCTTTGATCTTGGTAGAAATAATATTAATAAAAGATTATTATTGGAATGCTCTTTTAGATATTAATGCTGAGTTTAATGTGTGTTTTTTTAGAGAAAAAAAAAAAGATTGTTGATTCAATAATTGTATTATGCAATACTTGTTAGATGGTGAACAGGGAAACACTGAAATGGAAGGTTTGTTACATTCGACAGAGTCAAATGATTTGAAAATTCCTAGCTTACCGATTAGTACTGCAGCTATAATGCCGTCTCCGATATTATTATGGAGATTTAAGGTTTTTGTTCTTACTTATTTGGCCATCTGTTTTCTTTTTGTTATATTGAGGTGTTTGAAAATGCTAAATGAGGTTAATTGTTTTGGATAGGTACTGTTGTTTTTTCTCTGGGGTTTTTTTTGCTGCAAGGTGAGACTTATATTCTTCTATTTGTTTATGACTGGTGTTTATTACCTATGATTACAAGTTCATGTTTTGGTGTATGTTTGAATTTTGTAGATTGGATGGGATTCTGTTATGAGAATGAGTGTGAATTTGCGGGACCTTTTTCTTTACGAAGCATTTTTGTATTACAATCCTCTTCTTCTTGTGGTTAGTTACCTTCGTTTTTATTGACATTAGAATATGTTAATCTTGTTATTTCTACAGTGAGGAAATTTTTGTATGGTTTTTGGTTTGCAGACTATGATGGTGTGGCTTTGGGGAGTTAATTTGTGGGTTTTTGCACAGTCTACCATAAGTTATGCCAAGATTTTTGATCTGGACCAAAATCATCTTACCCACAGAGAAATATGGAAGGTTTGTATTTTAAAACTGATGCGTTAGATCTGTCATAGCTTATTGTTCCCCTTGTGTTTTTTTTTTTTTCCTTTTGGTATTGCTAATCTTTTACATCTTAGGTTGGAACATATGTAACCTGTTGTGATTAGTGATTTAGGTTCCAGTTACCTATTGGATATTTGTTAAGCAAGCACTACATGATCAAAGTGCCTTTTGTGCCACATGATGTGATATTTGAGCAGCAAAATGTCCCGTTTAGAGGATGAGATAATTTTGTTTCCTTGTAGTTTGTCTTCTCCTTTTCTTTTCTCTTATCCAGAACTTGTTTTCTAGTCCATGTTTGTTGCTTTCATGTGCACCTTTTGAGGTTAATTTGCCATTTTGTTCATTGCAGGTTGCCACATGGATGACCATCATTGTCCCAATTAGCATGACAGCATATCTTTACCTATATTCTCACGGAGAAGTATCATTGGCTGCATCACAACCAGTGTAATAGATGATCTTATATTTTGCTGACAATTTCTTTTGTTCACTTAGTGATTTATTATGGGTTCTTTTTTCATTTCCTTACTTCTTGCAATGATTTGTTCATGCTTCAAGAAGATTTCTGTTTTCTCCTACATGAATAATTAAGCGCACAAGTTTAGCATTTCAAATAGATGATGATATTCATTATTGAGAAAAAATATGAGATTCATTTAATAGATTTATTAAGGTGATTATCGGTTTCCCAATGTCTATTTCATCTGTGCTGACCTTATTACTTTTAAGCTTGTCACTAAGTTGGAGAAGTTGCTATAGGAATTAGGAAGTACGAGTGTCATAAACAATTGAAAGTTTGTCAGTTTAGAAGATCTATATCAGTGTGGTCCTCTGGTAGTGGTCTCTCCTACTCCTGCATGTCATCACATGGCCGAACTATCCATGAGTCACTTATGTATAGAGAAAGAGATGAGTGTTTTAGCATGTTCTATTGTATTGTGAAACACAGTGAAGATTATATATTTGAACTTGTAAAATAGTTACTGTGCTGAAAAAACAAACTACAAGAAGTCACTTATGCATAGAGAAAGAGATGAGTTTGCTGAATTATAATGCAAAACATGTTGGTTTTTGAAGATTATATACGTGAACTAGGAAAATAGTTTCTGGGCTGCAAAATTTGAACCTCAATTGAAAATTGTAAAGTAAAGCATTAGGTATAATTTGGTACAAAAAAATAATGTTTGGATGACAAGAAAAATGATATTCTTGAATATAATATTCTGAATATCATGATTATATGACTGAAAAGGAAAGTCCTTCCATCCTATACTGCATTGTCAGAATTAAATCTTCATCTTTTGTTATCACCACTGGTATTTATAATGGAAATACAATCAATTAACATTCTCTATTATCACAGGTCTTCTTGTACTGTGCTGTTGCCTTGATTTTGATATTCCCCTTCGATATTTTTTACTTGTCATCCCGCTACTACTTGCTAAGGACTCTTTGGCGGATAGTTTTCCCTTTACAGGCAAGTTAAAAAAAAATTTGGGGCTTGTCTCATTAATTCTTGTTGTGGTTAATTCATGCCAATTATCAACCTTTTGATCCGTTGAGTGGACTTCTAACATAAAAATCTAGACTTAAAAAGCTCTGTGACTAAGTATCAAATAATTTGGTGGCTTGTACCTCATTGAAAAAATCTAAGTGTTGTCTGATTTTTTTTAATTTAATTGATCTGAACTCAATGGATGCTTGTTAATAGTTTTTAGCAACTACTTTATCATACCAGAATTCCATTAGACTTGTAATTCCTACCCATCAAACCTCTCTTGGAGGAACCCAGAGCGAGCACTATTGGACATTTGACTCATTGGTCTGGGAGAGAAATGTACTGTATAATTGCAGCTGCAGTTCAAATTGTCTTTATTTAATTTTTTATATTTACACCCATTTTTTGTTTCCGCTGTTGTTACAGGCTATTACATTTTCTGACTTCTTCTTAGCTGATATTTTGACCTCTATGTCAAAGGTATGCTTTGTTTTCTCTTATTGTCGATGTTGCCTTCTGTGGTCAATTCCCGGATAAGAGAGTTTAGGACTTTATTTGAAAATGGTTGATGATTGCAGTTTTTAAAAGCCTTCTATTTAATGTGGGTTTATCTACTATGTGCAAGGATTCCATATTGTTGGAGAATGAGCTTTGAACCAGCTGATAAAGTGTGTAATTGGATTGCACTATGGTATCTGTGTTAGGCAAATTATACTTGATGCAATTTTTTTCCTTTCTGGAATAAAAAACGTGGTGATCATCAATGCATCATCCACTTTGTCAGGCTTGCACTTTCCTTTGTCATACTATTCCAAAGAAATATTGAAGAGAATATGATATAGTTGTAACCAATATTTGTATTCAGAGTGACAGATGAGGAAATGGTTTCTTGATGCTTGTTGAATTCCTATACTTTCTTGATATTCTTATAAATACCAACTTTGTGCAGGTGTTCTCAGATCTGGAGCGCTCAGTTTGTCGTATGGTCCATCGCCAGGTTAGTGTATTGTTCCTTTGCTAGTCTTGTTTGCTACCAGATATAATTTAAAATGACATCTTCATGGTTTTATGGAACTTTTTTTTTTTAATCTTACAGGACTTTGTGCATTTCTTTTAGCTCACATTTCAAGCTAATAATTTGAACTGCCTAGCCTAACCAGCAAATTTAACTTGCAGCAGTTTCTATCCTCTCAGTGTTATTATGAATGACACTTCCTGTATGAATCTGGTTTGCTACAAATGATGGTTCTATGAGGCTTATTGCAAGATATTTTGTGTGCAGGTTGCCACCATAGCATGGTTTGAAGCTGACTCTGTTTGCGGCAGCCACTCCATTGGGATCCCTATAATTCTAGTTTTGCCTTACATTTTCCGATTATTTCAGTGTCTTCGACAATACAAGGATACTAAGGAGAAAACAGCTCTTTTTAATGGTGAATTTACTTTGAAATTTCCTTTCATTACCCTCCAATCTATGTGCTAGTTTATTATTTGGTATTCAGGCTAACAATTCTATATGGTACTATTTTTTCCTTCTTTTGGACTTCATACAAGGCATGTTGTTTGGTGCAATACTGTATTAACTTTATTTACTTAATGTTTCAGCTTTAAAATATTCAACCGCTGTACCAGTGATTTTTGTTTCAGCCCTTAAATACCATGTCCTCCCAGATAGTTGGACGAACTTCTATAGGCCACTGTGGCTTCTCTCAGGTGTCTTAAACTCATTATATTCGTTCTACTGGGATGTGACCAGGGATTGGGACTTGAGGTATGATGAGTGCTATTGTACTGTTTCTCAATTACAATCTGAAAAGTTACTTGCGAGTGATCTTCAAATTAGATTACTCGAAAATCCCATTACCATTGGTCTCACTTAGTGAGAATCAACTCACCCTGACATTCTAAAACATCCCAGAGATCCAGTTTCTTTTTTGTGTTTTGGATTGTATTAGGTTGGCTTCCTTGTCTTCCTGGTGATTTTACTGGCTTTGCTTTGCATTCAAAACAGCATGTAGAAACTTTGAACTATGACACACCCTTTCTTACAGCTTGCCTTTTGTACTATTACTAATAAAAGAACAGGATTTCATGAACCCTTGACTTTGAAATTGGAGTTATAACTGTAGTTTCAGAGGATAATTGAAGGACAGTTATTTAACTTCTGGATTATTTTTGATTCTCTAATTTTTTACAAATGTTTTTACTGTACTAATGATGTTAATTCGTTTGTTTGTTTGGCATCATTTTGTAAATATGATCTGCTACTGAAACCATGTTTATTTCTAAGCTTTTTTTACCTCATCAAAAATATTGACTGATAGGCCTGATATTGAGTTTCCTTTTCTTTTGCCAGCTGCTTCACCCGAATTTTCAAATTTAACAAACCGAGTCTCTGTTCACACCTATTACATGGACGAAAATGGGTAAGAATTCTACAGCACTCCTATTTACGGCAGTCAGTTTAGGATTATGGTTGTCTTGCCGGGTTTAGCTAAACTGTCTCTGATACTTTTGGCCTGTTTGTTCAACACCTAGATCCAGTTATTCATAGGCAACAAGACAACCAATTTGCCCATCGACATCTCAGATTAACTGATTGACCATTTGTTTTCACCATAGTCTTCCTATTATCTTTCATTCTGTAAATAAAGATCTGGCTGCCAGGCCAAATTAGTCTGGGCTGACCTGCTGATGGAGCACACCCCCCCCCCCCCCTCCTTTTCCAAGTAGAATGGTGGCTGACCTAGCTGTTCTTGTTCTGTTATCTTACTGTATAAATTTGGAGTTGCAGGTTTATTTTTGGGTGATAGGAAGCAATTTCATTCTGCGTTTGGCATGGACTTACAAGCTGTCTGCCCATCTTCGGCACAATTACCTTACAGTGTTCACAATCACTGCCTTAGAGATGATTCGCCGATTCCAATGGGTTTTCTTCCGTGTCGAGAACGAATGGACTAAAATGAGTTCCAAGTCAAATCTTCAGCTTTCAGAGATCTCATCTGAGGAAGACAAATTACTTGCACCCAGCAACCATAATGTGTAGATAACAAATGCTTACTTCTTGCAAGCAGCATGATCTACAGTTTTAAACGGCAACCTCGTTTTTTGCTGGAAAAAGGTTTTTATCCATTCCACTCTTAGTCGTAGTCTATATGATCGTTCAAATTTTTTGTTCAAAAAAGGAATAGGTTATTCAAAGATACACAATTTAGAAGTATATATCATTCATCAATTACTTTGTCATTATAGCGCTTAGCTTTTCTATTTGATGGTGTTGATAGAAAAATGATGCAACTCTTTCCAGTTCTCGGTTTCAAATTGGAAACCCTTCTGGTACAACATGGATTCTGCTGTGTATAGCCAGCATTTCCTCGTACAACCAATGTTGTCGTCAATGAATTTCTGCTGAGTTCTCGTAGGCTAGAGTCATTGGGTGACTGAGCACTAACAGTGTTCTGAAGATTGCTTATTTGCCTTGGAAGGATAGAATTACCTGTCAATTCCCACATGATATTTGCTCCTCTCATACACGAAATAAATTGGATTTCAGGAAGGGGAGTCAAAATATTTTATAAGGTAGTGTTTAGTGAGCAGATGAGCTTAAATTGGACAGAATGGGACTAAAATTGATGTCCTGTTTTATCATTTATGCATGTGCTAAAACATAGTAGAGGTGAATTGCTTTATCCATGGTTGTTAAACTTTAAAAATCATAGGACTCGGAAACTAATCTAAGTTGGGTTTTTAGTTTAACTAAATAAGATATTGATATTGATTAAATCTAGTTGATCTGATTTTTAATAACATCGCCGAACATTTTCGGTTCGGTTCGGTTTTGGATCAAAATAAATAACCAAACTAATTTTTTTTAAGTTTTTGAACCAAACCAAAAACCGGTTCAAACCGATTAATTTAGGTTTGGTTTTTTTCCCTTCCAAATCAGTTCAAACCGAAATGCATTTAGAAGCTCTGGAATTGGCGACTAGATAGAGGTTGTGCTGCCGGAGGAACATCTTCTCCGTCCACCATTGGATCTTCAATTTCAGATATGTCGTGTGCCTTAACCCCCACCAAAAACTGATTGTTCAGATCTTTGGAATATATCACTGTTTGAAAGCTCTCCTTGATCTAAGCCCCGCCCCCAGAATATCTTTCTGGTTCTGTTCTGCTCTCATCCTTGTTTTTTCTGTCAGCTTTTACTTCTGACCATCTATGGCCACCACCAGTCGTTTCCCTATCTCAAGGCTAGCCACACAGCCTCCTCCCACTCCCAAACTACCACCCATCTCTCAGTCACCCACCCTCCATAAATAGACGAACAACCCCCTCTAGATACCCACCCTGCCGGCCAGATGGAAGAATCATCAGCAATTCGCCTCTGACATGGCAAGTTTGAGAGATGAGAGACAAAGAGCATGGAAGATTGAAAGAGAAGAAGACAGATTTGACTCAAATGTTGAAAGGAAATATTGAAGCTTTAGCTGTAATCAATTACTTTTTCTTTACGTTGACCTTTAAAATCCAATCTGTGTCTCATATCCAAATCATTTGAGAGATGAGAGACAGAGAGCATGGAAGATTTGAGAGAATGGAAGACAGAGAGGGGTGACGTGTATCTAGGTATAGGGTTAGAAACTATTTATACTTATTTTTTTTTTAAGTGCTGGTTTGATTAAACCGGTTTGATTTGGTTTGGTTTAATCGGTTTTAGATTTTAAAAACTGAAACTAAACCAAACTGGAATTTTTTTGTGATTTTCTAATTGATTAATTCGGTTTTTTTTTGGTTATTTATTTTCAGTTAAATCGATTATTTGATTTTTTTACTCACTTCTAATTCAAATCATGTCATGTTTTAATAAAAATAATTGATTTGATGATCTGACCGGAAAGGTTTTTTTTTTTATTTAGTTCCTAGATTAGAACTAACTAGCTAATTAACCTACAACATTAAAAGAATTAGGGCATGCTAAAAGAAACCTACATCACTAGAAAAATTATTAGGGTATACAATAAGAATTAAGGTATTTTTTGGGTGCCTCACGTATTGTTATCAAACATGACTTAAGAGTAAACTTAATTAAGGAATCGATACTGATTCAACTCGGAAAAATTAAATTTTTTTTTAGGATTTAATATTTCAAATAAAAAAAATTGTCCGTCCTACAGTGTTTATCATTAAAATGTCCGTTTACATAATATAAAAAACACTTATATGACAGTTTTTAACATAAAAATGTTCGTTGGCATGCTATAAAAAATTATCTATAGATTTAATTTTTCAGTTTGTTAAATAAAATGTTGGCAGAGGAAAAGAAAAGGCGGAGCAATCAGTATATCCACATTCCCAGGACTGAAAAAAGTAAAAGTAAAAGTAAAAAAGAAAAAAAAAAAGAAGAAAAAAGGCCTCCGCAGTGGATATACATGTTTGATTTTGTTTTTGTGTTTAAAAAATATTTAATTTTTTTTTATTTTAAATTTAAAAAATTAGTATTTTAAAATCATTTTAATATGTTGATGTTAAAAATAATTTTTTAAAAATAAAAAATATATTATTTTGATGTATTTTCAAGAAAAAAACATTTTAAAAAATAACTATAATCATATTTCCAAACAGGTAACATAATGGTTTTTTTTCCAGAACCATTAGAGGTCCAAATTTTATTTATCAAATTCAAACCTGGTGAAGGCCTCAGCCTCAGGTCACCTAAATTTCAAATCTAATAACTATAATTTTAGAACAAATCAAGTCCCAACTCAGTCGGTTAGACGTATAACAAATAAGATGTCTTGGGTCCAAGAGCACCTAGAGGTGTATTTTTTAAATTACGACAAATAATTTAAATAAAAAAAATTAAGGAGCTAATAACAAAGTCTTGGCTTGGCCTCAGACAGCGTGTGGGGCTTGACCTTTGACTCTTTTATTCTTACACTTAAAAAAAAAACATTTAATATATTTATTTACCTTCTATTTTTATATAGTTTTATTATTATAAATTTTAATTTAAATAATTAATTTTGAATTATTATATATTTGATTTAAAAATAATAAAATTAACAATAACAGCAGATTATTTATAAAAAAAAAAATCAATTGGAATCTGTTTTTTATTATTAGAAAGTCTGGATAGATTTATAACATAATTTTATTGTATTTTTTATTTTATTTTTATTTTTTTAAAACAAAAACAATTCTTTTAAAAACATTGCGGAGGCTTAGACAAATAAAAAATATATATTGATAGAAAAAATAATATTTAAAAAATTCAAAACAATATATTTTTTTAATGCTTAATTATAATGACAAAAAAAAAAAAAACTCAGAATCTGATAAGAAAAAAACATTGGGGAGGCTTTAATTATATATATATATATTTTTTTTTTAAGAATCGTCCGCTTCGTAGCCCGAGATTCTGGTAAGCCGTCATTGCAGGTAGACAAAGGGGATTTGCTCGTGACAGTCCAACTTACTTGTGCTTTCTGTATAAGGCCAGGCAAGGTGAGCCACTTGTTTCATGAATCGTTATTGTCCATGTAAGGTCCATCTTCGTTCTCTGTCATCCACCTCGGGACCCCTTTACCCTACCACCCAATCCACACCAGCGACATTCCCACATCCCACCATTCATTTCTCAGATACCTCCATCTCTTCTACTTCATCAAATCCCATCACCTCGCACTGGACGTGTCGTCAACGTCCACGTGTCGACAACCCCCTTCACCCCCCCAACTCACAGACTAGATAAACCACCCAACAATGTTCCAACAACTCTCTTCAAATGTTAGGCTCTGGCGACCTCACCAGCAACCTCAGCCGGCAGTCAGAGCCGAGCCCGTCTGAGTCAACAACACCAAGAGTCCTAACCATATTATCTCATGTGATAGAGAAGCTGGTGGCTAGAAATGACAAGCTTGTGGATGACATGGATAAAAAGCTAGATGGGGTGACTGGTTTGGCTAGGGTTGGGAAGAGCTTGAATGTGTTCCATGGTGTGAGGGCTCCTAACATAAGCATAGTAAAGTACTTGGAGAGACTTTACAAGTACACAAGCTGTAGCCCATCGTGTTTTGTGGTCGGATATGTTTATATAGACAGGCTGACACATAAGCATCCCGACTCTCTTGTGATTTCACTGAATGTACATAGGTTGCTTGTTACAAGTGTCATGGTTGCTTCTAAGATGCTGGATGATGTGTGAGTTTTCTCTCTTTCAATGGACTACATCTCTCTATGTTCTTGTGTGTTTGTTCTCTAAGCTTGATTCCTTGTTATATTTACTTCTTCTTTTTTCTTCTTGAAATCAAGGCCCGATAGATTTGATACTAACTTCTTTTAATTTCTAAATTCCATCTTCCTATTTTCGAGATTCAAATTAAGAATTCGTTTTTAATCCACATTTTTGTTAGAATGATTAAGAGTCTATTTTCATGATCAAACAAGTATTTTAATCCACATTTCTAAATTACATAGGTTGCTTTTCTTTTTTTTTTAAGAAAAAGAAAAACTTTCGAATAATATTGACTTCAAATGATATTAGCTGAATTGATAATAATTCTCTTAAATGCTCAGATTTTCGTTTTTATTTTTATTTTTAAATTGCTTATATAAATAGAGTTGAAAAAATCCGATCATTTCTATACCTATATTGGCACTTCCACCACTAGATTTATTACATTTACTAAAGGCTGTGACAAAGTTCAATGGATTAGATCAATATTTGAAAATGATGAGTGCATTTGATAAGTCATGTAATCATGTCTGTTGTGTAAACTGCAACATTACAGGCACTATAACAACGCATTCTATGCACGGGTTGGAGGAGTGAGCAATGCAGAATTGAACAGGCTTGAAATGGAATTCCTTTTCCTCTTGGATTTTGGGGTTGTGGTCAGTTCTCGAGTCTTTGAGAGCTATTGCTCGCACTTGGAGAAAGAGATGATGATAAATGGTGCGTCACAGAGAATTGAAAGGGCCATCGTCCCCAATGCTGTTGATGACGTTACAGAGTTATCAGTTGAAGATACTCAAAGTTCTTCACCCCCTCAAGGAATGGACTGACCTGAGTTGCTATGTCTACATTTTCTTTTCATTGGCTTAGTAATTCTTGTAACTTTGGGCATTTTATCATGAACTACGTTCTTGTTTCTTCAATTTTTGGTTCTTGACATGCTTGAAGCTCAAACAGCTGGTTCGGCCCTTGGTTCTGACGTCAAAGATTCCCTGCTTAATTTTCTCCACCTCTCCATTGCTCAGATTTCGGATTATATGGCCCAATCAGAGAGCTATGTGTGGGAAAAGAAGGGAATAATTTAGGGGCAAATTGCCTTTCTGACTTGATCTCCAAGGACAGAATGAAGATTGCAAATCAGTCAATTTCAACTTTCAAAGCTGTGAATATCAAATATCCCAACCATGCACATGCAAATGCTTAACAATTGGTAAGAAGTCAATTAATGGAATTTGCAGAATCTGGAGAATTCTATCAATTTGACTTGGCTTGCTGATACAGACACCTCCAGAAACGGAGCTTGCATGTTGTGATAAATCTATCCAATTCCTAGCTGATGTTTACCTCACATGAATGTGATGGGGTGTTTTCTTAAGGTGACAAGGGCAATAATACTCGAGGTTATGAAGCCATCTTGGCTAAAATGCGCCTGTTACTTGGAATGATTAAAAGATGAAGCATGAAAAAGTATACAACCGATTGAATTATTGAGCACAAGTACTATTACATGTAATTCTGTTTATTGCATCTCTCGAATGAATAAATGAAGATTATTTTCATTGATCTCACTGAAGAACAAAGGGCCATGAGGCAAGGGAATCGCAAGTGAACACCTGAATATCCTTTAACTGATAAATTATTGATATTGGAAGACAAAAAACAAAAAAAGGATTCTTCCAAAGTCCAATAGAATTCATAGATATAGGAAAAAGCCATGTTAAAGAGAGATTTTTTTTCTGACCAATTGTTAATACGATACATAACGGGACCTCTAATACAAACTACACCCTTAATCATGAAATATTGATTGTTTGTCGAATCTACTCAAGATTCAGAAGTCCAAGAGTTTTATAAAACATTCTTGATTGATATCCATATGTGAAATATCCAGTTGGGTGAGTTCAAATGTGACCAGCCTAGTGCAAAAAATTTCAAACAAACAGAGCTTTGTGCTTGAAATAGCGGTGGAATACATGGCATGACAGCCCTTCATCAGAAGACCGGCAACTAGGAAAGATTGCCTGAAAAACGTTTAGCTGTAATCAGTCGGAACAGAAAGAACAAACTATTTTGACTTGTAAATTCTATTTTCAAGTTTTATGGGTCGATACATCATATGCATCCGAAGAACTGTTCCAAGGATGGAGAACTGAACACATTTGCAGCCGTCCGTTCAATTCTAGTAGGAGAAACATGAAGCTGATATTTGATAAATCGCTGCCAAAAAAAAAAGGAACTCAGATGGTGTTTAATAAAAAATATTTCAAAGACGAATTCAAAACGTGGCATGTGAAGGAAGCATACAGCTAACTGAAAAAGGATTTCAGGATTAGTGTCAATATGCCAATCTGGCTCTAGTTGTCGAACAAAAGATGACCGTCCAGTTTCTGTGCTACAAAAGAGAACCTGCAGATGCATTTTTCAGAAATTAAGACAAACAGAACAAAAGACAAAATTAAATGATGGAAAAAAAAAACGTCAAATGGTAATATTAAAAACTCAGCAGAATACTCAGGTGTTATATTTTGAACACAGGTAGAAATGAGACAGCATTAATAATATAATCATGAATATGTTACAAATTGGATTACAGTGTACCAGAGGTGCCCCAAGTCTCCAGATTATATCAATAAACAAATAAATATAAATGAATACCTTCCAGACATGACAAATTCTCCTCGTATTTTTACACCACCATAATTCCATCCTTGTTGGCTAGTTGAGCAAGTCCAGCTTCTTCTTAATGATTAACAAATATTGGCGAGAGTATAAAATGTTACAGATATAGAAGGGATATTTGACATATAATTAGAGCTTATTAGCCACACTCTTTCTTAGGTGATCTTGGAAAGTTGATGAGTCTTCAAAATTTATCAGGAGTAAAAAGAGCATAATTTCATGAAATTCAACCTCTTCCCTACTCCCTGCATAAAAGGTTCGGTAGGATTCTTGCAGCCAACATAACCATGCATGCTGTCTTAATATGCTATGAAAAATCATAATGAAGTTGAAATTCAACTTGTATAAAGGAATGCCAGGAAACAGACACCTAATATATACCAGAAAAAATGTTATGATGTAATAGCCAGTACGAAACAACTGTATCGCGTGTGTAACAATTCCACAAGAGGAAATTTTGCTCATTAGCTACCATAGAAACCATATTATTCTGAAAGCATTTCTAATTACCTTGTCTTTGACCAAACCACCAGAAGTGAAAACTCCAGCATTTTCCAAAGCTGCAAGAATCTTTTGCTGTGGAAAATAGTTCACAATGTAATTCACGGCAGAAAACATTTATTCCATAAATAACTGACAGTTGCAAACGCAAAATAACATTGATAGAAGGCAAACACTGGGTAGGTCAACTAGTATGCATCCTCAAATTAGAATAGTAAACTGTTGATATGTTAATGTGGAGATGAAAAAGAATGTTTGAATCAACTCGAAGAAATATATAAATCAAATAAGATGGAGCAAAAACATACAGAACATTACAGAAAATAACTTCAACCATGCTGATATAGCCACACAGATAAGTTTAGGAGAACTAACCCAACTGAAACATCCAACTTCATTATAACTAAATCAGAAATATTAAGTCTCATCAAATCTGTGTTAGAAAAATTTAGACTTAATGACAACCACATGCTAGTCACGTGTACAAGGGCATGTAAACTACGCAAATAAAACCCTGCTCGCTAGTACCATGAAACACAAATATCAACAAAAATAATGATATTTTACAATAAATGAGAAATGATGATAAAATACTGTTCCCCATGAAGTTTGTACGTACTTCACTCTCATCATCAAGAACTCTTTCCATGAGATAAAGATCACAAAATTTTGTGATTTCTAACAGCACTTCCAGCACAGAGGACCTCACAGTTGCTTGGCTCACAATCTGAATCTCCTCTGGACTGCTTTCCTCAAGGATTACTTCAAACAAACGACATGTGACCTACACGAAACAAGTCATCAAAGCATGAAACATTGAGGGAAATGGCTTTCTTTATTAGACAACTCAATTTGTCTTCTTGTTGCATTATAACTAGCAATCCTAAAACTTACAGCATGTATTAGAAGTAAACAATTGAAAACTGGACCGGAATTGAGAGAGAATCCAATCAAAAAATTTGCATGCATGGGCATTTATAGCAACAAAACAAGTAATGAAAAGTTCAAGAAGCAAGAGAAAATACTACTAACAAGTGCTGGAAGATAACTTGAGGCAAATGGCATATAGATGCAAGGAACCAAACTCAAATACCTATAACAAAGTTGTTCATATAAGTTCTAGGAATTTGCATTTTGGCTATGGCTCATAGCTGAAAAGGTCACAATTTATGTTTTGTTAAAGGAACTTTTTTTATATAGGAAATTAAAAATCCACCCATGATCTAAATGAGAGGATACTAAACAACAAAGTGCATGAATTAAACTTCGATGTCACTGCACATAGACTGGACAAATAAAACTTTCCCAAACAATTTTAGTGAGATATGAAAACAAAGGAGCTAACAATGGGAGATCACAGTCATAATAATGCTTAGTGTTCTAAGATTGGATTTACCTTTCTTCCTTCGCTCAATTTTTGCCTAACAATTTGCGCCAAAGTTGGCTGAAAAGCAAAAGGAAAAGCATTAATAAGAATAAACAAAAGTCTACATAAAAAAAAACACAATTTAACAATTGGTTTCTTACTTTTACTGGTTGAAAGAACTCATCAACAACATTTTGCACTCTCAAATCCTCGGAAGATGAACAAACACCCGCAGAAGGTATCGACACTGCGTTGGGTTGAGTAGTCACAACAGAACCACTAGTCGTAGGAGCTTGCCGTTTCGGCTGCCTTCTTTGAGGTCCACTATTTGACCTCAACAACCTCCATGTAAAGACTATCGCAACAGCAAGCCCCGCAACAGCCCCAACTGATCGTGAATCCTGATACCAAATATATCCCGCGTGAGTACTTCCATACCACAAATAAAACTATTCTTTTAATTTTCTAATTTCTTAAAATAAGAAATAATCTCTATGTTAATACACATTTGATGAAATTTCAATACTTCAAATAAAATTTTCACAATAACATCCTTAAATCTTCAACATTATCTCGAAAGGAAGAACAAATGAGAATAGAAAAAAAAAATCCAAACAAGAGAAAAAATTAAAAATTAAAAGAATTACAAATTAAACCAATCAACTAATTAGAAACAATTGAACAAAAAAGAAAAAGAAAATAAACCCTTTTTAAGCAAGAAAAAAATATTAAATTCAACAAAACTCCACCCCTACCACAACTAAAAGCTTCAATCTTTACCCTATTTAAACCAAGAATTAATTAAATTACCCTAAAATCACACGCCATTAATTATCAATATTTTCAACAATCAAACCACATCCCACGATTTCAGTTACATTTACATATACACTAAACCCTGAAAACCCATTAATCAGAAGAAAAAAAAATCCCAATCAGATCGAAGCCAAAAACTGAAAAAAAGAAAAAAAGGGGATTGAAAGACCAACCAGGGTATTAAAAGAGAAGAGATTTGAGATCTTGACGGTTAAATAAGCACTAAATCGCTTGATTAGCTGCAATAATTCGTCTTTTGATGTCTCCGTTGCCATTCCCAAACAAAATCGAACCTCTCAAAATCTACTAATAATATATGCAGAAGAAGGGGTATGGAGGGAGGTAAAAACGACGTGTCGTGTAGTAAAGCAGAGGATACGAAAAGGACACGAAGCAGAAAGAGTTTTTTTAACGATTATTGGGTTTCTTCTCTCTCAGGCTTGGCTGGCTTTCGCCGTGCTAAAGCTTCTGCTTTGCGTCAACGAGAGAGACAGAGTCGATGCGTTTTGTTCTTGCTTTTTGTTTCTTCAACCTTTTTGTTTTTTTTTTTCCTCAAAAAAAAAAAAAACCTTTGGCGTAGCTACAAATTAGTCCCCTAAAACTATAAATTGTTACTAATTTATGCCCTAACTACATTGAATTGAATTCGAAGAAGAAAGCTTGCGATACGATATTTATCGTGAATGCATCAGTAAATTTAGGAGTAAATGAACAAAATGATGATTATGTAGTCGAGATAACGGGACAGTACAAAAATTCAATTTAAATAATTTTATAAATATTTTTATTTTTTATTTTATTTTTTATTTCTTTAGCAAAACATGTTCTATCTTTTATATCTTTAATTATTTTTACTTTAAAACACTAACTAAACATAATTTTAATAACATAGTAATTAAGATATGTGCATGCTAATAAAATCCGTTAATTTTAATAAGAATCCAATTGATTGTTAATTCATTGCTAGTTGGATGATGAAATCAAGAGATTTTCTAGTTCAGGAGCTGATATAAAAATAAAATTTGAGTTGGAGGACTGATTTGTAGTTAGCCAATGCTAGTTTTACTGGCTGTACTTTTTGAAGTGAAGAGACGAGGTCTGACCGGATGTTCTAAATCTGATCTGGATGCTTACGTGGCTATATTTCACTAGCTGTTCGAAACAACTGCATGGACCTGGCGGCAGCCGCTTGTAAGTAGTCAAAAATCGGATAAGAATAATAAAATTCATGAAAAATAATAATCAATTACACAATAATAAAAAATGATAATGTTTCTAAATTACAAGAAAATATATTTAATATATGTATAGACTTTCTTTTAACTCTCTAGATTTAGCCAAATTAATATTTATTTTAGTGTTTTTTAAATAATTTTAACATATTATGGCAAACATAAGAATAAAAAATTTAATATATTTTAAAGTTAAAAATATTTTTAAAAAGTATCATACATTATAATATCAAATACACAACTAAATTTTACAATATCATATTAATTATTTATTACTCACAGACTCACCGACAATCCATAAAATACTAACAAGAGTTTTTTTAATGCATTATTTTTGTTTATGAGTTTGTTGGTAATAAACATATCGATAAACTGCTAGTATAAATACCGACATAAAATTTTCAAATTTAGTATTGATTAATCATTAAAAATTGATTAATATCTAAAAAAAATAACTAAATAAATTCTCATCATAAATTAATTATTATTCTTGTGTTAGTAAAAGTGTTAGAACCATCATAATTTAATAATTTAATTTCTTACCTAGGCCCACAAAGTGTGCTTTCGGGGGGGGGGGAGTTCCCCCCAAAAAAAAAAAAAATGTTAGACTATCTCAATTTAATAATTTAATTTGTTAAGTAAAGTTTTAAACTATAATTTATATTATTATTTAGTATATTTCTTGAAGTTACACGTATTTGCATCGAGTTTTTGTCCCCAGCTGCTCTTTGGCTGGGGTAACCTTTCTCCTAGCTAGCTATTATATAATTAATTATATAAATTTAATTTTCATTTTATCCAAGAAAAGCAATAGCCTGGGAATCTGATATTGAATCAATACCTTGCGGAAACCCTTCCTCTAAGCAAAATCCAACCCTTATAAACCACAGCCCACAAATATTCAACCATAGCTTGCATCCGAAACTCGCATTCCAGGAACCACCTTCATCCCTAAGCAAACCTTCAAAACCTACCTGACCAGGGCTAATTACCTCTTGGAGCTCAATCTATATTAAGAGCTACCAATCACGAGGAGGCACTTCCCAAGCAACTAACATCTACTGTCGCTTAAGAACGATAGAAACTCCATTCGTCTCCTTCAACCCATGCCCTAATCTCATCAACAAAGTGCAGAAAAAATCACAGTAGTATTTTCCCATTACATTATTACATAACTATAATTGCAAACAGACTAGGTTTTGTGATGTTTGAGAAGGGAAATAGGAATTATATTGATCAAGTGCAACTATGGCAGAGATTACTCTCCAGGAACCACTTAACAATGCACTTATGATGATATAAATATGCGAACAAACATATCATGTGCGTGACTAGGCCACGAAAAGGCTCGCTTGAAGATGTCATGATCTGCTAAACCATCCCTTTGATCTTCAGACTGTCACGATACTAACACGAGAAAGCAATTCCAATATGAGGGCTGATCGGAGGTTGAGGGCTGATCGAAGGTTAATCGGCTATGGGACATGAAGAATTCATACTTGATGATTTTTTATCTTTCTAGTGGATAGTGTAGTCCTATAACAATCAAGTGGAGGAGCAAGTCATCAGGTTGGAAGACGACGTGCTCCTGAATTTGATCAGAATTTATCTCAAGAAGTTCATTGGATGACATAGTTTGAATAATCAATATTGTCGTTTGACATCTTGATAGATAAGAGAATATGGAGGAAAAAGATCAAGAATTTCTTTATGGGGTAAGAAGAAGAAGAGTTCTTAACATATCTAGGGTTTTTATGGTTAGACTAGATTTGTGAAGTTAGGAATTGAGACTAATCACAGTAGGTTATATAACGGAGGTACCTCCAAGTGTGATTTCCTATCCCACTAGCTTAGGTTTTATACTTTCCAGACAATAATAAGGATTTTCAATATACACGGCATATGAGTCTTATAACTATGGTACAAACTTTAATGTCTAGCTAGGCTATTTTTGGTGCAATGCAAGGAAACAGCCGTGAGCCTATATTTGTGAACGATCAAAGAAATTCAGGATCATTGACCTGTGGATTTAACTTGTAGTAGTGTTATTATCGTTCCAGCTTTAATCTTTACAGAAAGCATTGGACTTTTAGTCCCCCTAAAAAAATTAGAAGACAACAAAACTTTTGCAAATTATTCTGATCAAGATTTACTCGAGGGCTCTCCTTTTTCATTAAAAGCACAAGTGACATCTTCAGACACCCGGCGACTGGCATTCACAAATTCATAAATATGGCCATGTTATGCATCTAGAAGCTAAATGACTATAGCATCTACTGCATTGTACAGCGGTAGGATGGCTATACAAGGCACGAGCAGGTGCCAGACCAGCCCGCACCAATGTGCTCCCCCATGTGTACAAGGCATAAGGTGATGTAAGTAAAACTAGCATGGCCCCTACACCCCCATGTTAACACAATCAGAGCTGCCATAATAATAGCAATACTATTATCCAAGTCTTTAGGAACTACAAAACAGTGATAGTTATAAAACCCAAAACTATACACATCAAGCTCACCGATCAATCCCATACAGTATAGAGGTGGAATGCCATTATGGTATCAAACTATATCGATATCCACCAACTCCTCCTCCAGGCCTCCAACATCCACTTTCTCATCTTCACCCTCATACTGCAAGTCCGGATCAAGTCAGATAAATATCACATGTTAAAGTGCAAGACAGATGAGTAATGACAAATTCTATACATGTATTAACATTTCTTTAACGATAAAAAATATTTAGACAAAAGGGAGATCAGATTCTGGATAGAGTTAAATCACTATCTGCGTATTCTTATTATATGTTGTGCCAATGTAACCAAGTGCCTATAGTCTACCAGAGGGCAAGACCATCAAACCAACCTTTGAATAGGTATTTCGATGGATTGGAGGAGGTGGGGGGAGTGAAAATGGCAAGCTTTGGGCCTCATATGTAGCACCTCCTCTAACAATCCCCCGAGAAATATTTTCAACCACTTCAACATTCTCCTCCATCTCAATTTCAACTAGGTCATCAATTGCACGAGCAGCCATGCTGGTTGATGGTACGTGAAGCACCGAGCATGAACCCTTGGTCTGTCCATTCAAACATGCACGAAGTTAAGTATTTCCTTAAATTAGTCTGCCATTCATTGCACTTGTAATTCATGAATAATGACAATGACTCGGTGACTCTCTTGTCCACATTAAAAAATATATATATAAAAGTTGTTTAGAGTGTTCTAATTTCTAACAGTACAATAGTAACATAAATATTCCTATGAGAGGAGCAATCCCTACAACAATGCTTATAATGATAATTTGCAAGTTGATAGGAGCCAAGACCTGGCATCTGCTGATACTGGTGCACTGTGGAACTGCCTTGCAAAGTGTAAATTATGATATGTACAGGAAACGCAACCAACAACATTTTCCTTTCCCTTTTAATTCTCCTGGCTACATTTTCTCACTTGTTTGCTAGCTTTTACCATCTTCAAGTTACAAGCTAATCTCATGAATTTTACTGGAAAAGGCTCTCATGTCATGAGTGACAAACATCCAAAGGAAAATAAAGAAAACCTAAAACAAAAGTGGGAAAGAAGAAATTACCTTATCCGAGGGAATACTGGTGGAAACACTTTTTCCTTTCTTTTGCTTGCCTTCATTTCCTATAGGAAAATGACTGCCATTCCTATTGTCCACCGCCCCAAATTCCAGGTTGCTATTCAGCTGAACAGGGTGTGAATGAATTTGGGAAAGCTTACTCAGTCTTAGAGTCTCTGCCTGATGGCCACCATTGGTTAAATTGCCTAAAAATCCAGCAAGATGTCAGCACATAACTAGAAAGTTGCACGTGATTTTGTGGCAGAAAATCAGTAATAATGACCAGATTAAAAAGGCCATTTCAAGTTAAGTTCCATTGATATCAAAGTATTGGAAATAATTAATGGTAGCATACAGCAGTGTGATGGAAATATGGAATGACCAATTGCCCAAATAATGCAGCTATGGAACAACATGAAGAGGATAGATTACAGATAAAAACTTTCACACTTATTGGTCTAGACCCAGCTGCTTGTTCCATGCCTTTATACTTGCTTCTTATTCTCCTTGACAAATGTTCAACTACATCTTCAATGACATATCCTTTTGTAATAGGGGGCTAATACTATGTGATACATAATGACATCAGATCAGGGGACCAATCAAATTTGAAGGTTCCAAAAATTCCATTTACTATATAATATATAGAGACACCATATACCTTGTGTTGATTTTTCAGCGGTATACTGCTTACCACCCAAACTTTTCTCAATTGGAGAGGAATTACTCTGCTTTTGCTTCTCATTCTGTGCGCTGATTGCACAATGACCATTTATCTCTCCATCATTGACAATTTTGATGCTTGAATCCTCTTCATTGCAATCAGTTGCAGTACCAGAAACAAGCTGATCTCCCAACTTCTTAAGTCGAACTTCTGACCTGTACAGTTCCATGAATAAATCGACTTATGAAAACCACCAACCACCATAGATAGATAAAATGTGTCAAACAAACAAAAACACAGAAAGATCACGAGAAATGGTATCAAGAAAAATGCCTTTTAAGTTCATCTTGAGCCCGCACATGGTGCTTATATGCTTTGACAAACTTCTTGATGTTTGAAGTGATCCTGAATGGTCAGTAGCAAAGAGCAAATAGGTAAAACTAAAGAAGTGTGTCTTCTATCGAGTAGTAGAGAGATAACATAAGGATAGATAAAAATTGGTAAACTATGATAATAAATATTAGCGATTACCTTTTGCATTCCTCTTTCTCTGCAGATAATTGAGCCTCAAGCTCCTGAATTCTAGAAGTAAGACTATCTGCTTCTTCAGTTTTCTTTTCCAGTAAGATCTTTAGAAAATGCATATACCAAGTGTCAAAATGTCTTTACTTCTCATTAAACTAAAAGGCAACAACATCAAATGTAAGGGAAGAAAAAGATGTTGGCAGCAGAAAAAAAAAAGGATGCTTGAAGACATGTACATTGACAAATCACTATATGAAAAATGATTCATGCTTCAATTCAACACTTCGAGCTGGCAACTCAAGCATTTATGGAAAAGGAATATGCATGTCCTCTAGGTTTTTAATTCCTATGTAGTAAGCAAGCTGATTTCAAATCAACTAATGTTGCGGTAAACTCTTCTTCCCATGTCAAACAGCTTTTCTCATTACCACTCTCCCAAAAGTTGAGTGAACTTGAAAAACATCCGGAAATTTCAGTACAATATTTTTGCTTCGTAAGTTACATATTAAAATAATCCACAATGTTTGTCAATAGTCAATGAGCTTTCTTTTTGGAGAAAACCAAGAGAAGCAGAAGCAGAAAAAGAAAAGTGAAAGCGAAAAGGAACCTAGAACAATTCTAATATTTGAAATACCAAAAGAGGTTTCTTGGGATACATGTTAGAGTTATGAAGTCAGAAGAAAGTACTTTTAACATTATCATAATGCAACATGCATCCCAAGACCAAATGATGGATAGCATATAAATTGAAGTTGGTCAAACTTTAATAGATCTTATTCATGAAACATACTAACAGAATTCATAATCATAGATCAACATTTCACTTATTTCAGCCACTATAAACTACTTGAGAAAACAATTTCCACAAAGGAATGCACACCCCAAACCACTGCAATAGATGGTAACATGAAACAACAAGAGAAAACATAATAAGTTCCCATCAATAAACAGCAAACTTGACAGGTTAAAGAAATAAAAGAATTAAACAATGACAAGAAAATTATTTTGTTTGCAGAATAGCAACTAAAAAAATCTAGAAACTGAAGAGCAGCACTCACCATTAATTCAGATTTGTGGTGCTCAAGCTTGTTGATGTTTGACTGCATTTCTTTTAGCTGCACATAGTTCCAAAATTAAAACATAAATGAAAATGGAATTTCCCTCATAAAAATATTCAAACAGATCAAGCTCTTCTAACCTCAGATGATGCACTTTTTCTTTCTTTAACTTGGTCATCTGCCCTATCTGAGACTTTCAGACTCCCAGAGAAATCACTTTGGCCATCATACTGCTGTTTCTTCCTACGTTTTCTGTCACTTTAAAAGGAGCAAAATTAATTATTTTTTGGAAGCCAAATATGTACAGTGTGGGCATGAAAACAGAACAGCACACAAAAATTTAGTTTGTGTGCCATTATGTATTCAATATGTGTTTATAGAATCAGCAAAGATATTTCTAAAAGCACTGCCATATTTGTTTCCTCAAACCTTTTTAACACAAGCAGTTTTCAATAACTCACCAAACATGCCACATTTTCACTGTAGCCACTAGATTGGAGTGTACAATGAACTACAGTCCTTTAAATATTAAACTTAGAAGCCACACTATCTAATGGCATAGATGGACCATGTAGAAGTGTTAATTAACACAACTTCCAAGCTGTAGATTGAAAAGGTTTCACAACCAGATCATTCATACCATGAAATGGATAACAATATCTTAAGTATTCTTGCCAAGCCAATCAACCATTATCAAGAAAGATATGGACTCTTCAATATGAAATTCACACTGGCTGGGCTCCAGTAATACTAGAAAGTACATTGACAAACTTCTGTTTGAAATTTCAAAGTTTTATGAAGTCTCTTGAACACTTCAATGGAGATGTAGGTATGCTCTCTCTATGAAGTTCCAAAGGATACAAAAAATTATACTACACCAGTCAAGAACATAAAAGCTTAAGTAAACATAAGCCAATAGCACAGCCATGAACCCAAAAGGGAAGATATATCTTCAGAGAGGCAACACCTATGGAACCTTGAATAAATTAGAACCAGTAAAAATTGGAATCATGTTGACTCACTTGCTTTTCTCAAGAGACCTGGAAGGGCTGGATCCTGAAACAAATGCAGCCAACAAGAAAGGAAAAATCAGGGGATAATTGTAGTCATATGACAAAAGAAACTGAGTTGATAACTACATATTTGTTCAGATTAAAAAAAAGATAACTACATAAAATATTCTAGCTATCCTGTAATAATTTATGTTAACACATTCATAATTTAAAGCACTACTCTACTCATCCATAGCCCAGAGATAAAAGAGGGGATAAAAATACAACTGTATGAAGAGAAGATGTGGACAAGTTACAAGGACACGATTACTGACCACGAAATGAGTCTTGCCTGTTTGCATCTTTTCCTGGGGAATACTGGCGCTTTGGAGAAAGCCTTTGATCAAGTTTATCCCTCAAGTCACCACCTCGATAGTCCCGCGTACCTACAATAAGGAAGGGAATAAATTCCAGTACAGCAGGTTAGTATCTTCTACGTTTCAGTTAAAGCAACCGGAGGACCTGTAAATCATAATGATCCCAAGCTTACCATCATAAGGAACAAAATTAGTAAGAGCAATGAATAGTACTAATGCTTGCTTGCCAATTCCAAAGGGGATAAGATACTATCCCAATGTATTATGAATTGACAAAGAAGGTTACCATATAACACCAGGAAGAGAACCCTTCAAATATAGAAGTCGCATTGGATAAGACTAGACAATATATTCTGACTTCTTAATGAGGAATAGGGAATACAATACAAGCTGAAGAATACAGATTGCTCTCCGGTGCCATATTAAGAAATAATGAGAATCTATTGACTACAACCAGTCAATATGTCCTGACTTCTTGATTAGCAATAAGAAATATGATGTCTCCATGGTAAAATCTTGTGGTATAATGTTTGCACGATAAATAAGACAAGTCAGTATACTCTGTCTTCTTGATGACAATAAGCAAAATAATAGAATCCGAATAATATAGATTTGTTGCCAGCACCATAATACAGGAGAATGTCAACGAATATACCATCAGCAAGAAGAATTGGTTTCTTCATGAAATAACTCCCGCAAAACAATGCATACTTTCTCCAGTAGAAATCGCTTGAAAAGGATATTCAAGGAGACATAATAGATAATGAGCTCCACCAGGATATAGACTACTGAATGCACTAGAGATAAGAATTGCGAACTCCGACAATGTTGCTTGCTATGTCCATATAATCACAGGCTATAAATTTCCAACGAGGCTAATATCAATCCTTCACCAAATTATTTGCCATTTTGCAGATACAGTATAGTATGATGAACAAGAATAAAGATCCTGAGACAAAAAAAAAAAACTGGAACCAGCTCTAAGATTAACCAATGAGCAATATCCATTCTGAAGGAAGCCAATAGTAGCTGACACTAACGAAACACATTCTCCAGATGCCATTTTGATGCATCTCCAAATCACTACCTGATACTGCTGATCAAATGAAACAAAAATCTGCTGCAAGACATTTTGATTACGTCTTCAAATCACTCATCAATAAAATCCAAATCGAAGAATTCTCCTCATTTGTATTCCCTACTTCACATTTACCGCACTGCTTTTTCTCTGAACTCATGCATAATCATTTGGAAAACAAGTATTCATCATAAATTGTCACTAGTAACAATAATAAACTAAAACATTTTCAAAAACACAAAATTAAACAAATGAATATTAAATAAAAAGTAAAATTTACTACTCCCGTTCACAAAATAATCTATCAACAACTATGCTCACAATACCCAACCAAACATTTTTTTTTTAAATGAATAATACAAAAAAGAAGAAGAAGCAATCTCATCAAAAAAATTTCACACAAATTTGATTAATTACAGTAAATAATAATAATAATAATAACAATAATAGTAATAATAATAAGAATAAGAATAAGAATAATTGAAACCTAGTATAGAACACATTACAGCCAGTAATAATGCAGAGAAAAACTAAACAACAAAACGATTAAAAATTATACAAAATAGCAGTAAATAGGGTTACACAGCGAGAAAAAACGGAACGAAGAGCAAAGATACCATAACGAGAAGGCATGGATTGACGAAGCTCGGCGTTTCCATGAGCAAAAGAGCAATTTTGACGATGACAGCGGCCTTTTCGGTATAATACGCATAGCTTCGTCTTGAAGAGCTTCCTTTCCGCCATTTTTATATATTATCTATGAGAAAAACAATTTGCAAAGAGAAAGCTTTTGAGAGAGAAAGTGATTCGCCTGAAGGTTACTGCAGGCGTAGAAACTAGAAAGTGAAAGGTATTGTGAAGGAATAGAAGGATGAACTACGTTAATATGCCTAATGTTTGAAAGGCTTGTCAATTTGGTCCCTATAATCGTTTTTTAGTCCCTAATTAGTAAGTAGTTCAAAATCATTGTGGTTTCTTTTTAAAAAAGAAATTAGAAAAGGCATTTGGTTGGATTGTTGTGTTGATTTATTTACTAAAATAAAGGGTTGGAAAACAACAACAAAACAACTACAAATAAATTGCCATAGAATAATTAGCTTAAAAATCTCCTATGCAAAACTTTTTTTAAGATTAATGATAAGACAATAGTTATTAAATCCTCTCTGATCTTAATAAATTAATATGATAAGTTATTGATCTAGAGTTTAATTTGGGTTAAGTAATCTTATTAATTAATTTGACAATATTATTTTTGAACCTGATAAGATAGCAGTGATTGTTTTTTTAAATATATTAAAATAATATTTTTTAATTTAATTTTTATTTTAGTACATTGAAATAATATAAAAATAGACAAAAAAAATTCAATTTTCAACAAAACTTTTTTTTAAAACATAAAAATAATCAGATTTTAAAAACTTTCTTACACATTTAGAAATATTTACCATATAATTACTGAAAAGAGCAAAACGCATGGCTTTCAAGTAGAGTTCAGTGAGTGTTTGGAAATACGGTTATACTTGTGTTTTTTAAAAAAATTTAAATTTTGTTTTTGCTAAAAATTAATTTTTTTTATATGTTTTGATGCGCTGATTTCAAAGATCATTTTAATACATTTCGACATAAAAATAATTTAAAAAATAATCACAACTACATTTTCAAACAGGTTGCAGAAGTTTCTAGACTTCCAACTGTGACAGTTTTTACAGTGACTAAGATTTGAGAAAAAGGTGCGAGCAAGCTCCTTCCTAAATGGCAATAAGTTGCTGATAAATCATTAATTTCTTAATTGCCTACACTTAATTTAAATATAAAATTACAGTAAAAAAAATTTATTTATTATTTAATATCAAATCTAAATATTTTTATAATTTAGTTATTCTAATGATTTTTTCTGATAATTAAATTATTTTTTTAACCATAGTTTATTTCTAACCAAGTCTTACAACCTCACTCCCTATATACAAACTTAAAAACACCTTTTAATTTAGAACTTTCGAGATCAAATTTGGTAAAGGGAATTAATTTATTTTTAAAAAACAAAGAGGATTAACATACAAACTCATTATAAAATTATGGACTAAATTATAATTTACTCAAACAAAAAGATAAAAATAAAACAAGCTAATCAACCTGACCCATATAGCACTGCCAGTGTCAGCGTCCGTATAAACACCTCACAACGATGAGGACTCGATATGTAAAGCGGTTGACTCGCTCACTACTCACCCAGCTAAACTCACCACAATCGCAACGCTTCTTCTCGAGCACTACCACCACCAAATCTCCTCTTCGCCACCACCAAACCACCCTCATTTCCACTCGACCCATCTACTCGCCTCCCAAATTCCTCCAAATTACCACATTTGCCGCCAAAAGCGAGAGCATATTTGATGCTGCTGACGAACTTAGGGAGGATGATAATAAACACGACGTCGCGTCGGAGAGGAAGGAGCCACTACATGAATTTTCTAGAAACGTAGTGGTTCTCACGTGCGAGTCGAAAGCTGAGGATGGCAAGTGTGTGGTTTATTTAGTTGGCACTGCTCATGTTTCTCAGGTGAAAGCTGATAGTTCATGTTTTTTTTTTGTGTGTTTTCTGGTTCTGGGTGCTCGAGAAAGGGAAATTCTTGGTTTGAGAGAGCTTGACTTTTGTAATTTCTGCAAAACTAAAATGGCATTTAAAAGCTTGTATTTTATTTGGTTTTCATTTTATTTTTCTGTTTGATTGCTGGGAAAGTGAAGGAAAAAGCTGGGATTATTAAAATTTGAAGGCTTTTGTGTTTTGGGATGCTTGAGAAAAGGAAACTTTTTTCTTTAGGGAGTATAAAATGGCTAGATTTATAAGTTTATCAAATTTGTGCCAGAATTGAAAAATTTACAGATTGTTTACCTTGATTTTTCTGTTGGATTGTGAGTTGCAGGCATCATGCAGGGAAGTAGAAGCTGTAATCCGTCATGTGAAACCACAGGTGCTTTTGCAGTTGTTTTTTTTTTTTTTTGAAATTTCAATAACATTTGTATTCCAAATATTAATGCATAGGTAATTGTTTAGAAGGTTAGCTGCCTGAATTTAATTTTTTTTATGGCTTTTACTTGCCCCATGAAGATTCGCAACTTCGTTGATTACAGGTTGTATTTCTGGAATTGTGTGCAAGTAGAGTCGGTCTGCTTACCATTCGGAATTTAAAGGTCTGTCCCTGGAAAGTTTCTTGCTTTCTTTCTTTCATTTATGTTCTTTACCCTTCAATTTTCCACTTTCTGGTGTCTTTACTTTTGGTTGTTAAGGCACCAACAATGAAGGAAATGATAGAAAAGTGGAAGAAAACACAAAACGCGCCTCAAATTTTTCTTAGCTGGTTCTATGCCACCGTAAGTATCTAAGATGAATTTCTTATTCATGCTTTTCAATGAAAACTAGATTGTTGTACATTGAGAATGTTATAAGTTAATTTTTGCATCAAGATTATTTGATCAACTTCTGTTCTTCTTTTTATGTAAGGTTGGTGATAAGCTTGGAGTTGTTCCTGGTTCTGAGTTCCAGGTAGCATTTGAAGAAGCAAGAAAATGTGAGGCCAAGGTGGTACTTGGTGATCGCCCTGCACAGGTGAGATCCTTTTGCTGTCTTGCCAGTTGGAAATACTTAACCTCTGCTATGTTTCTTCTGACACTGATATGCTGGATTCCCTATTAATTAGCTTAACTCATGTTGTCCTTCCCACTTCTTGCTTGGGAGCGTGTGGATTACTTTGCTATTACTGCAATAGAAGTTCATGGTTGTGTTTATGAATTTAGCAGTATTCATTTGATTGTCATTCACTTATAGTTTTCTCATAAGAGAAATTTAGTGGTATAGCTTCCTTTAGGCTGATTTTGAGACTCTGAAAAAATTGTAGCCATGTCTTTGAATGCCAATCATGAGGTTTAGTTTCATGGTTTGCCTAATTGGTCACTTGGTTGCTTTGTACAACCACACTAGTTTCTGACGGGGGACAATAAAATTTGAAGAAAAGAAAAGGAGGAGAGGAAGAAATAAGAGGAAGAAGGAGCTGGGAAGAAGAAGAGAAGGGAAGGGAAAGGCAGGAGGAGGAGAAATCCACAGATTTTTCTTAATTCATCATTAACTGTCCATAATGTGAAAAAACACATAAATAGTAAAACACTAATTAACCCAACACCAATAAGTGGGCTTATAACCCTCTAAACAAAATGACCATCAATATAATATAAATTTAGCCCAATAATAATCCCAAATAAAATCTAATAATTTTGGGGTTAGGCTATCCTCTATCATCTTCGACCTTACACATGTGTGAACCGTGTCTCGAGTCTAGTGTCCCCACTAATTTCTTTATCCATTTGGTTTGCATTTTTTAGTCCAAAATGACCATCAATATAATATTATGCCAATATCCCTACAGCCTAGCGTTTATTTTGCTAGCAATAATGTTTCAAGTCTATTATCATATACAAATGGATGGTCTAACCACCATGAAGGCTTGCTGAGAGATTCGGTGCGTGGGATGCATGTTATGTCCTTTTGTGCTAGGTACTGGCTTCTCTCATAGTCTGGCTAGCATTCCATTGTGCTAATCTACGGGCAACACTTCCACATCCAGACATATATTGCCATCCATCTAAAGTATCTGTTACTCTGTATTCTGGACTGAGACATTTCGAGTGGATAAATTTATTGGATTTGTCAAATCTCTATTGCTGGACTGTTTCTTCAACTTTGATTCTTGAATGAATTACTGTGTAAAAGCAATAAACTCGCATTTTCATTTTTATCAAGTCTTGTCCATTTTAGCGATTTTTGTGAGCTTCTTTAATTAATTTTCTCCACTTCTCTTTTGATGCCACTCTTTTTCATTTTTCTTACTGCTGTCACGAACTAATCTGACTTTGATGGTGTCAACTGAAACAGATTACTTTTAGGAGGACACAAGGTAAGTTGCCTTTTTGGCATAAAGTAAAATTCTTGTGTGCTGTATTTGTTCAAACATTATTTTCATCGAGCTCTAAGAGTATCGACACAATGGTAAAATCTCTAAACTCTCTTTGCCTTCACTTTTTTCGGCCAATTCTTTTTTTATCCTTTATCTGCAGAAATTATTGAAGATTTCTAAACGTGGTTGACAGTCAATTTGTTCCCTTATTTTCAGATAAAAGACTTGGATGATGTTCAGAAGGTTACTATTTCAACTAAAAAACTAAGCAAGCAGTACCCCACTGTAATGGAAACCCTTGTGGACGAACGAGATCAGTTAATATTTTTTTCCTGCCATTTATTTTTGTAATCTGGTACTTTTCTGTTGTTGCCTTCCATAAAAAGGATGAAGCAGCGTCCATTAAGAAATCGTTTTTTTTTTTTTTTTGTTTCTCTTTGCTTGATGTTGATTGCATGAGTTTACAAAAGGAATAGAGTTGCTGGAAATATTTTGCAACTTCCATTGCCCGAGTCTCTTTGGAGGAGCGTGTTTATAGTTGATGTCAAAGCTACATACTCTTGGTACAAGAGTTTTTGTAAAAACTCACCTTGAACTCATACTCATTGCATATCTATTTATGTACAGGAGAGTAGTTAATCTGTAATCTCTAATCTGTGATTAACTTGTTTAAAGCTCAGGGGTACGAGCTCTCTACAAAGTTCTTTTTGAATGAATTTATTCATATCTATTTGGCTAACTTGCAGGTACATGTCATCGATCCTACTAAGAATCGCTAAAGAACATACTTCGGTCGTAGCAGTCATCGGAAAAGGGCATTTGCAAGGAATTAAGAAGTATTGGGAGCAGCCTATTGAGGTTGGTTAAGAATATTTTTCTAGTGATGTACTTGTTTGCTGTTAGTCCATCAATGATAGAAATCTGACACATTATACCCTTATATTTAATGGAATCATAAGAACAACCAGATTAGCATCCACCTTGTTTACCATCAGTTCTTCCTTCCCTCTGTTGCAGTTGAAGGATCTTCTTGAACTTCCTCCTCAGAAACCACCCTTTTCAGCTCTGAAGGTTCTTGCAGTTGCTGGTATGGCCATTGGTTCAGCATTTATCTTTCAAGCAAGAAATAGCTAACCAGAGTTTCGATTTGTATCAAATGAATTCAGGAACAGGATGCACAGTTTTCTGAGGAGATTGTTCTGTCCATGCTTTTATATAATTCTGAATTCTCCAATTAACTCGTGATTTTTTGACAAACTAATGAATACAAAGTTGGAATATATTTTTTCCGTCAGAAAATGCATTTAGAGAATTTTTATGTTAAATTACTTTTTTTATGTTTTTAGATTATTTCATATGATAATGTTAAAAATAAATTTGAAAAAATAAGAAGTATTATTTTAATACATTTAAAAAAAATCATTTTTAAAAGTAATTGTTATTACAATTTTAAACACTACTTACACTTAAAATGCAAGTTAACTCAATAATTAAAAGATATTTTATGTTCTTTAATTATTTAAATTTTAAAATAAAAAATTATTTCTTCAAATATTCACCAAGGTAATATAAAAGTTTATATAACTTGTAATTTGTCCCAGTTAAGTTTTATTTTGAATGTTTTTTTTATCAAATTGTTTTTTTCTTAAATGAAATAAAGTTTTATTTTAGTTTAAAAAATGAATTAAATTGTCAATACAAATAATTTGTTTGAAAAGAAAATAAAAAAATAGATGAAAACATGAAAAAAGAAAAAAAATAGCAAATAAAGTTAAAGCAGGAACTAACACTGCACTCTCTTGTTTACCATCCAAACAAGTCAGCCACGTAAAACTGGACCCACCAAAGCCCTATAAAGACAGGTATCACCACGTCATGTTAACCAAAACCACCGAGTCAGCGTCCATATAAAGCCTCCACCACCATAAAAACCCGATTAATGAATCACTTGACTCGCTCACAACTCTCCCTCCTTCACTCACCCGATTCACACCGATTTTTCACTACCATCACCAAGAAACTCCCTCTCCGCCACCCCCAAACCACTTACAATTTCTCTCACTCAATCTACTCACGCCGAAAGTTCCCCCAAATTATAACCTTTGCTACCAAAAAACCCAGCAATCCTATAATTGCCGACCCGAACCGGAATCCTATGGATCCGAACCCTTCTAAAGAGGATTTTGTTCACATCGAAAGCCCTAGCAATAACGATAATCATTTAAGCGAAAGCATAGTTGATGTTGCTATTGAACTTAGCGAGGATGATAACAAAAACGACGTCGTGATGGGGAGGAAGGAGCTGCCAGAGGAACTTTCTAGAAGCGTTATGGTTCTCACGTGCGAGTCGAAAGCTGAAGGTGGCACTTGTGTCGTGCATTTAGTTGGTACTGCTCATGTTTCTCAGGTGAAAAATTGAAATTCTGTGTTATTTTTTTGTGTGTGTTTGGTTGAGAAAATGAAGGAAATTGTGAGAAATTTGGAAAGATTGGGACCTTTTTTTCTGTGCAGAATGCTTATTTTTGATCAATTTTGGCAGAAATAAAGTAGTGGAAATGTGAATTACTTGGTTTTAATTTATGTTTTTCTGTGTGGTTGCTTAGAAAGTGAAGGAAAATGTGAGAAACTTTTGTGTTTTGCGTTAGCATGGGATACTTGAGATTGAGAAAGAGAAAATCCTTTGCTTAATTAGCGAGCATAAGATGTCTCATTGGTAAATTTTGGCAAAATAATTAAACTTGGATTGTACAGTGTGAATTAATTAGTTTGATTTAGATTTTCTATTGGGCTGCTGACAAAATGAAGTTAAGTGAGTTTAAATGGCTAGTGAATATTAACGCTAGGATTGAATACTGTGTACAATTTCTTTGTGTTGTTTTCTTTTTCCAGTCTCCATATAAGCTTTTTGTGTTTTTGGATGGAGAAAGTGAAGGAAAAAAAGCACGAAACTTATTAAATATTGAAACTTGTCGTGTTAGTATTTGATTCCTTAGATTGAGAAAAAAAAATCTTTTTCTTAATTGAGTATAAAACGAGTGATTAGTTAACATTTGCAAAATTAAGTAGTATTGAAAAGAGCAAAATATTTGGTTTTGATTTGAATTTTCTGTTTGTCTCGGAGCAAATGAAAGAAAAGTGAGGAAGTATTGGTGCTGTAACTTTTTGGAGCTTTTGTGTTAGTATTGGATACCTGAGAAAGAAGAAAAAAATTCTGTGCTCAAGTGAGTATAAACTCTTTAATTTTGTAAGTTTTAGCAAAACTAAACTAGCATTGAAAAATGTATAGTATTTAGTTATGGTTTTAATATTATGCTTGGTTGCTGAGAAAGTGAAGGGAAAATAGAGAAATTGTTGACGTTTGCTTGAGTGTAGAGGAAATTCTTTGCTTAAGTGAGCCTAAAAAGGCTACTTTTGTATTTTCTGCAAAACTAAACTGGCATTGAAGAATGTGTATTTTATTTGGTTTTGATTTCATTTTTCTGTTTTATTGCTGAGAAAGTGAAGGAAAAAGCTGAAATTCCTAATTTTAAAACTTTTTGTTGTTTTGGGATGCTTGACTAAAGGTAAAACTTTTCTCCAGTGA
Organism: Populus deltoides; assembly: GCA_015852605.2. Classification (NCBI taxonomy): domain Eukaryota; kingdom Viridiplantae; phylum Streptophyta; class Magnoliopsida; order Malpighiales; family Salicaceae; genus Populus; species Populus deltoides. Next base: position 1,908,100 of record CM027576.2, on the reverse strand, counting down.
GTATCAAATGGCTAATCTTTTAATTTTTTGCACAAGCAAGAATTGAAAAATATGTAAATTTTTATGTTGATATTTTTGCTGGGTTGCGAATTGTAGGAATCATGCCGGGAAGTACAAGCTGTAGTCAGTTACTTGAAACCACAGGTGCTTTTTCCCTTTTTGTGAAACTTCAATAACATTTTGATTCCAAATATTAATGCAAAGGTCTATTTTTAGAAGGTTAGCTGCCTGCATTTAGATTGTTTTTATGGTGTTTTACTTGTCCCATTTAGTCTCCTCAAAGTGAAGCTAGCATTTGTTGATTACAGGTTGTATTTCTGGAATTGTGTGCGAGTAGAGTGGCTGTGCTTACTCCTCAGAATTTAAAGGTCTGCCTCTGGAAAGTTTCTTGCTTTCTTTCATTAATGTTCTTTATCCTTTAAGTTTTCATATTCTGATGTGTTCTTTTTTGATTGTTCAGGTGCCAACTATGGGGGAAATGATAGAGATGTGGAAGAAAAATCATAACACATTTGGAATTCTTTATAGCTGGTTTCTTGCCAAGGTAAGTGTTTAAGATGAATTTCTTATTTGTGCTTTTCGATCAAGACTGCAACGTTAAACTTTAATAATGATACAAGTTAACTCTTGCATCAAGATTATTTGGTCAACTTTTATTTTATTTTCTATGTAAGGTTTCTGATAAGCTTGAAGTTTTTCCTGGTTCTGAGTTCCGGGTAGCATTTGAAGAAGCGAGAAAGTATGAGGGTAAGGTAGTACTTGGTGATCGTCCTGTACAGGTAATATCCTTTTGCTGTATTGCCAGTTGGAAGTGCTTGTTGCTTTTGACATTGATGTGCTGGATTATCTATTAATCTGGCTTAACTATGTTGTCCCGCCCACTTCTTGCTTGGGAGTTGGGTGGAATACTTTCCTGTTACTGCAAGAGAAATTCCTGGTTGTGTTTATGAATTTAGTAGATTTATTTGATTGCCATTCACATGTAGTTTTCTCGTAAGAGAAATTTAGTGGTATAGCCTCCTTTAGGCTGATTTTGAGGATGTGAGAAAATATTTACAGTAATCTCCTTGAAGGCCAATTAGGAGGTTTAATTTTGGTCTGCCCATCACATACTTGGTCATTACAGTTGCCCCTAGTTTCTCTATCCATATTTGCATTTTCGAGTCCAAAATCTACATCTAATGCCAGTATCCCTATACCCAAGCATTTATTTTTATTGCAATCAGTTTTCAAGTATAAAATAATATGCAAAAAAAAGAGAGGATGGTTTAACCACCATGAAGGTTGACTGTGAGATTTGATACATGGGATGCATGGGTGCATATTTTTGTGCTGGGTACTGGCTACTTTCCTAGTCTGGTTAGCATTTCTTATTGCTAATCTAGGGCCCAACAATTCCTCATCCAGCCATATATTGCCGTCCATCTAAAGTGCCTATCATTACCCTGGCTTTTGGACTGATACATCTCGTGTTTAGTGGATTTGTCAAATGTTTATTGCTGGAAGCATTATTCATGAATGCAGACGGTGTAAAACAATAAACTCGCATTTTAATTTCTATCAAGTCTTGTCCACCTAGCATTTTATGAGCTTATTTACTTAATTTTCTTCACTTCTCTTTTGATTTTATTCTTTTCTTTCTTCTTACTGCTGTTACAAACTACTCTGACTCTGATGGCATCAATTGAAACAGATTACTCTGCAGAGGACATGGGGTAAAATGCCACTTTGGCATAAAGTGAAATTGCTGTACTCGTTACTTTTTCAAGCGTTATTTTTACCAAGTTCTGAGGATCTTGACAAAATGGTAAATTCTCTAAGCTCCCTTTTCTTTACTTATTTTCCTCCAAAAAACTTTAATTTTTTTCCTTAGCTACAGAAATTATTCAATATTGTTGAACTGTTGTTGACAGTCAATTTGTTTGCTTATTTCCAGCTAAAAGAAATGGATGATGTTGACATGCTGACTCTTGTCATTCAAGAAATGAGCAAGCAGTTCCCCACTCTAATGGATACCCTTGTGCATGAGCGAGATCAGTTAGTAGTCTTTTGCCTCTGGTTATTTTTGTATTTTGATACTTTTTTAGTTGTGAAAAGATGACAATCCCTTCCTCTGTTGTTGGCTTTATAAAAAGGAAGAAGCAGAGTCTATTGGTAAACAGTTTTCTGTTTCTATATGAGTTTACAAAGGGAATGGAATTGCTAGAAATATTTTGCAACTTCTATTGCCTATTTCACTTTGGAGGAGCGTGTTTATAGTTTGATGTCTGACCTACATGCTCTTGTTCTGTGAAAACTTTTTTGGAAAAATCCACCCGGAACTCATGTTCCTTTCATCTTTTTATGTACAGGAAGTTAATCAGGAACTGCTTCTCTGTGAACAACTGTGATAGTTTAGGGGTACGAGCTCCTTATGAAGAACTTTTCTGTTTTTTAATGAAATTTTAATATCCATTTCAACTTTCAGGTACATGTCGTCAACGCTGCTAAGAATTGCTAAAGAACACACTTCAGTCGTTGCAGTAGTTGGAAAGGGGCATTTGCAAGGGATTAAGAAACATTGGGGGCAACCTTTTGAGGTTGGTTGAGAATATTTTTTGAGTTGTGTGCTATTTGATTACAGAATTCCAAACTTGTTAGCTAGTCCATTAATAATTCAATTAGTGACAAAAGTCGGTGACACATAATACAGTTAATTTTATTAATGAAACCTTAAAATTTACCAGATTAGCATTGTCCTTGTGTGCCAATCACTTAGATTTTCTAACTGTTTAAGACTCACCAGTTCTACCTTCCCATTGTTGCAGTTGAAGGATCTTATGGAAATTCCTTCACAGAAACCAGCTGTTTCAGCTCGGAAGGTTCTTGCATCTCTAGGTGTTGCAGTTGCTGGTGTGGCTATTGTTTCAGGCTTTTACCTTTCACGCAAGAAATAGTTATAACCAGTTTCGATTTGCATCAGTGGGTCATTTACGATGAGGATGCACAGTTTCATACTCACAATTCACAATATTCTTTCGAAGTTTGTTTGACTTGTCACAACAAATAAGGACATAACGAATGAATAGTCCTGCTAGGGTTCATGTATACGTACTTGTAACTAATTGACAGTTGATTTTATACAGTTCTTTTATGGGAGTTCATCCTACAAAAGAAATTATATTATAAACAAGCAGCACAGGTGGCCAGTCAACTCAATAGCCAAACAATCCTACAGGCAAACAACAACTGCTCAGAGGGCAAACAATCCTACACGTGAGAGCATGTTGTGCAAGCAGCTTCAGATCCGATGAGAAGGTGTCAAACAAAATGCACAGAACAAATCTTCCATGGAACCCAGATTGTTGTCAATTTTACTTCTCTTTAAGCATGGAAATGGTGGTTTGCAAGCTTGTAACACCTGATCAAAAAGGTTCTTCAAATGAATCGCAAGAGGTTGCTTTGTCATCATGTAAATGAACTCCAGTCGTCAGTTTAAACTTGATGATCACTCTGCTCTCATCGTCTGTCTCCGAGGCGACAATGCATTTTAGTGGCATGGAAACATACGATCTCAAGCAAGTCATCTTTATCTTCTGAAGACAATGGGATGCCAATGTTGTCTAACTAATATCAGTTCAGTGCTCCGAATTTCTTTGAAGAAAAACAATAGAGTGTCCACGCATGGGACTTGGAATTTAATCCTAGCCTTGGGTGCCAAGCCAAGTTTTGTTTCTTTGACAATGATGAAATCGATCACCATCTCCTTGGCGGAAAACTCTTTAGAGAACAATCATGATTGCCCATGATTATTTGGGTTTTTTTCTCCCCTCAAATCAATAGCTGGTTTTCTTTCAAATTGATTTAAAATTCATCTTGTTAGCAAGTTTCTAGTGATATTAAAATTTAATATCTTTCATAATAATATTAATCTTGTAATGCTATTAAAAATTTCATCATCATTGATAATTTTGTTTTCATTTTGAGTTCATAAATTTGATTAGATTAATGTTAATTTTCTTCAAATTAGACTTTTTAACCCTGGAAAACTTCAAAGGTCAAGTTTAATCAATCCAAAAGTCCAGTCTCCACCATCCTTTTGATTATAGGCAAGAGCTTGCGAGCTGAGAGGGCTTTACATGCCATTACTGTGCAGGAAAATGTATGTGGTGTTTCCAGGATTAGATGACACGGATATTAGTCACTAATCAGGATAAGCCACAAAATATGGTTCTAGCACCCAAGCCATTATGCCAAGAGGAACTGATAAATCCCCCAGAATTGGTAATGGGTGCAAAATTTCATATCATTCAACACAACTAAACGAAAGATTATACAATGGGATTAGAGAGGCTCAGTGGAAGGAGAAGTCGTTTGTAAATGAGAGCTCACGGCAAGTATCAAGTACTTGTCCACTGCTCTTCAACACGTTCAGTGCTTAACCTCATCACAGCAACCACATCCCTTGTGAAACAAAGGCATTAAGCTAGAAAAACAAAATTAAAAAAAAAATTGATCAAAAAATAGGATTTAATCAAAAGGGCTTCAGTGTGTGTAACAATCAGATCATTGACTCGAAAATCTCACTGAAATCCGCTAAGATATTTATGTTATCATCATTTGCCCAAGTGACCAAAAAGACTTTCCTCAAGAACACCTAAACTATTACACAAGAGAGATGGAGAGAGGAATAAACAAACAAGAAAGGTGCTCAGACAGCCAAGGGTTAGTAATCAAGTTCTGGGAGAAGAACCCAGATCAGAAACTCTAGTCCACAAACAATTTGCTTCATCACTGCACTCTTTCTTTTCCGTAAGAAAACATCAGAAACCAAAACATCAAGACTTTTTTGTACTAAAACACGATAAAAACCAGCAGAAAACATGTACAACGAAAAAAGGAGGGGAAAAGGAATAAACCCTCGATGGGATTTGAGATCTGCGCGAGGTGGTCTGGCGGAGAGGGAAAAACGATGAGAAGCTGTGAGAGTTTCGTTGTGTATATATAGGGGATGTTGTTAAGTGTATGGTGGCATGGAAACTAGGGTTTCAAAGAATCTGTGGTGTGTTTATTCGGCCTGCAGGGTTTTAGTGTGTTTGTATTTGGGCTTTGGTGTTTTAAACCTTGGCTCATTAAGTACGGGCCATTTTGGGATTCGTTGGGCTTTTATGTTTATATTATAGTAAGGTACTTCTTGGGCCATATTCTCTCAATTAAAAAAACAATTATGTATCATTGATTTTTTTTAAAAAAAAATAACGTGTCTGTATGCATATATTATTATCCTATGTTTTTTTTTTTCTAAATTTAAGAACCACTCTTATAAAAACAATATGTACATATTATACGAGTTTAAAAAATCCATAAATTAATATAAATAAAATAAAATTTTAGAATATTTTTATTATGTTATAGTATTTATTTATCATTTTATAACAAAATACCTTTTAAAACAATACTTTATAAAAAAATATAATTAGGAGTGATTTTTTTTAATTTGGTTAAATTTTTGATAAAAAAAACCAACCAAACTAAATATGTATGTGTATAAACACACACATGCATATTTGAAATCAGATCTAACCAAAAACTAGTTCAAACTAAATAGTTTTGGTTTAGTTTTTTTTAAAAAAAATAGCAAAAAATTGTTATTTCTTTAGTGTGTTTTTTTTTTGAGCTTTATGGGCCTTTTAAGACTAAATTGAGTTGATTTTTATAGAATAAGATGTAAAAAGAAAATTAAATTCATAAAAAGAATTAGATAATTGCAATACTTAACAACATATATAAATATAATCACAAAAATAGAAAAAAAATAGAAAAACATATGAATTTATTCAACAACATATATAAATGTAATCACATAAAATTATTGCATGCATGTAAAACCTAACTTGTTATCCTTTATACATTAGGAACAATATGAAATTCATGTTTTAATAAAATAATGTAAATCTTAAGGGTTTGGGATGGAAAAAGAAAAAGAAAAAGAAAAAGTATACTGCCATTATAAAATACAAGGTTTTTTTTTTTTTTTAAATGAAACATCTTTTATATTTATTCTTAAGGGTTCTATCTATGTCAAAAGCTTTAAATTGAAACTAAACTGGATTAATTTATTTATTTTTGGTTTTCTAATATGCCTTTTCAATTATTATTTTTTTCATTTTAATTAATTTTCAGTTTTTTTCTAATACCTAATAAATTCAACATAATTTTTACTTGAAACCTCTCATAGCATGGTTAGACTAAAGAGATTTGCACTTCAAGTTACATCACATCTTCTTAAAATATGTTTAAAAGTATAGTAATGGTTGTGGTTGCTATTGTAGTTAAAAATATATTTTGCTCGGAAATATATTAAGAAAATAATTTTTATTTATCTTTTAAAAATAATTTTTAACATCAGCACATCAAAACAATCTAAAAACATAAAATAATAATTTAAAAAAAAATTATTTTTAAAAAAAATATAATTTCAATCACATTCACGCTTAAATTATTTATCAAATAGTAAATTGTTTTTATCCTGGCAAATTTTGATTAACCCGGGCGAATTAACGCTAAGGAAAGACAATCACAGGCCAAAGAATTTCACAAGACAAGAAAGGAACCTTACAAATACAGTCCAATTATTCACATCAACAAAAGAATAACCCTTCAAGAACACAAAGCAATCACCACCAAGATCCCATGATACTTAGCCCTAGCTACTAGCCAAAGCACATTGCTTCCTAATCTCACCGTTGGAGCCGGTTTTAACATTAATCATACCCATTTTCTCCATGGACTCGGCAAATTCAAAATAGAAATCAAGTGAGCCCTGGAGTAGTTGCTTGATCATGGACAATGCATCGGAATCTGTGGTCAAGGCAGCATCTGATTCAAAGAGACCTCTTCTTTTAAGTACAAGTGTATAGTAGCTAAGATCAAATGTGTTTCTGCTTCCAGGTTCCATCTCAACTTTAGTAGTGTTATCATTAATGTTCTTGCACTTGTTTGGCTTTAAATTTGCTGCGTATTCACTATCTAGTGCCGGATCTTGGTCTCCAGTCCCAGTAAAATTGTATAGCCGGTTCGAAACGATGAACAATGAGCAATGCCAATTGTATGAGCACCTGGAGAAATTAATTTGGTTTGATGATCAATGATTTAGTGCTGTAAGAATCTCACGTAATGAAAATGTTAAGATGGGACATACCAGAAAGCAAGACCAGGTCTTTCAAATCAAGACCTTGGTTAGAAAAGAGTGTTTGTAGAGTGGTGAAGTTGCCAAAGGGAGGTGGGATGTTGGAAATGACCTCTGAGGACTTTGAGATCAAACCCGTCTCGCCGGCCAGTTGGAACTCCCCAGAATGGACCTCCCTGTCAACATTGAAAATAAAATTTACTTGTGTTTTTAATAATCAGTAGTATTAGATCTAGTGAAGGTTTTTTTGTGTTGGAATTACATACTATGGCTACTACACTGTCCCTTGCGACCAAGGTAAGAATATCTGCGCAAGACACAATTCCAGGACATTCGGCTTTATCTAGGCTTTTAACTCTGCCAATGAAGTCAAAGCCTCTAAGTGTTAGATTTGGACTGGCTGCCTTTTCAGGCTGTTCGCCAGAAGTTGTGTTCAACAGCACAGATGCATCACAACCCTGACACAAGCATTTTTCCTCTCTTGTTATTTCACAATCTGAAAAATCAACATATTCAACATTGTGCAGTAAAATCATGAGAAGAAAGGCAGATAGCAGAGAGTTAAAAATGCAGCTACATGCAAGCACAGACCCTGACAAGGCAATCATGAAAATGCGTTCTGATAAAGGCTGCAGCCTGTTAAGAAATATATGTATATTTATCTTGTTTTATTTATTAATAGTAGAATAGTATTTTCAGTTTAGTCCATATATAATCTCTTTTGTATTCAGGTTAAAATAACATTTCAGAATAAAATAATTAACGAAAACCTTTCTCTTTCTTTTATGTTCCTATTTTTTTTAATGTTAATTTGAATTGCTTTAACACAGCAAAGAGGATGGAGCATTGTGGATGTGCTGGTTAACAAAGTCCTGCACAATCTTCTCAGCTTTCGGGCAGCTCGTAGCATAGAAACCCATCTTTAGTTAAGCTTCAGTTGTGCCCAAAAATGCTAAAAGACCAATGATTAGTATCCCAGTACAACCGATCTTTCCCATAGTGATTGCTTCTAGTTTCTTTTCTCTCTTATAAAATTTTCTTAAATACCGTATATGTAGAATGCTGTACACTACTACTAGAAACTACTTTACTTCAAATGTGCAAGCAATGCCTATCATGAGAAAAGATTTATAGCCCTAGATTTATGCTACAAGATGAGAAGCCAAGATGATAAAAACAACACATCTAGCATAAGTATGATAAGAAAATGATAAATACAGTACATCTAGCTAACAAACATGTGCCATCTTGTAGTGACGAGATAGATATATTTTAGTATAAAGTAGTGCATGATTAGTTAGGATTGTCGCTCTTGAAGAAGTGAAGTAAGCCTGCTGTAAAACCCCACATGCATCATCAAGGCCTTTCATTTGATCTACAGATGACGAAATTTCCTTGTCCTGCATTGATCTTTCGGTGAATGAAAAATTATGGGTTGGTTTCGACTGGATAGATCTTGCTAACTATAGTTTCATCAGCAGATGGCGGTTGATACATATATATGTGTATTCATTTGGTAGATAGAATTTTCTTTTTATGGCATGCTAAAGTACTCTGAGGTACAAACAAAACTAGGAAAAGAATAAATATAACTTGTTCACCTGCTCTATGGCGGCTATGTTATCGTAATTCTGAATTGTTTTCCCTTTTCCTAAAATACCGCTGCCACCCATGATGCTAGCAGGGTGATGAAGAATATATAATATTGTCAAGAAAAGAATCTGACATCTGAAGAATTGTGAATATGTAAGTAGGAATCCGCATAAAAAGCAGCAGACAAAGTGACAGAAGACTAGAGGGAAAAAGATTGATGACAACAGGATATCTAGTAAGATTTAGATTTGATCATCCCAGTTTCATCTTTTACCAAAAGAACTTCTCAGGGGGTCAAAAGCAAATCTGGAAAGTCTTTTAACATGATGGGTATTAGGCCCTATTCTTGTATATTGGGGACATTTTTTCCGGGGCTGGAAGCGGTTGGCTTAATCAGTGTTTGACTATTAGTGTACCAGTCCTTTTCTGTTCTGTATCCTTCAGGAACATCATGATTTTCTCACATATTTTTAGAACACCCTGTGGACCAGGTATCAGCTGGCTCCTGTTGTGTATATATTATTCCATGCTGACTAAGATTATGTGGTAATAAACAACAACCTTCTCATTCTCCTTTTGAGATGGAAATTGGCAGAACTTTATTTTCTAACTGCAAATAGTTCATGCTCATAAACCTTTCTGTCAAACTTTGAGGCTGTATACTGTATTAACACCTTATAAGTGAACTAAGCACACATGGCATAGATAAGAATAGTAGTTCATTGTTTCCCATCAACCTACAATCCATCATTTAATTCTTGTGTACTAAGGGGGCTCACAAGTTCAAACTCAGAAAACTGGAGATTTTTCTTTTGACAAGCCGGTATAAATCTGACCGTATTTTACATAAGATATGAACCTCTGACCTCTTTGTAGATACTAAGAGTCCACTATGACCAAGCCAAAGGAGCATTGTTAAACCTAAAAGAGAGATGAACACAGTGAAAATAATTACGGACCATCTTTGTCCTACTATAAAGTGTACCATCTCCTGATGAAATAGAAAAAGATTAGGTTGATGCAGCCACTGAATGGAGTAATTTGTACCAAAGTTAATTACCCTGAACAAGAAAAATAAGTTGTAACATATGTTGCAGCTTTATCACTCTTCACCATATTTTTCAAGCCATTGAATTTAGTCTGTCCCTGGAATTTTTATATGCATGTAAATTGCTTTGATGAGTTTAATTACTTGATGTTAGGAGCACCATGAATTAAGTATTTAGCTATGAAAATAAGATGCGATTCCTAAAGGTGCTAAAGCCCTAGTAAACATATACAGCACCCCTTTATTCTTATTCATCGAAATTCTTTATGGGATTTCTAATTTGTTTACACCGTGAGAGGAATACGTTTTGTTAAAAGTAGAAACATGAAATTCAAGAAAGAAAATGTAGATCTTTGCATGATTTCTGCAATCAGAATATTAATTATTCATGTATGTGTCTGATCTAGTCTTTGTTGGCTGCCAATGTCGCTGCTTTATAATCATCATTTATTGATTGTTGGACCTTTATGCTTGCAGCTAATTATACTATAGCTTTGCCAAAAGCAAAACAGCATCTTGATGTGTCTGATCTAGTCTTTGTTGGCTACCAATGTCACTGCTTTATAATCATCATTTATTGATTGTTGGACCTTTATGCTTGCTCATGCTAATTATACTATAGCTTTGCCAAAGCAAAACAGCATCTTGTTGGTCCTTGGCAAATCAGCTATTAATTTACTATGTAAGTGTCTCGAAAAGGGCACTAACTCGTGCTTAGATCCTTAATGGACAATTTATGCTGATTCCAAAGATAGTAGCCATGTTTGCTTTTGAAGGATTGGGCTAAACAACCTTATTTTACCTAACCACAGTTGTATTTTATCACTTTTAGCCTCGTTGATACAATTGGAGATCAGCTGAATCTGCTGCACACATGGTTGAGCTGTTTCTAGGTGAATAGATGAATCCATAAGGAGTAAGCTAGATGGAGATATATAAACAGTACACAAATATATTTTTTTCTTGTTGCAAAAGTGGACTCAAATTCAAAAGAAATAAAGTCTTATTGAAATTATTTGAGTAGAAATGAAACGCACATGCACACATAGGAACCGATTAACAGAAGATTCTTAGCTATTCACAACTGCACAGTGCTTTCTAATTTCTCCAGTTGTGCCGGTCTTAACATTGATTCTGCCCATTTTCTCCATGGAATTTGCGAATTCCGCGAAGAAATTCTGAAGTGGGCCTTGGAGTAGCTGGTTGACGAAAGACAATGTAGCGGAGTTTGTGGTCAAGGCAGAATCAGATTGGAACAGACCCCGTCTTTTGAGTAAAAGACTGTAGTAGCTAAGATCAAATGTCCTGAAACTTCCAGGGTCCATTTCTACTATAGTGGTATTGTCATTAAGACTTCTGCACTTCCTTGCCTTGAGATTGGCAGCGTATTCGCTATCTAGAGCTGGGTCCTGATCACCTACTCCAGTGAAATTGTAAAGGCGGTTTGAAAATGATGAACAATGTGATATCCCAATTGTGTGAGCACCTGAAATATTCAGCAGGATCATGATAAACATTGCGGCAAGCAACATTTCAAATCATATACAGAGCTAGGGAGTGGCATTTTCTTTAAGTGTAGTACCTGATAGCAAGACTAAGTCTTTCAAGTCCAGTCCTTGGTTAGCAAAAAGTCTCTGTAGATTGGTGAAGTTGCTTGTTGGAGGCGGGATATTGTTCAAGGCCTCCGAGGATCTTGAAATTGTCCCGTCTCTTCGTCCCGTTGGAACTCTCCAGAATGGACCACCCTGTTGAAGTAAAAAAAAAAAGGGTTTTTGCCAAATAATGAAAAGATATATATACATATGCATTGAATTCTTGGTTATGACTTATTTTAGTCCTTACAGTGGCTACAACAGCATCCCTTGCAACCAAAGCAACAATGTCAGCACAGGAGACTACAGCAGGGCAGGCTGCTTCTAATAGGCTCTTAACTTTGTCAATGAAATCAAAGCCTCTCAGTGTCAAATTTGGAGTTGCCACCTTTTCAGGTTGGTTATTGCTTGAAGTTGTGTTCAAAAGCACAGATGCATCACAACCCTGATAAAAAAAAAAGTGAAAACAAAAGGTTTCAAAGATTTGTGAGGTGAAAATCTAGGCAGTCACAAAAAGATTGAAGACACATACCCTAACAAAACAATCATGGAAATGCATTCTTATGATAGCTGCTGCCAGTGATGGAGCATTATGGATATGCCTGTTAACATAGTCTTGCACAATCCTCTCAGCATTTGGGCAGCTACTAGAATAAAAACCCATCTGCAATTGAGCTTCAGTTGATCCCATAAATACCAAAAGACAAAAGAACATCATCCCAAAATAACGAAACCCCCTCATTTTCTAGGGAAAATTCCTACTTCACTGTGGAAGCCACTTAGCACAACCTTGGTTATGGGAGTTTATGCCACTTCAACTGTAGTACATTAAAGTTGGAACATGAGGCAAGATTTATAGGCCTCACTTTTAGCATGAGCCTTAGCAACTTGAGCTACCAAAAAGATAAAAGAATAAAAGGGCCCCCATAGCTACCTAACATGACTAATGCTTAAACATAAATTAATGTAAGGTAGTGATAAAAATATGATAATTAGTTATGTGTGTCCCTAAATTGATGTAAGAATCAAACACCAGTCTCTTGCTTTACGAGTAATTGTGCAGGGAAAACTACAAGAGAATCCCATGCTTCTCTGGAGAAACTTAACCTGATCATCTCTTTAAAGCCGACAGAATATAAAACAAATTGGTGACCATGGAAATGTTGGGACGTGGCGGAAATTGATCTTAAGATAATTGTATGGATATATATATGGCAAGAATGAGATCAACTGGTTCACCTGCTCTCTGATGGCTAACATTGTCTTAATTAATCCCCAACTGCTCCCATTTCTCATCAATAATTGGATACCTGCTGCCACCAATATGCATTGATCACCAAAAACAAAACCCAGGGCTCAACTGCCATGCTTATTTTATTTTTTTCTCGAGGGGCGTAGTAGGATGACAAAAAACTTAAAATCTATACATTAAATCTTGAGTTCGAGTTAGAATGTGTATTTTTTGTAAGAACATGAAATAGTCGAGATTTTACTCGCTCACTTGAACCCACAAAATACGCTTTTCAAAAAATAGAGTTTTCTCAAATCCAAAAAAAAACAAATATCATGATAGAATGTCAAACAAATTATCAACACCTAATTAAACTAGTGATTTTAAAGGCAAAAATCCATCAATGCAAGGTTGCTGTAGCCTTAGTAGGCACCTTGAAATCTAGAATCCCATTTTATTTTAAAAGAACACAAATGCATAGAAGAGAGTATCAGCACATTGCTAATTGCATAAAATATAATTAAGTTATGATAACCATAAGCTGTCGGTCGCTTTTTTTATGTGAGAGAACCGAGGAATCATCAGGGCATATTCACACAGTAATCTAATGTATACGGTAAGAATGGCTTTCGAGGAAACAGCTAGGGAGAAGAAACTTCATGTTCATGTTCTTAAAATAATTAAGATCAAACATTAAAAAAAACTATAATTTTCAATGATCTATATTAATTTAAATATAAAAAATATATATATAAGTTAAACTAAAAATACTATTTTATTCTTAATAAATAAATCTATATAAATATTATTTAATATTATGTATTTTTCCCGACATTATAATATTCTTTTCTTGCTTTATGTCATGGGGTACTGGAGGGTGGAGACAATAAACATATGAACCTGCACATGTTTCTTAAATACATGCCAAAAATACTAGGACCCCCTCCTTGCTTCATACCAAATTAGCTTGTGGCTAAAGAGTTTGGATTCCCTGTATTTATTTCCATGCATGTGCTTTCTTTATGTTGAATTGTGTCAGTGGTGGGCACGCTGCTCTTCACCTTTTATAGGATCAGTCAATTTATTCCTACGAGGGATTAACCAAAAAGATGTCCTTGGCAAGAGATGAATCCTTTCTCTTACATCCAAGATAATATATATATATATATATATATATATATATATATATAAAAATATATATATATATATAAGAAGATGAAGAATCAGAAAAAGAAAAAAGTCATCAAATCCTTGCATTGAAGCTTCAGTGTCTTTACTTTACGAACAAACTCCATGCATGCAATTAAAGAATATGAGTGCATTAGAAGGAAGAATGGCTTTTGTTGGTTCTTTGCTTCAGAAGGCAGAGGGCCTTCTGTGTGTGAGTTTATACGTGCAGGCTCATGTTTCTGTGCACAAATTGATATAATATCACTGTCCCGAATATATACATGGTTCATTAGGCTTACAATGCTATCATTAATTCCAGCCCACTAGCGATCCACAAGCCGTAAGGCTCTTATGTTCTGACCTGCTAATCCAGCAGTTGGACTGGAAATAAAAGGGAAACTTGCTGCAAAATTCTCAGCAGCATAAAAGAAGCGTACCCATGTAACAATTTTGAACCAAACTGAACTGTATTGCATACATGCATAGAAACTTACACAGCAATGCCAACGAATTTTGTGAACCACTGATGATTCTCAGAATAGTATAGATAAAGAGTGGTATTGGCTGACATGATAATTGGTGGCGAACAAGGGTCCCTGTTCTCATGATGAAACACATACTTTATGGTACAAATGAGGTAAATTTCCTCACATGGACACACAACAACGATTAGTCAAAAATCTGTACCTCGTGGATGAAATTTAACTTTAAAAGGGTTGTCGCAATTTTTTTGGAGGTATCACTTTAATGATTCACGTAGAATATGTCAGTTAGTGTGGTCCGAATGAAATTTAAAGTGTTTGAAGTTGACGTGCAGTTGGTAATGTTAAGGATGGTGGCCTAGTAAGATTCTTGTGTATTTGTTTTGGAGGTAGTTTTTATAAACATGGTTTAAAAGATTAAGTTTTAAAAAAGTGTTATCAGCTGAAGTTAGTTAGATTTAAATACGTGTTTGGTAAAAATTATAGTTAAAGTTTATGTATAACAAAAAAACATGTAGTAAAATGTTTGGCAGTTATGTGATTGCGGTTGTATTTCAAAGTGTTTTTTTAAAAAAAAACGCATTAAAATAATGTATTTTTATTTTTAAAAAATTAGTTTTGATATCAGTGTATCAAAATGATCTAAAAACACTAAAAAAATATTAATTTAAAGGAAAAAAATAAAAAAAAATAATTTTTTTCAAAAATATTTTTGAAACGCAAAAACAAACGGTGTTTACAAAACTCAGTTAAAAAACATGTAAAAACTGCTTCATAAAAACTGCATTTCAAACTCAATTTTTTAATGGATTTTACAATATAAAACACTATTTTAACAATTATCCAATGCCTTGTTTTTTGCACTGCAAATACAAAAACAGTTCCTAAACAAACACAGCCGAAGGTTTCTTGGGACTGCCATTCCCTACGGTATATGGACAGTGTGCTTGTGAAGTCTGTAAATTCACCCATTTCAAGATGCAATGAAGATGGAACGCATGGTTGCATGCACCCCAAACTAAAAAATTATGATTAACAATAAAGATCATCAGTTCCTTCCCGCTACAGCACACCAACTTAAACAAATTTAGTCATTTCTCTAGTGTTTTTTTTTTTTTTCTTGTTGGTTATACAGAATGGTTCAGCTCAAGGCCCTTAGGGCAGGGGAAGGTACAAAACCAACTGAACTAGCTAGTTGGAGTGTAATCCTTTCCCTGGTTGATCAATGGAACTTTCACAGAGGGAAATATCATTGACAAAAGAAGTACAGAGAAACAGATAAGAATGCAGAATGCCAGAATCTGGTTAAAATTATGAGCTAAAATAACATGATTTTTACGTTGTTAACACCGTATAACATTGCAATGTCCAGTGAATGACAAACAGGAAAAGAATGCTGGCAATTTCGCTGAAAGAAGAAACCACAGATAGGCTGTAGTGAATTTACTATGCATGAAACTAATTTGGGCCACTTGAAAGTGTTATCAGGCTTCCTATTGGAGCTCAGGTCCAGGGATGGGGGATGACTATATAATCAAGCCGAGCCAGAGTCCTTTAATGGCGCCCAAGATGCCCATTCATAGGGTGGTTTCACTGAATTGCAAGTCTGGGGGATTGCCATGAAGTGGTTTCTGGGATATCCATTGTGCTTTGGCATCATCTCGGAGATTACAAAGATAATAAAGCAAGCAATTTTTATTCAAATTTGTACGGAATGCGAGAGTGCTCGAGCACTTCGATTAGAATTGCGATCCAAACAAAAATTTGGGGAAATTTTAATTTTTTTTTGGCGTTTTTAAAAAAATTTTAAAAAATATTATTTTAATATAATTTTAAATAAAAAATATTTTTTTAAAAAACTATTATTATATTTTTCAAATAATCACTGTCCTTACTCCTTACGTGCTACACTGCTACAGGCTTGTTTTTAAACCTGAGGCCCAAAACTGTAATCTAAGTTTCCAAACGTTAACTTTTTATTTATCTATGCAAGTGCTTTTATTATTATTATTATTATTATTATTCGACATCTTCTGTAAGAAAATACTAATAATAGTTTTTTAATTGATACATGGGGTAAATTTAGTTATATCCAATGAGTTTATAGGTTGATTCACTAATTTGTGGATTATAATGGAATTTCATTTCAGGTTTAGAAAATAATCTCTCAAACTTGATTAATTTTGTTGTTGTAGTCAACTCTGTGAAATTTTTAGGCATGAAGTATAAGATGGAAGGAGTTTCAAGGAAAATTCAAAGCATGAAGAAAGGCAATACAGTAGTATGAATTCAGGAAATCAATATATTTATTCATAAGAAAGATAATGGAATAAAGGGAACAACCTCAAAATTTCAAAAAATTAAATAAAAATTCCTGCAGCCAATTCCTTTGCAAATGTTTAAAAAGCCAAAAGAAACAAACACAAATCCATGCAACTTTGTTGCAATCAATTAAATCATTGTAAAAAAAAATCAAAATAAAGATTCTCCTAGTTCACAACAGCACAACGTTTCCTGATTTCGCCTTGTTTGCCGGTCAGGACTCCAATGTAGCCCATTTTCACCATGGATTCAGCAAAATCTTGTGCAAAGGTGGATCCTTGTGTCCTTGACTGAAACTTGACGTAGTCTCTTGTTTCAGCATCGTCAAGAAGAGCTGCATCAGATCGGAATAGCCCTCTTCTTTTAGCTACAATGGTGTAGTAATCTTCGTCGAAAGTTTTGAAGCTCCCAGGGTCCATCTCAACGACTGTGTTGGAGTTTCCAGGCTTACATTTTTTCTTCAGTTGAGCAGCGTACCTTGGGTCCAATGAAGGGTCAGTATCTCCCTTGCCTGTGAAATTGTACAGCCTGTTCGAGATTATGGTACAGTGTCCAATTCCTATGGTGTGTCCTCCTGTCACCAAAAAAATATTCCTAGTAAATACACTGATATTTTGCTTAATAGATAGCTTTTTTTGTTACGAAAACTACCTGATAAAACTGCAAGGTCCTTCACACTTAAACCCGTTGCAGCAAATTGCTGTTTCAGGACAGTAATGTTGGCGAAAGGAGATGGTAGATTGAATAAAGCCTCGTTAGCAATCGACACTCTTCCATCTCTGCGTCCGGTGGGAACATCCCAATACGGTCCACCAATCTGGAAGGAAAGGCTTTGATTAAGCACATCCGCATATGGTGCAGTTTATTAGTGGAGATAAATTTTGTGTTGAAAGATTTAATACCATTAGGACTGCGTCACGAGCAACCAGGGCCAAGACATCAGAACAGGAAACCACACCAGGACACTTCTTCTCCAGTGCAGATTTTACAGCATCAATGACATTGAACCCTCTTAAGGTTTTATTTGGGATGGCGTCTTTCTCTGCTTGATTCTTCTTTGTAGAACTTAGGAGCACGGAACCATCACATCCCTGGAAAGCATAACTTGTTAGCATATTGTTCTCTGTGTGCTTATGCAGCAACTTCATGTTGAAAATAATGATACAAGATAAATTCTGTTTCAGAACTGTGTAAATTACACAGTAGTGTAGCTTAAGGGCTTACCCTGATGAAACAATCATGGAAATGCATTCTTAGCAAAGGAGCAGCAAGGGTTCGGTCCCTAGAAATGTAACGGTAAAGAGTTTGATGGACTATAAGCTCTGCATCAGGACAGGTTCTCCGGTAAAATCCGAGTTGCAACCCCCCTGCATTAGTGAGTTCTACTAGCAGGAAAGCGAGAGCCAGATGAAGAAAGAGGACTGAAAAAAGCTTTTGGATAGCCATTATCTGTGAACTGGAGTTTTGAAGTTGTTCTTCAGGCTGAGATGGTTTGGAACACAATAATTTTTCCGGCTTTTTATAGTCAAGCTGAGGTCTTTGACAGCGTCATTGTACAAACTGTCAGCTGTGTGTAAAATGATTGCACGTTTGCCCAACTTGCATTAAACATTCTCCTATTGAACAGCTCAACTCCAAGTACTTCAAAAATGGAAACACGTCCTGTGAGGATGGGTTCGCCTCACACCACAACACGGCTACAATATGTGTTGGCTCTAAGAATCTTTAGCTGACACTCGTACTCAAAACATTGAAAAATCTCTACTTGCATTAAACATTCTTCCATTGCATTGCCACAAAAAACAATCTAACATAGATTATAGATATTATTATGCTCATTCAGGATACATAACAAGAAGTTGCTATGCACAAAGGCCTGATAAAAAAACAAGTGTTAATTTCCCAAAAGGTCTATTGATGGTAGTGAAATGGCTGTAAAGAGCAGTAGCAACATTGTAAGAAATGAAATGGGCTAAATATGTGAACGCAAGGTTTAAGCAAACAGTACTGTTCAATCCTGCAATGTATAAACGGCATTCTGTAATTCAATATATGTAGCTATGACTGGTTCTGATCTTCTCTACCTTGTTGGCCTTGAATTACAATTTCCAAAGTAATTGGTTCCAGGATTTGGAAGGTATCGATAGAGCTTAGTTTCGAAGATACCACATGCGAAATGAAGTTGAGCTAAGTGATTCTTCAGCGTAACCATTCACTTGCATTAGCGTTTGAAGACAGAATATACTCCTCTGGATGCTTCCATTAGGTGTCTCAGGACATTATGCATGTGTAAGAAGCAGGATTCACTTTATGATTTGTTACAAAAACATCCAAGTCCTCTGCATGTTTCCATTAACTGTACAATATACTGTGGCAAACTGTGTGAAGACGACGTAGGGAATTCTCAGTTCTCACCCCTTTACGAAACTGAAGAGATTAAAAGCTTTGAGAAGCTTGAACAATTCAGAACATATATAAGGACTTCATTTTACTTATTTATTTTTCCCTAGTAATTAATTCATAGACTTTTCCAGATGAGTTAACACCATGTTGTTCATTGGTTCTATCACACTGAGGTATCATATGCCAATATCCAGTTTCTGAGGAAGAAATTTGTTGCAGATTAATCCCTAATTGATCAGATGATAAATGGAGTTAATGGAGTTCAAAACATCTCATGTTCTTTCAGCAGCCCTTCTAATAAGATTACCATTTAAAACCAAAATTAGTTTCAGTCAATTTTGGTACGAGGAAACATGAGAAACATATGTAATTAGCAGACAGTTAGTGTGTGTAAGAGGCTTATTTACCTGTTTGTTTTATATTTTAGAAGTGCACGATACATGAAATCATGATTCAGACAACGCACAAAAGGTTTCCAGGATGAACTTAACCATAAAAACAGTATTTCTAATTTTTCCAACGTGAGTTTTGAGGTCTTTTTGTTCCTTCTAATTCTTCAAACACCTAACTTTCTAGCCGTTCATTTAAAATCACCCTGCAGAAAAAGAAATTACAAGCTGGTTTACACGATTCTGTTCCTGGCAGGCATCAAAAGAAAGACTCAACAACTCCTAAAAATGCTTATGAACTGGCTGGCAAAAATGGTGAAGATTATGCATGAATATTATGAATTAATTGGACTGGCACCCTTCTTGATTTCAACTAGCTTGTGCATCCAAAATTTGACTGTACTGGATTTATTTACAGGTGATTTTTTTTTCTGTTTTGAATGAAAATCAAGAAAATAATGGTTGGCATTCTGGCAATTGCAGGTAAGATATTAAAGATTGGTGCACTACATTACTAGTTCTAAGGAGGTACAATCTCACTTGGTTTTGAGACATATTTTTTGCATCAGTTCAATAGATAAATAAGTCAGCCGATCTGACTTCTATAGACAAATAAGTAGAGGCATTTGAGTAATGAGATTTTACGAGGAGCACATATAAAAATGTTCTTCCAGATTGAATACTTGCTGTAAACTTAGGAAAATTTCTGTGAAGATGTTGGATATGTTCATGGGAGGCGCAGTCTGCCCAAGCATGCATATATTCATGGCCTAGCCAAAAGAGTGAAAGAAACTGTAGCAGGTATTCAAATACTATGAAGGTAGTGGATGTTTATATTCGTATGAAGAAAATATTCAATAAATCACAACAAATAACTTGAAGGCAAAACCTCAAATTATGAAGTACATCCTGCAACTAATTGGGTTGCAAATGTGGGGGAAAATAAATGAAACAAATACAAATGAAATCACACGTAAATTTCAGGAAATCAATAAAAGATCGATTTAATTCACAACAGCACAACGTTTCCTGATTTCGCCTTGTTCGCCGGTCAGGACTCCAATGGAACCCATTTTCACCATGGATTCAGCAAAATCTTGTGCAAAAGTGGATCCCTGTGTCGTTGACTGAAATTTGACATAGCCTCTTGTTTCAGCATCATCAAGAAGAGCTGCATCAGATCGGAATAGCCCTCTTCTTTTAGCTACAATGGTGTAGTAATCTTCGTCGAAAGACTTGAAGCTACCAGGGTCCATCTCAACGACTGTGTTGGAGTTTCCAGGCTTACATTTTTTCTTCAGTTGAGCAGCGTATCTTGGGTCCAATGAAGGGTCAGTATCTCCCTTGCCTGTGAAATTGTACAACCTGTTCGAGATTATGGTACAATGTCCAATTCCTATGGTATGTCCTCCTGTCACCAAAAATATTCCAAGTAAATACACTGATATTTTGCTTAATAGATAGCTTTTTTTTGTTACGAAAACTACCTGATAAAACTGCAAGGTCCTTCACACTTAAACCCGCTGCAGCAAATTGCTGTTTCAGGACAGTAATGTTGGCGAAAGGAGATGGTAGATTGAATAAAGCCTCGTTAGCAATCGACACTCTTCCGTCTCTGCGTCCGGTGGGGACATCCCAATGTGGTCCGCCAATCTGTATGGAAAAATTTGTTAAGCATCGGCATAGTGACGCAGTTAATCAGTGGTGATAAATTGTGTTGGAAAATTTGATACCATTAGAACTGCGTCACGAGCAACCAAGGCCAAGATATCGGCACAGGAAACCACACCAGGACATTTCTTTTCTAGTGCTGATTTTACAGCATCAATGACATTGAACCCTCTCAAGGTTTTATTTGGGATGGCGTCTTTCTCAGCTTGATTCTTCTTTGTAGAACTTAGGAGCACGGAACCATCACATCCCTGGAATGCATAACTTGTTAGGATATGGAATTGTGTGGTTTCCTAAACAAGATGAAAACGCTTGATTTCCAAGTGCTTTTGTGGCAAGGTAACATTGGGATGATGATGATGATATCAGATACATACTGTGTAAATTGCATACTAGTACTTCAGCTTAAAAGCTTACCCTGATGAAGCAATCATGGAAATGCATTCTTAGCAGAGGAGCAGCAAGGGTTCGGTCCCTAGAAATGTAACGATAAAGAGTTTGATGGACTATAAGCTCTGCATCAGGACATGTTCGCCGGTAGAATCCGAGATGCATACCCCCTGCATTAGTGAGGCCTGCAAGCAAAAAGGCGAAAACGAGTTGAAGAAAGCAGACCACGAAAAGCTTTTGAATAGCCATTTTCCCTTGAGTGATGTTTTGAAGCTGTACTTCAAGGATGAGATGGTTTGGAACACAAGTCTGCTGGCATTTTATAGTTGAGATAAGGCCTTTGACAGTGTCTTTGCACAAACTGTCATTTGATTAGTTACGAATTGTTGGTGTTTATATGATAAAGTCAACAATTTAAGAGCTGACCCACAACAAATTAATAACTAATCAAATGACAGTTTGATTAATATTTTACATTGCTAAATAATGCTTATATATAAGAGAAAAAAATTTGAAAAACATTAGCAAACTTGTAAAGAAAAACCATGGAGACCTCTAAAATATGTTTTCTAAAACTCCGTACAAATTTAAAAGTTTTTGGATGGAGAAATACTGTGTTTGAATAAAAAGTTCAAGCACGTCGAAATGGAAGAATTTACTTCAGAATGAGTCGAGCTCATATCAAAACATGCCCAGAAAATATTAGTTAACAGAATCTTAGCCTACACTAAACCGTTTAAATTATATATAGCTCAACTTGCACTAAACATTCTCCCATTGGCTAGCCACCAAAAATAATTTGGCAAAGCAGACAAGCATAGATTATAGATACTGCTGTGTGACCATTCAGGATATTATAACAACCAAACTCTCAAGAACAAAGGCCTAATCACGAAACGAAATATTATATGTGAATGCTAGCTAGGTTTAAAGCATGCTGTACACGACTTTCTGCCAAGTATACATTGCCATGACTTGCTCTGATTTTTCTCTCTTGTTGACCTTTATGAAAGAACGAGGTTTCAAGAATGATTTTATAGTATTCTTTAACATATTATTTCAAGTTTTCTGAGTTCTGCAGCTACAAATGCGGCAGTGAAATCTGAATCTGAATTTTTAATTACTTGACTGTGAAGAACCATTTTAGATTATATTTACAACATTGAATATAACTGGGATTTTTATTATTGATTCTAGGAGTTGGCAGCTATCTTACTATCGAACATAGCCGTTTTAGTAATAAATGAGTATTTATTGATTAAGCATTATTGTATTAACTGGAACTGGTCGTGCAATATTGCTAATATCCGCCCAGACACATGATACTTTACAAGACCATGTCTTCTGTTAGTTTCGAAGAGACCAAATACGTGAGAAATACGTGCATCGACCATCCTCAGATTCTTTAGCTGAACCAATAACTTATGTTGGCCTTTGAAGACAGAAGAAACACGTAAGACTTTACATTATGTGTGTGTAAAAAGCAGGATTCACTCTATGCTTTTGTTACAAAGAAAACAACTGCTCAATCAGTAACTGTCACACACTGCATGGAAACCCACTAGGGAATTCTGATCAGTTCCCACCCTTCTATAAAACTGAAGAGATTATAGAGCCTTGAATAACTCAGAATACAAGGATTTCAGCTGATTAAGAATGCAGACAACATCAAACAGCAAGACGAACGGCTTGATGTGAAAGTGGCTGCCAAAAATGGCGAAGATTATGCATTTCATATTACGAAGAAACTTGGCTGGCACCCTCCTTGATTTCGACCTAACTAGCCTGGCCTTTTTACACGTGCTTTGTTTCTGTGTTGCGTGCTGACAATGGCAAGCAAACTGTTCTTACTCTTTTTGGGATCTAATATTTAGACCTTGAAACCAAAGAATGGTGGTGCAAGGCTATAAAACATATTAAGGGAACTCAGATCACACTTTATTCCTGTATAGTTCTATCATAAAAGAAAATTTAAATACCTTCCTGCTCACAATGACAGGAATCTCTTTAATCACATATAAAATATTTAAAGAGAATATACAGAAAATTAAAGTCATGATATGATTCTCCTTCTATTTTATGAGCAAAATTAATACATATAATTGAAACGTTGTGAGTGCTTCAGAAGAAACAATGGTTTTAGGAAATTCTCTAAATTTGTGTCCGTGCGCGGGAGTGCATACGGGCGTGCACGCATGTCGAGGCACACATGCTTCTGCACATGCTGATAAGACTATTGTTGCGCCAATAGATAGTTCACCTGCATACAGGTCTCCACTACTTCTAATCCCAACCCGCAGGTTATTGCGTTCTTGCTTCTTATATCCTGATCAGATAAACCAACAGTTAGATTCAATGTTGTCACCATGTCAGGAGTGAAAATCAAAAGTGTCCCTGACATAATCATATTGACTGAGCAACATATAAATGTTCAGAACACTCTCATTTACTAACTCTGGATGATGGATCTTGTAGTTATTGGATTTGGTGCAACATGATATGAATATTGTAGAAAATGGTTTTTCTTATTGCCTCTGTTTATAATGTACAACTATATATATATATATATATATATAGGAGGATTTGCTTGACTGTTACATGACTGTTATATGAATTATAAATAGCATTAAAAACTATAATTACTAAGAATCAAAACTGATCTGCAGTTATTCAATTAGTTTTGATTAAGAAGAGGAAATCTCTCTCTGATCTTCATTTACACAATCAGAAGATGAAATCTCTCTAACACCCTCCCTCAAACTTGACGGGCTTGCACAAACAAGTTTGCAAGTAAAAAGCACATGGCAATGCTTGTAAAGAGGCTTGGTGAAAAGATCTATGGGCTGATCTATTGAAGGGATAAAGCAAACATAATGGCTTCCAAATGCAACCTTCTCACGAACAAAGTGATAATCAAGTTTAATATGTTTAGTGCGGGCATGAAATATTGGATTAGAAGCCATGTAAGTAGCACTGAGGTTATCACAATGCAAGAGAATGGGAAATTGAATATGAGCACCAAGTTCATAAAGCAAGTAGGCTAACCAAGTAGACTTTGCACTAGCATGGGAAAAAGAGCAATACTCAAACTTAGCACTGGATCGAGCAATGGTAGGTTGCTTTTTAGAGCATCAAGAGACCACGTTAGTGCCAAGATAAACAAGATAACCAGACGTTGAACGGCGAGAGTCTGAAAAGCTAGCCCAATTAGCATCCGCATAGGCAGCAAGATAAGTGGGATGGTGTTGAGGACCAAAGAACAAGACATGGTCAAGTGATCCTTTGATGTAGCGAAGGATGCGCTTAGCAGCAATTAAGTGAGGGATGCGTAGCTGACTCATGAACTAAGCGATAGAATTAACAGCGAAGGCAATGTCAGGGCGAGTAATCATCAAGTACTATAAGGATCCAATAATTTCCTGAAAAATCAATGGATTGGGAAGGAGAGCACCATCATTAGAAGTGAGAATAGCCTTTATTGTCGGAGTGCTAACGGGTTTACTAAGCAGCATATCATGTTTCATGAGAAGATCATATGCATATTTGAGTTGACTGATATGAACACCTTTATTTTGAGATGTAACCTGCAAACAGAGAAAGTAGTGTAGATTACCAAGATTTTTTATGTCAAAACCTTGACTTAAAGCATCAATAAAACCTTGTAAAAGTCTGTCATCACTGCCTATGACTACAATGTCATCAACATAGAGGAGAAAATAAATTGTATGACACCCGAGTTGGAAAACAAATAGAGATGAATCAGCCAAGCTTTGAACAAAACCAATTGATAGTAAGAAGCATGTCATTCGGTGAAACCATATACGAGGAGCTTGCTTGAGGCCGTAGATGACCTTAGTGAGCTTGCAAAAATGAGATGGTTGTGACAGATCAATGAATCCCAGTGGTTGAGTCATATAGACGTCTTCTTTAAGAAAGTCATGAAGGAACATGTTCTTAACATCCAATTGACGAAGTGATCAACCTCTAGATATAACAAGAGAAAGCACAACACGAATAGTTGCAAGTTTAATAACAGGGCTAAAGGTATCTGTATAGTCTATGCCTCGTTGTTGATGAAATCTTTTAGCGACAAGTCACATTTTGTGACGTTCAATTGTGCCATTTGGTTTATGTTTTACTCGGAATACTTATTTGCAGCCAACAAGATTTTGAGATGAAGATGGAGGAACTAATGTCCAAGTTTTGTTCTTCAGCAAAGTATTGATTTCATCAACCATTGCAGCACGCCATATCTCATGTTTAGAAGCTTGAGTATAACATATAGGCTCTGCAGTTTCAATGACAGTGAGGAGAGCACGAGGAATTGGATATATGACAGTGCCATCCGTGTGAATTTTAGGCTGCATAATACCGTGCTGTAGACGTGTCTTCTTGGGTGGAGAGGGTGGTGTTCTTGGTAGTGTAGAAAGGGACTGAGGAGTAGATGGTGCCGAAGAATTAGGGACAAGAGAAGATCACCTAAGACCAGTTGTGGAACAGTTGAATCAGGGGTAGAAGGCTGAAGAGACGAGGATGCTATCTGTGAAGTATTTGGACATAAGGAACACTGGCGTTGATAAGTGAGGATGGGGGCGGCGGTGGTCGTCGTAGACTGGGATGGAGCTGATAGTGCTGAAATCGGGAATTCAATACTCATTTCATACTGATTTGGTTAAGACACAGAATAAGAAGAGTTGGTGTTCTCAGCAGGTGGGTTTGGTCCTGAAGGAGCAAGCTATAAGAGTCCTAAACTAGACAACAGTGTGAACTCCAATGGGCCAGTGTTGGGAACTGAATGTGTCTGCAACTATTTATAAGAAAAAATTATTTCGTTAAAGATAACATGCCTAGAAATATAGACACGACTGATGGTAGGATCTAGACAGCGATAACCTTTATGTTGAGAAATGCAACCAAGAAAGACACACTCAGTGCTACGACTCAAAAGTTTATCAGAGACATAAGACCCAAGATGAGGAAAACAAAAACATCCAAAAACACGAAGAAAGGAATAGAAAGGCGGGTTACCATAGAGACGAGTATGTTGAATATCCCAATGAAAAGTGGGTGTGGGAAAAAGATTAATAAGATAAACAGAGGTTAAAACAACTTAAACCTAAAGATGATGTGGAGCACCAAAAGTGAGAAAGAGACTACGAGTCATTGTGGCAATATGGCGGTGCTTGCGTTTGGCAAGGCCATTTTGTTGTGGTGTGTGAGGGCAAGAAAATCTTTGTTAAATTCCCAAGGATTTACAATAATGAGAAAATGCATTCTTGATGTATTTTGTCCCATTGTCATTTTGAAGAAATTAAATGGTTTGGTGAAAGATATTTTGAATCTTGGCAACTAAAGTTTGAAAATGAGTGAGGACTTCATTTCTGCGACACATGGGGTAAATCCAAGTGTAGCGTGAGAATTCATTAGTAAATAGGACATAATATTTGAAACCACTTACAGAAATGGTAGAGGAGGGACCAAACATCACTATGTATAATGTGAAAATGAGTGGTAGCAGTCTCTTTGTTGGAATTAAAAGGTAATTGGTAAGACTTGCTAAGTGCACAGTCTCGATAAAAAAAAAGAAGGAAAAGATAATTTGGAATTAATTGTAGGACCTAGATATGCAAAGACATTTGATGACGGATGACCCAAACGATTATGCCAGATAGAGGAGTGAACGGAAGCAAGGGCTTGTGGAGAAGTAGAGACGCTTGACAAATTAAGTGGATATAGACCATCTTTATAAAGGCCTTGAAACAATAGACATCCAGTGCATAAGCAATAGATTTGATAGAAGTCAAGTGCAAAGAGAAAGAAAACATGATTATCTTTAGTGAAACAAGCAACAGATAGAAGATTTTTACAAATGGATGGAATATGGAATACATTTTGAAGGGTGAAGGTGGAAGAGCCTAACGAAAGGGGAAGGTTACTAGTATGGGAAATAGATATTGAGTCCCCATTACCCATATAGATATTATGCGGCCCACCATAAGGTTGAGAATTATTGATGGGCATGGCTGTCTGTCATGTGATGAGTTGCACCTGTTTTTGGGTACCAATTTGGACCAGTAGCATAATGTACTCCATCAAATGGAGCAACAGTATTTGGACCAGAAAATCCATGTAGATATTGAGAGAACCCATGTTGACTTGAGTGACAATTGAGACATATAGGGGTGCTAGACCAAGAATACCATTTGGTGGAGGACGAGCAGCTCAAGCTGGTGAAATAAACGACCCTAATGAAGGCACATGTTGTTGTTGCATAGGATAAGAAGATGCAACATGTGACTGTGGAGGGGCGCGCTGCTGAGAATAGCAACCATGTCTGAAGCAGCCATTGCTGGGATGACCATTTGTGGGAAATTGGTGGCCGGTATTAGGGTGGTGATCACGACGGGTAGAAAGAGCTTGGTTGTGATTGAAAAAGGTGATGGTTGTAGGAGAATCAGCAAGACGAGATTGTTGGGCATTAAAGGAGAGAATTTAAGCCTGAAGTTCAGTGAAATCAGGAAGCGAAGGATTTTGAGTGAGGACGGTATGAAGCATGAGGTAATCAGGGCCAAGACCATGAAGAGTGGCAATGACCAAGTCCTCATCAAGAACAGGCTTGTTAATAGAAATCAAAGCATCAACAATTGATTTAGCATGATGGAGATAGGTGTCAACAGATTGAGTGCCTTTATTGAGATCAAGAAGTTGCATTTTGAGATTGGTTGCACTAGCTACAGACTTCTGGGAAAAATGACGTTCAAGGCAGTCCTAAATTGCCTTTGATGTGTTGAAGCCAATGGTAAGTTGTGCAATGTTTTTTGTTAGAGTGCTGGTGAGGATGTTAACGATTTGTTGGTCGACGATGAACCAGGTAGCATGATCAGGATTAGGAATGGATTGTGCGAATTGAGTGTCGGTGGCAGTGGTCATGATGGTGAGAGATGGTTTCAGGAATAGTGCCATCAACATATCCCTAAAGTTTGGCACCGTGAACGTAAGGTTTGATTTGCCAAAGCCGGATGAGATAATTGGTTTCAGTAAGTTTGGTGAATTGAGCAGTATTTTGAGAGAGAGCAGAAGGGATGGTGGCCATGAGAAAGAAAAAGGGAAGAAGGAGACACTAAAGGAAGAGAAACATGTGAGGATCGTAGGTTTAGGCTTATACCATGTAGAAAATGGTTTTTCTTATTGCCTCTATTTACAATGTTTAGTTATATATAGAAGGATTTGCTTGACTGTTACATGAATAATAAATAGCATTAAAAACTATAATTATTAAAAATTAAAACTGATCTTCGGTTACTCAATCAGTTTTGATTGAAAAGAGAAAATCTCTCTCTGATTTTCAGGTACACAATCAGAAGAGGAAATCTCTCTAACAAATATGATTCAAAGAAGGAAGAATTTTTCTGGAATATTCGAAAAAAAATGTAGCAATATTAAGAGAATAATGAAAAGTGTAATATTCATTAGAAGAAATTGAATAAATCACTAAAATATAAGGAATGGCACAACCTCAAAATTATTAAGTACATCCTGCAACCATTTGGGTTGCAAATGCGAAAAATGATAGAAATTAGAGACAGATAAAAGACAACTCAAACATGAACAATTTGCAACTTCGTTGCAAGCAACTCAGGCATGGAAAATGAAATTAAATATCCATTTAATTCACAACAGCACAGTTTTTCCTGATTTCGCCTTGTTTGCCGGTCAGGACTCCAATGTAGCCCATTTTCACCATGGATTCAGCAAAATCTTGTGCAAAAGTGGATCCCTGTGTCCTTGACTGAAACTTGACGTAGTCTCTTGTTTCAGCATCGTCAAGAAGAGCTGCATCAGATCGGAATAGCCCTCTTCTTTTAGCTACAATGGTGTAGTAATCTTCGTCGAAAGACTTGAAGCTACCAGGGTCCATCTCAACGACTGTGTTGGAGTTTCCAGGCTTACATTTTTTCTTCAGTTGAGCAGCGTACCTTTGGTCCAATGAAGGGTCAGTATCTCCCTTGCCTGTGAAATTGTACAGCCTGTTCGAGATTATGGTACAGTGTCCAATTCCTATGGTGTGTCCTCCTGTCACCAAAAAAATATTCCAAGTAAATACACTGATATTTTGCTTAATAGATAGCTTTTTTTTGTTACGAAAACTACCTGATAAAACTGCAAGGTCCTTCACACTTAAACCCGTTGCAGCAAATTGCTGTTTCAGGACAGTAATGTTGGCGAAAGGAGATGGTAGATTGAATAAAGCCTCGTTAGCAATCGACACTCTTCCGTCTCTGCGTCCGGTGGGGACATCCCAATGTGGTCCGCCAATCTGAACGGAAAAAGTGGTTAAGCATCGGCATAGTGACGCAGTTAATCAGTGGTGATAAATTGTGTTGGAAAATTTGATACCATTAGAACTGCGTCACGAGCAACCAAGGCCAAGATATCGGCACAGGAAACCACACCAGGACACTTCTTTTCTAGTGCTGATTTTACAGCATCAATGACATTGAACCCTCTCAAGGTTTTATTTGGGATGGCGTCTTTCTCAGCTTGATTCTTCTTTGTAGAACTTAGGAGCACCGAACCATCGCATCCCTGGAAAGCATAACTTGTTAGGATATGGAATTGTGTGGTTTCCTAAACAAGATGAAAACGCTTGATTTCCAAGTGCTTTTGTGGCAAGGTAACATTGGGATGATGATGATGATATCATATACATACTGTGTAAATTGCATACTATACTTCAGCTTAAAAGCTTACCCTGATGAAGCAATCATGGAAATGCATTCTTAGCAGAGGAGCAGCAAGGGTTCGGTCCCTAGAAATGTAACGATAAAGAGTTTGATGGACTATAAGCTCTGCATCAGGACATGCTCGCCGGTAGAATCCGAGCTGCATACCCCCTGCATTAGTGAGGCCTGCAAGCAAAAAGGCGAAAACGAGTTGAAGAAAGCAGACCACGAAAAGCTTTTGAATAGCCATTTTCCCTTGAGTGATGTTTTGAAGCTGTACTTAAAGGATGAGATGGTTTGGAACACAAGTCTGCTGGCATTTTATAGTTGAGATAAGGCCTTTGACAGTGTCTTTGCACAAACTGTCATTTGATTAGTTACGAATTGTTGGTGTTTATATGATAAAGTCAACAATTTAAGAGCTGACCCACAACAAATTAATAACTAATCAAATGACAGTTTGATTAATATTTTACATTGCTAAATAATGCTTATATATAAGAGAAAAAATTTGAAAAACATTAGCAAACTTGTAAAGAAAAACCACGGAGACCTCTAAAATATGTTTTCTAAAACTCCGTACAAATTTATAAGTTTTTGGATGGAGAAATACTGTGTTTGAATAAAAAGTTCAAGCACGTCGAAATGGAAGAAATTACTTCAGAATGAGTCGAGCTCATATCAAAACATACCCAGAAAATATTAGTTGACAGAATCTTAGCCTACACTCAATCGTTTAAATTATATATAGCTCAACTTGCATTAAACATTCTCCCATTGGCTAGCCACCAAAAATAATTTGGCAAAGCAGTCAAGCATAGATTATAGATACTGCTGTGTGACCATTCAGGATATTATAACAACCAAACTCTCAAGAACAAAAGCCTAATCACGAAACGAAATATTATATGTGAATGATAGGTTTACAGCAGGCTGTACACGACTTTCTGCAAAGCACACATTGCCATGACTTGTTCTGATTTTTCTCTCTTGTTGGTGTCTAAGGTTTAAAAATGATTTTATATTACTTTTTAACATACTATTTCAAGTCTTCTCAGTTCCACCGCTACAAACCGGGCCGTGAAATCCGAATTTCTAATCACTTGATCTTCAATAACTATTTCAATCTAAAAGTTTAGTTTTTTGGATCATATTTACAACACTGAATATAATAGGCATTTTAATTTTATTTTTTTTTATTGATTCTAGGAGTTGGTAGCTATCGTACTATCGAACATACCCATTTTTATAATAAATGAATATTTATTTTTTAAGCATTATATATTGCATCAACTGGAACAGGTCATGCAATATTGTTAATATCCACCCAGCCACATGATACTTTACAAGACCATATATGTCTTCTGTTAGTTTTGAAGAAACCATATACGTGAGAAATACGTGCATCGAACATTCTCAGATTCTTTAGTTGAACCAATAACTTATGTTGGCCTTTGAAGACAGAAGAAACACGTAAGACTTTACATTATGCGTGTGTAATAAGCACGATTCACTTTATGCTTTTGTTACAAAGAAAACAACTGCTCAATCAGTAACTGTCACACACTGCATGGAAACCCACTAGGGAATTCTGATCAGTTCCCACCCTTCTATAAAACTGAAGAGATTATAGAGCCTTGAATAACTCAGAATACAAGGATTTCAGCTGATTAAGAATGCAGACAACATCAAACAGCAAGACGAACGGCTTGATGTGAAAGTGGCTGCCAAAAATGGCGAAGATTATGCATTTCATATTACGAAGAAACTTGGCTGGCACCCATCTTGATTTCGACCTAACTAGCCTGGCCTTTTTACAAGTGCTTTGTTTCTGTTGCGTGCTGACAATGGCAAGCAAACTGTTCTTACTCTTTCTAGGATCTAATATTCACACCTTGAAACCAAAGAAAAGTGATGCAAGCTATAAAACAAATTAAGGGAACTCAGATCACACTTTATTCCTGTATAGTTGTATCATAAAAGAAAATTTAAATGGCTTCCTGCTCACAGTGACATGAATCTCTTTAATCATATATAAAATATTTAAAGAAAATATACAGAAAATTAAAGTCATGATATGATTCTTCTTCTATTTTATGAGCAAAATTAATACATATAATTGAAACGTTGTGAGTGCTTCAGAAGAAACAATGGTTTTAGGACATTCTCTAAATCTGTGTGCGTCCGCACGAGTGCATACGGGTGTGCGAGTATGTCTAGGCGCACATGCTGATAAGACTACTGTTGCGCCAATAGATAGTTCACCTGCATACAGGTTTCCAACTACTTCTAATCCCAAACTGCAGGTTATTGCGTTCTTGCTTCTTAAATCCTGATCAGATAAACCAACGGTTAGATTCAATGCTGTCACCATGTCAGGAGTGAAAATCAGAAGTGTCCCTGATAGAAGCATATTGACTGAGCAACATATAAATGTACAGAACACTCTCATTTACTAACTCAGGATGATGGATCTTGTAGTTATTGGATTTGGTGCAACATGATATGAATATGATTAGAAGGAAGAATTTTTCTGGAATATTCAAAAACAAAAAATGTAGCAGATATTACAATATTAAGAGAATAATGAAAGGTGTAATATTCATTAGAAGAAATTGAACAAATCACTAAAATATAAGGAATGGCACAACCTCAAAATTATTAAGTACATACTGCAACCATTTGGGTTGCCAATGCGAAAAATGATAGAAATTAGAGACAGATAAAAGACAACTTAAACATGAACAATATGCAACTTCGTTGCAAGCAACTCAGGCATGGAAAATGAAATTAAATATCCATTTAATTCACAACAGCACAGTTTTTCCTGATTTCGCCTTGTTTGCCGGTCAGGACTCCAATGTAGCCCATTTTCACCATGGATTCAGCAAAATCTTGTGCAAAAGTGGATCCCTGTGTCCTTGACTGAAACTTGACGTAGTCTCTTGTTTCAGCATCGTCAAGAAGAGCTGCATCAGATCGGAATAGCCCTCTTCTTTTAGCTACAATGGTGTAGTAATCTTCGTCGAAAGACTTGAAGCTACCAGGGTCCATCTCAACGACTGTGTTGGAGTTTCCAGGCTTACATTTTTTCTTCAGTTGAGCAGCGTACCTTTGGTCCAATGAAGGGTCAGTATCTCCCTTGCCTGTGAAATTGTACAGCCTGTTCGAGATTATGGTACAGTGTCCAATTCCTATGGTGTGTCCTCCTGTCACCAAAAAATATTCCAAGTAAATACACTGATATTTTGCTTAATAGATAGCTTTTTTTTTTTACGAAAACTACCTGATAAAACTGCAAGGTCCTTCACACTTAAACCCGTTGCAGCAAATTGCTGTTTCAGGACAGTAATGTTGGCGAAAGGAGATGGTAGATTGAATAAAGCCTCGTTAGCAATCGACACTCTTCCGTCTCTGCGTCCGGTGGGGACATCCCAATGTGGTCCGCCAATCTGAACGGAAAAAGTGGTTAAGCATCGGCATAGTGACGCAGTTAATCAGTGGTGATAAATTGTGTTGGAAAATTTGATACCATTAGAACTGCGTCACGAGCAACCAAGGCCAAGATATCGGCACAGGAAACCACACCAGGACATTTCTTTTCTAGTGCTGATTTTACAGCATCAATGACATTGAACCCTCTCAAGGTTTTATTTGGGATGGCGTCTTTCTCAGCTTGATTCTTCTTTGTAGAACTTAAGAGCACCGAACCATCGCATCCCTGGAAAGCATAACTTGTTAGGATATTGTTCTATGTGTGCTTATGCAGCAACGTAATGTTAAAAATAATGATACAAGATCAATTCTGTTTCAGAACTGTGTAATTGCGCAGTGGTGTAGCTTAACGGATTACCCTGATGAAACAATCATGGAAATGCATTCTTAGCAGAGGAGCAGCAAGGGTTCGGTCCCTAGAAATGTAACGGTAAAGAGTTTGATGGACTATAAGCTCTGCATCAGGACATGCTTCCTGGTAGAATCCGAGCTGCAAACCCCCTGCATTAGTGAGGCCTGCAAGCAAAAAAGCAAGGGCTAGTTGAAGAAAGAGGACTGGGAAAAGCTTTTGGACAGCCATTTTCCCTGAAGAGAAGGTTGCAAGTTATCCCTCAAGCTGAGATGGTTCGGAACACGAGTCTGCTGTCTTTTTTATAGTTAAGCTGAGCCTTTGACAATGTCTTTGCACAAACTGTCATTTGATTAGTTATTCATTCATGCTGTTGATATGATCAGGTCAACAATTTAAGAGCCGACTTGCAATATTTTTGTCAAATGAAAAACACTTTGTTATTGCCAATTGGTTATGGCTTGAGTTGTGCTCTACACGCATTAGGCATAAGTTTTTATTGTATTTTTATTTTTGACCAGGTACTTGAGTTTGCATATATACCTGCTCTCCTCTAAATCTCCTTGAACGTTAGCAGATAAAAGAGAAAATCCAATTACATTTGACTGCTAGAACTCACTAGAAAAATGTCTCACAGAAAGAAACAGAGGACGAAAGGAAATAAAACAAAGCAAGGAGAGAGTACGTGAGCATGAGCTAGTACAAAGTTTTCAGAATGGCGAGTATGTGTTGGAACACAACAATGCAAGTTTGTAAGCTCCTGAATCTTAATCATGATGTTAATATAAGCTTCCTGTTAGTAGAAAGTTAAGGTTATGAGCAATTAAGTAACGATAGGTAGAGCCAAGTCTAAGAAGAGATCTAGTAAAATACTATAATTTTTAAATTTTTTCAAAAATTTCACGAGACCTAGTTCTATAGAAGGATCCCAAAATAAAGCCATGAAGATGATGTTTGAGCCAGTTTTATTATTTTTTTTCTTGGTTTTCCTAGATTTTATATTATTTCCAGATTTTATATTGGTTTTCCTTTTCATTTAGGGATCGTGATTTTCCTTGTTAAGGTTGCTATCAGACCTCAGACCTCAGACCTATTTAAAGACTTGAAACCACGTAGAATTTTCCTTTTTTTTTTTTTTTTTTTGCTGGATCTAAGTTCTTGTTACTTTTATTAAAAAAAAAGAAACACACCCACACAAAAATAAGATGATTGCACGTTAACAAACACGTCAGAAAGATTTCCAAAATTGAAAAATGTCCTCTTGGAATGATTTGACCTCATACCAGAACATGCCTAAAAAATGTGTTCTGTAACGTAATCTTAGCTTACACTTGATCACTCAAAATATATATATATATATCTCAACTTGCATTAAACGTTCTCCCGGTGGATACCTACCCCCCACAAACAATCCACATCTCAGTCGAACACAGATTATAGATACTGTTGTGTGCCATACAGGATATTGTCACAACCAATTTCTTGAGCAGAAAGGTCTGAGCAAGCTGGACGCGGCATTCTGCAATGTAAAGCCTTGACTGGTTGTGATTTCCTCCACCTTGTCGGCCTTGATTGTGATCTTTTGTTTACTATCATTTTTTAATTATAAATCAACTCTGAGAAATCTTAAGATTATGTCCGATAAGAGAATTGAGATTATGCATCAAGAGAAAAATATACAAACAAAAACAAGAAAGACTTGATGCAAGTTGATAAGATTACGTTCAAGAAATAAAAAATATGCAAGGTGAGGCTACAATGATAATAAAAATGGTGTATATCAAACTCATAAAAAAAAATTATCATGAGTTTGAGGAGATATATTAAAAAAATTAAAGTAAATATTATTAATTATTTTCTAATCAATAAAAAAAAATCAAATAAGTGAACAACTCTAATCCTAGACAATCAAGAAATTATTTCAATCATCTAATTAAATGAGAGATGAGCAAGCATGTGTTTTATAATTTATTTTATTTTTGTATGTGTCTTACGGCTATATAAACTCTATACGTTGAATGTAATTAATATCTCAAATTATTCCTTCTCTACTCTAAATTTCTTTCTAATCATGGCCTAAAAATATACAGAACACGCTAATTCACTAACTTTGCTGATCGATCAATCTTCTGGACAAGCTTCTGAAAGCAATTGATGGTTTTATGTTCATAAGAAGAAATTGTATAAATCACAGAAATCATGAAAGGCACTAACTCAAAATTATTAAGTACATCCAGCAATCAATTGGGTTGCAACTGTGGAGAAATTTAGAATAGAAAATAATATTATTACTGGTGTGAATTCAATTCATGTAGAGTTTATATAGCCATATAATAAGATAAACAAAAAATTAAAATAAAATAAAATATAAAAAATATGCTTAATCATCTCCTTTAATTAGATCATTGAAATAATTTCTTGATCCATGCACATTACGTTAATCCATCCTCCTATGGTCCCGTATCCTGTGTACGGGAAAGATCTATTTCTCTTTTTTTTCCAAAGCTGATAGATATATTGCAGGCAGGTGTAAGATGGTGGGAGAAGATCTTTTTTGTATACAAGGACAACTGGAAAAAACCATGGTCACTGATGGCTCAAGGATTCAACTCACCATCAAACCTATGATGCCAGCATTTAACAGCTATCATGATAAGATTCAAGTCATGGCAATATTTGCTGCAAGAGATTGACAGGTGCAGATCAGATACGTACGGTAGGTAGCCTAAAAGAACAAAATTCACATTGTTGATGGCAAACCAATCGAAAGGATGTCTCTTTTCATTTCTGGGATGGAAATTGATGAAGATTTTCGCAACCTGAGTGAGTATGTAATCCATGAATCATCAGAGATTGTTGTGTTCCTTGAAACCATGAATCGAATAAGGGGATGAGCCTCCCAAGAGAAAGCTAAGTATTGTGGTGCAAACTCCATCTTGTCAGCTTAATGCAGCATGAATTCCTTTGGAAATGAAGGACTCGTGTACTGTTAATAGCACAAGGCAGCTTCTTTTGAGCAGAGAATTTCTCCCCTAAGACGATTATTTGTTCATAAACAAGCAAAGGATCGTGAGCGGAGATTGTAGCCTCAGGTGGCATGGTCTTGAAAATGATGATTCCCTTTATGTGTTAAAGGGTACAGCAAGCCGCAGTGGATTCTGAGTTGCTGTATGTTCTGCAGTTATGGTTGCAGATCAAGCCCATGTTAGTGGAAATTCCAAGTAGAGGTTTCCTATTTTCTTTGGTCTCGTTAGTTTATTACTGCCAGAGGAATATTGTCCCCTGCTATTAGTTCCACAAAATTTGAATGCTGTTTGAATTCTAGCCTTTTCAGCATCAGATTAGTAACTAAAGTAGCTATCATGGTCTGTTCTGTTGATTGAGTTGAAATGAAACATGCATGCCTGTCACTATCCGTATCCTTTTTAATTTTTAAAGTTATTGGTTTCAATTATTTGATGTTCTCAGTTCATGTATTAATTTCAAATGTTTGATGTTCTATTTACTTCAAATGTTTCAGAAATAAAAAAAAAATTATACTAAGAGAATTAATTCTCTCTTCATTTCCATAAAAAAACAAATCGTTCTCTCTTTGTCATCATAATCTTAACCATTAATATGCATATTGTAAATGTAATGATTTATAGTATTAAAAATTAATGTCAATGATTTGAATGTGATTCAATAGCTAATGAAGGAGATTTAACATCAACCCTATTTGATTCTTTATATAAAATAATATATATAAATATATAAATTATATATATATCTTTATATATATATATTCGGACACACTCTTGTACGCCATCTACTGGTAAGTAGCCACTTTCAAGAACCAAACCACAGAGGAGCGTCTACCAACGCTAGAATTCAAATCAGGAATGTCTTTATAT
This sequence comes from Populus deltoides, assembly GCA_015852605.2. NCBI lineage: Eukaryota > Viridiplantae > Streptophyta > Magnoliopsida > Malpighiales > Salicaceae > Populus > Populus deltoides. The sequence goes on along the minus strand of CM027576.2, from coordinate 1,870,181 downwards.
ACTCCCTGGTTAATTCCTTACCACTTGACTACTGGATACCAAACCCTACTTGGTTCGTGGGAGTAGAATAACAGGAATGTGAATTGAAGGGGGGAAGAAGGTGATTCTCAAAAACATCTCAACATATAAAAGGAGAACTAAAAAATCTCAGATGGCTCTAGGAAAACAAAACACAAGAAAATTTTTGTTGCTTTATTGATAAAAACATATTTTGGAAAGGAGAAAACCTTATTAATCCTATCAACTAACATTTTGCTATCATTATTTCATACAACAGCATAGTTTATGCTTCAAGCTCCTTATACTACACTGTACTATTTAGCATTTTCTTTCATCTGCTTGATGAAAAACATACAATACTGGTAAATTTCATCTCCTTTTCGACACCGAATTTCGCCGAAGAAACTATGCCTGCTCCAAGAAAGAATGAGGCCAGGTGAAAACCAAATGATCAGTAGATTCATCATGATTATCAACCGGAATATCGAAGAAGAGGTAGATATGAGATCCATCTTGAACCCCACAATCAACTAAAGCTGCCCCGTCTCCTTCTTCATTTATCAGGTGACTTCGTTTGTTACTGAGAAACAGGATCAAACGATCTTGAGGTAGTTTCTGCTGTGCCTCAATCTCTTTCTTAAGATCTGCAACCGTGGCATCATTGCCCACTTGAATGTAGAAAAGGGTTCCTGTCAAAATCTCCACCACCACCCTCATTGTAAAAGCCAAAGCTTTCTGATCATTTACTTCGGATGTTACTTAAAATCTCATTCAAGAGGAAGAAAAAAAATGGAGAGAAAGAGAATTAGGCAACCTTGTATGACATGAAAGGTGTTAACGTCTGCTGCATTGTCGCGAGTTAGTTTGTACCACGTAGCATGCTTATGTTATGAGTTTGAATGAAATGTTACGTGCCTTTTTATACGTATGCAAGGAAGCAAATTTGTGCGTGGACTCTTAAAATAATAATAATTAAATAAAATTTAAAGAAAAGATAAATATAAAACTACAAATCGTATAGGATTCTGTATATAAAATTAGATATTTTATGTATCAAAATTATTAAACACGGCCGTATTTATAACCGAATTTAGAATCCAATCATAAATTAAAAAGATTAATTTAAATAAATCAAAACGATATTATTTAAATTTTATTTTTATTTTTTAATACACGCATGGACTCTTAAAATAATAATAATTAAATAAAATTTAAAGAGAAGATAGGTATGGCATGGACCATATATGTTTAATGGATTCTTTAAATGATGACGTGACTGTTATGATATGAATATTAAATAATGATATGGTATTTAAGTAATTATGTGGCAGTTATTAACTACCCTCCATTTCATTAAATATTTTTGAAAAATATAAAAAAAATATTATATATATATATATATATATATAATATTAAAATGTCAAGTTTTAATATATTGGGCCTGTGGATTATATATATAATCCAGGCAAATCAAGCTAGCAAATTCTAGTGATTCCATTCTTACTTCAGTTTTGTCTTGTGCCTATAGGATGTTAGTTTGGGCCTATGGCTACTTTAAGGCTTTCTCAAAAACATTTGGAACGCAATCTAGCAGTAGAAACAGCCCACAAGGTAAGAACTACGAGGCCCACAAACAAATCACAATTAGAATATTCTAGACCCTCGAGCAATCAGAGCCCAAAAAAGCCTAGTTATAAAACTGGGCCGAAGTGGCTTATCAACCCAGTATTTGGCAAGGTGATGCAGATAGAAGCACAAATGAAAAGACAAGAGACAAGAAAAACAGAGGTAGTGTTTGTTTTGATTTTTTTTTAAATCAATATTTTTTTAATGTTTTTAAATAGTTTTGTTATGCTGAAGTTAAAAATATATTTTAAAATTATATTTTAAAAACTTTAAAAATAGTTTTGTTATGATGTAGTTAAAAATATATTTTAAAATAACACTTACCCCAATAAAATATAACTTTCCCCCCATTTTAAATATAAACTTTAATAGGAGTTCACATGAACAATATAGGAAGGAAAATTATAATCCCGGAATAAAAAAAAACCAATAAAAAATTCAAAACTAATATAAAATCTAGAAAAAACAAGAAAAAATAACAAAATTGACTTAAATAACATCTCTGAAACCTAATTTAAGATCTTTCAAAAAACCGGGTGTTCTATAAAACTGAACAATTAATCGCTTAAAAACCATAGTATTTTAGTGTTACTTTGTTGCTCTAAAACAAATAGATTTTTTTTTAGAATTACTCTAGCCTATTAATTTATAAATGTATTTATCGCTCACTTGACAACACTTCCCCACCATATTATCAATTTAATAAAAAAAGTAATTTAATTTTTTTTATTAAAACAAAAATTAATTTAGAATTTTCCTTAAAAGAAGTCAAAACTTGAATCGTGGTCAATCCTGGATTTACTACTTGAGTAATGGATTAAATTGAAACTTTGGTTATGCTTTATAAATTGAAACTTTGGTTATGCTTTATAAATTGAAACTTTGGTTATGCTTTATATGGATACCGACCCAAAGAAGTTTGTGCGGTCAACAGATCTTCTCTCGCTTTAATAATCATAATCACCGACGAAAGAAATCCCATTTTCTCAATTTATATAATCAAAACATCGACACCGTTAAATTCTAGAACCCAGAAATCTCAACCGTAGAAACACCCCACAAGGCAAAAACCGACTTCGTCCACAAACATCATCACCGTTAAATTCTAGACACTCAAGCAATCAGAACCGTATATAAAAATAGACAATGACAAATAAAAATGATATCTTTAAAGCATTGTTGTGAAACTATATTTATTAAACCCAAATTAATCCAGCAATTAACTTGGTGGCTGCACCGATTTAGATGAGGTAAAAGACTGGAAATGATAAAAATCTGATAAAACTTGGTTGATTTCCTAATAAAACTTGAGATTCTTTTTTATAAATATGTTTTTTTATATTTTATATATATATATATATATATATATATATATATATATATAATCATCTCAATCAAGTTTTATTGGATTGCTCGGCTTAAGAGTTAACCCGACAAGTTTTATTAGATTTTTATCCATTTTAATCTTTTATCTTATTTAGACCAGTCGAGTTGCTAGATTTCAAGTCAAACTGACAGTGTAATCCGGGTTTGATACTTATGGCTGTCGTAACTTTAATGATCTGCCAGATTCACCGGAACCTAGTGAAACCCGAATATTTTTTTTCATGAAATTTTAATGATAAACGACGCCATTCTGATTTAGAGATAAAAATCCTGACTTCCCACTCCAGTTCCCAATCTGTTTTCTTTTTACCTCGTAATTTAGGGCTACAACCTCATCAGCACCTCCTGTAATATCTCCTCTTACTCCTCCAGTTAATTCGTTGGTGATGGGAAGTCCAGACTCAACCTTTCCCTCTATCCCATCAAGGGAACCAACTGCTAGATCAACCATGGCACTGATATCTCTGAAAATACATCATCCACTGGTCCAGGGGTTTAAACATCGGTGCTGCAGTTGCAATAGGCTTTGTGGCTGGGTTTTTTTGTGTGATTCTTGGTGGGGTAATTTGGAAAACAAAGAAATAATTCATATAGAGAAAGAAGGGAGATTGAAGATCTGCTTTTTGGGGTTTGGTGAGATGGGATCGGGAACAGGGAGAATGATGTGATTGTGGATGATGGAGATCTAAGCGGTGGTGTAGGATTATTAAATAGCAAGGTGTTTAGAGGGTAAGCTTCATGTTTAAAATGGTTACTAATAATGGGATTGAGGACTAGGTTCAATGTTTCCACAATTTCATTCGGATATTTTAAAAAGTTTGGATTTTTTTTGTGTGTTTTTTGATTTTGATTTGGAATTTTGAGATCTAGATGAATGTTGTTTTCCTTATGCTTTTAATATGTGTTGGGTTTGTACTAATTAGATTAATTCGGGATAATTTTATTAATTTATGATGTTGTTTTACATTGATTTTGAATTAATTTAATAATTATATTTTAAAATTTTAAAATTATATTTTTTTTAAAAAAACCTCTAATTTAATTTTTATTTAAAAGAATTTAAAACAATATTAATGATTAAATTTTGATCGAATTTGACATAACGTAAGTAAGATAGATTTCAAGTGGACTCGGGGTCATGTGTCATCTAATTTCAGGTTAGCTGTCAAGTCAATTCAGGTTATAAAATAATGCTTTAAAGGTTATAAAAACCAATTCGAGCTTGCAAATCAATATTTTTTAATTAAAATAATGTAGTTTTAAAATTAAAAAAATAAAAATAAATGCTAAAAGTCAAACTTGGATTTTATAATTGAACTTAAGACGTACGGTATCAAGGAAAACCCCAGTTTTCTTTATATAGATACCGATTACCGACCCAAAGAAGTTTGCGTGGTCGGTAAATCTTCTCTCTCGCCTTATATAATCATAATACATAGAAAGAAATCCCATTTATTCTCTATCGTTCTCCTGTCTCCTTGCTTTGATCCCCAATCTTTCTCTCAGGTAATAATTCATAGTCGTTTTCTAGCTTGTTTCTTTGAAGGGTTTGTTTTGGTTGCTTGAGTTTGATGATCGTTGTTTTTGTTTTGGTTGTATGTAAATATTGGGTTTTGGTTAATTTTGTGTTTTGTTTTGTTTTGTTTTGATTGTTTCGTTACTGGGATAATCTTAGTTTTGGTTTGTTGTTCGTGATGGGTTTTTGTTTTTATCATGGTTCGTGATTTTTGTTGCCTGGTTTTTGCGGAAAAATATGTACTTTTTAATTATCTTGGTAGGTTTTTCTGCATGGTGTTGAAGGATTTTTTTTATTACGGATGATGAGCATGGGTGTCTGTTTGTTTGATAAGGAATTCGGGTAAAGGAAGGCAGAAAAATCGAGGTTTAGGCTGATGAACATTTGTTTTGCAAAAGCTGAACATGAAATTGAATGAGATCGTTTTTACTGACTAATCTAAATTTTGGTTTTCAGAATCTGGGTTTTGGATTTTTTTTCTTGGTTATGTTGTGTGCTTTTAATGTGATTTCATTCTGTGTTTTTCATCTCTTCTGTTACAACACAGTTCCTGGAATTAACCATACAATTTCTTTTTTTTATGTCAACGATGAGTTTTGAGGTAAAGTTTGAAACTTTCAGGTGACAGTTGGGTGGGGGTGAGTGATCTCCAAGTTAGGAGTAATATTTAAAGTTTGGATTAAAAGAATTTTGATCAGAAATGATGAAACTTGCGACTCAGATGTCATGATGGAGTGGTGTGTGACTGGAGTTCATAGCATCTCGATAAGAGATGGAATTGAAGGGCATAACTGCCTGTAGTGATGTAGTAGAACCAGTACTTAAAGATGTTTGTTGAGCAGTTGACAGGAAACATGCTTTTTAGATATAATAATCTGGACTAATTGTTGATGATAATGTTTAACAGTGGCTTGATAGGGAATAGGTTGAGAAATAATTTTGTTTCTGAAAAGATAAACCATTATTTGAGAATAATTAGCAACCATGAGGAGGGACTTCAGTGAAGGATGAAATCAATGAGTGGTCTGCTGGAATTTGGCTATGATTCTGTACAAGATACTATTATCTGTTTGTTAAATGGAGGAGCTGATCATAGCTAGAACCACCTGACGTATGGATAATATCTAAATGCTTTAGGTATTTTAGGTTTTGGCACTGAGTTCAGTGAGGTGTCATTGTAACTTTCTTTTGTTGCCGTATTTGTTAAAGATTGACAAATTTTACCTGTTCTTTTATTTTAATTCATTGTTAAAAACTTGAAATCTTTCATGATTACTTTCTATACATCTAAAATAAGGAATTTACTTTCTAACTTGCTTGGTTTGTTGAAATTATGAAATTACAACTGACAATTGGATAGTACATCTCTCTAAATATTTTTAGTGGTGCATCTCTCTAAATATTTTTAGTGCTTGTTTTGACCTGTTTAGCTTTTAAGACTTTTCTGGATCTTGATTAATTTTGTTTTCTGCCGTTTGATTCAGCTCAAAGAAGTTTGATTAATATCAAAGAATTGCTCGTTGCTTTCACTTTCTACTTCCAGAATCTCTCTTTCATGTCTGAATTCGACAACGCTATTCCAACTGCTTTCGGTATGTTTTATTTGTTGGATTAATATATGTTTAGCGTTCTGATGAAATTAGAAGTTTATGCTAATAATGTTTCTTCAATGGATGAAATAGATCCCTTCGCTGAGGCAAATGCTGAGGACTCTGGTGCTGGGACAAAAGATTATGTTCATGTGCGCGTACAGCAGCGAAATGGGAGGAAAAGCCTGACTACTGTTCAAGGGTTGAAGAAGGAATATAGCTACAACAAGATACTTAAGGACCTCAAGAAAGAGTTCTGCTGCAATGGAACTGTTGTCCAGGACCCTGAGTTAGGCCAGGTTTGTTTCTATGTATGTTGTTTTCAGAATGTCCTTGAGAGGTATTATCATAAATCTGTACATAGTCTGCTGTTGCAAACAAGGGGTGATTACATGCAGTCCTCAGCTCTTTTGTTATTCAAACTGTGGGAAAAATGACGTGTAAAGTATTTTGGAATATCTTCTTTGAAAATAAAGATCTTGTAAAGCTAGATTTTTTTTTATATTATGGGTGGGTATTAGATTCTCCATTACCCACGCATCCCTTGTGGAACGATCCATTGCACGTTGGGAGCTATCTCTGACATTCCTTTATTCCCTTTCTTGCTTAGAAATTTCCATCATTATCTCTTACAGTTGGTTTGAATTTGATATCTAGACCAACCCAGAGAATGAACACTTGCAGCATGGACCTTGGTTTCTCATTTGGCATGGAATAGAGAAACACCACATCTGTCCAAACATTAGGAATTATTGTATTAGCAATAGTCTTTACTAGTGCATTCAATTGGTAAATAGTAAGCTGTGCCAACATGAAGAGAGTGTCATTAAGGATGTGTGTAACCTTTAATCGGCCGTCTTGTGCTTGCACTAAATACCAGTGCATAAGCCTGGTTTGGATATATTAAATATCTTTCTGCCGAAATAATTTAGTGTGAGCACTGCTTTTGTGCGTGGCTGCAGGTCATTCAACTTCAGGGTGATCAAAGGAAGAACGTATCCACCTTCCTCGTGCAGGTAACAAACACATCCTGGTCTTGTTTTAGACAAAGTACTTGTATATTTAGCAACCATCAATGAAAAATCTTCGTTTACTCTCTGTGAACAGGCTGGCATTGTGAAGAAGGAAAGTATCAAGATTCATGGTTTCTAAGAAGTAGCAAGCTTATTGCTAGGATACCTAGTTTACACGTCTCGCATGGTAGAGCTTGTGTCCTCCTCAACTTTATTTCAGGATATTCTGCTTTCTGCATTTTTAAAGTGGATTCGCTTCTTTGTGTGTGATGTGGATTTAGTATGTACAACCACCGGATCTTTCACCGGAATAAAGGTTGCTCGCTGTGTGGATTTAATATGTATGACCACGGGATCCCTTATCAGAATAAAGGTTGCTGGCGTTCTATAGATGTTTGTGTTCCTTGCAGTAAATTAAACCTTGAAAAATTACGTGATCCTTTCTACCTTTTCTTCAGGTTGAGAACAGAAGTAATATAAAATAATATTTCAAGCCTCTTAAACTAGGTTATTTTGGTGTTTTTGTTTTCTGGTGTTTTTTTTAAGTGTTTTTAATTTAAAAAAATATTAATTTGATATTTTTTTTAGTATTTTTTTTATGGTTTTGATTTGCCAATATAAAAAATAAAAAACAAATCTGGAAAAAAAATATTTTAATATATTTTCAATTAAAAAGTTATTTTTAAAAATATTTTATATTTAATCCCAAACATCCCTAATCCCTATCATCCCTTTTATATGTTTTATATGTTGGAAATTTTTGGGCATTGTTATTAAACTTTGAATAATAATTCATATTTAAAAATATTGTTTAGATTATTTTGAACAGATAAATCTAAAAAAAAATTAAAAACAAGAAAAATAAAATAGGCTAGGATTATTTATTCGTTAAATTTATAACCTAACTTAAGTTATGAACTTGAATTAATTTTATTTTTATTTTATTATATGATAAAAAATATAAAAATCTATTTACAATTAACCTAGTACTGAAATATAGAAATTAATAAAAACTCAAAATTACATTAAAGAATATAATTGTTGCTTGACCAATATTTTGTTTCTTTTTTATTAAAGGGTGGATAACTTGTAATCCATCCTAAATATACTCTCTAGTTTGAAATAAATATGGAGTTATAGAAAACACTAGATTTGCTGTACACGCTCTACCATAAGCAGGGTAAAAAAAAAAATTTCTGGCATAAAAGAATCTGAGACTTGAACCATTGGTTCCATTGAGAATTTAAAAAATATCTAAAAAAATCAATAACAATAAATAAACTAATCAAAAAAAATAACAATAAAAAAAAAGTTTTTTAAAAAAATAAAAGAAAAACATACATAAGCTAACCTTTTAAAAGATTAAACGTTAAAACTTCAAAAAAAAAAAACCAAGCAACCTCATACAAAACTATTAAACCTGATTTAATCTCCAAAACTCACAGCCCGTGAAATCTTGAACTTAGATTCAATAAAAAAACATAAATTTCAACTAATTTAATTTTGAATGATGAAATCATGGGAAAAATATTGATAAAAACACTTCTTAAAACAAAAAAAAATTACTGACACATCCTCTAAAAAGTTTTTTAAAATAATAATTAGTATATTTTAATTACAATAATACCCATAAAAAATCTTAAAATTTTCAATAGAATTAATATAAAATGACTAAAAAGCTATTGTGAGGGAGTGATGTTGATTTTATTTTTATAGACTTCAAAATAATTACACTATTTTAATGGAAAAATATCAAGATGTCCTTGAGTGAAAGACATTATATATATATATATATATATATATATATATATATTTATTATATGGTTAAACTAGTAATTTTATTTTGCAATAAAAAAGGAAATGACTAATCTAAGCTTATACAACTTGTTACAAGCATTTGTACCATGATACTTGTTACAAGCATTTGTACCATGATAAAAAAATCATCTACTTAGAAGATTATTTAAATGATTTTTTTGTTCAAGAATAATTTTATAATTATACTACTATAATAAATACTATTTTGAGTCTCGATGCACATTTACTTCCTAGGGATAATTAGCTTTTTTAATAGTTATGATGCTTGGTTCAAGATCTAGATTGTGGGAATGAGTCAACTCATGTTTATTTTAAAATGACTTGTTTAAGTTTTTTTTTAAAATATAAAAAATGACATTTTCCATGTTTACTAAAATAGCCCTCTTTTTTTTTTTATAGCAAGAATTATAAATGGGCTCACCCATGTGCTCATTGGGATAGTTGTTTTATGGGCCTCAAGCCCTTTCCCGCATAAAAGAAAAAGGTTAGCAACTTAGCATAAGGGGTAAGAATCAGGACCACTGTCTGTCCCTATCCCACGTGGCCTCCAAACAATCTCAACCGTAGAGACAGCCGACCCGAAGAAGCTGCTGAGGTCAATAAATATTGTCTCTCACCTTCGCACAATCACCATAATCGCCAAAGAAAGAAACCCAAATTTCATCTCTTCTTTCTTGGGTTTTCTTGCTTTGTTTCTCAATCTTCCTGTCAGGTAATAATCCATAGTTTTTTCTAGCCTGGTTTCTTTTAAGGTTTTGTTTTGGTTTCATCTTGTCTTTCTGTTTGTAAATATTAGGTTTTGGTTAATTTTGTGTTTTGTCTTGATTTTTTCGTAATTGGGATTTTTTATGGTTTTTTTTTCATGATCGTTTTTTGTATTATTGTTTGTGATTGTTTTTTCTTGGTTTTTGCGGAAAAAATGAATTTTTTTTTTAAATATTGGTAGAAATTTCTGTATGGTGTTGAAGTTTTTCTTATTTTTTCATTTCTAGCCTGGATGATGAGTATGTTTTTCTGTTTGTTTGATAAGGATTTGAGGGAAAGTAGCTGAATAAGTAACTGCATATTAACATTCAACCTTTTCTATTGGCTGATCCCAATTTTAATGTTTAGAATCCAGCTTATGTTGTGTGTTTCTAGCTCTCTTAATTGTTTCTAGCTTTTGTTTTTCACTTGTGGACTGCTAGAACACAATTCCTGGAATTATTCAATCAATTACAAGTTTTTGGTTATGTTAATAATGGGTTTATTTGAGGAAAAGTTTGAAACTTTTATAGGCTGTTTGGAAACTTAAGATTTGAGTATAGGGTATTTTGATAGAGAATTATGAAGCTACAGACTTGTGCCTCAGATGGCATGAGGGACTGGTGTGACCAAAATTCATAGTGTCTTGTTAGGAGATGGAAGGAGATGACCCTTAATTTTCTGTAGTGATATAATGGAACGAGTACTTAAAGATGTTTGTTCATCAGTTGACAAGAAAAGATATGTTTGATGAATGGGGTGATCCACATGCATTTTAGATTTTATTATTTTGGACTGATTGTTGATGATAAGGTGTAACAGCTGCCATTATAGGAATAGAATGAGGAAATAGATGTGTTTCTGAAAAGATAACCCATTTTTTGAGTGAAGTCGGAGATCATTGAGTGGTCTACAGGAATACGTGGCTATGACGCTGATTAAGATACACACATCTGTTTGTTAAATGGTGGTGTAGACTGTAGCTAGACCCATCTGATGTATGGATAATCTGTAGCTGTTTTAGTTATTTTAGTGTTTAACAGTACTGATTTTGTTTTCTAATTTTTTTATGCGTTATTCGATACAGAATGATAAAATTTACCGTTCTTGCATTTTAATGTATAGTTAAAATCTTTCATGATTATTTTACACATCCAAGGATTTTACCTTCTCATTGCTTGGTTTGTCGTAAATGTGAAATTAGAACTGATGATTGGATAGTAAAGCTTTCTAAATCCTTTAGCACTTATCTTGACCTATTAAATTGTAGGATTCTCTGGATCTTGATCCGAATCTCTCTCCTGTGGAACCTTCCACCCTTAATTTTGTTTTCTGGCATATGTTTCAGCTCAGAGAAATTTGATTAATATCAAAAGAATTGTCTGTCGGTTTCGCTTTCTACTTCCAGAATCTTTCTTTCATGTCTGAATTCGACAACGCTATTCCAACTGCTTTCGGTATGTTTTATTTGTTGGATTAATATATATTTATCATTCTGATGAAGTTAGAAGTTTATAGTAATAATGTTTCTTCAATGGATGAATAGATCCCTTTGCTGAGGCAAATGCTGAGGACTCCGGTGCTGGGACAAAAGATTATGTTCATGTGCGTGTACAGCAGCGAAATGGGAGGAAAAGCCTGACTACTGTGCAAGGGTTGAAGAAGGAATATAGCTACAACAAGATACTCAAGGACCTCAAGAAAGAGTTCTGCTGCAATGGAACTGTTGTCCAGGACCCTGAGTTAGGCCAGGTTTGTTTCTATCTATGTTGTTTCCAGAATGTCCTTCAAAGGTGTTATCATAAATCTGTACATAGTCTGCTGTTGCCAACAAGGGGTGATTGCATGCAGTCCTCAGCTCTTTTGTTATTCAAACTGTGAGAAAAATGACGTGTAAAGTATTTTGAAATAACTTCTTTGAAAATAAAGCTCTTGTAGCTTTTCTGATATTATGGGTGGGTATTTGATTCTCCATCTCCCATGCATCCTGTGTGGAAAGTTCCTTTACACGTTGGTAGCTATCTCTTGACACTTCTAAATTCCCTTTCTTGCTTATAACCTCAGTTGCTTTCCAAATCTTTCTCTATTATCTAGACTATAACCTTCTCAATCCATAACAGATGATTTATTTTCCATCTATTCCCCCGAAGCTACTTAGAAATTTCCATCATTATACTCTTCTAGTCGGTTTGTTATCTAGACCAACCCAGAGAATGAGCGCATGCAGCATGGAGCTACAATTCTCATTTGGCATGGTATAGAGAAACACCACATCTGTTCAGACATTAGGAATTATTGTATCAACAATAGTCTTTACTAGTGCATTCAGTTGATAGCTGCTAAGGTGTGCCAACATGAAGAGAGTTTGTCTGCAAGGACGTGTGTAACCGTTGATGGATCCTTCTTGTGCTTGCACTAAACACTGCTTTTGTGCATGGGTGCAGGTCATTCAACTTCAGGGTGATCAAAGGAAGAACGTTTCCACCTTTCTCGTGCAGGTAATAAACACATCCCTGATCTTGTTTTAAATGTAGTTCTTTTTATATTTAGGAGCAATGAATGAAAATTTTTCTTTTGCTCTCTGTGAACAGGCTGGCATTGTGAAGAAGGAAAATATCAAGATTCATGGTTTCTAAGAAGCAGCAAGCTAATTGCTATACCTAGTTTACACGTCTTGCATGGTATCAAGTTCGATATAGAACTTGGCATCTTTAGCTTGTTTTCTTTTCAACATTAATTCAGGATATTCTGTTTTCTGCATTTTAAAAGTGGATTCGCTGCTTGTTGTGTGATGTGGATTAAATATGTATGACTACCGGATCCCTTGCCAGAATAAAGCTTGCTGGCGTTCTATAGATGTTTGTGTTACTAGCAGTACATTGCATGATCCTTTCTACCTTTTCTTTAAGTTGAGAACAGAAGCGGTTGTGTGCCTCTTTGTAATCACTCTTCAATGTCCATTAAGGAGCTTTTGTTATATTTGTTCTCAGATTTCAACTTGGAAATTTCGTATTATTTAATTAAGATGTATTTTTGGTATGTATTTGCATGTCCAAATAGATATATATTTGGACCTGACAAGGATTCGTGACGGGTTTGTTGAGGATGAACACAACTTCTGAAATAGGTTGTTCCATACGCTTTTTCCTTCTTGTTTTTCCCCCTCCTGTTGCCAAGATGCTGCAACTTGTAAGTCACAAAAACCAGTCAGGGCAGGACAAACTTCCTTAATTTACACAACGGCCTGGTGGTTCAATCCATTATTTGCATCTTGTATTAGCCTTTTTGGGCCTAGTTGGTCAGGGCCTGTTCTGTGGCTATTTGTTTTGTTTTCAGGCCTGATTGGTCATGACCTGACAGGACTTATTTGGGCTGGTATAAATATTTGGTTTTTGTATGTAGCCTGTTTCAGTGGGTATTTGCTTTGATTTTCGGGTCTGGTTGGACCCGGCTCATCACGGCTTGATTTAGTGGGTTTTCATTTTAGTTTTCAAACCTAGTCAGACACAGTTTGTTTTAGTGTGTTTTCACCTCGGTTTTTGAATTTGGTTGGTCCCAATATATCGAGGGCTGTTTCGGTGTTCCATTCGATTCATTGCACCGAAACAATATAGTGATGATTGTTTTTTTTTTTAAATCTTTGAAGGGTAAAATAGTATATTTACAAGGTTCATTACCAGATTGAACAAAGATAATTTGGTTTTTTCATATTTTTAAAACAGAAAAAAATGATTAAATTATTTTTAAAATTAAAATTTATTTCTCAGATCTTTAAGTTTGTTTTATTTTTATTTTTTTTATGAAGTATAGAAAATAACTAAATTACTTTTAAAACAATATTTTTTAACTAGAGGTTTATTTTGCATTTTTCATTTTAATTTTTGAATTATAATCTAACTTACTAAGAAAGTGTTTGTCTACGTTGATACGTCTGTGTTAAATGTAAATTACTATTTATGGTCCCACCAAATTATGTGTTTAAAATGCTGAAAAATGAAAGCAAGTGTTACCAACTTCTTGCAGCACCATGCTGCACGTGCAGCCTTCACACTGTTCACTAAAGTGAACAGTGCAGATTTTGTTTTTTTCAAAAAAAACAGCGAATAATGTGAGTGAAATATAATTCACTTGCACTGTTGAACGGTTTATTTATTTTATTTTTTTTAAAAAGCCAGTTAATATTTTTTTTTGAAAAACCATTACAGTTAATTAATTTCACTCATACTGTTTACGTGAATGTGAACAATAATTTTTTTAAAAAAATTAGTTTAAAATGAATTAAATTTATTCGTACTATAATTTCAATTTTATTACTGGTAATATTTTACCTAATTTTATTGCACGCTCAAAGAATCATGGAAACTGTAGTTCTTGTCAGATGAATTTTGTATGTAATGGAATTGTAGATAGTTTAATGAAACAATAAATTTTTTTTATATAAAGTATGATTTATTTCATGATGTAATAACAATAGTTAAATCTACAATATTTAAATTAAAAACTATAAATATTAATATATATATTTTTTAAATTATTTTATAACCTCAATTTCAAAAGCATTTTTAACCAAACACATTAAACTACTTTTTGTCCACCCTCAATTTCTATCACAGTTTTAACCAAACATATATTTTTTCAAATCAATCTCAACTAAAAATACTTTTTATAAAACAATTTTTTTTAAATCATAACTACAACAACTACCGCAATACTGAGGAATTTGATTAATTAAAAATTATAAAATATTATTTAGAAACTAAAAGTGCCAGCACGTGCATTTGTGTAGGATGCGTTTGTGCTATTCAGGCGTCTCGTGAGGAGGATTTGACAGCCATGGCGCAAAGGTGACGGTTCTGGCCATGCGTTTGTGCATCTCGTGAGGGGGATTTGACAGCCATTGTGCAAAGGTGATATGGTTCTGGCGATGGTCTAGCGGCTACAGAGAGGCTAGGCGGGGAAGAGAACAAATTCTCATCATCTTTTACCATTTTGTTTATCTTAAGCAAGCGGACAAGGGGGATTCACCAGAAAAAGAGTTCATCGACTGTAGGACAAGGAGGAGCAGCAATCTTGTACTTGTCAAACGTAAATTTATACAGGAATAAACAAGTGTTCCGTAGACATCAAACAGGTATATGCACTTGTCATGTAATTAATGTACGTGGGCATACTATTTTCTTATCTTCTTGTTTGTTTTCTTCCTCGCATTTCATGTGCTTTCTCCAATCAGCCATGACCTGAGTCTCACTGGTCTGGTCTCCATCTCAACACTGTTCTAGGTCCTGAAAGAAAACAAAACTGAGCAGAATACAAAGCTTTTCATTTTCTACCTAACACCCGCCGAACCCCAAAAACACACGTTACTGAGAAGTTGCTGTCTGACAGTGTGGTTCGATTATGTTTTTCATGAGCTTTGAATTTTTTTTGTTTTAATTTAGTTTTTTTTGTTTTTAAATTGGTTTGATGCACGGATATTAAAAATAAATTTTAAAATATTTTTTTAAATAAAAACACATTTTATAAAACGATTTTTTGCGATGCTCTAAGCACCGAGGAGTGTTCTAACCGCACAACTAACCCAGTTTTTTAAGCCTGTCGAGGTTCGATGAGGAACACTCAGGGATTGTCCCTAGTAACCTAGAATGCATAAAACCTCCTTTTAGACTCTTGTTCATGCCCGAAGTAGCTTCAGACATTTTTCTATTTCTTCCTTTAACCCATTCATCTCTAAATATTATTTAACTCAGAAACCCATTTCAAACCCGACATTAAGATCCCAATGATCTCAAGATTTGGAAATAAGATTCGTTTTGTTTTTAATTGACAATATTTAAGTGTTTAAATAACAATTAGTCAAGATGTTCCATTAAGTTTAGGATAAAACCTTGAAAAAGTTAAAGAAATTGAATGATTGGAAAAACTACGCACAGTCGCACACCGTTATTACTTGGCTTGAACAATGGTTTAGTTATCCAAGGATAAACATCAACTTGCGTGCTTAACAAACTCGTAGTTTTCTCGATAGTTGTTAATATAATAATTATTGAAAATTTATATAATTATTAATTTCAGTGTTTATAAAATTAATCGAGATATGTATAAATTGATTCGAATATCTATAATAATAATAATAATAATAATAATAATAAACTTATTTTTTATTTTAAAAAATATTATTTAATTATTAAAAAAACTTCTAATTTTAGATTAATCTGCCGACTTGTAGCCCTAGGTAATAGTAAATATGACGGTCACAGTCACAAACTTCCCCAAGTAGAAACGAAAAAAATCATTTAAATAATGGCTACAAGAACGAACCAACCAACCGTTAAGTGTTCAACTACCTATCAAAGTTGGACTAGCGACACACAATTCCTTCAACTACCATTCTTCGACACCAGCGCCCATTCTTCCCCATCCATCGATGTCCGCCTTTCGCTGTATCTTTTTTGCCCTTCTCTATTAATACTCCGCCTCTTATGTCCCTTCAATTTCACACACAGTTACCCTCCATAGACTCAAAAGATTTTAATTTTTTTTTTGCTCTTAATTATGGCTGACTCGGATCACTCCTCTAGTGATGATCTCTCTGTTGATTCTAGAGGTACTTAATTTGAATGTTTGCCCTCTTTGTTAGTTATTCAAGGGTCGGTCGGTTTTGCATTTTTTTTCAACTTTAATGATTGATTTTAGAGGTACCCTTTTGAAAGTAATGGTGTTTTCCTTACACTTTCTTGATTTTAGTCATGGGATTATTAATTAGTACCATGAAAATGCTCAAATGGAGCTCTATGTACTTTCATTTTTGGCTTATTTCTTTGTTTTCTGGCTAATTTCTGCTCCAATTGTGTTTTTCTTTTGGGTTTAATGGTTATTACAAGATTGAAAATTGTTAGTCCTTTATCTTAAGCTACCAATTTGAAACTTAAGATTGGATTTTTTTCATGGGTTATAAATTGCAGATACCAGTCAAGATTCCAAGCTTGAATTCTCAGAAGACGAGGAAACTCTTATTACTAGGATGTACAATCTGGTTGGTGAGAGGTAGGCTTAAACTTCCCTTCTCCCTTGTCCTTCATCTGTCTGTTTACTACAACCATTTTAGTTTTGATTGAGAAAGTTTTGATCTTTCTAGGTGGACTTTAATTGCTGGGAGGATTCCTGGAAGAACAGCAGAGGAAATTGAGAAGTACTGGACTTCAAGATACTCTACAAGTCAGTAAATTAGGGATCTACGTCCAAGGTCCTGTCTGATGTCCTAGAGTTGTCAAAATTTTGGCTGGTTTGTAACAAAATCTGGTTCTACTTAGGAACTGCAATATGGGGGTTTAGCTGTGATCAAAATATCTGTACAATGTTTTTTCAATGCGGTAATGGTAGTTAATTAATGTATGGGAGCTAGATTATAAGATGAAATCTGCTTGTTAATATGTTAAATTGAGAAATTTTTACATGAACCTAGACACCCTTTTATTTGGTCTGTATGTATATAATTCCAATGGTGGTGAAACGGAGCTTTCAATCCATGGAATCTGTATGAAAATCTTCAAGCACAGATGCTATCTATTCCATGATCTATTAGACTGGCCAGGATTGGTGACTTGCATAAAGATGCATCATAAACAGATCCTTGACTTTTTAACTTGGCAAACATTTTTCTTCTGGGACATCAATTCTGGTACCATTTTGAACTGAGGGATCTGGTGCCAGACAAAATATGAAAAGGGAAGAGGTATGATATTTATAAACTCATCCATGGTCTGACTGCCATGCTGAGTCCTCTGGCTCCGGCTCAGGGCAGAGTAGTATAGCAGTGATCCAAGAAGCATGTTTTACCATTCAATGATTTGTGGAAATTTAAGAGCTCAATGTTTCGTGTCAATTGTCATATTCGTGAGAAGAATTCGGCTGATGCAAACAGCCGGAGATATTTCGTTATGTTTAGTCTTTTTCATCTTTTGTGGGCGGTGTCTAATTTCGTTGGTAAAATCACATGATATTGTATCAAGCAAATGGCAATTTCAGAGTCAATTCTTGCTAATTTCTAGAATGGAGGGATTAAAAAAGAGTACAAAACTCTTATTCCTTGTAATATTTTATAGTTCAAGATCCAAATAAGGTCCCAGCAGTTTAAATTTTAAATTTTCAACAAAATACTGATTATACTCTGGTTTTGTTAAACCTGGATGGCTAGCATATTGAAACCCAGTTTATAAAATCTGATTCGAGTTGGATTTTTAGCTGAATCAAATAAGAAATTAATCTGACAAAACCCAGTTAATCTAACAATGATTTTAGTAATTTAGTTGAACAGATTAAACCTAATGATATGGACTTCTTTTGTTTTCAGATGAGAGCTGAGACCGAAGAACTCCATCTAAACTCTGAAGCCCATTGTGGCATGGTTGAAATAATTTAGATGGTAAATGGAGTTGCTTCCTCTTGTTATCACATGAGATACCATTTCTTCTATGTGTAGTTTACTTAAAATCTGACTGAAAAATAAAAATTTCGGATTCTATTCATAAACATTAAACATTACAGCTGAAAAAATGTCTTATTCAGTGACGTGAGGGTAGAGAAAAACATGTTCAACCGGATTTGGAGGGGAGAGCCGTCCTTGCCTTAAGAAAACACATGTTTTTTGTTTTAATGCAGAAACACATAAATGCTTAATCTGTTTGGTCAACAAAGATAGAGTACAACGTTTGAAGACTTCTCAACTAAAGTGGGGGAAAAAAAAACAAAGAAGGATAAAAGTCGTGTATTGTTCAATCTCACATAAACACAATTCTAGTATAAAGTGTTGGTTTGTGTTAAGTTGTTAGGTGATATCTGCTTGAAAGGTGTGTGTATGTTTACGGTGAGATTTAAGTTTGTGACTATTTATTTAATTCATATATATATAAATTGCATTTTCTTATATCATTTTAAGATTTTTTTAATCTCATATATCTATCTTTTTTTTCTCATATACTATTATGTCACTAATCGTATTATAATCCAAGTGCTAACCAAACACTATCTTAGAGCTGCATATAAGTTTATTATAATCCAAGTGCTAGATGACTCAAAGGATCCTGCCATTAAGGTTAATTTCCGCCTCTAGCTCATCTTGTAATTTGCCTTGAGTTTTTGTTTTGATAAGCAGTATAAACTTACAGGACGAAAAATGGGGACAAAAGAGAAGCAAATACAAAAGAGAAGACTCTGATAAAACAGCAGCAGCCAAGTTCTACTCAGTAGTATCCTTTCTGTCCTCAAAACAGCAAGAAACAATGCAAAGCTTGAAGACGATACCACCACTGAAGATGAAGTCAAGATTCAATGTATAATCTTCTGGAATTTCATGAGCTAAATAGTTTCCATATCTGTAGCACAGCCTAGCCAGCGGAATTCACCAACCAAGAACAGAATCTCTAGAACCCAGTTTTTGATAAGCTTAGGAATACAAGATAACGACTGTAGTAGGCAGAAAAGAAACCAAAAGTATTATGCAGGATGTCGATTTTTGAAGAGCAAAAAAACCACAAACAGAGGAAAAACATTAGTGAGCGATGAATTGCTTCGTCTAATCAGGCGAGCTACGAAACCAACGCTTCTGTCATTTTTATTAGAGGATCAATACTTGAAGGAGGAACCAACTGGGGAAACCATAAGCGCAGCATTGATATTCTGATCAGAGAGCCTGCAGCTTAATAAGAATCCAGCCTTCTGAAGATACCACAACATCATAGCCATGCCCTTCAAGCAATGAGGAAGGCTGGAATTTCCCAAGAAGCATCCAGGCCCTTCAAGCAATCTGGAATTCTATTCCTTTCCAGCCAAGACCTCATATGGAATATCACCACGTTTGGAAAGGGAATTCCTCAGGGCAATTCACCATAGACTCAGCATGGGAGTTGCTTCGAGACACCGGAACTGTAAATACCATTCACCATTTTGCTATGGTTCAAAGGTCATATCCCCCGCAAATCCTTCATCCTTTGGCTTGCTTCTCAGGAACGCCTTCGCACTATGGATAGACTGCACATTACAGGGAGCATAACAAACACAACATGCATTCTTTGTGGAATGGAGACTGAAAACCATGACCACCTGTTACTCCAATGTTCTTACTCCAGCACAGTTTGGGGAGCCGTGACCAGCAAGTCTGAAATGCAATGGCCTAACATCCCTTGCATCAGCTTCTCCAGTGGGCCTCCTCCAAATTTCAAACTCGTCATGAAATCACTCATCTGCTAGCTCGCCTCATCCTATCCACTACGGTGTATTTCCTATGGTATGAACAAAACAACCGCATCTTCTGCCAGCACTACCAGCCTCCTCAGTACCTAAGTGAGGACATCTTCCAACTGATCCGAACTCACCTGATGAACTTTGATCACAAGTGTACCATCCCAGCTTCTATCCGAGACTCCTGGGTCCTCCAAGAGCCTTAGCTTCCCGCCACTTCTTCCCCCGTAATTTAAACTAAAGGGTTGGCTTTTCTCAAGCAGTCAGCCCTCTTAGTGTAGCTCCCTTAATCTTTCTTTTTTAATTCCTTTTCCTTTGCTGTTTTCGTTTCCTTTTTCTTGTATCCCGGGGGTATGCCTCTCGTATTATGTCTTTTTTCTTCTATTTATACAATTAATCTTTTCCAAAAAAAGAATTGAGAAGCCAAAATGAAGAGTTCATGATAGTACCACGGTCTATTACATGGTTTAAGCATCCAATTAACCACATTAGCAGAGTCAGATTCTACAATAATGTTTCTTCCAAACATATCTTCTCTTGAAGAAGATAATTCAAGTGCTTTAACAATAGCAAGCAATTCAGCTTCATTAGAATCTTTGACTCCAACAGGTATAGAGAATAAACCCAACACCATTCCATCATGATCTCTTAGAATTCCATTGTGATTTGCCTTGCTGAAAAGACTTGAAAATATATGTTTGTGTCCAAAGTAAATGACACATCAAGATAATAAAAATAAACACCTTTACAGAGCTTGGTGAAGCTAGAATGTTAGAGATAGGCAAGCGAAGGCCTTAAAATAAAGCATGAGAGTAGGGACAACAGAAATGGATACAAGGCAGGAGCTCTTAAAGATGGCATGAAACACAGCTATGTTAAACAATGTGATTATGTGTCCATATTTGGTCCTGATTTTCAGCCTGAACCCGACTTTCTTTGGCTCACATACCATTTCTAGCTCACAACCCCGAAATCGATCGCTCTTGTTCTAGCTCGTTGGAAATTCTGTGATCTTGATTACTATAACTAATTTTGACATCCTTAATTAAGCTAATCAATGAGGTCTAGTATATAATTAAGTTGATCAAATTACTTTTCTGGGGCGTGGCTGGTTTTTTGCAGTCAATTCCAATGAATGCTTGATGTCAAGAATGCATGAGATGTCATTGGATTACCATTTCAATGCGGAGCAAGAAATGGGGTCTGCAACTTAGACGTCCTTCCTTCAACATTCTTAACAAAGCCATCAAATTCTAATGTCCAATGAATCTTAAATGCGAAATTGGATATATAATTGGTGCAGGTACCGCCGGCGCCTGGACAATTTCAGCAGAGAATGAAGCCGGAGGGTGGAAGAATCGAACATTAACGGTACTGGAGGATATGGATTTGGCTATCAGGGGCAGTCTCAAAAGTTGGAAGTTTGTTTATATTAGTGTCCTCAAGGTGACATTAAATCAAGAAAGAATAAGAAAAAATTCCAGCAAAATTTGATTAATTTAACTAAGGTTCAATTTCAAACCAATTTGAAAATAAACCCAACTTGAGACCGACATTATGAGTTACCAGATCGATTTGTTAAGACAGATTGTGATTTAATTTTTCATAATTAAGATATTTAATGATTTGATATGAAAAATTCAAAGGATTGATAATTAATATCAGGTGATGTCTGGTAAACTAGTTAATCAGTAAATACGGTAGTCGAAAGTGGCGCCCAGTAACCAACAATCGTGGTATTAGCAAGTGGTACCTGGCATGCTAGGTGACATGTAATTGGTGCTTGTAAAAGATCTGTTTTTATGGACGTGAGGATTCTTCAATGATAAAGTTAGTAATTATGCAGAGAGAGAAAATAAAATGATATTTTAGAGAGATAGACTCTAAAAATATACATGCTAAAAATGTTAAGAATAAAGAGATTATGATCTTTTAGATTAAAAGATTCATGATATATTTATAACTCATTAATTTTATCATTTTATGGAGAGGAGGAACTAAAATATAATTTTATCTTTGTAATATTTTAACTTGTATTTTATATAAAATAATATATATTGGATATACATTAAATAGCATAGGTTTTATTTGATAACTATGATTTTTGTTATTCTTAAGTAGGAGATTTGGCTTGATAGAACTTTTTTTTTTTTTTTGAGATGATGCAATAGACCATGAACTTTTTAGAGCAATCTAAATTGGTCCCTAACAGCTATGATCATAGAATCTCATTGAAGGACAGAACCAACTCCAAAGAAATGTGAGATAAGAAGCTTCTTTTTTCTTTCTCGAAGTGCTAAAAACTCCATACCCTGCTAGAATCAATTCAGGACCAGTAAACCCTAAGTCCCCACCTCTGCACAATCTATCAGAACATTTTCAATGTCACAGACTCCAAAACAAACTCATAAAATCCCCCATCCCCAAAACCCACCATTGCCCATTGCCCATTGGACAATTTCCTCATCCTCTTCCTCAATCAATCCATGTGCGGCGTGCAAATGGGCGATTTCCTGCATCTCCCCATGTTTATGTGACGTCTTGTCCCTATCCTCCATCACATATCAAATGCAAATGGATAGTTATGGACTGCGTACTCGCTCCAGTAATAATAACAGGGGTTAGGGTTAGCACAGCAATGAAATATTCTCGTGGTTGTCATCTTCTTTATATACAATTTTAAAATGCTTACATGGTTGTCATCTTGCAGAGCAGGAAGACACAGAATTATAAAGACAGTCACCACCCGATCTTGCTCTCCTAGGAGCCCGTGCCCGCCCTCTACCACTTGACAGTTGACACTACTAATATATATATATATATATATATATATATATATTAACATTAACATATTAAAACAATATATGAAATATAAAAATAATTAATCCACGAGCCATTCATATTTGTACGTTATCGTGTAATTAACTACATAATTAACTATTAATTATATGCACTAATATCTAGCTAAACCTCACTTACGTACAAGGATTAACATCATTTTAATCCAAAATCATAGATTAAATGTAGGATAAACGCACATAATATATTCTACATTCTCAATCTAAAAAATCATTACAAAGTTGGATTATATGATTTCATAACTTATTCAATAAAGAGTTTAATTGAAAAACAATAATTTATTTTGTTTTAAATTATTACATGGTGTTGAAAGTAAGATTTATTGTCTTAGAAATCTCTTAGAAATCAAGGTTAATTGGATATAGTTTATGTTTTAGACAACGAGTATGAAATCTCAAGAATGGTTTCATAGAAAGAATTATCTCAATTTAAGATCTTAAGCTATTAATTTTAAATTTTTGGAAACAAAGAAAGAAACCGGTCACACACGACTGAAAATGGTGACACCAAACGACGAAAGTAAGACGATATGCATGGTGGCAGTGTCTAGTTGGGAAAGATTGCCATCACCATACGTACATGCCCTTGCATGCAGATGCAGCTGATCCAAGGGACAAGTTACACTCATAATGCAAAAGAGACGCAAGATTAAATGGTTGGAATTAATGCAATGAAAAATAATAAATTAATTTGTTTTCTCCCTTTAGGCAAAGTTTTTTTTAATTTTTCTTGTAAATTTAGATAGAATTTGATTACTGGAGGGAGATAGAAAAGATAAAGATCGTTTTTTTTTTATATATATTCTATTTTGAAAATATAAAAATTCATTCAAAAAAATATTCTAGAAATAATTATTTCATATATCTATTTCTTTAATTAAATATATTTTCTTCAGCAAAGATAATCATAAGTATGTGAACACCCTTTTGTTATAAATTGAGGAGGTTGGAGAAGCCTTTTGCATGAACTTCTCTTAGTTGTTTTTACACACAGTACGAAGGAAAAGGAGTATTCTTTTCTAGAAAAAGAGTTCTAGCAATGGCTGCATCTTACTCGGTGCCTTCAATGGTGAGAGCCTCAACAACACCTTTTTATTCTTTACGTGCAAGTTTTCAAGTACTCTGTAGATGATATTCAAGACAGTATTTCTCTTTCTTGCTCGACATGCTAAAATCCATCACAGTATGAACTATGTGCACCAATTTTCCTTCACAAAATTATTAGGATAAATAGAGCAAATGTTTTGGGTGTTTTTTCTTAGTAATTAAATAATCAGAAAATCTTTACAACGCGTGATTATATTGCAATTTGTAAGCAGATAATGGAGGAAGAAGGGAGGTTTGAAGCCGAAGTTGCAGAGGTGCAAGCATGGTGGAACTCGGAGAGGTTCAAGCTAACCCGCAGACCATACTCAGCAAGAGATGTTGTGGCTTTAAGAGGCAACCTAAAGCAAAGCTATGGCTCGAATGATATGGCCAAGAAGCTGTGGAGAACTCTCAAGACTCACCAAGCCAATGGCACTGCCTCTAGGACTTTTGGTTCCCTTGACCCTGTCCAAGTGGCCATGATGGCTAGGCACTTGGACAGCATTTATGTTTCCGGTTGGCAGTGCTCCTCTACACACACCAGTACCAATGAACCAGGTCCTGACCTTGCTGATTACCCCTATGACACAGTCCCTAACAAAGTAGAACATCTGTTCTTTGCACAACAATACCATGACAGGAAGCAAAGAGAAGCAAGAATGAACATGAGCCGTGAGGAGAGGGCTAGGACCCCATATGTTGATTACTTGAAGCCAATAATAGCTGATGGGGATACTGGTTTTGGAGGCACTACAGCAACTGTTAAGCTTTGCAAGCTCTTTGTGGAGCGTGGTGCTGCTGGTGTCCATATTGAGGATCAGTCCTCTGTGACCAAAAAATGTGGTCATATGGCTGGTAAGGTGCTTGTTGCTATTAGTGAGCACATTAACAGGCTTGTCGCTGCAAGGCTGCAATTTGATGTTATGGGGGTGGAGACAGTGTTGGTAGCTAGGACTGATGCAGAAGCAGCTAATTTGATCCAAACCAATGTGGACGCTAGAGATCACCAGTTCATTTTGGGTGCCACTAATCCAAATCTTAGAGGGAAAAATTTGGCCAATCTTTTGTCAGAAGCAATGGCAGCTGGTAAAACTGGAGCTGAACTTCAAGCCCTTGAGGACAACTGGCTTGCAACGGCACAACTCAAGACATTCTCTGAGTGCGTTACAGACGCAATCAAGAGTATGAATATTGGAGAGTATGAGAAGGAGAGGAGATTGAATGAATGGATGAACCATTCTAGCTATGATAAGTGCCTGTCCCATGAACAAGGCCGAGAGATTGCTGAAAGATTGGGTCTTAACAATCTTTTCTGGGACTGGGACTTGCCTAGGACCAGAGAAGGGTTCTATAGGTTTAGAGGGTCTGTGGATGCGGCTGTTGTTCGTGGCAGGGCTTTTGCTCCACATGCTGATCTTATTTGGATGGAGTCTGCGAGCCCAGATTTGGCTGAGTGCACCAAGTTTGCTGAAGGATTGAAGTCAATGCATCCTGAGATCATGTTGGCCTATAATCTTTCCCCATCTTTCAACTGGGATGCATCTGGTATGACCGATGAACAAATGAGAGATTTCATTCCTAGGATTGCTAAGTTGGGTTACTGCTGGCAGTTCATTACACTGGCAGGTTTCCATGCTGATGCACTGGTCACCGATACTTTTGCAAGAGATTATGCTAAGAGGGGAATGTTGGCCTATGTAGAGAGGATCCAGAGGGAGGAGAGGAAAAATGGAGTTGACACCCTTGCACATCAGAAATGGTCCGGTGCAAATTACTACGATCGGTATCTGAAGACTGTCCAGGGAGGCATTGCCTCCACTGCTGCCATGGGCAAAGGTAAGGGATACACATATTTTTTGTATATTAAAGGAGAGTTTAATTGGAAACAATTTGAAATTCTTGAATTCTAATACTGTTTTACAGGAGTGACCGAGGAGCAATTCAAAGAGACATGGACTAGGCCAGGAGCCATGGACATGGGGGGTGCAGGAACTGAGGTGGTTGCTAAGTCAAGGATGTAACAGAAGAGCTGCTTTTGAGTATGGTTAAAGGGTCATTTGGAACATTAACCAGTTTCTATATTCTGGAACTGGAAGTGAATAATTTGCGGAAATAATTTCCATATGCTATTAGGCCATTCTTGGCTACTCTTTTTTTCCCCAGCCACATTGTGCTTGTTATTACTTGTTCTAGCTCTCTCTAAAAAGCCTTCGTCAAAATTGGAACTCGCCAATGTTTACTGTAATTCAGTTTCTTCGTATGTTTGCAATATTATATCATGTTTCTGCTTTACTGTACGCCATTGCTAAAGCACACTCAGGCTAGTTCCTGAAACTTACTAGCATTTAACGCATGGTTAATTACTTGACTGTTACTAATCAAAAAGCTAAAAATCTCCGCAGGAAACATAGAAAGAGGGTTTTTTTTGGGTCCTAAAGGCACTCAGGAAACATTTGAACTAATTGTTATATCATGCATTAGTTGGTTTCTTAGCAAACTTATCTGGAGAGGAACAGTAAACATCAAACTTCAGCATTCGCTATTGTTGCACAGGTTTTCCTGAAACCAAGGCTGTTATTTGAATCGAAAAACATCACCATTCCAAGATTGCCAAGTTGTACAACATGGAATCTTGGATTAATTATTCTTTATTCCAAAATCAGAATGCACTGATCTGGCCGTGTGACAGATTTTCTGTGCTGTATCTGATAATAAGTCAAGGGAGAACTAGAACAATATATAAACAAAGCTACCGCATGCACAATGTAAAAGATCAGTCAACGTACTTTCCTGTGTGGATTAATTCTTCTTCCAAGGTTTCAAAATAGAAAGGACTATGATAATTGCAATGATCAAGACCAAAATAATGGCAATCATCATGCATTTCCTTGACTTCTTTTGCAAGTTCTTTGCAGTTCTAAGAGCATCTGTACCATTATGAACATGGTCCACTGCATTTGTCACCTGTAACCAAAATATTGAAGGCAAAACATGTTGATGAGCAATGTTAACTGTAAGATTGTAGTTGTTGGAGATGGCCAGTCTAATTTTTGTGACACATGAAACAGGAATCCCACCAAAAGTTGTTCAAAAATAGTGAAATTGAGTTTCTCGATCCTAAGTCATTATACAGTAACATATAAAACTTTATGCTTATGTTGCATGGACAATCGAAATGTTTTGCACGTACAATTACCAACAAAAACAGTGGTGCATTTCAATAATGAAATGAGGAATGCATATGCAAAGTGATGGCAGATTGTATTACTCCAGAAACCCTAATTAGCAGAACGAAATGGGTTAGATTTGTTTAGATGACATCTAACAAGAACAAATCTGAAATAAATTTTGCGTTCTTGATCAGAACCACAACCAACACCAAAAAGTTCAGATGAAATTGAATTGACCCAAGTGTCAAGACTTTAGGCCGTTGATTTGATCCAATTTCCACTCTCACGGGCCAGATTCATTATAAAGTGTGGTTGCAAAAAGGCATTAGAATAGGGTAGTCAGGTCAGGTAGACATAGGGAATGAAGCTAGAACCAAAAAGACTAACTTCTAAAACAACAGTTAGTCAACTATAATGGCTACTACAAGTAAAAGTATTATAATGGCAATGCACATCCATTTTCGAGAATTCTTCTGAAGTTTCTTTGCAGTTTGAAATGCAGTTGTCCCTGACTGGGACATGAGTGACTGCATTTGCAACCTGAGCAACATTTTCATTAATGCAATGCCAAGAAACACACGACCTTGCCATAAAGCTAGCAACTCCCACATACACATGATAAGTTGAAAAAGGATGTGATCTCTGAGTAGGAACAAACCTGATTTTCGATGTTATCTAGGATCTCTCCTTGAGCATCGACTAGAACAGCCAAATCACCAAAAATCTGACAAAATTATAATCATATTAGCAAGCTTGCTTTCAACAGCTAGCATGAGTACTGTATCCAGGTTTAGCAGCAGATATACCTCTTTCAGTTCTAGAAGCTTTTTCTCAATTTCTTTTACCGCATCGTGTCTCTCCTGGATTTCTTCCAAGGTGTTTAGCACCTGCAGCCATGTCTCAAAATTACAAACTTTACAGAACGGTTCCATCAAACAGTGGTTTTAAAGCAATCAATTAGAAGAAGAAACTCTTCCATTCTTGAGCTGACGAATAGTAACTTCAAAAACTAAAATTGAAAGAACCGGTGTCTAGAACCGGTGAAAAATGACATGATATTCCTATAGTTTCTGTTGTCTCAGTAGGGAACTGTGTGATCTTTTCTCCTGTTGTCAAATAAACGAGTTCAGCGTTATGGCGCCATTGTTGAAGCTTTATGAATTCTTTTCTAATCACAAAAGCTTCAAGAGGATCTACCTAACATCAACTCAACAGTGAACTTAAAGATACTCAAATTCAATATGAGAACAGCATAATACTCCCATGTACCAAAATATAGACTCCTAAGAAATCCAAAGAATCTGTTTATCCAACAAATATCAGGAAAGGCATCAACTCAAGAGGATGAACATGATATTCCTATAGTTTCTGTTGTCTCAGTAGGGAACTGTGTGATCTTTTCTCCTGTTGTCAAATAAACGAGTTCAGTGTTATGGCGCCATTGTTGAAGCTTTATGAATTCTTTTCTAATCACAAAAGCTTCAAGAGGATCTACCTAACATCAACTCAACAGTGAACTTAAAGATACTCAAATTCAATATGAGAACAGCATAATACTCCCATGTACCAAAATATAGACTCCTAAGAAATCCAAAGAATCTGTTTATCCAACAAATATCACATCCAAAACTATTCAAATGTAGCAAAATTTATGCTCTTGTATGTGAATTTTCTAAAACTGAAAAAGCTTGCGGTATTTTACGCAGAGTGGTGTTGGATGTCAGGAAAGGCATACCTCCCCTCGGCCCTGTTCTTGAATTGCCTTCTGAAAGATTTGCTCACTGTTTCCAGTTTCGATCAGGTGGTCAATTGTCTAACATGATCAATCGGAGTTGAAAAATTATAAAAACCTCCATATCGCCTTATACCATAATTTCTAGTTTTAAAACTCAGGCTCACCTTTTCGTCTGGTCTGGTTCCCGTGACTGCTCAATCATAGACAACAAAAGATGAATCCACCGTTTTAAAATGGCAACATACTTAAAGTATTAGATCATCATTATACACTCTATATCCTTATTGTAACTTCAATGTTTTTTGTCGTATACAAACCTGTAATAACCCTTCTCTCCACAAGCTCACGATATTCATCTTGAATCTTTTGTCTTAGGGTCTGCAGAAAAATACAAAAATGAGAAACTGTACATAAACAACTACAAAGTAACCTGCTCGAGATGTAGATCTACCTGGAACTCTGTCATTAGATCCCTGAACCTCTTGGTTATGGCACTGGAATAAATTAAGATGGGAAAATAATTAAAGGTAAATACCTTGTGCACATATAGACATGAGAAATACATATATATGATTTCATTCTAAATCAAGAAAGTCTAGCCCTTCGTTGGAAACACACTTCGTAACATTCATCCTTGCTCTGTCAACACCAGTTCCCTTTTCACATCCAGGTTTCATTCGGCTGTCTAAGTTCTAAAACAGACAGGAAAGAGAGGAAATCAGCATAGAAAAATGTCTAGCTATTCTTAACAGGAATGAAGAGGGATCTAGTCAAGGAAAAGTGAAGGATTACATCTTTGTTTATTGCTACTATTCTTTCTTTGACATTACGTGCAATTTTACCCACTTCATCAACATCTTTTTCCATCCGCTTCTTGATAGCTGCAAAGGTTTAACAAATTCTTAGAATGCTACAAGCAAAAGGGGAAATCTCGGAAACTTAGTCAATAGCCTAAGGTGACAAAACAATGAAGAAACAGCTATAAAAGTTCCTGCACCATGTTTCATTAAGTTATCTAAATTTGTACTCAAATTAAGCAGCCAACTAAATCTAATTTCAATCTAGTCACACGGCCAGCAATGAGCTAACACCAAGTTTCTTCACTGATCACAAACAGCCAAGTGATAGACTCGCCGTCTACATGTCAGGGACTTGGAATGTTGAAATTCAAAGTTCAAGTGTTCTAACACAACTAAAGCATCTAGACAAAGAGTCACCTTTCATTGCAGATGCTTTTGTTACAGATTTTGAATCTTCATTAGCTTCCTGCACAAAAGTTGAAATTAGAATGCTACATAAGAGGAATGCAACTATTATCAATTTGTCTTCGTTCTCTGACTCTGGCAAGTGAAATCATGACTAGAAGATCAGCTAAACTGTGCCCAAGAAAAATCTCAGTGGTTATTATCGTTGTCCCTCAACAGTGGGAACAGATTACTTTATTTTTCTCAAATATGCTAGAAGACATTTCTCTAGAACAGCAATGACAGAGTAGAAGCACATCAGTGTCATTGATTGCACCAATGTTGATACCTTCTAGATTTTGAAACCTTAACCAAACTGATCCTTTCTGCAGTCTGGACACGAGACAAACTTTTCCGAACAAAGTGCAGCCAAATGGGAGCACAGTCCACCAGAATTCACGTGTATCTAAGAGAAGAAAAAAAAGTATTCTTGGGATTCTTCTAATCTAGATAAACACATAACTGAAAATTGCCATCCATACAGCTGCAATGCCAAGTTGAATTGAAATGCACATCAGTCGAGTCCCCCTTTTTCCTGATTATTGTTTCAACTCAAATATAATGGTGAAATCATACTCATTGTGGAATCCACTCATAAATCATGAAAAAGAAGAAGCAAATACCCCATCTTCTACACAAAAATAGAGATAGGAGACACCATAAAATTATCTGACTATGCCATTTTACTACAGTAGAACCACAGCACATAAATCTACCTGCCGCTTGCCAATATGATTAATCATCTAACATTCCAGGAAATTTCTCACAAAAACCTGACTTCATATTATAAAGGAAGTATGGTTTCCTACCTTCAGATTCTTTAGCAGCCCATTAATCTTATCAAGCTGCTTCCCAACCTCTTGTATCTAAAAGCAAAAGAATGAGTCCAGGAAGCAATTAGGAAAATGTAAACTAAAAGCAAAATTTTAAAAACAAAAATAGAACAAGAACAAGAAGATGAACAATGCAACGTGTATAAAGAAATGCACAGTTCCTACATGACTTGTTTCCATGGGATTTGGAACCTCAAAGGACAATAAACAATGGTGTCAAATACCTTCTTATTGAAAGCTTCCATTCCCATATCAGGGTTGCTCCTTGAACCCCGTATCCCCATTTCAATATCACCATCGATAGGATGGTGGCCTTTGGAATCACCAATAAACGAACTCTGGAAATAAAACACAGGCAACACAAAACATTTCTCATTTCAATAGGAGGTGGAAGAACAACACACTGGTATCAGCTTTCAATGAACAATCAATTCATAGTGGAAAAATTCAATAGAAGTCCAACGTTACTCATATATATATCATTGCAGAGTAAAAAGTGCTTAAGAGAGTTTTGGTACTGAAGAATTGGAAAGTCCAACCCAAAAATTTCATAACTGGGTTAACAAAGGTTCAGTTTTGTGATGAAAGGGAACAAAAAGATGACAACTTTTATAGAGTTAAGAAAATTTCCACTGATTTTTCTATTCACAAGATCAAAATCAAAACTTTAATTCAGTTTCTTTTTCCTCTGTTTTCTCACAACCAAACTAAGACATGATCAAATTTGTTTCTTGAGATCATCTGGGTCACTGAATTTAGAAACAAAAACCACAGAAATCATTCACGGGCATCCCTGGAAAGGTCCAAATTCAAATAAAATCCACTAAAAAAGAAAAAAAATCGAACTTAAGTGCAATTCATGACCATGTCTCAGTCTATGATCATTAACAAAGCCAACTTCACACTAAAAGCAACGCTAAACCTGCTCCTAGCCAATCCATCACTACAAACCCAGATAGATTCAAACCTTAAAAAACACATCAACATCAACTAAAACGTTGCTAAAGATCTCAATTCACTACCATCTCCAATCCCATATACACGGATCACAAAAATTAAATTACAGAAGAACAAAACACAAAAGTTATATATATAAAGAAACAAAGTTTACCGTGAGTAAGTCATTCATCTTGATCAAATCACAAGAAGAGAAGGACCAAGAGACCAAATGTTGTTGAAAAGGTGATGTCTTGTTGAAAAGAAAAGGAAAAACGGCAGAAGAATGTGGAAACAATGTTATGGTATTGATTTTTAATGTTTTTCGAGTGTGTAACGTTTGTTGGCCGGCAAGAATGTCTTTGTTATTACACATGCACACATCGAGACCACCTAAGACGTTACAAACAAAAACTTATTATTGCCACTTTGCAGTAATCTTCTACTATTATAAAATCCAATGCTTCTCTTGTTCTCGATTTAAAAAATAAAATAAGAAGAAACTCTTAACTAAAATATTGGTCAAATCCTGTGCAAGTCTACACTAAAGTTTATCTTCTTTACCAAAATATTTCACAGCTTTGGCAAGAAATATCTGCAAAGACAGAATGACCCACCCCAGATGGTAACAGTGAAGGGTTCATGACTAGAACATACTGTGAGTAGAATTTGTTCGTGTCATGCTTTGATTGAAAGCTATCTGCAGAATCATCTAAAATACAGCAGATTTCTGCAGCGATGAGAATTCTTTGGTCAGATTCAACCTCGGTGCTCTAATTCAATCTGCTATAACCACTGTTTTATTTGCAAAAAAAAACAAAAAAAAAGTTTCCTCTTGTGGTGTTTAAAGCCTTCCTATTGAATTTTCTTAAGCTTTTCTGCGATAGTTGTTCAACGATGCCAAGGCACTTCAAAATTCTATGGTGATAAAACAGGTTTTTCTTCAACAGTGAAGTTTAGCAGACCGCAAGACTGGGCCATCGAATTCAGCCACTGGGAATTTTGAAGTAGTGGGAGAGAACTAGTTGTTTTTAAAGCAGATTGAAGTCTACACAACCCAGCTATTGTCCTGTCAGAGGAAAGTAGGAATAGTGAATCGTGTAGTTCTCTGAAAATATATCTACAGACTACAGTTAGCAGGAGGGAATTTATGGGAAGATCAATCTTTGAGTAATTTTGCTTCTGAAAACCAACAAGACGAATACCAATACTATTTACTGCAAGGTGAAAGGTGGTCTACCCATGGATTGGCCAGTTCCTATTTGGAAGTTTGCAACTTCTTATCTGCCACAATTTCTTCCCCTGCTAATAGTTTAGCCCGTTCTTTGAATTACCATGGGCCTGAAACACAAGGAGATTATACTCATTGATGTTAATTAGGAGACCTGTGGACTTTTGTTGCTTTGCATGAAGATTTTGTACTTGTAGGCTTTATGTTACGCGAATTTGACCGCTCAATTACGACCTTATAATGCAATTGCATTCTCTGCTTCAATTATGGTTTTTGTTTTGGTATTCCTAATTTATCCACTAGGTCGTAGCAATTATATTTTGATTCATTTCTTTTTCCAAGAATTTCATAATTTGATCACTGAAACTATTTTGTCAATACCAATTTTTGAATCTTCCTTCAAAGTTTTGTACCTTTCCGAATCCAAATTTATATACAAACTTTTTTTTTTATATAAACAAAGTAGAGTTCTATGTAACATGATAATATAAGTAGCTTCGTATTATAAATTAATTATCTTAATACCAAAGTTGAATACAAAATTCTATAATTATGGAGCGCTAACTAGGCATAAAAGAATAGGTTCTGAACATCCAAGAAAAGCAATCTGCTAACAAAGTTGTAAGCATGAAAAAAAAATAACGAGAGGATGAATTCAACAAATCAGTAAGTAGATAACGTTAAATATACACATACGAGGTAATAAGACAAAGAAAAACATATATAAATTTGGCTTTAGGCTTGTACAAGAAAGTTTCACAAGGCATAACAAGAATATTATAATGTAAGGTTTGTTAAAAAATCAAAATGTAATGAGCATGACGCTCCATATTATAGGATGATCAATCATCACAGGTTGGCGACTCTCCTGACCAACTAGGGTTTAGATACGATTTTTATCAAAGACTAACACTACCTTGTTAGCATGGGTATTTTAACTGGTATATCAAAAAGTCATATCATAATTAAATAGATAGATTTATATCTCAAAACTTAATTCATAATATCAATCAAACGAGGAGCTACCAACTCAGAAATGCATAATAGCTCATATCAAAGATTTAGTTTTAAGGAGTGGTCATGCTTAATCATAAACAAGAAATAAATAGCAATATAAGAATTACTAAAAAGCATGATCAGAGTATCATATCAACAATTCAAGAATTTATATTATTCCTCTAGCATATGAAAAATTATTCAATTCCTAGACTCAAAAACAAAAAGAACTCGAAAGCAGATGTCTAAGAAAATCTTATTGATTCCTAGCAGGTAGAGTGTCAAGAGTATTTGAATACAAAAAAAGAAATATTAAAAAAAAATCCAAAAGAACATACAATTCATTTAATATACTTAATTTACGGTCTAATCCATAACCCTATACATTTTAGAAAATCAAAACGTAATTATAAACTGGAATTAATTCACCTGATCAATCCCAAACATAATTTAAACTGACCGAACCTAAAAGAATCATTCTTCCTTCATTGTCAAGTCAACCAGTCTACCAGTTCAACCCAACCAGTCGACCTAATCTAACACACTAACCGTCTACTAGCTTAACCCAACCGGTCAATTGAAATCTAGTAGCTAATCGGTCTACCGGTTGGTCGGGAATTCGAAACCACTTTTTCTAAAAAAACAATATATCTCAACTTTAACCTAAAAACCTTAAAAACCCAACATAATTAACCTATAACAAATCAACTCATCACACTATAATCAACTCATTCATTATATAATCAATTCATCAATTAATCCCTAAAAATGCAAATTCAAACCCTAAACATCAACAAACTAAAAATCAAAGCTAATAACCACAATTATACATATTAAATCATAAATCTTATCTCAATGACTTTGTTTCTTGAGTTATTTTCTCTTCCTTTTTCTCTTTTATTTCTCTCCTCTCGATTCTCTCTTTAAAATTAGCTAGAGTGTAACATACTTGCTCGTCAAAAGCTTCCATTCCCATACCAGAATTACACTTGTACATGCATTATCATTTTCATATAATTATCTTTATTTTTAAGATGCTAATTGTTGAACTTCTTGTAGATACTTTTATAAATCAGATGAGTAGTTTTAAGTCTAAAAGAAGTCTAGACAAGTGTTTTTGATGAAAAAAAAGCATAAATTTTCATTCGACAATTGAATCGAACTGAAATTTAGCCAAAGCATTTTACGAACCCTTATTTGTATGAGGTTAGTTAACAGGCATACCCAATTACGCCTAGAAATGACTGTTTTGGAACTTCTTTTTTTCTTGTTATTTTAGATTCCTTTCCTAATTAGGTTATCATTTTATTCAATTCTGGTTTTAATTAGTTTGCTTTTTAAACAGTTTTAGCAAGCTATTATCGAAAAAAATTACCAAAAAAGTACAACCCAGCTGCAATCAGCTTTGAATGAACACTCAAATTGCAACTTGTAAATCCTTCAGGCAAAAGTGCTCTCATATATATATAAATTCAAATTCAAACGACCAACAAAAAGTCAAAGTTTAAGGGAAAACATGGGCTAAGAACTCAATTCAATAGAATCATCAATGCCGACCACACTCACTCTCTCTCTCACACACACACAAAAAGAACAGAAACTGAAGGAAACAAACACCAAAAAAAACAATCCAAAACTTACCTGGAAGAAGGAGAATGTTGGTTGAAAAATATGATGTCTTCAGGAGGAAACAGAAAGCAAAAGAAGAAGATGGAATTATGCAAGGTATGCTATTAGTTGGCCAGTCAATGTTTCATGATTTACTTGCTGCGTGCAAAGGCCACCTAACACGTTACAAGTTGGTGATTGAGGTTTCTGAGCAGACCACTGTGTCTACTTTAGAGGGTTCTCATTTGTTTTTGCCCATGGACTTGGGCCTAATAAGATCAACCACATGTTCTGAGATTTGCATAAATGATCCGTTCTTTCCATGTAGTTCTTGGAACGTTGCAGGATTCAATGGACTCTAGCCTCTACATTTCTTGTATCTTTTTTGTTCTTAGATGGATAAGGAAATTTTACACCAGTCAAATCAATTAAAAAACATGCTAGGAGGCTAGGATTCAGTACAAAAAGAAGAAAATGACGATCCCTTTGAGTACAGCCCCAATTCTGAATCCAGCTGGACTATAGTTCCTACAAGAAGCAGGATATTCACCAAGTCCAAGAGAGTCACATGCTTATATACCCTAACTATTACACTAAAAATCCAAGTCAATTAGGATAACTTAACACATGTATATCACACATAGAAGAAGTTTTATAACTCATAGATGGAAGAGAACAGGGAGTGATAGAGAGGCTGAGAGAGTGATTCTGTTGA
Organism: Populus deltoides; assembly: GCA_015852605.2. NCBI lineage: Eukaryota > Viridiplantae > Streptophyta > Magnoliopsida > Malpighiales > Salicaceae > Populus > Populus deltoides. The sequence continues at coordinate 1,833,841 of CM027576.2, read as the reverse complement.
CTTGGTAGACTGACTATCTGACAATCAGTCTTGCTACTTCGCGGAGTTGCGGTATCTGGAAGTGTTCTGTTAAGCCAAAATGTGCCATTAAAAGCCATACATGGGTTAGAAACTCTCCCCCTCCACTTAGTTGATCAGCATGCTGTCTTCCATTACTCTGATATGCAACATAAGCTAGCATTTCCACCCAAACATCAGCAACAAGGCTCCATTTCTGTCATATCAGATATTATACCATGGTGGTAAGGATCTTAATTAACAGGAAATTTATTTGTAAAATGAATAAATAAGGTTGAATTATAAGGAAAGTCACCTGTTCCTTATCTGAAATATCTACCAATTGTTGCGCAAGCCTGCATGCATCGGATAGAACTGATTTCTTTGATCTGTACCTTTCTCCAGGCTGTTGGACTCCAGTGTTGTATTGCTGAAGCAAGTTCCTATGAACATCAAGTTTACCTGCTGTGCTAAAAAATCTCACAGCTTCTGCACAAGTGTCTTCAAAGACAAACTGACCCATCCCTACTGGAAACATTGAAGGATTCATGACTAGAAGATAAAGCATATACTCTGACAAGAGTTTGCTGATATGATGCTTTGATAGAATGATATCATCTGTAGAATCTTCTAATTTGCAGCATATTTCCGTAGCAATATGCCATATGAGAATGCTTTTGTCAAAGTCTACCTCAATGCTCCAATTCAATCCACCATGACTATACTTTTGTAATACAAGGTTTCCTCTTGCAGTGTTCAAGGCTCCAAGATTATATGAACCCAGCTCTGTTTCCTGTTGAATTTTGTTAAGCTTCTTCTTGAAATGATTAAAGATCCATTCTTTTAAACTACCAGTGACTTCCACATTAGTTAAATATCTTTGCTGTTCTAGCTGTTCGACAATGCTGAAGCGCCTTAAGATTCCAACACAACCCACAGGTTTTTCTTTAAGGGTAAAGCTTAGCAGGCTGTACTGGGCCATGGAATTCGACCACCGTGGATTTTGCAACAGCGAGAGAGAAGTGATTGCTTTCAAGGCAGATGTTTTATTATTTGTACTCAGCCAAACAATTGTCCAGTCTGAGGAAAGCAGTACTAGTATTGCGTATATCTCTAGAAAAATTGCTACAGCTAGTAGAATGAAAGTTAAAGAAAGATCAACCTTTGAGTAGTCTTGCTTCTCAGAAGTCAAAGAGAAGAGTACCAAAACAAAGCATGTAAGTAAGAAGCTAATAAAGCGCAGGCCAAGACCCCATGGATTGTAGACCAACATTGCCTTGGTGTAAAGCAAATCATACATGAATCCACATTCCATTTCAATTAGTTTATAAGCATTCTCATAAGAAATGCTCCTGAAAATAGTCTGGCTGGTATCTCGATCTCGAGATCCAAGTATGACGTCGGCAAAAAGACCCTTAAATGTGTGAAATAAACCATACGCTACAAGCAATAATTCATGGTCATTGGAGATGGAATTTCCTTCAAAAACAGCAGAATCTACAGGAAGCTGAACCTCAATCACTTTGCTGGGTATCACATTGTATCCTTCAGCATCCTTCAACTTGTATTCCTCAACTAGATTGGAGTTTCCAGGACCTTGATCAGAACGAGCAATCCTCATGGAGTCTCTAAGCTGGTCATTGCTAGCAGATCGGAGGACCCATGTCCTCTCTCCGAACTTGATAAGGCCAGCAACAGTCATCAGAATGAATAGTACAGAAAGACGAGAGCCAGTCCAGGCCATCAGAATAATGTAAATGGTGCCAATTGCTTGCATAACTAGTCCAAGGAGATGCCTAGACCATAACTCGTTGTCTTCTAAGGAATATGCAGTAATGGTATCAGGGCCACCCAAGTGTAGCAGCAGAAATGGTGTCCAAAACGCATTCAGCTCAACATTTGGGTCTATAGAACCATCATCATCATAGATTTCTCCCAAGTTACTTGAGATTACACCAAGAGCCATGGTAGCAACAGTATCTGCTGCTAGGTAGGCAGACCAAACAGCAAATCTAATCCAACTTCTGGAAATGTATTTTCTACGATTGCCAAAAATTATTAGCACTATTTGAAGGATGAGACTAGTCAGAACCACTACTCTTAGTTGCCATTTGCTCCACAATTCCCTCATACTTGGAGGAATTACCTGGAGTGCCTTTCTCCTCGTCATGATCAATAGCATTAAATTGCTCACAAAAACAGAATCATTTGACAAAGAAGAGATGCTCTAACTACGTACTTTGAACAGCTAATCTCTCGCTTGTTTAACTAGAGCTACAAAGCCGGTGGTGAATAAACAATTAGTCTTTGCAAAACAAGCTTTTAAACGACAGCTTACTTATCATTGAACAAGAAAGAGAGCATTAATACTAACTTGAAATATGCTGCTACAGCTAGCCTTTGTTTCTTCTCCAATTGCCTAACACTGCATCTCAAGTTTAACTCAAAGTAAAGAGATCCTGCTAACGTATATGGAAGGCAGAAGCAGAAGATAGTAAAATTTTGGAACCCAACAAGACAATGTCCCCATGGAGGCTTAGTGAAGAAATCTAAAAGAGTTTGGTCAAGAAGATGGTGAGCTAAACCCTATCGATCTTGCTGTCGCAGATGCCAAGGAGATGAAAAGGGGGGTTTGAGGAGATGATACAGTAACTAAAAGAAAAGGTCAAACCTCCATTAAAGTGATGATGGGGTCCCTTTGGCATTGTATTAACCTTCACGCTGCATCACTTAAATTTATTAACTTTTGGGCCATAAAAAAAATGGTTTCATTAAAGAAAGAGAGAGAGTTGAAATTAATTTATTATTTTCTTTAATTAATATAAATGTCTGAAATAATTTTCAAGTATCTCAATTAAATCATTAACAACTATGATGTCTCCAAATCATTGTTTTTAAACTTGATTTGGTAGCCGGACAGTTCAAGATTCAGGTTTTAAATTTTAATTGAATTATTACATTATTCGAGTTAATTTTTTTATTTTTAAATAAAAAAATGTTATTTTAGTGAAAAAAAATTAATAAATTATAATTGAATCTTATAAATCAACCAGGTTATCGGATTATATTTAATTTTTATTTTTATTTTTTTATTCCGGCTCAATTCAAGCTTTGAATTAATTCGATCTAAATCAACCTGCCAGACCGGTTTAAAAACTATGCTACAAGTACATTAGGTTTATCATATCCTCGTGAAATCCATGTCCCTATGATTATTTTGTAGTACCAACTTATTTCCACTTTCTCCTAGAGATCAGTCCATGGATGCTGAATGGGTAGCTTTGCTTTTGATACAGAAATTCCAAGCTCTTCTTCTAGATGGAGAAGCAACTATTACCAATCCCAGCTTGAGAAATCAAGTACAGGAAGCAACCAACAAGCTCAGTTTACTTCACCAATCTATAAGAGTTTCAAGAAATGAAGAGCAGACAGAGAGGCTTCTACATGCATTTTACTCTGCCGAAGATGCCGCTGATACCTTCCTTGCAAGAACACTACTCTTGCAAAGGCAGAAACTGAGGGGTTACAATGAGACTATATGTCAACCCTTTAGAGGCTTTAAAGACTTCTGGATCCAATTTTTGTTTACTGTTCAAATCAAGAAATTCATGTCTCTGATAGATCATGCTGGTTGCAATAACAACATTTCTGGGTCAAGCTTACAACATGGAACTATTTTGAATCCAAGGCATCGGGGAACAAGAAGAGCAAGTTCTTATTTAGAAGTGGGTAAAGATGTTGTTGGTCTTGGTGATCAAGCGAAGGAGTTGGAAGAGCACCTAATTTGCACGAATGAAAACATTCAAGCTGCTACTCATGAACTCATTTCAGTGGTGGGTGAGAGAGGTTCAGGCAAGACAACTCTTGTCAGGATGGTGTATGAAAAGGTAAGGATTAAAAAGCATTTTAAGTACTGTATCTGGGTTAATATTAGTAATTATGTGGTCAAAGGTAGAGATGTTGTGCTTGACATGCTGAAACAAGTTGATGAGGTATTAGCTGAAGCAGAGGAGTCCCTTTTTGAGCAAGAATTGGTGTCTAGACTGGGTGAAGTTTTGAGGAAGGACAGGTATCTTGTTGTTGTTGATGATGTTGGGGCACCTGGAGTGTGGGAAAGGTTACAAAATGTGATCCCAAACTCAGAAAATGGTAGCAGGATAGTTGTTACTACTCGCAGTAGGGATGTAGCAGCATTTGCTTCTACAACTCTACAGATGGGCAGATTGAGAAATGAGGAGAGCTGGGAGCTGTTCTTAAAGAAGGTATGTTCAGCTGAAGATACTTCAAGTAAAAGTCTGGATTTGAGTTTGATCACATTCAAGGAGAAAATCTTGAAACTATGTGATGGCTTACCTTTGCCAATTAGCTTGATGGGAGGTATCTTATCTATGGTGGAGTTGATCAATAGTGAATGGTCAAGAGTGATTGAGGATGCAGATAATCTTCATGGAGATATACTTGCTTTAAGCTATAAAGAACTTCCATATCGAATGAAGCCTTGTTTTCTTTACATGGGGATGTTCCCGAAAGGGTTTGAGGTTCCTGTGAGGAGATTGTTTCAGCTATGGATTGCTGAGAGACTGGTGACACCCTCACGTTCAGGGGAATTAGGCCCTGGAGAAGTGGCAGAAGTGTTTTTGGAAGAGCTAATTTACAGGAACATGATTGAAGTTGCAAGTTGGAGGTCTGATGGTATCCCCAAAACATGTAGAATGCCAGGTGCCCTATATGATGTTTTCTCTCCAAAAGCAGCAGCAGAAATAGGATTGTTTTACATCCATTGCAAGTCACATTATTCATCTGGAGACCAACCATCATTCCCGGTCAGGCGACTTGCATCATACTTGAGCATCAAGAACTACCCTTCTTCGGATTGGTACATTCGAAGTCTCCGGTCTTACATTTCCTTCAGCACACATAAAGGAGGTATACCTGCTCGAGAAATAGGTAAGTTTCTGAACAAGATAATCCTAAGAAGAGACGTAGGATGGTTGACTGTACTTGACCTTGAAGGTGTATACAAACCTAGGCTGCCTAAATCATTTAAAAAACTGCTGAACCTGAAGCATCTAGGTTTAAGATCAACAGCTTTAGAGTCACTCCCAGAATCAGTTTGTGATCTGCCATGCTTGGAAACTTTAGATGTGAAGCACACTATGATAACCTCATTGTCTGGTTCCATTTGGACGGCGAAAAACTTGCAACATCTTTATATGGATTGGATTCATTTTGATGATATTTCCATTCGAGTATCATCTGATTCAGAGCCTTTATCCAAGCTCCAGACCTTGTGGGGGCTATCTATAAGTCAACACAGCCCCATTTTAAGTTCATTATTCAAGATAACATGTCTTAGAAAGTTGGCCTTGAGATTCAGTTCAACATCACAAGAGCCAATAAATAACTGGATTTCACAACTCACCACCCTTCAATCTCTACGGTTGAGATCAATTAAAAACACCGGCGAGCGTGGATCCATCAAATTGAGTGCCTTGTCATACCATCAAAAACTCCTGGACTTGTATTTGCTTGGAGTGTTACCAAGGCCAATTAACATCAAACTACTTCCTCCAAACCTTAAAATCCTCACTTTATCAACGTCACAACTTAGAAAAGACCCGATGCGGACGCTAGGACAGCTGCCTTACCTCAACATCCTTAGGCTTCTTGCTGATTCCTACATGGGGGAAGAACTTGCATGTTACCAAGGAGGATTTCCTCAACTCCATGTCCTGAAACTCTGGAAGCTGGTGGAGCTAAGGGAGTTGATTGTGAAGGAAGGAGCCATGCCTTGCCTTAAACAAGTAGAGATTAGAGCCTGCAAAAGACTAGAGAAGCTTGAGGGATTAAGCAAACTGACCACATTGAAGGAATTAATACTGACCAACATGCCATCACAGTTTGCAAAAGAAGTTAAAGAAAACATGGGCACAGATGTGTTTGTCAAAGAAAATGAATGGAAATCTTATCCTTTGCTGGTGAGTTTTTTCCTTCGCCTTCACCTATTCCCTTACAATTCCTTTCTTCTCTTATATTTCTGTTGCGTGCTGCACAACTTTGGTGCTATCAAGTGAAATTCACAGTGTCTTGCATTCTATTTTCAATGCAGGCCTAAAGGTACTCTTGCAAGCAACATACAGTCTCAGAGGCAAGATGTTTTGTTTTGTGTTTGTAATTGGAAATAGCCTTCTTGTTATAACTATTTGTTACATCCTTCTATTGTTTACTGCAATAGTCAATGAGATAGGAGGAATGTTATTAAACCTGCCGGCTGGGCTGGCTATTAACCGGTTCAAGATCCAAGTTACGAGTTAAGCGAATTGACTCAAATAATCGCGTATGGACAACACTAAAGCAAAGACATAAGACAGCATGTCAGGCATAGTTCCTATGACAAGATTTTATTAAAATGTGCAAAAAGAATTTGGGACTGCAAGAACAAGGTCAATTTGCACAACTCTTCAAAAAATTTGGATTAACCCAAGTTAATTTACTGTATTTGTAACCTAATCCTTGACCGAGTCGGTTCAAGAATCAAATCATATAACCATCGCCCACAGAACCTTCCCGGGAAGAAAAAAACGTTGAGAGTTTTCTTGGACTTTTCTTTGACGGGTCAAGCTTGGCAGATGGAAGTAAAAGATGTTGGGAGCCTTTTCCCATGAAATGAAGAGTCGTTCTTAGCTTTTTCTTTGAAGGGTCAAGCTTGGAGGATGGGGTAACAATTATTCTGGACCCAAAAAGTAAAACTCCTTGCTTGAAAACCACAAGAATTTTGTTCTAATTCTGTGCAATGCTATCTTGAAAAATAATTATATTGATGGTGTTAATGTCTTGATATAAAAAATAAAAAATATTTTAATAAATTTTTAAATAAAAAATAAATTACACCACAGTATTAAACACAAGCTAAATAATTAAAAAAATCACTAATCGATGATAATTCTGTACAATGACCAGGAAGATGACTGTCTTGCCCATCATATATCCTTCTCCATGTCACCTGTGATACTACAAAGCACTCTTCAAAAACTGGGTTACGTAATAAGAGTTTGAATAAAGAAATAACACGTAATTATTAATATAATAGTAATTGAAGATTTATATAGTTGTTAATTTTAGAGCTTGTGGGATTAATTGAGGTGTTCACAAGCTGGCCCGAACATCTACATTAAAAAAAAAGAATTCAGTTGCTCAACAACAAAAATTTACAATAAAATAATAAAAACTTGAGAGATTATTAGGCATTTTTTTTAATTAAAAACTCGGGATAACTTGCGTATATCTCAATAAATCTCATGAATTTTAAAGTTAATAATAATATAAACTTCCAGTAGCCTTGAGGTTTGTAGAACTCGAACTGATTATTTATAGGAAGCAAACCCAAAACTTGACTAGTTAAGCTATACCCTCAGAATTAGCTAATTTAATTTGCTATATCATTGGATGAAAAAAAATATAAAAAACATTAATAAAACTTTATGAAATGCTTACACTATAAACCGAGATATTATATTTTATCTACGTGTTATGTGTTTATTGGTCTAATTTATAGTATAATTATTAAACTCCATTAAATTAAGGTGACCCATCGATGCTCATAACAGGTCAGACAACTGTGATATATAGGTGATATCGTAAAACTACTTCTACCTAACCATTTTTTTTAAGAAAACAATTATGAAAAAGGAAAAAAAAGAAAATATCTACCGGCATTATAGTGTCGGTCCAATAAGAGGAGCGCGTGTGAATAATCAAGCCAGAGAAGCGTGAATCATTCCTTCTTTGTCTCCAGGTCATTATCGTCAATTCGCTATATAATTTCTGGTATAAAATAATAACCTGGAGCCCCAATTCTCTCACAATTTCAATCAAAACAATCCCAAAAATTCTCTCAAATCTCAGTCTCTCAAGGTATGATCCGATCCTCAAGTTCTGTTTAATACTCTTTGTATAATCATTAATCGATTCATTATTTCGTGATCTGTTTTTGATTGATGCTTTCGATTTCATGAGTTTTTTATTTTTGGATCTCTAAATTTAGTGAGATTAAAGGATCTGTCTTTGTTTCTGCTAAGCGTATAGATTTTGTTACTTTAGGTATTTATTCTTCTTTTATTGAAAAAATATGATCTTTTATGATTTATTAGTTATCGGTTTTCCTTCTCTGTTTCTTACAATCATTATTTTTTATTTATTTCTTTTATTAATTAAAAAGTTGTGATCTTTGAGGGTTACTCAATTGATTTGTGAAAGGTTTTGTTAAGAGTCTTATAATAATCAGTATTTTGAAAATTCTAAATTATTTTTGAAGGATTGATTGATATGTGGTTCATCTGCTTGATTGACTTGATCTTCTGATTGATTTTATCTGTGTGCAAGATTTTGAAAATATGCGTGATGGGTATTTTTATTTTGTGATGAGATTATGAGATTGATCGATGAGTGATGCATTTGTGGGGTGTGATGAAGAAGCTTTCTCCTATTTTTGAAATTGGCTGATTTTGTCCGTGTTTTGTTATGTGATCAGATGCAAATTTTTGTGAAAACTCTCACTGGCAAGACCATCACCCTTGAGGTGGAAAGCTCGGATACTATTGATAATGTGAAAGCCAAGATCCAGGATAAGGAAGGGATCCCCCCAGATCAGCAGAGGTTGATCTTTGCTGGCAAACAGCTTGAGGATGGACGAACCCTTGCTGATTATAACATCCAAAAGGAATCCACTCTCCACTTGGTTCTACGTTTGAGAGGTGGTATGCAGATTTTTGTTAAGACCCTCACTGGCAAGACAATCACCTTGGAAGTTGAGAGCTCGGACACAATTGACAATGTCAAGGCCAAGATCCAGGACAAGGAAGGTATCCCTCCGGACCAGCAGAGGTTGATCTTTGCCGGAAAGCAGCTCGAGGATGGCCGCACCCTTGCTGATTATAACATCCAGAAGGAGTCCACCCTCCATTTGGTGCTCCGTCTTCGAGGTGGCATGCAGATTTTCGTGAAGACTTTGACTGGGAAGACCATTACGTTGGAGGTAGAGAGCTCGGACACCATCGATAATGTCAAGGCAAAAATCCAGGACAAAGAGGGCATCCCCCCAGATCAACAGAGGCTTATCTTTGCTGGCAAGCAGCTAGAGGATGGGCGCACTCTGGCTGACTACAACATCCAGAAGGAGTCTACTCTTCACTTGGTGCTGCGCTTGCGTGGAGGTATGCAGATCTTTGTCAAGACACTCACCGGGAAGACCATCACCTTGGAGGTGGAGAGCTCTGACACCATTGATAATGTCAAGGCTAAAATCCAAGATAAGGAGGGCATCCCTCCAGACCAACAAAGACTCATCTTTGCTGGGAAGCAACTTGAGGATGGGCGCACTCTAGCTGATTACAACATTCAGAAGGAGTCCACCCTCCACTTGGTTCTTCGCCTCCGTGGTGGTATGCAGATATTTGTGAAGACCCTCACTGGGAAGACCATAACCTTGGAAGTTGAGAGCTCGGACACAATTGACAATGTTAAGGCCAAAATCCAGGACAAGGAGGGGATTCCACCAGACCAGCAGAGGTTGATCTTTGCCGGGAAGCAGCTTGAAGATGGAAGGACCTTGGCAGATTACAATATCCAGAAGGAGTCTACTTTGCACCTCGTGCTTCGCCTCCGTGGTGGTTTCTAAACAGTGATGATGCTAGTATTTGTGGTTCTGTTGGTGGTAACTGGCAATTGTTAAAGGGAATCTATAATGTTCTCGGAACTATTTTAAGTATGCTGTTTGGTTATGGTTTCTGTCTGGTTTAAGGAAGTCATAAACTCGTCTTTGATTTACTGCAATAAATTTCCTCTTTTTAATACATTCCTGATTGCCTGTGAAATTCACCTTAAAATACCATGTTAGTACTGGCTGATAGTCAGGCTCTTTGCTATTACTGTTCACCAGTGAACCCCGCTTGCATTTACCTTCTACACGGTTCTCCATGAAAATCGTCCGGCGATGGATGATCCAACAGCTTAACAATAGCAGCCCCGCTTGGGGATCGCCACAACACACACCAATCTTAGAATCAACAGCATCAGTTTTACCAGGACTCTACGCGTTACAGCCATGCCCCATTTTAGAACAGCTACAACGACAGTAGCATACATAGTACATGACAGGAAAATAGACAGGTTGAACCCGATTGCCATGCCAAAATCTCTCTTTCAGAAACATTCTAAAAGATAGCTTTAACTGTAAGTTTCAAAACCCACAATATTCATAGGACCTTGCAAGCATCTCCCTAATCAAATTAAACTCCCCCTGCTAAACCTCAGGCTTCCCCTTCCAGCACCATCTGTATCACCTCTTTCCTTGCCACAACTTAAATTTACTTCTCAGGAATCAAACCCCAACCTAAAAGGTTGATTCCATCAATCTCACCAGGTTTAGCACTTATCTATTGCCTATTATCCTTCTCACCCCAGGCTTTCTTTATCTCCTCATCACAGGTCACTTTTGGGAGCTTAGAGGCTTGAATATTGATGATTGGAAGAAGTTGTTACTTGCCATTTTGGCAGAAGTAAAGCATGAGTTTCTTGACAAATTGAAAGCACACACCTTTCAAATAACACAATGAACATAACCTGACATACAAGCATTTGTTAGCAGATTGGTTCTGCAGCTGGTGCCTTAAAATTGTATTTACCGACAACTACCACAGGCTCTTACAACTAATGGAAAATCATGTAGGTGATAAATTAATTAGGTGGATTAACTGGTCATCTGAATCTTCAATCCTGCCATCTCTTTCACCAAGGCAATCAAGACTTGGAATCTCACATAGGCAGTTGTATGGCTTTCCTTTCGTTTAGTAGAAAGATTATTTTCATAGCACAGGTAGTGCTTGAGTGGGAAGAGTTGTTCTTTCAAGGAGTGCTTGAAGAGAGAGCTACCCAAAGAAGGAGCAGTATATGCGACGGTCTAAGCTTTACATAGTTGTCTTTGTCTCCTCGGTTCGGTACTCCCTCCCTCTTATTCTTCCTCTGTAACAGCTGCCTCACTAGCTAAGGGTCTTCCAAGCCCTGAGGAAGCTGAGTGCTTAGCACTGAATTAGTAGGACCACTTCTACCACTTGCATAGCATATCGGTAGTAGCTACAAGTACAAGACAAAGAGCTAACTCAAGAACGAGCTAACTAAGCAACGAGTAGCCCCATTTCAATCAAGAGTAGGACCTTTCCCATCTCAAGAGTCTCATCTAGCATCTAATGGTAGAGTTGGATCAAAAGATTAAGCGATAAAAGCAGCGAATGCGTAATCGGCAACAATTGTTGCGAGCGCTTAGAAAAACGACTGAAGCGAGGCCCCTCCCTGTCACATAGCCCTAATGAACAAGCGAAATTGTAGCCCGGGGGGCAATACGAAGGAATGGATGCACTTCAGCTATGGCGGGCTAGTTCCCGAAAGAGAGCTCGCGAGCTCATCACCTTTGAAAAATAGGGCATTTGCTCCTCACTCATAACAGAACGCCCCCCTGAAGAAGCCGTTTGTTTGCGAGCAAATATAATGTTTGGTTCTACTAAAAACATAATTTAATGTTAGTGGATCTCATGCACTTTCATGTTTTGGACGTGAATTTTGCAAGGCTGCTTTGCAAAATTTTGTATTTACGTGCGCAGTGCAATTTACTTTTATTGTTCACATGAATTTTTTATTTTAATGTGTTTAGTTTTTGTATTTTTTTTAAAAAACTAGTTTAGAATGAATTAAATTTACTTGCATTGTCAGTAAAAAAAATAATTTTTCTCGGGAAAACTTGGGTAGAGTGAATTAATTCACCAATATCAAATCAATTTTATTCCCGATAAATTTTCTATTTTATTGCCCCCACAAAAATAATACTGTAATTCTTGTCAAATGAATTTTATACATAATGAAATTGTAGATGATTTAATGGCATAATAAAAAATATTTTATATAAAGTATTATTTATTTCATGAGTAATAACAATAGTTAAATCTATAACATTTAAATTAAAACCCTCAATTTTAATATATATATTTTAAAATTATTTTTAACTTTATTTTAAAAGCATTTTTAACCAAACACATTAAACTTTTATTCAACCTCAATTTCCCCCACACCACAACCCCCTCATTAAAGTGCCTTTTTAAACACCTCTTGCCGCCGGGTGGGGGCACCCCTTTTTTTTTTTTTAAAAAGAACAAACCAAAAAAAGATATAAAGGTGTTTTTTGGGAAATTTTGAAAAACACAATTAGAAAAAATTTGTGAAAATTATTTTGTTTAAAATTAATTTTTTTTTATTTTGATATATTTATATTAAAAATAAATTTTAAAAAAATAATAATAAAAATATTATTTTAATGCATTTCAGAATAAAAAACAAACACTATCATAGTCTAGGAACACCATCATAATGAATTATCAACAAAATTAAATATATATTTTTTTAAAAAATAATATGCATGTGTATATACACGGGGAGAAAATAACAGTAACATTGTATTGTAATAATTAGCTATTGATAACAAGAGCTGATAATTCTTTACATTTTCCTAGTTAATTTGGAGGGTATTAATAATATAATGTCCCTCCAAATTTCAAAAAAAAAAATTAACTCTAAAATAAATATTCAACAGTAGATAGGCCAGAAGAACATGGCACTTGAGTGGTAACCATGTGTTCTTCATACTCAAAAGCAACCTCTCTTCCATCAATCTTGCAAGCTCTTGGTTTCTCTGAAGCAAAGACCCTCATTTCTCCGCTTCCCTTGATGCCAATCTGGACTGTGCTCTTGGCATCATCAGTGTAAGCCAGTGACTGGATAGCACCGCCAGTGTTGAGCATGTTCACCAAACCTATAGGAGCAAAATGGACTGATTTTCCAGCTAGGATGGTAACTGGGGACACTGTAATAAGCTCAAAATTGAACGGCTCCAGTGCTATTTCAATGTTCTCGTCTGGCTTGGAGAGAACCAACTTCTTAGACTGGGACAGGTACATTGCAAACATCTGTACTCCTTCGATGGAAACTGGGTTCTTGCCACTGCTCCATTCAATGTCTCGAGGGTTGGTCTTAGCAGTCACCAGGTGAGAAAATTGGGATGCACATTGGTTGCGTCTTGTCTCGCGGCACCATCCTCCTCCTTGGCAGTTAAATGCTCCGACAACTCCAGTAAACTGTGGTGATTAAAGCACAGGAAAAGCATTAGACGTTTAGCTCAGCCCAGAACTAGCAAGTGCTACTGTGGTGGTAGTTCTTTGACATGGCCTAAAATTGCTTACCTTGTTGAGGTTCCAAATCTTGAGCATGGTATTGCCATCATGCAGAGGGTCCTCGAAGAGGCAATCCCTGGTTGGAAGTGCATGGTACTCACACCGGAGAATTGAACCGTCGGGCAACACCAGCCTCTTGAGCAACGGAAAGTTGTGCTTCCCTACAGCATCACTGACATAAATTGGACCTCCAGAAATCGCCCTAGAAGCGGCGTGGAATTCAGCACAGGGATGAGTAGACTGGAACATATCCCAATCTGGATGGATGAAGTTGCCCATCCATAGGCTGTTATAAGCACAGTGCACCATATGGCATCCTTGAAGCCAAAATGTGCCATTAGGATCACCAGATGGATCGGTACACCAAAAATCATCACCTGTGGAAACAACACAGGACTGTTACTGTATAATATGAACAGCGTTAATTGGGTCCAAATCAAATATCGTAATATTATCCATGGGCTTAATTACTGTAATTTATCTAACATTTCGATAATCATAGGAAGTTTTAAGTAACATACCAACACGACCAAGAGAGATGGCCTCTGTTCCAAGGAACATGAAATCGTTGCAGTGTTGCATGCTAGCTATGACACCATTTCCTTTGAAATGCTTCCTCACCGATGCTGTCAATGCCTTGAAATATGCCTTAGCCAGGTCTACTCTGCCACCATAGTTTTCACACACCATTTCCATCAACTGCAGTGCGCATGCACAGCAGAATATTAATTAAAAATCATTCTGGCAGTGCGTTAGAAAATATATTAAAATAAAATTTTTTTTATTAATTAATACATTAAAATAATATAAAAATAACAAAAAAAATTAATTTTCAACCGATAGCATCTTAACCACGTTGACAAACACTACTTTATCACATCATTATCTTATCAAAAACATGTTAAATGAATCATGAATGTACATGATATTTCTGTAAAGTTCTAGGGCTGCGCACCTGCACAGTCACTTTCTTGTCTTGTTGAGAGAAAAAACCTAGGTATTTTTGAAAAAAATAAAAACACTAACATGGTACAATAATACCCTATTTGTTTTCACAACTGTACCGTGTTTTTTTAATTAATTTTTTTAATATATTAATATAAAAAATAATTTTTTTAAAAAATAAAAAATATACTGTTTTAATATATTTCTAAATAAAAAATATATTTAAATACTATTAGCTAATACACTAACAAATAACAACAGAATTATTGCACTAAGGTGCCGACAAAAAAAGCCAAAGCAGCCGAAGCCAATAGTTTTTTTTTTTTTTAAGATTAATTTAGATTAACTCGGGTGAATTTATTTATATTTTAATTAATTTTATAAATTTTAAAATTAATAATAATTTAAATCTTTAATATCCTGAGATTTTCATTAGTAATTTTCCGGATAAAAGGGATAGAAAAAAGACAGCACACAGGTGAGATTTGGTCCCACGACTAGAACAGGATAGCTCTTCTAACACAACTAGCTAGCGCTTTCGATGTGACACAAAACGAACTTTATTACGACGTTACCCAAAAATCAGGAGTTAAATTATCAAGTATTTTGGCTCGAATCCAAAATCTCTGTTCTTGGAAATTTCTATTTTTTGACTGGATTTTCTAGATTAAAAAAAAAATTACAGAATAGTTATTTTTATAAAATTTTATTTTTGTAGAAAAAACAAAATAATGTTATTTTAATAAAAGTAGATGAATAAATAACCTGCAAGTTAACCAAGTTGTCCTCCCATTTAATCTAAAAAAAAGGATGTATGGATGCGGTGGCTGGGTTATTAGAATTTGGAAACTTACATGAATAACGTCCACCTTGACACCGTCAATCCCAACCTTCTCCAAGTGTGAATGAAGTCCTTCGTACATCTGATCTACAATCTCCGGCGGCACCAGCCCGACGCCGGTGCTCAGAATCTTATCGACAGCCAGATCCTTCATCGTCATCTCCAATCCCGGCGACAATTTTGGCTGGACAACTTGTGCTGGAGGCAGACCAGGGACATTAGGCCTTAGCCCACCCCAATAGCCACAGAAGGCATGCCACACATAAACATAGTCCACACTGTTAAATTCTTCCTTCAAATCCTTGATAAAAGCCCCCATGCCTTTCTCGGTGGCACCATTTGCCAAACTCTTAGGACTGGCATAGTCCCTGAATTTGTAATTCTCTTCGAACTTCAATAGTCGGCAAGGCATCTGTTCACCTGCAACAGTAGCATTCATGCCTTCTTTTGTGATGGGGTCTTCATCATGACTAATGGATTGCCAGCCATCATCAATCAACACAAGACCAGGTGGGCACCCACCTTCCACAAGACCCTTGACACCTTCCCAGATACCTTGAGGGTGCACGGTAAGATAGAATGCATCCCATGTGCACCAACCAAACTTATCCACTATACCGGGAGGAGTTTTCTCCTCCAGAAGCTTGAAAGTACCCAGATGCATCCTCACCACCTTCATGGCCTCCTTCACCAGATTGTATGGATCATCACCTGCATGCATGTAAACAACACTCCGGAATCCGGCTCCACAAACTTTTGTGGACCCACTTTCCACACAAACATCAACGTTGTCGTCGTCGCCCGGCTGGAGAGAAGCTCGGAAAGGCCCTTCAAGAAGAGGAAGAAGGAGAACGTAGGGTCGGCCTGAATCATCAGACTTGTCAAGCATGACCATTTGAGTCTCATGTTCAAGATCTCTTCCATTGGAGCCAATCCAGTGGGTTGTCCACCAAACCTTGAACCTGAATATGCTCGCGAACTTTATGTTCCTCAGTTTCCCAATAGGGACAACGTGCCTGTCTTTGGATTCTTTCGAGTCAAACCCCACAAAGGATCCGGCACCAGAGGATATTGATTTTTCAGTACAAAGGGAGGGAGAGAGGGTAATGTTATCTGGGACATCAGAGAGAAAGATGTGGCCATTGGCAGCAAAGTTTGATCCCTCAAGAGATATCAAAGACTTGCTATTGCCATCAACCAGCCCTGAAGCACAAGAACTAAATTTGCTTAGGCTCGATCCCATTGTTGAACAAGAGCGTACAGCCTTCAGAGAAAGAGAGCTGGCAATACAGAGAGTAGAAAGTAGAGTAGTGTTTAACTATGGTAATCAGAAGCAAAGAGCTGATGAAGTGTGGTTATATGTAGAAGAGTGTGAGACTGAAAAGCTAAATGGAAACTGTTGTAAAAGGATATGGTTCTGTATGATCTTTAAAGGAAGTTGTAGATTTGTGTGTGGTTTTGATGGATATCTTGAACTTGTTTTCTGTTATGATGAACACAAATGGTGATTGCCTTATTTATAGGCTTAGCTCTGAGACACAAATTCTGATTTGAGGAAGATGAAGCGGTGGTTTCCTATTAATTAATTAATTAATTAATTAATTGGACCAATAATAGTACTCATGATAATAATATACTTTATTTAAGGTTATCCAATAGTTATCTTTGAAAAATAGACGGTGTATAATTTTTCTTCTGTCCAAGCTCACGCTTCCATTTTGCAGAATAAATATATTATTTTTAAACATGTTTATTAAACCCGGTTTAATAAATTAATTTTAAAAATATAAAACTAATTCGGATTGAATATTTAATTGAATTGTATAAGATATATAAATCTCAATTGAGTCTTTAAGAGCCCATTTGACTTAACTAACTCCATCCGGATTAATACTAAAAATAAGTTAATATATTTTTGTGAGTCGAACTGATTACTTACAGGTGATCTAGTGAGTCATAAACCGGTGTCGGCTACCGTTGACTGCTTTAATTTTCCCTAAAAGCTGCAGCTTCCATTGAAACACCTCCTTCTTCCCTGGGACAACACATCCTTCCAGGCTACTTTGGCACCTTCGATCCCATTCCAAAGCGACTTCTCGTTGCAGCGGATCCTGTGGTCGGGGTCCGGCGGCTGACGTGGGTGCCCCTCCAAACCGATACACGAATTTGATTTAAGAAATATGAAGGGGAGGTTGTGTTTATTTTTTAAATTATTTTTTATTTAGAAATATATTAAAATAATATTTTTTTATTTTAAAAAAAATATTTTTCACATCAATGTATAAAAATAATTTAAAAACATTAAAAAAATTAATTTTTTTTAAAAGTATTTTTATAGCAAAAAAACAAACCGGCTAAAATCTCACACAAATAAACTAATTATATGAAACAAAACAAAAAAATTGCCTTTCTGGACACTATTGTTAACAAATTCCTTCGAGTTTTTTTTTTTTGAAATTACACGTGGATTATCCATCAAATCATGCACTATAGTTTCATGCTTTGTTTTCTAATAATACTTTTTAATTAAAAATATATTAAAATAATTTTTTTATTAGTATATTAAAACTATTAAAATTCATTTAGAAAATATTAATTTAATATATTTCAAATAAAAAATAATTTAAAAAACAAAACTTATCACTATGAATAGCGAGTAATGTTCTTAAAGTTAGGATTTTTATAAAAAAAAAAATCTTAAATTAATATTTGTTATTGTCGTGATATAGACAAGACATTGACTGTTAAAATAATAAAAGGAACAAGACAAAATAGAAGATAGAGAAGGAGTTGTGTCTGGTACAGAAGATAAAGTGAATACCTCTTTATTTTATTTGATTAATGAATGATAAGACATAAAAAAAAAATTGCAAAAATATTTTAATTTGCAATGTTTAAAATAATAAATAAAAATTATTTTTTTATTTTAGTTTATAATGATTATTAATTTTTTTTAACAAAGACAAAATGATAATTTTTTTCATTGATCATCAAAATCATCTTTAAAAAAATGTATAATCATCATAAAAATATAATTTATTTCCAAGAAGATAATATAATTAAATTATAATATACTCAAATGTTAAATTATTTTTTCAAATATATTTAATAATTAAATAGATAATCATATATAAAATTAATTAACCTGGTTTTGTCTTTTGTCTCTGTTACTTCTATCTCTGATGTTTAAAGAGATGAAAAATTGACTGAAAATATTCATGAGGTAAAAACAGAAACGTAAATTTATCTCGATTTTTTACACCTACCTTCCTTTTCCATCTCATAATATTCTTCAGCGCCGTGAACCTTCTAGCAAGTTCTTGCGCTTTCAAGGGGGACACCTATGGTCTTTCTTCTTCTTTTTTCTCCTACAAGATATTATCCAGAGCCTTAACTGAACATTAAATGGTATATTCGTAGCAATTTGATCAACTTAGACAAGCAAGAAAAACAAAACATGGGTAGTTAAGAGTAATGAAGAAAGATTAAAAAAAAAAAAATTATCAATAAAATATATCATATCAAGCCACTTCATGCTCTTTCAACAAAAATTACATGATTTTTTTTTAATATAACCATTTTTTTTATTAACATGAGTGTCAGGATGGACTAATTTCACGGGCCCTGAAGCTAACGACCATACAAATCTCCTGTTGTCATCATATTAGCAACCATATAACTCGAACAAACCTTTTAATTCTAAGTTTTACCACTAAACCATCTATTAGATGATTTTAATATACCAATTTTAATAATTATATTGTATTTTCCATTAGCCTTTAATTAAAAAAAAAAGTTTAATTAGCTTGGTTATGAATATACCAATGTGTGGTCCCGGAAACGCAAATCCTTTAATTAAAGGATTCGGTGACGGTGTCTTTCATCATCTTCAAGAACGCAAATTCGTCCCTGAATAAAGGAAACACCTAACCCTTTTTTTTTCTTTTTCTTTTAAGAATCAAGTCAAACTTATTAAAATAAAGGGAAAGTGAAAAAAAGAAAAGAAAAGAAAAGAAAAGTAATAAAAGTAGTGTGCCTCTGCTTCTGGAAACGTTTGTGGATAAATTGGACGAACAACTTGCATTCGGTGCCGCGGAATGATCAATGATATAATTAAGTAAATAACCAATAAAAAGTTTTAGGTAGTATTTTGTTATTATGTCTTTTCTATTTTTATTTTGAAATTATATAAATTTATTTAAAAATTATCACGGTTTTTTTAATACTTGTTATCTAAAGATGAAGGGTAACACGCTTGTTTTAGACAGCAAGTGTGATTCACTCGGGTTAATATTGGTAACTTTTTTAGTTTTATTATATTTGTTTCATCGAGATTTTTTTAATGATATCGGTGATGTCGTAATTAAAATTTGATGTGTTTATAAGATTTTTTTTTTTTTTTTTTTCTATTTATTTAATAGATTTTTTAAATGATATCGCTATTTTTAATGGTAACAATCTATAAAAGTTATGTTTAATATATAAATTGTATTATTTTATCAATTATTTTATTGTTCCTTTAATATTTTTAATTAATTAAACTACTTTAAAAAAAAATTTAAAATCTAGGAAAAGGATAATGTTGCTATTAAAACCGTGTGGACCTTCAACAAAATTATGGGTCTCTCTTCAACTACAGCCTCTCACAGCATGCCCACAAACACTTTTTTGGCTCAGCAAACAAGAATTGTTCTTGAAAGTTGTTTTACCAAAATGGATGGATGTTGGAGCTTGGGCCCTCGTCGCCTAGAGGTGGCGTGCCGACCATTGCCAGGCGTAGAACTCTCAGGCCACCATCCACCGACCCTAGAAGACCACATGCCTTTTTCAATCAAATAAAAAAACATTAGATAAGGTGATGCGTGGACAAATATGGATCTGCCACGCTAATACTTCTTACACCGGGCATTGAACGGTTTTAACTACCAAACACTTTTTCAACTACCACTCTTTGTTTGTTCCCGAGGAAGTAACAGGATTTTTTTAAAAAAAAAATTTTATTAATTTTTTTATATTTCTAAATTATAATGTGAAAAATAAAATTTAAAAAATATATTATTTTGATATATTTCTAAATAAAAAATAATTTAAAAAATAATTTTTATTATTGTCACAAACACCCTCGAAATCATGCAAAACTTTGTTTTACTTGGAAATGCGTGTGTTGAGATTATGATGAATGTTGTTTTTTAAGATGTTTTTTACTTGAAATTACATCAAAATAATATTATTTTATTTTATTTATTTTTAACATCAACACATCAAGATAATATAAAAATATTTCAATAGCATATATTTAATATTGTAGGGCAAACTGCTTTACAAAATAATTTTTCCCTTGAAAATACAATCATTTATGATCAAACACGGTTTTAATGTTTTTTTTATTTATAAATATATTAAGATAATATTTTTTAAAAATAATTATTTAAACATTAATATATCAAAATAATTTTAAAACATATAAAAAAATTATTTTAAAACAAAAAAAATCAAATTTTACATAAGTATTTTCCAACAACACAAAAACAAACGGGGGGAAACCGTGTTTCAAACAGTAAAAAATCATTTATTTTTATGTTTCTTGAGAAGCCAATTGTAGTTTAAAAGACAGTTGTCTATAAGACAAACACACACTGACGAGCTAATTATTCACAAGCTTATATTATTGAGATCTAATTTAAATATTGATTTAAAAAAGAATCTATTTCTCTTATGAATTATTGAATTAATTATTTTATTAAAATAACATTTTTTATTCTTTAAAAAAGTCTTTGAATTTGATTTCATTGGGCTTGACCAATTATCTAAATCATTAAAAACTTAATTAGATAAATTAAATTTTATTTTGTCAATAGATTTTTTTGTTTTATCATAAATTTTTGGAATCAATTCAGGGTAGGTGTAATTAATTTTGATTTAGCTTTGTGGTTACCACAGCATCTCCAAATAAAAAAAGCTAAAAGTATTAAAATAAATTATTTAAAGATTACTCCTTTAATCTTCATAGTTTTTTTCAATATTTTTTTTAAATATATTAAAAGTGTTAATATTAAATAAATAATTTATCTATACTATTTAAAAAAAACTATGTAATAATTTAACTCATTTAAATTAGTTTTACTATTGGAGTTTCTCTAGAAGGAGGAAATGGACTTTTAACTCTTTGCCTGTTTCTAGCTGACTGGGATTCGGGAATTAATTATCTAAAACAATTGGACTCGCACTACTTGCCGACACGACAAAGAGGGGAGCTCATTGGGCAAGAGGCCCATTAGGGAACTTATGATTGCTTTACTAATGCTACGCACCTTATCCATGGCAAGTGCTTGTTTATAAATTATTTTAAATTTTTTATATGTTTATTTATCATTAAAATAAATTAATTAACAAATTTTTTTTTTAGTTTCTAGAAAGATACTTTATTTTTATTTTAGATGGAATATATTTTTTAGAAGCTGTAAAAAATTAAAAAAATCATATTATTTATTGATTATATCAAATTTAATCAAATTTAATCCTCAAAATTTTAATTGCTATATTTTTTTTTGAATTTTCTTATTATTAATTTTATTCAATTTTCCATTTATAACTTGATTTTTTTATCAACTTTAATCCTTATTTTTTTAATTTTTATTTTTTTCTCTTATTTTTTTAATTAATTATTTTATCTATAATATTTGGTCCTCGTTCTTCTAATTTCTATTTATTTTATTTGAAATAATTTATGAAATTTATTTTTTTTCAATTTTATTTTCTTTTTAATTTTTTATCTGATATATTTTGTCCTTATTCTTTGATTGCTATTTGTTTTATTTGGAATAATTTATGAAATTGATTTTATTTTTCAATTTCATCATCTTTCAATTTTTTTCATTTATCAAACTTGGTCTTTATTCTTTTAATAAAAATAAAAAATTAAAAAATTATAAGTTATTTTTCAGTTTATTTTTCAAGATATAGTCAAACACTAAAAAATATTTTCCAACTCATTTTTTATGATATTGTTAAACATCAAAAAATAATTTACTTTTTAGAAATTCACTTTCCAATGGATATTACTTTTTAGCAAACAAACATGGCCTTACTTAGAATTGGATTTCCTAGTTTTTATACATGTACTCAGTGTCTATTCTACTAATATGTTCGAACTTGCTCTTGTATCCTTTCATAATTCCATGGTTTTACTTGTTGTACTTGTCTTTTCTGTTTTCCCTCCATCCTTAGAGTTTGTTTGTTTATATGGTGCATCTTGCGATATATTATATAAACAAATAAGCTTAATTAAATTTAAACTACTATCTCTCTTTATTTTTTACTATGTACTTCAAACTGAACCCGTTCTAAAAAAGATCTTTCAAGTTTTAAGAAATCTATTTTTTTTAGTTTTAATTAGTTTAGATGCATGCACTATGCTACATATTAGATCAATTTTTTTTAAAACTAACAAAAAATTTCTAAGTCGTAGATGATTATTTGACAATTTTATTACAGCAGATCAACATTGAAATCTTTTTATCCAATTCCTTGTTTAGTCTGGGTTTAAAATTAAATCATGTGGGAGTTGTCTTGACATGACTTAGTTAACTTGGCTATATTTCAAATCTCATAATTAATTTTGAATTCAATCCCACCTTCACCCACCCACTCATTTGTAACTCATTCATATGATATTCTTTTATGCCCCATTTCAACTTAAATTCAATAACCATATATTATATTTTCCTTTCACACTCTAGCTTTAGGATTTTTGGGTACTAAAAAGAAGAGGCCCAAGGTCTTAGAAAATATATTACATGCATGTTAAAAGGATGAGGCAAAACATCCTTTAAGACATTTTACTGTAATAGTAGGATGGATAAAAACTCACTAGGAGTAAAACAATATTGGATTCCCAAGTCTAACACATGCCAAAGAAATTTTGCAAAGCCAACATATCTGCACCATGATTTCCATCTTTATAATTGTAGGCAACTCTTAACATTAATGATTATAAGAATTAAACTCAATTTAGGATTGACTCAGAAATATATCTAGATTGTTAGATTAGCTCATGGGTTACCAAATCAATCTGAGTTAATCATTTTTATTTACACAACAATTTTTTTATTCATTTTTTTAACAAAACATTCAACGCGAGCTAATTTAGTTAAGTCAACAGAGTTACTAAAAACTTAGTCGGGTCAATCATATTTGAATATGTTAATGTTTTATTTAGTTCAATTAGAAACCCAACCTAGGTCAGGATCTCAGTCCTGAGTTTTTTTAGTCAATCCACCAGACTAGACCGAGTTTAATTAATAAGTATGAGATCTATTTTCAGTCCATTAATAACTAGCATCAAATGTTGGATTAGACAACTTTATAGACTCCATCAAAAAGTTGTCTCTCTCACTTTAAACCATTATCTTAGCAAACCATAATGCAAGTACTAAAACCAATGAACATGATGATGTCTCAAAATATCCAAGTTGATTAAGGGCAAGACTTATACCTTGAATAGTTAGTTAATTTCTTAATTTTAACAATCTGATCTATTCTCTCTAGATAAGATAGCTAGAGGCAGGTGTCTGATACTTGTAAAAGGTCTCTTTTAGTGAATTTAGAGACTCTCCGATGATTATGTTAGTGACTTTTTGAGAGAAAACACAATAATATTATAAAGAGATACTCTGGAAATAAATATGCAGTAAATAATGGAGATTCCAAACCTTTTGTTTAAAGAATTCATGGTCTATTTATAGCTCATAAGTCTATATTGGAGAGGAGGAGCTAAAATGTAATATTACTCTGATAGTATTAAAGATAAAAAATATCCCTGACATATGTATTAATGTTTGATGAGAAATATCTCTGACATATGTAATAGTGAGGAAAAATATCTTTAACATATATATTAATGTTGATGGGAAACATCCCTAACATATATATTAACGTGGATGAAAATACGGTGGGCTCTTAAAGAACTTTCACATACTATCTCTAACACAACATTAATATCGATGGAACCATGGTGGTTCTTTAAAGGACTTTTATACATTTAATGAGTGTAGGAAGAGTATGTAAATATGCCCGAAGAAGATGAGTCCTTCCCTTGACCGAGTCCAATGAAGTTTGAGTTTTATGAGGGGTTTTTAGAGTCTTTAAATTTAAGTTTATCAGAACAAAACTAACCACTACAAGCCATCAATTTAGAAAATGCTTGCATTTTTGAATAAAAATGCTTCTTGGATTCATTTACATAGTTTGATGGAGGGTCAAATGCAATAAAACAATTAATACTATAAATGCTTGATTCACCAAATTAGAAGTAAAAGGAGTTAAAGCAATCAAATTAATAAAGTTGAGAGATCCAATTAATCTATTGGTTAAACCTTTTAGGATTATTGGTTTAATTATTTTTATTAAAACAATATTGTTTTATTTTTTTTAAAAAAATTCTTAATGTTAACTTAGTTTGATTTCGACGGTTAGAGAATAACATAAATTATATTTTAAAATATTATTTAATAGCTTATCATGTTAAAGAATCAACTTAATTTAATAGTTTAAATTATTAAATGAAATTTTAAGATATAATTTATATTATTTTTTATCGTGAGTTGATGCATTAAATAATTAAAAATTCAAGTTAATCGAGTTTTATTGAATTAATATGCTACTTGTTGTCAAAAACTTTATTATTTCTCCAATTGATGCAGGGATTCCCCTTTGATTACCTGTTACAGTTCACTTCAAATGCATGAATTTTCCAGGTTCTGGCTGTTGCCATATTTTCTCTAGGATTTATCTATCAAAGCAGTGGAGTACAGTTTCTTACAGGTTCGCGCGAGCAGATCGATGTCGCTTTGACTTTGCTCGGGATTTAATTTATCAATTAAAAATCATCATAATGCTAGAAGCAGCAGTCATTGTCCATCTCTCCAGATGGAAATAAGCTAGGACTGGCCGTGAAGTGAAGAACATGTTGATTCTCTCTGCCAGAAGCATCGATGCATTCATTCCACATCTGCTGTGCTTTTTGAATGTTTTTAACTCATAACAAGATGTTGGCTTATTGGAAAACAGTGATAGGCCTTTTAAGTTCAAGGTATGGTGCTTTACGAGACTCGTAGAATAGAAGTCCAAATCCTCTAAAAATGTGGCTAATTCCAAAACAGTAATTCACTGATGAGCATCGTTTCCTTTTCGACGTATGGCCAGAGCTCTTATAATACCAAAAAGTACTCCAAAAATACTTCTTTCCATCCCACCATTTGTGGACTTTTGCAAGTCCCAGCAGCAGAGACACAGTAATGGCAAAACCAAACCCTCTCAAGCATCCCCTTTTAAAATACTTCATCTCCATTCTCCTTGTCTCTCTCTCCTATATTCTTGGTATGTACACCAGCTCCAACAATTCTACTAGCCCCCCTCTTCAAGAGCAGAAACAGCCACTTAACTGTCACCAACTTTACTTCTCATTGTCTGTTCTTGACTTTGAATCACACCACACACTCTCTCTCCCTCAAGAACCTCTCAGAAACCTACAATTCTTCAACTTCTGCCCTCCAAACTTCACCAACTACTGTCCTTGCCATGATCCATCAAGAGAAACGGATTTTACTGCCGAAAGATTCTTTAGTAGAGAGAGACATTGCCCTGAACCTTATGAAAAACCAATGTGTTTGGTTCCAAGGCCTGCTGGGTACAAGAGACCGTTTTCATGGCCAAAGAGTAGGGACTACGCTTGGTTCAAGAACCTGCCTTTTAAGGAGCTGAGTGAGGTCAAGAAAACACAGAATTGGGTTAGATTGGAAGGTGATTTGCTGGTTTTTCCAGGTGGTGGGACTTCATTTCGAAAAGGAGTTAAGGGTTATGTTGATGAGATTAAACGTTTTGTGCCTTTGAAATCTGGGAGCATAAGGACCGTTCTTGATGTTGGATGTGGGGTAAGTTATGGAAAGTTATGAATTGCTTCTTGTTTAGGTACTTGGTGGAACTTGTCTGTGCTTGCATTTTAGGTATGTTTTAAATTGTGATCTTATATATTTGGGTTTGTGATGATTCACAGCACAACGAAGGAGAAGAGGTAAAGAGTGTTAATTTTTAATGGATTTAACCTGTTTTTACTGTTGCTTGTAGGTATTGTATCTTCAATTTTGAAAGCGGGGGCTTAGAGAGGCTAAAATCGTAGAAGTTGATCACATATGAACTTATTACAAATGACAGCTGTTCTTATAAATTTGATACTTGGACTCTGCTTGCTAAAATTTTGGCCATTGGTTGATTCTTTCCAGGTTGCAAGCTTTGGAGCACATTTAATGGATTATAACATCCTCACAATGTCAATAGCGCCAAGTGATAAACATGAAGCTCAATTACAGTTTGCACTGGAAAGAGGAGTTCCAGCCATGCTTGGTATACTTAGCATCCATCGGTTGCCATTCCCTTCAAGATCATTTGATATGGCTCACTGTGCCAGATGCTTGGTTCCATGGACTAAATATGGTACTCACAATAGGTTCTATTCATTGCTGTGTGTTTATCATTATAATGTTAAGTGACAAACAGAGTATCTTCGTTTTTCGTTCCATGGCTTTTGAAGGTGTTGGTGCATTTGAGATTGATAAAAGAACATTTATACTGGAATTAATTTTTACACTGCTCCAAGAGTCAAATTAGAATCATATCAATTTCAGAAAGAAAGAAAAAAAAACTTGTTTCATTTTGCATCTATGTTTTTCTTGGTTTTTACGCCCCATACAACCATTTCATTCATGATCTTGTCCCCTTGCGGAAGTTCAATGGGATCCCGATGTCTTATTTCTTTTCCTCTCTTTTCACAATGCAAATGGCTAGATGGACTTTACCTCATGGAAATTGACCGTGTGTTGCGTCCTGGTGGTTACTGGATATTTTCTGGACCACCTATAAATTGGAAGGCTAATTACAAGGGGTCAGAGGTGGGAGCTCAGGAGTTGGAGCAAGAGCAAGCAAGGTTGGAAGATCTTGCTGTGCGACTGTGCTGGAAGAAAGTTGCAGAGAAGGGAGCAATTGCTGTGTGGAGAAAACCAAATAACCACATTCACTGCATCATAAAGTCGAGGATTTGGAAATCTGCCCGGTTTTGTATTAACAGCGATCCTGATGCTGGTTGGTGAGTTTGTTCATTGTATTTTCACTTTTAGCCATTGTAATTTCCATGAATCACGAGTCATGACACTGCAATTGGATCTGACTAACATGCAAGAGTTCTGGTATAACAATCTTGCAAAGGGACTCTTGCCTTCTGGGTTGTGGTGTGCTCACTCCTGTCAATTTGTTTGACATCGGCAACGTCAAAAGGAAATAGGTTACTTTTTTTATCATGTCAGAATGTGTCTGATACTCTTCCCTCTTGGTGTATGTTGTAACTAGAGTGATGCTGCAGTTGGATGCTAAAAAACATCACCAAAGCCACATTGCAAGCTAAACTTATTTCAAGACATGAAGCCCATGA
This sequence comes from Populus deltoides, assembly GCA_015852605.2. Lineage (NCBI taxonomy): Eukaryota > Viridiplantae > Streptophyta > Magnoliopsida > Malpighiales > Salicaceae > Populus > Populus deltoides. Next base: position 1,806,303 of record CM027576.2, on the reverse strand, counting down.
TAATTTTTGTGAATATGAAATCTTGTAAAACATTGTGGGAACCTCTTTATTTCTGAATGTACCGATAACCCATGATAAATTTTTTTCATTTCTCTTGATGCTTTCACAGGTATAAAAAGATGGAACCATGTATTACTCCTCTTCTAAATGTAACAGATATCCACGACATCTCAGGGGGTTCTCTTGAAAAATGGTCCAAAAGGTTGAATATTGCTCCTCCTAGGACTAAAAGTGAAGGAATTTCAGGTGCGGCCTTTGAAGGAGATAATCAGTTATGGAAAAGAACAGTTAGACACTATGGGATCATACTCAAATCTCTCTCCAGAGGCAGATACAGAAACATAATGGATATGAATGCTGGCATAGGAGGTTTCGCTGCAGCACTGACTCAATATCCAGTTTGGGTAATGAATGTAGTACCTTATGATGCTAAACAGAACAACCTTAGCATTGTGTACGATCGTGGCCTCATTGGAACATACATGAATTGGTAAGAATGAAATTAGTTCTTTGAATTTTCATGTTAGCATAATTTTCTATTTTTTCGATGATGGTAATGTACATTGCGGAGATCATTGATCTCTGTAATTTTCTGCAGTCTTTGCTTTGTGCATTACACTTAAGTTGAATCTTTGAAAGTGAAGTCTGATTTTCAATTTTCTTCTTTTATCCCTTCCTGGTTTGCTCAACTCTTCGAACCCCAACGCTGTCTCACCAGTATTTATGAAATCATTTCCTTGTATGACTGACTATTCCTTGACAAGGGCTTATACTGGCGTAACTCGACATTTATTTCTTTGGAAAATCATTTTCTTCTTTTTATATAAAAAAAAAACAACTGATAAACTAAGATGCATTCGAGAAGAATATGCAACTCCTTATCATTTATTCAGATGTGAAGTAATAGAAGGTAGATTGCAGGTGTGAAGCCTTCTCAACATACCCTCGGACGTACGACTTGATACATGCTCATGGTGTATTCAGCATGTATATGGACAAGTAAGCAGTTTACTCAAATTTTTCCTATTGAATGACAGTATAATTCTCTTCAAGTCAGTATCCTGCAACAAAAAACTCATGATAAGTTTTTTTCGAAGACAAAAGGAGAGAGAAAGAGAGAGAGGCTCAATGAATTGATTCGAAAAAGACTCAAGAGTGTCACTGTTGAAAGCATCAGTGATGATAGATAGCTCCAGACAACTCTTATTGTCCACAATTAATTTAAATTTTCTATTGGCCTTTCAGATTTTGAATCCCTGTGATTGTAAGAAAAATTTAATGAATCTTCTCCAATGTTGTTGCTCTACACACAGCCATACATGCAGATATCCATGCCAATATTTGCCGAAAACTAGAGTTTAGCTCTGATCACTCAGTTTTGCAGTAATCTTCTCTGGTCGCCGGCATGGTTTCATAAATGATAAAAATGTGATAAAAATGCTTATTTCTTATTTCCATTGTTCATGTCTCATGCAGGTGCAGCATTCTCGATATCCTTCTGGAGATGCACCGGATTCTTCGTCCAGAAGGAGCTGTTATAATAAGAGATCACGTTGACATCATTGTTGAAGTGAAAGGTATTGCAGAAAAGATGAAATGGAATGGCAGGATTTTACACAGTGAGAATGGAGCTTTCCACCCAGAGAAAATACTATTGATTGACACTTGTTGTTAGGTCTTAGATTCTTTATCAAGGAGATGAAGCAAAGAATTACAGAACCATATTGAAGATCATTGTTCACTAGTACATTAAGTGAAAAGATCATTATTATGCATAATATTTTTCACATACAACTCATAGTGGCTCGGGGTCGGGCGGCTCAGCTGTTTAACCCAATTCAATATAAAAAATTTAAGGTTAAAACTGTTATTTTCAATATTTTTAATTAAATAATCTTTAAGTAGATTAACAAGTTAATCAAATTATTATTATTTTTCTTCATTTGACTCGAGCAAGGTTGACTGAGTTTTAAGTATCTATGGAGCTAAACTGAGTTTAATAATATTTTGTGTAAGCTCGTAATGACAAGCTACAATCAAATTAATTATTATTATTATTATTATTTTTACATGTAATAAGATACTTCCGACAGAATTCATAGAGGGGACTGGGGAGGGCTCAAACGACCTGCTGTTCAACAAAACATAGCGTCTTGTGTCTACAATGCTCCCTGAGGCTTAAGAGTTTGTTCAATGTCTCCTCTAAACTACAATGTTTTTAATTATCGTCCAAGGATTGTAATTTTGTTTTCAATGTCGTCCCTCTACTTCCTACATTAAGGTCATGATTCAACAAATTATAACCTTCTTCAAGTTTAAAAAAGGCCCAAAATGTAAGTGAAATTGAAATAATGGAGGTATTTGAAAAATATTTGTACATAATGGGAAAATTGACATAATTTCCAAACCTTAGAGGAAAACGACCCGTCATTCAACCAGCATAGGAGACCCAAGAATCCATCCACCTGCAAAAGAAAAACCCTCCTTAAACCCTACTTCCTCAACTGAACAGACAAACAAACAATCTAAAAAATCAATTTCTCTTTCAAATTCTCCAAAATCACACCCAAAAATCAAATGAAAAGGAGGGTCTTAACCATACTCCTTTCTCACTTAAATCCTTATCTTTCCTCTCGTAAATCAAAACCCCTTTCCCTTTCATCATTTCTCTCTCAAAGTTACAAACTTTCCAGCCAAAATCCCAAAATTCAACGCCAAAACTCAACCTTTATAACTACCAGATTCACCTCCACCTCTCCAAGTGACAATCTTGAAGGACTGGTTGATCCAAATGACCCTTTTTTGCAAGTGGAATCGCGGGTCGAGGCCTTTTCTAGCGAAGAGTTCGCAATTTTACGCGATTCTTTGTTAAGTCCTAGTGAAGATAGGAAAAGATTTGATCTTGGTAAGTGTTCAAATGAAGCTACTTTGATTGCAAATGTGATTTTGAATAATAATGATGGGTTTGGGAACCAGACCCTGAAATTGTTAAGAGAGCATAGGGAGAAATTGAATCCAAATTTGGTTGTTGAGGTTTTGAATATAGTTAAAATCCCTGAATTGTGTGTTAATTTTTTTATTTGGGCTGGTAGGCAAATTGGGTATTATCACACTTTGCCTGTGTACAATGCTTTGTTAGAGATATTAGAAAGTAGTAGTAATAATAGTATTGATAGAGTACCAGAGAAATTTTTGCGTGAAATTATGGATGATGACAAGCAAGTGTTAGGGAAGTTGCTCAATGTATTGATTCGTAAATGTTGTCAAAATGGGTTATGGAACGCTGCATTGGAGGAGTTAGGTAGGCTAAAGGATTTTGGGTATAAGCCGTCAAGGTTGACTTATAATGCTTTGGTTCAGGTGTTTTTAAGAGCTGAGAGAATAGATACTGCATATTTGGTTCATAGGGAGATGTCAACTATGGGGTATAGAATGGATGAGTTTACTTTGGGCTGTTTTGCGCGTTCCCTTTGTAAATCAGGAAAGTGGAGAGAAGCCTTGTCGTTACTAGAGAAGGAAGAATTTGTGCCTGATACAGTGCTTTATACGAAGATGATATCAGGGTTATGTGAAGCTTCGCTTTTTGAAGAAGCTATGGATTTTTTGACCAGGATGCGGGCTAGTTCTTGCCTTCCTAATGTTTTGACATATAGGATTTTGCTTTGTGGATGTTTGAATAAGGAAAAACTTGGTAGATGTAAGAGAATTCTTAGTATGATGATCACAGAGGGCTGTTATCCCAGTCCTAGGATATTTAATTCTCTTGTTCATGCTTATTGCAGATCTGGAGATTATGCTTATGCCTATAAGTTGCTAAAGAAAATGGTGCAATGTGGGTGCCAGCCAGGTTATGTGGTTTACAATATATTGATTGGCGGTATTTGTAGCAGCGAGGAGCCAGGCAAAGATGTGTTAGACTTGGCTGAGAAAGCCTATGGTGAAATGCTTGAAGCAGGGGTTGTACTAAATAAGGTCAATGTCAGCAATTTTTCTCGATGTCTTTGTGGGATTGGAAAATTTGAGAAGGCATATAATGTTATCCGTGAAATGATGAGTAAGGGTTTTATACCTGATACCAGTACTTATTCAAAAGTGATTGGTTATTTGTGCAATGCATCCAAAGTAGAGAAGGCTTTTCAATTGTTTCAAGAAATGAAAAGGAATGGTATTGCTCCAGACGTGTATGTATATACTACACTAATTGATAGTTTTTGTAAAGCTGGTCTTATAGAACAGGCTCGCAACTGGTTTGATGAAATGGAAAGAGATGGTTGTGCCCCAAATGTTGTGACATATACTGCTCTTATACATGCTTACCTTAAATCTAGGAAGGTGTCTAAGGCAAATGAAGTTTATGAGATGATGCTGTCCAAAGGTTGTACTCCTAATATTGTCACGTATACAGCTTTAATCGATGGTCTATGTAAAGCAGGGAAGATTGAAAAAGCTAGCCAGATTTACAAAATAATGAAAAAGGAAAATGTGGAGATCCCAGATGTTGATATGCATTTCAGGGTTGTTGATGGTGCTTCAAATGAACCAAATGTCTTTACATATGGAGCTCTGGTTGATGGTTTGTGCAAAGCCTATCAGGTCAAAGAGGCACGGGATTTGCTAAAATCCATGTCAGTGGAAGGTTGTGAGCCAAACCATGTCGTATATGATGCCCTTATAGATGGATGTTGCAAGGCTGGCAAGCTGGACGAAGCACAAGAAGTGTTTACTACGATGTTGGAGTGTGGGTATGACCCAAATGTATATACTTACAGCTCTTTGATTGATAGGTTGTTTAAGGATAAACGGTTAGATCTTGCCTTGAAAGTCTTGTCCAAAATGCTAGAAAATTCATGTGCTCCCAATGTTGTTATTTACACTGAGATGATTGACGGCCTCTGCCAAGTTGGAAAGACAGATGAAGCTTACAAGCTTATGGTTATGATGGAAGAAAAAGGATGTAATCCAAATGTCGTAACTTATACTGCAATGATTGATGGCTTTGGAAAAGCAGGGAGAGTTGAAAAATGCCTTGAGCTGTTGCAACAAATGAGTTCCAAGGGCTGTGCTCCAAATTTTGTGACCTATAGGGTTTTGATAAACCACTGCTGTTCTACTGGCCTTTTAGATGAGGCTCACAAACTTTTAGAAGAGATGAAACAGACATACTGGCCAAGACATGTAGCAGGTTATCGTAAAGTCATTGAAGGTTTCAATCGTGAATTTATAGCTTCTCTTGATCTTTCATTTGAGATAAGTGAGAATGATTCAGTGCCAGTTGCTCCAGTTTATAGAGTCCTGATTGATAATTTTATCAAGGCTGGAAGACTAGAGATTGCTCTTGAGCTGAATGAAGAGCTCTCATCATTTTCACCATTTTCCACTGCCAATCAGAATATACACATTACTTTGATTGAGAATCTGTCACTTGCACATAAAACTGATAAGGCTTTTGAGTTGTATGCGGACATGATCAGTAGGGGCAGTATTCCAGAGCTAAGCATTTTAGTTCACCTTATTAAAGGACTACTCAGAGTCAACAGATGGGAAGAAGCCTTGCAACTGTTAGATAGCATATGTCAAATGGTTTGTTTCTCTATTTCTTCTCCGTTCCTGCTAATTTTATTCTCTCTCTCGAACACATTTGTTCCTTTATTAATCATGCCATTATGTGCTTCCTATCTATTATTATAAAGTCAATTGAATACCTATCAGTAAGCATGTAATGGCAGTGTTCTCAGTTGGTAAACAAACTATTAGTTACCATCTTTGAATATATCTGTGCTCTTAGAAACCAAGGTATTAGTTACTCCCTTTGCCCAAAAAGGAAATGGAAGTTTTTGCCAAAGAGACCAGTCTTAAATCTTTTTTTTGCGTCATTTAAATGTTTCAAAATGTTTGATAAATTTACCAAACACTTCTTTCATTTTTTGGAGGAGTCATCTTGATCCCACATCTGAATGATAGTTATTTACTCTAGACCTATAATAGGACATAAACTTAGGCCAGGTGATCTCCGTCTCCATCTATCCAGAGCAGCAACAAGTTTTTTGTGGGCTGTAATAACTTATATTTGTGCTGCAATCCTTATTTCAAAACTTTTCTTTAAGGGCTCCAGTTTATTTGCAGGACCCTGTAAATATCTGATACTTATGTCATCTTGCCAAGTTTATACCAAGCGAACTAGATTGTGGAACTGAATATTAGAGAAGAGTTCTATTCAGCATAGCTGGTTGAATTAGGTGGTTGAGTTTTTTAAAAAACCAAGAGCTACTAAACTTTTACTAAACCTGTCAGTTTGGCCTTTGTGGTTGAATTAGGTCTACTTTTTGAATCAACTTCTTTATGAATCAAACCTGGTCATATTTTCTGGATATCCGAGTTTTCGAAGGTGTCTGAGGACATATCAATAATAGTGATAGAATAGATAGTGTTTGTTTTATGTCATCAGAAGCTGTTAAGAGTTGGCAGTTCTAAATATTTAAGTTACAAGCCATATCCATCATCTTCAATGTTAAATTATCTTCAATGTCAAGTTAGTTGTGTAATTTTTAGATTTCCAATGGATGGTTATGCTTGCAATTTCTTCTTTTGAGCAGGATATCCATTGGGTCCAAGAACAAGAAACTACTCGTACAAGCTAGTCTTTGCTGCAAACATTACTTTCTCAAGTTCGATAAACCTGACAGTTCAAAACTTCAGTACAATCGCTTTGCTTGTAGACTGAGACAGTTTTCATCAATCTGACGACCAATGCATCATCAAGTGTTTTGCCCGGAGATTGTCATGGAATTTCTACCAGTCCTAGGACTCAATGGTGCACCACTAAGTTTTGCTCAGAGACCTGCTCAGCTGATGGTAATGCACAAGTGCAAAAGGCTGAATGGATGGTCAACAGTTGGAAACTTAACATTCTCAATAATTGGTTTGTGGGCTGTTAAGCTGCAATGAGTCAAATGAAAGACGTTGGCATCGCTGCAGAACAAGGAGGAATTTTGCTCTTCAATCACACAACCTAATGAAGCCGGTATTCCATTTCTTACATTTTTCTGTTTCACACCCTCTGACATTTTGCATGATATACGTTGCTAATCAAGTGTTTATTGCAGGTCAGTGCCTCTAAACTGTTTCCCCGTGGCAGTGCTCCTCAGACGATTAATCTATAACCTAGAGGGTTAGTTTACTAGATTAAAATGTTAACTTTTGTGGGGCTAGTTAACTTTGTTTAGGTAATTGGCGTTGTCCTAAGAGATTAGAGATTGAATATCATGCAAATATAGGATATATAGGAAGGATGAACAGGGGGGGGGGTGTTTACCCCGTTGTGTAACCCATTTGTTGTGTTAAAGATGGGATTTTCAATCTCTCATTTTGTTCCTCTATAATTCATAATTCTAATTATGGTCCAGCAACAAAATTGGTTTAGCTCTCTGACAGTTCTAAAATCGTCACCCCCCACTCACAGAATTTGAACCGTACTTTCAAGTCGAGTAGAGTATCGGTTCAAATGATCTGGTTTGAATAAAACTTCCCAACCGAACTGAGTATTTTTTTTAATCTTTCAAAATTTTGAACAAAATGAACAATTAGATTTGGTTTTATATTTGCTAGAATAGAAAAGGTTCAATTTAAATAAATGAACTTTTAGTTGGGCTACGCTTTGATCGGTTTCGGTTTAGATTTAGTTCGTTCCGGTTAAAATTTGAAACCGAAAATTAAATTGATTTTTTTAAAAAAATTAAGGCCAAAATTGTCCAAATAAAACGATATTGATAGTCAAAAAGTATTTAACCAGTGACTGGGTCAGCCAGCTTCGGCTTACCCACTGGATGGTTCTCTTTTTGAGCTTGCAAGCTTTTGAATATTCCTCGAGGAAAGGGAACGTGGGGGCAAAGCCATTAATCTTTTTCTTCGATGAACTCATCCTTGTGAATAATGGGTTGGTGAGATGACTTGTCAGTTATGAATTTGCCTAATAAAGGAGGGCCCATTGGCCACGTGTCACAGGATTCCGACGTCGTACAAGATCGCAGAACTTTCCTTTGTTTCACGGGAGGAAATCCGTGGTTTTATAGTAAAACAGGGAGAACTATGATTCTTTAAAAAGGCTAATTTTTTATACTTTTCAGCCCGAAATTCTTTATTATTATTATTATTATTAAACTTGAGTTAATGATGGGATAGTGAGATCATAGTATTATAATATATGTATATTTTTATTATATATAAAATATAAAACAAGAACTAGTAAAGTGACAGCTAGAAGTTAAAATCAACAAATTCAAGCTCCACATATTTAATTATTTTTTTCCCTTTTTTTAAAAGAAAATGTCAATAATACCCATCATTATCTTAGTCAAAGAGATGAAAAGCTAGCCAGTGGAATAGACTTGTTGGTCACATGATAAATATTGATTCCTATTTTCTCTTGCACGGTGGTTGAAAGAAATATGATGAAAAATCAAAGCATAATTATTTATTAAATTTGGCTTGGCTTGAGTGAGACTTGTTGATCTTGACTTATAAATTGAGTGAGACAAGGCAAAAGAAATAGTAACAAGTTAATAAAGAAAACATTAGAAAAAAACAATTACTTGAGTTGAAGTAGAAGCTATTGTAGTCCAACACTTAGATTATTATTCTTTCAAATAGTGGTTCAAATAGTGGTTCGACGAAATCACTCTTGACTCAAAAAAAAACATTTCAACTAGGTATTAGAGGTAAGGTGGTTTTTTCATCGTGAAATAATTAGGTTAGTAAATTTGTTTTATTTGTACAATAAAATTACTCATTTAATCTTCAAATAAAATAATCTAAAGTCTATTACTCAAGGATATTTTTTCATTTTCATGTTTTTTAGAATAGTATCATTTCTTTGATGCCCTTAAAGACAAAACCAGCAAACTCTCAAATAAAACCTTTTTTTCCTTGTTATTTTACATTGTTTTTATATAAATGTAATTCCACAATCAATGAATATTTTATAAATAATGAATAAACTGAATTTCATTATATTTAATCCCACAATCAATTCTGCCAGAATTTTAGAATACGTTTTAGGGGTCAAATCATAATTCTCTAAAGTTGCAGGGACTAAATTGTAATTTTTAAAAATAAAGAATCAAAATAAAATTTGATCATCTTCAACCTCAAGCTCAATTTTTTTCCCCAAAATTTTTCAACAAAGGTTTCTTCATAACTCAAAAAATTACTCACTAAATATACATTAATCAATCAAATTCAATCTCAAATAATTATTCTTAACAATCCACTTGAATCAATCAATCTAACAATTACCCATAACAATCATTAATTAATTTTAACAACAAAAACCTCAAATCTTTAGAAACCCTACAAAATCAACATCACATTTATCATACATATCAAAACTCATTTTACTTCAACACTCAATTCTTTTATCATCTATCTCTCAACTTTTTTCTTTATTTATTCCTTTATCTCTCTCTTCTTCACATTCTCCCTCTTTATGTTCCTCTCAGTTATGGTTTTCTCTTCAAATTATGGTATCTTTGTTTTTTTTACCTTATATATATATATGAAAAAGACTACAATGCCCCCCTAATCATTAACACCCACAAGAATGAACTCAAGGGCACTACTGTCTTTTCAAGTTATTTTTATTTATTTATTTATTTATTTTGACTTCACATATATTTTTATCACAATATGTGAAAAGACAACAATGCCATTTATAAATGTTTATATGTTCCTTTCTATCAAATTCCAGTTTGTTGGTATTTGCGTGAGGCCTTCCAGATTCTGATTTGTGAAAATTTCATTTTGGTCTCTCAATTTGTGAAAATTATAGTTTAGTCTCCGAACTTTGAAAAAATTATATATTGGTTCCTAGAGCATAATTCGAGATTCTGGACAGAATTGAAGATACATTATGTGTAAAATTTCAGTATAGTTATGAATTTATGACATTTTAAGTCTGGTCTTCCAATTTGACAAATTAAAATTTGACCCCTAAAGATCTACTAAAATTTCCAGATTGGTCCCTAGCTATAATTTTAGTTTTTCAAATTGGTTTGATGAATAATTGAGGTTTATTTGATGAATTATTATCAAGTTTTTTTTTTCTTATGAATTAGATTTCGGGAAAACCATTTCATTTTTGGGTTTTTGGGAAAAAATGACTAGTTTGGTTCATAAACATATAGGGTTAGGAGTTAGACTCTTAGTTAAGTATATTAAATAGATTGTACATTCTTTTCGAGTTATTTTTTAGTATGTCTTTTTTTGTATTCAAATAATCCTGATATTCTACCTGCGGGACATCAATATGATTTCTTTTGGTATCTACTTTTGAGTTCTATTCGCTTTTGAGTCAGGTGAGTGAATAATTTTTCATATGCATGAGAAATAGTATAAATATTTGAATTTTTAATACGAATTGAATCATGCTTCTTGATATATATATATCATTTGTTACGATAAAACATGATCAATTGTTGAAGATGAATTCTTGATATGAGCCAATATACACTTTTGAATTGATAGCTTCTCATTTGATTGATGTTATGAGTTGAGCTTTAAGATATGAATCTTTCTATTTGATTATGATATAAACCCATGGTATTCCAGTTAGAATACACATGTTAATATGGTAGTGTTAGTCTTTGTGCACATCGTATCTGAAACTTTAGTTGGTCAGCTGGGTCACTGCATGTGGAATAATCATCTCACATTACAAAGTCTTATGTTCATTGCATTTTGATTTTCTGACGAGCTTTACCTTATGATATTCTTGTTTTGGTCTATTTGAAAAACTTTTCTATAAAAACCTAAAGCCATCTTTGTATATATATACATTTCTCATTATTGTATTATTTCGTGTATGTATATTGAATATTATCTAATTTTTAAGTTGTTGAATTCACCCTCTCATTATTTATCTTTTTCAAGCTTATAGCTTGTTAGCAGGTCACTTTTGTTGGACCAAACCTGCTCTTTTGGTTGTAATTAATATTTTTTTCTTTATGTCTAGTTAGTACTCCACAACTACAAATTTGTATTAACTCCTGTATTAAGATAATCAAATTATATTATGAAGTTAGTTTTGTTATGATTGTTGCGTTGAACTCTGATTGAGTTATTTAAAGCATAAGTTAGTATATGAGTTTAGGTTCTCATAAGTATGGAACCCTGGAGAGAAACCTTGCCTATGTGCCGGGAATTGGGTCGTGACATTTTTAGTTGTGTTATTTTTGACAAATTTTGATAATTCTATCGGTTTGGTTTGTTTTAGTTTAATTTGGTTTGTTTTTTTTCCAGTTTTTAAAATTTAAAACCAAAATCAAATCAAATTTTTTCAAAAAAAAATCTAACCAAAATTTGAAAACTATTTGGTTAAGTTAATTTTGAATTGAATTTTAATGGATATTCTAGGTAATCTTGTTTAATTAAGTATATCCTTTGAAAACTTTCTTCAATATCATTAAGGATTAATATTTATATATTTGCAGGGATAAAAGATTTCTTTTTCAACATTGGATATATTAATGTATAATATGAAGGGATGAGAAAAGGCAAGAATAAAAAAGGATTTAAGAGAAACTTGCTTTGCCATGTCGGCATGGTTGTTACAGCCCATCCTAGAGGTCGATTCAGGACAAGACAAGGTCATGGATCAAGAAGGTTATTATAGGTCATTGTAAGTTGGTCCTTTAAAAAAAAAAATCAAAACGATGTTATTTTGATCAATTTTTTTTAGTCAATAGGTTGAGAACCGAGTTTTAACTAGGTCAGACTCGAGTTGATTGAGTTAGTGGGTCAATTCAGGTTTTTAACTGAATCTATCAGGCTTTTTTTCTATTTTTTTATTTGGTTTGGTCTAGACCTTGGATCAACCAGATGTAGGGTCTACCCGCTAGACTATTTTGGTTTTATAATAACCATACATGATGATACTCTTAACTAACAAGCATGATATTCTACAAGGAAAGGGGAATGTGTGGGAGAAGCCATTAGTCTTTTCTTCAATGACCTTATTCTTGTGAATAATATGTGATGAAACACGTTTCTATCACATGGGCTTGAAGGCCAAGCTGAGGCTTGAGATAAGATTGTTAATTTCTTAATTTTGACAATCTGATCCATTATTTCTTGGCGGAATGGCTGATAAACCATGCTTGTTATATGCAAAAGGTTCTCTTTTATATACTTGGAGATTCTCCGATGATTCAATTAGTGTCAGTTCAGAGGGAGATCAATTATACTTCTGAAAAAAAAATATATCTTTTAGAATAGATCTATCATTGTAATAGAGAGAGATAAAACCCCACCCTCTGACAATTATTTTTTTTTCTTTTTATAGCCCCTAAGGTCCCTCTCTTTGTTCTAGGAGAAATGATTGACGTATCAGTAAAATATCTTTATCTTGTTAAGATAAAAAATTCTTATGTTTTAGAATAAGATATCATTATCTTGGTAGTGTAGAAATCTCTTACGTATTAAAATAAAACATCCATATCTTGTCTCGATAAAAATATTTATAATTTATCAAGAAAAAAATATTTGTGATCTACATTCTCATCATCATTATCACTAGAGAGCTTAGATTCTTTTGGAGTTAAAAAAAACATATGCCTGGGTCCGAGGAGTTCAAAAATGTGTGGGTAATAATCTTCTCTCCCTCCCTTGTCATACTTCTGAAATACATCCCCCTTAAACAAGAAAACAATAAACCTCAATCCATCAACACAAGAATCGTACCCTTGCTCCAAACCTGTCTGCCTGGTTGGAATTCATGGTCCGAAGTGAAACTTCCAATTCTCATTTTGAAGGCTCTTCGTCCTAAGTTGTCCGCACAATATTTCGTGATACACATGGTAAAACAAGACAACATCAGCCATTCATACGTGAGCTGACCAAATTGGTTGGTGTGGTGACTTGTCAATTCTGAAGTCGCGTATTGGTTGTTAAAAAACATGGTCAGGTACAAGCCTTGAAGAGAGAAGGACGAAGTGGGAAGGCCATTGATGACCAAGAGCTAGAAGGACAGGGAGGGGTGTTGTTGGAAAGGCCCATGATTGATAATAAGTTCTGCATGTTGCTTGAAATGTCAAAGATAAATTATGATTATTTGCTTACAGAAATTATACTTCTTTGCAATTCACAGAGAATTAATGGGTTTTTATTTTTTATTTTTGTCAAATATTATGGAGTTGAAGGGTTTGGTTGAGAAAATAGGTATAAAAATACACTGGTAATTACATATCCAATGTATTAACAATAATTAAGAAATCAAATTGTTTCCATCAATTCAGATTAAGAAGTTAGAACCACTCTAAAATTCAGATTAATGAAGAATCCAACAATAATTAATATGGAATTAGTAAATCAGCCTAACAGATATTTCTTTCTTCAACCAAATTAATTAGCAGGAATTGATGATAATGAGCATTGGGAATCTTGACTTCACCAGTCTACGAAGAAAAAGAAGTGCAAGTGGATGATAATGAAACTGTTGGCAAATCATTTCATAATACCTACCTATCAAAATGATTTAAAAATATAAAAAATTAATTTTAAATAAAAATAAATTTTAAATTTTATCCTATCTATATTTAAAATGTAATACCAGACAAGTTACTAATAAAATTTTAAATGCAATAGTGTTAACATCTCAATGCATAACAAAATAACAATAATAACAATAATAATAATAATAATAATAATAATATATGCTTGCAACCAAACCATTTAATTTTTTTCATTTTTTTTTAAATTAAAGATATCTTCATATCAAGGCTATTTTTTTCATGCATTTATGTCAAATTAGTCTTAAACCATATCCAATCAAATAATATATACACATGACATATTCTCACACAAGCAAAGTTCAATTTCTTTTTGTATGTCTCTGATATGCAGGTGACCACCGAGTTGGAAAGGATAGCACAGCACCAACTGGGTCACTTTGAAACTATTATATATCTTAAAACCTTAACTAATAGTTTAAAACTTTATCTAACAGCTTAAGTTATTAGATTGAATTGATTCTTTGGATATGATATCAGAGCCTTGATGATCAAGCGGTCACGAATTTAAATTTCATCCTCATTTATTTGATAAAAATTAAGCACAAGATAATATAGGCATGTGTAAGTTTCAAGTCCAAAGAACTTTCACTTGAGGGGATGTGTTAGAGAATAATATAAATCATATCTTGAAACTTTACCTAACAGTTTAAATTATTGGATTAAGATAGTTTTTTGACAATAAATTTGATCAATATAAAAAGGTGTTGCTTTAATAATTTTAATTTTTTAAAAAATAAAAAATAAATCGAGTTTTGATTATGTTAGTTATATCTCGTGTTGAGGCATGATTTTTACCATGTCACAGTTATAATAAAAGAACGTGAAAAACACGAATATTGTGAATAGTTTTTGCAGGTACGTACTGATATCCTATTAGGAATAGTCAAGATACAAATTATTACTTGACTCGAATTTTACTGCAAGCCAGCCAGATAATTTTTTTTATTAAAAATAAATAAATATATAAGCATTTGAAATATGTTTTTTTTTAATTTTAATTATAAATAAAAAAACCTAAAAGTAAGTGGATGCTTCTAAAGGGGAAAAGAAGAGAATAGGTGAGTTAACAAACCCCAGAATTTAACAAAATAAGACATTTTTATAGTAAAAGACTTAGCCAAAATCGCCCATATAATAATTTCTAAATTGGGTTTCTTTTAGTACATGAATAATAATAATAATATAATATTCTCCTGAATAAAGATCAACGTTCCAAGCTTCAACAACTGTTATTATTTTAAAAGTCAAAGGAATTTTTTCTTTCTTACTTACAGATAGTTATCGAAGACTACTCACGTAGTTTTTGTTTTTGCTGATTAACTGTGTTTTTGAAGAAAATAATTAATAATTTTTTTAGTTAGTTCGGAAGATGCAGGTGCCATGACTCTTCTTCCTCTCTTGGCTTGTGCGGAGGATAACCTATGATTTGTCAAAAAGGAGAAACGGAGGGCTTTTCTTCTAATTGAATTTCCTTCATGGCAGTAATAATATAATGGATGAAATAGTTGCCAATATTGCAATGCATGACAAAATAATAATAAAAAAAAAAAAAAAGTTGAAACAAGGCAAAAGAAAAGGTAACATCTCAAGTAGTATAAGAACATATGCATGCAACCAAACCATTTAATTTTTTTTCTCATTTTTTTAAAAAATTCCTGGGAAAAAAAGTGAAAAATAGTTGGTGAAGGTACTGTTATAGCTAGTCTACCAGGGAATAGTCAAGGAATATTTTTCCTATTTAAAGATCAACGTTCCAAGCTTCAAGCACTGAAGTATTTCCTGGCTATTGCAAACAGACTGCAAGAAGCACTTGAGAAATAAATAAGAACAAAGAAGAAGGGAGAACCATGGCTTGTGAGAAGAGCAAGATACTAGTATTTGGAGCGACTGGGTATCTTGGCTTGCACATGGTCAAGGCAAGCCTCTCGATGGGCCATCCAACCTACGCTTATGTTCGCCCTGTCAAACCAAACACCAATCCTTCCAAGCTAGACCTCCTCAAGGAATTCGAATCCATGGGAGTCACTGTATTCCAAGTAAACACTTGGCTTCTTCCATTAAACATCCATAAACTTTATCTTTACTTACTAATTTCGATTCATTAGCATGCATGCACGTACGTATACAGAAGTTCTTTCTATTTAATTACAAAGAAGAGACTCGGTCTCAAGATACTTATAGCCTATAGGGATAAGATGTTATACATATGTGGTGCCAAGAATGTCCTTGGTGTAATCCAATCTTAAATATATATTGATGCAGTGTGTATAATTTGACAGGGAGAGTTGGAAGAGCATGAGAAGCTTGTTTCAGCAGTAAAACAAGTAGATGTAGTGATTTCTACTCTTGCAGTTCCTCAGCATCTGGACCAACTCAAAATAATCAGTGCTATGAAAGAAGCTGGTAACATCAAAGTAAGTTATAATACCGTATCCCTTCTTGGAGAAATGTAATGCTGGCTAACTAGCACAGGCTTATCATGATCTTTTGTGCGTGTTCTGTTAGAGGTTTGTTCCATCAGAATTTGGAAATGAGGTCGATAGAGTTAGTGGGCTGCCACCTTTTGAAACAGTGCTTGATAACAAAAGGAAGATCAGGAGAGCATCAGAAGCTGCTGGACTTTCTTACACTTACGTCTCTGCAAACTCATTTGCTGCGTATTTTGTGGATTACTTGCTCCATCCCCATGAGAAACGAGAAGAAGTTCTTGTTTACGGAAGCGGTGAAGCCAAAGGTGAGTTCATTGCAATTGACCCACCCACCCACCCACTTATACTAGTGTTTTACCTTTTTTCTTTCTTTTTTCGCATTATTTTTCAAGACATTTAATTTAACCTAGATCATATTCTATATTAAACCCGATTTAAGGGTCATTCTCGATCGCATGAAACCTGATGGGTTGATATATGCAGGTTCATTATAAAGTTAACAAGTTTTGACCCAATTAATGCAAGTTAATTACTTGCTAGATTAACTAATTTAAATTTTTTTAGACCTAATTATCTAATAAAATCAGGTAAAATATAAATTGACCTGTCAGATCAGGTTTAGTCCGTGCTCCAGAGCTCTCCAAGACAAACATGGAAAAAGTCTGGTACATGTTTGATTTAAGAGTACTGTTGTAAAGGAAAAATCTTTCGATATATAATTAATCTGGACATTTAAATGAGTGTACCAAAACCAAAGGCAATAATGGCGTGTTCCTGATAAACCATAGGTCCATACATAAGACTGTTAGGCCATCTTCTTACGTGGTGAAAAGGATAAAAAAAAAAAAAAAAGAGGAGGGTTTAACTATTATTTTCTATATTTATTTTTTAAAAATCATAAGTTTAAATTTCATAAATTTCAAGATTGTTAGAGATTTACATGCAGGAACGGAGACAAGAAAGGCTGGCGGAGACCCCACCCTCGTAAAGAAAAAAAATTTCCAGCCCCTCTCTCAACAATATTTATATTTTTAACCTAAATAATAAAATAACTAACATTTTGACCTCTCTTAATTTTATTTTTTGGTTTCGTTCTTGCTTACATGGTTATTAATTTCAGAACTCGTAAGATTAATTAAAATATATATAAACTGACCTGAATACCCAAATTAATCTTAAAAAAACAAAAAAGATAAAGAAAGCTCAATGTATTTGGTCCATGCATGCCATTAATCATTCGTACAATATTATGTGGTAGAAGATTTGGAAAATTACGTGTTAAGCTGCGATCTATAAATACATTGGAAAAACATGTAAAACAATGCTTCTTTTGACCGGAAAATTATGATCTATAATGGTCGAGACATTAATTATATTATTGTGTCGTGCAGACAGTTTTTTCTTGCGATCGAGTTTTATGAATTTTCTGTCAAGATTTTCTTTAGTTAAAATCCTCTATTTCTATTTATGCATTTCTTTTTTGTTTTTATAAAAATTATCTCTTTTATTAATGATAAAAACTTATTCCGGTATATATGAAAAACATGTTTAGATTAAAAAAAAAAAAAAACGTTTAGATTACTTTTATGTGGTTGTATGAAAAAATAAAGAAATAATTAATTTGATAAAATTATATAAGAAAAACTATAATTAAAAAATAATAAACATATATTTTATTTTCATTGAATATTTATAAGAAATGTTTTTTTTAAAAAAAACCACATTATTAATTCATAAAGTAATTGTTTATATTATCATAAAATCTCTAATCTTATATATCTAAGAAGTATGGTATTAATTATTGGATGATTTTTAAATTGTATACGTTAAGGATTTTCAATAAGATTAACATGATGGTGGTCAATTATTAATAATGCGTTAAGGAATTATATTATCATAGCATTTGCCCACTCCCTTTGAAAAGCATTTGCCCTAATTGTTTTTCTTTTGTCACTTCAGCTGTGTTGAATTATGAGGAGGATGTGGCAGCCTATACGGTGAAAGCAGCAACAGATCCAAGGGTTGCCAATCGTGTCATCATCTACAGGCCCCCTGGAAACATTGTTTCCCAGCTAGGTTTAATATCTTCTTGGGAGAAAAAGACTGGACGAACTCTCAAGAAAATCCATGTCCGTGAGGAAGAAATCGTGAAGTTCTCTGAGTGTAAGTCGTCACATCTGAAATTACTTTTTATATGCTTTGAGCCCACGTACGTTGATGAAACAATGGATAAAACAACAACTAAATGCATTCAGCACATGGATGACTACGTTGGGTTAGTTTTTGACGATAAAAACATTAAAAAAACATGAAACGATAACCAAATTTACCTGAAATGTCTCGATATATATCGACATTTTGTTACATTACATTATATGTTATATGTTATGGTGTTTGATAAGCTTTTCCATGGTGGACAACGCAGCCTTGCCCTTCCCAGAAAACGTCCCACCGTCGATCCTGCACAACATATTCATCAAAGGTGAGCAGATGAGCTTTGAACTCACAGCAGATGATTTGGAGGCTTCCGAGTTATATCCTGACTACAAGTACACTTCCGTTGATAGTCTCCTCGACATCTGCTTGGTCAATCCCCCTAAGCCCAAATTAGCAGCATTCTCGTAAATTAATTATTGTGCTCTCCTAATGTGTGCACCAAATTAATAAAGAGCTAGCTTGGTGGCTTAACTTGTATTTATACAAGGCCATTTGATTAATACAAGAAACTTCTTCATTAATCTATGCAGGTAAATGTCTATGAAATTACTGTCTTTTTGTTAAGGAGTTGGATTAGAATACAACTTCTGTTGGGTCATTCACGCAATCAAACACACATCAATTTACGTGGTTCGGCAACTTGTCTACTCCACGGAGCTACTGGCTTATATTAATCACTCAAATAAACAATACAAACAAAAAAGGAGGAGAAAACTCTTCTCAATTCAACTCCACTCACTCAAGCTCTCTCTGCTGCTCTCACTTCTCTTTTGTTCTCTCTGTGTTTTTCACACTCGCACACGCAGCTCTTCACTGAGCTTATATGTATACAAGATGGGAGTGAAGGGGCATAAATCATGCCTTGATTTATGCCCACTGTTTGTGTCCTCCACCATGTGCTAAGTGGGAGATTAGGTATTCCCACTTGCATATGGTGGGACATTGTTTGTCTCCACTAACTAATAACTTTTTCATTGCAATGTTATTAAACAACTCCAGGTTTTGATAACTTAGCAAATCAGTTCACGGGTCCGGTCAATCTAGCTTGACTCTTTAAAAAAATAATAAAAAATATTGCTCTTGAATTTTATTATTTAAAAAATCTTAATATAATATTATTTTGAATTGATTTATGTTAACATGTTCATCTCGTGACTCAAGCTTTGTGTTGAATTACAGATGAAACCAAGTTTAATAAGAGCAGCTCCAACCGAGCAGCCAAATGAGTTGCCAAATGTACTTTACCTTTTATTTCTTCACTGTTTGCATTCCAACGGAGAAGCCAAATGAGTTGCTATTTTGGCTATTTGTTTCCTTAACAGCCATTTCTACATTTAACTGTAGAAATGGCCAAAATAATAGCTGTTGGCCAACGGCTAATTTTATAGCCGTTGGCCAACAGCTCTTTTCTTTTTCTTTTTTTTTTTAATATAGAAGAAATTTTCTATAAATACATGAAGAAAAAACTTGTGGTTTTCAATTTTTGTATTGTGCCTCAACCTTCTCTCAAATTTAAAAAAACAAGAATCAATTATTCTCCGGTTAATTATTAACATCGGTTGTGTTAATTAGCTGAAATTAAAAGGTATGCTTGTTTAAAATCTTTTTCTATTTTTTTTTTATATCTTTTGATTTTTTAGACCTTTTGTTGTTAATTTAATATTTGTGATGAGTTTTATTTCTTTATTATTTTATGTTTTTAATATGGGTTTAGGAAGACAATTTTTATTTATGTTGTTATCTTTGATGGATTTGTTACTCAAATTGTAAATCGTCAGCAAAGTGGAATGACCGAAGAATCAAGGGTAATGTTAATATTCATTTCTATGTTAAATTGTTTAACATATATTTTAACATTATTTAATTAATTTATTTTTTTACCAGATTAATGATGCTCGGCAAATGTATGCTTCTTGCGTTGGCAAACGATTTCAACTAGAACATTGTTGGGTTATCTTAAGAAAAGAACCCAAATGAAAAAAAAAACATAAAAAACTTAACAACAATAAGTAGGATTAATTAACTTAAAAGACAACAACTATAATGAAAAAAAAAACTTAAAAAACTTAAAAATATTGATGGTTTTTTCAAAGTTTGAATTTGAATTTACTTTTAAAAAATTAAATTTTTAACAGTAACATATAAAACTGAAAATTAAAAATATTCATATAAATAAATTTTAAGTTTAATTTTAAATTATATCTTTTAAATTTCATATTATTTCATTAAATTTTATATTATTTTTATAAATTACTCATATTTATTATATAATTAATAACATCATACTTATATTATATATAAAATATCTAAATTAGTTACATAATTATATAAAAATAAATTTAACATGAAATATATTAAAATATCAATGACTTTTTTAAATAGCTTTTTACCATTGGAATGTATATAATCAAAAGAGCTATATTTACACTATTCAAAAAGCCATTTTATGAATTTGCCTCTTCAATTTAGCTTTTTGGGTTGGAGATGCTCTAACTTTGTTTCATTTTCCTTGTCAAAAATAAAGAAAATTGATATTTCTGAAAGGTAGGAAATTGCAGCATCTTATATATTAACCAGTGAATGCTTGTAAATCAAATCTTGAAGTCCTGAGAGGGATTGTTGGAGAGAAATTGATGCGGTGATGAATCACACAGAGACCGGAAACTGAGAATTTTTTTGGAAATTAAACTGAAAATAACATGATGCCTAAGTTATCTGTATAGCCAATGAACTGCATGCCATTTCCTTTCGTTTTGCCCCTTCGGCTTCTGATTTAAATGACAAAGGAGGCCATACTGGGAATCAGATGGTAACCCTTTCCTATTATACAACATGGACAAGGAGTTATGGTACTTCCTGGTCAGATGCAAGTATATCACGATTTGAGCGGGTTGTTCAGCAAAGATCATGATCAAGTCGACTCTTGACAGTCTACAGTTCACAACTGCACAGGCATAAATAATTTTTTGGAGCAATTATGGAACTTTGTTAACTTCTTATTCCTTGAAGGTTTTGTTGTCACCTATTTCAGAAAAGGTAGCTGCCCCGAAGTAAAAAACTGTGAAAAAACATAACGAACTGAAGCTCCTCACAAAATCAAGGAGCATCACCTTCCTATTTAGCATCATTATCACCACCATATTGAGTTGAATTTCCATTCCAGAAGGAATTTCTTTCACTGAATCGGCTATCATCTTCGTCATGTTTCAGTGTGTGAATGTTACTCCCAACACGTGAAGTTGTTGGTTGCTTGCCCTTGCTGTCATTTCTGCCAGTTGATGAAGAGTTTTGATTTGGGGAGTAACTGGAGTTGGGTCTGTCCATTCTTGGAGTGTTATTCTGAGATGTTGAATCTGGGCCTGCGATGTCGAAGCAAATGATTATGAAGTACGTTCCATGAAAGCACTTGTGACCAGTTATTTCAACTAATTCACAACATGAGTGATGTATAAAAGATGATATTTAACAGTGAAGTTAGAAGACAGAATGTTCTCTAAGCTGAGCACCTAGCCACACTAGTTTTCCAGCAATTGCCACTTGTTTCAACACAAACTATTTCCTTGGATTTCATGAACATGAGAAATGAATAAAGAAATCTATCTGTAAAAGCTAATTGAAGAAATGGACTCCTATTTCAAACTTTGCACATTCTGAAGAGCTTATCGCTTATATTTCAAAAATAGAACGAGCTGAAAGATGAAAGCTTCCACTTTTTCATTTTCAGAGAGCCATCAGCCCCTGACACCCCGCTCAATCCACACACCTCTCCATTCTCATAACACTCAAAAGTGATATGAAAAAACTCATTCCAGAAAAATAATGCAGAGAAAATGAAGAGCCACTGATAAGATTGTCAACCGGGGGGAAATCACCAAATTCAGACCACAAAACCAAACACATCCACCATATCTTTAGAAATATGTTTTAACAGTTACAGAAAATATGCAATTTCAGAGACTCGATAAGAAATTAGCCTTCAAAGAGGCCATTTTCATTTCAGATGTGAGGCCCAAATAAGTATAAATGAATCATTAGTAAGGTATGGAAACTCACCATATTCTCCTATGGCAGATTGAGCTTGTCCAGAACTTGATGGGTTTGCACTACCACCAAAGTAGGAGAGAGGATTAACGTAGGATAGAATCCTTTTGACATATGCAAAATATCCCCCGTCATTTGCATTTACTGAACCACTGCTAGTTGTAGTAGTTGCTCTGTCTGACAGAGAACCTCTTTGGTGGTAACTTGTGGCTCGCTGACGAGGAACCACTATCAATGCTTGTCTATTAAGTAGAGACAACTCTGATAATGATTTATTCAAATCTGCAACAGGTTAAAATGAAAAACAAATTTATAACTGGCATGAACTTAATTTAATAGGCCTTCTCTATGAAGGTATCAACATAAAACTTCTTGAGAAAAAAATGCAATAAAAAATAACAAAAAGTATATTCAGAATGCTTCTTGATGAAATTAATTTCAAGAAAATGAAATAAAACAACAAAAGAAAAATATCATTGCTATGTAACAGAAGCAACGTGCCACAAAAACAATGAGATACGGTAGGATATTTGATGTGCATACCTTGATCGCTGAATGTCTTGCGAGGATAAGGAATGGCAAGATCATATGCACCAATGCCACTTGCTTGGTTTCTGTCCACATAATCTTTAACCATTCTCAAAGTGCTTGTCACAGAAAACTTCTCCTGTAAGCTAACACCATCAGGCAGACGGATATTTAAATGAACATCACTTGATACATTAACTTTTTTATTATTATTCAATGTCCCGGGCACCATATCATCCATGGATTCAGCCTTTTTATCTCCTCCTACTTCTTTTATCTCAGTAGTACTTAATTCCGAGCCTCCTGTGGGAACACCTGTATGATTACTAACACTCTTTTCTTGGGAAAGAAGTCCATCTTCAGCAGCAGAAGATGTATGATCAGCTATGATATTGTCTGTGCTGGTTACCGAAGAACTGGGTGATTTCTTGTCTTCTTCGGTGGGACAAGTGGACCGCTCATCCCCAACAGTCTGCGACTTCTGAACATTAAATGATTTTGAAGATGTCTTGTCACCCAAATTGGTTATTGTTTTCAGTTCATGTGAGTAACAAAACAATTGAAGCATTTAATACCATTATTAAACCCATTAGAGAACTTCATGAGAGCTGTTGCTTAATTACCTCAGCAGCAGGTTCATGACTTTTGTTTTCTTCTATCACCTCCGAAGCAGCAGCCTGTGTTCCAACCTCTGAAGGTTGGATATGCCTGTCTTTCAAAGGCACCGGAACGACTGTACCTGAAGAACTTCCTTGCCCAGAGGAACCAATATCAGAAGACCCAGAAGGTGGTTCAGGTTTCTTCGAAGCAAGTGCTGTAGTCAGGACAGTACTTGCTGTTGTTTCCTGCACTTCGTCATCAGAGATTTCAATTTGAAAGGGGAATAGGCATAAGTCAGAAATGAGTGTAGGGTCCTAGAGCATGAAATCTCTAAATAGCTTGACCAGAAAATAAACAGCTGAACCAGTAAACATGAAGATATCTAAACTGGTTTATACTCAAGTAACAATCTCCTATTTGCAAGAACATGGTCCAAACAAACTTTAGCTCCTTGAGCATTAGCGAATGCTCAAAGTGGAATCACAGGTATTGGGAGTTGCCACAAAAGTGCATAACAAGACTAGGAGTGTTGTGAACTCTGCACATAACTAACAAGATAAACAGGCACTTGCACACCTGGATATGAAGGGTCAACCACACTTTCTCTAAACCAGAAGCCAAAACTTCAGCAGTAACAAACCCTTCTGCGCGATCACACAAAAACATAAATTAATCAAATCTCAACAACACCATTACGCATCACATTAAATGCGCACCAAAACCAACGATTTCAAGTACAACACCATACCACTTTGCCAAAGTTGAACCCCATTGTAGCCAATAGCTGTTATACAAGGAGCAGATTTCTGTCGGTCTGTAATTTCAATTTGATGCAAGGATACAACCTTCCTTTCAAATATATGACCTTTCTTTACTTAAATAATAATAATAATAATAATAATAATAATAATAATAACAACGAGCACAAAATTCTAATAGGTTCATATAGAGGATACATATTGCAGAAAAATTCAAAGCATCAGTGCTTCCTTCTGGGATATGCAATAAAATGCAGTACTTCGAGAGCGACTCTGCCACCTAATGCAGCACAACAATATTAGATCCATAACACGGTATATTAGATATCATTCAGAAAACTAATCCCAGATTAGAAAAAACTAAAAAAGCCTTACTTTAGAATCAGTCCAAGTGGATTTTCCCAATTCAGCCGATGCCACATTTTCACCTGAAAATCAACACTAGCACTTCCACTTTATATCAAAACAATTAACAACCACCCTCAAAATATTACTCACTTCCGAGAAACCCTAATTTCACCCTCTGTCACATTACACCACTATTAGCTATTACATTACACACCACTATTAGCAATTAGCAATCCCCGGTTCAAAGTATTAACTGGGAAACTATCTGATCTCTCACTATTCAAAACTGTTCAAACTTTTAACAAACTACAACACTAAACACCAATCAATGCACGGAATTACTCACTTCAGAGAAACCCTAATTTCAGCCTAAATTTTTTTGAAAAAAAATCTCATTCATTGAATCAGCCATCACTTGGTCCTCCAAATCCAACGGTTGAGATTCTTCGGGATAGATTTTAACTAAAAATAGCATAATTCCTTAGAAACAGTACACTAAAAAACACAGAAAATAAAATTACCTGAAATGTAAACAACAAAAAGTTTCTTTTGTTTTTGGGATTCAAGAATTGCCTCCGCTATTGAACCTTTATATGTAAATGAAGAAATTGAACTCTTCATCTGTTCTTTTTTTATTAAAAAAAAAACCTAAATCACAATCAACAAATTATGATCGAAATGAATATAAATTATAAATAAAAAAATTAAGATTGAATTAGTTAGGGTACGGACAGAAAGAGAAGCGCGTTGAGGTGATAGGGAGCGAGTCGATGGATTTTTTATTTTTTATTTTTTTATTAAATAACTAACCAAATTGAGTAAAGTTTAACTCAGTCCTTATAGTTTAACTAAACTATATAATTAGTTCTTATAGTCTTAGAAGCTATATATTTAATCCCTATTTTTAAAATTTATTTATAGTTTAGTTTTTTTAATTTAATTTACTTTTGTAACCCAAAAAAAACTACTTAATTGAGCATTGTCAATAATATTTAAAGGAGTATTTTAATTATTTAAGATAGTAGCTATGTTATAATTAACCTTTTTTTAATGAAATATAAGATTGTTGGTTTGTAGACTTTGAAATACTTTTTAATGATACTATTTAATTTAGGTTTTTCATAAATATTATAGTGAATTTCTAAAAGTGATTCATTGTTAGACCAGTCTGGTCTAAAACCAGGGTTACCGGATGTTAACCGAAATGTTCAGGTCAATTTTTTTATTTAAAAAAATCAAAACGATATCGTTTTAATAAAAAAACAAACAAACAAAAAATAATGGGTTGCAACCGGGTCACACCGGGTTTTTTCTTTCCCTGTTTTTTCTTCAACCCGGCTCGGTTCCAGCCCCGGATCGGCCGGGTCCCGGGTCAACCCGCTGAGATAAACAGGATTTAAAACTATGATTAAATAATATCATTTAAATAATTAAAGTTGAACTAGAGCGAGTTGTTAACTAAGTCATGAGTTAATCAAATTTTATTAAGTTAATATTTTTTTAATTTAACTTGAAACCCGGCAAGGTCAAGCTTCGAGCCAGCCTACCTACCTACCGGGGCATGCCCGGTTTAACAAATATGGTTGGATATCAAAATAAAAGAAAGGAAATCTGCACCAGCAATCCCATCATGACTTGAAAAATCAGCAGTCTGGTCACTGGTGCAACTAACAGCAAGCAACAACGCCAACAAAGCATCTGGGGCACTGATAGTTACAGTAAAACTCAAGCCTCCACGCCCCCAACACGTTATATGAAAAGTTCAAAAAAAAATAAAGAGTTGAACAAGAAATCTGCATGCAGTGAAACCAATTGCGCAAAAGTTGCAGAAATTCCCACGCAAGAAACTGAGTTTGGTTTAGGTCTCAAGAGAGCACCAGCTGCCTTCGGGAGTGGTTATAGTGTCTTGCAACAATGCACATATTCAACTGGAACTCAGCTTCTTACTGCATTTATGATGCTGCAAAGCTGCCAACTGCAAAATGGAAAAGGAAAAAAAAAGGAAAATGATATCATGCAGCTAACAAATTCATAAACATGCGTATGCGGACATGTGTATGTGCACAGACTGGGAACCAGAAAAGGAAAAAAAAATATTGGCTCAGTGCGTAATATAGTGTGTACGTTCGATTGGTGACCATATTGGTGAAGAAAATGATACCTTGTCAACTCCTTTAGGTGGATATTCTCCCTTCAGCTTTGGATATATAAATTATTCAACTATGACTCCACTCAGTCTTGGGGTAGCCTGACAAAAGCAAATTTATGTTGATCTTCTTCTCAAACATAAAAGGAAAAAAAAAATAGATATATATATATATAGAGAGAGAGAGAGAGAGAGAATGCTAACCAGAAGAGAATCAATAATATTGCGAAAACCAAGGCAGAAAACTCACCCATATAACAAGTCTATGCTGTTTGCTTGCATGGTATGATCCATAGTTTTCCTCTCCGCAGAAAGCTCTAGGAGAACCACTACAAAACTGAAAACATCACCCTTCTATCAATCATCTAGTGATTGCATACCTGCACAACAGGTGTATAAGCCGCAAATAAGATGCATTGCTCCACAACCACTAATATTTGTTTAGACTTAGAAAACAAGATATAAACAAACCATTGAGCTGGAATAGAAATTATTTCTATTACAGCATATTTATCCTAATACATTAACAATTATCACCGAGTATGAGACAAAAAGAGGTACGTTCACAGAGTTCAAAACATCTTAATGAGATAGCTTGTGAAGAGAAGGATTCCCTCTTCATTGGATATCTTTGCCAAAATGAAGTGTCAAAAGTAGCCCAGAGACATATTGTTTGCAATTAAGTTGTGATATCAGCCTTAGAAACTTCCATCTTTGGTCAATAAAAAGATGTCCGTTGCTTCCACAAAGAAAGTGACACAATCAGGAAAGAAAAAGAATACTGCTTGAAGTACTATAAAGCTAAATTAGAAGAAAAGCCCAGGGGGTCTTGTATGTTCCACAAGTAACGCTTCATATACTAACAAAAATCTTACAAAAAATCTACAAATGCAAGGGACTATGTCATCACCACGTGTTACAATTTGTTTCGCATGTTATGAGAGTGCTTGGCGGTATGGTAGCAGTTGCTTTTCAAATAACTTTTCGTGCCGAAATGCATGCCAATGATTTTTTTTCATTTTTTAAAAATCATTTTTGACATCAGCACATCAAAATGATTCAAAACATACAAACCATATTAAATTTTAGCAAAAAATAATAATAATAATAAATTAAATTTTTTGGGAACACGGTTTGCACCGCGTTCCCAAACGCATTCGAAGAGAAGAAGGTGACAGTACTCAAGAAAAATGAAAAATATATAAATAAAATGAAGGACAAACAAAAATGATTTAGGTAAGATAATGTGTCATTGGGAAGAGATTCTTACATCACGTGTAGTTCTGTGAACTGTGATGAGCTGCACGGAATGAGATACCCACAGCTGAACTGATAAGCCAAGAATGATGCTGGATATGTATCACTGCATATTGTGAGTTGGAAGTCCTTCAAATTTTCTTGCTTCATTTATTGAATCATCCATTAAGTTAAATACACTATGATATTAGTTCATCTTGACTTCAAAGCACAAGAAATCAGGAAAGATGCATAGCTTATTATATTCCAGCACAACCACGCCATCGTTCCATTTGGTGATTCTGCTCCATTTTTTATATTTTTATAGTCTATGCTATTCTCCCCCTGTTTGATGGCATGGCTTGCCGAGTAAACTTCCTCTTTCTGAGCATGACCTTGATATTCCTTTTCTTACCAAGCTCTCCCCTCTTCTTCATCTTTTCCTTCTTTTCTTTCCCACCCTCTATAAATGCTTGAATGGCCTTTTCTCTTCTGTCATCTGATAGTAAAGCAAACTTAGCAAATTTCTTTGGTCTCACAAACCCAACCTTCTCATTTATTTCCTTAAATGCAGGAACAAGACCGCTCCTTATGAAGCATCCTTCTATTAGCTGCATTGAGTTTGATTCCGGGAGAGATGGGGCATTTTTTAACTCGAGGTCCAGGCAGAAAGGAGAGTCCTTTAACCACATCCTGAGGGAGTGGGCCTTGGCTATAAGGAGCCCACTCCGACTTTTACAAGGAAGAAATGGGGAACCCATCTCCCAAAGGCACGCCTTCAGTGTGCTGTCAAGGGACACCATGTTGTATTCAGCTGTCCCAGTTATCAGAACAACTGATTTTGGAGATTCTGGACATCCCTGCAAGGATGCGTCCTGCCACATTAAAAGTATTATGCTTTAGACACGCAATGTAAAACCAAAAGATCCTTTTTGTCATTATTCTCCTTCTGGATAGTGACATTAAGCATTTGTATAGGAGACATGGATGATTGCCATTTGTTAGATTTATCAGCATGCCTGAACATGGATTCGCACAAATACTTTTTACCTGAAAAACTGAAGGGGTACATACAGACATGCCTGTGTGCTCATTAAAATATTAATGTATTTTGCATGTGCTTGTACCGGGAAGCATGTCTGAAGTTCAATGACAGCAAGTTTATCCCATGTATGCATGGACAGGGAATTTCAGATTGGCAATTCACATCTTCAACTTGGGTAAAAATAGATCAATAAAAATCATATGTTCACATAAAAAGATCATATTCATAAGTTCTTGAGAGATCTTGCCTGCATGTGGTCAAGCCATAAAGTAAGACCAACGAGAGCTGCGCCACCTGACAGCTTTCTAAAATCAGCTCCCCAGTTCTTGTCAGCTACCCTGAGTTACAAAGACCACAAGATATAAATTTATCCACGTGCAGCATAATAATTTTTAAGAGAAAATATTATGAGATCCTTCTGTATAGTTCGACATGATAAAGCCAATAAAATTCATAAGAAAAAAAAGTCATCAGCTTTTACCTGAATACATCATGACGATATATTCTCTTCTTGATGGCCAACTGAAAAACCCATGAAGCAGTGGCTCGAAGTTCAAATGCCCACAACAAATCCTCTAATGCATTGACAAAGTTAAAGGCAGCATTGTCTTCCAGGGTTTCTAGCATCTCAAGGCACCGGTCCAGTGCTGAAACTAATGATTCAGGTTTTTCTGTTAGAAGCCTGCAAAGAAAAATCACTCAGAAATACCACTATGAAAAAATAGTGTGATGCTACTAAAAAATATATCTTGTTCATAGTAGCCATAGTAACAGTTGTAGCTAATCACCACCTGATTGGAAGATCAAATCCAGCATCTCGGAGAGCATTTAGAAGGACAATGGCCTCACTTGTGCGCCGGGACAAACTTGCAGCCCTAATAAAGCATGTCCATATTCTGTGATCTGGTTCCAGACCCTCTTTCTTCATCTGTATCAATTTCTGAATTCCGATGCTGTAATCTCCATTTCTGAGATAAGCATCAATAACAGAACTATAGGGTAGCGTACTGAGATTTGAACCTGTTTCTTTCAAATTAGAAAGAACCTTTTCAGCCTCCTGAGGCTGTCCAGAGCTGCCATAGGAGACCATAAGCAAATGCATTGTGGCAATAGTGGGTTCCACTCCTGCATCTTTCATCATGCTAAACAGTCTTTCAGCTTTAGAATGACTTCCAGAATTTCTATATATTTTCATCATTGTATGATAAAAGGAGCGATCTAGTTTACATCCCTTTGACTGTAACTCCTCGAAAAGTTCCTCTGCTTGCTCCACCAACTGCTGCTTGCCAAATGATGCAACCAAGCTTTTGTAGGTATCCAATTTAGGCTCCAATCCTGCCACTCTCATTTCATGCATCAGTGATAAACCTTCCTCTGGTCTATGATCTCTGCAATACATCACAATTAATGTGTTGTAAGTGTCCTCATCTGGCTCCAGCCCATCCTCCTTGATCCTTTGGTAAACTTGAGTTGTCTTCCTAAAATCTTCAATTGCCACATACATCTTGAGCACAGAATTCCATATAGAAAGATCAGGCTTGAATCCTGCTTCTTCCATCTCAGAAAGCATGGCTTCAACATCCCTTACCTGTTTTCCCCTGCTTAACAACCGAGCCATTACCCTGTAAAGATGCATGGTAGGAAAATAACCAGCAGCCTTCATTCCATGGTATATTTTCTTCACTTCAAATATGTTCCCAGCCCTTGCAAATGCATCAAGCATTAAAAGAATAGAACTTTTGCTTATTTTAAAACCCATATCCTGCAACTCCTGAACTACCACGTAAAGCTCATCCAATCTTCCATCAACAATCAGAGCGTGCAAGAGACCATTAATGGAATCTATAGTTGGAGAAGGGCCATCTCTCATCATCGTATTAAAAATAGCCCTGGCTCGCTCATAACAGCCACTTGCAGCATAAGCTTCAATTAAAGCATTCCAGACTTTACGGTCCACAGTGATGCACCTTTGTCTCAAATTCCCCGCTACACTCTCTGCTTTCTGCCATAGCTTCAATCTTCCATATGCCTCAATCACATTGACATAAAGGGATATATTATTCAATAATATGCCATCTGATTCTGCAAAATCAATTAGATGATGGGCTGTTTCAGGGAACCCCATTTTACAATACAAAAGCACCATGCTTTCATAGAGACATTCAGATGCTTTGATGCCACAGAACCTCATGTCAGAAAAAACCTGAGAAGCTTCAGTAATGAGTTCATTTTCTAAACAGCATTGAATCAAGGATTCAAACATGGTAAAACTCCCAGTAAAACCAAGTTCTCTATTATTACTGTATTCCTTTAAAGCAGCATCCAACTGCTGAGCCTTGCAAAGCATAACAACCAAAGCTTCAGTAATCATTTGACTGGACCTGGGAGAATGTTCTTTCAAGAATTCAAGCAAGTCAAGTGCCTCAGCGTGCCTCCCAGATGAACTATATGAACTCAAAATAGACAACAAATTCTCACGGTCTATTTCAAAGTGATCACTGATTGCCCGTCTCAGCATTTTTGCAGCTTCATCATAGCATTCACCCTTGACGAGAATAGAAGAAATAGTTTGTGGGTTCATGCCACATATTTCTTCCATATCTCTAATAACTCTTCCAATATCTTCCACTTTGTTTACCTTCCTAAGAGTTCGTAGCATCAACTCATAAAGGGAATGATCCAGTGTGATACCATCATGAAGCATTTCCTTGTACAAAGTCATTGCCCTCTTTGGCTCATTAAATCTTAGATGGATGTCCAGCATAACCGAGTATGCTAGATGGTCAGGTCTAATTCCAGACCTGAGCATGCAATCGAAAGTCTCTTCAGCCTCCACTGGTTTCCCAGCCTTGGCATACCCACAAATCAAAGCACTGTATGTCTTCAAGGTAGGTTTGACTCCAGTGTTCAGCATCTCTGACATCACACCTGCAGCCTCTGCTATTTTGTTTGTCTTCCCCAGCGAATCAATTAAAACAGTATATGTAACTGCATCAGGATTCCTGCCTGATGACTGCATGTCCCTGTAAAGTTGTAGTGCTAGTTCATTCTGACCTTGCTTCCCATACATGTGGATCATAGTGTTATACGTCATCTCATCTTTGCCAAACCCTATTTTCACCATTTCCTCCCAAATCTCTTTCACTTTCTCCACATTCCCTTCTCTTGCAAAAGCATACAGCAATGAGTTATAACTCACAGCATCTGGAAAAAACCCTCTTGACTCCAAGTCATTAAAAAGCTGCTCCGCTTTGCCAGACAGTCCACATCTTCCATAAACTGAAATCATGGCATTGTAAGTCCAAAGATCAGGTTGGCAATGATGTGCCTCCATATCATCAAAAACCTTAGCAGCCTCCTCCAAATTCGATGCCCGTGAACAAGCGCTGATAAGAGTATTATAAGTAATTGTATCTGGTCTAAGCCCAGATCTTCTCACTTCATTTAAGAGCTCAATAGCCAAATTAGGCATCATTGCACCAGCTTTCAATCGAGCATTTATCAATGTATTGAAACTTACAAGGTCTGGCTTGCACCCTCTTTCACGCATCAAATCAAGTAGTTCTTGGACCTTATTAAACCTACCACGCCGCGCATATACACCCATCATGGCATTATAAACTTGCACAGTATTCCCAGCTGAGGGTTCAGCCCTCATAAATACTTCCACAGCCAATGCCTCTTGATTGGCCTTTCCCAGAACAGACAAAATTGTGGATAGCATCCGTGCATTGGGGGAATACCAATGGCGCAAATTCAACCACTCATAGACCTCCAACGCCCGGTGCCAGCTTTCTTGGCCCACAGACTTAACCACAAAACAAAGATCAGTTGGTGTCATCTGCACTTTCCTATCATCAAGAACATCAGCCACAAACTGGTCTTGTGTCAATCCTAAAATCCTATCAGTCAAATATTTCACCCTCTCCCTCCAGTCTTTAGCCCTCTTAAGTGCTAATTTATTCATTTTCTTAACTCTAGTCCTACTTTTCCTCCACCTCAACTTTTCTTCTTGACTCCCACCACCACCACCACCACCATCATCATCATCACTCAGTTCGAAAGAGCCCACATCCAAGATTTCATCTTTAGACATTTCAGTCAATTGGGTAAGTGATGAATGATTCAAGATTCCATCTTTAGACATTTCAGTGAATTGGGTTTGTGGAGAAGAATGATAGGTTTCATTCAGTTTAAGTTGAGGCCATCTGACTGACGGTGAAGCTCTGCTATAACTAAATTTTTGTGGAGCATTATCACTACAATCAGTACTGTTGTTTTTAAGTTCAGTAGTGGCAGTAGAGGGTGCAGATTGATGCAAAGAGCAAGAAAGAGAGGTGCTTTTGCATACCTTTGAAGGTGTTGATGGTAGAAAAGCCAGCACTCCACTGCACTCCATGCTTCCACTCATTACAGGCTCCGATATTTTGTGTTTTAAGGAGGGGATAGGGAATGGAGGGTAAAGGGTTTGGGTTTTGGACCGTTTTGTCTTCTTAAGAGGAAAAAAAAAAAAGTAATATAAGTTTTGGAAAGCTATAGCTTTGACTATTTCTTTTATAAAAAATAATGTTAATAAAGTAGAAAAAATAATATTAAAAATTGATTATGATAAATATATAACAATAATATTTTATTAAATTTATGATTTAGATTATATTACTAGAATAATCTTATAAAAAAAATTATAAAGCTTTTAAAAATATATGTAAACTTTTTAAAATTTATGATCGGTGGACCTGAAGCATCCAGTATAAAAAATTATAAAGTTTAATTTTTAATAAATTAAATATTAAATAATAAATTTTTTAAAAAAATCAATCATATAAAAGCATCCAATATAAATCACTTCAACATTTTCTTTAACCTAAAAGTTAATTACTCTTGATTTTATAACTAAGTTGATAAAAGTTAACAAATTCAAAAAATCTATCTATCTTGGACAATTACAAGTTACTTAAAAACTAAAATGTATAGGGTGAATATTGTGCAACTGATATCATTTAACCTCTCAAAAAACACTATGGCTGACCATATTCATTTAAAAAAATCATTTTGATTCACAAAAGTTTTTTTTTTTTAGCGATTTGATCATAATTGAAGGCTAATTAATTTGGATTTTTTAGGTAAGGATGGGTTTGGAAGAATAGGGATCAAAATTAAAAAGGCATCATATATGGATGGCATGCCAAAAGTTTGGGGAAAAATACATTTTGATCATTTAACTTTAAAAACAACACAAATTATACAATTTCAGTGCCTCAATTTTTTTTCAAATTCAATTTTGGTACCAAAGTTTATTTTTTTATTTTTTAATTCCTGGTTGAGAGAGGAGAGATAGAGGTTATCAGATTCTGAAGGTTAAAAAAAAATATCATTGACACCGATTTAGACCATCAAATAGTCAATGTTTGATTCAAATGGTTTCGTTTGATGAGGAGAGTTAATATTAGGTGTTTTTTTACCTTTAAAGTTTGTAAAAAAACAGTTCCAGGCTCGAGTTGATTTTGGTTTTTTGGACGGTTTTTTGAAGCCACAAATAGGTTTATCACTATTATTAAGGTATTTTATAGGTATTCAATGACAGCTCAACAGTTTGGCTTTTAATTTTTTCTTTTTCTTTTTTCTATTTTTTTTAAATTAATGCTTTTTTTATGTTCTCTATTTTTTTAATTTATATCTAGATCAATACCCTTTTTCTTTTTCATTTTGTTTAGAGAGTCTCTTTTAAATGATGATTTTTTTATTATACATTTAAATTTTGAAGATTCTATCTGATTCATCTATAATTTTTTTTAATCTTTTTGTATAAACGAACTTTAATTTTGAAATTTTTTTAGTTTTCGAATAATATTTTTAATATGTGCAGCCTGGTATAATGTTTTTTTTCCTTTTATTTTATTCAATCAATTTAATTTGTGTCTCTATTTCTATTATCATTTACTTGAATAAAAAAACTATTATAACAAACAAATTTAGCAAATATAATTGGGTAAATATCATGGCTTGCAAGATTAAATATTTTGATTTACATCTATCTTTTAATTTTAAGTTATTATTTATGGATTTTTTTCATTTATTAACACACATAATTCTTGTTTTATTTGATTATTTATATGCATAAACATTTTGATTCACTTAAAACTTTTTTAACTACAAAAAACATGTTGAAAAAGTTTGTATATACAATTTTTTTATTTGAAAAAAAAATTCTAATCCTTATAAATTCTCAAATGTTCATTTTCGAATACTATATAGTTTAAAATATGTTAATGCTAACCTTAGATATATTAGAAAGTTCCAGTATGGCCCTTTTTCTTCTGTTGTAAAAGAACTCGTGGCAATTAATAGAAAGACCACTTCTTGAATTCTTTTGGCAGAGAATTTTTGGGTTTTTAAAAGTTTTTAGTGAAGTTTTTTTTTTCAAAGGGTGAATTGAAGAAAAAATAAAGTTTTTTTTGTTCTGTACAGCATGGTGGTGTTGATACTGTTTATTTTACGTTTAAAAATATTTTAAAAAAAATCTGAAATTTTATTATTTTTTTCTTTACTTCAAATTAATATTTTTTATAATCTCTATTTATTTTACATTCCAGAAGTGTTTTTAAATAAAATTAAAAATTTATTATTTTTTTCTTTATTCAAATTAATATATATTTTAATATTTATTTTTTTATTCAAATTAATATATATTTTAATATTTTTAGATCATTTTAATACGCTTGATATCAAAATTAATTTTTTAAAAATAAAAAAAATATATTATTTTAATATATTTATAAATAAATACAAAAAAACAGCAAACCCACTCCCAGACCTGCTGGAGTTATATCAGTTTGCCATCCAAATATAAAGCTAACCAAGGGCCCTTCAGAACAGCCCACATTTTTGCCAACATTCTTAGTGGTCTCTCTCATGCTTGAATTTTTGTTATTCTGGAAGCACGAAAACCATTCCATAATTCAAAAAAGTCATCAATGGAGGAATGAATAAAAAAACAAATTCAGCTCAAGTCAAGAAGCGTCGCCTCCAATAGAACATGTACAGTATAGCCCAGGCTAGGAGAAGAGAAAGGAATGAAAAGGGCTGCAGCCCAGCAGAAGGGCATTGCCGCAAGGTTTCAGTAAATTATGAACAACATTTGTTAATGAGCACAAAAGAATCGTTTGAAAGCAAACATTTTTTTTTTTATCAGCAGCCCGGAGCGATACCAGCAAGCAACAGACAGAATTCTTACCAGTAGCACTAAACAGCACACCCCAAACCTACACATCCGATCTCATATATTAAAAATTTAAAAAACATATAGAGTTGTCAGCAGAAATCCGCATGAAACCAGACTGTGCAAGTTGCAGAAATTCCAACACAAGAAACTGATTTCTTTGGTTTAGGTCTCTGGAGCAGGAGCAGGAGCAACAGCGGGAGCCTTCAGAAGTGGTTGGAGAGCCTTGACAACAATGCTCATATTTGGCCGGAACTCAGCTTCATACTGCACACATAACGCTGCCACAGCTGCCAGCTGCAAAAGGGAAAACAACCATAGCATTAGAAGCTAACAAAACACAAACACAACCATGCACGAGCCGAACCATTATCAACTGTGCTTAACATAGTGCACATATTCAATTGTTGACAATATTCATGAGAGAAATGATACCTTGGCAACTCCTTTAGGGGGATATTCTCCTTTCAGCTTTGGATCTACACATTGTTTAACTTTGTCTTCACTCAGTCTTGGTGTAGCCTAACAAAAAAACATACTTGATGTCAAACTTCTTGAATGCTTAGGAAAAGATTCCAAAAGAAATATGCTAAATGAAAAGGAAAATATAATACTACCATGAACGAGACAGGAAACTCACCCATGTAACAAGACTCTGCTGTCCACGTGGCATGGTATGATCAACAGGTTTCCTCCCAGTAAGAAGCTCTAGGAGAACTACTCCAAAACTGTAAACATCACTCTTCTGTGTCAATTGTCCAGTCATTGCATACCTGCAGAATAGCCAAAAATCAGTTGCATTCGATAACAAATAACAGTTATTTACAAAGAGATTATACCATGAAGAGATGAAGATACAATGAAATGGAAATTTCAGAACAAGTGGATGCATATTTGAGAGAAAAGGTTTAAACATCCAATAAATAGTTTCCAATGACAAATAATGATGTTATGCCCCTGAAAAGAAAAGAAAAGGATAAGCAGGAAAACATGTGATAGATCATTTCTTTGTGTGATCCATGTACTGGAAAATTGGAACGATTGAGAACGAAAAGTGCACCCATCTCTAACAGTTGAATGAAAGTTTAAAGTGTCAAGAAACCAATGTAATTACAGTTAAATCTGAAAGCTCAAATAATATAAATCTTTAACATGCATTCACATATACACATATTGAGCCATGCCCTATCTAGAATTTCAGGTGTTTTAACAACAAAACTTATCTCAGGAGCATGATGCTATAGATAAACCTTATCCA
This sequence comes from Populus deltoides, assembly GCA_015852605.2. NCBI lineage: Eukaryota > Viridiplantae > Streptophyta > Magnoliopsida > Malpighiales > Salicaceae > Populus > Populus deltoides. The sequence continues at coordinate 1,768,916 of CM027576.2, read as the reverse complement.
TATAGTTAAAATTTGCCCAGGTATGGATTGATTTGGCTGGGAACATATTGGAATCACTCAAAATCAAGTTATACTTGTAAACTGCATTTTATGATAACACTTATTTGTAGCAGTTTGCAGTAAAGTACAGTAACCATGGCAACAGAAAAGAAAAGGAGTTACAGAAGCCTTACTCAGGAGCATGATAACCAAAGGTTCCTAAAACTCGAGTTGAATGAAGGCGAGCAGCCATGTCAGGAGCCTGATTTGAAAGGTTAAAATCTGCGATCTTGGCTTTGAAGTCTTCAAACAGAAGCACATTGCTTGATCTGACATCTCTGTGTATAACAGCAGGTTGTACCTTCTCATGCAAGTATTCCATTCCCCTTGCTGCATCGACAGCAATTCTCACTCGCTGCATCCAATCAAGAACTGGTCCTGGCTGTGCACCTTGAACTCCCTTTCTACCTGCCGTTGCAAGAATATAAAAAGTTAATCACTTGTATTTATTTTCTAGAGGACTTTTTTAGTGAATGTAGAATGTATGAGAAGAGCAGAAAAGATGAGCTCATACCATGCAATATGTCATGGAGGGATCCCATTGTTGCGAACTCATATGCAAGCACTCGAAGATTTCCTTCTACACAGTAACCGAGTAACTCCACAAAATTTTCATGTTTCAATCTTGACACCATGGAAACCTGGGTAAATAATTTCAGATATCTTAAGAGACCAAAAGGGAAAAATTGCAGAGAACAGAATAGTTTCATATAAGAGACGAATCAGATACAAGTCATCCTGAATCAGATACAAGCCATCCTTTTCCCATTAAAATGAAAACACACCTGGGTCAAAAATTCAACATTTGTCTCTGGCTCACTTGCAACATCAAGTTTCTTTATGGCCACAGCTTTTCCATTTTCTAAGTTTGCATAATAAACTCTTCCATAGGAACCTTCACCAATCAATGCCTTCGACCCGAAATTATCTGTCTTTTCTTTCAGTTCTTCCAAAGACAACACGGGCACTTCAACAGGTGGTGGTTCCTTCTGTACTTCTGCTTTGGCAGGAGCTGATACTTTTGAGCCTTTAGGATACCCTGAGATGCCACAAATGGAAAGGCAAAATAGAAAGTTCAAAACAAGAAACCATGCTAAATCAACTAAACCCCAGAAATGACAGAGCAGGACTTTGAAACAGACGCAATGAATGTAGATGCATGTGTATATGTAATGGGCACCAAATTCACTAAATCTAATGAAAGTTGCTAGGAGCCCAAGTAACATAATAGAAGAAGCTGCTATCTAGAGAGATCATAACCAAATCATGTGCTAATAGAGACAGAACCTAAGTTGTAGTATCAAAACCACCATCCTCAGATCTCTCAATTCTAAGATTTATATGCTGTTCAAAAAGATCTAAGCACATAGCCCGCACAAAACTGCAAAGATCAGTTTGGCAAACACTGTAAAACAGTTTCCCTCCATGTCAATGAACTTAACCATTCCATAATGCTAATTAAAACACCGCACTTAAAAACAAAGCACCACAAAAGCTAACTGACCAAACCGTAGACTTCAGAATCCTATAATCAACATGGATGCAAATTCTTTTATCCCTTCCCTTCCTTTCCCTTATTACCGGCAGTTTGTGAACAAGAAGATAAGTTAAGGTTCAGAGTAACGTACCATCACCAAAGTTCCCCGTGCTTCTGATGCGCTCATTCTCATGTTCTTGGTAAGACTCCTCTACCTGACAGGTACAGCAGAGCCACCGACGCATCTTGCCTCTTTTCTTCAGAAATAATTCCTCTTCGCCACCACCTGTTCTCTCAAATCGTGCAAAGTACCCAGGAGATGTTGCATGTGCCTATACATTCCACCAAAAAAAAACATTAATTCAGTATTCAAAACCACAATCTAAGAAACAAGTATAACATAAAAAATATTAAAGAAATTATCCTTCGAATTAATAAAAATTCCAAAAAAGAAACAGGAATTTTTTTAAAAATCCCTCAAAATTAAGCATTTCCTCTTTTCTTTTTTCACATATTGAAAACAATTTACCATAATTAACACATTTTTGACATAAAAATTCAAAAACTAAAATATTAATTCTGCCATTACTTCAACCAAAAACTGAGAAACACAATTAAACCAACTTTAACGACTCTAATTAAATATTTACTACCAGTTAGTTAAACAAAAACCCATTAATTAATCGGAGCTTACCCCACAATTAAGATCCTCACTCTCCTTATCCATCAACAACAGAAAATCAAAGAAAGAAACCCTAAAATTTGGTTTTAAAAAAAGAGAGAGAGAGAAGGAGAGAAGAAGTTGGAAAGGAAATGAAGAGGAAAAAACACCTAAATATTAACTAAGAAAAAATAAATTAAGAGAGATAAGCACAGATCGTAATCGAAATTAAAGGACGAACAAACAAATTTAGAAAAAATCAAAATAAACATTTACATACCTGTCTGTATGCGTGTGTGTGTTTTTTTTAGGGTTTGGAAATTTCTTCTTGGGTTTATATGTGGGAGAGAGAGAAAGACAGATAGGCAACGCGGAAAGAAGAATAAAGCAAATAATTATTTTCTGTTCTGTTCTTCTTTCAGTTTTCTTCTCTATGAAGACGATCAAATTAATGTAAATTTAATCCCTATAGTTTTCAAATATTAATCGATTAGTCCTTATATTATTAAGAAAAATTATATATCCCTTACATCATTTGTTGACCATCCTCAATTTAGCCGGTAGTTATTAAATTTAAATAGTAAGGGACTAGGTTATGAAAGGATTTAAGAGTATATGGATTAAATATACTATTTTTGAGACAACGAGGATTAAAAGATTGATTATATTAAACTACAAGGACCAAGTTAAATAACTCTTCTCTTTCTAAAATTAGTAAACAAGGACACCGCTGTTGTTCGATTTTATTAGCATAGAAAATGCTATTAACTTTTGAAATTTCTAAAGAAAAAGGTGGGGACGGCGGGCACGGAGGAGAGAGAGTGTTGATGGACGATGAATTATGAGGAGGATATAGCCAAGGTGGGGCGGTGGACAGGGAGGAGAGAGAGAAAGAGTGTTGATGGACGATGGATTATGAAAATGATATACTTCCCATTTGTTTTTTTATTTTAATTTTTTTTTTGAAAATCTTTTATTTTTTAAATTAGTTTTTTTATTATTTTAATTTAATGATATTAAAATAATTTTTAAAAATAAAAAATATTATTTATTTAAATAAAAAATATCTTAAAAAATAATCATTACTACAAAACTATCCAATCTCAAACACCCGATTACTAAAAGCTTTTCATTTTCCTTTTTTCTTCTGGTTTCTTTCGATAGAAGCAAAGGGAGACAGATTCTTCTTCTTCTTCTTCTTCTTCTTCTTCAACAGGTTTCCTCGATGCTGTCCCAAGCGTAGAATGGAGTGCTCTGCCTCCATTGACCTACCCATCTTCAGCAGTTGACTGACCCCTACAATCCAATGGTCTCATGTCAACTGGCTAGAAAGAGGGCTTTATTATTAGAGTTCCTTCCTGGTGACGCCATTGCAGTGAGCTGTATCACCAGCCATTCACTAATTTATTGCCAAATCAAAAAAGAAAATTATATGCTCTTACGAGGCATCTGCGCTTCCTTACAAGCTTCGCAGCCCCCATTTTGGAGGTCCGAGTGTCAACCAATACGGAAACTTGGGCGACTTCACTTTTTTATAAAGTAAGTAAAGTATAATCCCAACACCCGAGGCCTCTGCTGCGTACGAAAGAGTTGTTTGAAAGTATCTTAGTATTATTTAAAATACTTTTTATTTATAAATATATTAAAATAAATTTTTATTATTTTTTAAAATTATTTTTTATATTTAAAAATCAAAATAATTTTAAAAAATATATAAAAATTTAATTTCAAATAAAAAAATTCAAAATTTTAAAAAACATTGTTTTAAATACTACCAAAATTTACTTGTAAAACTCAATGGATCTAAATAAAACTTTAAAAAAAATTTAAATTATTTATTAGGGTCTTGAGTGGATTCATTAATTATTTTATTGTTAAAATATTATTGTTTTTTATAATTTATCAATATTAATCAGACTAGATTTTGATCAAATTAATTGGATTTAACTAAAAAAATTATTCATGTAGTTCGATTTTAATTTTAAAAAATTAAAACTAATCGAACCACGCCAAACTAGTTTAATCTAATTTAAATAGATTTTTTTTTTCAAACAGTTGCTTGACTTATAAGCATGGCAAGACCAAACAGAGCAAAAACAATCATCAATTTCACAGTTTTTTAAAATCTTTTTACCTGTCATTCAAAAACTTTAACAAGAATTCGTTGATTTTATGTTTTCAAAGATAAAACACGCATAAAAAAATTATTATGTTAAATTTATAATTACATGTTTAATGTATTTAGGATTGTTTATTTATTACATGTGCAACCTTAAAAATGAACCCATTCTTAATTTATTTTTAGAAATATCTTATCTCTATAATCTGTTTGGAAACACGGTACAAACCGAGTTTCTCAAAAAATTTAAATTTTTTTCATGTGTTTTGGATTGTTTTGATGTACTAATTTTAAAAATAATTTTTGAAAAATTAAAAAAAATATTATTTTAATACATTTCAGCATAAAAAATAATTTGAAAAGCAACCATAACCACACTCCCAAACAAACTCCTAATCTATTATTTAGATTTTTACATATTAAACCTTTTTTTTTAATGATTTTGATAATCAAAATATTTAGTATGTGTTTAGTAATGTGATATGTAATATTTTTATAAAAAAAATTTTTAATTAAAAATATAATAAGATATTTTTTATATTAATATATTAAAATCGTTAAAAAACTCCTTAAAAATTTAATTTAATATCTTTTAAATTAAAAATATTTTATAAAAAGAGTTTAACTGCATTAAATTCAGACGTGGAGATTGATTCATGACCATCGAAAAGCCCAAGCCATTGAACTCAAAAGCCCATTAAGAAAAGGTTTGACATTCTAAACTATTTAAACCCACTCAAAAGCTAAACCCTCGAAAATCATCTCTGCAAACCCCCCCACTCCCTCTCCCTCTCCCTCGCTCCCTCGAGTCTCAATCTTTCAAACACAGAAAACTCTCTAAAATCCAAAAAACCAAAGCTTCTGAACCCTCTCTTTCTCTCTCTAGAATTCCGATAAACAAGATTTATGTGCCTTTTCTGGCCTGGAGAAAACAGAATTCAAGATGGCTGATGATACATCAGTTGGTTCGAAAAGAAGAATCACAGAGATTGAAGAAGAATCTCTCCTTCAACAACAACAAAAAGACCACTCTTGTTCTTTTTTCTCTACATTCTCTCCTCAAGGAGACTCAATTCTTTCACCTACAAAAGCAGTCCAAGAAGAAGCCAATCATCAAGACAATCCAAGCCCAACGTCTTTCAAGAAGGTAAAGGGCTCTTGTTTAACTGAATCTGATACTATTTTCCGAGAGAAACAAGGAGTGGGTTTTGAAGAAAATGGAGTAAAGTTTGATTTTTTGAATGAAAAGAATGTTGCTTTTTGTGGACTGGTTCCTGGGTCTTCTGAAAGTGGAGAGTTGGATGAAAAGATTGAGAGTTCTGGTGCGAAAGTGAAAGAAACTGAGAATTCTGTGGATGGTGGATTAAAGAAAGGAGAGATTGAATGGAGTGTTGATGATGCGAAAGAAGTGAAAGAGAAGGGGAAAGATTTTGTGGGAAGTGAATGTTTTGAGGCTGAGATGGGCTTGGGTACTGATGATAATAAAGAGTCTGTGAAGGTGAAAGAAAGTGGAGGAGAAAGTTTATTGGAAGCAAAGAAGAAGCAGTTACTGGAAGAACTTGAAGTTGGTTCAATCTTTAACAACAAAACCAGTGTGGATAACAATGTTGATGATTTTGATACTAATGTGGGAGTCTCGGGAAGTCTCAAAGGATTTGGTGAATCTGTTAGACGTTCTTTGAAGCTTGAATTGATTGATGATACAGTGTTGATTGAACCAGTTTCAGAGACCGAAACTTCTAATGGTGGTGCTAATGTTGCTGAGAGGAATGGAAAGAAGGAGAAAAGGCCACGGAGAAGGGGAAAGGTTGCAACAAGGGGTTTGGAGACGAGTGAAGGGCAAAAGAAAGTGACCCAAGTTGGTGAAGCTCAAAATAGAACAATCCATGTTGGTGAAATTCGAGATAGATGTGCAACAGATGGGGATCAGATGAAGAGGAAGTACTCGAGGGTGGAAATGGAGGCCCTGAGGTTCGCAAATATTGTAGAACAGAGAAAATTGTGGAGAGATGTATACACTGGACTTGGATATGATGTCGTGGAGGGGTATAAAGACTTGGCAAGTTCAAAGCATCAGAAGAACGTTTGCTTGAACTTCAATCCCCTGGAGCCTTTCGGAAGGAAGGAACCTGACATTCTTGGTAAGTGGTGTTCTTGTTCCCCGCCTGCATTATCTTACTGTTTTAATACCACAATGTTTGAATTATTTCTGCATCTTGCATGGCGCTTGTGATTTTCTAACATATTCAATTCTTGCTTCATGTGATGTTTTTATTTAGAAGAGGCCTTAACATCTCACTATATAACTTAATTTTAAGATCACAATGTAAAAGGCTTACTGACAATGTAAAAGGCTATTCGGATGAAATAGGAATGCCTTGATGCACTCTTGTTATTACGAACTCTGTTAAGTGCGTTGATTCTTTCTGTATCACAGTTTAAACTTCACTGGTTCATTTTCAATAGAGTCTATGAAGAGTGATGATGTCTAGTGTCTGCCCAAACCTAAGATTATTCATTTTTTGGATGGGAGAGAGTGGGGAAAGAAAAGAAAAGAAAAGAAAATTATAGTTAAGAAGAAAAGGTTGTAAGATTTTCAACCATTGCACGCTTGGCCCAGAATAGGTCTCCATTGACATTCTAGGATATAAGATGGTGAATGTTATCATCACCATATCTGCATAGTTGGTTTGAGTCAACTCTAGCAGGTCTTGCAAACAGTGGAGCTTTTATTTAGCGCAGATGAAATGCCAAGCAGTTGATTTGAAGAACAGATAGCCTGGCTATTTGGTTATGCAGATGATGCTTTAATGATATGCCTGAAAATCTGAGTTTTAAACAGCTGCCTTTTGTGCGGCTTCTGTTACTAAAACACGGTTTGTCCTTTAGTTGCCGTTGGCCCTTGATTGTTTTAAAGCAATCATGTTGGTTCCTTTGCTTCTCAAGAAATCTATTCTTGATGATCATGTTGGTTCCTTTGCTTCTCATTGTTCTTATCACCAAAATTCTTGGTGCTTGTGTTTGTTTTTCATCTATTCAATGGAAATTTCTTTTGTTGTTTTCTTTGGGTTCAGCAGATCTGATTTACAATTCTTTTGTTTTCTCTTCCTCCCATTTTGTTTTCTCATTTTTTTCATAAAATTCTAATGTATTTTTATTTTCTAATTTTCACTCTCCTTTACTCAACTGGTTTGGGATTGAGGCTTTGTTGTTGTTTTTGTTTCCTTCCCTTCCTTTTCTACCTCCTGGTTTTTAGCCCCCTTCTTTTGAAAATAAAACAGGTAAAATCATAATAACGATGTCGAAATCAGATTCTCCATCCATTCCCTTCTGATTTCAGCTCTTATTTTGTCTATTTGATTGGTTCACTTTCTGTTTGGGCAGGTGTGGTTGCAGCGAGGGGAAGATGGAACCATTGAATGTATTTGCACTTTGAAGAGTAGCCCAAGGGAATCTGGCTAAAGTCCTTATTCATATCCGCACATATCTGTTGAACTGTTAGGCTAATGATTGCTGTGTGTATGCTACTTGGATATAGTCATTGTACATAGAAATTCTTTCTGTTGGCCAGCCTAGACCTCTTGGGACCCTTGTGTCATTGTACAGCATGTTCAATTACATTCTTTTGTGATTAAAAACTAATAAAGAGACGCAACCCGCTACTTTTTGGTGAATGCACAGAATGCTGTACCTGTTACAGTTATTTCCTCACCGTTTTCTCATCTCTCTGGCTGAAATATCTTTGTGCTGTTTATTTATTTATTTATTTATTTATTTTGAGTTCAAGATTACCCTTTTTTTTTAAAATGTGCGAGGGATTCTAAATTTTGAGATTAATCTCAGGGGAAGAATCATCTGAAAATGTGGATGATGGATTAGAAAACATGGAAGGAGATGGGGTGCAAAATCTGGATCTATTGAATCCTGCTTGCAGTAGCAGTATTGAGGGTGAAGGTGCTGCTACACTTTTGGTGGAAGAGTATGATGAAGAAGATGACAGTGACGATGATTATGCTAGCATACAGAGACCTGCTTTCGCTGTAGAAGGAGAACCAGATTTTGATTCTGGACCTCCAGAGGACGGATTAGAATACCTCAGGCGTGTCAGGTACCATTATATATCCTACTTTTTTTTCCCCTTTCCCAGTTATTGATGCTAGTGTGCTAACGTTTAACTGATATATCTTTCCCAGTTATATATCCTACTTTTTTTTTCCTTTCCCAGTTAACTGATATTTCTTTCTTCTTCTGTTTAGGTGGGAGGCTGCTCACATTCCGAAAGTTAAAGTAGCCAAGCTTGATAGGAGTAGAGTTAACAAAGAACAAACTGTTTATATGCCCCAGATTCCTGACATTGCCAAGTGCCCAGAATATTTACTGCCGTCAAGGCAGTGGGAGGATGTGTTTCTTGCTGATTTTTCAGAGCTGCGATTGGTATGGTTCTGGTGTTAATTTGCTTTATGTTAATGTGGTAATTTTATTGGCATAACAACTCTATTTGTCTGCTTTAGCCGAAAAGGGGTAAAAAGTTTCTCCATTGATCTGTTCACCTCTCTTTGAAATGAACTTGTATCTCTTTTTCTTGAAGAATTGATGAAAATATTTGTCTGTAGTAGTATAAAATGTTGCATGTTTAATTAATGCGTGAGATGTATCATTTGATCCTTTTTACCAGAAATCATGCCTTCAAAAATGAAAAGTGCTTGTTTTACTCGAGGGAGGATTTTTGACTTTAGAGAAGGAAAACTGTATAGTATTCATTTTTGCATATAGTTGGAAAAAACATGAGGTTAGCATGAAATTTTTGAGCCTGAAGGTGACATGTAAGGTCTTTAAGGCTTGCTTGCTAGGTCATAAACATATAACAAGAATAATAGAAAATGCATAGCGCTAATTTAGAGAACTGACTTCGTTTTTCTTTCACTGAATTTCAGTTATTCTCTCAAAATGACGGTCCCAGCACTAAAATTTCCCATAAGATGCAACCAGCAGCTATTGTTCATGGGAGTTGTTCCCCTCAGCTTTCTGAAAGCGTTATTGTCGAAAAATTCAATAACCTTAGAACTGATGAAGTCCAATCCTATAAACAGCCCGACACTTCCAGCTCTGAGTGCATCATTGATCAGCTATGCATGGAGAATCGTGAAGATCGTAGAAGCTTAACACCTTCCCAGCATAAAACTCCTGAAGCTTCGTCGAGTGATGCTTTATGCAAGTACCCTACCTTACCGGTCATTTTAGCTATGGATAGTGTTGCTCGAGTTTCCATGCTGAGGCGGTGCATAAAAGTGGCAGAAACTACAGACGCATTGTCCAAGAATGATTGTGTGTGGTTGTTTGCCTTATGTGCAGCAGTTGATGCTCCATTAGATGCTGGCACGTGTGCTGCTCTTCGTGGTCTCCTCCGGAAATGCGCTAGCTTGCGAGCTGGCAAATCTGAACTTGATGATGAGGTTATCATGCTGAATATTCTTGCCACAATTTCAGGCAGGTATTTCGGTCAGTCTGAAAGCTGAAGCTTCTCAGTTCAACTAAACCATGTCCATTTGGAAATGATTTCCATGTATTGGGAAGAGTGTGAGTGTGTGAATGCTCTTTATATTTTTTTTATTATCTAATTCTCTATCAGAGTAATGCTCAAATTTTGTAAAATATTAGCCCTGAAACTTTTAAAAGGACTACCACAAGACAAGATTAATTGTCATTAATATTTTTCTATAAATTAACTTTTAAACAATTTTTCTATAAATTAATTTTGTTTGCATATTACAACTGTCAGTTCAATTGTCATTAATATTTTCGATATAAATTTGATTTATATAGACAAAACACATTAATTGGTTCATGCAACAAATCTTATATTTTTAGTTATATGTTTTAAGACATGATTTATCATGTTCAACAAATCCAAATTTAAATTAATGATTTCATTCTCATAGAATTTAAGTCAGTTTCAGTTTTACAAGACTTGTAAACTGATCTGAAACAATAACAACTGATAGAAAAAACATGTTTGGTATTGTAATAATTTTTTTTTTTATCTGATTAGAGAAAAAACCGTTTGAATGATCAAACAACTTTTGATTTTTGCACTGACTCCACAAATAATGTTTCAAGCTTTGGTTTTTCCTCAGAAAGTTTCTTTTCATTAGTCATTTAATTCTAAGACATATATTAAAATTTTCTTGAATTGCCCTTGATTCTTAGTATTTTTTTGGTTTTTAATAAATTTTACCTTTTCGGTTTCAGGGTTAACCACTTTCATGTACTAATTTTATCTCGTTTTGATTTTTTTTATTTTTTAATGTTTTTTTTTTTATTGTGATCTTTCAACATAAATTTTGATTAATATTAAAATTTATTAGAAATTTACCTCAATTTTTCTATATATAAAGTACTTCTAGTCTAATAACTTGGATTAAAATTTTGAAAAATTAATGGTAATTAATATTTTTTTTAATTTTTTTTGATATTATCATTTGGTATTGAATTTTTTATATATATAAAAAATAATTTTATGGTTTTTATAAAATTTATTTTCTATCACATTATCCCGACCTCATAATCTTAGAAGCCAACTTGATAAGTTAACGTGAATTAACTTGTTTTTTAATGCCCAAATGACAAATCTATTATATAAGCTCATGCTGGCTCAATCCATTGTTTTTTTTGTCTATTTTGTTTTATTCTATGTAATCTTTCCATGTTTAATTTCAAAAATTAAGCATGATTGGTTTTCTGCTCTTGGATAATTTTTGTTTTTCAAATTATTACTTTTTTATATATAATTTTAATAAAATCCTTGAAATATCTAAATATTGTAACAAAAAAAATAGTACGGAACCACGACTAGTATATAATGATGATGAAGTGGATTATTTGGCGCGTTAATATTCGAGGCAAAAACTCCCGCCAATTTGGCCCCTCACATCCTCACACCAACGCCATTAGAGGGCCAGAAGAGAGAATACCCGACCCGGAAAAATGTCGACTGACCCGAAAAGGAAAGGATCTAGCAGTGCCAGTACCCCAGCTTCACTAACCAAAATCTTGCATCGTTCTCTGTCGCATCTTAAGACAAGAACGCCGAACAATATCACCCCTGTCTCTTCTTTATCTCTTAAATCCGTACAGTAACCTTTCCCTCTTCTTCCTTTCTTTCTATCGTGGGCTCTTTTTTTATTTTTTTTTATAGGTGTAAATACATAAATGGCGTTTTTGGTTAATGGGTTTTCTTTTTTGGACAAATCTATGGTTATCTGGTTGTGTTTTGCAGGTGTGGTTATATGATTGGTGGCTGGCTAAGGCAGAAGGGGATGGCTTAGCTGTTTCTGGGTTTACTTTTAGAGAGTAAGTGAACAGATTATTTAGTTTTTGTTGTTGTTAATTTGCTTTTTAGTATGATTTCTTTGATTATATAATTTAATTACAATTACAATGTTTTTCTTTTTTTTCTAGGTTTGTATTTGGGCATAAATTATTCTATAAACTTGGCTCCATTTTTCTTTTGATGATCAGTAATCAAGGAATTAATGCCGTGTTTGTCTGGTTTTTGCATTGGATTTGATGGCCATAGAGGAGTAGGAGCAAGATTGTTTTGCTCGGCAGCGATTGTCAGAAGACATTACGCCACCATTCTTGAGACAAAGGATGGCATCACTGTTACAATTAGTGGATTCATAAATAGAGATCGAACTCGTGAAAATGGGTTTTCATTCCAGGTGTGCCCTCATTCTCACTGATTTTGTGTTTCAAATCATATGGTGTTCTGTGCTATTTGTTTGTTGTTGTTCATATTTGAGTGAACATTTATTTGTCCACAATTTGTGCACTGTAAAGAAGGAAAATCAAATTGGACGCAGGTTTTTAGATAGAGAGATGACTATGCTCTGGTTGTATTTAAGTTCAGCAGTTTATTTTCTAATGAACACGAAAACGGAACTGTTGCTTTGAGCAGATTTGTGAGCATTTCCAACTGGGATTTCCATATTCTTGGTTAGAGCTTGCCACCCGATTGGGTGGTGAAGAGTCTGCTAACAGAGGCAGTCCTCCTGGAAAATCGGGTTTTGATGAGCCCAAAATGTCTTCTGGTACCAGCGCAAGCGCCGCCTCCGTTTCTTTTGATGATCTCCCGGTGACAAGGATCCGCGATATTGCAACGCACCCTCTTGGGGATTCCAAAGATTGTGCACTCGCTGATATCCTAGATCATTTCTGCAGCAATGATGCCAAACTCTCTCCATTGGCAACCAGTCCAACCTCAAAGAATCCAGTCACTGTGGCAAATGCTGTGCTGGATGAAACTCCAAGGAAAAACAAGAGGAGAGCTGACCGGAAGTACAAAGATGGAGGTATAATTCCACGTAGAGTTGATATAGGAACGGGGGAACACATCACACCAAGCAGAGGAATTGTCACAAGAAGCATGTCCAGGCGGAGGAATTTTAGAGAGATACAAGAAGAAAGTCCCTCATCAAACCCTACTGTCTCCTGCAAAGCATCCAGAAACTACCCAGAAAAGGTTTTGCCATCATCTGCATTTCTTTCAACATCAGAGACCACTAAGAACCTTTCCGGTGCGACGATGAGTACAAGTGCTCGGAGAGATAGTTGGGCCACCACATCAACGGAGAAAATTATGGAAGTCCCTGATGTGCCTTTAGTCAGAAGGTCAAGCAGTAGGCCGAATATCCGGAAGGATTATCGTGAAAAGTAATACCAGTATGGAAAGCCTTCTGAAACAGAATGGAGAAGTGGTGGGAATGTTCATGTCCGATGGATATGTTCCATGCAGAAAGTGATGCTACCTTTCCTCTAGCCTCATTACAGTTATCAATCGTATGATATTACAGGCACAAACTAACATTCTTATTTACCATATAACCCCTCAAAAAGCATGACTTTCTTTATCCTTCCATTTTAGCATGACTTTCAAAAAGCATGAAATGCCCTTTCCACCATACTCATGAGTCACTAATCAATTCGGGTCAATCACAAAATAATGTCATTTTAAACAAAACTCCTTTGACACGATCAACTAGAGGTCACGAGCCAACTGTTCATGTCATTTAGAATATGCTGAATCAATGTCCAAAATGATTTCAAAATAAAACTCAGCTTAGGTTAGATTCCAGATCAGTAGATTATCATATCAACCCGCAAGACCAAGTAACTATAGTTTTGTCTGCTCACCGCACGGAGACGTCAGCGCGAGCACATACAAACACTGCTCTCCATTTCTAGGTGAAAGTAGCAATTAAAGGGAAATGTGAATTACTTAACAACCCGGAATCAAGAAATAGAAAATGTTTACATACACGCATGCATCTATGAAGGCAAAGACAATATTTCATTCACTTTTCCTCTTGCTCGATATGCATAAAAGGAAATCATCCAAGCCAAGAAAAAACAGCAGCAGCCAAGATTCAGTAACAGCTGACATGACATTTATCATTAGAAGGATACTAGACATGACATTTATTGTGTTAATTACACAATAACAGAGAAAGGAGAAACACATACAGAATAGTAAAAGAATAAGCTGAGTCTATTTTCTTCTGTTTCATTCAACAAAAGACATACCTATTATCAAATGAAATTGAATCGTTGGTCACCCAAACAGAAAGAAAACTTCAAGGTCTTGATTCCCCTGTATTTTACAATGACTTGCAAATGTGTTTGCAGCTTAGTTGCACTTACCCTTTGATTCCAGAGTTAACAGTCATCCTTACATGTGCCAAAAAGATTATGTCTGGAGCTGACTATGTTTCTTTTTTTACAAATTCTAGAACGTGGGCTTATCTGGATTTTAGTTGCACTTCCTTCTGACACTGCATTTACACAGGCACTCTTTTGCCCCGATATCGATCAAAAAACTGCACATCAAAATACAAAATTAGACCAGCTTCTAACAGTAAGGTGTTTGTGAATAAAGAATGTCTTAAAATTATCAGGCTTAACCGAGACCAGATTCTGCTTTTACTGCCATTGGTTTTGCTCGTCCAATGCAAGCAAGCATAGTGACGTCAAAACCAAGTCCAGACATAGAACAGTCCAGATACTCTCAACAAAAAAGAAGGTATCAAAAAGGATGAAAGTCCAAAAAAGAAGGGTTTTTATTTTCAGTTCCAAAGTAAACATACCGATCTCACAAAAGGCTGTTGGAACACCCATCCAAAAATCGGTATCCTCTGCACAAAAACTGCCAGTGTAGGCCAGAAACCACTGTGGAAAATTCCTGTCAGAATCTTCAACCAGATGAAGTAAGGCAGATAACCATAAACCATTTAGATAAATATCCAACTGACCTAAAGAGCACGATGAACCCATATGCTTCCAAAATCATGCCAATAACTGGCCATCCTATGACCACAAAGAAGAAGCCAGCACCAAATGAAATGGTTCCCTGCATAACCAGCAAAGCACAAGTGTGGATAGAGAATGAAATACATGCAGCTGATGCAAAGTTCACATGTGCACACAGACACAGAGATAAGCCACCTTAAAGTTTTGGCGTTTCATGAAGAATTGCATGGTAGATTTTGGTCCAATAGTGAGACTGACTCCAGAGATGAAAAGGATCTGATCAAGTACCACAAAGAAAGAAGCACCATTAAACTGATATCATAACACAAGAAAAAGAGACTAGATGACGTATGAGGACATGCTTGGCAGGGCACTTACATTTCCCATAGCAAGTAATCCCTTGTCAAAGAAGAAGACAATTCCCAGGAATGAGAAAAATATGCCAAATCCAGTCAAGCCCAGCCCAATCTCTGATTCATTTCACAAAAATCAAGAGGTGTAAGAATTTTGAAAGATCGTATAGCATACCAAATAAACGTAATCAAAAAACTCATTCCTTCTTCTATTCTTCTGCCCCCTATAATCCATGCTAAGAGTCTCAAAGACAAGGCCATTATTCACGAGAACATTGAATCAACAGAAGGCAATAGCTAGGAGCACAAGGTACACTGACTATCACATAGCTTTAGAAACTGCTTAAGACTCCTCAACCAGTTCAAGCTTGTCAAATCTTCATCAAAGCACAGAAATGTATATATTTAACATATATTTCCCATAAAAGGTTCCTCGGTTCGAATCCATTATCATGACTATTTACAGCAATTCTAAAATCAGCCAACCTAGTTAGTTGTTACAAGCCTAATACAACTTCTACAATAAGTAACTATTTCATACATTTTTTCACAAGGAAATAAATTCCCAAACTCATTAGTAACAATAACATGCCTTTTCAACTAAGTAAACACCTCGACTGCGAAAACTACTAGACTTTTTGTCACCTTTCAATAAATCTCAAGCCAAAACAAACACAGTTAGCTAAAAACAAAAATTCTAAAGATTAAAAAATACGCATTCATGCAAATAGCAAGTCGTAAGAAAGAAGATAGAATTAGACTCACTTTTGCGGTCATTCATTTCGAAGGAAACCATTCTTAAAGCTGTTGATTGATTCTTCACGTAGTAATCACTTCCACTGCACAAGAACAGGAAAAACAAAATCAGATCCAATTAAGATCAAATTAAAAAAAAAGCTTCAACTAGGGATTTAAGTACACAAATTAAGATCGCACAAGATACACGCGCAAAACCGTATTTCCCCATCATTACCTCGATAATCTGGTGGTAGCGAGCGAGAGAACGAGAGAGAAGAAAGAGATCTTCTAGAACGATCTACCTGCAAAAGAGAGAGATATCAAATCGAATCGAAATGATTATTCATTTCATCGATTAGGAGAAGATAAAACAGTGAGAGAAAGAAACTGTGTTTGGATGCTGAGAAAAAAAAAGAAAGATATCCCAAGTTTTTCTTTCTGATTTTGTATTTTCTCGGCGACCAAACAGAAATTAACAGGGAGAGGAGGAGGGTGAGGGAGAGAAGACCTGAGATTTGAGAGAAGTGGAGTAGAAGTAACAATAAATGAAATGAGAAGAGGAGGGGTGCTCGCGTGTTTCTGTCCGGCATGACTCCTCTCCTTATTATATACGCCAAATGAAAATTAAATTTTATTTTCTTTCTGGAATAGATTGCGTAGAAAGAAATTTGAATATTCTTGTTTTGTTAGCTGCTCTGTTGCTAACGAGTGATGTTGTTTAGCCAATGGAAATTTGTAACAAATTAAATTGTATTTTGTAGGCAAGGAGGCAAGGCTCACTAAAAAAATTAAATTTAAAATGCAATTTTTATATATTTTTTTAAATAATTTTTGTAAAATCCTGTTTGTTTTTTGTGTTTCAAAAGCATTTTTAAAAAAATTTAAGAATTTTTTTATTTTTCCTCTTCAAATTGATATATTTTTGGCGTTTTCAAATTATTTTAATGAGCTGATATCAAAAATAATTTTTTAAAAATAAAAAAAATATATTATTTTGATGCATTTCCAAGTAAAAAACACTTTGAAAAGTAATTGCAACAACACTTCCATCAAACATTTTATACATGTTTTTTTGCTACACATAAACTTAAATTATATTTTTTATCAAACATATATCTAAATTCAACTAACCTAACGATTTTTTTAAACTTACTCTTTTTAAAATCACAACTATAAAAGCTACCTAAAAAATAAACACACTCTTAGTATCCACAGTTCAAGTCATCAAAGCTTGTGATACGAAGTTTATATGAAATCGTTCTTTTTTTAAAATTTTATTTAAAAATATATTAAATTTAATTTTTAGTTTTATAAAATTATTTTTAATACTAGTATATTAAAACAATTCAAAAATATATAAAAAAATTAATTTTAAATAAAAATTATTTTTTAAAAAAATCATAAAACACGGGTTGCGCCGCAGCCTTAAACAACTTCTTAAAGAATGTTTGAAAGTATGGTAAAAAAAATTTAAAGTGATTTTTACTTAAAAATATATTAAAATAATATATTTTTAAAAATTCATTTTTAATATTAACACATCAAAAAAATTAAAACACACACACAAAAAATAATTTAAAACTAAAAAAAGTTTAAAAATAAAATAAAAAATAAAATTGAAGCATCACCTTATTTAGACAATGTTTTATTTTTATAAAATCAAATATTTACCTAAAAAAACTTAGCTAATTCAATAATATTTTTAATTATGTGAGCCTAAACAAGACCATTAATACCTAAAAATATTTATTTTAAAAAATAAAACATTTTTATTTTAATAAAAATAGTTGTCTAAATGCTTGAGCACGAGCTGAATTTATTATAACAAAAGCTAAATGGTGTGGGAAAATCACTGTAGATCAAGAGATCTTTTATTTATGAATTGTAATAGTAGTTTTATTTTCCATTTCTCATCTTTTCACTAGCAGATAAACATTTCTTTGATATTTTTCTTCCTCTCATTCATTGCTTTTTCTCACTCCTTTTCTTTTAACTTTTTACAACTCAAATCATGAAAGGAATGGAAGTGAATCAGATAAGAGGAAAGATATTTGGGTTTGATAACTATTCTAGTCTCAATCCCCCTGGGTCTCGCAATCATGCCAGGCCCAAACGTCCATGCCAGACCCAAGCGTCATGAGTCTGATATCAAGTTAGACCTAAGCGTCATAGGTCTGGGAATCACGTTAAATCCAAGCAACTTAGGTATGGGAACCACGCCAAATCCAAATAGCTTGGGTTTGGCAACAACACCAGATTCAAGTAAGAGGATTAAAAATGAGTAACAAAAAGTCTGAATAACAAATTAATGGACACAAATTTTTAACTTTTAAGTTGAGGACTTCTTTTTTCTTTTCAAAAAAAATCAATAATGCCCCTAAGATGATGAAAAATATGCATGTGTTAAAGGGCTTCTCTGCCCTTTTATTTTATTGAAACAATTTAAATATGAAATTATCCTTGAGTTTGAAGAGAACTAAGGCTACATATAAAGGTGTTTTCGTCGTTTCTATATGGTTTTATTATAAATATCATGTAAAGTTGCCAGACCAGGTGTTTGGGTATGTAACCATGCCAGGTTGCTAGACCCAGGTGCGATTCTGGCTTGGTTGCCAGATCCAGGCGTTGGGTTTGGCGAACCAGGTGTCTGGGTATGGAACCATGCCCAGGTTGTTAGACCTAGGTGTAGGTCTGGCTTAGTTGCTAGATCTAGGCGTTGGGTTTGACAACCACACCACGCCCAAGCGTCTTGGGTCTCACAATCAAACCAGGCCCAGACGCCATGTGTTTGGAACCACGCCAATCCTAAACGCTATGGGTCTGAAGGGCATAAAATTTTTACTTTTGGGTTGTGAGCTTCTTGTCTTTTTAAAACAAAATCAACAGTGACCCTGGGGGGTGAAAAATATGCATATGTTAAGAGGCTTCTCCATCTTTTTTTTTTAATTTTATTGAAACAATTCAAATGCGAAATTATTCTTAGATTTTAAGAGAAACAAAGTTATATGTAGGGGTATTTTCATCGTTTTTATATGGTTTTATTGTAAATATTATATGGGGTTGCCAGATCCAAGTGCCTGGGTCTAAAATCATGCTAGGTTGCCAGACCCAGACGCATGAGTTTGACGTGTTTGCCATACTCACTTGTCGTGGGGCTGCGCGTGATTGCCAGACCCAAGACTTTTGAGTCTGACAATCATGCCAAAAAGTAACTTGAGTCTTGCATATTTACCATACCCAAGTAACTTGGGCTTAACATCTTTATCTAATTTTTTTTATGTTTTAAAAATATTTTAAAAAAATTGTTTCCTTTTACTTTAAATTATTATTTTTATTTTCAAATCAATTTGACTTTTTAATGTTAAAAATAAATTTTTTAAAACTAATAAAAATATATTATTTTTAAAGCAAAAATCATTTAAAAAAATATTCACCAACACAATATCCTCGCAATGGAGACCAAATCCATTACCTACAAACTAACATTACGATCACAACTGAGAAAACAGACAACAGTAAGAAGATTGAAAAAGTTGTTTAAGAAAATAAACAGCATTGATTATTAGCCAATGTACACTATGAGAGGTTTTGGGTTGCAAAGAATACAGGTAACAACTATAAAATGTACTACTTTCCGTGTATCCTTAATGCGCTACTATTATTGATCACCAACTCCTTCAGGGGAGGGCATCTACAGAAGAAAAACAGACAAGAATTAGTAAGAGGTGAGTGAAACATCTAAATACCAAAAAAAAATAAAATAAAAAATTGGTTAATTATTTTTGTTAATAATAGCTAAAAGGTTCCTCACACTTATAAAGTTTTTCAAGGAAAAAAAAATGAATCGGGAAAAGAGAGACGTGGACAAACCAAGCCAAGAGCATCTGCTGCACTTCTCTGACTTTCTTCACTGCAGACCCCCATAAACATATTCATTAACAGTTCCCTCTGCTCCACTTTCAAATTCCTTGCAAGTCCCCGAGCCACCATCTCCATTTCAGGCTGCAGAAACAAATCCGATTGTGGATCACATAGGTCATAAACAAGTTATAATTACATAAGATCGTATGGCTGAATGAAAGCTACTTTACCACGCAACAGCATTAGAGGTTTAAATGGAGAGGAAAATTACCCTGCATATTTTTCTCCAGTTCCTAATAAGGCTGCCGATAAGAACCGGTAATGCAGCAATCTAAAAATGGATAATAGATTTGTATCCCACAGCGGGATTGGAATAGAAGACAATCTTTGTCTTACTTCAACAGTATGGTCAACAGAGACCATCATGAGAACCAAGAAAATGACATGGGTTTAGAAGATGTACAAAAATAGCAACAAGCAACCATAAGAGAAGCCAACATGGTGTGTATGGCCATTAATTATTTTCTTAAAGTTCACTCAAGCTATGGAAATACCTAAAATTATCTTAAAATGCCTATAGCACGAGGACTGCATTGGCTATACCAGTTGAGGATAAAAACAAAAAAGAGGTGTGATGCTGCTTTTATTTACCATTTGTGTCAAACAAAAATTAACCAGTGTAATAAACCTAGGAAACTAACAAAAGAACTTACTGAGGACTCTTCAGGAGGAAATGTTTGTAGAACAAGGCATATCTTTGACAGCTCGTACACGGCTTCAGAATGTTTGCCTTGAACTTCTAACGCCTGCAAGTGCAACCAATGGATGCCATCTACAAATCAACTTAAAGAAATACTCCAAAATAAAAATAAAAAAAGGGTCTGTTATTTTCCCAAAAGGATAGGAATTCAGGAAGCTATAAAAGACATGTTCCAGATGCACAAGAAGAGAAAAATTGAACTTTAGTTCCAAAATTTGTACTTTTGTTTTGAACTTTAATGTCCTGCCATGAATACATCACACATCCTCAATTACTTAAGTTAGAGCAGAAGAATTACCCATGCTTGCAAGAAACATGAACGTGTGCGTGCAGCAACAGCTGCAGATACCATTCTTGCAGCACGAATGCTCTCAAGCCCAATATTTTCAGCAAGGCCAGCAATAAAATGTCGGGGATCTTCACCAGCAATCTCAATAGAAGTAGAGTAACTCGGGGCACTGCAAGCTTGCAAAGAAACTTGTAGCTATCAGAAAAGCAAACACAAATAAAATCCATGAAGTGGCAAGCAGGATTTTCTTTTGTGCAAGCCTGAGGACACAGACCTGCTGCAAACATTTAAAACAACGTCAATTGATGCACGGTAGAAGGCATCTCGAGTGTTTGTTGTGCTGAACGAGGCCCTGACTCCAGATGTCCTGCATATTCGACGCAACTGCTCACCCATAAAGGAAAAGAAAAGTCCAGTGCATATTGAGAATCAGCTAATGCAACAGAAATATTATAAGTATACATCAGCATTGTTAATTCAATCACATTTTAACAGAAAAAATCATCAGAATTATTCAAACTCAGATATCAAAATTGCCAGCAAGAGCACACAGAGCACATCTATGTCTTATAAATGATCTTTAATGCATATCACTCATACAAATCAAATAAATCACATCCACAGGTAAAAAAACTTATTACCTAAAATGATGCCAATTCTCCTTAGCCTAATTATGGTATACCCCAGTACTTTTATATGATGCATCGCACATATGATTTGTTTAAGTTTACAACTTCTCTTTATATACTACTTAAAGCCTCTACTTTAGTAATGAAGGAGCTACGAGGATGAGCAAGGTAGTGTTCAGGAAGAACCACCTGAGAAAGACATTCCTCTAACTAAACAGGATATCGATATCGAGTGCAATTTTCATTTCTGTAGTCCACATCTAATTTCATCCTTCTAGCTTGCAGAACACAATCTTTGTCTGTAGTACTATCAATACAAGACTTGCTCAAATGTGCCAAATTCTAGTCGATTGGAGCAATCGTTTTTCAAGTCATATAAAAAATGAGTTTTTTTCAATATGGGGACATTTTATACTTCTTAAACCTGATATCTTGCAGAATGATATATATAGCCAAGACAACAATTAAAATTAAAAAGGTTATAAAAGCACTGACCTGAATTATGTCATGCTCCATTACATCCTTTCCCCTCGTTCTATAATCCGTGATCGCTGGAAATCAATTCAATGAGTCGAAATGCACACAGAATATGACCAACATTACATCTATTGAAAACCACAAAATGTACATTGTTTTTCCATTACCTGAAAAAATAAATAAATAAAAAAACCAAAAGCTTTTTTGATAACACAGTAAATCAAATTAAGTAGTAATAAGAAAAATAATACTAAAATTAATAACCCAAACCTCGAATTAATCTGTTAGCCTCCCTCTGATACTCCTCTTGATCCGGCCCGACAACCCGACCCGAAAATGAGCCCGAATCCGGCCACCATTTCGGCAACTTCTGTTGGCTCCCAACCCGATACCTCCTCCAATCACCCCTCTCAAAACCCAACCCATCAACCAGACCCGAAATTTCAACCGGGTTGGCGAGTCTCTTGGGTCTTTTACTCTCTTCCCTTTGTTGGTCATCCACTGCAACAATCACTTCTTTCCCACCTAGACTCCGATCTCTACGAACAACAAAATTAGGGTTTTTTCCAGCCCCAAATTTACGCTTAAACCCTAACACTAATTTAAACAAAACCCTAATCGAAGAAATTAAAAGAAACCCAGAAAGCAACACAGTACCAGCAAACTGCAACGTTGACTTTTGGCACGAGAGGACTACTCGATTGTTCTCGTCGAGACTAACTAGGGTTTTCAAATCATCAACTGCTTCTTGACCTAAAGAGAGGAACTGGTGAAATCTTGAAGAGGGTAACTTTGAAATTTGGGTAATATTAAGGACTAATTTGAGATTTTGGGAATTGTTGTTAAGGGAGATATAATAATCACTGTCTAAGGAGGAGGGTTTAATGGGGTTGTTAGTTAGGGTTTTGGATTTGCGAGAACGCCGACGCTTAGTGGAGAAGGAGTTTTGAGGAGGGGTGTAAAGGGAGGAGGATGGTTTAGGGAAGAAATGTGGAGGAGAGGAGTAGGGAAGGGTGTTTATGGAGGCCATTGTGTTTAGTTTTAATTACATGTGATTAAGAGAGGTAGAGTGCTTAATTAGTGGAGGGTGGTTTGGTTTTGGTTCCTTGCTTGGTGATGGAGACAAAGGAGGAGTGCTGTGACTGTGAGAAGAGGGAGAGGGAGAAAGGAGGAGGATATGAGGTTTTTATATGTGGCTGGAGATGGTCTTGTTGCTTTGATAATGGAGTCAATGCACTTGGAGTGTAGTGTTGGGAGAGAGTATTGGGGCACGTGGTTAAGATTTTCTTTTTTCGTCTTGTTTTTGTTTTTTATGTTTTTTTTAATTTAAAGTATGTTTAAAAATATAATTATGATTATTTTTAAGATATTTTTTAAAATAATATTTTTTTTATTTTTTAAAAATTATTTTTAACATCAACACATTAAAATAATTTAAAATTACTAAAAATTATTAATTTAAAATAAAATAATAAATAAAATTTATTTTTAAAAATATTTTTAAAACACAAAAATAAATAAAAAAATCTCTTCTTTTCAAGGGTTAGCATTCATAATGATTATGTAATAATTATCTTGAGCTTTTAACTTTTTTTTTTTAAGTCGGTTCATTAACTTCTGTTTGATATTTTGTTAGTTTTGCTATTGCAATTAAAAATAATAAGTTTTAAAAATATTTTTAATTATAATTTAAAAAAAATATATATTTAATTAAAATTATTATAAGATATATATATAAAATAAATAAAACAAGTTAATTTAACTTTGAAACACAATTGCGTCACGGCACCTATCATCATTGCATAGGATTTCTGAACAAGTGAGCTAAAACGATAAAAAGATTCTCCATCATCATAACATCTGGTGGTAGAATGAGCAATCCCTGCAATGGCGTCTGCTAATACGAGGAAGAATATGATGAAACTCCGGCAACTGAATTCAATATGAAGAACTAAGTTGAAGAAAATCATTCTATTTTTTCATATACTGTAGCAAAATGATACATTTAAATGCATGTTATGTATGAAGTAACACCATCTGGGCTTGTAAAAGAGAGTATAAAATGATGTTAGGAAAACAATATCTCTACTGTTCTAAGGTAGATAGCAAAAATAACCACCCCTTAGTGTTCAAAAGGCAGGCAAGACATCGGAAACCAGGCACCTGGCAACCCATGTTGCTAATCTTTGTCAAGCCTCAGGAAGGTAAAACCTGGATGACTCGGGCATCTGCACGTTTGAAAGGCACAACACCTACTGGAGGGGGACGAAAGAAGCAGGAAATGATTCTCAAATGTGTAAAACAATTCTTCCAATTTGAATTTATTTTGCGATTCTGACAATAGACTTATCTTCTGTCAGGTCCAACAAGTCCTGCCAAAAGAATTCCTTCCACAAAAATTCCTGAAAAACAAAGATCATGGCAGCGCACCTTTAATATCTAGCAGATAAGATTTCAAGAAATGTCAATATCTTCACAGTAGTTGTACCTCTCTAATGTAAAAAATATTCTGTGAAACTTTAGCTGGGGAGTAGATGCTGTCTTTCATCATGTCCTACACGATGAGTAGTCTGGACAGAGCAAACATGTAGTTAGTTTGAGAACACTCAGTACTGTCTGAAATATGGTGTCTGAATTTACACACCTCTTCATTTGCTGCTGCTGCCAAATCTAGGAATGAATCTTTTGACCTGAACATAAATAACATATAATATACTTCGTTATTGCAATGGAGGAGATACATTAAATCAGAAGTATTTTTCTCTCAACTCTTTTCCAGCCTTACCTGAGAATAAAAACTAACCAATGTATTAACTAAGCAACTAGATCAGGTTCCTTTGAGGTGTATGAGTATCCAAGTTAGAACTGCTTGTTGGTATTTTTTTCAAATTGCTGGAAAAACAACTGAACTTATTCCAGTGTCATTTCTTATAATATGGACACTTGAAATGTGTCTCTGTGTGTGTATGAGAGAGAGAGAGAGAGAGAGGGAGAGAGAGCATACTTGAGTCTCTCAGGAACATCCCTTAGTTCTGTCATTTCATTCTGCTGTTCATCTTTGACTTTAGCAAGTGGTGAGAAAAACTGGATGACAAATGAAGCCAAATAAAAGAAAATGTTCAGTTTAAGGAGAAAAAAAAAACTTTCATATAATCCATAAAATTTCCTTAACTATCTCTTTATAAATCACCTGGTGCATTGAGATGAACACAATAGAGATTCCTAACATAAAGTTTATGGTCAAAGTATGACCAAACAATGCAGCAGATGCAATGCCTGTGAAGATTGTTGCGACCGTTGAAGAGTACTTCTTCAGAATTGTATCTGAAATGATCAAAATGATGTCACTAATCCATGTGTTTCAAATAATATTTTTATGCCATAACTCACAGATGCGCATATGCATAAAATAAAACTCCAAATATAAACTTAGGAAATGTAAACATTGTAACTGTTTCATGCAAATGGACATTAGAGGTGAGAAGAACCTGCATATTTGAAGAAAAAAGAGGACAAAATTCCTTGGGCTGCATTGTTAAATATTAGAAGCATGGTAGCTTTTGAATGTCCTTCCAGGATGTTAAAGCTACCGGGTCCTGAAACATTGAATAGGTAAATGTCAGGGACATAGCTATAAGTTTGCATAAGAATCCCATGGAACAAAACTAACAAAATCATAGGCAATGGGCATTTGAGCGTCTCAAGAAAATATCACTGCTAGAAAATGTTTTGCATTACTCTTTCAAGTAACAATTCAATCAAGGATCTTGGAGAAATGTTGGAGCTTCTAAACAAGTTATAGGACGCCATCATATTAGCGTTTCATCAAATCATTCCAACACCTTATCAAAATGAATACCTAAGTAAAAACTGAAGCAGCCTAATCTCCAGGTCCCCATGCACAAAATATATCTTCTCTTAACTATCAAGGATTTAAGTCAAGGTAATGGTTCGAGCTGCAAATGCACCACCGATGTGGCAGAAGAGGACATATTTGGATGTTTTGAAGCAAAAAAAAAAAAAAAGGGTTGTCACCACTGTGAAATTTTATTTAAGGTTTTTCAATGGATAACTCATGTGAAGTGAGAACTAATTCTTCCACAGTAAACAAATTACATCTTCCCTGCAGCTATTATGTTCCAAATACTCACAAATGAAAAACCCCATCATAAGACTTATTCTTCAATGTCACAAGTAAAATTCGATCAAGGAGTAGAAGCCTAGTACAAAATAAATCAATGAAAAACAAACTTATTAATGGCATAACCTTCAAACACCTCATATCAGAACTCAAGCATTGCTCGCAATGTAATCATAACTTCCTTGTAAAATTAAAATTAAGTAATAGATCCCTTCCATACCTTTGACCATGGCAGTTCCCAGTATTGCTAAAAAGTTGAATATAGCACCATACCCGTATAAAAATAAGTTCTGGAAACAAAAACATTGAGTCAAGGTTAGGATAACTTGCTGAAATTTTAACTCAAGAATTCAAATATCAATCTTGAAATTCATAATGCAGCTTCAGCTCAGGGCAGAAGCAGATAGACTAAACCATTGGAAAACAAAGTCCTGCACTGCCTACTGGAAGTCACTTGAAGTCAAGAGTATGTGCTTGACACCTTCTAGGGGAGTCCTCCCTAGATAAACGGTAGAAACATATTATACTTCATATAGGAATCTACATAAAAGCTGTCAGAATAAACCATTTGATGGTCATCTCAACTGAAACCATAAATAACACGACACTCTTAAAACTGCGATACCTTTTGATGGTCAACATAAAAAACCAAATTCCTTAACCATGACATATTACCTGTAGGTATATGCTTGTGTCGTATTGGCTCTTCAGAGCATATTCATTAAAGACAGAGGCCATAGATGGAACAGTCACCTGTAAAAAAATTGAAAAACTCAGCCTCCCACATGCAGAAAAAGATAAATGTAACAAGATTTTTACATAGAGATGACTACTTTTAAAAGAAACTGCTTGCATAGCCAGCTCTTCATGTCATTGAACAAACAGTAATTACTATCCTAAGCAAAGAAAACTTGAATTCACTTACAAAGATCAGTGTGTAGATGTATGCACCCACTGCAACTGGAAGGCCCATAGCGGTGGTACCTTCAGGTAAAGAGCGCAACTGATTTACACTTATTCCAATGAGCAACAAAGCAAGAGCTTCCCACTGTTAAGAGACCCACAAGTCAGTCCTATATTCACCATGTAACAGAATGTCACTGAAAAGCGGTCACAAGCGGGCCTAGATGAAATAAAAAAAACTCTCCTACCAAAACAGGCTAAACACAGTCATCTTTAACTTAGAACATGGAATAACCTGAATTACGGAAAACCGGCGTCTCATTACGATCTTCAGTAAAACAGCAATTACCAAAACCTGCAAGTTCACAGCAACAAACAAACTTTAACAGGAGTAGAAGTTCATGATCTATAACATGAAAGAACTTGTATTCCATTAGAGAAATAAAATAAACATTTCTATATATAGAATTCTCTGGTAAAAAGTGAGAAAGTATCGCAGTTCAGCATATTTAGGCATGGTTTATTCACAAATGAAGTTCTTACTACACTTCATCTAAGCCCTAGGTCAAAAGAATCACATATGATTAAGTTAAACAATTTCATTAATTTGGCATCCAAGTAAAACCATTTCTGTGATATGAAAATCCTTCGTTTCAGTTTTACTAATTTATCAATGTCTTCTACTTCAATCTTCAAATATGTTTTTATAGTGCATGCTGTTCCAGTTGAAAGTGTGGGTCCAATACTGAGAATCCAATACAGGAAGCTGCTCACAATCATATAAAAGCCGCTATAAGAAAACATTATATATACTAGAAGTTTAAGATTTTGCATATAGCACTCAAAAAAGTTGATTTGTCATTTAAATGTTGAATGGCTTCGAAGCATTTTAACTGCAGTTTTTGGCCCTCGATGAATATTTAAATTGAAGAACCTTATTGGATTGTGGAAACTGAAAAAATTGTTACAAGTCTACCAGAGCTGGGAGGGGAGCATCAGTGTCTACCAGGGAAAAAAGCATGAAGCTAACATGTAATATAACTTTGCTCAAATGATCAGCAATATGCATCATATAATACCTTCAAATTACTCAGCATCTTCACAGTTGCAGGATTGAAATATAACTGCAAAATAAAGAACAAATTACAAGCAAAGGGGTGTATGAGAAATCAAAATACTGCTTCATTCTAAGTCTGAAAAATCTTAAATAAAAATTAAATATCATGCTAATCTAATTTTAGCAAAGTTTCTGAGCTAATCTTGTGTGTGTGAGCCCCACAGTTCACAGTTCCCCAGATTCATAGTTCCTCTGATGCCCCTCAAAGCCATCACATAGAAGCTGGATGCACTCCTAGGCAGATAAGGAGTAGCTAGACTTACCTCACATGGGTACATTTGTGGAAAGTTTGTTATAAAATCATCACAAGCAATTTATAGGAAGCGAGTGGATGGATTTTTGTAATTGAAGGAAAAAGTTTAGCCTTTGCAATATTTATTCTGATGGACAAATTCTTCTATCAACTTAACCAGATTGAAAGTTGTGGATTTTCTTTATCATTTTGATAGTTTATTTACATTCATTCCCTAGAGTAAGCAACTAGGACATTTAGCCTTTCAGAAAGAAGAGCAAAACAGTGCTGCACAAAGTTCTTTGGTCCTTTCGGTAATAAAGTTTCCACGGAATCCATCATATTTGATAATTAGTGCCATAGAATCCATCTTACAATTGGGTTAGGATGGTGTCCCAGAAAAATCTAAACCCTATATAATTTCCCAGAATCCACATGTTTTTGATGCCTATAACACAACCTGCATTGAGCAAGTATACCAAAGTTGGGGTCTGCTAGACCCAACCACATCCCAAACACACAACAGGTTTTCTTAAGGCCCTCCCCATTCCAATCAGCAACTTATTTAGCTCTCCTGTATATTTCCTGTGGTCGGTGAAGGCTAGATGCATTGCCCATTTAACTCTATAAGCAAATGCATATCAGTGGTTGCCTATGCATGCATTGAGCCACTGACACGTGTGGTAGCAAAATGAAATACAATATACTAATAAATGTGGACAGTATAGATTGGAAAAGCTTCCAAAAGAACCATACCTGCATGATGAACTTTAGATAGTTATTGATAGCATAAAGAAGAGCTGGAACAGCAAGAAGAACATTGTTACGAGCTGCCTGCAAAAAAAGATAATGCATTGCCAGATTTAAAGGCTGTCAAACATAACAGTTCGTAATCTTTTTTCTAATGAGCAATCCCTCTGGGGAAACAATACCTGTACAAACGTGGAAATTGATAGAAGGGGCTTCTCCCCCACTTTCTGATGCCTCGCCTGCAGAATTAACCAAAACCTTACAATACAAGCAAGAAAATGAATACTCACAGGAGGCATAACAAGAATCGATTGTTCATGAGTGCCTTTTCTAGCTTTCATGATAAAATTACCATTGAATGAAAAGCTATGAGAAAAGGGCAAACAAAACAAAAACGAGAAAAAGTAACTACAGTGTATAGATCATCTCAGTCAAGATCTCTCCTTATTTCCCATCTCAGTTCCACTTATTGAAATTGATTTACATGTCAATACCCAGTTGAAGCTCCAACATAATGTCCTACAAGAGACAATTGGAGAAAATCCTTTCGTTGGCAATTTCAGGTATATATAGTGATATCTCAGCACTCAACCTGAACGCTTGATGTTGAAAAAGCATAAAACCATTACTACTACACCAAGTAAAGAAAAAAATGGAGGCATATATTTAAATGACCGGAAGAAAACATAAAATGTACCTGGAACAAGAGCATAACAATTGCAAACAGAACCTTCGCAGCCTCTGTTAAGAAGTTAACACCAAGTGGGCTAAATTTGAACTTCCCATCCACCTTGGACATATAAACCAAGATTGGCTGAAAAAAAGGAAGAAAACCAAACATTTTAAGGAGTCCAAGAAACACGAAGATAAACCGCCGCAGAAATCAAATTAGTTACTATTGCACCCATAAAACAGAACGATACCACAACTGACATTTGAATGAACTATAGCAACAACTGAGGCACTGATATTCACTTGGTTAATTAGCAGAGCACGATTCAAAAGTTCAACATAGAAATTAAAAGACAGATCCCAATTTACTATAAACAAATGAACTCATATTAAAAGAAAAGAATCATGAATGCAACTAATCACCTGCAAACCGACTAGGACACAATCGCCAACGACCAAAAGTACTTTGAGGGCACGCTGCTTTGATGAAACCCTGTTCTTATGTCGATCATATGCCTTTGAATATGTTCTAGAATTTGGAGAAACCAATTTCGAATGGCACACACTGCATTCTAATGCTCCGTTCTTCATTGGCTCCCTCCTCCCTCCTCACACTTCCACGCTCTTCACAAAATCAAATCTACACAGAAAAAAGGGAAAAAAAGTTAATGCTGAAAAGTAATCCTTATTAAGCATTACATCTATTGGTAATTAAAGGTTTAACTCTTGTCACCTAAACTTATCTAAGTTAAGGATATAAGCTAAAGAAATTAAAATCCTCTCTGTTTCGTTAAGAGATTAATCAAATTTATTAACTTAAACAGAATTCACAATCATTATCTAATTCTAAATTTTGTACAAATTATGTGCAAATCTTAGTTCTTGACACTTAATTTTAGTGAAATTGTTTTAACAATGCATGCATTGATAGCTAAAATTCTTTCTGATCCAATAAATTATATAAAAAAAACAACTAACTTTATTAAAATAAACAAAATCCAAATGATATCCAAACACTACATCCACGATCATCGAATTAACATACTAAGAGATGTAATTTAATTGATCAGGTTTTGGGTTTATTTTTTATAGGTTATTAGTTCGAGTCCCACAAATCTCAATATCACTAATGAATTTCAGGACCTGTGAGATTAATCGAGGTGCGCGCAAGCACACCAAATATTTACATTAATAAAAAAAATTCCAAAAAATAAAACTTTATTAACTAAAGTAAAACAAAATCAATCAAAATAATTACCTTGATCTCACCAAAATCACACTCTCAACAATTCATTTGCTAAAATCAGATCCACAGCTCCACCGGAATTGAATTGAATTGAGATATCGAATTCTCTCTGTATAAAGAAGCTTAAAAAGTTAAAGCATTTCATTTATAAGAGCTATAACGTATAACACTTTAATAATAAAAGCAACGAAAATTATCACGTTAATCTCACCTAAATCACAGTCTTAACAGTTGGTTAGCCAAAATCAGCCACCGCCGACGGTGAAATCTCCGATCAGATCCACAGCTTAGCCGGAATCCAATTCAATTCTCTCGTCACACAAAAAAACCCTGAGAAAGAAACTTAAAAGAAGTTTGAGAATTTTTGAAGAGATGCGAAGAATATGCAGTCACTTCATTATTATTATTATCCTTCTTCATTGTTTTTCTATTCAAAAGTGTTTGAAGAAAGAAGTTAAATTTATTTATTTTAAATTATTTATTTATATATATTTTCATATTGTTTCCGCGGGCTGTTGTTGTTGGTGACTTGGTGCTGGTTAACGGAAAACGACATTAATGGGGGTGACAGGCCAATCACATGTAAGATTTGCGTGTGAAGAAGTGAAGTCAAACAACAATGAACGTGGCTTTTTGGTGCTGTGCTTCACCTGAATCCGGTACAGTCCAATGATACCGTTTAAAGCTCAGGTCATAGGATGTGTGGGTAAGATTATTTCAAGTTAATTTTAAACGATATTATTTTTTATTTTTTTAAATAATTAAAATAATTTTATTAAAAAAATCATATGAAAAACTAGATTATTTATTGACATACCACACTAAGTAAATAGTTTTTATTAAATCAACTTTTTATTTAATTTCATATGAAATTTTACCCATTTTAAATTAGTATATTATCAAGTTAATTCCCTGAATCAAATTATGATTTATTACAATAATTTTAATTAATTCAATTTTGAGATTGGAAATGACACTGGCAGTGGTTGGGTTGTTTTTGTAGGTAAATTCTCTATAAAATATATATTTTTATTATTAATAGGGTTGTTCAGGTTAGTTTGCGCGTACCTTAACTAATCTTACAGGCCCTGAAGTTAACGACCATGTAAGTTTTTAGTGGCCATCATATTAGCAACCATAAGAAAAGCAAATCTCTTAATTCCAAATTTTTATTATTGAACCATCTACTATGGTTAATTTTTTATAATATTAATATTAGATTAGTTTGTGGTTTTGGTATTCTATTTAATTGAATCTAAGTTAAATTCTATTAAATGTCAATTTTAAAGTTTGATTTTAGAAAATAAAGAAAGAAAGCAAATGTTTTAAAAGACAATTATAAGAAACTTACCTTATATGTATTTTATCTTTAAATTTTTCTAAAGAAAATAATAAAATAAGTAAATATACTTAGCACTTGAACCGATATCTAAAAATAATGTTTATATATGTTAATTTCTCATAAAATATGAATATATAGAAGGTAAAATGAAAAGTTTTTAAGAGAAAAACTACATCCCAAAATTATATATATAGACATTAATAATTTTATATTATTTTTTTTAAAAAAATATTATTAATTTTACACGGTAACAAAGTTAATAATTCTTATGAAATTATTTTTCAAATAATATTTTATTTAAAAATTAAATTTATTTAAAACAAGAAAAAATAATTTTTAAATTCCAAATATACTATAATATCTCAACAAGTTCAACACCGAAGAAAGAGCACGACATCGTTTTAGTCAAAATCATATAACCAGTGAGTTCCTTTTGAACTCTAAACTCTGTGCTAGAATCCCACTTTACAACTCTCTAGCTAGACTTCTCTCTTTTGATTGTTTTTCCTCCAAGAGTTTCTCTCACTTTCTCGGGAAAATTAATCAATTCCCATCATTCTCTAATAGGATTTCCACTCCAAACAAAAGGTACATCGCTGAGATTCTTGCTATCTGTTTATCTGGGCTTTAGTGATGTGAACTTAAAGAAACCAGGTTCTTCCTCTTTTCCCTTGTTTTGGTTTCTGGGAAAACGTGGGAGAAGATAGGAATAATAGAAAAAGGATTTGACTTTCTTGATGTTAGAGGCCTAAATTGAAATGGGTTCTTATTTTTCAAAATTTTGTTGAAGGTATTGTTTGTTTTAGATGATTTTGGTGCTTAGACTGAGGATCTTCGTAGAGAACAAAAGGGGTTTCTTGCTAATGTAATGGCACTTGAATTTATCTACAGCCTAAAAAATGTTTGGCCTTTGTCAATATTGAAAGCTGATGATTTGAAGGCATCTGACAGAATAGTTAGGAAGCTTTCTATACCAGAAAACACGAAAAGTTTCGTTTTTGCAGTTCGAGATCCAAAATCTCAATCTGTGATTTATATACTTTGTGCTCAGAATTTATCTGAGAGGTCAGCTGTCGACGTTGAGTGCCTTATAAGAGAGATTCGACCTGATGCTGTTGTGGCTCAGGTGGGTCATTCGCCATTGGTTCAAATTCAATCTGAAGAGAGTGAATTGGGAAATATTGCTGATGATCTAGTTCCCACTTCGTCATTTGGAGTGATTAAAAGATGCTTTTTAAATAAGATTAACAAGGAAAAGTATGAAGATTTGGCTGGAAGCTTGGTTTTGAGAGAAATATTTGGGACGGGTTTTCACGGGCATATCTTGGCTGCCAAGAAGGTGGCCGAGGAGGTTGGTTCATCTTTTTTGGTGCTTGAAACTTCATCTATCAATACAGTTATCGGGGACAATTCTTCGAGTGAAGTTGACACAGGGAGCAAAGTTCATGCTTTTGTTAGTAGTTTAGTGCCACAGAAAGCAGGTTCCATTTCTTTGCAAAGTTCGAAAAGGTTTAGTCTTGATGATAATGTTCAGTCACGGATGGTGAAGTTGTCATCTTCTTATATGGATTTGTCAATGCGTAAGTTGCGTCCGTCAAGTTCTGTTTCAGAGTCAGGATTAAAAGAAATTCAGCCAGGAAACAGTTTCCAGGTGCCACCATTTGCCCAATCTGTGTATCCATTACTTCAAGATCTACATAATATATTCACTGATCTCCCGTCAATCGGTAGGGCTTTAGCCTTTTCACAGAAAATGCTATATGATGTAAACAGGGGGGAAGCTGTGGATACCCGAATTATATCCGAAGTGTACACCTTCCGAGTTGCTGTTGAGGGGCTGAGAATTGCTCTTAATAATGCCGGTCGATTTCCCATTAAAGAACTGGGGAAGCCCAACAAGACTAAGATTGAGTTTTCAGAGCTTCAGGTTCAGGACAAGTCACATGCACTCATTTCACAGGCCCTTCAAAGCCAGACTAGGAAGTTCAAGACTATAGTAGCTGTAGTAGATGCTAGTGGCTTAGGAGGTATCAGGAAACATTGGAACACTCCTGTGCCTCCAGAAGTGAAGGATTTGGTTGGGCAGCTTGTCACTGAGTGTGAAAGTGATGGAGAAATTCCAAATCACGCTGAAAAGATAAAGCTACTTTCTAACAAATATTTGGTGGCAGTTGGAGCTGGGGCAACAGCAGTTTTTGGAGCGTCATCGCTTTCTAAAGTTGTTCCTGCATCTACATTCGTGAAGGTCGTTACATTTAAATTACCTACTTCCCTTAAACTTCTGCTGACCCAAACCCAAAAGATAACGGCAATATCTATGGGCAAGACTCTTGGTCCAACAAAACTGCTGGCCCCTGGACTGGCCAATTCTGGAGCCAATGCAACATCTGCCTTGAAGGCAGCCACTTCTGCCAAGAAAATCCGGACAGTGGTCCACAGTGTTATAGCCTCTGCTGAGAAAACCAGTTTTTCAGCTTTGAAAACAGCTTTCTATGAAATAATGAGAAAACGACAGGTACAACCTATCGGTGTCCTACCTTGGGCAACATTTGGTTGCAGTATCGCAACTTGCTCAGCATTGCTCATGCATGGAGATGGGATTGAATGTGCAGTTGAATCTCTTCCTGCAGCCCCTTCTATCGCCAGTTTGGGTCGTGGGGTTCAGAGTTTGCGCCAGGCATCTCAGGTAATTGGGCAGACAGATGGCCCCAGGATACAGAAATCTATAGAGTCGTTGATGTACAGGTTGAAGAAAGTAAAGATGCAATAAAGCAAGACTTACATTTTCCTCTCATTGTATGCTAGCTGATAATGTTCTAAAGTTATTAGTAAATGAATTTAGATAATTCTTCTGTATATA
This sequence comes from Populus deltoides, assembly GCA_015852605.2. Lineage (NCBI taxonomy): Eukaryota > Viridiplantae > Streptophyta > Magnoliopsida > Malpighiales > Salicaceae > Populus > Populus deltoides. The sequence goes on along the minus strand of CM027576.2, from coordinate 1,733,945 downwards.
AGTAGAATGTGGGAGGGTGATTTGTATTGTCATGGATGTTAACCTCTCTGTCTTGATTTGAAGTCAATTTTCTAATCTCATACGACTTCTTTGTCGTACAGCCTGGGAAATATTTTACAACTGTTCCTTCTCCCTTCTCCCCCCCCCTTTATTTCTATGTTTAACTTCGAATGTCAATTTCTCGTCCCTCCTGTTAATTCATTTAGATAGGTCTTACTTGAGATAGCTCAGTATTAACTGTATATCTGACAATAATTTGGAAGAATTTTTGTCTCATGTTGCTGATTCCGACCTAGTGGAAAACTGCTTTCTTTGGTCTCAAGCAATGCCTGCTATTGTTATGAAATCGTATGCTGCATGCTAGATGTTCTTCATTGGTTTCGGAGTCCTTGATTCCATCTTTCCTTGTCACTAATTTATTTGTGTAAATTCACAACTTTTCGAAAAACTATGATGAAACCGAGCCGGGCTCTTTGCTTGAGGCTGCAAAGATCAATGCACCAACTGCCCGTATAATACAGTTGTTTCTCTAGTTATTTCAGATGCTCTTCAAATCTGAAAAAAACAAGAGATTTGTATTCCTCGAAAACCCCCCATCCACATCACCATTCAATATTTCTTAGCCTTCAGTGAAAAATAATTTTTTTTTTAAATGATTTTTTTTAAAAATAAATTCATAAAAAGTGAATTATTATTCAATGTGTGGTAGTGTCATGAAAAATAAATTGAAAAACACTTTTTAATATTTGGTTATGTCATAAAAAATGATATAGAAAATAATTTATTAATGTTTTTTTTTCAAGATTATTAAAATAATAAAGAACAAATCTTATCAATTAAAAAGTTGAATGAAAATAAAATTAAAAAAAATTCTAATTTCATAAATTATCTCAAATAAAATAAATAACAATTAAAATAATGGAGATCAAATCTAATAGATAAAAAAATTGAAAGATGATAAAATTAAAATAATTATAATTATAATTTCATAAATTATTTTAAATAAATAAATAACAATAAAAAGATTGAGGATCAAATTTGACAGATAAAAAAATTCAATTAAAAAAACAATAAGAAAAAAGTAAATAACAATCATAAAAATGAAGACCAAATTTAATATAAAAATCAAATTAAATCAAATTCTAAGAGTTAAAATTAAAAAAAAAGATTCAAAACAAAATATATAGCAATCAAAAGTTTGAGAATCAAATTTGATATAATCAACAAATAATATAATATTTCTAAATTTTTCACAACTTCTAGAAAGTGTTTTCCGTCCAAAAAAAAAAAAAAACACTTTCCTGAAAACTAAGTCAAATTTTTCTTTGGCTGGAAAGTGTTTTTCGTTAACCAGTATTTCTAATGACAAATAAATACAAAAAATTTGAAAAACAATTTTTAAAAAACTACTTTCCGTGAAACACACAACCCAAGCACATTTGTCACTAGTTGTTTGCAAGGCTAGAAATTCTGCTAGTCGCCTGTGTATCTTCCGAACTGTTTTATGCAGACTATTTACTTGATATTGATATTAATTATTGGCTACACAGATAACTCTATGCTGAGTCATAAAATGCTAGAATTTGAACTCCCATGGTTTATGATCCCCCCCCATTCATCATCATCAGTTGTAGAGTCAAGCCACTGTTTATTTGGAGAAACGGCAATTAGTGTTGGGCATATAAATGATTCTTGAACTGTTTTTGGGGGGCATCTTATAGCACAATCAGCGTAGCTAATGCAGGGATGGTTACAGCTTAAGATAGAAACTTTGAATCTGCGAGAGCCCAACCATCAAAATTATAAAAGTTCAATCATTTTATCAACCGCTGCTAATCTACATATTCATGATGCAGTGATAGGAAAAAAAACCAATCTCCGTTCATGCTAAGTCACACACGTTGTCCAGGAAACTACTTAACAAACCGCAACCTTTACTCCATTATTTCTACCAAATCTGTTACTACAGCTAACCGAAACATCTGTTTACTCTGTTTCTGAGATGGCTGCCAACTCTTGGTTAAGACGTCTTCCTGGCAGGCTTGCAGGCTTTTTCTTAGAAGCTGTGGAGCTAAAAGGATTAGGAGGTTTACGTGAAGCCGTCTCCTTCCCCTCCCAGCATATGGACAACAATTTTCACGGAAGGACGGTCCACTGGGTTCCACTGAATGCACCCCAGACCCGCCATTGCTAGTTTCTTTGCAATTGTAGCATCTTCTTCTTCTTCCTCGATATGGAACCGTAGGTCTTGTCCTTCTTCAAAAAGATAATAAATCCATTCTGGGAAGTATATTTCTTCGCCATTTTCTGACTTGTAGTCAAACTTTTTTCCTTCCTCCAACCATTTCTAGCATTAACATCACAAAACTCCATTTATTTGAATACAACAGGTCCAGACGGTAGATAGATATGCTCTTTAAATCGTTTGAGAAAGATAAATAATTATGGAAGTGAAATAATTCAAAAATTTAACTCCATCACTACATTACTAGATCTATTTCCATAAATCTCTGAATTTTCTCATTAGAAATCCTCCTTCCTACATCTCATTGAACCATTTAGAGAATGAAACAATTATTTTACGAAAACTTTGGTTGCTAATGTAAAAGGTTGCACTATTCATCATATATGAAAAAAAAAGACATTCTATACAAAAATTTAGTCAATTTTTTGTTTTTATGATCCAAATAATAGAATCCATCAATTTGTTTTCTTGTTGTAGCCTTACTTCCAAATAATGCACGTATTCAATATTTTTCTCTAAATCTATCTAACTAATTATTGGATTTTCTCTGAATCCATCTTATATAGACTGTTCAACTAGTTTTTTATACTGCTTTTCTTGTTACTAACTGTCGTTAATATTAGTAGAAAACCATATAATGTGCTTCTCAAGTGCTGCAATAGTACAATGTCTCATCCCCATTTACTTGGTTTAATTTCATAGAACTGATCAAATTGTTTACTTTTGATCCTTCTCAATAACAAGTGGGGTAAGACCAGGTGGAGTCTGTAGATGATGGCTGCTAGAAGATCCAGGAGGGCTACTTATGTTCTTGCCAGTTTCTTCAACTCTTAACCGTTGATTGGAGCTGCAAATTGGCACAACAGCTTGTTAGATGTTATTGAAGCTGAAAAAAAAATCGGAAAAGAGGAATAAATGAACTAAAAAAATCATCCTGCGTTACTGGTTAGATAGTTACCGTTGTCGAAAGTTGGAAGTTTGGCCACTAAGCAAGAAGGGGGCTTGAGCAACAGCATGTGAAGTTTGTCATATCCTCCGAAAAATCTGTATACTGCTGTACATGAATGATTCAAGAATGTCAGGTTGAAACTTGAGCTTCCAAATGAAGTATTCAGAAGTTCCCGTTTCTGTTTCGTTTCGTAGCTAAGATATAAGAAGGCACTCACACTTTTTTTCTGGGAATTCTGCATACTAGATAGCTGAGAATTCTTGACACTGATTCTTCTTCTTTCATTTGCAAGATGCATTGCGCATTTGCATGTAAAGAACAGAAGAATCCCTCCTAGAGAAAACACCATAAGAAACTCAACTAAGATAGCTGATCCAAGGGCTGCATCAATGGAGTAAAAAAGATGGTGAGTTCCTTGGCTATTGATCCTTCTGCGGACACACATTTTGGTTGTACCATTAAGGAAAAAAAAATGCATCTAGTTGCTGAAAGAAAATGTTGATACTTACTGTGAGCTAACAATGAACTCATTGACCTTCTTCGGATAAGCTGTACTGTAGCCTCAGCATGTAAAGGCACTGCAATCTTGTCGGTGCAGTCTGAAGAACACCCATAATGTCCCATATCATTTAATTTCACAGTTAAAATGGCATCGCTTTCTCTACCCTGCACCCACAGAGGGAAAGAGAATTAGAGAAAAAGATCAATTACAATGATGATTGCCAACTTCATTTAAACAGTCTTTTTGTAAAGTGAATTAGGTTGATAATCTCAACTAAGTCACTTCCCACAGCCAGAAGCACATTATCGAAACATTTTTTTCCCTTAACCTTCAACATAAAGGAAGCTTACTCACATCATAGGACAGTTGTTGCATGACACTGTTGCATTCGTTAAGCGGCCCCCGGAATCTGACTCCATTAGCTCTGACCATAAAATGTCTTGAGATAGAAACATATGTCTGTATTGGTTGCCACTGATAACTACTCATCACCTTAAGTTCAGTTGTCTTGAGAAGCTCAGCTGCTAGACTGGTTAGCAAAAATCCCTTGTCTACTTCCACTGAAAATGTGACTATAAATCCAGACTCATTGCCTGCAAATAACCCACACAAAGAAAATCAAGTTCCTGAAAACATTTCTGTCAATTATACTTACTATTTTACTCTCTTAGGTCTTGAGAGTTGCGCAAACAGAAATGTCTGGTTCCGAAGTAATTTTGATGGCTAAACAAAATGTTCATGTATATACCAGGGTATCCAAGAAGGTCTGGATCTCCAACAGAGAACTCAAACTTGTCTATCGCTTTGTCAAATATCAGTGACTCGTCCTCGTTACTCTTCAGTATGATAAATTTAGGGATTTTAATAACCGGGGGATCGTTGACAGGCTCAACAGAAACTGGAACATCCAGGTCATTCTTTCCATTCTTGTTGCTGGCAGAAACATGAATAGCATCATCCCCGTAGAAATTCTCACTTCTGATTAGAGTAAGGAAAAACAAGTTATCAATAACATAGGATTCATAGAATAAATGCTTAAAGGAGAAATTATAAGGGGAAAAGATTGTGATTCTGTAGATGCTACCCAAGATACTGAATCGATTGAAGGGCTAGATTGATTGCTTCTACACCGCCTTCTAAGATTAAATCTTTAGCTGCATCATCCCCTTTCTTTGCAGAAAATTCACCCCAAATGGGCTGCCAAAACTGCATCAGCACAGGAGACAAAAACACAGTCCCAGATCGAGCGCTGAGAGTGACACAGATTTTCTCTGTTGGATCCGAGTGTTTTATCACAATCGCAGAGAAACCACTGCAGTGAGGGGAAGTGATGAATAAAAAGGACCAAGCATCATGGATTGAATTATCCAAAAGAAACCTTTCAAATATGGTGCAAGTGAATTAAAAGTTCAGTGGTAGATAATACCCTACCCATATCTGGGACCTATCACATCTTCAGTTGCTTGCAATTGGATTGGAAAGGAAATGAACTGAGGTGGGATGTTGAGAACAGAAATGATTACAGAAGCAGAAGCAAGGTTTCCATTTACATCAGATAGTGTGTATGTAAAAGAGTCATTCCCGTAATAATCTTTGTAAGGAGTGTATCTAAAGAGATTTCCATTCTGTAAAAGCGAACCACGATCTGGCTGACAAAGTAGAATACATAGCAGTTAAGTGATTTTTCCAAGCAAATTCTTCCGAAAAAAGCATTATTCATAATCTTACATGTGAAATAGCAAGTAGTGGTATACTATCTAACACGAAAAGAGTAAGTGCTGATATTAAAATTTTGGACCAAGGAATCACCAAAGCATGGATTTATGCCTTCAGTAGTTTAAAAACCTTGTAATTTCTCATTCAGACTGAGAAACATTTCCTTTAATGTAGCACGAGAAGATCATCAAAGAACATGAAAAGAACTCGGATTTCAAGACTTACTTTTGATAATTCAACAATACTTGCATTGTTGCCGGCAAAGTAGTCATTTGCCAAGACATCGAAAGCAATAGACTCATCCTCCCAAACCGAAATGTTATCGTCCTTGGCCTTGGGAAAGTATTCAACTGAAAGATGAAGAAAACAACTTGAACAGGAAACCATTGTATCTTCATTTTAATTAAAGTCACTACTTGAAGCATAGTTGGAAGGAGAAACAAGCTCATACGTAATGATATCATGCCAATAATTCAAGTGCAGATTGCTATACCAGAGGGACTACCACTATATGCTTTTGATGATTGTCTATAATGGAAGGGAGCTGTGTAACTTACCACCATACACGTTGACTCCGAAGGGGCAGGGTGACAAACGTTTGCCATCAAATGAAACACACATCTCATAAGTTCCACCATCCTTAACCACATATCGAATGCAGTATGTACCATTATCGTTATCCACAAACATTCCACTTGAAAAACCAGACTTGTTAACTGAAGCTATCTCTAGTGTCAGTCTTGACTGCTGGGATAGGACAGGATTAAAAAATGAATCCACCAGTTGCACTGCCATTTCATTTTCAATCATCTTTGGCGCCCTCAAAGAAAATTTCTGAATTGTCGAGAGTGATACATTAACCTCACCTACATCACAGTAGAAACCTCTTTGTGAAAAAGAAATTGATGCAGTTACCACCATTATTATCAGGAAATTCAAAACAGAACAAGAACAAAGCTCAAATATGACTACCAAATGGAAGTTCAGACCTGGATCTTATAAGAAACCAAGAAATGATTGAACCATAAACAACATGTCTTCTTGATGAATGGCAAGGAAAATTTAGGAAATCGGTCCAAATCAAAGGTTAAATTACTGACAATACCTGCTCTCACTTCCTTTCTGAATGAATGGCCACCATTCAGCAAAACATTTCCACAGAACACATAAATTTCATAGATTCCACTCTTTTCAGGAGTGTAAATCACATTAAAAGCACTGGCCAGAACTTTTGAGTTTCCTGTAGACTGAATCAAAATAGAAAAAGTTAGAATATGCAGTACAACCGCGCCTGAAGGAAATATGTAAATCAACATCTTACAATTTTTCCTAGATCAACTGAGGATACAGGAGCAATTTCTGACGGTGCCAGAGCAATTTCTGCTTGACGGATAGAACTATTGCCCGCTCTTGGAGTAGATACATTTCCTATTTCATAGATCCATGCTTCATTGTCAGATTTTCTGAATTGTTCATTGAGAAAAAACTTTATGATTTACAAATTTCATATACCATTAACAATTGGATTGATGCTTGGCTTTACTGAATAGGAATCAGTTTCCCTTATTATCTGCACTCGAATGCTTTCTACTCCGACAAAAGATGGATATTGAAAAATGTCATTCAAATAAATTGAAAATTGTGCAATTTCACCAGCAGTGGAATCATTTAAACCAGATCCATTCACTATGCTGGATGATCCATCAGCATAACCTATTCAAATTAAAACATAAAACGAGCGCCACTTCAGAAAGAAAATATAACTTTATATTAAGCAATTGAAGCATGAGAAGTCATTTATGCTCTACCACAAGAAAAAAGCAAACCTAGTTTTGGACCTAAAAAACTGGTAGGGAAACAATTCATTACAAGTGGAAAAATTAAGAGCAAAAGGCTGCCCAGAAGAGACGGCTAGAGTATGCAAAGGGATAAACACTGACACCAAATGATTGTTAAATACCAAATTTAGCAGCATGTTACACTCACCTATGAACACATTAAAAGAAAATGGCATGTTGGAGATGCTTCTATTATGTTTTGTATCTGATATAGTGAACAAGAAGTTTCCTGGTTCCAGCAGACTGAAGGAACATAACTGAATTCCTGGCATCACCTCAGTGAAGCTCATATCTGCAAGAGGTATAGACAGGTTCATCTCCTCTTCAACAACATTGGTGTCGAATTCATAGAATCCTAGAACAGGGTTCCCATATTTATCTTTCTGGTGTATACAAGTTTCCATCTTGGAGAATATTTGCCATACATTTGTTTCAAACTTCCAAGTGGCCTCACAATTGGAAACATCGACAGGTCCTGGTAAAAGCAGCTCAAAATTTTAACAAAAATAGGAAAAGATAAATGCTAAACACTTGAATAACCAAAATAACAGCAATGAAATGAAAATGAATTTGGAGCAGAATAAATAACTGTGTGTTTCCTATAAATACAAGTTATTAGCTGATGATAAATGCTACAGCACATCACCTGGATTCACCTTATACATAAGCGGACAGCCATTCAAGGTCTGATTTCCTCCTTCCACATGCAACAATAAATTTCCAGATTTTGTAGCAATAAACTCGAGAATGATCTGACCAAATTCATTCCAGCCTATGTGAGTGATGTCTGGCACATTGACAATGCTACCGTTTTCGTAAAGTTCAGACACAGTAAAATTAAAAGGACGTAGTTCTTGTCCCGTTGAAGTAACATTATTCCCAAATGCATCTCTAGGAACAATCAAAACTGTAGCTTTAGCCCCAGCTTCAAACTCATTTTCGAGATCCCTCCATGACGCAATGCAGGCAGATGCATATATTTTCCCTTTAGTAAAACAACACCGACTATGGTTAGCAATTTAGCATACATTTTGAAGGTTATTTGCTCACTGTTATTGATGAACCAAAAAAACAATTAGATGAACACAACAGATCCAAAAGAGTCACCCTTGGAACTTCAACAAATTTAGCTTTTTCCCTAATCCAGAACAGCAACTAAAATATCAATCAACACAAAAATGAACCAAAACTTGAACTGATAATGCTGCAAGAACTATATAAAAAACCTGCTTTAACTTCAAAATGGAGAGAAGAATCAAAGACATGAAAAGGGCCATCTTCAATAAAAACATTAAAAACTCCAACCCGTATTGGAGTGAAAAGAATTCTCCAAGTATCCGTATCCTCTCCTGCAACATCAAGTAAAACACCAGACACAAAACAAGAATTCCCCATCTTGCCATTCACTGTTATTTTAGGACTAAAAGCATTTCCTTTACTCCTGTCAAACTCTCCTAGCACTTTGATCTTTATAGTTGCAACATCTCCTGCTTGGAATGTGTAGTTGTCGCTGAACCAACTGAATGCAAAGTAGGGTCCTTGTGTTTGTTCTGTAAGAAATGTCAAGTTATCAATAAAATGTCGCTCACTTTTTTACAAATTATAGTGATGTTAAAGGATGATTTTTTAGAAAAGGTACCTGAATTTACAGGTGTAGAAGCCAATGATGCAATGAAAATGAGGCAAAAGAGTGAAACTAAGTGAATTTCGAGTGCCATGACTGAGAAAGAAACTCAAAGTTTGTGAATTTATGTCTCTGCTTTCAAAAGGGATGTGTAAACTGTGCTTAGCAGAGCGGTTTATGGCGGTTTACCAACGGTTGGGTTCTCCAAATACACGTGACTTTTGATGCCATAAACGGCTTGAACGACAGGTTGTAGTGAAAACGACATGTCTTTGAGCTGGAAGGGCAACGTGTGCATTGGATCCATCCATTTTGTTTGAAGTCTTCTGAAGAACGTCATCGAGCAGGCATTTTGATTTTGTTTGAAGTCCACTGCCATCTGCTTCTCTATCTGAATCTTACTTTCTCCACAACCACGGAAGCAGAAGCTCTAGAATACCTGTGCTGAAGCGGCTAAGGACTAGAAGACATTCATTGCCGACAAGAAAGAAAGTGTTTCGAAGAAATGTGGGAAGGTATATGCTGTTGACTGTTGAATGATGAGGTCTCGTGTATTGGCATTTACGGGATAGGGGGGAGAGGGAAAGACAACATTGGCTATGCATATGTCCATAATCAAATTCTTGAGAGATCAGACATTTTATATAAAACTTGGATTGAAGCATACCTTTTTTGAAATCATAGTAAAACGAATCAAGAAGAATATCTATCATATGCAGATTTGATCTAAAAATTTAATCTGATAAGAACGTGGATCAGTTCAAACCAAACAAGCCAACTAGGGCTCTCTTAGCTAGTTACACAACCAGAAAATAAAGTATTAACTATCAAAGAACTAGTATCATTCACGGGACAAGCCTTCCCCTGCACATGAGCAGAGTATTTCATACAAGATCACTTAATTATATGCATTTTCAATCAAGCTGACTGATTCAGTAGAATAATCAGACATGGAAGATGACTCTCCACAAGTGTTCATTGGCTTCTCATCTAGATTTAGAACAGGTTTCGGAGGCAGTTGCAGGCTTTCCATGTCTCCTTCAAGCATCTCCACAACTTCGTTCATTGCGGGCCGATTCAGAGGGTTCATTTGTATACACCACAACCCTGCAATAATCATCTTCTTGACTATCTTTTCTTCCTCTTCCGTGCCACCATCTCCAATATCTATAGCCTTCTCATTAGAGACTTGGTCACGAACCCAATCTGGCCAGTAAATTTGACTTGAATTCTCTGCCAATGCGTTCCGATTCTTCCTTCTGCCTGCCATTTCCAACAGCAACATTCCAAAGCTATAAACATCAGCTTTGTATGAGACGCGCCCGATGTTCTGGTAGAACAGTTCTGGCGCCATGTAACCTATCGTTCCCCCTGGTGCAGTGAGAGATTTAAGACTCTCATTTGCTGGGCACAACCTAGCAAGCCCAAAGTCAGAAACTTTTGGAGTGAAGTTTTCATCGAGTAGAATGTTGTGAGGCTTGATGTCAAAATGTAGGATCTGCATCTCACAACCTCGATGTAGATATTCGATGCCATGAGCCACTCCAAGGGAAATCTCATGCAGTTTTTCCCAGCTTAAAGAGACGGGTCTTTCTTGAGAAAAAATGAAATTATTGAGAGATCCATTGGGCATGAAATCATATACAAGAGCGCGCTTTGATCCCTCAGCACAAAAACCAACTAGTTGCACTACATTAGTGTGGTGAATCCTTCCAATGGTAGCGACTTCATTGATGAAATCTTGTCCATTAGCGTTGGATTTGCCCAGCAATTTTATCGCTGCAAAATGCCCACTGCGAAGCTTTCCTTTGTACACACAACCAAAACCTCCTTCACCCAATTTTTCCTTGAAACCTCCGGTCATCTTCTTAATCTCTGAATAAGAATACCTTGCTACTGTCATAAGATTGTTATGAGTGTGTAGGAATTCCTCAACTGTGTCATATGCTGATAGATGTCTTCGTCGCCATTTATAGATCAAGAATGCAATCACAAACGGACTCCCAAAGATAAATTTTGGCCCCTGAAGTAGTGCTATGTGTGAAATTTGAGGGGGGGGGGGGTTCGAAGACAAAAATCATGATTATTTCTTATTAATTATCAGATAAATACACAACATGGGTTAGGTTTGGTGTTAGAATTTTTTCGCCTAGTTGAAAAATCATATAAATCTAGACCATCATGATTTGTAGAAAAGTTTCAATCAAGTTTCATAAGAACATGCTGAGTAACCTAAAGGTCTGTCTCAGGCATTAGGCCTCCTAATAACCAATATCATTTTCTATCTGCTAATAAAACACGATCAAATATCATAAACTAAAAAAAATTTAAATAATCAATACGGGAAGTTCTTACCAATTAATAGGGATACACACAGCAGGACGACTGCAGAGAAGGTAAACAAATTTAGAGATATTTTAAAAAGAACTGTTTGGAATTATGGAATCATGCATGAAAAAATTGAGATAGAATCCTCACCTTCGGTTATCACAAACCAAGAAAATCCTGTTGGACCATGTGATCAGTTACAAAAATTAGATTTGTGATTTGAGCAAATATTACAAGATGAAGAGAATTAAGAAGCAGCAGATGTATGACATAGAAAAATTAGATTGGAAGCAATCATCTATTATCTATATGATATCACCAACTGCAGCCTATGATAGCTAGATTTAATTGACTGTGAGTTCCTCAATACTACAATAGGCTACTGAAAAGCACAGATGCCAGAAATGGGGGATTCATGCCAAAAGAATTTGAACATAGAAAAATGAACTGTTATTACTCAATATTGCCCACCTGCGCATTTTGTCCGGTTAGAATCATCGATGTAGCAAATAGTTGCACAGCTTCCACACTTGCTCTTGTGCCATGAAAGCTCAAACCCATATGCCAGCTGACTGTGGATTTCCTTATAGGACATATTCTTGTAATCCTTGGCTGGCAACAACGTCATCCTCTCTAAGCTGCACAGTTCCATCAGATCCGAAGCCTTCATCCCACCAACGTTCACATAAGAACGCATCAAGAGTGAAACATTGGAAGATTTTTCTCCATTAAGGCAAGTACCGGTTTCTACGTACAGAGGAGAATTCACTGGATTTGCACAGTTTATGAAAATCATCATCTGCGATAACGGGAGAGGCTTGTATTTGGGAAACCATTTCCGCCCTGTCCTTTCGTATTGAAACCATGTATATGGAAATCTGATATAATCGAATCTTGTATTTGTTGAAGTAAAAATAGTATATTCCCTTCGGGAATTACCTAATCTTGCATATGTTAAAGAAAAATCAGGAAGAGAAGAGCAATCATTTTCTTTAACACCAGGATCCACCACTCGGATTGTCAAGTTGTTGTAGTTGATTGCCTGCACGTAGTATTTTCGTGAGTCTAAATACAAAACTGTGGAGGTATTTTTCTCGCAATGGAGGGTATATAGAGGGTTTCCACAGTTGGATGGATCACTTTCTAGGCTAAAGGGGTAGCTAATAGTATGATTGCCACATGAAGAAGGGGCACAGAGATTGGTATCCTTGCAGTTGCTGGTTTGAAAGACTAGTAGTAGCAGTAGTAAGGCAAGGTAGCAAGCAAAGAGGAACCTAGACATGGGTGGAGAAGGAGTATGTAGTGCATAAACAATTCTTCTAGTCTTGAGAAGACAACAGATAAAGTCAGCGAAACAATTATCTTCTAGTTTTGCGAAGTGAGAGTGCTATCAGCATTTTAAAATTACCGCCAACTACCAAGTCATCCTTTGAAATGTTCAAAGTCACAATAATAAAAAAAAAGATTAATGGTTGATTGTAAAATTGAACAAGAACAAAAAATCCACCAACTCTCAAAACCACAAGCGTCTCAAAACCAAGTCCAATTAATTAAGCTTCTACACTCTACAACAAGAGAACTTCAGGTGACCAGACTGTCATAAAACGAAGGTATCAGAATTACCCTTGCTGCTCCCATCTGAGTTTACTACTGTTTCAGCAATATATAAGTGTTATTAGGCCAATCCTGTATCACCATAGGAGGCAATGATGAAAGTTTCATCAAAAAAGGCTATATGCCTGTTCTGTTTCATGTTCATTGCAGAACTTGGAGCAAGCCTTAATTGCACAGGATCTTGTGGGAACCGTGGCCTTCACATCCGATTTCCATTCTGGATCAAGGATAGGCAGCCAGAACAGTGTGGCTATCCTGGTTTTGATCTGTCTTGCAATGAGATGGGCGATATAGTGCTCGAGCTGCAAGGTGCAGTGAAGCTCTACATAGATAAGATTGACTACAAAAATCAAGTTATTTATGCAAGTGATCCCCAAGGTTGCCTTCGAAGCCACCACTCAAACTTCAATTCGTCTGTGTTTCACATGCAGTTTAAGATGTCCAAGGTCAATTTTACCATCTTCAATTGTTCTTTAAATAACGCAAGATATCTGCCTAGGGTCGCTTGTCTAAGTACTCTCTACTATGACGTTCTTGCCGTTGATTCAGAACAATCTATTGATGACAACGAGTTATTACTATCTTGTACCAAGATGTACGACATACCTGTTCCACATGATATTCGTCTGTCCTGGTCCAATCCCAATTGTGGATCTTGTGAAGCAACAGGAAAAGTATGTGGATTGAGGGAAAATAGCAGCACTGAGCTTGAAACTGAATGCTATGGCTTGCCCAGACCAGAGAAAGGTATCTTTAGCTTTAAGTCTTCTTTTCATTGTTCTGTGTTCATGGCATCTTGATTTTCTATGATTCCTTGCTTCACCAATTAAGTCTACATATATACTTTGAGTAATGTATTGCAAGTGTCCTTGAACACCTAAGTCCTATCTCCTTGTGAGTTGACTGACAAGTGGGTTACCTGTGCATTTAGCGTTCTTGATTCTACAAATAGAGGATACTATCATGACTTTAGAAACTTTCAGAAAATTAGAACTTAACAAGGGTTCTTATCTTCTGCAGGTGCACGGAAAAGGAATCTGACTATAGGTTAGTTGTTCTCAAATTTACTCCAACACATTGCTTCCAAAAAAGAATGTCTCTTGACTCAAAAGGCTTATTTATATATGCAGGAGTAACCACAGGATCCATCCTTTTCGGGGTGTTGGCCATTGCAGTCTACCAAATCTATACCTTCAGAAAATCAGAAGAAGAATATCAGGCCAAGGTTGAAAGGTTTTTGGATGATTACAGAGCTATGAACCCCACAAGATACTCCCATGCTGATCTCAAAAAGATGACAAATCAATTCAAGGATGAATTGGGGCGAGGAGCTTATGGAACTGTGTTCAAAGGAAAGCTAACCAGTGAGATTCCGGTGGCTGTTAAGGTTCTAAGCAATTCATCAGAAAAAGGAGAGGAATTCGTCAACGAAATGGGAACAATGGCTAGGATTCACCATGTCAATGTAGTCCGCTTGATTGGCTTCTGTGCTGATGGATTTAGACGAGCTCTAGTTTACGAGTACTTGCCAAACGATTCGCTGCAGAAGTTCATATGTTCAGCAAACGCCAAGAATGTTTTCCTTGGCTGGGAAAGGCTGCATCATATTGCCCTCGGAGTAGCCAAAGGGATTGAATATCTTCACCAGGGTTGTGACCAAACAATCCTCCACTTTGATATCAAACCACATAATATCCTGCTGGACAATGACTTCAATCCCAAGATTGCAGATTTCGGTCTGGCTAAGTTGTGTTCCAAGAATAAAAGTGCTATTTCCATGACAACAGCTAGGGGAACCGTCGGCTACATAGCTCCTGAAGTGTTCTCAAGAAATTTCGGGAATGTCTCCTACAAGTCAGACGTGTATAGTTTCGGAATGTTAGTGTTAGAAATGGTTGGTGGAAGGAAAAATGTTGAAGATACCGCAGAAAATGGTGAACAAGTATACTTCCCAGAATGGATTTATAATCTCTTAGAAGAAGGAGAAGACCTGCGGTTCCACATCGAGGAAGAAGGGGATGCTGAAATTGCGAAGAAGCTAGCCATTGTGGGACTGTGGTGTATCCAGTGGAACCCAGTGGACCGTCCTTCCATGAAAACTGTAGTCCAGATGCTGGAAGGGAAAGGAGACAGGCTAAGTACACCTCCTAATCCTCTTAGCTCCACAGCTCCAAAGAGAACGAATACAAGTATGCTAAGGCTGTGATCTATGAGCTGCTGCCTACAGTGGATTCTGAGTAATTCGTGGCTTATTACACAAATAAAAGATGAGCATGCATTTGATTGAAAATATGGGGATGAAACTGTATTTGCTTGCAAGATTAGTTCTTAAATTGTATTTCTCAAACTTTACGTTGATGCTATTTTAGGACTCTTAGTGTGTTTCCTGGGTTGTGTTGCCACACTTCTGAAAAATTTTAATTTTTTTTATTTTAAATTAATTTTTTTTTGTATTTTTAAATTATTTTGATGTGTTAATATTAAAAATAAAAAATATTATTTTAATATATTTTTTAATATTAAAATATTTTAAAAAATAATTTTTAACACTCCAAAACAGGCCTTTAAGGTACTTAAAGTTTCAGGTACTTCTTCTTGGTATCCATTACAACTATTTTTTTCGGTTGATGTGCGTATTTTAAGCTACAAAACTAATACTTTATGGTCAAATAGCTAAAACTCAACTAGCATTTGTGCCCTTCCTCTTCTCAAGAGGTCTAGAGCTCCAACCTCTGCTTGTAATAAAAAAATTTAAAGAAGAATTGATAGCAAATACTAACGAACTTGGAGATAGAAAGGATTCAATCACGATATATTTGAAATTATAGGGACTCAATTGTGAAACTTTCATCTTTTATGACAAGTTAAGAATTGTTAAAATCTCATTCCAAAATCAAGTTATTGATTTGGTCCTTAATGTTTCGGATATTTCTCAATCGGCTTCTTCTTTTCATGTCCTTTACTTTTATATTTTTTTCCTTTGACAGAAAGGATTGAGTAGTCAAGATATATTCAAAATGTTAGGGACTCAATTGTAATGCTAAACTTCTATATTTGTGACAAATTAAGAATTTAGCAATTATTTAGAGGTTAATTTGAGTTTCCTCCATAATTAAACAACACCTAGCTTTTCAACGAACTTTAATAACTTGTTGTCTTCTTCAATGCAAACAGTCATCCTGCGTGTTATTTGGAATTCTCGTTTTAGAAATTATTAGATTTTTTTCCATAAAAATAAAATGTTCAAACGCTGCAACGTTGGCAATTTTTTTTAATAGAAAAAAAAATTTAAAACATATAGAATATAGTATTTGATTCAAAATAATTCAACTAACTTAACTAATTTAAAGAACAACCAGCAACAACATAGTTTAACTCCAAAAAAAAATCAAGATGATATCCTTTAGAAAAAAAAAAAACAAGATTATATTGGATTGATTCAGGTCAACTTAGATTAACATGTTAATTTTACAACTTGAGTTATGAGATTAAGATAATTTCATGTAAAACAAATTATAAAATATAATTTTTAATTAATCTAATATTGAAAAATAAAATTAAAAAAAATATTAAAATAAATTTAAATCAACCCAAATTAACATGTTAAAATCTATGATATAAATTATCATACCATGATATCCTCGTAAATGTCAAGGAAATTTTAGTATCATTCATGGGACAAGCCTTCCCCTGCACATGAGCAGAGTATTCCATATCAGATCACTTAATTATATGCATTTTCAATCAAGCTGACTGATTCCGAAGAATAATCAGACATGAAAGATGACTCTCCACAAGTGTTCATTGGCTTCACATCTAGATTTAGAACAGGTGTCGGAGGCAGTTGCAGGCTTTCCATATCTCCTTCAAGCATCTCCACAACTTCGTTCATTGCGGGCCGATTCAGAGGGTTCATTTGTATACACCACAACCCTGCAATAATCATCTTCTTGACTATCTTTTCTTCCTCTTCCGTGCCACCATCTCCAATCTCTATAGCCTTCTCATTAGAGACTTTGTCATGAACCCAATCTGGCCAGTAAATTTGGCTGAACCTTTCAGCCAACGGATTCAAATTTTTTCTTCTGCCTGCCATTTCCAACAGCAACATTCCAAAGCTGTAAACATCAGCTTTGTATGAGACGCGCCCGATGTTCTGGTAGAACAGTTCTGGCGCCATGTAACCTATCGTTCCCCTGGTGCAGTGAGAGATTTAAGACTCTCATTTGCTGGGCACAACCTAGCAAGCCCAAAGTCAGAAACTTTTGGAGTGAAGTTTTCATCGAGTAGAATGTTGTGAGGCTTGATGTCAAAATGTAGGATCTGCATCTCACAACCTCGATGTAGATATTCGATGCCATGAGCCACTCCAAGGGAAATCTCATGCAGTTTTTCCCAGCTTAAAGAGACAGGTCTTTCTTGAGAAAAAATGAAATTATTGAGAGATCCATTGGGGATGAAATCATATACAAGAGCGCGCTTTGATCCCTCAGCACAAAAACCAACTAGTTGCACTACATTAGTGTGGCGAATCCTTCCAATGGTAGCGACTTCATTGATGAAATCTTGTCCATTAGCGTTGGATTTGCCCAGCAATTTTATCGCTGCAAAATGTCCACTGCGAAGCTTTCCTTTATACACGCAACCAAAACCTCCTTCACCCAACTTTTCCTTGAAACCTCCGGTCATCTTCTTAATCTCTGAATAAGAATACCTTACTACTGGCATAAGATTGTTATGAGTGTGTAGGAATTCCTCAACTGTGTCATATGCTGATAGATGTCTTCGTCGCCATTTATAGATCAAGAATGCAATCACAAACGGACTCCCAAAGATAAATTTTGGCCCTGAAGTAGTGCTGTGTGTGAAATTTGAGGGGGGAAATCAAGACAGAAATCATGATTATTTCTTATTAATTATCAGATAAATACACAACATGGGTTGGGTTTGGTGTTAGAATTTTTTCGCCTAGTTGAAAAATCATATAAATCTAGACCATCATGATTTGTAGAAAAGGTTCAATCAAGTTTCATAAGAACATACTGAGTAACCTAAAGGTCTGTCTCAGGCATTAGGCCTCCAAATAACCAATATCATTTTCTATCTGCTAATAAAACACGATCAAATATCATAAACTAAAAAAAAATATAAATAATCAATAAGGGAAGTTCTTACCAATTAATAGGAATACACACAGCAGGACGACTGCAGAGAAGGAAAACAAATTTAGAGATATTTTAAAAAGAACTGTCTGGAATTATGGAATCAAGAATGAAAAATTGGGAGATAGAATCCTCACCTTCGGTTATCTCAAGCCAAGAAGATCCTGTTGGACCAAGTGATCAGTTACAAAAATTAGCTGTGATTTGAGCAAATATTACAAGATGAAGAGAATTAAGAAGCAGCAGATGTATGACATAGAAAAATTAGATTGGAAGCAATCAACTATTATCTGTATGATATCACCAACTGCAGCCTATGATAGCTAGATTGAATTGACTGTGAGTTCCTCAATACTATAATAGGCTACTGAAAAGCACAGATGCCAGAAATGGGGGATTCATGCCAAAAGAATTTGAACATAGAAAAATGAACTGTTATTACTCAATATTGCCCACCTGCGCATTTTGTCCGGTTCGAATCATCGATGTAGCAAATAGTTGCACAGCTTCCACACATGCTATTGTGCCATGAAAGCTCAAACCCATATGCCAGCTGACTGTGGATTTCCTTATAGGACATGTTCTTGTAATCCTTGGCTGGCAACAACGTCATCCTCTCTAAGCTGCACAGTTTCATCAACTCCGAGGCCTTCATGCCAGCAACATTCACATAAGAATGCATCAAGGGAGAAACATTGGAAGATTTTGCTCCATGAAGGCAAGTACCAGTGTCTACGTACAGAGGAGAATTCACTGGATTTCCACAGCTAATAAAAATGATCATCTGCGATAAAGGCAGAAGCTTGTATCGAGGAATCCGTTTCCGCTCTGTCTTTTTGTATTGAAACCATGTATATGGATTCATGAAATCATCTAGGCTTGCATATGTCAAAGTAAAATTAGGAAGAGAAGAGCAATCATTTTTTATAACACCAGAATCCACCACTCGAATTGTCAAGTTGTTGTAGTTGATTGCCTGCACGTAGTATTTTCTCGACTTCAAATACAATACCGTGGAGATATTTTTCTCGCAGTGGAGGGTATGGTGAGGTTTTCCACAGTAAGATGGATCACTTTCTAGGCTAAAAGGGTAGCTAATATTATGATTTCCACATGAAGGGGCACAGAGATTGGTATCGTTGCAGTTGCTGGTTTGGAAGACTAGTAGCAGCAGTAGCAGGGCAAGGTAGCAGGCAAAGAGGAACCCAGACATGGATGGAGAAGGAGTATGTAGTCTTGAGAAGACAGCAGATAAAGTCAGTGAAACATAGAAGTAGAAACATAAAGGCGAGTTTTAATATCAGCATATTAAAATTACAGCCACCTACCAAGTCATCCTTTGAAATGATCAAAGGTCACAATAATAAAGAAAAGATTAATGGTTGATTGTAAAATTGAACAAGAACAAAAAATCCACCAACGCTCAAAGCCACAAGCTTCTCAAAACCACAAGCTTCTCAAAACCACAAGCGTCCCAAAACCAAGTCCAATTAATTAAGTTTCTACACTCCCAACAAGAGAACTTTCAGGTGACCAGACTTTCATAAAACCAAGGTATCAGATTTACCCTTGCTGCTCCCATCTGAGTTTACTACTGTTTCAGCAATATATAAGTGTTATTAGGCCAATCCTGTATCACCATAGGAGGCAATGATGAAAGGTTCATCAAAAAAGGCTATATGCCTGTTCTGTTTCATCTTCATTGCAGAACTTGGAGCAAGCCTTAATTGCACAGGATCTTGTGGGAACCGTGGCCTTCACATCCGATTTCCATTCTGGATCAAGGATAGGCAGCCAGAACAGTGTGGCTATCCTGGTTTTGATCTGTCTTGCAATGAGATGGGCGACATAGTGCTCGAGCTGCGAGGTGCAGTGAAGCTCTACATAGATATGATTGACTACAAAAATCAAGTTATTTATGCAAGTGATCCCAAAGGTTGCCTTCGAAGCCACCACTCAAACTTCTATTCATCTGGGTTTCACATACAGTTTAAGATGTCTAAGGTCAATTTTACCATCTTCAATTGTTCTTTAAATAATGCAAGATCCCTGAACTGGATGGTCCCTTGTCTAAGTACTCTCTACTATGACGTTCTTGCCGTTGATTCAGAACAATCTATTGATGACAACGAGTTATTACTATCTTGTACCAAGATGTACGACCTACCTGTTCCACATGATATTCGTCTGTCCTGGTCCAATCCCAATTGTGGATCTTGTGAAGCAACAGGAAAAGTATGTGGATTGAGGGAAAATAGAAGCACTGAGCTTGAAACTGAATGCTATGGCTTGCCCAGACCAGAGAAAGGTATCTTTAGCTTTAAGTCTTCTTTTCATTGTTCTGTGTTCATGGCATCTTGATTTTCTATGATTCCTTGCTTCACTAAGTCTACATATATACTTTGATTAATGTATTGCAAGTGGCATTGAACACCTAAGTCCTATCTACTAGTGAGTTGACTGACCAGTGGGTTACCTGTGCATTTAGCGTTCTTGATTCTACAAACAGAGGATACTATCATGACTTCAGAAACTTTCAGAAAATTAGAACTTAACAAGGGTTCTTATCTTCTGCAGGTGCACGGAAAA
Source organism: Populus deltoides (assembly GCA_015852605.2). Lineage (NCBI taxonomy): Eukaryota > Viridiplantae > Streptophyta > Magnoliopsida > Malpighiales > Salicaceae > Populus > Populus deltoides. The sequence goes on along the minus strand of CM027576.2, from coordinate 1,713,378 downwards.
GGAATCTGACTATAGGTTAGTTGTTCTCAAATTTACTCCAACACATTGCTTCCAAAAAAGAATGTCTCTTGACTCAAAAGGCTTATTTATATATGCAGGAGTAACCACAGGATCCATCCTTTTCGGGGTTTTGGCCATTGCAGTCTACCAAATCTATAGCTTCAGAAAATCAGAAGAGGAATATCAGGCAAAGGTTGAAAGGTTTTTGGATGATTACAGAGCTATGAACCCCACAAGATACTCCCATGCTGATCTCAAAAAGATGACAAATCAATTCAGGGATGAATTGGGGCAAGGAGCTTATGGAACTGTGTTCAAAGGAAAGCTAACCAGTGAGATTCCGGTGGCTGTTAAGGTTCTAAGCAATTCATCAGAAAAAGGAGAGGAATTCGTCAACGAAATGGGAACAATGGCGAGGATTCACCATGTCAATGTAGTCCGCTTGATTGGCTTCTGTGCTGATGGATTTAGACGAGCTCTAGTTTACGAGTACCTGCCAAAAGATTCGCTGCAGAAGTTCATATCTTCAGCAAACGCCAAGAATGTTTTCCTTGGCTGGGAAAGGCTGCATCATATTGCCCTCGGAGGAGCCAAAGGGATTGAATATCTTCACCACGATTGTGACCAAACAATCCTCCACTTTGATATCAAACCACATAATATCCTGCTGGACAATGACTTCAATCCCAAAATTGCAGATTTCGGTCTGGCTAAGTTGTGTTCCAAGTATAAAAGTGCTATTTCCATGACAAGAGTTAGGGGAACCGTCGGCTACATAGCACCTGAACTGTTCTCAAGAAACTTTGGGAATGTCTCCTACAAGTCAGACGTGTACAGTTTCGGAATGTTAGTGTTAGAAATGGTTGGTGGAAGGAAAAACGTTGACGATACAGCAGAAAATGGTGATCAAGTATACTTCCCAGAATGTATTTATAATCTCTTAGAAGAAGGAGAAGACCTGCGGTTCCACATCGAGGAAGAAGGGGATGCTGAAATTGCGAAGAAGCTAGCCATTGTGGGACTTTGGTGCATCCATTGGAACCCAGTGGACCGTCCTTCCATGAAAATCGTTGTCCAGATGCTGGAAGGGAAAGGAGACAGGTTAAGTACACCTCCTAATCCTCTTAGCTCCACAGCTCCAAAGAGAAAGAATACAAGTATGCTAAGGCTGTGATCTATGAGCTGCTGCCTACAGTGGATTCTGAGTAATTCGCGGCTTATTGCACAAATAAAAGATTAGCTTGGAAGATTAGTTTTTAAATTGTATTTCTCAAACTTTATGATGATGATACTTTAGGACTCTTAGTGTGTGTCGGGGGTTGTGTTGCCATGCTTCTGAAACATTTTATTTTTTATATTATAATTTAATTTTGTTTTGATATTTTTAGATCATTTTGATATATTATTAAAAATAATTTTTTAAAAATAAAATATATTATTTTAATGTATTTTTTTTAAAATATTTTAAAAAATAATTTTTAAGACTGCATAACAGGCATTCAAGTTACTTAAAGTTTCAGGTACTTTTCCTTAGTATCCATTACTATTATTTATTCCGTTGATGTGCGTATTTTATGCTAAAACTCAACTAGCATTTGTGCCCTTCCTCTTCTCAAGAGGTCTTGTGCTCAAACCTCACCTTGTAATAAAAAAAATGTAAAGAAGAATTGATAGCAAATACTAACAAACTTGGAGATAGAGAAGGATTCAATCACGATATATTTGAAATTATATGGACTCAATTGTTAAACTTTCATATTTTATGACAAGTTATGTTGTCACGACCCGAATCCCGGATCCATGACCGGCACATAGGCAAGGTTCCCCTTCAAGGTTCCATACCTATGCGAACCCAAACTTACACACAAACTTATCCTAACTCAATCAGAGTTCAACGCAGCATTAATAACAAAATCAACTTCATATATAATTGAATTGTCTTAATACAAGAGTTAATATAATTCATAGTTTTGGAGCACTAACTTGACAAAAAGGAAAATGTACAAATTACAACCAAAAGAGCAGGTTCGGAAAGTCCAACAAAAGTGACCTGCTATCAAGCTATAAGCCTGAAAAGGATAAATAATGAGAGGGTGAGTTCAACAACTCAGTGAGTAGATAACGTTCAATATACACACACGAGGTAATATAACAATGAGAAATATATATACAAGTATGGCTTTAGGTTCTTATGGAAGTGTTCTCAAATTGGCCATAACAAGAAGATCATATGGTAAAACTTCGTCGAAAAATCAAAATGCAATGAGCATGAGGCTCGCGTCGTGGGATGATCAGTCCACACGAGTTGGTGACTCCCACCAACTAGGGTTCAGATACGATGTGCACAAAGACTAACACTACCCTGTTAGCATGGGTATTCTGACTGACATACCATAAGTTCATAATCATAATCAAACAGACATATTCATATCTCAAGGCTCAACTCATGACATCAATCAAATGAGGAGCTATCAATTCGAATTCAATTCAAAATATATCCTTGGTTCATATCAAGAATTGCATTCAACAATTGATCATGCTTTATCAAAACAAGGATAATAATCAACATATATATTATCAAGAAGCATGATTCAATTCATATTAACAAATCAAATATTTATACTATTTCTCATGCATATGGAAAATTATTCACTCACCTGACTCAAAAGCAAAAGCAAGCCAAAAGCGGACAGCAAGAAAATCTCTATCGGCGTCCGCGGTAGAATATCAGGATTATCTGAATATAAAGGAGACATATTTAAGAACGACTCGAAAGAACATTTAACCTATTTAATAAACTTAACTAAGGGTGTATTCCATAACCCTATATGTTTTTGAACTAACTAGTTATCTTTCCTAAAAACCCAACATTTAACGGTTTTCCAAATCTAATCCATAATAAAACAACTAATAAAATTGGCAATAATTCACTAAATAACCCTTAATTATTCATCAAACTAATCTGCAAAAGCTAATATTACAGCTAGGGAATAATCTGTAATTTATCCTATTTTAAGGGTCAAATTGCAACTTTTGTCTAATTGAAGGACTAAATTGAAATTGTCATAAATCCATTGCTATACTGAATTTCTGACCATAATCAGTCCTCATTTCTGTCCAGATCATCTCATTATACTCCAAGGACCATTCTGGAATTTTACCAAATTTTTAGGGTTAAATTGTAATTTGTGTCAAATTGGAGGACTAAATTGAAAGTGTTAAATTCTCTTATCTATACAGTAATTCTGTCCATAATTCATATGTTATTCTGTTCAGAATCTCAGAATATGCTCCAGGGACCAATCTGCAAATTTTCCAAAGTTTGGGGACTAAACTGTAATTTTCCAAAATTGAGGGACCAAATTGAATTTTCGTCATCTTCAACCTCCAACTCAGAATTCTCACAGATTACCTACTGTTCTTACCAAATTTCTAACTCAACATTCACCATTTACACAAAATCATAACTCAAAATCATCATCTTTCAATTCAATCTCTCAAAATCATCCAAATAATCAAATACCCACAACAATTAACCCATAACATTCAACTTAATTCATCAATTAACCCAAAACATAATTTTCAAAACCCTAACATTAATCAAAACTGAAATTAAAGCTAAATAAAACATATTATACACATTAAAGCTTAATCTTACCCCTTTTTACTTATTTCCTCCAAGTCTTTTCCTTTTTCCCTTATTTTCTCTTCTTCTTCTTTCTCATTTCACTCCTGCGGTTCTCTCTCAAAATTTTACAGGTCTCTTCTTTTGTTTTTTTTTTTTTCCTTTTTATATATATCATCTCTTTATACAATTACTACAATACCCCTCATTTAATTATACCCACTCTTTAAGCCACCAAGGGCTTTCTTGTATATTCCTAACTCTTTTAATTCAAAACATTACATATGTAATGTTTTGAAAGTAAATAAGATAGGAAAAGGCAATAAAGTCTTTGGAGGCTTAAAGAGTAAGTATAATTAAATGAGGGGTATTGTAGTAATTTAATAAATATAATAAGTATAAATAGGAAAAAAAAGAAGAAGAAGGGAGAGCTGTGTTCTTAGAGAGTAAACCACGAGAGAGAAGGGAGAAAGAAGAAAAAGAGAAAAGAGGGAAAGATAAAGGAAATAGAAGGGAGTTGGACGAAATAAGTTTAAAGGTAAGGTTTAGGTTGTTAAATGTATAAATGTGTGTTATTTGAGCTTTTAATTTCTGTTTTGATAAATGTTAGGGTTTTGAACATTGTGTTTTGGGTTTAATTGATGAATCAATTTGAATATTATAGAGTTGATTGTCGTGGGTAATTGATTATTTAGTTGATTATGGAAGATTGTAGGTAAGGATGATGATTTGAGTTATGATTTGTGTAAATGGTGAATTTTGAGTTAGAAATCTGGACAGAACATTAGGTTTTCTGTTGAAATTCTGGGTTTGAGGTTGAAGATGACAAAATTTCGGTTTGGTCCCTTAATTTATGAAAATTACAGTTTAGTCCCCAAACTTTGAAAAATTACTGATTGGTCCTTGGGGCATATTCCGAGATTCTGAACAGAATAAAACATGAATTATGGGCAGAATTCCTGTATAGTTATGAAATTTTAACACTTTCAATTTGATCCTCCAATTTGACAAAAAATTACAATTTGACCCTAAAAATTTTGAAAAATTCCAGAATGGTCCCTGGAGCATAATGAGATATTCTGGACAGAATTGAGGATTAATTATGATCATAATTTCAGTATAGTCATGGATTTATGATATTTTTTAGTTTGATCCTTCAATTTGATAAAAGTTACAATTTGACCCTTAAAAATATGATAAATTCCAGATTAGTCCCTAGCTGTAATATTGGCTTTTGCAGATTGGTTTTATGAATAATTAAGAATAATTGAGGGTTAGTTAGTGAATTATTACCAATTTTATTATTTGTTTTATTATGGATTAGATTTCAGGAAAACCGTTTAATTTTGGGTTTTTGGGAAAATAACTAGTTTAGTCTAAAAATATATAGGGTTATGGAATATACCCTTAGATAAGTGTATTAAATAAGTTATATGTTCTTTTGAGTCATTCTTGAATATGTCTCTTTTATATTCAGATAATCCCGATATTCTACAGACGGGACATTAGTAGGATTTTTTTCGGTATCTGCTTTTAAGTGCTGTTTGCTTTCGAGTCAGGTGAGTGAATAATTTTCTATATGCATGAGAAATATTATAAATATTTGATTTGTTAATATGAATTGGATCATGCTTCTTGATAATATATATGTTGATTATTATCCTTGTTATGATAAAGCATGATCAATTGTTGAATCTGAATTCTTGATATGAACCAGTATATATTTTAAATTGACTTTTGAATTGATAGCTCCTTATTTTATTGATGTCATGAGTTGAGCCTTGAGATATTAATATGTCTGTTTGATTATTATTATGAACCTATAGTATGTCAATCAAAATATCCATGCTAACAGGGTAGTGTTAGTCTTTGTGCACATCATATCCGAACACTAGTTGGTCGGGGGAGTCACCAACCTGTGTGGACTAATCACCCTATAGTACAAAGCCTCATGCTCATTGCATTTTGATTTTCTGACGAGTTTTACCATATGATATTCTTGTTATAGCCTATTTGAGAAACCTTCCTATAAGAAAATAGAGTCATAATTGTATAAATATTTCTCATTGTTGTATTACCTCGTGTGTGTGTGTATTGAACGTTATCTACTCACTGAGTTGTTGAACTCACCCTCTCATTATTTACCTTTTCAGACTTATAACTTGTTAGCGGTTCATTTTTGTTGAACCTTCCGAACCTGCTTTTTGGTTATAATTTATATATATTTTTTTGTCTAATTAGTGCTTCAAAACTATGAAATTATATGAACTCTTGTATTAAGACAATCAAATTATATTATGAAGTTTATTTTGTTATTAGTGCTACGTTGAACTCTGATTGAGTTTTGAAAGATAAGTTTGTATGTAAGTTTGGGTTCGCATAGGTATGGAACTTTGGAGGAGAACCTTGCCTATGTGTCGGTTATGGGTCTGGGATTCAGGTCCTGACAAGTTAAGAATTGTTAAAATCTCATTCCAAAATCAAGTTATTGATTGGGTCCTTAATGTTTCGGATATTTCTCAATCGGCTTCTTCTTTTCATTTCCATTACTTTTATATTTTTCCTTTGACAGCAAGGATTGAGTAGTCAGAAATGGGGGATTCATGCCAAAAGAATTTGAACATAGAAAAATGAACTGTTATTACTCAATATTGCCCACCTGCGCATTTTGTCCGGTTAGAATCATCGATGTAGCAAATAGTTGCACAGCTTCCACACTTGCTCTTGTGCCATGAAAGCTCAAACCCATATGCCAGCTGACTGTGGATTTCCTTATAGGACATATTCTTGTAATCCTTGGCTGGCAACAACGTCATCCTCTCTAAGCTGCACAGTTCCATCAGATCCGAAGCCTTCATCCCACCAACGTTCACATAAGAACGCATCAAGAGTGAAACATTGGAAGATTTTTCTCCATTAAGGCAAGTACCGGTTTCTACGTACAGAGGAGAATTCACTGGATTTGCACAGTTTATGAAAATCATCATCTGCGATAACGGGAGAGGCTTGTATTTGGGAAACCATTTCCGCCCTGTCCTTTCGTATTGAAACCATGTATATGGAAATCTGATATAATCGAATCTTGTATTTGTTGAAGTAAAATAGTATATTCCCTTCGGGAATTACCTAATCTTGCATATGTTAAAGAAAAATCAGGAAGAGAAGAGCAATCATTTTCTTTAACACCAGGATCCACCACTCGGATTGTCAAGTTGTTGTAGTTGATTGCCTGCACGTAGTATTTTCGTGAGTCTAAATACAAAACTGTGGAGGTATTTTTCTCGCAATGGAGGGTATATAGAGGGTTTCCACAGTTGGATGGATCACTTTCTAGGCTAAAGGGGTAGCTAATAGTATGATTGCCACATGAAGAAGGGGCACAGAGATTGGTATCCTTGCAGTTGCTGGTTTGAAAGACTAGTAGTAGCAGTAGTAAGGCAAGGTAGCAAGCAAAGAGGAACCTAGACATGGGTGGAGAAGGAGTATGTAGTGCATAAACAATTCTTCTAGTCTTGAGAAGACAACAGATAAAGTCAGCGAAACAATTATCTTCTAGTTTTGCGAAGTGAGAGTGCTATCAGCATTTTAAAATTACCGCCAACTACCAAGTCATCCTTTGAAATGTTCAAAGTCACAATAATAAAAAAAAGATTAATGGTTGATTGTAAAATTGAACAAGAACAAAAAATCCACCAACTCTCAAAACCACAAGCGTCTCAAAACCAAGTCCAATTAATTAAGCTTCTACACTCTACAACAAGAGAACTTCAGGTGACCAGACTGTCATAAAACGAAGGTATCAGAATTACCCTTGCTGCTCCCATCTGAGTTTACTACTGTTTCAGCAATATATAAGTGTTATTAGGCCAATCCTGTATCACCATAGGAGGCAATGATGAAAGTTTCATCAAAAAAGGCTATATGCCTGTTCTGTTTCATGTTCATTGCAGAACTTGGAGCAAGCCTTAATTGCACAGGATCTTGTGGGAACCGTGGCCTTCACATCCGATTTCCATTCTGGATCAAGGATAGGCAGCCAGAACAGTGTGGCTATCCTGGTTTTGATCTGTCTTGCAATGAGATGGGCGATATAGTGCTCGAGCTGCAAGGTGCAGTGAAGCTCTACATAGATAAGATTGACTACAAAAATCAAGTTATTTATGCAAGTGATCCCCAAGGTTGCCTTCGAAGCCACCACTCAAACTTCAATTCGTCTGTGTTTCACATGCAGTTTAAGATGTCCAAGGTCAATTTTACCATCTTCAATTGTTCTTTAAATAACGCAAGATATCTGCCTAGGGTCGCTTGTCTAAGTACTCTCTACTATGACGTTCTTGCCGTTGATTCAGAACAATCTATTGATGACAACGAGTTATTACTATCTTGTACCAAGATGTACGACATACCTGTTCCACATGATATTCGTCTGTCCTGGTCCAATCCCAATTGTGGATCTTGTGAAGCAACAGGAAAAGTATGTGGATTGAGGGAAAATAGCAGCACTGAGCTTGAAACTGAATGCTATGGCTTGCCCAGACCAGAGAAAGGTATCTTTAGCTTTAAGTCTTCTTTTTCATTGTTCTGTGTTCATGGCATCTTGATTTTCTATGATTCCTTGCTTCACCAATTAAGTCTACATATATACTTTGAGTAATGTATTGCAAGTGTCCTTGAACACCTAAGTCCTATCTCCTTGTGAGTTGACTGACAAGTGGGTTACCTGTGCATTTAGCGTTCTTGATTCTACAAATAGAGGATACTATCATGACTTTAGAAACTTTCAGAAAATTAGAACTTAACAAGGGTTCTTATCTTCTGCAGGTGCACGGAAAAGGAATCTGACTATAGGTTAGTTGTTCTCAAATTTACTCCAACACATTGCTTCCAAAAAAGAATGTCTCTTGACTCAAAAGGCTTATTTATATATGCAGGAGTAACCACAGGATCCATCCTTTTTCGGGGTGTTGGCCATTGCAGTCTACCAAATCTATACCTTCAGAAAATCAGAAGAAGAATATCAGGCCAAGGTTGAAAGGTTTTTGGATGATTACAGAGCTATGAACCCCACAAGATACTCCCATGCTGATCTCAAAAAGATGACAAATCAATTCAAGGATGAATTGGGGCGAGGAGCTTATGGAACTGTGTTCAAAGGAAAGCTAACCAGTGAGATTCCGGTGGCTGTTAAGGTTCTAAGCAATTCATCAGAAAAAGGAGAGGAATTCGTCAACGAAATGGGAACAATGGCTAGGATTCACCATGTCAATGTAGTCCGCTTGATTGGCTTCTGTGCTGATGGATTTAGACGAGCTCTAGTTTACGAGTACTTGCCAAACGATTCGCTGCAGAAGTTCATATGTTCAGCAAACGCCAAGAATGTTTTCCTTGGCTGGGAAAGGCTGCATCATATTGCCCTCGGAGTAGCCAAAGGGATTGAATATCTTCACCAGGGTTGTGACCAAACAATCCTCCACTTTGATATCAAACCACATAATATCCTGCTGGACAATGACTTCAATCCCAAGATTGCAGATTTCGGTCTGGCTAAGTTGTGTTCCAAGAATAAAAGTGCTATTTCCATGACAACAGCTAGGGGAACCGTCGGCTACATAGCTCCTGAAGTGTTCTCAAGAAATTTCGGGAATGTCTCCTACAAGTCAGACGTGTATAGTTTCGGAATGTTAGTGTTAGAAATGGTTGGTGGAAGGAAAAATGTTGAAGATACCGCAGAAAATGGTGAACAAGTATACTTCCCAGAATGGATTTATAATCTCTTAGAAGAAGGAGAAGACCTGCGGTTCCACATCGAGGAAGAAGGGGATGCTGAAATTGCGAAGAAGCTAGCCATTGTGGGACTGTGGTGTATCCAGTGGAACCCAGTGGACCGTCCTTCCATGAAAACTGTAGTCCAGATGCTGGAAGGGAAAGGAGACAGGCTAAGTACACCTCCTAATCCTCTTAGCTCCACAGCTCCAAAGAGAACGAATACAAGTATGCTAAGGCTGTGATCTATGAGCTGCTGCCTACAGTGGATTCTGAGTAATTCGTGGCTTATTACACAAATAAAAGATGAGCATGCATTTGATTGAAAATATGGGGATGAAACTGTATTTGCTTGCAAGATTAGTTCTTAAATTGTATTTCTCAAACTTTACGTTGATGCTATTTTAGGACTCTTAGTGTGTTTCCTGGGTTGTGTTGCCACACTTCTGAAAAATTTTAATTTTTTTTATTTTAAATTAATTTTTTTTTGTATTTTTAAATTATTTTGATGTGTTAATATTAAAAATAAAAAATATTATTTTAATATATTTTTTAATATTAAAATATTTTAAAAAATAATTTTTAACACTCCAAAACAGGCCTTTAAGGTACTTAAAGTTTCAGGTACTTCTTCTTGGTATCCATTACAACTATTTTTTCGGTTGATGTGCGTATTTTAAGCTACAAAACTAATACTTTATGGTCAAATAGCTAAAACTCAACTAGCATTTGTGCCCTTCCTCTTCTCAAGAGGTCTAGAGCTCCAACCTCTGCTTGTAATAAAAAAATTTAAAGAAGAATTGATAGCAAATACTAACGAACTTGGAGATAGAAAGGATTCAATCACGATATATTTGAAATTATAGGGACTCAATTGTGAAACTTTCATCTTTTATGACAAGTTAAGAATTGTTAAAATCTCATTCCAAAATCAAGTTATTGATTTGGTCCTTAATGTTTCGGATATTTCTCAATCGGCTTCTTCTTTTCATGTCCTTTACTTTTATATTTTTTTCCTTTGACAGAAAGGATTGAGTAGTCAAGATATATTCAAAATGTTAGGGACTCAATTGTAATGCTAAACTTCTATATTTGTGACAAATTAAGAATTTAGCAATTATTTAGAGGTTAATTTGAGTTTCCTCCATAATTAAACAACACCTAGCTTTTCAACGAACTTTAATAACTTGTTGTCTTCTTCAATGCAAACAGTCATCCTGCGTGTTATTTGGAATTCTCGTTTTAGAAATTATTAGATTTTTTCCATAAAAATAAAATGTTCAAACGCTGCAACGTTGGCAATTTTTTTTAATAGAAAAAAAATTTAAAACATATAGAATATAGTATTTGATTCAAAATAATTCAACTAACTTAACTAATTTAAAGAACAACCAGCAACAACATAGTTTAACTCCAAAAAAAATCAAGATGATATCCTTTAGAAAAAAAAAAACAAGATTATATTGGATTGATTCAGGTCAACTTAGATTAACATGTTAATTTTACAACTTGAGTTATGAGATTAAGATAATTTCATGTAAAACAAATTATAAAATATAATTTTTAATTAATCTAATATTGAAAAATAAAATTAAAAAAAATATTAAAATAAATTTAAATCAACCCAAATTAACATGTTAAAATCTATGATATAAATTATCATACCATGATATCCTCGTAAATGTCAAGGAAATTTTAGTATCATTCATGGGACAAGCCTTCCCCTGCACATGAGCAGAGTATTCCATATCAGATCACTTAATTATATGCATTTTCAATCAAGCTGACTGATTCCGAAGAATAATCAGACATGAAAGATGACTCTCCACAAGTGTTCATTGGCTTCACATCTAGATTTAGAACAGGTGTCGGAGGCAGTTGCAGGCTTTCCATATCTCCTTCAAGCATCTCCACAACTTCGTTCATTGCGGGCCGATTCAGAGGGTTCATTTGTATACACCACAACCCTGCAATAATCATCTTCTTGACTATCTTTTCTTCCTCTTCCGTGCCACCATCTCCAATCTCTATAGCCTTCTCATTAGAGACTTTGTCATGAACCCAATCTGGCCAGTAAATTTGGCTGAACCTTTCAGCCAACGGATTCAAATTTTTTCTTCTGCCTGCCATTTCCAACAGCAACATTCCAAAGCTGTAAACATCAGCTTTGTATGAGACGCGCCCGATGTTCTGGTAGAACAGTTCTGGCGCCATGTAACCTATCGTTCCCCCTGGTGCAGTGAGAGATTTAAGACTCTCATTTGCTGGGCACAACCTAGCAAGCCCAAAGTCAGAAACTTTTGGAGTGAAGTTTTCATCGAGTAGAATGTTGTGAGGCTTGATGTCAAAATGTAGGATCTGCATCTCACAACCTCGATGTAGATATTCGATGCCATGAGCCACTCCAAGGGAAATCTCATGCAGTTTTTCCCAGCTTAAAGAGACAGGTCTTTCTTGAGAAAAAATGAAATTATTGAGAGATCCATTGGGCATGAAATCATATACAAGAGCGCGCTTTGATCCCTCAGCACAAAAACCAACTAGTTGCACTACATTAGTGTGGCGAATCCTTCCAATGGTAGCGACTTCATTGATGAAATCTTGTCCATTAGCGTTGGATTTGCCCAGCAATTTTATCGCTGCAAAATGTCCACTGCGAAGCTTTCCTTTATACACGCAACCAAAACCTCCTTCACCCAACTTTTCCTTGAAACCTCCGGTCATCTTCTTAATCTCTGAATAAGAATACCTTACTACTGGCATAAGATTGTTATGAGTGTGTAGGAATTCCTCAACTGTGTCATATGCTGATAGATGTCTTCGTCGCCATTTATAGATCAAGAATGCAATCACAAACGGACTCCCAAAGATAAATTTTGGCCCCTGAAGTAGTGCTGTGTGTGAAATTTGAGGGGGGAAATCAAGACAGAAATCATGATTATTTCTTATTAATTATCAGATAAATACACAACATGGGTTGGGTTTGGTGTTAGAATTTTTTCGCCACGTTGAAAAATCATATAAAATCTAGACCATCATGATTTGTAGAAAAGGTTCAATCAAGTTTCATAAGAACATACTGAGTAACCTAAAGGTCTGTCTCAGGCATTAGGCCTCCTAATAACCAATATCATTTTCTATCTGCTAATAAAACACGATCAAATATCATAAACTAAAAAAAAAATATAAATAATCAATAAGGGAAGTTCTTACCAATTAATAGGGATATAGACAGCAGGACGACTGCAGAGAAGGTAAACAAATTTAGAGATATTTTAAAAAGAACTGTTTGGAATTATGCAATCAAGCATGAAAAAAATTGGGAGATAGAATCCTCACCTTCGGTTATCTCAAGCCAAGAAAATCCTGTTGGACCAAGTGATCAGTTACAAAAATTAGTTTTGATTTGAGCAAATATTACAAGATGAAGAGAATTAAGAAGCAGCAGACGTATGATATAGAAAAATTAGATTGGAAGCAATCATCTATTATCTATATGATATTACCAACTGCAGCCTATGTTAGCTAGATTGAATTGACTGTGAGTTCCTCAATACTACAATAGGCTACTGAAAAGCACAGATGCCAGAAATAGGGGATTCATGCCAAAAGAATTTGAACATAGAAAAATGAACTGTTATTACTCAATATTGCCCACCTGCGCATTTTGTCCGGTTCGAATCATCGATGTAGCAAATAGTTGCACAGCTTCCACACATGCTATTGTGCCATGAAAGCTCAAACCCATATGCCAGCTGACTGTGGATTTCCTTATAGGACATGTTCTTGTAATCTTTGGCTGGCACCAACGTCATCCTCTCTAAGCTGCACAGTTCCATCAGATCCGAAGCCTTCATCCCACCAACGTTCACATAAGAACGCATCAAGAGTGAAACATTGGAAGATTTTTCTCCATTAAGGCAAGTACCGGTTTCTACGTACGGTGTAGAATTCACTGGATTTGCACAGTTTATGAAAATCATCATCTGCGATAACGGGAGAGGCTTGTATTTGGGAAACCATTTCCACCCTGTCCTTTCGTATTGAAACCATGTATATGGAAATCTGATATAATCGAATCTTGTATTTGTTGAAGTAAAAATAGTATATTCTCTTCGGGAATTACCTAATCTTGCATATGTTAAAGAAAAATCAGGAAGAGAAGAGCAATCATTTTGTTTAACACCAGGATCCACCACTCGGATTGTCAAGTTGTTGTAGTTGATTGCCTGCACGTAGTATTTTCGTGAGTCTAAATACAATACTGTGGAGATATTTTTCTCGCAGTGGAGGGTATAGTGAGGTTTTCCACAGTAAGATGGATCACTTTCTAGGCTAAAAGGGTAGCTAATATTATGATTTCCACATGAAGGGGCACAGAGATTGGTATCCTTGCAGTTGCTGGTTTGGAAGACTAGGACTAGCAGTAGCAAGGCAAGGTAGCAAGCAAAGAGGAACCAAGACATGGATGGAGAAGGAGCATGTAGTGCATAAACAATTCTTCTTGTCTTGAGAAGACAACAGATAAAGTCAGTGAAACATAGAAGTAGAAAAATGAAGGCGAGTTTTAATATCAGCATATTAAAATTACAGCCAACTACCAAGTCATCCTTTGAAATGATCAAAGGTCACAATAATAAAGAAAAGATTAATGGTTGATTGTAAAATTGAACAAGAACAAAAAATCCACCAACGCTCAAAGCCACTAGCTTCTCAAAACCACAAGCTTCTCAAAACCACAAGCGTCTCAAAACCAAGTCCAATTAATTAAGCTTCTACACTCTACAACAAGAGAACTTTCAGGTGACCAGACTGTCATAAAACGAAGGTATCAGATTTACCCTTGCTGCTCCCATCTGAGTTTACTACTGTTTCAGCAATATATAAGTGTTATTAGGCCAATTTTGTGTCACCATTGTGATGTTTTGAAATAAAAGATAGGAAAAGACAATAAAGCCTTGGAGGCTTAAAAGTGGTATAAATAAATAAGGGGTATTGTGATAATTGAATAAAGGTTGATAAATATAAATAATAAAATAAAATAAAATAAAATAAAATAGGAAGCTGTGTTCTTGAGTGCCGAGAGATCGAGAAGGGAGAAAGAAGAAGAAGAAGAAGAGAAAAGAGAAAAAGGTAAGGGAAATAGAAGAGATTAATTTGGAGAAAATAAATTTAAAGGTAAGATTTAGGTTGTTAAATGTATTAATGTGTGTTATTTGAGCTTTTAATTTCTGTTTTGATAAATGTTAGGGTTTTGAAGATTGTGTTTTGGGTTTGATTGATGAATTAATTTAAATGTTATAGGATTGATTGTTGTGTGTAATTGATTGTTTAGTTGATTATGAAAAATTACAGGTAAAGATAATGATTTTGAGTTAGAAATCTGGAAAGAACAGTAGGTAATCTGTGAAAATTCTGGATTTGAGGTTGAAGATGATGAAAATTCAGTTTGGTCCCTCAATTTGTGAAAATTACAGTTTAGTCCCCAAACTTTAGAAAATTACAGATTGGTCCCTGGAGCATATTCTGAGATTCTGAACAGAATAAAAGATGAATTATGGGCAGAATTCCAGTATAGTTATGAAATTTTAACACTTTCAATTTGGTCCTCCAATTTGATAAAAATTACAATTTGACCCAAAAAATTTGGAACATTTCCAGAATGGTCCCTGGAGCATGATGAGATATTCTGGACTGAATTGAGGATTAATTATGGTCAGAATTTAAGTATATTCAGGGATTTATGATATTTTTAGTTTGGTCCTTCAATTTGACAAAAGCTACAATTTGACCCTTAAAAATATGATAAAATTCAGATTGGTCCTTAGCTGTAATATTAGCTTTTTCAGATTGGTTTGATGAATAATTTAGGGTTATTTAGTGAATTATTACCAATTTTATTAATTGTTTTATTATGGATTAGATTTCGGGAAATCCGTTAAATTTTGAGTTTTTGGGAAAATAAGTAGTTTAGTCTAAAAACATATAGGGTTATGGAATATACCCTTAGATAAAAGTATTAAATAGGTTATATGTTATTTTGAGTTATTCTTGAATATGTCTCATTTGTATTAAGATAATCCTGATATTCTACTGGCGGGACGTTAGTAGGATTTTCTTTGGTATCAGCTTTGAGTTCTGTTTGCTTTCGAGTCAGGTGAGTGGATAATTTTCCATATGCATGAGAAAATATTATAAATATTTGATTTGTTAATATGAATTGGATCATGCTTCTTGATAATATATATGTTGATTATTATCCTTGTTATGATAAAGCATGATCAATTGTTGAATCTGAATTCTTGATATGAACCATCCTTGTTATGATAAAGCATGATCAATTGTTGAATCTGAATTCTTGATATGAACCAGTATATATTTTGAATTGACTTCTGAATTGATAGCTCCTTATTTTATTGATGTCATGAGTTGAGCCTTGAGATATGAATATGTCTGTTTGATTATTATTATGAACCTATAGTATGTCAGTCAAAATATCCATGCTAACAGGGTAGTGTTAGTCTTTGTGCACATCATATCCGAACACTAGTTGGTCGGGGGAGTCACCAACCTGTGTGGACTAATCACCCTATAGTACAAAGCCTCATGCTTATTGCATTTTGATTTTCTGACGAGTTTTACCATATGATATTCTTGTTATAGCCTATTTGAGAAACCTTCCTATAAGAAAATAGAGCCATACTTGTATATATATTTCTTATTGTTGTATTATCTTGTGTGTGTGTATTGAACGTTATCTACTCACTGAGTTGTTGAACTCACCCTCTCATTAGTAATTTCAGAATATGCTCCAGGGACCAATCTGTAATTTTCCAAAGTTTGGGGACTAAACTGTAATTTTCACAAATTAAGGGACCAAACTGAATTTTCATCATCTTCAACCTCAAATCCAGAATTTTCACAGATTACCTACTGTTTTTTCCAGATTTCTAACTCAAAATTCACGATTTACACAAATTATAACTCAAAATCATTATCTTTACCTGTAATTTTTCATAATCAACTAAACAATCAATTACACACAACAATCAACTCTATAACATTCAAATTAACTCATCAATTAAATCCAAAATACAATCTTCAAAACCCTAACATTTATCAAAACAGAAATTTAAAGCTTAAAAAACACACATTTAGATATAATCTTACCTTTAAACTTATTTTCTCCAACTTCTTTCTATTTCCGTTCTAATTTCTCTCTTTTCTCTTCTTCTTCTTCTTCTTTTCTTCTCTTCTCCCGGTTTTTCACTCTTAATTGCAGATCTCTCTTTTTTGTTTTTCAATTTACATTTATCAACTCTTTATATAATTACTACAATACCCTTCTTTTATTTATTCTTATATCTAAGCCTTCAAGGGCTTGTAGCCCTTTCCTATCTCTTTTAATTCAAAACATTACAATTCAAAACATTACAAGTATACTTCCCAGAATGGATTTATAATCTCTTAGAAGAAGGAGAAGACCTGCGGTTCCATATCGAGGAAGAAGGGGATGCTGAAATTGCGAAGAAGCTAGCCATTGTGGGACTGTGGTGTATCCAGTGGAACCCAGTGGACCGTCCTTCCATGAAAATCGTTGTCCAGATGCTGGAAGGGAAAGGAGACAGGTTAGGTACACCTCCTAATCCTCTTAGCTCCACAGCTCCAAAGAGAACGAACACAAGTATGCTAAGGCTGTGATCTATGAGCTGCTGCCTACAGTGGATTCTGAGTAATTCGCGGCTTATGACACAAACAAAAGATGAGCATGCATTTGATTGAAAATATGGGGATGAAACTGTATTTGCTTGCAAGATTAGTTCTTAAATTGTATTTCTCAAACTTTATGATGATGCTATTTTAGGACTCTTAGTTGGTGTCTGGGGTTGTCTGCCACGTTTCTGGAAAATTTTAAGTTTTTTTGTTTTAAATTAATTATTTTTTTATATTTTTAGATCATTTTGATATGTTAATATTAAAAATAATTTTTTAAAAATAAAAAAAATTATTTTAATATATTTTCTAATAAAAAAAATATTTTAAAAAACAATTTTTAACACTCCAAAACAGGCCTTCAAGGTATTAAAGTTTGAGGTACTTTTTCCTTGGTATTCATTACTATTATTTATTCAGTTGATGTGCGTATTTTATGCTACAAAACTAATACTTTATCGTCAAATAGCTAAAACTCGACAAGCATTAGTGCCCTTCCTTTTCTCATGAGGTCTTGAGTTCCAACCTCTCCTTGTAATAAAAAAAAATTAAAGAAGAATTGATAGGAAATACTAACAAACTTGGAGATAGAAAGGATTCAATCACGATATATTTGAAATTATAGGGACTCAATTGTTAAACTTTCATATTTTATGGCAACTTAAGAATTGTTAAAATCTCATTCCAAAATCAAGTTATTGATTGGGTCCTTAATGTTTCGGATATTTCTCAATCGGCTTCTCCTTTTCATGTCCATTACTTTTATATTTTTTCCTTTGACAGAAAGGATTGAGTCAAGATATATTCAAAATGTTAGGGACTCAATTGTTATGCTAAACTTCTATATTTTGTGACAAATTAACAATTTAGTAATACTTTAGAGGTTAATTTGAGTTTTCTCTGTAATTAAACAGCACTTTGAACGAACTTGAATAGCTTGTTGTCTTCTCCAATGCAAACAATCATCCATGTGGTAAACTGCGTGTTATTTGGGTCTGTAGATTCTCTTTTTAGATATTATTAGTTTTATTTTTTTTTACATAAAAAATATTCAATTGTTGCATCGTTTAATTCATGATTCAGGTTGTGAGATATGATAATCTAATAGAAAGCTGAAAAGAATCACAAAGTCTAATACCTAATCAATATAATATTAAAAAATAAAATTAAAAAATATACAAATTAAAAAAAAAAAAAAACACAAGTTAACCAACTAAATTCGCAACACATGTCATATCACGAGAGCATGATAATAAACAGAAACAAACCACTATTGATTTTGTTTTTGTTAATGTGACCAATCCCCAAAGTGAAAAACATGAAAAATATCCCCCTCCCTCTCAAGCCATGGTTTCAGTCACTAAGAACCACCACCCCTCATATAAGCCACCCAAGAACCACCACTTGAGCCTTGTCTTGCATCATCCTATACTCAACCAGAAAAGAAAACTGATTGGCTTAGACTTTGAAAGGGAAATAAAATTAGGTTAACAAAGCAGAGTAAGAACAAAGTGCACTAAAGTGAGGCTGCCATTGTAAAACTGAACAACAAATATGTAGATCCAGTACATTGATCACCATTAATCATAAGAACATATGTTGCTCAGCTGCAACAATTTCTGTTCGTTAAGTTTTTTCAGCAAGGAAACCAACAACATCCGGCATAACATGGCAAGAAAAACTTGTCCTAGAAGCAAACAGCAAGAAAAACAACATTGGCAGTATGAAATATTCCAGGATGGCAGTGAACTCAATCTTCATAAAAATTGCAAAAGCATTTCGATTGAAGGCTAAAATTTTCTATTTTCCCGAAAAGAGCTTCCAAACTAAATCGAGATTTTGAAAGTCTAGGGTCAATCTTTGGAGCAACGATCACCACAACAACACCATTCTAAAAAGTCATCATTTTCGCGAAGCGAAATCCAACGGTTTTTTTACTGCTTGAAAAAAGAAAAAAGGTTTTCTAGCAGCAGCATAAGAATTAAAAGAAAAAACCCAACCTATTAGTGATGAAACCAAATACTTGACCCATCTTCCTCTTCATCTTCAGTTCTGCAAGCAGCAACAGCAGATTTAAAACCAAAATCTTGTAACCCAGAAAACGGGATTCCCACATCTTGTTATTTTTCATCTAACAAAAAAACTGAAGAAACAGCAGTTCTTCTTAAGAAATATTCCGTGTAAGATGGAAAATTAGAGCTTCCATGATAAATTGGTGGCTCCTCCTCGCTTCAAACTCCAAGAACCTCAGCTTACACTTGTCATTGGTGACCATTCCAGACGATGAATTCGCCTATGACATAGATTAAAAAAAAATTGAAGCTATAATTCAAGACAGCTTATAATTAATCGTCACTGATGAATGATCAAGAAGAAAGGAAAAACTTGTAATCATTAATTTCAACACTTGATGAATCTTGAATTTGATTAAGCAATAAAAAGCTTTTAGTGAAACCCTAAAATCAACAACAAACCAAAAAAAATCAAATATAATCAAGATGGAAATATAAAAAAATCACCTGGCCATTGATCATGTTCTCGGACCTCTTCAACCGAACCAACCTCTCCCCAAACTAAATACCCAATCTCCACAATCTATTCCCATAAACCTGGATGTGATGGGCAGTCGCCTTGTAACCTTCAATTTCCACAATCAATGATATCTCCTTTGTTTCTGCCTGTTTCATACCTCCTCTCTGTTAAATGTTTATTGTTTATTTGTTATTTGATTTACTCTGTATTTGAATAAGTTCCTATTTACCAGGAACCAGTCAATTGTTTACCTATTCCTTAGGAAAATCCCAGCTGACTAGGTGACAGTTAGTCATGGGATAGATGCTGCATATTTTTCTACTTATCTATTATTTGTATTCCTATTTAAGTTGAACTCTTCTTAATGAAATATACGGTGTTGCACTTTCACGTTTGTTGTTACAAAGCTTTAGCTTCACTGTCACGTTTTCAATACAAAACTTTAGCTTTGAATTAGTGCAGAACATTTAGTGTTCAACAAGTGGTATCAGAGCCAGAGAGTGTTAGAGTGTGACAAATCAGAAAGTTAAGGGAAACACAGGGAAGAGAGATCGTGAGATTGAGAGAAACACTGGGAAACACAGGGAAAAAGAGAGGTAGTGAGTTTTGTGAGTTTTGTGTCTTTTGCTGCAACAAAGAAAATGACATCAGAAAATAATTACGTGCAACCTGCAATCCCACGCTTTGATGGTCATTATAACCATTGGAGTATGTTGATGGAAAATTTCTTGAGGTCAAAGGAGTATTGGAGTCTTGTGGAACAAGGGATCAATGAACCAACGGTTGGAAGTGTGCTGACAGAAGCACAAACCAAAATCCTTGAAGATCAGAAACTGAAGGATCTTAAAGCAAAAAATTACTTGTTCCAAGCAATTGATCGGGGGATTTTAGAGACCATTCTTCACAAGAACACATCCAAGCAGATTTGGGACTCAATGAAGAAGAAGTATCAAGGGTCAACAAGAGTGAAGAGGGCGCAGCTTCAAACTCTTCGCAAAGAGTTTGAAATTCTCCACATGAATACTGGAGAGTCAGTCGATGGTTATTTTTCACGCACTCTTGCAATTGCAAATAGAATGCGAATACATGGTGATAAAATGGAGGATGTAACGATAATTGAGAAGATTCTTCGATCAATGTCTGCAAAGTTTAACTATGTAGTCTGCTCTATTGAAGAATCACACAACATTGAAGAACTTTCGATTGATGAGCTACAAAGCTCATTGCTATTGCATGAGCAGCGGATGGTGAGCATTATTCCTGAGGAACAAGTTCTGAAAGTATCAATGAATGGTGGAGTACCTTCAAGGGGATATGGAAGAGGTCGCAACTGGGGCAGAGGAGGTACAGGCCGTGGTGGAAGAGGCCGTGGTTATGATCAAAAACCATTTGACAAATCACGAGTTCAATGCTATAATTGCCACAGGTATGGCCATTATCAGTATGAATGCCATGGATAAAGAGGAGAAGGTGAATCTTGTAGAAGCTGAAGCCGAAGAAGAAATGCTTTTAATGGCATTTCTTGAAGAAGAAGAATCCAAATCAGATAAATGGTATTTGGATTCAGGGTGGAGTAACCACATGTGTGGAAACAAGGAATTATTTTCTTGTTTGAATGAAAATTACAAAGATACAGTAAAGCTTGGGAATGGCATGTTCATTACTGTCATGGGAAAGGGAAATGTGAGATTTTATGCAAAAGATAACACAGTGCAGACAATATCTAGTGTCTTCTACATTCCAGAATTGAAGAGTAATCTGATTAGTATGGGACAATTGCAAGAGAAGGGATATACAATAATCATTACAACAGGTTGTTGCAAAATACATCATCCAGAGAAGGGAGTAATTGCTGAAGCAAGAATGACAAGCAATCGCATGTTTCCATTATACATGCAGGATCAAATTCAAACATGTTTTTCCACGAAAATGCATGACTCAACTTGGTTATGGCATTTTCGTTATGGGCATCTAAATTTCGATGGCTTGAAGGCACTGCAAGAGAAAAACATGGTGACTGGGCTTCCTAAGATCACTTGTCCTACTGAATTATGTGAGGAATGTGTTGTGGGGAAACAATCTCGAGATTCCTTTCCAAAAGGAAAAGCTTGGCGAGCTGAACAAACTCTTCATTTGGTTCACTCGGACATCTGTGGACCAATTAATCCAACCTCAAATGGCAACAAGAGGTATTTTATCTCCTTTATAGATGATTGCAGTCGAAAGACATGGGTTTACTTCTTGCAAGATAAGTCTGAAGCTTTTACTGTGTTCAAGAAATTTAAAGCTCATAGTGAAAAGGAATGTGGTAATCCCATTAAAATCCTTCGAACAGACCGTGGTGGTGAATTTACTTCACATGAATTTGCAAATTTCTGTGAAATGCATGGAATACAAAGGCAACTTACAGCAGCATATTCACCACAACAGAATGGGGTGGCGGAACGAAGAAATCGTACAATTATGAACATGGTTCGTAGTATGTTACTGAAGGGAAAAATGCCGAAGAGTTTCTGGCCTGAAGCAGTTAAATGGAGTGTTCATATATTGAATCGTTGCCCTACGTTTGCTGTAAAGAATATTACACCAACAGAAGCCTGGTGTGGATCTAAGCCTATGGTTGATCACTTCAGAATCTTTGGGTGCATAGCATATGCACATGTTCCAGATGCCAAAAGAACAAAGCTGGATGACAAGGCAGTAAAGTGTGTATTTCTTGGAGTTAGTGAGGAATCAAAAGCTTACAAGCTTTATAATCCAATCACCAAAAACATAGTCATCAGTCGTGATGTTCAGTTCGATGAAGAAAACACATGGGATTGGAAGAAAACAGATGCAAATCTGTTTCAAGATTCTGACCTGTATGAAGATGCAAGCTACGGAACAGAAGAGGGTTTTATTGGTGATCGCAGAATTGAGTCTCACATTCAGCCACCTGAATGTGAAATTCACACAGAAGAGCAGCTGCAAGTTCCTATTCCACATGAAGGAACCATTGTTCCACATGGTGAAGGGACATCCAACATACCTCAACGGCAAAGAACAGCTCCTGCATGGATGAATGACTATGTCAATGGAAATGAATTTTCTGATGAAGATACCTTTGCTCAGTTTGCTTTATTTGCAGGTTCTGATCCTATAAAATTCGAAGATGCAGTAAAAGAAGACAAATGGAGAAGAGCTATGGATACAGAGATTCATGCCATCAACAAAAATAACACTTGGGAACTTGTGGATCTTCCAAGAGGACAGAAGACTATTGGCGTAAAGTGGGTCTATAAGACCAAGTTAAATGAGAATGGGGAGATTGACAAGCACAAGGCTCGTCTAGTGGTAAAGGGTTACAAACAACAGCATGGCATCGATTATGATGAGGTATTTGCCCGGTGAGTCGGGCATGATACCATTCGTCTTGTAATTTCATTGGCAGCACAACACACTTGGCCTATTTTTCAGATGGACGTAAAGTCTGCTTTCCTGAATGGGGACTTGGAAGAGCAAGTTTATGTTGATCAACCTTCTGGATATGTGAAGCAAGGATATGAGGAGCAGGTTTACAAATTGAACAAAGCTTTATACGGACTGAAACAAGCTCCTAGAGCTTGGTACAGTCGTATAGATGCGTTCTTCACTAAGGCAGGTTTCAGGAAAATGCCCACATGAACACACTTTATTTGTTAAAACTGCAGGTGGAGGTAAATTCCTGTTTGTGTGTTTATACGTGGATGATCTTATTTACACTGGGAATGATGGGATTTTGCTTCAAGAATTCAAAAACTCCATGAAAGCTGAATTTGAGATGACTGATTTGGGTATGATGCGTTATTTTCTTGGAATTGAAGTCATGCAATCAACAACTGGAATCTTCATTACGCAGAAGAAATATGCAAAAGAGATCTTGGAAAGATTTCATTATCAAAATTGCAATCCAGTCAAGAATCCAATTGAACCAGGACTGAAGCTACATAAGGATCTTGATGGACAAAGAATCGACAGCACCTATTACAAACAAATGGTTGGGAGCTTAATGTACTTAACGGCTACTAGGCCGGATGTTATGTGTGCAGTGAGTCTTCTTAGCAGGTACATGGAGTCACCAACAAGTCTGCATTCCCAAGCTGCGAAGAGAGTGTTTCGTTATTTACAGGGAACAATTGATTTCGGTATACACTATAAGAAAGGAGAAGCTTCAAGACTCATTGGCTATGCTGACAGTAATTACGCAGGTGATTTAGACGACAGGAGAAGCACTTCAGGAAGCGTGTTCATGATGAATTCAGGTGCTGTGTCTTGGTCTTCAAGAAAACAACAGGTGGTTACTCTATCCACAACCGAAGCAGAGTTCATAGCCGCAGCAACATCAGCATGTCAAGCCATATGGCTGAGAAGAATTCTTGATGATCTGCATTTTCAGCAACATGATCCTACAATAATTCACTGTGACAGCAGCTCAGCAATCAAGCTTTCTAAAAATCCAGTCCTTCACGGGAGAAGCAAGCACATAGATGTGCGATATCATTTCCTTCGTGATCTTTCAAATGAAGGGACCATCGAATTGGTTTACTGCCGAAGTGAAGATCAAATCGCAGACATCATGACAAAGGCACTGAAATTGGATGCATTTGAAAAACTGCGTAATTTACTTGGAATGTGTTCGTTTCAGGTTCTTGAGCAAGGAAATTGATGACAACAGCTATGTTGTTTGTTTAATAAAACTGCTATGATGAAACCTCCATAGTAGTACCATCTTAAACTGTTTTTGCAGAAATCAGTTTAAGGGAGGGTGTTAAATGTTTATTGTTTATTTGTTATTTGATTTACTCTGTATTTGAATAAGTTCCTATTTACCAGGAACCAGTCAATTGTTTACCTATTCCTTAGGAAAATCCCAGCTGACTAGGTGACAGTTAGTCATGGGATAGATGCTGCATATTTTTCTACTTATCTATTATTTATATTCCTATTTAAGTTGAACTCTTCTTAATGAAATATACGGTGTTGCACTTTCACATTTGTTGTTACAAAGCTTTAGCTTCACTGTCACGTTTTCAATACAAAACTTTAGCTTTGAATTAGTGCAGAACATTTAGTGTTCTACACTCTCCTTTTAATCACATCGATTTGTTTTAGAAGAGAAGGAGAAGAACTGGCGATCGCCAATAGCACCATCTTCACCCTCCTTTTCTTCTACCTTCCCTGTGATTCTTCTCTTGCTTCTTCGTCTGGAGAGAGAGAGAGAGAGAGAGTGTGTGTGTATAAATAAATAATGTAGTTTATTTATTTATTAGTGTTTATAATTTTTAGTTTATTTGATTATATGTGTATAAATTTTTTAATATATATATATATAATCTTTTATATAAAAAAAATCAAAATATTTAACCGGTTCTCTAACCTAGGTGGTGTACATTAGACTGTACCGAAGTGTTTGGGCTTTAATTTCCTGGGAGCCCAATTGCATCTAACCTTGAACTCGATTACAATTTTTTTTTTTTTAAATATATAAAATTAATTTTTAAAAATAAATTATAGATAAATAAAAAATTAAAAAAAAACTCTTGATTAACCTGTTTTATAAATATAAGGATCCTTCTCTTTATATAAAAGAAAATACAAAATTTTTTTATAGATTATATAATAAAAAGTTTAAGAGTTAAAATTATATTTACAGGCTATAAAGCATTTTCATATAGATGAGAGGTTTTAGGCTAAATGATCTTTGTATTTAATTTACACGGGCTTATTTAGCTTGGGCTTAAGATAAGGTGTTGTAAAGTAATTTTTTAAGGTAGCATATGAACAATTATCTTTTTTTATTTAAAGAGTTTTATTTTTTATGTTAAAAAACTAATAGATTATTTTTTATGATGGATAATTAAAAATTGATAAATAGTAAAGATTAATCCTGGTAATTCTATAAAAATTATTTTTAAGATAGCATGGGAGCAATTTATCTGAACAATTATCTTTCTATGTCTAGAAAGTTTAATTTTTATATCTAGAAAGTTTTGTTTTTAATGGAAAAAAAATTATTAGATTATTTTTTTATGATTGATAATTAAAGTTTATAAACGATAAGAATTAATTAATTTTGCACCACTTTTAATTCTAAATTCTAGCATAAATAAGGAATGAAAATGGAGTGTTTTCCATAACTTTCAATGGTAGTTTTTTTTTTTTTATTGTACAATATTTTTCTTTCTTTTTCTATTATATTTACACTGGTTTTGATTTAATACTTTGTATTTTAAGTATATTACATTATTTTGTATACGCTAGTTCATAGTAAGAACACTCGCAATACACAATATTTCCTGATTTTTTTTTTAATTTAAGTTTTAATATATATAGTAGAAGCCAATGATGCAATGAAAATGAGGCAAAAGAGTGAAACTAAGTGGATTTCGAGTGCCATGACTGAGAAAGAAACTCAAAGTTTGTGAATTTATGTCTCTTCTTTCAAAAAGGATGTGTAACGACATCTCTAGAATCAGATGCAGATTTGATGTAAAACTTTCATCTGATAAGAACACGGATCAGTTCAAACCTAACAAGCCAACTAGGACTCTCTTAGCTAGTTACACAACCAGGAAATAAGGTGGATGATTACAGTTTATCATAATGGTATTAACCATCAAAGACATAGTATCATTCATGGGACAAGCCTTCCCCTGCACATGAGCAGAGTATTTCATACAAGATCACTTAATTATATGCATTTTCAATCAAGCTGACTGATTCCGAAAATAATCAGACATGGAAGATGACTCTCCACAAGTGTTCATTGGCTTCTCATCTGGATATAGAACAGGTCTCGAAGGCAGTTGCAGGCTTTCAATGTCTCCTTCAAGCATCTCCACAACTTCGTTCATTGCGGGCCGATTCAGAGGGTTCATTTGTATACACCACAACCCTGTAATAATCATCTTCTTGACCATCTTTTCTTCCTCTTCCGTGCCACCATCTCCAATCTCTATAGCCTTCTCATTAGAGACTTGGTCATGAACCCAATCTGGCCAGTAAATTTGGTTTGAATTCTCTGTCAATGCGTTCAGATTCTTCCTTCTGCCTGCCATTTCCAATAGCAACATTCCAAAGCTATAAACATCAGCTTTGTATGAGACGCGCCCGATGTTCTTGTAGAACAGTTCTGGCGCCATGTAACCTATTGTTCCCCCTGCTGCAGTGAGAGATTTCTCGGTCTCATTTGCTGGGCACAACCTAGCAAGCCCAAAGTCAGAAACTTTTGGAGCGAAGTTTTCATCGAGAAGAATGTTGTGAGGCTTGATGTCAAAATGTAGGATCTGCATCTCACAACCTCGATGTAGATATTCGATGCCATGAGCCACTCCAAGGGAAATCTCATGCAGTTTTTCCCAGCTTAAAGAGACAGAACTTTCTTGAGAAAAAATGAAATTATTGAGAGATCCATTGGGCATGAAATCATATACAAGAGCGCGCTTTGATCCCTCAGCACAAAAACCAACTAGTTGCACTACATTGGTGTGGCGAATCCTTCCAATGGTAGCGACTTCATTGATGAAATCTTGTCCATTAGCCTTGGATTTGCCCAGCAATTTTATCGCTGCAGAATGTCCACTGCGAAGCTTTCCTTTATACACGCAACCAAAACCCCCTTCTCCCAACTTTTCCTTGAAACCTCCAGTCATCTTCTTAATCTCTGAATAAGAATACCTTACGACTGGCATAAGATTGTTATGAGTCTGTAGGAATTCCTCAACTGTGTCATATGCTGATAGATGTCTTCGTCGCCATTTATAGATCAAGAATGCAATCACAAATGGACTCCCAAAGATAAATTTTGTCCCCTGAAGTAGTGCTGTGTGTGAAATTTGAGAGGAAAAAAAAATGAAGAGAGGAATTGTTATTCTTTCTTATTAATATATATCAGAGATTGATAAATACTCAGCATGGGTTAGGTTAGGCGTTAGGATTATTTTTCCGAGTTGAAAAATCATATAAAATGTAGACCAAAATGAGAGGACTCAGGTTCAATCAAGTTTCATAAGAACATACTCTTAACCAAAAGGTATGTCTCAGACATTAGGCAACCCCAAGAGTGCTGCTAAGGAAGAACTTGGCATGAGTAGACATTTAGGAATTATCATTCGTATATGCTAATAAAATATGATGCAGTATCACAACTTCAAAAAAAAAAATAATAATAAGGGGAGTTATTACCAATGAACAGGAATACAGTCTGCAGCACGCCTGCACAGAAGGTAAACAAATTTAGAGATATTATAGTAAGGACTAGTTGGAATTACGGAATCAAGCATGAAGAAGTGGGGAGATAGACTCCTCACCTGCGATTAATTCGAACCAAGAAAGTCCTGTTGGGCCAAGAGATCAGTTACAAAGATTAGATTTGTGATTTGAGAAAATATATAACGGAGGTCATTACAAGATGAAAGAAATTGAGAAGAAACAAATGAATGACTTGGCAAAATTATCCTGGTTTAACTTTTTGAATTCAAATCTTGTGGTTAATATCCAGAAGATTTTATTAAATTTTTCTGAATGTATTAAAGAAGCGAAACTTAGTTTTGTTTGACTAAGTTTTCTGAAAATCGGTATAAAAATATCATTAATCGTCGGATAAAAGAAAACCACGAATTATTATGACAAATGATATGACCATCTGGAGCCTATGATAGCTTGATTGAACTGACCGTACGATACTCAGCACTACAATAGGCTTCAGAAATGGGGAAATCATGCGAAGAGAAGTTGAAGATAGAAAAACGAACAGTTTGTTACTCAATATTGCCCACCTGCGCAGCGTGTCTTGTTCGAATCATAGATGTAGCAAATACCTGCACAGCTTCCACACCTGCTATTGTGCCATGAAAGCTCAAACCCATATGCGAGCTGACTGTGAATTTCCTTATAGGACATGCTCTTGTAATCCTTGACTGGCAACAACGTCATCCTCTCTAAGCTGCACAGTTCCATCAGATCCGAAGCCTTCATCCCACCAACATTCACATAAGATTTTTCTCCATTAAGGCAAGTACCAGTGCCAACGTACAGAGGAGAATCCACTGGATTTGCGCAGTTTATGAAAATCATCATCTGCGATAACGGGAGAGGCTTGTATTTGGGAGACCACTCCCACCCTGTCTTTTTGAATTGAAACCATGTATATGGATAATCATCATCTGCGATATAATCGAAGCCTGTAAATGTTAAAGTAAAAATAGTATATGCCCTTCTGGATTTACCTAGGCTATCAAATGCTAAAGAAAAAGTAGGAAGCGAAGAGCAATCATTTTCTTTAACACCAGCATCAACCACTCGGATTGTCAAGTTGTTGTAGTTGATTGCCTGCACGTAGTATTTTCGTGAGTCTAAATACAATACTGTGGAGTTATTTTTCTCGCAGTGGAGGGTATAGTTAAAGGGGTAGCTAATATTATGATTTCCACAGTTAGATGGATCACTTTCTAGGCTAAAGGGGTAGCTAATAGTATGATTTCCACATGAAGGGGCACAGAGATTGGTATCCTTGCAGTTGCTGGTTTGGAAGACTAGCAGCAGGGGGAGTAAGGCTATGTAGCCAGCAAAGAGAAACCTAGACATGGATGGAGAAAGAGTATGTAGTCCATAAACAATCCATCATGTCTTTAAAGACAACAGTTATAGCAGTAATGTTAGAATAATATAAATTATATTTTAAGAAATAATTTAATAATTTAAAATTTTTTAAGTAGAGTTAGTATTTTGAAATGATATTAAAATTTTGGTGGTTAAGAAATTATAAATTCTAATCAGATTATTTTTATTTATTTAACAAAAATTAAATACAAGATTACGTGGGTTTATATAAGTTTCTAAGGCCAAAAAAAAATTTATATTTTAACAAATATATTAAAAAATAATATAAATTATATATTGAAAATTCTTTTAAATGAAATTGGTTTTTCTACAAAGAAAGAGAAATATAGATGACGTCAAAACCTAAAGGCCAGTCTTTTAATGTGAGAGTTTCATTAGCGTATTAAAATGGCCAAGTCATCCTTTGAAATGTCAAAATCATAGTAAAGCAAAGATTTATATTGTATAAATATATTAAAAAATAATATAAATTATATATTAAAAATTCTTTTAAATGAAATTGATTTTTTTATAAAAAAAAAAAAACATAGAAGAAGTTAAAACCTAAATGCCAGTTTTTCAATGTGAGAGTTCCATCATCATATTAAAATAACCAAGTCAACCTTTGAAATGTAAGAGTCACAGTAACGAAGCAAAGATTACTTCGATATAAACCACAAATCCATCAACTCTCAACACCACAAGCGTCAACATATAGAGCACCTTCTTGGCAATAATTTGTGAAAAAAGCCAAAGATGAACAACCCAAGTGTACCAGGTAAGTCCAAGCTCTGCTTCCCTCCTCTTTCCCTTCGAAAGTGGAAAGAAAGTGAGGGTGCAATAATCCTTGCTGACACGGAACTACTACTACATTGAACGCAAGAGAGGTCAATTCTGAGTACTTAATCTAGGCAAGTAAAAAGAAGGTATCAGAGTTACCCTTGCTGCTCCCATCTGAGTTTACTATTGTTTCAGCAATATCTACATACTGTTAGGTCGAAACTCTATCACCATAGGAGGCAATGATGAGAGGTTCAACAAAAAAGGCAATATGCCTGTTCTATTTCATGTTCATTGCAGAACTTGGAGCAAGCCTTAATTGCACAGGATCTTGTGGGAACCGTGGCCTCGACATCCGATTTCCATTCTGGATCAAGGATAGGCAGCCAGAACAGTGTGGCTATCCTGGTTTTGATCTGTCTTGCAATGAGAAGGGCGATATAGTGCTCGAGCTGCAAGATGCAGTGAAGCTCTACATAGATAAGATTGACTACAAAAATCAAGTTATGTATGCAAGTGATCCCCAAGGTTGCCTTCGAAGCCAACACCCAAACTTCAATTCCTCTGTGTTTCACTTACAGTTTAAGATGTCCAAGGTCAATTTTACCATCTTCAATTGCTCTTTAAATAATGCAATATCTGGGCCTAGGATCGCTTGTCTCAGCACTCACCAATATGACGTTCTTGCCGTTGATTCGGAACAATCTATTGATGACAATGAGTTATTATTATCTTGTACCAAGATGTACGACCTACCTGTTCAACGTGATATTCGCCTGTCTTGGTCCAATCCCAATTGTGTAAATTGTGAAGAAACTGGAAAACAATGTAGATTGAGGAAAAATAGCAGCTCTGAGCTTGAAACTGAATGCTATGGCTTGCCCAGACCAAAAAAAGGTATTTTAGATTCAAGTCTTCTTTTTCACTGTTCTGTGTTTATGGCTCCTTGATTTTCTAGGATTTTTTGCTTTATTAAGTTCTTGTTTCTACAAATTCATGACATTATAGTGACTTCAGAAACTTCCTGAAAATGAGAACCTAACAAGTAACAACGGTTCTTATCTTCTGCAGGTGCACGGAAAAGGAATCTGACTATAGGTTAGTTGTTCTCAAATTTACTCCAACTCTTTGCTTCCAAAAAAAAGATCAGTTACTTTACTCAAAAGGCTTATTTATATGTGCAGGTGTAACCACAGGATCCATCCTTTTCGGGGTTTTGGTCCTTGCAGGCTACCAAATCTATAGCTTCAGAAAATCAGAAGAAGAATATCAGGCCAAGGTTGAAAGGTTTCTGGATGATTACACAGCTATGAACCCCACGAGATACTCCCATGCTGATCTCAAAAAGATGACAAATCAATTCAGGGATGAATTGGGGCAAGGAGCTTACGGAACAGTGTTCAAAGGAAAGCTAACCGGTGAGATTCCGGTGGCTGTTAAGGTTCTAAGCAATTCATCAGAAAAAGGAGAGGAATTCGTCAACGAAATGGGAACAATGGCTAGGATTCACCATGTCAATGTAGTCCGCTTAATTGGCTTCTGTGCTGATGGATTTAGACGAGCTCTGGTTTACGAGTACTTGCCAAACGATTCGCTGCAGAAGTTCATATCTTCAGCAAACGCAAGTAATGTTTTCCTTGGCTGGGAAAGGCTGCATCATATTGCCCTCGGAGCAGCCAAAGGGATTGAATATCTTCACCAGGGTTGTGACCAAACAATCCTCCACTTTGATATCAAACCACATAATATCCTGCTGGACAATGACTTCAATCCCAAGATTGCAGATTTCGGTCTGGCTAAGTTGTGTTCCAAGTATAAAAGTGCTATTTCCATGACAACAGCTAGGGGAACCGTCGGCTACATTGCACCTGAAGTGTTCTCAAGAAACTTTGGGAATGTCTCCTACAAGTCAGACGTGTACAGTTTCGGAATGTTGGTGTTAGAAATGGTTGGTGGAAGGAAAAATGTTGATGATACAGCAGAAAATGGTGATCAGGTATACTTCCCAGAATGGATTTATAATCTTTTAGAAGAAGGAGAAGACCTGCGGTTCCACATCGAGGAAGAAGGTGATGCTAAAATTGCGAAGAAGCTAGCCATTGTGGGACTGTGGTGCATCCAGTGGAACCCAGTGGACCGTCCTTCCATGAAAATTGTTGTCCAGATGCTGGAAGGTGAAGGAGACAGGTTAAGTACACCTCCTAATCCTCTTAGCTCCACAGCTCCAAAGAGAAAGACTGCAAGTATAGCAGGGCGACGTCTACATCAAGAATTGGCAGCCATCTCAGAAACAGAGTAATCATGTATTTTGAGGTCGTCATTGCATTCAAGGATGTGATCTATGAGCTGCTTGCGGTGGATTCCGAGTAATTCGTGGCTTTTTTAAGGGCTCTTACAGAACAACATTAGTATTTTGAGATAGTCTCTCAAATTCTACACTTGGTCTATGATTACAAAGTCTGAGGATTGAGCATGATCAAACCTTTGACCACAAAAAAAAAAAAAAAAAAAAAAATTCACCAATAATTAAGTAGTGGATACAGTGAAAGTTGTTAGTAATTTTATTTAATTTTGGAGGCATTTATTATGTGTATCCCTTAGTTAATAACTAGTTGTCAATAAGTTGTGCGAGACATCATTATTTTTAGCTTGGTTTGGTGGTCAACTTAATACCCAACCAGCTTGTTTATTATAGATGAATGATTATAAAAATAAAAAAAAAGTCTTCAAGTCAATCCGTGATTTATTAAAACTCAATTTAATTTTTTTAAAATACAAAATAATATTAAAATTTATAATTAATTTAAATTAATCTGTTCAAATTTATAATTTAAATCTAGATAATGAGTCAAGGATTACATTGCATTTCATTGTAAGAACAACTTATAATTATGCTGAAACCTCAAATATTTTTCCCTAACCTAGTATCTAATTCTCCATTTCTTTCCAAAAATAAATTATTAATTAGGTCCTTCATGTTTCAGATATTCCTCATTTGGATTCTTCTCTTCATGTCCATTGCTATTATTTTTTATATTTTATGCAACAAAACCTCTGCTTTCTTGTTAGTAAGTTGTAGCTAAATTGTTATTAGTGTTCTCTCTCCCTTCAAGAGGAGTTCGAATTCTCTTTCGTAACAAAAAAAAAAATTATATCGAATAATAACGAATTTGGATAGAAATTATTGAATCAGGATATATTTGAAATATTAGGGACTCAATTGTTAAAATTGTACATTTTGTGACTAAATAAGCATTTAGTAATACTTTAGGGGTTAATTTGAGGTTTCCCTAGAATTAATCAGCATCTGGCTTCTCAGGGGACTTGAATAACTTGTCGTCTTCTTCAATGGAAACCGTCGTCCATTTTGTAAACTACATGTCGTCTGAGATTGGGAATTCTCTTTTCAGACATTCGGTGACAAATCAGCGAGTGAAAAAACAACAAAACAAGTCCCACTCTCTCTCTCTAAACTTTAACTCTCTAGCAAGCCATGACTGCAGCCACCAAGAACCACCACCCCTCCTCCTCTAAACCACCCAAGAACCACCACTCGACCCCCAAAGCAACCACCCCACAAACTAACACCACTCAAAACTCTAACCCCACTACTAACCCTAACCCTAACCCCGCAACTAATCCATCACCATTATCTCCCTCCCTCAAAGACCAGGTTCTGTCACCTAGCTTTAGAGGTTAGTTTGAGTTCCCTCTATAAATAAACAGCACCTAGCTTTTCAACTAACTTTAATAACTTGTTGTCTTCTAAAATGCAAACAGTCATCCTGCGTGTTATTTGAGACTGTCGATTCTCTTTTTAGATATTATTAGATTTTTTTTCACATAAATAAAATGTTCAAACGCTGCAATGTTGTCAAATTTTTTTATAATAGAAAAAAATTTATATCATATAGAAAATAACTCAATATAATTCAATTGATTTGATAAATTTAAAGATAACTCGAATAATTAGTAATAATATAATTTGACTCTAAAAAAATTTAAAATAATATTTTTTTAAAAAAAATATTAAGACGAAAATATATAAATTGTGTTCGATATGATATATATTTCTTTGATGGTTCTGCGAATATTTATTATGCTTTGATATAAGACTTGTCAATAACTTCATACCAATAGAGAGTAGTTAACTTATTTGTACATAATATTATGTATACCTAGAAGGTAAGAGAGACATCAGCCTGTGGTGACTAATTCTCCCACAGTAGTCACCTTCGAGTTTCATCTGGTCACATTTAGGTGTTATCTAGTCACCTTCGAGTGTCATTTGATCTCTGACATTTACTCCACCACTTTATGATAATATGCTTAGTATATATATGTATATCATTTGATTTTATTAATTTTAAATAATATAATATTTATGAAGATTATGAAATGATGCGTAATTTTTTTAAATAATTTGTTCTTTTAATATATCCGTTCTGAGGCTTAGCGTAGATAAAATATTATTTTAACACCGTTTCTGTATTACCGCTTATAGATCCAGGATTCAAGTCGTGATGATGGCTATGCAAATGTTCATAATCAAATTCTTGAGAGATCAGAAATTTTATATAAAACTTGGATTGAAGCATACCTTTTTTGAAATCATAGTAAAACGAATCAAGAAGAATATCCATCAGATGCAAATTTGATGTAAAAATTTCATCTGATAAGAACACGAATCAGTTCAAACCAAACAAGCCAACTAGGACTCTCTTAGCTAGTTACACAACCGGGAAATAAGGTGGATGATTATAGTTTATCATAATGGTAATAACTATCAAAGAACTAGTTTCATTCATGGGACAAGCCTTCCCCTGCACATGAGCAGAGTATTTCATATCAGATCACTTAATTATATGCATTTTCAACCAAGCTGACTGATTCCGAAAAATAATCAGACATGGAAGATGACTCTCCAAAAGTGTTCATTGGCTTCTCATCTAGATATAAAACAGGTTTCGGAGGTAGTTGCAGGCTTTCCATGTCTCCTTCAAGCATCTCCACAACTTCGTTCATTGCAGGGCGATTCAGAGGGTTCATTTGTATGCACCACAACCCTGCAATAATCATCTTCTTGACTATCTTTTCTTCCTCTTCCGTGCCACCATCTCCAATCTCTATAGCCTTCTCATTAGAGACTTGGTCATGAACCCAATCTGGCCAGTAAATTTGGCTGAACCTTTCAGCCAACGGATTCAAATTTTTTCTTCTGCCTGCCATTTCCAACAGCAACATTCCAAAGCTATAAACATCAGCTTTGTATGAGACGCGCCCGATGTTCTTGTAGAACAGTTCTGGCGCCATGTAACCTATCGTCCCCCCCGCTGCAGTGAGAGATTTAAGACTCTCATTTGCTGGACACAACCTAGCAAGACCAAAGTCAGAAACTTTTGGAGGGAAGTTTTCATCGAGAAGAATGTTGTAAGGCTTGATGTCAAAATGCAGGATCTGCATCTCACAACCTCGATGTAGATATTCGATGCCATGAGCCACTCCAAGGGAAATCTCATGCAGTTTTTCCCAGCTTAAAGAGACAGATCTTTCTTGAGAAAAAATGAAATTATTGAGAGATCCATTGGGCATGAAATCGTATACAAGAGCGCGCTTTGATCCTTCAGCACAAAAACCAACTAGTTGCACTACATTGGTGTGCCGAATCCTTCCAATGGTAGCGACTTCATTGATGAAATCTTGTCCATTAGCCTTGGATTTGCCAAGCAATTTTATCGCTGCAGAATGTCCACTGCGAAGCTTTCCTTTATACACGCAACCAAAACCTCCTTCTCCCAACTTTTCCTTGAAAGCTCCGGTCATCTTTTTAATCTCTGAATAAGAATACCTTACGACTGGCATAAGATTGTTATGAGTGTGTAGGAATTCCTCAACTGTGTCATATGCTGATAGATGTCTTCGTCGCCATTTATAGATCAAGAATGCAATCACAAACGGACTCCCAAAGATAAATTTTGTCCCCTGAAGTAGTGCTGTGTGTGAAATTTGAGGGGGGAAATCAAAGACTGAAATCATGATTATTTCTTATTGATTATAAGTTAAACACACAACATGGGTTAGGTTTGGTGTTAGAATTTTTTTCGCCTTGTTGAAAAATCATCTAAAATCTAGACCATCATGATTTGTAGAAAAGCATACTCTTAACCAAAAGGTATATCTCAGACATTAGGCAACTGGCTGTTTTATTCCTGGGGTTTTACTTGCAAGTGAAAATGTTCATGGTCTGGTGATGAGAACCGGAAACAATTCATGTAATATGACTGCTTTTGATTCAAAATGAAATCTAATAAACGAGGTGTTTGATAGCTGGGAATTTCGGCAATTCTAAATTCTCATATCATACTCTCGATGAATGTCGAAAAAACCTAATTGGATTTGTGCTTTTTCGTGGATAATAACTGGCTATATTTTGTTGATATTAATATAATCAAAATATGATTTAGGAGTTATCATTTTGTATCTGCTAATAAAATATGATCCAATATCATAACTTCAAAAAAAAATTAATAATCACTAAGGGGAGTTCTCACCAATGAAAATGGTTACAGTCTGCAGCACGCCTGCAGAGAAGGTAAACAAATTTAGAGATATTGTAGTAAGAATTAAGCATGAAGAAGTGGGGAGATAGAATCCTCACCTACGGTTAATTCCAACCAAGAAAGTCCATCTGGACCAAGAGATCAGTTACAAAGATTAGATTTGTGATTTGAGAAAATATATAACGGAGGTTATTACAAGATGACAGAAATTGAGAAGAAACAAATGAATGACTTAGCAAAATTATCCTGGTTTTACTTTTTGAATTCAAATCTTGAGGTTATTAATGTCGAGAAGATGTTATTAAATTTTTCTGAATGTATTAAAGAAGCGAAACTTGGTTTTGTTTGACTAAGTTTTCTGAAAATTGGTATAAAAATATCATTTATCGTCGAATAAAAGAAAACCACGAATTATTATGACAAATGATATGACCATCTGCAGCCTATGATAGCTTGATTGAACTGACCGTACGATACTCAGCACTACAATATGCTTCAGAAATGGGGAAATCATGCAAAGAGAAGTTGAAGATAGAAAAACGAACAGTTTGTTATTCAATTTTGCCCACCTGCGCAGCCTGTCTGGTTCGAATCATAGATGTAGCATCCATATGCACAGCTTCCACACATGCTATTGTGCCATGAAAGCTCAAACCCATATGCCAGCTGACTGTGAATTTCCTTGAAGGATGTATTCTTGTAATCCTTGGCTGGCAACAACGTCATCCTCTCTAAGCTGCACAGTTTCATCAGATCCGAAGCCTTCATCCCACCAACATTCACATAAGAACGCATCAAGAGTGAAACATTGGAAGATTTTTCTCCATTAAAGCAAGTACCAGTGTCTACGTACAGAGGAGAATCCACTGGATTTGTGCAGTTTATGAAAATCATCATCTGCGATAACGGGAGAGGCTTGTATTTGGGAAACGACTCCCACCCTGTCTTTTTGTATTGAAACCATGTATATGGATAATCATCATCTGCGATATAATCTAAGCCTGTAAATATAAAAGTAAAAATAGTATATGCCCTTCTGGAATTACCTAATCTTGCATATGTTAAAGAAAAATCAGGACGAGAAGAGCAATCATTTTCTTTAACACCAGGATCAACCACTCGGATTGTCAAGTTGTTGTAGTTGATTGCCTGCACGTAGTATTTTCGTGAGTCTAAAAACAAAACTGTGGAGATATTTTTCTCGCAGTGGAGGGTATAGTTAGGTTTTCCGCAGCAATATGGATCACTGTCTAGTCTAAAGGGGCAGCTAATAGTATGATAGCCACATGAAGAAGGGGCACAGAGATTGGTATCCATGCAGTTGCTGGTTTGGAAGACTAGCAGCAGGAGCAGTAAGGCTATGTAGCCAGCAAAGAGGAGCCTAGCCATGGGTGGAGAAAGAGGGTGTAGTCCATAAACAATCCATCAAGTCTTTAAAGACAACGGTTAGAGCAGTAATGTTAAAATAATATAAATTATATTTTGAGAATTAATTTAATAATTTTAAATTTTAAATTGAGTTAGTATTTTGATATAATATTAAAGTTTTAATGATTAAGGGGTTATGAATTCTAATTAGATTATTTTTATTTATTTAATAAAAATTAAATATAAGATAACATGAGTTTATATATGAGTTTGTATAAGTGTTAAGATTAAAAATAATTTTACTTTAACAAATATATTAAAAAATAATATAAATTATATATTAAAAATTATTTTAAATGAAATTGGTTTTTTTACGAGAGAAAGATAAATATAGATAAAGTTAAAATCTAGAAGCGTTTTTCAATATGAGAGTTTCATCAGTGTATTAAAATGACCAAATCATCTTTTCAAATATCAAAGTCATAGTAAAGCAAAGATTTATATTGAAAATTTTTTTAAATGAAATTGGTTTTTTTTACGAGAAAAAAAAAATACAGATGAAATTAAAACTTAAAAATCAGTTTTTCAATGTAAGAGTTTCATGAGCATATTAAAATGGCCAAGTAATCCTTTGAAATATCAAAGTCACGTAATGAAGCAAAGATTACTTCGATATAAACCACAAATCCATCAACTCCCTACACCACAAGCGTCAACATGTAGAGCACCTTGTTGGCAATAATTTGTGAAAAAAGCCAAAGATCAACACAAGTGTTCCAGGTAAGTCCAAGCTCTGCTTCCCTCCTCTTTCCCCTTTCCCTTGGAAACTGGAAAGAAAGTGAGGGTGCAATAATCCTTGCTGACACGGAACTACTACTACATTGAACGCAAAACGAAGGTATCAGAGTTACCCTTGCTGCTCCCATCTGAGTTTACTATTGTTTCTGCAATAACTAGACACTGTCAGGTCGAAACTCTATCACCATAGGAGGCAATGATGAAAGGTTCATCAAAAAAAGGCTATACGCCTGTTCTATTTCATGTTCATTGCAGAACTTGGAGCAAGCCTTAATTGCACAGTATCTTGTGGGAACCGTGGCCTTCACATCCGATTTCCATTCTGGATCAAGGATAGGCAGCCAGAACAGTGTGGCTATCCTGGTTTCGATCTGTCTTGCAATGAGAAGGGCGATATAGTGCTTGAGCTGCCAACAGCAGTGAAGCTCTACATAGATAAGATTGACTACGAAAATCAAGTTATTTATGCAAGTGATCCCCAAGGTTGCCTTCTAAGCCAACACTCAAACTTCAATTCCTCTGTCTTTCACTTACAGTATAAGATATCTAAGGTCAATTTTACCATCTTCAATTGTTCTTTAAATAATGCAAGATCCCTGAACTGGATGGTCCCTTGTCTAAGTACTCTCTACTATGACGTTCTTGCCGTTGATTCAGAACAATCTATTGATGACAACGAGTTATTACTTTCTTGTACCAAGATGTACGACCTACCTGTTCCACAAGATATTCATCTGTCTTGGTCCAATCCCAATTGTGGATCTTGTGAAGCAACAGAAAACTATGTGGATTGAGGAAAAATAGCAGCACTGAGCTTGAAACTGAATGTAGTGGCATGCACAGACAAAACAAAGGTATGTTTAGCTTTAAGTCTTCTTTTCATTGTTCTGTGTTCATGGCATCTTGATTTTCTATGATTCTTTGCTTCACTAAGTCTACTTTGATTAATGTATTGCTAGTGGCATTGAACAGGTAAGTCCTATCTACTAGTGAGTTGACTGACAAGTGGGTTACCTGTGCATTTAGCGTTCTTGATTCTACAAATAGAGGATATTATCATGACTTCAGAAACTTTCAGAAAATTAGAAATTAACAACGGATCTTATCTTCTGCAGGTGCACGGAAAAAGAATCTGACTATAGGTTAGCTGTTCTCAAATTTACTCCAATTCTTTGCTTCCAAAAAAGAAGATCAGTTACTTGACTCAAAAGGCTTATTTATATATGCAGGTGTAACCACAGGATCCATCATTTTCGGGGTTTTGGTGATTGCAGTCTACCAAATCTATAGCTTCAGAAAATCAGAAGAAGAATATCAGGCCAAGGTTGAAAGGTTTTTGGATGATTACAGAGCTATGAACCCCACAAGATACTCCCATGCTGATCTCAAAAAGATGACAAATCAATTCAGGGATGAATTGGGGCAAGGAGCTTATGGAACTGTGTTCAAAGGAAAGCTAACCAGTGAGATTCCGGTGGCTGTTAAGGTTCTAAGCAATTCATCAGACAAAGGAGAGGAATTCGTCAACGAAATGGGAACAATGGCGAGGATTCACCATGTCAATGTAGTCCGCTTGATTGGCTTCTGTGCTGATGGATTTAGACGAGCTCTGGTTTACGAGTACTTGCCAAACGATTCGCTGCAGAAGTTCATATCTTCAGCAAACGCCAAGAATGTTTTCCTTCGCTGGGAAAGGCTGCATCATATTGCCCTCGGAGCAGCCAAAGGGATTGAATATCTTCACCAGGGTTGTGACCAAACAATCCTCCACTTCGATATCAAACCACATAATATCCTGCTGGACAATGACTTCAATCCCAAGATTGCAGATTTCGGTCTGGCTAAGTTGTGTTCCAAGTATAAAAGTGCTATTTCCATGACAACAGCTAGGGGAACCGTCGGCTACATAGCACCTGAAGTGTTCTCAAGAAACTTTGGGAATGTCTCCTCCAAGGCAGACGTGTACAGTTTTGGAATGTTGGTGTTAGAAATGGTTGGTGGAAGGAAAAATGTTGATGATACAGCAGAAAATGGTTATCAAGTATACTTCCCAGAATGGATTTATAATCTTTTAGAAGAAGGAGAAGACCTGCGGTTCCAAATCGAGGAAGAAGGGGATGCTAAAATAGCGAAGAAGCTAGCCATTGTGGGACTGTGGTGCATCCAGTGGAACCCAGTGGACCGTCCTTCCATGAAAATTGTTGTCCAGATGCTGGAAGGTAAAGGAGACAACTTGACAAAACCTCCTAATCCTTTACTCTCCTCGGCTCCAAAGAGAATGACTGCAAGTATAGCAGGGCGACGTCTACATCAAGAATTGGCAGCCATCTCAGAAACAGAGTAATAATGTATTTTGAGGTCGTCATTGCATTCAAGGATGTGATCTATGAGCTGCTTGCAGTGGATTCCGAGTAGTTCGTGGCTTTTAAAGGGCTCTTAAGCTCTTATAGAACAACATTAGTATTTTGAGATAGTCTCTCAAATTCTACTCGTTGTAAACAATTGTCTATGATTGCAAAATCTGAGGATTGAGCTTGCTCAAACCTTTGACCACAAAAAAAAATCACCAATAATTAAGGAGTGGATACAGTGAAAGTTGTTAGTAATTTTATTCAATTTTGGGAGGCATTTATTATGTGTATCTGTTCGTTAATCATTAGTTGTCAATAAGTTGTCGTGTGAGATATCATTACTTTTAGTATGAATAGCAAATAATAACGAATTTGGATAGAAATTATTGAATCAAGATATATTTGGAATATTAGGGACTCAATTGTTAAAATTTTACATTTTGTGACAAAATAAGCATTTAGTAATACTTCAGGGGTTAATTTGAGGTTTCCCTAGAATTAATCAGCACCTGTCTTTTCAGGGGACTTGAATAACTTGTCGTCTTCTTCAACGCAAACCGTCGTCCATATTATAAACTACATGTCGTCTGAGATTGCGAACTCTCTTTTCAGACATTCCGTGACTAACCAGTCAGTGAAAAACAACAAAACAAATCCCACTCTCTCTCTGAACTTTCTCTCTCTAGCAAGCCATGACTGCAGCCACCAAAAACCACCACCCCTCCTCCTCTAAACCACCCAAGAACCACCACTCGACCCCCAAAGCAACCACCTCACAAACTAACACCACTCAAAACTCTAACCCCACTACTAACCCTAACCCCGCAGCTAATCCATCACCATTATCTCCCTCCCTCAAAGACCAGGTGTTGTCACGCGCCACCCACATTACGCGCCAAGAACTACTCAAAAGAAGATCCCACAAGCTGAAACAGCTCTCAAAATGCTTCAAAGATTATTACTGGGCATTAATGGAAGAACTCAAAGTTCTGTACAGAGAGTACTATTGGAAGTATGGTGTTAGCCCATTCAAAGAAGACCACCAAAACACCCTTCAAAAAGTAGAGCAGCATAGGCAGGGTGGTGGGTTTGGTGTTTTAGAGAGAGAGAATGGGGAGGGGGAGGCTAATATTGAAGTTATTGGTGAAAATAATAATAATGTTAGTGATTTGAAGAGCAATCATAGGTGTTTGTTTGTTGGATGTAAGCTAAAGGCTATGGCTTTGACAAGTTTTTGTCATCTTCATATACTTTCTGATGCAAAGCAGAAGCTTTACAAGCCTTGTGGTTATGTTATCAAAAGGTTTGATGTTGCTTCACTTTTGTCTTTGATTTCTGGTTCATAAAGCTTATTTCTTTTATAGGTATTTTTTTTTTTTTTTTTGGGGGGGGGGGGGGTTTCGATTGTTTGGTTGCCGTAAGATTGTGTTGGTGGTGTTAAACTCTCTTTTTAGCTAGGTTTTGGTATGTTTTTTATGCTTGAATGGTTGGCATTGCCAGTTTTATTTAATAGTTGCATGTTTGTGCAAGATTAGTTTGCCCAGGGCCAGTTGAGGAAGTTTGGGATATGTAAATTGAATGAGCTTGATTAAGATTGTGTAGGAATTGGTTTATATATGCATAGTGTTAGGGATCTGGAAAGAAGTCTGATGAATCATAAAGGATTTGTAAATTCGATGGCAATTAATTACC
The DNA here is from genome assembly GCA_015852605.2 of Populus deltoides. Classification (NCBI taxonomy): domain Eukaryota; kingdom Viridiplantae; phylum Streptophyta; class Magnoliopsida; order Malpighiales; family Salicaceae; genus Populus; species Populus deltoides. Next base: position 1,670,578 of record CM027576.2, on the reverse strand, counting down.
TGAGAATTTCTTGTGACCGTGATATTTCAGGGATCAAAATGAAACAATGTTGTTTTGATGTTAAGCTGGGAATTTAATCCATAATTATGAAAAGTTTATGCGAATTGGACCGGGGAATGTTGATATATGCAGAAATGAAATGAAGTATTTGCTTGCCTTGTAGCTTCTAGCGACGATTATGGAACAATTTGAAGTACTAGAAACTTGTGTTTTTTCATCCTAGATTTTTATCTCCTTTTATGCGCTAGTTCTGGTAATGAGACCTAACTTAAAGGTATAGAACTTTGTTTCATGTATCCATTATGCAACATCTAACAAGTTGAAAATGGTCATCAGATGCATATATCATGGTATATAACAATACACAGCAATACTGTAGACAATAAGCCAAACAAAAGAAGAAAATGAGGAGAGAAATGTTCGACAGAATTCTCACTATTCTTGAACAAATTGTGAGACAACATTTGATGGTCTAACTAGTTGCTCGATTTTATTTGATAGTCATGCATGGTTACGAAGAACTCTAATGGTGCTGTAGAAGTAATTTGGATTATTGCATGGGTAACATGTTTATGCTTTCACCAAGAAATCATGTTACTTGGATATTATACCAAATGATTTGACTGAAATGTTAGTGTGCATTGTGTCTTCGGTTAAATTGTTGTAGCTTTTGCCCATCCTTTTTGAAGTTCATTTTCTTGTTCGTTGTGATTACTGTTGTGCGTGATATCTAATCAATGTAGAGCTGTCTTGCCATAAGGTCCATTGGGCATTGACATCGTAGCTGCAGCTTGTGATAGATTGATGGCATTAGTTAACATCCAAAATGAAAACAAACATGCATTGATGGATATATGCTTGAACCCTGAACAACTTTTAAGTTCTTGCTGAAGTGCTGAAAGACTGAAATTTTAAAGTTCTAGGTTGCTTGCTTTTAAACCTTTTTTTCTTGCTTTACAACTAAGATAGCTAGCATTTCTGCCGCCAGTTTGCTTCCCATGATACCAAATCAAAACTATTTTGATGGGCAGTTGGTTGGATTTGGTTGTCGAATCTGAGTGAAATATTTTATTGGCTCCTGTATCATATGATGAATTTTAAAATAGTGCATTCTGATTGATTCTAATCCGTTGATTTTCCACTTATCATAAGATTCTTTTGGTTGGCTATGTACTCAAGTGCTCAAGCAGGACCAATAACATGTGGAAAGCCAATACTGAGATCAACTGCTCCTGCACTCTGCACTGTCCACTTCCAAAAGGCTCAGAAACATGTGACTCAGGCTCTGAGGAAAGCAGGCCTTAATGTCTCCTCATCAAGTAAGCTTGCTCCTAAGTTCCACGTCATCGTGACAGAATATGTGCGTCAAATTCAAGCCAAAAGGAAGGCTGCAAAATGAGGAAATCAGAGTAAAGTCATGGATAACGAAGTGGCTGCTAGCTGAGCTGTTTGTCCATTGCAGAGATGACTTGTGAAGCATGAGTGACAGTGTACATTGTTAGAATAACCCATGGTAAGTTTCTTGATTAGAAGAAGGGAGAGTTGATCATAGTTTGGATCATAGTATTCTAAAAGTGTCAAGCATACAATTTGCTGTACTTTATTTTATTTTTATCTTTTTAGAGACAGAATTATTTGCATTTTATTTCTGAATTGACAGTGCGTCGTAAGAAATAAAATGCACCACTTACCATTAATTGTTGTTTGCAGATATGCTTTTTCCGGATGTTTATCTTCCGGCGGCAGCACTAGGTGTTCGACGTTCCAGTTACTCTGGTAAACACAAATGTGTACTGATGCTAGACGATTGTAACAACTCTGATGCGCTGAACCTTTATTTTATTTATAAAAGCTTGTATAGCCATTCAACTTGAATTGGTGAATGATGGGACTGTGTGTGCCTGTATATGATCATGAACCTGTGCCCCATTTGTTTTTCTTCAACGATGAAGATTGTATGGCAGAATTGGGCATTTTAAGGTCAGCCAGTGGGCTGAATGCTTCTTCTTTTATAGTGTGATTGTAAAACATTGGTCTGTGACTGTAAAGCATGACCATGCATTTTAAATTCAGCTGCCGAAACTAGTCTAAATAATGCAAGGAAGAATAAAGCTGGGCTTTGGAGAGAGTTTTCGGTGGGACCCAAATGAGCAGTGACCTCTCCTCTCTCCTTTCTCTTTCTATCTTCTCATCTTTGATCTCTTGCGATACTTGGTATATTTTAAAAAAAAATTATTTGATTGATGATTTAAATTTTGTGATTTACAGGCCTTTTAGGTTAAAAATAATTAATAATTTGTAGGAACTTGGAATTTTAGAATGTTAATTAATTGGTGTAGGAGGAAGTTAAAGACAGAAATATAAACATAAAAAAAACACATGTATTTTAGTAAGTTTATCTAATAATTCTTTAGGAGGTTTATAAAACTTTAAATAGATTAAAAATTATGTTTCAATTTAAAAAAATAAAAATTTAAAATTATAAAGAAAAGAAGTATGAAATCTGAAAATAATAATGAAAGTCATAAAAATTATCATAATCAGGACTCGGGAGTGAGATTTTAAAAATCTGAGAGTGAGATTTTAACAATCTAAAGATTTGATGGTCGAAGTAGCAATTTCGTAGCTACTCTGAGAAAAATAAACTTTAAAATTTTTTGTAAAGTTTGAGTATAATTCAATGATTGGATTAAAAATTATGGTCATTTTGAGTTGTTATTTTAGTTTAACACAACCAGATCTTCTCTTGAACTTAAACTTGTTTTATTAGTTCATAAATGTGTTTATTAGATCATTCATATAATTCGTCTGAAACAGATCCTTATCTAATTATACTAAATTCCCACCTGATTATCTAGAATTAACTGTTATCATATGCTCAAGTATATCATTAATGATTTGGGATTTTTTTAGCTGCTATTGATGCTGATTTTTTTCTCCAATTTAATATTTGAAGGTGATGAAATGCGTTCATAAGGTGGCTTCATCACAACTTGGGGCCGACTGCATCTTGAGTCTTCAAGTTTGTAACTTGCAGTGGACATCTTTTTTTTCTTTCAGTTGATTGAATTTTCTTTCGTTTGGACACTTGTGGTGGTTGAATCTTTTCATTAGTTTGTAATTTGCTTTTGGATTTTTTTTTTCTTGGGTTTGAATTAGTAGACTTGCTGAAAGTTGGAAGTTGATAAATTCTTGTTTTTAATTATATGTTTGATGAAAAATAAAAAAAAGAGGGCATAAAAATTTGTTTTTAAAATAGCTTTGTAGTTGAATTTACATATTTTAAAATAGAAAGTAGAGGGAGATATGTTATTTTTGTTCTTACTATTTTATTTTATTTTTGTATTTTGAAACAATAATCAAATGCTAAGGAATTTATTAAAAAATATCTTAAATAAAAAAATATAATATAACCCAAAAAACATAATATCTTAATATTTTAGTTATACTTTTATTTAATTTTTTTTATTTTTTTATCTTTGTTTAAATATAAAAATTTTTTATCATTATTATTAATGAGATTACATTTTTTATAGAAAAAGATTGTATAAATTAGGTTAGCATGAAATGTAGCAATCAAATTACTTGCAAGAACTAGNTGTCAATTTCCTGTAGCTGAAGTANTGTATCATAATGTAATTTTATTCAAATATATGCTAGTTTGAATTTAAATTTAAATAAAAAAAATTTAATTAAATTTTTATCGCTTTAAGAATGCTTATTATAATAATATTATTTTTTAAATTGTTTTTTTCTTGAAAATATATTAAAATAATATTTTTTTTATTTTTAATATTAAAATATAAAATATTTTTAAAATGCAAAAATAAACTGGAAATAAGTTTATATATATATAAAAGCTGGTTGCTGTCTTATGCAAAACAGGTCCCCATCGAAGAAGTAAAACCAAACTAGAGCAGTTGGGGGTTAGGTGGTTTGCCTTCTCTCCATCTAACCCTTCTTGCTGGCTGCTTCTACTGCAGTTGTCCATTCCTTCCTAACATCTAAAAGTAAAACCTCTTTCTCTTCACTCCAGTTTTCTCCTCGTTTTTAACGAAAGGAAAAACAAACCCTCCTAACACAAAACGAAAGACAATGCTGTCATTTAGATCAATCTTTAGATCACAACCAAGACTGAGTTCTGTCACTCTCTCCTCGTTATGTTATTCATCGTCATCAGCTGCAGCAATTCAAGCGGAAAAAACTATCAAAGATGGTCCCAGGAATGATTGGACACGTCAAGAAATCAAGGATGTTTATGACTCTCCTCTTCTTGATCTCCTCTTTCATGGGGTTAGTTCTTTTTACTTAGAAATGCAGGGAAAAGGGTTTTCTTATGCCGGGGTTAATGTTTTGTGTTGTTTTGTTTTGTCAGGCTCAAGTTCATAGATATGCTCATAATTTTAGAGAAGTTCAGCAATGTACTTTGCTTTCTATAAAGACTGGTGGGTGTAGTGAGGATTGTTCTTATTGTCCTCAATCTTCAAGGTATAATACTGGACTCAAGGCTCAGAGGCTCATGACTAAAGAAACTGTTATCGAGGCTGCTAAAAGGGTATGTCTTTTTATCTTCTTTAAGTCTTTTGATTTATGGTATTTTGGTTCCCAACAATCTTAAGCAGTCAAACACTTTCTGTGCTGATGGAATCTGTGCTAAAAAAAGTTTATGCTTTGTTTCTGATTTTAATTATTATGTGGTTCGGTTATCTTGCCAATTTTGTCAAAGAAAATCTGCACTCATTTAGATGGCTTTCTTAATGTGATGTCTTAATTGATTGATTTAACTTGCATATATCCTGATTAACATTGTTTTTAGATCATGTATATTGTTTTGTTTTTGTTAATTTGTACAAGAATTGAAAAATTGTCAGTAACGTATATGTACTAGATTTTTGGAACATTTATAGCTCGATAGCAAATTTGTTGGTTATTCAGTTAGCTTTAGGGTTTAGCAAAAGTTTCATGAATATCCCAGAACTTCACCTAGCGAAGTAGCTGAAAAAGGAAGATTACACCTCAAGAATGAATGCTCACGTTCTTGGTACAGCTTCTTGTTTGGTGCCTGTATCAGGTGGTAATGAAGTTTTATCTGATCAGTTTCATGTTTAGCGTAGCATGGTGTCCTTTTCTTCTTCTGTATGATTTGGAACCTTCTGTATGCTTTTGCAGGCAAAAGAGGCTGGTAGCACACGTTTTTGCATGGGTGCTGCTTGGAGAGATACGATAGGAAGGAAGACCAACTTTAACCAGATTTTAGATTATGTGAAAGAAATCAGGTAATGAGCACATCATTTACTTAACGGAAGAAATATATATGAAAACAAGCATTTTTCTTAAGTTAGAAAACAGATTTTCGCACTGCACACACTATTACGGTGCAAAAAGGTTATTCCCTAGCTGTGTTTCTACTGAAGTGAGCTGCCAAGAGAGAGAACTGGAGAAATGTCTACACCTTGAGCTTTTTAAAATGAAGGCTTATATGCTAGCTCATGCATTTAAAGTAGCCATGTCATGCAAAATGCTGCATTAGCTCCTTTTTTCTCTCTAATGCTTGGTCTGTGATTGAAATGTCTGATGCCTATCAGGGGTATGGGCATGGAGGTTTGCTGTACCTTGGGCATGCTAGAGAAGCAGCAGGCTGTAGAACTGAAGAAGGCTGGTCTTACAGCTTATAACCATAATCTTGATACCTCAAGAGAATATTACCCAAACATCATCACTACAAGATCCTATGACGAACGCTTGGAAACCCTTGAACATGTCCGTGAAGCAGGAATTAGTGTCTGCTCAGGTCAACTTTCTTGCATCCTTCTTAAGTAGATTTTGAAAAGCAAAGTCCACTGCAAAGAAAAAGAAATGGGAATATTTTAAATTGATTGATTTCCTTGGAGTTAACAATGGAGATATGCAATAATTGCAATTTGAGCATAAAGCACATAGTTTAGTTGGTCTTTTTTGCTCTTCATTTGTGCCATCTTATGTCTTTCAGCTGTATCTCAAAACAAGCTTAACTTGATATATGGTTAGAGGAAAATTGGGAATTTGGTCCAATTTAGGATGCTTTTTTATGGAAATTTTATAACTTCTTGACTTCAGAGTGAATCCTTGCATTAAACAATGGAGCTGGGAAATAATTGCAACCGCCACACATTCTGTTTAAATTTCAGACATTAATTTCTTTGGTCATGGCAAAGTTGAATTCTTATCATGTGAACTGGCTATTTTTCTGATAATAGGGGGCATAATAGGGCTTGGAGAAGCAGAGGAAGACCGAGTTGGTTTATTGCATACATTGGCAACCCTCCCTACACACCCAGAGAGTGTTCCAATCAATGCATTAGTTGCAGTGAAAGGCACCCCTCTACAAGAACAAAAGGTAATTCTATTCGTGTCTGATACAAGTTGAGTATGGTTGCTTTTGTGGTGATGATGAATGGTGGTGGTGGTGGTGGTGGCTGTGCCTGAGTAGAAACATTTTTCTTATATGAAGTTAACTATTAAAACTGTTGTTACGTTTTGAACTGATTGCTGCTTTAGTTGTAAAATGTGAAACCAATAATTTAACTTAACTTATTGAGAAACTCTAGTAAGAATCACACTTGCTCTGTTGTCTTCTCTATTCAGCAAAGTGTGATAATGATAGTGCATCAGCTTTCGTAACCATGCCATAGCATAGACTCTTTTACTTTGTTGTAGCTCCTTTGCTTATTGAAACACATTTTGGTATATTTTACCAATCATTCTCAAGCTGGCCATGATTTAATTCTTGGTCTCACAATATTCTCCTTGTCCTACAACCACTTTTTATATCCATAGAGTATTAACAAGAGTCATGGATTAATATCTGATTACTTGATCATATTCTATTTATTCATTTAGTTTATATTATGGCCTGAAATATCTAGATGGTATCACTAGAAGTGATTGTAGCCCCACATAGCTGTGACTTTTTAAGTGAAGGTGCATATTTACAATAACGGATAAAGATGGGGTTTAGTGGGGCCATTTGAGTGGCTGGATTGCGGGAAAGAGAAGGATGGTGAGTGAGAGCCAAATCTTTTGTGGAAGATTGTTTGGCCATGCATGTGGTTTATGGGAATGTCATGCATTTCAACCAAAAATGCTGTCAAATAGTAATGGCCATGGGATGTGTCTTGTTAAATACATTATATCTGAAATTCATTTTACTGGAAGACAGGACAATTATATTACCATTTATTTACCCAGATATTAATAAAGAGGCATCACTGACTTATTCTTTGTTTATGACACTTATGTTACAAGTATTGCGCTGTAAATTAGTTGCTTGTCACATTTGCATCATGAGATTTTTCCTTCCAAATTTAGTATCAGTTGCTTTGAAGCTTAACAGATTTCATGTTTCTACCTCCTCATTCAGCCAGTTGAAATATGGGAGATGATTCGAATGATTGGCTCTGCACGTATAGTTATGCCAAAAGCAATGGTCAGATTATCAGCTGGGAGAGTGCGTTTCTCAATGGCCGAGCAGGCTCTGTGCTTTCTTGCTGGTGCAAATTCCATCTTCACTGGCGAGAAGCTCCTGACAACCCCCAACAATGATTATGATGCAGATCAACTTATGTTCAAGGTTCTCGGTTTGATTCCAAAAGCACCCAGCTTCTCTGCCGAGGAAGAGAAGGCTTGTGGTTGTGAAGCGGAGCATTGTCAGGAAGCAGTTTCTAGTAGTTCAGGTTGAAATCACTTGTTCGAACAGAGTTTGTATCTAAATTTCATCTGGGTTCTTTTTACCTTCAATGAAAATCTGCTCGCCTATGGCGTGTAACAAATTTGAACTGCACTAGATGGGTTCAAAGAACCTTGCAAAAGTGCAGGTATTAGTATTCTGCAGCAATCTATTATGGTAACATCTAGAATGCATAGCAAGGTGCTGCAACTTTTTTACTTCGTTGCAGTATAATTGCCATCCTGTGTTTATATCTGGACTAGAATGATCTGTTGTGAGTATCCGATTTTGCTTCTTTTTTTGTTTTCCAACTTCAAGTGTCTACATCTTTCATTGAAGTGGAAAATTGCCAATCTGTTTAAAAGAAAATGAAAAAAAAAAAATTGAACATCAAAGAAAAGGAGTGGACAACAGTACAAAGCTCAGCGACACACACACACACACACTGCAAAGAGTTTAGAATAGTTGATCTTATGTGATTACACGTGAATCGGGAGAGTTTCGTGCAAAAAAAAAAGATTGTGAGATGAATGCATCAAATTAAATACTTCTTTTTCAAGTTTTAGCCCTTCTATTTTCTTTTCTGGAAAAAAAAAACTGTTCAAGAAAATTATGTTAAGGCGGCATGAACATCGCATTTTAATTATGCCAACTACCATCTTTTAAATTTACACATAAAAAGTGTGACACAACATTAGAAAGAAAAGGTATAGTCCGGTTGCTATTGAAGTTAAATGTATGGAATGAAGGTTTCATTCCAATTCCAAAAAAAACCAGATCAAGAGGTTTTGATATCCACTCAATAGCCACCAAAACAGTTTTCCATGGCCTAGATGTTTTTTTTAATGAAAAAAAAAATTGAGGGCAGCAAGTCATGCAGCAGCATCTCCTAAAAGTGATTATAGAAATAATTTTTCGAAAGTCAAGTACAGTAGAAAAAAACGAAGATTTTTTCTTAGACTAGTATGTAACACAAAAAAAATGTGATAAAAATCGGTCGATAATCTTCATGGGTTATAATAAATTGTCTTGAAAGATCCATAGAATCAAAAGAAGAGTTTTGGATTTTCCAAAGAAATGCTTGAAGTATAGCTTTGATGATTTTGATTTCAAAAAATATAGGAAGGAATGAAATAATATTAAAAGCTGAATGATAAAACCCACTTCCTAACAACATGTGGAGACAAATGACTGCTTTCAAATATAATATGGTGGAAGAAAATTACTCGTAAAAATTATTAGTAGGATTAATATGGTGCAAGGAACTAAAATCAAGTCCTGGTTACTTGTTCAGACATTAATATCCAATTTATTGCAAGCAAATGTTCACTGAGGTCTGAGGTTATCTTAAATAATTTTTACAATTCAGTTTAAATATACCAACTAATGTTGGTTTTGATCCTACATTCAACAAAAATGAGTGACTGTCTAAGTTCTAACTAGCCAGATCTCTCTAACTTTTGGCAGGACGGAGAAATATGAAAAAAATTTCCCCATTAAAACAACCAGGGGCTGAAATTTCTGTTATCGGTCGAAAAGAATTGTGTATCCCACATGAACCTATCAAAAGGAATCATATCACCCACTTTTTGCTCTCAAAATGGAGTCACCAACAGTTAGGAATACATGTTCTTCCAATACCACGTTCACAGAAGGTAGGCCTTCAATGAAATCAACAGTTATCTGTGGAAAAAGATGTGCAAGTTCATTAAACAGGAGCTAACTAAAGTCTTTATGCTTTTTTACCATGATTCGTGGAAATGGGAAATTGTCTTGTTAAAGAGGCAAACCTTTCCATCTCCAAGTTGAAATTCTGATTTCAAATTAGAATGATCCCTTGATAGCAAGTATGTTTCTAGACCATGGGCAGATTTTGAGTTTCCTGAAACCATTGATCAATAGTAAGAATGGGGGAGTGGATAAGCAGAGAATAAATGCTTAGCGGAGAGGAAGTGGATGAGAGGACAAAAGATGCCTAGCAGAGAGGGAGGAAGAGACAGACCTCCATATAATGAAAGAATGGCATCAGATTTGAGCACTAGGGCTGGTCTTGCCAAATATATGGTGAAGGACAACTTCGAAATATCATGGAAACTCTCCTCACCAAGTATAACCTGCAATTTAATTCATCAAATCATGGCTGAGAGAAACTACTCTGAACAAACACCAACATGCAATCTCTTGAAATTCCTTTCTGTTTAAAAGAGAGAAAACTCTTTGTTTTTAAAATACAATTAGGTTATTGCTCCTCCACGAGCATACTTAGAGACTTGATGTAACTTGCAAACATGGCTCTTTGAAGAAGCTCCAAGTCCGGCAAGCAAAGGGTTTCAGGTTGTTCAATAAACAAGTCAGGGGAAACAACCCACCATATGTTAAATCCCAAGACTAAACAAAATACTGGAACAAGGCAAGTAACAGCCAAGTCAACAGCCTCGGCTAACCTTGGAAGCCATATGTCTATGCTACGGCAGTTAAAATCCATTTTAATTCGGGCTTGTTTATGAAAGAACTTTGAACCTTGGAAGCCATATGTCCATGATGGAATTTCACAATGGAGCAATGCACGTTCAAAGTAATGATGTTTTCCAAAGTTATTTCAAGTTTAAATTAGAAGTATGGGCAAAACAAATCAACTACAAAAAGTAAGAATTCTTGTTATCCATTGAACTTACTGCATGTGGTGGCATCAAGGTAGAAAACAGCAATGGAGAACCAATTGCATCCCTAATATAGAGTTCCTGCGCATAAAATACGCAACTTCAGTCATGAAGAACTTGAAATTGGAAACACTTGAGCATCACACAGATGCAACAGAGTGCTCAGTTTGTATATAAACTACCAGGAGGATATAGTTTTTCATCAGTTAACATAAAAAGACCACTAGTAGGATTTAGTTTTTCATATGTTGGATACATAATGAACTTGACACTCACTCAAAGAAAATCAACATAGCGATTAAAATTCAGTGAGATTCATAATCTGATCACCAATTTATTATCTGGCCATTTGAGAGTAAAAAAAGGACGAGAATATTAAGAAGCTTAAAAATTCTGGGTCCCTAAACAATAAAATTTCAAAACACAATGATAACTATTGAACAATATTCTTCCAGCCAATATGAAAAAGAAAAACAAACTAGGAAGAAAAGTTATATGTAAGCATTACCTGTGAATTCAAGACCTGCTGGGAGATTGATTTATCTTCATCTAAAGATTCAAAATAAACCTCAACAGCATCTGTAGGTTCAAGTCCAACTTTTTTCCTCAATTTCTGAATTCTATTGACAACCTGCAATTGACAGACAATCAAGTCATGAAGCATCACACATCCCTTCACCAATGTCAGTCCATAGAAAAACTTCCTTTAATTTAATAGGTGGATTCATAAAGAGGTTTAAGGGTCTCCATTTCAAAATCAGAATATGATGAAAAGGAAAAATATTCCACTGATACAAAATGGTATATGTGATGAAATAACTTAAACAAGCAATTTTGTAGCCTTTCCAAATGAAATAAATTTCGTGTGGTAATACAAGATGTGGAACTTCTACAATTCTGTTCTTGACAATGGTTAAAATGTGTAATCACATAATTGAACGTCAATCTGAGCAATTTGAAATATACCTCACGAGCAACGCCAGCCTCATACAACGACTCATCCAGGCGCAAATCTAATATTACCAAAACATCACCTGAAACAATGAACACCAAAAACTTCAGCCATACACACCTATTCCATAGAAATTAAAAAGAATGGCATTCCTGATTCCTACCATCTCCAGCAGCATCAACCTCCTTATCTGACAAGCCATCAGGACGTTTGAATTCCCGAACCACCTAAAAAATCATAATCACAAGAATGTGCAAATCAGTAGATTAGTATAACAATCCTTCTGAAGAAAATAAATCAACCAAGTGAAAACTAAAAACTCCAACCAGCTGGGGACTGAAGCTTAGCTGTGATGAATTTCAAGACCAAACTAAAAACCACTCCATCTCATAAAAATTGTTGGAGTACGTTGAATGACAAACTGTTCCGCATCACGAAGGCCTTTCCCAGAAACACACTCAGATTATTTCCATCAAAGAATCACATAGCACAAAAGCAACTACCATTTCATCTGCATGGCAATAACTCCTTTGCCAAATAAAAGGGTGCAAAATAAAATAGAAATACAAATTAATCCAATAAGAAATGAATCACCTTAATATCAGACAGTTTCAGATAATGTGTAGCAACGGTAACTTCTCCAGCTTTCTCAAATTCCAAAATATCTTTCTGAGACATTGCTTTAACTTCTTTGGCAACAACTCCCATAGATTTTCCAAGTCGCTTACCTAACACGCTGGAAAAGAATAACCAAACATCAATCATATGCACAGAATGGTATAAAATACTTTGAATTGAAATAACAATTTGCATACCTAAACTCAGGCTCCGCGCGCAAAGAAGCATATTTCAGAGTATCGTTACACGGAACAAGAGATCTTACATTGAGTTCCTCTAGTACATACTACCATGCAAGCAGAATACACAACTCATAAAGCAGTGGGCATATAAATAACAGCAAATACCACGAGAGTAAACTTGATCAAAGAAATTGAGGATTGCAGGGAGAATACAAGTTTAAAGAAAAACATTTATTTTATCAGCTATATAATGTAATGATAAAGAGATGTAATGATAAAGAGATATTAAAAGTTTCACTTCCCCGACTAGGAATGGAGTACAAACCTCTTTCAGTTTTCCAGCTATGTCATCAAGAAAGTCCACATCAGGATGAACAACAATCATCTCCCTGCGGTTTGTAAGAAGAGTAAAGCGAAACTAAGGAGGTAAAGAATGAAGAGGCAACCAAAAGTAAATGAGGAAGTATATAATTAAAAGGACCAATGAGTGAGGGATGAGCTTATAGGAGCACCTTAGTGGTGATTTAAGAGGCTTGTTGTGCCGTTCACGGATATTGCGTGCAAGATCAATAATGGTCATCATTCTTGCAACACTCTGTTCAATCCGTTCATCCCTCTACAATGAAAGAGATGCAATGTAACTTATTTCAAAAGATGATCATTTAGAAGATAGAAGGCAAAAGAAAGATTACAATGAATTAATTAAAAAAAAAGGTGAACATTGTCTAAATGTCAATATGTACCAAACTTTCTGCTTAAAAGCTAACCAAAGTTTCGTGGGAATTTTTTAAAAAAAGTCCAGAAATAAATATTTGTGAGATCATATGGCAGAGTTTTTTTCTCTAAAAATTCATAAATCTTGGATCGTCCAATTCATACAAAATTTCACAATTTGGGTAAGATGGTGTCTGGACATTCAAACTTACCCAAGATTGGCAGCCTAGAAACCATAAATAAGTTTAAAAATGTTAATCTATTAAACAAAATGAGCTTCCTACAACAGAGATTAAAAATACCTCTCCCTCTACTTGAGGAAAACTGCAGTAGTGAACACTTTCCTCTGATCCAGTACACACTCTCCGCAAATTTTGATACAGACCTTCTGAAAAGAAAGGTGTGAACGGTGCCATTACCTTACATGATATTAAAAGCACCTGAAAACCAATAGCATTCAATGCAAATGAGACTTTCAGCAAAGACCTCTTATCAAGACAATCAAGCAGCACAATAACCAGTAAATAGCAATAATAGCTAAAAGATTAGCCAAAGAAATGCTTTTAAAGCAGCACCAGGTGTTGATGTCCATATGTGACGAGTACACAAGGGTTTCAAATTTTTATGCGGACTATTGCAAGGACAAAAAAGTTAATCCAAAAATAAACGAGAATGAGGGAGATGTTCTTATTTTAGAACAAGATATGGTTATGACTTGGCATCAGCAAAAACAAAGTAAAAACAAGACAAGCATGCTTAATCACCTCTACAAAGCAGTAGTAATCCTTGAAAAAAGGGATTATATCCTTGATAGGGAAAGACAGAGCACCTGATAACTTTTTAAAGCAGAAATGATAATACTTATTTGAGTTTTATTCTTGGTATGAATGGTGACAAAGCATGTTTAAAAATTTTAAGCTTATCATAGGGTTCACCATGAAGTATTAGTGAGAGTACTACTTAAGTTTCCAAGATTGAAGAATAGTTAATGGATCAAGTACCCAGGAACAAGGTTGTGGACTTCGAAAAGACAAGTATATGACCTTTGAGGATATTGGTAGAAAAAGAAACTGCAACTTTGAGAAGGGAAGATGGTGTGCACTCGAGAAGAGGAAACCTACTTCAAATCAGATGAACATCTAGATCCAAAGAATTAGCTTAAATGTAAAATTGTTCTACACATGCAGAGCATCACTCACAAATCTGGCACTACCACAACCAGGTAATGAAACAACTAAAACCTCTACCACCTATGCTAACCAAGACAAGAATGCAAACAATTTTGGTTTCCATAATCAGAACATGATACTGAAGATACAAGTAATAGCACATAATCTAAGAGCACTATTCTAACACGTTATAGAAATTAGTGTCAAGTGAAATCATACATTATACAAAGTTGAAAGAGCAGTCCGGCAGTCTTCTTCACCAGTACGACCCTTTAATCTTTTGCGGTTGAATCGCACATAAATATTTGTAAGGTTGTCAAGAAACTTCAAAAGATATGGTACCACCTACAAAAGACGTGTTTGGAGAGATATTTATAAATGCTCATGACACGAGTTAATTTTTTTTATCTCCAAGTTCCATATGAGCCTTTTCAATTTTGTAGCATATTCCATATCCATGTACATTCAAGATTTATAGTATATTCCATAAGATCAGTTAATTCTTTATCTTCAAGTTCCATTTCTATATACACTCAGCAAAACTCCATATACTAACAGCAAAGTAATGGTTTAAAAACAGCTAACCGTGTAAAGGCGGTATGCATTCATTTCCTGACGAACAAAATGAACAAGACTCTGAGTAGCTGAGTTGATCCACTGATCAAGCACATTGGATGAATCTTGAAGAGTTGCTGAATCAGTAGGAGTAAATGGTGCAAGCCCTTCAACCTCGAGCCTCTTTGCATTCTGTACAAGGAACCGATAAGCATTGTACCAAGGAAGGAACACGTCTTTGACCTGGATTGAATTAAAATGATAGATTAGGAAAAGAGTCAAGTTAGCACAAAAGCAAGACAAAATAAAATATTTGAGCCTGTGTAAGATAAGAGACTGAAGAAATTTCCTAAATCCAAAAACGGTTCATGGAGATACTCACGACATTAAAAACACCTTCCTTTTTGAAACGCAGGGTCTCTGCACGCACAACTGGAGAGTTTATAAGGTATAATCGTAAAGCATCCTGTACAGAAGTCATACATAAACCTTGATATGAAAGAAACAAAGTTCTAATAAAAACCACAGAAAACATGAACAAGCAACTTGTTGGTCAAAAAGAAAACACCTAGAACAATAACCAAATGGAGTGCAATTTTATTTTAAGAGAAAGATGATTAACATGTTATAAAAAGAACTTACAGCTCCATAGTCATTAATAACATCCATTGGAGATGGATAATTTTTCAAACTTTTACTCATCTTCTTTCCATCCTCAGCCAGGACAAGTCCATTGCAAATGAGATTCCTAAATGCAGGTTTCCCAAATAATGCTGTAGACAACACCATGAGAGTATAGAACCTGCAATCCAAAACAAATACCCATGATTAGACTTGCTTAGTTCCTTGAATAACCGCTGTTGCACAAGTAACTAACAGGGAAACATAAACCTCAATCCCAATGGATACAATCTAGGGAAGGGAAATAAATACATAAATGAAATATTCAAGAAAAATATTGTTCCGGAATCATTGCAAAGATGTTTTTTTCTTCTTTGGAGAGAAAAGAACCCAAAGAACATCATGTTAAATTCTTTTCTTTGACATAAATGAAATATTGCCACCAATTAGAAGAGATTGCATCTCCTTACATATTTCAATTCTATTGTACTCAGTACAGACTCAATGTATTTTCTTGAAAAAACAGCAATATAGACTCATTTATGGGAGGTACAATGAAGTATTTAAAACTATGGAACCAACCATCCACGAGTTTGGTCTAGCCCTTCAGCCACGAAATGCCCAGGAAAATTTTTCTCAAAAAGTTCAACATTCTCAAACGGGTAATGGATATAAGCATAAGGCATCGACCCACTCTCAAACCAACAATCAAATACCTGCAAAAATTAAAACATTGAATCAAATTATCTGAAACAATGCATAAAATAAACTTGATATTGCACATAAAATAACATCCTGGTGGTATAGTCAAATGAAAAACTCTTCAGTAGAACATTGGAGGATGTCGCAGTTAAGACTAAGGTTCCAGTCCAGCCCTGCTTCATTAAGAACCAAAAAGTGTGGCAAGCATGCATGCACCAATTTCTAGGGGACACAAGTGAACAATCTGACTAAAATTCTCAAGGAAATGATAGAAGTTATAAGCAAGCCAAGTATAGTATATTCAAAATCAATTCTGAATTAACCCAAGTCCTGCCCCTTGCTTCCTTGAGAACAAAAAAATATGTGAAGTATGCAGGCAATCCTATTTAGGCAAGACAAATGAATATAAAAAGTGAAATTATGAAACCAAGAATAGAAGTTAAAATGAAGCCATATTCAATGGGGTAGAAACCAGCAAAGGAAGTACTTTCATTAAAGGTGCAATGTTGTTAAGATGAGTTCCTCATTTGAGAACACAAACTGGTGTCATACAGAAAAACAAGAGGGGTGGGGGGGTGGGGTGGGGATAGGACATTCCATTAAAAACCCAGATCCAGTAGCTTACATCCTCTACACGTCGAAGCACACCAAATTCAGGACCACGACTGGATGGGATCGTGATGTGATCAATATTGTGACGATGCAGATCAAACACCTGCAAGATGACAAAAATGTATAGCATGGATAAGCACAACCACAAGCTCAACAGACATAGAAGAACCAGTGCGTGCATGAATGTTTAGATAACAGGTGGGAGGAATGTTCGCCATATGATCACCACTAGGTGATAGAAAACTATTAATAAGGTTATGGAATCATGCTAACTGCGTGATCAAAATTTAGCCATAAGTCAGCACCAAAAAGAATGTGTCTTGTGTGCTTATACGTGTAACCATAAGTCATTGCACAAGATATCCAAGGAGAATAAAAAAAAAAAAAAGAATTAGCTTGCATCAACAGGGGAGAGAGAGAGAGAGAGATCATACCTTAACACCAGAAAGCTTTTCAAGTTTAGAGATAGAATCCATGACTATTACTTCTTCACCATCATCACTTATCCATACAGGTAGGGGAGTGCCCCAAAATCGACTTCTGCTAACAGCCCAGTCTCTAGCATTTTCAAGCCAATTGTGAAACCGTTTCTCCTGTTAAATTTGTCCAGAAAAATAAAAGAAAAAAAGCCAAAACTTCAACATTGCATGAAACCACAGTTTATTATGATTTATTGAGCACAATAACTTAACGACTGACAATTTCAGAACTTATCATGAACCATTTATTCAAAGTAAGATGCTGTTACAGCCATTAATATTAGGAAATGAAAACACTCATGGTCGATCAATTTGGAGTTTCATTTGTGAATATCATTACATAGAAGAAGAAAATGATTCCCACAGAAATGCATTTTTTTTCAACATTATAAGCCAATTTGATTTCATTGAAGCACATCAGACAAATTAATAATGATAGTTAACTTTTCCTTCTTACTCTTCCTTCCCTGTGTTCCTTCATCCCATGCCTTCTTTGACCATATACAGCAACGAGCTTCCAATTGAATCATCAATTTTCAAGATTCAAATATTGCACTATCACATGTTGGGAGCAAGTAAAAGCGCACCAGTATTGGTATGCAAAACCTCGGATCACAATTACAAAGGATACATCTCAACCACTACAAGACTCAAGTATACAGAATCTTTTCACTTGCTCAAGTTCACTTCTTAGCAAGTAAAACTGAGAATTTGGGATGAGGGCTCAGCCAGGAGATGTTGCACTCACAGCGGACATTACAAGCTCTCTTTTTTAATGCGCCCAAGACCCATATTACAAAATTAGATCTCTGTTACCCTGGTTGCATGGCACTTGCTTTTACTTCTCGAGGGATTTCAGTCCTCCCACCAGAATGAGAACATGCATCAATCGCTTAATTTGTTACATAAGTCAACCTTGACACAGACCAGCCTAATTAAAACTCAGCATATGTGTACTCATGATTGAGGTTCAGCTGCGTAGTGTATCTCTTTTTCCTTTTTGTTGGCAACTTTAAGTCCATTAATCTTCATTCTTTTGAACTTGTACTGGTCAATATTGCTTATATAAAGAAATATAGCATCACTCAGAATTTAGATTCCAATGAGTAGGGAAAAAAACAGAATAATTAAGGAGTAGAAACATTCTACACGAGATATAAATCGTCTGACCAGACAAACCATCTCAGCTTCCAATTTAATCTCATAATGAAAAGATGAACACAGCCAACAAAACAGGAAGAGGTACAGGGATACAGTTCTAACCTTTACGTAATCAGGAACCCAGTATGTTTGCTTGTTGTTTTCTAATAATTGCTCTTTTAATTCTTCCACTCTAATAAACCTACACCGAAAATTCAATAGCACAGCTCTGTTAGAATAAATGCACAAATTAGGAAGATAATAAACCACATAAAATAATAACAAGAGCAGGATATTGCCTAAGCACAAGATCCATAACAAAAGTGATGAAATAATGCAGCACAAAGTGTAATATGGAAAATAAGCAAAACTAAAAGGATTATAAAATGCAACAAAAGAAAATAAAAAATAAAAAGTAAGGTGAGAAAACTGAGATTTAAAAAACCCAAAGCAGCATTAAGATATAACCAATGATCTTAGAATGCAAATGCTACCAAATATTGCGCAATAAGGAAAATACATTAAGGGAGAGAAAATGTGAAGCAGCATGAAACAAGCAAACATTCAGCTAACTACAGTTTCTTTTTGTCTATTTGTATGGACAACCTTCTTCTGATGGCAGGCAAAAACATTCATAAAATTCCATTGAGTGCTAATGTCCAATACACATCAGCACAGATTAGAATTTCCAAAGAAAAGGAAGAAGAAAAACATATTAACACTTCAAAACAAATCAACAAGTATTGTTTGGAAAAACGAATAATTAACAGAAAAACCAAGTGGCAGTGTGCTCTGGGATGAAATGAAATTATAGTAAAAATAATCTTACCAGCTTGGAACAGCTCTATAAATGAGAGGCGTATCAGATCTCCAACAGAAGGGATACGAATGCATAAAGCTCCCAGATTTAACAAGCCTGCCTTTTGCCTGATCAAACAACGAATTTTGGTAAAGAAAAACAATTAGACCAGAAGCCCATAAATAATAGGAATATGGAAGGACCAGCATACAAAAACCACTAAGTCGTAGCATTTGACTTGATATCAGAAAAACAATACTTATTTCACAAAATTTGCCACATTTTGAATAATATCTAGCAAAATATTGAAAGCAACTGCAAAGTAGCTTTACAAATAATCTCATTCAGAGGTATGGTGTGTTCATCTACATCATGAAATCACTTTCAGAATAAATGAGTTGCCTTATCATTATCCATGAGAAAACACAAAAGCCTCACCTTCACTGCTTCAATGATATCCTTGTCCGCATCCTTGACATAGCGCCCACTGAAATCAGTAATTTTTCCAATAAAGCAGCCATCATCATCAACAGCTACAATCAAATTCTCCTGCAAGATGGGAATAAAATGATAAGATATGAGAGCATAAGAAAAATATATAAGTGCACTAGACAGCTTAACATAAAAAAAAATCAAAGCAAGCTGAACTTATTGGATGTTCAAAACCAGATAACTGAAACCATCAGTTTCGCACATGACAACAACCTTACTGAGTATTTTATTTTCAATGCAAACACGATAATCCTCTTCACCAAATGCAGGAGCACAGTGAACAATACCGGTACCACTGTCATCAGTCACATAATCATCTGCAACAACTCTGAATGCCGTGTCCGAGAACTCCCTGAAGTAATTGAATAGTGGCTCATACCTGCAAAGTATAATCTCTCTCAGAATCTCAACACTGACTGATACCTACCATCCAGTAGAATGTATAACATTATTCCAAAGACAAAAGTGATGACAAGAACCATATCCCATCACTAAAAATTTGCCAAGAAAAGTTCTTCACGCATACAGGATTACAGGAAAAAAAAATCAGGAGCAACCATCTTAAAGTGATGTGTCAACTGCTAGAAGCACATGTAAAATGGATGAAAGATAAGACATAATATGAAAGCATGGCTCACTTCTTGTTCACCAACTCATTGCCCTTGACTTTCTCCAGTAATTCATAAGAATCCATTAAGTTTTCAGCCTTCCCACACTTAATTTTAGAATTTGACGTCTTTGAATCGCCAGCAGATCCAGATGCAGTTGATTTTGGCTTCTCAATAGGAAGTGCAGACAACCTACATTCAGCAACAACATACACTTTTCCAGTGTACCTGTTACGAACCTGGATTTTGTTTCGCATTGCATATCAGAAAATCAAGTACAAGCATGTACATCAAACAATTCAGAAAAGCAACATAAATGAAATCAGCAAAAAACATGATGCCAAATGCAACATCTGAAGTTTTCGCCCAAGTGCCAAAACAAAGATCTAAGAATCTTTAAGCACGCCCCAATCAAGATAATTACTACTTCAGCCATCACTTTAAAACTAATAGATAAAAGTACATTTTCATGAGCATGTGCATGCACATGCACATCCCTTGAGCATGTGAAAGAACCTTAAGCACATTTTCACAAGCCTTGTTCTTGAACTTGTGAGCTGGCTTTCCATGACAGAACATGATTAAATGGTTCACCATGTTAATGAGCATTGAGAAAAGAAATGAACCACAAAGTAGAGAGTATATAACCAAGGATCTAGAATTACAGGAATACAAGGCACAATAATTAATTTGCAGACTAAAACAATGTTCAATTGTACGGCACGCTGCATATTTGAAGTGTCATTCGTTGTTATTTTTTTCACAATAATCTACATCAAGAAGTTCAAGATACCAACCTTAATATAGTCAAAATTCCCATTAACACAAAGGGCAAGATTACTAGGAAGAGTCCATGGTGTAGTTGTCCAAGCAACAAAGGATGCGTTGTGCAGATCATCAACAATTGGAAATGACACCATTATCTCAGGATCAGGCACATCCTGTATCACACCAGGAGTGTCAGATCAGTTACATAAGTAGGTTGATTCACAAAGCAATACACAAAATTAGAAATCACGAACCTTATAATTCTGCTGAACTTCAAAATTTGACAGCACAGTTTTGCAACCTGTACTGTACGGCATGACCTGAAAAGAAACAATAATAACAGCATATGGTAATTAATATATACCACTAAAGTGAACTGAAAACATTCACACGCCAGTTAAGGAAAGGACTCACCCAACATAACCAAAAACTAATAAACCTTAACAAGTGATAAGTTACACATTTTTCTGTCCAAAAACAAAGAAGCCCTATTTGACAGAGATCCTATTTCAACAAATAAATTTGAAAAATCTCAAAATCCAATACATATATTATATTATAACACAATGATGCTATGTTGGTACTACTTTCAATTTCGTAAAACCAAAACTTTATAAACAAATGATAACTGCATTTGCAAAATCTCCAATATCCACATAAAAAAATCCACAATAAATCTTATAATCAAACAAAACCAACATCAAAACCTCTATATAGACCGAGCAAATAACCAAAAAACACAACAAGAAACCATCAAATGAAAGCAAAAACACAGAGCAACAAAAACCCACCTTAAAACCCTGGTAAACAAGCCCTTTCTCAAACAACTTACCAAAAACCCACCAAACACTCTCCATAAACTTCAAGTCCATAGTCTTATAATCATTCTTAAAATCAATCCATCTCCCAACTCTAACAACAACTTTCTCCCATTCCTCCACATACCTAGTAACAATTCCTCTACACTCCTCATTATATTTATCAATCCCCAATTTCAAAACCTCATCTCTTCTCTTAATCCCTAATTTCTTATCAATCTCATTTTCAACTGGTAATCCGTGACAATCCCATCCGAAACGACGTGTCACATGATGCCCAGTCATCGTCTGATATCTGGTCACAATATCTTTGATTGTACCAGCTAAAATGTGGCCATAGTGAGGTAAGCCGGTGGCGAAAGGTGGACCGTCATAGAAAATATATTCAGGGAGGTCTTTGGTGCGTTCCAATTGGGTTTCAAAGGCTTTGATTTCTGACCAGAAAGATATTATCTTTTCTTCTTGTGATGGAAAGGAAAAGTCTTTTCCTTCACAGACTTCTTCCATGGCGGAATTGAAGAAGATTAGGGGTTTTTGAGGGAGGAGGAGATGGTGGCGGAGAAGGGTTTTGTCCTCTAGCTCACGAGCAACGCCAGAAGTTCTGTTAAGCTACCTTAGGTTCTGTAAGAGCCAAATGAATGCTGAGAATAAAGAATTTTTGGAAACTATAAGTTAGTGTCCAGAGTCTGCTGTAGACTACAGATTCATCCCTAAACTTCTTCCATGGTTCCTCGACCCAACTTTCATCGCCAAGGATCCGGCCATCTTCTTCTTCTTTTTTTATTAACATATTAAAATTGAAGTGCGTATCTCAAGTTTATAAGACTTGAATCAATAATTTTTAAAAAACAAACTACATTTTATATAATTTTCAAAATCATCTTTCTCTGGTCGCATATGTTTAGTCAAGATTAACATGTTCGTGAAAAATTTCTCCCTAAGAACTCTTCGAGATGGTGAAGCAAGAGAGAAATCCATTTACTACATGCATTAATATCTTAAAGAGAAATCGATTCTAAACCTAACTTTATCAATGCTTATGGTGAGGATCTTATTAGTTACTTTAGGTTAGGGGCCAGTTAGACCAGCATGACCTCAAGAGTTAGATTTTATTTTCATTTTTTTTTTTGTTATGTTAAATTTATTTTTTAAAATGTTTTTTAAATTATTTTTAATCTAGAAAATAGTACAATTTAGAAAACTGATAACGGTAAAAATTGGTATTTTTTTAAAATTGTTTACGGTGAAAATTGGTAGTCTTACCTCACCACCAATAAAACAACTGTGGTGCGTTTAAAAATGATTTTGATTTTGAATTTGTTTGTAGGTGTATTTTAAAAATATTCTTTTATGAACAAATTATTAAATTAATATTTTTTGTGTTTTTCAAAAGTTTTTTATATAATAATATTATAAAAAATATTTTAATATTTTTTAAAATAAAAAAAATTAAAAAAAAAACATTAGGTAGCAAATTTGTTATCCATCATTTTCAATTTGTTACCTATAATATCCAATTTTCAACCTCGAGGTCCTGCTAATTACTCCCTTTTCGAGGGACAATAGTGGGAAAAAAAGAAACTTCCATGGCAACTTGTAGAATTTAACCATTTTTTAAAGGTAATGTTTAATGACATCATAGATTAAAATAGTTGCAATATAAACTACGTTTCTTCTTGTTTTTTTATAATTTAAAATGAAATAAATTCATTACAAGATTTTTATACACATAAAATTTATTTTTAATATTAACATATTAAAAAAATTAACAAAATTTTAAAAAATATGATTTCAACTATATTTTTATTTACTACTTAAAAGTCCCCTCTCAACTCCTATATGCAATGATGTAATGTTTTTGTGGAAAAAACTCAATTTAACCCCTAACTTATATACCCATTTTCAATTAGGTCCTAAGCGGTTTCTCACATGTTCTATCAAATTTTGTTAATGTTTCCTGTTTAATGTGCATATTTCATCCAACAAACACAACATTATTTTGAAAAGATCTTGACAAAAAAACTCATGAACATTAACATTGGAACCCACTCGAGAATTTTCCGAGACATTTAAAACTAAATCGATAAAATTCCTCGGCTTGGGATTTAATTTAGATAAGAATCAATTTATTGGGCGGCACTCTATAACGGGTAAATAAATTTTTCAAAATATAAAAACAATTGGTAAGAGCACAAAGAATCTTTTTATTGTATTATTAAACCTGATTTAATGGGTCAATTTTAAAATTTTGCAATCTAACTCGAGTTTAAAATTAAATCGCGCTGGAGTTAGCTCGAATTAAATTGATTGATTTCATGGATTGAAATGCAATCTCAATAACCGGTAAAAGAATGGCTTAACTTTTAAAAAAATTTTAAAATGATAATCTTTTCACAAAAACTACTAAGATAATGACAGGTTAGATCGGTCTTAAATCTCAAGCAAATTGTATCATGAACTCCGTTGAGTTTAATAAAAAAAATTATAAAATATTTTTTTCAATTATATGATAAAAATACATGGTCATAAAATTGAACACCAATTTAAAAATAAAACTTATTTAAGACAATGATAACCCTAAAGAAAGTAAAAATAAACATATTATGTAGTTTATTTTTCAATCAATCCAACACTGAAGAAACAAATTAAGAAAAAACTATGAAAAACAACTAATAAACCAAAAACCAAGAAAGCATATTCAACTAGCAAGTGAACTCATTAAATCTATGAACCAAGTAACTTGGGCTAATACATCAAACCTGTGAATCGGGTTATGGACTACACTAGAATTATAATTTATTTTTCAAAATCATTTTTTATTTAACTACACGATAAAATAAATATATACGATCGCAAAATAAAACACCAATCTAAAGTTGAGATGTTGTAAAAAAAGTAAGCGACAAATAAATATCAAAATATTTAACGCAACACGAGTAATAGAAAAACACATAAAATTTGTAATAGAAACCGACACACATAAAATTTATTGAATAAAAAAAATGCAAGGCTATACATATGAAAAGTATTATAAGAAAACAACATTAAAAAAACAAATTTAATAACTCTCATCATCATATAAAATTATTTCATACAAAAAAACAATCGTTTTAGTGGCCGGATTCACCAACAAACACGTTTTTTTTAAAGAAGAAATCGAATGACCTCCTCTCTCTCTCTTCCCAAAAAAAAAACTAAAAATAAATAAAATAAAGTTAGGTATCAAAATAAAAGTTTTATAAAGTTCAAGGGACCGTTCTTTTAATAGCTAAAAAATTCAGGGGACTCAAATAAATTTTTGATAAAAATCTTCAATTCATTACCTAAATTATTTGCCTTTTTCACTTCAGACTCTTTTTTTGTCAATTCAAAATGCCCTAACAAAATAATATATAATTGAACTTGGCCTAAAAAAACACAATTACACAAAAATAAAATTCAATGATCAATTTTTTTTTAAATTACACTATTATAATTTACAATAAATTATTATGAAAGGGTGAACGGTATTTTTGTAAACAACAAAAACTCCACGTATTTTAGCTTTATTTATAATTATAATATTAAGTTTAAGCACTAAATCGAGCCCCATGTATCTGTACGACCAGAACATTAATATAGTCGGATAGTCCCACCTAGCCACAGTCCTATATATCTGCATGCCCACCATCCTTCTTAAAGACTACAAATCAAAAAGATTCAGTTCACACTCTAATACTTCAAAGATTTGTCAACGTTACGCATAACAGTTCAAGATTTTACCATCAAGTCTTTCAAGAAAAGGATTTTTTTTTTATATATATATGTTGGCATTCTAGACGATGCATTTCACCAACTCCATCTCTCTTGTTTTTCTTGGTTTTGCAATCTTGGCCCTTTACAGCTACCCCTCTCTTCTTCCTTCAAGAAAAATGGCTGAAGAAAGTCCCAAGTCCATCTATGACTTCACTGTCAAGGTAATGTTCAATCTTCTTCCTTCTTTTTCATTGTTTGCTGTGTGGTTGGTGAGGAAACGGGAAAAAGTGGAGAACAGAGGGCAAAGCTTTAAACTCTTATTGTTTTGTTATGGATTTGTTGATGTTCCGTGTGTTAATTCATTGCTTGAGCTTTTGACTTTTATTGAATATTTGTTGGTTCTTAATCTTGCTGAACATCATTGGTATGGGGCCCTTCCAATGGAGTTTTGTAGTCCAGGATTCAGATATGGACATTTGACTTGAATTATTTCCAGTCCAGGCTATGAGTTTCTTGGAGAAAATTAATCTATGAGCAAGGCTGATGATACCATATTCAAATGGATAGTGATACTCTAATTCCAAGTCCTCTGTGTATTTTATTTTAATTATTTCTCCTTCTTTTTAGATAACTGAGCCATGGTGTAGTTAGGGTAATATGGAATTGTGATTTGCAGATTAGAGGTTGTTAAGATGGCAACATCAATTATGTTTCTTGAAGTTGAGGAATCCCAGATTTATATAACGTTTCTTGCTGTGTTGCAGGATATCCATGGAAACGATACGAGTCTAAGTGAATACAGTGGGAAGGTGCTCCTTATTGTGAATGTTGCTTCCAAATGGTAATCTATCATGATCTCTTTCGTGTCTGGCATTCTGGCTTTCTGGTTTCCTGAATTAGTTCTCTATCTGTATCTCCCCAGTTTTGGGCAAACTAGTCCAGTTTGTCAACTACCATTGACATGTAAATGTCTGTTGGGATACCTAATATTCTTTCTCTGACAGCAAGGTTGGCACCAAAATACCTGTTGTCTTCATAGCATGTGTAAAATTTTTCCACTTGTTGAAGGTCTTAGAATCGTGATCGTATTTTTCTCTGTGATAGAACATTTTCTGAATGCAAAGAATCTAATCATCTATGATTATAATCAGCAGTATGTAGTCTCAAGGGCAGATGATCTAGGATTATATAGATATATAGGAACTTATCATACATGTATGAGGGGAAAATGCTTGTTCAGAAATTCCCAGCTCTGCAGCATCGAGGGCTGTTGCTGACCAATATTTGGAAAATGAGTTTCACTTCAACATTTGATGTATACCTGATTGGGATCTTCATATAGCATAGCCTTTTCTTTTACGCTGAAGCCTTTTTTTATCATTGGTAAGTTGCATGCTTATTTCTGTCAAAACTTTGGAATTCTTCACGATCATCAATATTTTAACTGAAAACGTTCTTCTTGTACTTTTGTTAGTCATATGACTTGTATGAATTAAATCTACTTTTGCAGATAAATTTAAATTGTTCAAATGAGCCTTTTGACTGTTATTGAATCTTATTTTTTATTCTGCAGTGGCCTCACACATTCAAACTACAAGGAATTGAATGTTTTGTATGAAAAGTACAAAAACCAAGGTTGGTCACTCATTCTCATAGAGCAACATCCCTATTTTTGAGACGTTTGATTACAATATCTCTATAGATTTGAGGTTTTAACTTCTCGGCTGGCACGATCATGGTAGGGTTTGAGATCTTGGCATTTCCTTGCAACCAGTTTGCTGGACAAGAACCAGGAAGCAATGAAGAGATTCAGGACACTGTATGCACAATTTTCAAAGCTGAATTCCCAATCTTCGATAAGGTAATGCTTAATGAAAGAAAGATTTGAAAAAAGTAGGATAAATTATTGCCACTGTTTTCTCAGCTCTAAACACCCTGATGCAAATATTCCTAATAAAGGGACCCAGGTTTTATCAGTTCTTCAATTTGATAGAATATGGAGATGTTTTGAATATGCTCTATCTGGTTATAGATTGATGTGAATGGGAAGAACACAGCACCTGTCTACAAGTTCTTAAAATCAGAGAAAGGAGGGTATTTTGGAGATGCCATCAAGTGGAACTTTACCAAATTTTTGGTAAACAAAGAAGGAAAGGTTGTTGAGAGATATGCTCCTACTACATCACCTCTTAAGATTGAGGTCAGATCTCTTTTTTCCCCCTATTACAACATTCGGGTCCAAGGACTTCTGCGAACTTCATCTGACATTTCTATATTCCATTTTGCAGAAAGACATTCAGAATCTGCTGGGATCTTCCTAAGGACCAAGGTTTTATGGTTAAACTTGAGAGTCAACTTGTGTTCCAGCTGCCCACAAACATGGATTTTCTCTTTTCTTATTTCAATCCACGATAAATTCGCTCCCTATATGCTATGAAAATTCGATTCATGTAGGAGTTGTTAATTAAATTAGCGAATCAGGTATCACAAATAGGTAGGTTTTGGCAGTATGGCAATCTAGTCCAACCCAGGTCCTCTTAAGATAAATTTTCTGTTTCTTTGTTTTCTTTTCATTGCATTTTCGATACGAAATAAAAAAGTTACTTCCTTTCTAGGATCTCTTTTCTTTCACGTAGCAAAACTCATTCGAGAAGAAATCCACTTAATATCCTTTGAATTAGCAGTTGAAAGTGGGCATTACAGGCTGTCAGTCAGTGTGTAAAAGTTGGAAAAGAAGCTTAAGATAAGAAATATTTTAGTTCTAAGATGTACGATAACATGGTGAAATCATCTTTTCAAACATATTTTTAAGGAAATGTCTGCCACCTAGGCTGAATTTCATTTACTTTTGGTTCCAAGTATTGATCTTTTTAATGAAATTCTGTCATATGATTGTATCTTCTTCACCTTCATTTTGCAGGAAATTGGCATTTACTGGGAATATTGTTGAAGTACATGAAATGTGGAATGTTATGTGCTTGTGGACTTGATTTATGAATTTGTATTATTGATCAGCATTGGAAAAATTTATTTTCATAATGGATAAGATGGACCTTGTACTTGGATGATTGCATGGAAAAAATAAAGATGATTTTAGTTCTCTCATATGTGCTTGTGCGCCGGACAGGCATTGACTGATATTCATGAAGATGTGCTTGTATGGAACCAAGTGGGAAACAGTATCATGTTGTCAGAAAAAGAGCCTAGGTCACTTGGTTAACTCGCGGGTCATTAGATAAACATGAGTCAATCATTTTCGTCAAAACAACATCGTTTCACTCCTTAAAAAAATTCCTTTAAGTCGACCAACCAGGTTTGGCCATGTCAACTACCTAACCAAGTCACTGACCTTTTTAGTTCAACTCGAAACCTGGTTTGGATCAGGTATCGGGTTACAAGTTTCTAGAATCAACCTGTCAAACCGAGCCGGGTTTAACCACTATGAGAAATACTAGTGGATATCGCTTTAATGGTTTTGATGATCATGAGCATGAAAAGAAAATCACTTGTGAGGACTGGAAAAATAACATCTCAGTACAGCAATGGTTATCAGTACATGAAGGCACTAGTACAGAGTTAGCTCCGGGTCTAAACTGTCCTTATTTCACTCTTCTGCATTCCCCAGTTAATTTTTTTACCATCATTAACTAATCCAGGAGATGCGAACACTTTGAAGCGAGCAAATCAACTAAGTTATAGCTTATGCAGCATACAGAAAATTAGTAAGGCAAAGATCATGCTGGGACGAAAATATGGAGATCAATGCTGCACAACTTTACAAGTAGCTCGAGTATCAATATGTTTTACAAGTGATGGGTTCCTTGCCATCCCAAATTCTGGTGTCTTCTCTCCTGTGGACCAACCATTATCTTGGCAATAGCTTTCTGTTTGTGCGGGGCTTCTCAGGAGGTAACTCTGCCATTACATTGACCAGATAGCATCATCATCACCTGGTTCATTCAGAAAGCCTTGAAAGTAGTGTCAAGTCCTCTGTGTGCAACCAAGACGAACACCATGACTCTTGTAGAGATTCTTGGTCTGGCACAGGACTGGAAAGTTCATCCAAAGCATATGCATAGTTACTGCTTATACTTTATCATAGCTGATCAAAAACCAGGGGAGTAAACGCAACTGGTTGATCAAAGCTCATCAAGAACTAATTTCTGTCTTAGAAGGCTCGCGATCTCTGTCCATCTTCTGTGCAACTGGTTGATCAAAGCTCATCAAGAACTAATTTCTGTCTTAGAAGGCTCGCGATCTCTGTCCATCTTCTGTAACAATTAACGAGCTATTTCGAATTTGCCATACTTTTGAAATGCGTGCTCAAAAGCATTCCTTACGTACATTGGTGGGTAGAAACCTTTTTCAAGCTTTGATCTCAGTTTTTCATCAGCAGACTCTGCCCTGCTTTACAATGCCTAAGCAATATCTGTGATTCCAACTTTCTTTTCAATTTATTAGACAAATCCATTCACTATTGTTCTCTCATCAGTTTAACCAACGAAGTATATGCATGAAAATGTGGAATCCAACCTCACCCTAACATTTCTATCAATAAGACATGAGCAACTTCCCAATTCCTGGCCTCGCCATAAGCATGAACCAATGCAGTATATGTTACACTATCCGGAATGCATCTTTTCTCATCATCCGAAACACCCTAATGACTCCATGTTGTCTAGTTCAAGATCAAAACATCGGATGATTTGATTGTAAGCAAAGATTGTTCCATGTTATTTGCTGATGACATGATCCATGGCTGGTTAGTCTTAAGATATTAATCCCTATGCTTGAACTGCCGATCATGAGGCTACCTCAATCCAATAAAGCACTTGATTTGGGTAGTGTTTAGGAATGAGATAGCAGTTATTTTTTAAAGTGTTTTTTGCTCGAAAATATTTTAAAATGTTTTTTTTTAATAAATTTAAAACAATCAATATATATATATATATAAATAATTTTAAGCAAAAAAAAACTTAAAAATTTAGTGAAACGTTATTTGGAAAGTAGTTTCAAATGATCTCTTAGTCTGATCCGGTTCAACTCAAATAAAAATCTTAGTTATAAAACTTGAATTGATTTCACAAATCAACTTAGTAATTAACCCACCTGAGCCCTAGACTGTTTTAAGTTGAAGTAAAAAATACGAGTGTTCCGATCGATCCGGGATAAAACCCGGTCAAAACTCAGCCCTCAACTCATTGATTTTTATTTTGAAAAAAAAAAGGTGAGAAATTATAGAATTTCCTAAATCAGGCTGTATGGTGTAATTTGTTTTCATAGCAATAATAAAGATGGATGCTGCCAAAATTTTACTTTGGTATATAATAATATACTAGTCTTTGCTAGCCAAATCTGTCTCACCCTATTTCAAGACATTATTCTTTGCTGCCTATAACTGTCTAAACCATGACACATGACACAAAAATTGAGTCCATGCATGCTATCTTCCTGTCGTTTAATGTTATCCATGCCAAAAAAAAAAAAAAAAACGATTAAAATTCTTACAAGTGGATATGACAAATTCTTTTTTTAACCCTAAGTTAATCAATCAGTAAATGATGTCGTAAACCACTAAACATCTTTGAGATTTGTTTAAGCATCTAAAATATTCTTTAATCATTTACAATTATTGGGCACCAATCATCTCCAACCTCATTATTGTGTTCTCTCTGTTTTTGATAAGTCTTGAAGTGCTTATCTTCATGGTTGAGTTGAAGGGTCAACTTGCTTCCTTGTCAGAAACTTAAACGCATAAACAATCAAATTTAGGGGAAACTAATTGCTCGTTTATCTTTGAAAAGTCTATTAAAATTGATGATAAGAGCATGAACAGGTGGAGAAATAAATGCGTGTCTTGATTCAAAGAAAATTCTGACTGGATTTCATGAATATGGAATACCACTTGTGAGGTGAATCAAATTTGGCTGCTGCTTGCTTCCAAAACGAGGAACCTTTGTAGCAAGGGAACAGCAGAATTGAATTCTAAAATGACTTCACAAGTCCTGAGAGGGGATCCATGCTACATTCTAAAATGTCTTGTGGGTTATCCCTTTTTGTCCTGAGAGGGGATCCATGCAAAAAATCCCAAGTTCTCTGTTGCATATGGGGGTCTAAGGAGGAGGGTTTTTCCTGATCTTTGGAGCTACTTATCAATTCACAAGCTTAAGTTTCTTGACAGGTGTATCCACACCCAGAAGAGGTATTCATGTGAAAATTTGTTGATGAAAACTGTTGTTGATTGAGGCAGATGATTCCCTCAGCATCAAAGTTGAGCAAAATAATAAGAAAACTAGACTGCGTTTAGGCTCTGTAACTAGATTGCGTTTAGGCTCTGTCTTCATTGTCCTGTGTTTTCTATTCCGAAACAGTAACCAATCTTATCCTAGAAAACCCATTCGTTGCATCCATTATATAAGAAGAATGATTTCTTTACACGTAACTAATTGTCAAGGACGAGTACATGTATTCGGATTGCACTAATAAATTACAGAAGATTCTCGAGGACCTTGCAAAGTTGGGAACCTCTTGCGTTCTTGTGCTTTCATTCTGCTTCTTATCCGAATTGACATCGAATAGCAATCTTTCCAGCCATTCCTTTTGAATAAAATTTCCAGCTGTAGAGAGCTCCAATCCAGCACGTATAAATACCGCTGGCTGCTTTGTGCAGAGACAGTGACATAGTAGACACTTTGAGGCGATTTGTGTGCTGCAGTTGACATACTGCCGCCAGTACAGCCGCCACGATCCTTCGTAAGGCAGTTTTAACCACGGCTTGTAGAAGGCAAAAAAAAAAAATGCAGTCGCAAGCGCTTTGTGCTATAGTTAGTTATAGTTATCTTCTCAGAACAAGTGAAGATCCACACCCTATAGCATCAATCATACACCAAAGACACCGGTTTTGGTATAACTGCAAGGGCGTTGAAAGTGAGGCACCAAATGGATAAGAATCATAGCATTCTATAACGTATAATGAAACCTCAACCTTCAGTTTCTGAGTCCATGCTCATTTTTACAACAAATGGAAGAACAAGTAAATTCATCCACATGTTTGAGCGCAATTGAGTTAATCATAAGAAAACCGTGTTAGCAAATACAAAAGAGTTCAGCACATGCGTAAGCTTGTTCTTCTTCACTTGTTTATCCCCCCACCTCATTATTGCCGCCTCCACCACACCAGCCAAAATGGCGTAGTTAATCTATCCATGGGATGGATAAACAGAAGTTAGTTGTCAGTAGCAAGTGTAGTTAGCAGTAGCACACCGTAACAACCATTTCCGGATCAGCAAAAGTCAAAACAAGATTAATCAAAGACTCAACTCAGTTAGATTAGTTACCTCAGCAATCACAGAGGTCTGAAAGTATTTGGTGAAGGCTCTAATGGAGAGGCTCTCGCCACTGCATAAAAACCAACTCCTCAGGTTCGAATTTAATTATAACCACATCAAACACAAGCAACTAGAAATATGACCATATGGAGGAGAGATAACTTTATTCGTATCACAAATTATTTTCAATATTCTCAATACAATAATCGCAGAAATGTATCTTAGTCGCCTTCGAATTAAGTAAGACACATATGAGAATGCAGTTAATCTCAAACCTGAAACATTTTTCTTCCTCCTCTTCTTCAACTACTTTAAAGCCGGCCCATCATTGCATATGCTCTGGCCGGTCCATTCCAGCTAAACAAAATGCAAGAGCTTAACTTCCTGCATGTAGTTGCACTGGAAAGGATCTGTGGTGCACAAGCACTGGATATAGGTCCAGGCTATATTGATTGCCCATTGCCAAGGAAAATGCGCATCGAATTTTCTTAAGAAGATGAACCTTTTGATTTCAAAATGGCCTTCAGCTGCATAGCCTAACAGTACATGCCACAGCCTGTGCCCAATATTTGAGTCTTGCTTTAACATCTTCAGGGTGGTCACCTGTATGGGTAAAATAAGGAAGCAGAGAGTTAAAATCAAATGACTGATCAAAAGAATCAAAGTTCAGACAGACAACAAATCAGAGCGTTGTACATAATTTCTGGCCCTGAAAACATCAGATAATTCTTATTGTAGAGTGCATATTCTATGTTTTGTACTTGTGTTAAGAGAAGGCAAAAGCTAAATCTACCACAAGTATTGGTTTCTTATATCAGGCGATTGCCAAGCAGATCATAAATCTTCAAATGTGCAGCAAGATAGACCAAATGTTCAAAACAAAGAATCAAACGATCACATCAAACCTCAAAACTAAAACTTTCTTATGAAATGAAGATCACGAAGCATCAAAAACAGATTCATGAACCACTGCGATCCAGGAAAAAACTCCCTGGATCAAATCTCAAAGAGCCCGATTCATCATTTCATATATGAACTGCAGAACTAAAACATTCAGTAATTTGAAATTCAAACATAATGCCAAAAAGCTCAACAGTTTAAATTCAAATTAAGCACTCGAACCATAAAAAAGTTGAACTTCCAAACATCCAAAAACCAGATCAAGCAAGAAAAACCTACATTTGAACCAACCAAGCACCAAAAACAAAAGAAAAAATCATCTCACCAGGACTAGAGATCTTCCAATTAGCAATAGGACTAGAATTTGCAGCCTCAGCCACGGCAGGAGAACTTCTCTCAGGAGACTTCTGATGCTCATCAAGAAATTTCTGACTCATTGAGTAACAAAGCTCAAGAGCTGGCAAAGTATTGCAAAGTTCAGGGATCTCATCATAACTGAAACCAAACCCAAGATCCAAGCACCCTTTTAACTCATCAAGATCATCATCTGTCAAGCTCTTTGTCCTCTTCAACTCATCTTCACTACTGCTACTACTTCCTTCCACATACCCTTCTAACAACACTTGACTCTTCTTTCTCTGGATCTTTTGAAGAGAACCCTTGTTGATGCTTTTGGTAAAGGTGTTATTTTGGTGCATGGATTGCCACACTTGTTCAGTCTCTTGACACAGAACATCATCAGCAGGAAAATCTACGTTGAGCGTTTGATCATTTTCTTGATTTTCTTTAACGTCTACTAGGTTTCTTGAAGAAACCCAAGATTCTCGTTCACAAGAGATGGCTCCCATGTTTTTGTAAAATGGGTTTCTTTCTTTCTCCCTCACGCTCTCTCAAAGGTGTTTGACAGAGTGGGAGAGAGATGCTGCTTATAAAGCTGTCGCCTCTAACGAGAGATAGGTTAATCATATTATTTCATCCTTCAATTACTCAACAAATTTATTATGGTCCCTTCACTATTGTTTTATTAATTTAACTCTCTTTCATTGGTTAAAAACTTCTTCTACTACTAATCATGTCACTTTTTTTATCATTTCTTTTGTTACAAAATAAAATGACAAGTTAATAATTAAGAAAAATAAAAAACACATTAAATCAAATCTTATTCACTACCACGCAATTATAATAAAAACATAGTTATAAGATCTGACCTAACTTGATAGGTTAATTTAATAACATGTCGATTTGAGATCTAGTCTTGATAGAATTGATGAAAAAACAGGTTTTTTTAACTAAAACAATGTTATTTCAGGTTTTTTTGTAAAAAAATAAAATTTTAGATTTATCTAAGTTAACCCTTAACTCATGATTACGGTCAGATCGATCCCAGATAAAATTTTAGTTATTATTTAACTAAAGACTCAATATTATGTTGAAATTTGTTGATCTTATGTTAACTAGGAGTGCTTATCAAATATTGCATGTATATATAATAAGAATTGCGGATTGTAGGGATGGATTTGAAAAACAAAATACTAGTGGGGTCATAATATAAAATAAAGCGATGTAATATGCTATTAATCATGCAAGAGATCTAATATTGATGGGTCACTAGATTTTGGTATGATGTCATGACGATCAATCGCTATGTATGTATGTACATGCATATGTATGCATGGTGGTGTGCAGGTGGCAATTAAGACAGCTTGTGAAAGGTAATGGTGGGTGACGATGACAGGCAGCAGAAGAGGACACGTGGTGACTGGAAAGAGGTGGGAACGGGGTCCGCCGAGGAAGGTGGGGTCTACCACGTGCATTGTGCAGCTTGGTGATGATGGTGCGGTTGGGTTTTTTGTTTGTACGTGGAAAATGTGAAAGCGAGAGATCGTGTTCGTCAGGGAAAGGAAGCAGCTTTTTGGACACTGCAGGATTGCTTTCCCGTGCCTTGAAAAGCCGAGCTTTACAAAAAGCTGTACAGAAATTTTCAAAAATATTTTTATATTTTTAATAATTCAATTATGAGGAGATATCTCATATATTCTTTTATTATTTTTATCTTTTATATATCGAAATAATAATGGTACGCTACTCGATATATCTAACGTGGCATCTCTACCGCCGATTTGATAAGCATTAATGTAGCGTAGTAGCTAGCTAGCTAGAAGCCATGATTTGCAGACGCCCTTAATCCATGCTAGCTTTCTAAATTACATGCTAGGCAGATGATCATACGTGCATGTTAACATGAAAAAATTTCAAGGGATTTTAGTTTAAAATATAATTTATATTATTTAAATTCATTATCATTATTAAAATTTTAATACCATATAAAAAAAATTAATTTATCCCAATAATTTAAACTAATATATAAATTTTTAATTTATATTACTCTCTAATAATTTTTTTTATTTTATCTTACAAACAACTACCCAGTTTACTCCTCTCGACATGATCACAATCATTTCAGGGAGTCATGTTTGAGAGACTATATACCTAACGTTTGCTGGCATAAACCTAATCTCAATGGATCTGCTAACTTGTCCAGCTTTCTCCAACTGTGTGAGGTTGGATTTTGGACACGATGTTCTTTTTTTTTTTTTTTTTATAACTTGGGGTGTTTAGATCAGCTTACATGCATCATAGATTACATGCACCATGACTAATTTTCGGATCCACTGAACATCCTGTAAGTCTAGTAGTTATGTAAAGCACCGCAGGAATAACATGCGTACACATGAAGGCTCGAACCCAGAGCACATAGACAGGGCAAAGCCTGCCAAGACTATTAAGCTGCAAGCCTCGGTATATTTTGGACACAATCTTCTTTGAGCAATACATTGGTTGTTACATGAAATGTTTTAGGACTTAGATAGGTCTATAAGTCGATATAAGATTTAGATCACGGGTTGAACCGATTATTCTTTCAAACCTTGCTATTCAGGCTTTGAACAAGATCGGCACAGAGTCGGGTTTAAAAAAAAAAATTGTTATCAAAGAAGAACATGGACATATGAATAGTATTCATCAGAGCCTGCAAGGCTGCGAGCCTGCACACAACCAGCTTGTATTCAAGTCTACTGAGAACTTGAAATCTGTCGTTGAACATAAATATGATCACTGAAAATTATCTGCTCAAGCCATGTGTGGATTTTTTTTCCTCTTGGCTTTCTTGTCGTCTATGCCCTCTTTTCATTTAATTTGTCCAACTTCTATCATCAAACTTGTTAATTGAACCTGAAAAAAAAAAACCGTAGAGGAACATAGCAATCAAGACCTACTGGTGCAACTAAGAGTGGGTTTGAAGCTGTAGTAGTTTGCGGTTTAAAGTGTTTTTTATTTAAAAATTATTAAAATAATAAATATTTTTTTATATTAATACATCAAAATAATATAAAAATATAATAAATAAATAATTTTTAATAAAAGAATTTAAAATTAAAGAAAACATAGTTTGAATCGCATTTATAAATAGACTCTATAACCATATAAAAAAATCTAGCTGGTACATGTAAATGGAGTTTTTTTTTAAATAATACTAATAATTTTTTATTTTTTTCAAACAGTATAATGAAAAAAATATTTTAAAAATATCATGGATTGGACAGTTGGGAACATCGTAATCTAATGGGAACTCCCAACATTACATGAACATACACTATTTTCTAAAATATTCAATGGACTTAATTTGCTAGTTTAATTATTAAATTTTTTTACCATTTCTATTTTCATAAAAAAAAAATTATAGATGTAGAAACTGATGGGTTGCTCAAGGGAATGATGGCTAAAACTATCTTTTCTGCAATGGAGAGGGGGAGAACAAAAACTTCTGGATGACTACAAATTTGAGAATGAGGATCATGTTGTCTGGTAAAGGATAAGGACCCGGTGCTGACACAGAGTTCTAACACTCCAAGAATGAAAGGAGACAACTCAGGCATCAAATACCATGCAGGCTGATTGGTAAGGGATCGACAAGGAAATTTATGAAAACCCTAAATTTGTCGCTGCTAGCTAGGGAGAGTTCATAAACCACAGCTTTTTTGGATTAAAATAGACAGATTTAGAATGGTTTTGTGGCTGTAATTATGTATTAAACTAGATTCACATGAAACCAACGTAATGCTTTATGAAAATTATGTGGCTATGATCTTCTTTTTTAAAATTCTGGTGTTTAGAATGCAATTTGATTTCCATTTTATTACAACCTCAAACAATTCTCTGACAGTTTAACCATAATTCATCGTCAATGTTTTTGGATCATGCCATCCTTAATTAATTCCCAGTACTGTCATTTTCATCCATGCTAAACCACCAATCCATCATGCAATATTGCTCTGTGAAGACATGGATGTTTCTGATAACACACAGACCACCACCATGATCTGCAAATCAAAAATGCCCCACTCAACATGGGCAAAGCTCTGAAACTTGACCTCTGCCGCAGTTTCCACTCTTCAACATCAACTTCGGTCCAAATTCAAAGTGGGATTTTCTTGTACTCGTCAATTATCCTGTAAATATTTTATTTTTCTTCAGCACATGAAGATAGACAAAATCGATGAACAAGAAACTAATAAAAAACGAAATATACTGGACCCAAGAGTATAAAATTGGATTTGCATATCCCATGGTAATTAGTCTCATCCTTATCTACAGAAGAAAAAAGTGATTTCTTGTGAATTTAAATTATATATACTTGATGCATGTCAGAAGCGACCGACCATATCATCTGCCTCATTGGGTTGCTAGAAACTTACTATACTAGTA
The DNA here is from genome assembly GCA_015852605.2 of Populus deltoides. Classification (NCBI taxonomy): domain Eukaryota; kingdom Viridiplantae; phylum Streptophyta; class Magnoliopsida; order Malpighiales; family Salicaceae; genus Populus; species Populus deltoides. The sequence continues at coordinate 1,632,257 of CM027576.2, read as the reverse complement.
TTTTCCGGTGCATGCATGTTGCTATGTGATGATCACATTGATTAATTCATTTAACTATTCTAAAAAAAATTAATTTAGATTTTGGTTGATGTTTCGATATAGATTTTTAAGTATAGAAATTCATTTTAAATTTGTTTTAAATATATATTTATTTTTTATTTTTTTAACCAAAAATATTTTTGTCTTTTTTATTTTTATTGTTACTACCTAGACACAACATTAAGTTTATGATTACAGAATAATACATATTATTTTTTTCCATGCAGGTTGCTGGTAATTTCTATTTTTTGATTTAGCTAGTGTGAGCCTTATTATTAATGTTTGGAAGTATGATAACTTTTGTTTTTGAATATATTTTAAAAGTGTGTTTTACTTGAAAAAAATTTTAAATTGATAATTTTTTTATTTTTTTTATGGTTTTAATGTGTTGATGTAAAAAATAAAACAAATATAAAAAAATAATTATTTTAATATATTTTTAAGCAAAAACAAATTTAATAAAACATCTTACACCACAATATCAAACACATATTTTATTTTTTCTGGTTTTGCTAAAACCAAATCATACATATTAAGACTGGGTGTCTGTTTGGGAACGTGGTCGAGATTGTTTTTCAAAATATTTTTCGCTTGAAAATATATCAAAATAATATATTTTTTATGTTTTAAAATTTATTTTTGATATCAACACTTTAAAACGATCAAAAAAACACACACAAAAATTAATTTGAAACTAAAAAAATTAAAATTTCTCAAAAACACAATTTAACCGCAATCCCAAACACCCTATATATTCAAAAGAAAATGCAGTTTCCTAGTCCATTTAAAATCAAATACAAACAAACTTAATCTACTAATTATGTATTCAATATAGAGATTTCTTCAGCGAAACACCATTGGAATCCCATCATATTCTTCTTCTTCTTCCATTTCAAGAAAAAATATTTCTATGGGAAGCCATGGATTGATGCGGCAAACATCTTGCGTGCTCATCAAGGCTTGAGGGTGGTGGCTAGTATTTATGATTTGAAATATATCCTGCCTCCTTATCATTTACATCATATCATATGATATCATTCAGACCATTTATCACATTGGTACGTAGACCATAGATTTGGAATCCTTGGCATGCCAAAATCCTGGCTTACCGTTTTGTAAGCTTAATTCTAGGTAAAGCAACTTTTGATCCGGTATCTTTGGGAATAATTCCCTCGAAGCACAACCTGTCCAAAGACGCCATGATCAACGACCAGTCATGGCTTGAATAATATACATTTCTTTTTTAATAATTATATTCCATATATTATACATATAACGTGGCAAATTATTAGTGTTTTTTTGTCAACGAAATCAATCACTATCTTTTATTTATATTGATTCCTTCCCACTTGCTTCAAAATCTTGTCAAGAATCAATTAAGCCACCAACTCAGTTTTGCTGTTGTTATATTTGGTGAGCCAGCCTTGATCATGCATGGTGATATATAGATGAATCTCCTTCTATTGGTTTGTTTGATATGCATGGAGTTTACTAGCGACTTCATATGATACGATCGAGTGGATTCGATCTAAAGATCGGCTGCCTTACCAAATATATACTATATTTGTTAGCTGAATTTATCAATATATATAATCATTGTAGCTATAGCGACTTCTTCATATGAAGTTATAGGGTGTAGAGTTGCGTTAATAAAAGACTTAGGTATAGTGCTTGGATCCAAACGTACCCTTTGAAGAGATAGACAAGGTGGATCTCTATAGTGTTAGAGATGATTTCCTTTTACTGAAAAATGTCTTCTTGTTATATGACCACCTCGAGCATTGCTTCTTCTTTTTTTACTGTGATTTTGGCATCGTGCTTGGATCCAAACCCTTTGAAGAGATAGACGACAGGGTGGATCTCTATAATGTTAGAGATGATTTCCTTTTACTGAAAAATGTCTTCTTGTATGACCACCTCGAGCATTGCTTCTTCTTTTTTTACTGTGATTTTGGCATGGTTAGTAGCTAGAACAACAGAAACATCGCATGATTGTGATGGTGCATTATGCATAAAGTGCTTCTTCGATGTGAAGAGCGAGCTAATGATGTTAAACAAGACAAGACTTCAAGGATGTCTTCAATCATTTGATTCTATTAGAAACTCGGAACCAGTCAAGCTTCAGGCTCCATGAGTCAACCGGTCATGTCCAAGCCGGGTTTGATAACTATGATTTAAACACATTCTTGCATGTGTAATCATAAAGATGATCGTATAAGCATGTTACATCTCCAATGTGGGTTATAGTGTTTCGCCAAATTAAAGGCAACACCGACCTTAATTAGCAGTCTTCTGCAATTATTGACACATGCAGATATTTCTTGAGGGGAAAGGACAGCGAGCACAGTGGGAAAATCAAAGAAGTCATTTCATTGCAAAGAAGCATAAATGTGGTCCAACAATCTAGATATATATATATATAATGCAACCTTGTATGCAGATATCGTGTAGATCAATCATATAAATCTCACAGGCTAGCAATTATTTACTTGTTAATTTACATTTCTTGGGAATATTTTACTTAGAGATGCCATTGGTTTTACTTTCAAATCGGTTTTTGATTCATATTTAGGTAGAGTTTTGTTAATATTTGGAGATGGAAAAACATAATTAAGTGATGGAGATAAAAGAAATATGTTTTCATGTATTTTTTATTTTAGAAATATAAAAATATTATACTTTAAAACTATCTTAAAATTATATATATTTTATGTTTATATTTTTATCTTTTCAATTAAATAAGTTTTTATCGTCGTTTGTTTTTATCTCTTCAATTCTATAACAACAACGAAGCATTACTTTAAGTTCTAATAAAGGTCGTGTTTTGTATTAAACATTACTTTTCAATATTACAACCTATATCTTGTGAATAAATAAATAAAAAATAAAAGAGAGTAGAAAATGACGTGGTTAGAGGAAGACCACAACTTGTGGAGATCATATATCTCAAAAATTTTTTATCTTCTTGTTATTGTTTTTTCAATTTCTTTGCATTTTCTTTCAAGTAGGTTGGTCTCTCTCTTTTCTTTTCTTTTTCTTGCTTGATTTATTTTTATTTACTGGATATTTGTAATACCAACTTTTTGGAATTTTAGGATTGCTATAATTCTTGAATTTTAATTTAAGATTTACCTTATTATCATCAAATAAAACAAATTATATTTAGGTAAATATATAAGGCCGAAACATTTGAGTGTGTGTGTTTATATATATAATGTGTTTGTTGCACTATAATTAAATATAACTGAGATTGTTTGATAGTTAAATTTTAAATCCATACAATGTACTAATAATTATTGTGTAACTCAATTGATTTTTATTTAAAAAAATATTATGTAGTTGTGTTAATTGTTTAACAATATCATTGACATGCAACTTAATGAGTTAAGATGATCGTTTTACCGAGGTGAGTATGGAGTTACTTCTTTGTGTGGTATGAACTGAAGTGACTCTTTCTCTGCTTTCAACAAAGAAAAACTTATTCGTCTTGCTTATTTTTATCTTCATAAATTTTCTATGGTGGATCTTAAGCTACTTAGTGATCAACTTGATACGTATATTATTGATTTATGCAATGATGATGGACTCTCTCTGGTATTGAAAATATTGCTAGTCTTACGTAGGAAATGGTAAAAACAAAGAATGACAATTTGGAGAGAGTTTTTTAAATTGGTACATATATTTATCAAATTGTTATTATTTCTACCAGTTACAACTACTACAATGAAGATAATTTTTTCTGTTATGCATATTATCAAGAGTAAATTGCAGAATAGAAAGGGAGATAGATGGATAAATGACAGTTTGGTTGTATACATTGAAAAAGATATTTTTGATGAGATTAATAATGAAGTCATTATAAAGCGATTTTAAAATATAAAAACTTCAAGATAACAATTATAATATAAATTTTATCATTTTAAAAATATTATTAAATTAATCTCGCTTGATATGAGTTTGTAATATTTCAAATTAATTTTTTATATAACACATATCTATATAATATCAAATATTTATTAGTAATTTCTCTTTTATTTAAAAAAATCATAACTCTGCCAATGAAGTCAAGAATCGGGTTAGTAAATCTCTGGATCAACATGTTAATTACTGAATTAACTAGCTGGGTAAAACTTTTTAACAAGTACATCAATGGAGATGGTATATTTAAAACGTAATTAGTTAGAAAGTCAAGAATTTACAAAGATTAATCTGTGGGCAATTCAAAGGCTTAAAAAATAATTAAAAAAAAAGAAATTACAGCTGGCGAAAAAAAGGTGTTCTTTTTCTTTATGAAGTGTTACATTTGAATTAGAAAGTTGCTCGGCAAAAGCCAGGCAGGCCTGGCCGTTTGCTGTAAAGTTTGTTTTTATGATGTTATGATGGCATGGCATGGCATGGGACGGCACGGCCATGATACATGTATGCACTACGTAACTGACGACGGGCCACGCGGGCCCCTACCATTGGGTGGTTTGCAGTAAAGACAATCACAGCCCAACAACCCACGTGGCTAGTCACTATCGGTTAATAATTTCGCGGGAAACACGAGTCAGTATTGCTGGTGAGGTACATTAAAAAAGCCCAAAATATCTGGACCCCACAACACTATATACTTACGTGTACATCAAGATGCAAATGAGCAGCCATTTGAACCGCTAGATCTCATCCATCAACTTGTCTTCACTAACACGCCTCTTGTTAGAGTTTGATGCTTCTCATATTATTATCATCCAGATTTAAATATATTTTTTTTAAAAGTAATTCTTTGATTAATAGAATTATAATATTTCATTATTTTTATTTTATATTTTGAGTTCATGTTAATCATTCTTATCTTCGACTTGCATCTGCAATCAGTAATTTTATGTTAAAAAATTATTTTTTTAACATAATTATTATTTAGATTTAAATATTTTCTATATTATTGGATTGTTTTGATGTGTGTGTATATATATATATATATATATTTTTTTTTATGTATTTTTAGATAAAAATTATTTTAAAAAGCGAGTAATATAGAATTCATGAGTTAATTTAAAATATAAAATATTAAAATTCTTATGAAATTTCTTCATGATGTGGTGGAGGATTTGGTCAAAAGAATCATATAAAAAAAGGAGGCAAAATAATTACAAAAATTTTAGCCATCTTAGACTAATAAATAAATAAATAAATAAATAAAAGTTAGGTCACCCTATTTTTCATAGTCAAAGACAGCAAAAGAGGTGTTAATTAGGTATTGGTCAGCTAACCTTCATGATTAAACCCTTGATTTGATTCTTCGTCCTTGTAATTGATTTTCCACTTGTCTTAATCACTGATATTAAAGTCCACACGTGCCCGTGTATTTCTTTTAAAAAAATTGATTTCTTTATGTTTTTCATGTTTTGTTTTGATACAAAAATATAAAAATTAAGATTTAATAAAAAAAATCATTTAAATATATTTTTAAATAAAAAATACTTTAAAAAGTAATTATTATTATAAAATTAAATATTTTATTAGTTAAAATCTTAGAGTGATTAACGGCTTAGATTAGTTCAAAGAAATCTAATCAACCATTTAAAATTTTAATTTTTTTAATTAATCTGGTCAATCCATTCAACCTATAATCCGCAGCTAACCACGGTTGGATATAATAAATACGGTGTTAGCCAGCTCATCTTTATGTTAATTTCAACTTCTTCTGGATGCAACATCCATTGACTGTAAGCTTCTAGGCCATAGCAACATCACAGATTATGTTCAGAACTTTCTCGAGATATTTGCACATTAATGGACGACTTAACAGGTAACTAATTGAATTTTCTCGCAAAATACAAAGACAAAAGACTTGGAAATTTCAAAGAAAGGAGATGTGAAATCAATCACCAAGAACAAAACTTTGTTTTCAGCTGCACTGCCATGGTTGACCCAACTGCATTTCTAGCATCCAAGGTGCTTCCTCTCTTTTGTCTATTTCACGTCGTGTTTTACACGTGTAGTTTTGCTCTGGGAGGGTCATTATGGAGGAGTTAATGCTAGAAAGGGACAATTTACATCCTATATGATCATGTGAAAAATGAAGATCCTTGTTCTTGTTCTTCTTTTAATCTGATATCCTGTTCTTGCACGCTTTCTACCAAAGACAATAATGGAGTCCCTTTTTGGAATCAAGCAGTTAGGTCATAGTTATAAACAATCAGGATCGACGGGTTGGTTTTAGAAAATCAGCGACTCATAGTCTGGTTTGGGCTGATTTTCAGTTTAAACTAGAAAAGATATCAACTCGATGAAGACTCAATTGATTCGATGAAGTTTTTAGTGATTTGGTTATATCGGTTCAAAGTTGACGAGCCAACTTCAAGGATTTTTTTTAAAAATCAAAACGATACTGAAGAATGAGATAAAAACACAAAGTAAATCTATTTCTCCAGTAATTCTGGCATGAATTTTAATATGAAAAATGCAATCAGTGACAGCTCCCATGGCTTCATTTTCTAGGAACCCAAAGAGGAAAGGCCCATTCCTGGATATTGACCAAACAGCAATTTCACACTTGAGGCTTTTCTGCATCCCCAAGTTCTAAAGCTCCATGGTGTAAGAAGAGGCCTGTGCTCATGCAGGGGGTGGATTCGAACCATCTTCACGGAAAATGTATTTATAGCTGCAAAATATATACAAATTGTTTTGAAAATCTACGAACAGGGCACTGATATTGCCAAGCTGCTCAACAATACCTGCCAAGACTCCTTTCTCTTTTACGTGCTGTGACCCTTGTATTTTTTTTTTTTTCAAAAGTTAAAACAAGTTCATTATGAAGCCCATAAATATATTTTTTCCTTGCCCTTCTCATCCTAGCCCCTTTTGGAATCAAGGCAACCTGGCTCAGAAAATATAAGTACATATATATATAACGAACTTTCCAGGAAACCACAGAAAAAGGGCTCATTCCTTGAATACCGGGCGAACCACGCCTGTTTACACAAGAATTCACACTCCAGGCATTTATGTCCTATCCCCCATGTTCTAGCCCCGTGACATAAAAAAAGGGGCTTGTGTTCATGCAGGGGGTTTGGATTCAAAGCATCTCCATGATAAATGTTTCCACAGGCACATGTACTTATAGTAGGTACAATGGACACAGTTTGTTTTGAAAACCTTCACATATGGAACTCATATTATCATGCTGTGCAAACAACACTTGCTAAGACTCAATTGTCATTTCCTCGTTCAAGTAGGCTTTCTGTGTTGTAACCACTGCCCCATGCCCTTTCCTTCCAAATCTGCTCTACTTCAACAAATGTCAACCCCACGGTCTCTGGGACATACACAATCACAAACACAAATGCGAGCACTGCTATGCAAGCGAGAATCACGAAGGTCCAACCTGTTCCCACTGCTTCAGCAACTGAAAGGAAAGTTTCGGCTACTATCAAATTGGAAATCCAATTCACAGTAGCTGACATGCCCCCACATATTCCTCGATATTGTTCGGGATATATCTCCGAGTTCACAGTCCATGGAACAGGTCCCATTCCTGGTGAGAAGAAAGCAATATACAAGGCCAGACCCAGAACTGCAATCCACCCGAAGAGTTCATTTGAAGAACCAGATGACTTGCCAAAAAATGCCCCAGCCAGAACGACAAGCGATGCAATTACACCAGTTAAGCTTGAGAGGGCCAACTTTTTCCTCCCAAAATGGTCGATAAGGTAAATGCCAAGAACAGTTCCAGCAGCATTCATGGCAGCGACAATGAGGGACAGGAGAAGTGCTAATTGGTTGGACCTAAAGCCAGCCATCTGCACAATGGTTGGGCTGTAGTACATGACCGTGTTGATTCCAGTGAATTGCTGAAAAGCCTGCAGCATCACAGATCTCCCAGTCATTATATGTTATGGTGCTTGTTAAGGAGGGCTTCTATTTACTGCCCGGCATTTTGTCAAGCAGCTCTAGCTCATGCCTCTGTGTTTCAACAGGACACTCATGTATTTCATTGGAAATAATATCAAGACGATCCATATTACAAACATTGTCATAATACCAAAACCACTTAAACTCGTATAATAACTGAAATGTATGCTCAGTAAGCAGCAAGGGACTCAATATAGATTAAAGGCAATATAGCTCACACCTGTGAATTCTAATTCTTGAAAGAAAAGGAGTTAGACAAGGACCTTTGAATCAAAGCACAACAAAATTGATGTGATACCAGATTTCTATATCCAGTGACCTCAAGTGATCAAGGGAGAAAAACGATGATAGTCAACAGGTTTCTCTACCAAAACTTTTCTATATCAACTTCAACTAGTGCCTATCAACATGGTTTGGACCAGAAAAGTACCCAGTAAATATTGTTTTTTACTTTTCGTATCTTAGAAAAATAAGAAGATAGTCCAACCCTATGAAATAGCAAAGAGATTCAGCATCTTGTTAAAACACTCATGATGCCATCTTCAAGGCATAAGTAGAAGAATATAAAGACTCGCATCCTATAATAACTCTCATAATTCCATCAACAGATAACACTGCTACTCTAAGAAATTATTATTTTCCTCATGGAAAATACTATCAGATGGAAGGGGGAAAAAGAACGAGAGCCCGGTGTATAAATTGATTGCAAGTTTGCAACATTAGTGATGATGCATGCATGCCAACTTGTATTAGCAGCACATCGAACAATTAGTTTCAGTCATTCTAAGGGCAGCGATGTAATTTAGTAGATGAGGGATTTGCCATATCTTACCTGGAGTCCAGCCCCAGCAAGAAATGCAAGTCTAATTTCTTTTGATTTGAACACATCTGAGATTTTGACATCATTCCTTTTCTGGCGCTCTTCCTCTTCAGCAACAGAAAGGTTTTCAATTTCATCCTCCAACCGAGCAATGTCATATATTTTAGAAAGTATTGCAATGGCTTTAGCTTTGTCGTTCTGCATATTAAGATCCGTGTTATTTAGATGAAAATGTGTGAGAAAAAAATAGTTCATGTTAAAACAGCAGTTACAAAGTATTTTCTTCTAAAAATCATCCATGTTGTGTATACCTTCATGAAAAGCCACCGAGGAGACTCTGGCAAGCATAACATAATGCAGAACTGAACCACAGCGGGTACACCAGAAACTCCAAGCATCCACCTCCATGTTCCCGGGACCTATCAAAGCAATAACAACGTTAGAAAGCCATGAAGGATGGAAGAAAAAATAAATCTTAAAGTACAAAAAGAATGACCTTTTGATGCCCTAAAATGACCAAGAATTTTATCCCTTGTTTTTTAACTATGAAATTAAAGTAATTGCAAATTTATGGAGCAAATAAAATTTTAATTTGCAACCCAAGAATTTAGCCAATTTCTGGTAGATTTTCACAAGCATGAACCTTCAAAGTAGTGCGCCAACCTAAAGCAATTTTATCCTTTACAAAAACTGAGATCAAACTCTGGATACTGTATCTATGTTTTAATACGTTCCATCTTTTAGCCTTGGCATTAAGGCAGAGCCAAAAGAAATTTTAAACAAACCAGAAATGTATTTTTCATTTTCCATATAGTGATCAACTATCCCTCAGAAGGTTATGAAAGGATGGATCACTAATGTTAACAGTTTCCAGGAGTCCTAGATAAGAAAAGGTCTGCTGATGCTCTTTAAAAAAAAACACTATAACTGAAGAGCAAAATTCATTAGAAATGCCTCAATTATTTCGTATTATTTGTCCACAAATAATTGGAAGTAAAATACAGAAACTTCGTAAAGCTGCTCACAGGGGGGATCAAGTTATTATATTAGACTGTCAAACATATTTAATACATATGAGTAAGCAAACAGGTGCTAACAAGGAAAACCAGATTTATACATAAAGATTGTACTTCATAAACATAAGGGGAAAAAAAGAAGTGATCTTATTATCAAGAGATTTTGAGGCAAAAGCACATGCCATTAACAACCAGGGCACCATGGATGATCTAAATTAGGCAGGAAAGAAAAGGATACTCCAATGAGTTTCTCAGTGCCAATTATTAAAAAGGATCTCCAAATTTTATCTTGCTGTCTGTTCAAGCTGCACAATGGAAAACCTTTCACACAAGAATTTATGTAATGATAATAACACAATGTCTCTAAGCAATGACACTGCATCTGAAATAGAATCATTGCAGCAATTTGTTACTTCTAAGAAGCCATTATACAGTTGCTTTGTAAATTGATAAAATGATCTATTGCCAATTACTTGTTTAAATGCCTTTCACAGTTCCCTTTTCCCTTTGTTCATAATGACGAGAAAACTTTAATTCCCAATGCTAGTTGGGCTCCTTCGCTACCAGTTCAGTGATTGTGAACTACTTCAACAGTAAACCATGCATATAATTATACTAGCGTTTTTTTTCTGATATGGATCATAAAGAGATGTGAGAGGCCCTTTTTGCTTAATCTTGTATTCAAGTAACCATGTAGACCACAGATATTTCCAGTTTTTGTAACGTAGAAGACCAAATGAACATGAAAGAAACATTCGGTGAGAACTGTTTCGGATAGAAAGAATACCAGAATTTCATGATAAAAAATTTTACAGGCAGAGAATCAATAACTCCAATAGACAAATGTTTTTAGGCAGGATGCCAAACTGTATTCAAACAAACTGCAAAATAAAGGCAAAAATTAAACTAACCTCAGTAAAAGCAAGATTTACGAGATAGGAAAGAAACTGTCCACCAGTAATCATAAGAACATTTGTGCTCACTAACCCTCCTCTTACTTCTGATGGAGATGCTTCTGCAATATATACAGGAGCAGTAACAGATGCTATACCCACACCCAGGCCAACAAAAAGTCGTCCCAATATAAGAACATAGGGATCCGGGGCAGCTGCCATAACAACCGATCCAGCTGCAAATACAACATCAGCAAGAAGGGTAGCTTTCTTGCGTCCGTAAGCATCGTTGATCCAACCGCCGGCTGCAGCTCCTATTATTGCGCCAACCAATGCCATACTAACAATGGTTTCCTGCCAAGTTTAAAAATCATTATGATGGATAACCAATTTAGACATCCATATTACAGCATAATGATTGACATTTATTTGATTATTTGAATTTTTCAGTAGTTCTAGTAATCTCATTATTTCTCAGTAAGTAATTAAAGTATTCGTACCTAGAAATTCAGTTTCGATTTCCTATTTAACCAGTTCTCCTCACTTTAAGAAAACACTAAGCAAAATAACGCAGATAAAATCTTGAGCAAGACTCAGAAACCCATTATCTTACCAAGCAATGTCATACAACAATTGTTTCCTGCCGAAACGAAAAAACGTTAACCAATCAAGACATCCAGATTGATTACATACATAATCATCTACTTTTCTTGTTATTCAAAATTCTTAGTACAGGACCTTCATTATTTTCCCATTCAGTAATTGAAGTAGTTGTCATTACAAACTCAGTTCTGTAATGGTTATTTTCACTTTTTTGATAACCCCATCAAAGAAGTAACCAAAATCAAATCTTTAGAAAAAATCACAAAAAAATATTACCTGTAGAAAACTGCTCTGATTAACCACCTCAAATTCATCTTTTATATACAAGAGAGCCCCTGAAATTACACCTGTACAGCCAACATTTTCTCATCAAATAACACATCATCTAAACTTTAATAAATTAAAACACCCATTTGCTAATTTTTTGAAAAAAAATAAATAACCAAACGTTTGATATATTTTTCTTTTCCTAACCAGATTGAAAACAGGAAACCAGAAGGATAGCAAAAAAGAAAGAAACAATTGATGTTTACCTGTATCGTAGCCAAAAAGGAGACCACCAATGCCAGCAGCAACAGTCAATCCAATAACATAGGAATTACTAAAATACGACATTCGTCTCTCCGGAAACATATCCAAATACCCTGAACTTCCCGGCAAGTAACTGGAACTTCCCGGTGAAGACTGGATCGTCATTTTCCTCTCTTTCAATCAATCAGGAACCACCAATCAAAAGAAATTCTAATAAATTAAGAATAAGGGCTTGTAGTAGGTGATGAAACAGTGATTAAGCAAACAAAATGGAGAACTAAAAAAAAGATTAATAAGGAAATGAAGTTGATGCTTTTGATTAGACTAAATGGTCAGGATCTAATCAAATCAAATCAAGATTATGCAAGTGAAATCAAGCAAAGGCAACGTGGGGTTTGGCCTTTCTGGTTTTGTGACTGAACACTGAGAATCTACGGGAAAATTTGAATGTTGAGATTTCTCAGAAAAGTTTGGAGAGAAAATTGAGAAATTTAGACACGGCTAAGAAAAAAGTTTTTTCCTTTTTTTAAAAACAGTTGTTCGAAAAGTTGGAAGCTAGAAATAACGTGACAGCAAGTTTTGGCACATTGGTTTAAAATTTTTTTTTAAAAATATCCGAATAATATTTTTTAAAAAATTTAAAATATTAAAATAATTTAAAAATATAAAAAATTAAAAAAATTTCAAGTTTTTGTGTTCCCAAATTAACTGGTTGGGGTGGCTTTGTAAAAAAATAATTTTTTATGTTTTACGTAAAAGAAAATATTTTTATTTTAAAAACATTGGCCTGTTTGAGCAAAATTTTTTTTTAGGTGAAAAACTATTTATAAAAAAAAACCTGTTTTGACTATTTTATTTTGATTTAACAATTTTAGTTCATTTAGTTTGATAAATTTTGTTTTTTGATTTTAACTTTTAAAAAAATTTTTATATTAAAATATTTCCCCCCTTTTTTTTTCCCTCTTTTTTTATTTAAATGATTTTGAATAATTCAATTTTAAAATATTATTAAAAATTCTTAATTTTAATATGTGTAATTATTTTTAAAATAAGTAAATATAATCTCAATGAAAAGGCTCCTTAAAAATTCATGGCAGCAAAACAAGGAAAAAAAAAAAAAGAAAAAAAAGAATAATTTAAAAATATAAAAGGTGAGATTAGAGAGTTTCGCTCATTTTTTTCTCCTTATCCTTGCCAATGTTACCCACGTGGCTTTTAGATAAGAATTAAGACAAAAGGCCAACGTGCCTTAATCCCAAACAAATCCTTTATTGTTTTTACATTTTAAAATCACTTTTAAAAATTTTTAAATTTTTTATTTATTTTTACTTTAAATTAATATTTTTTTATATTTTCATATCATTTTAATATACTAATATTAAAATTAATTTTAAAAAAAAAAAATATATTTTAATGCATTTCAAATAAAAATAATCTAAAATAACCCCCCCCCCCAAAAAAAAATTCATTGAACCAAATAAAAAAATTAAATTAATTTATTTGTTTTTATATTTGTTAAAATAAAATAAGTACAACTTGAATTAATGAATATGTGGTTAGGAATTTTTGTTTAATTAACCTTTAATTTATAATGATTTTTGTTTAGTTTGATTCACGTTTTTTTTTAAATTCTGAAATCTAAATTGAAACAAAATTACAAAATGGAATTTAAAAAATAAAGGAAACAATTTAGTTAATTTTATATCAATTTGCTTTTCATTCATAAATTTATCGAAATAATATTTTTTTATTTTTAAAAAAATTATTTTTAACATCAGCACATGTTAAAATAAATAAAATAAAAAATCTAATTTTTTTAACAGTTTTCAAAAAAGGCTTTTATAATCAAATGTGCCTACCACGCGCTATTAGCTCGAGTTTGCTTTTCTTTCTCAAGACAAGTATAAATTCGCGGCTCTTGTTGCTCTGTAAGGAAAGAAAAGATTATCCTTTCAAAGTTTCAGGGCCCGTGAAATGCACGATTTTGATGATTTAGAGTATTTCTCAAACCTTAACAAAGTTGAGTTGATTATTGTAACCATATGAAAAGGTTTCAATATTGACATTAAAAAAAAAAAAAAAACAGTAAATGCGAAGAATACAATCTCATGAATCATCATAATCTATGCCTATCACAGTCAATCAACCACATAAACTATAATCGTGGCAAGAGTTGAATGCTCAATCTAGCAATGACTAGGCACGTTTCCCAATTTCTCTTGCTAAAAAAAAATAAAAGAACATGGACCAAGAGATTCATGGACGGATGAGAAAAAAATTGAAAAATTGATTAAATCAAGAAACCAAAAAAATAACTGAAAAAATAAAATAGTGAAAAAAAATATTAAAATTTTTAAAAAACTGACCGGTTTGGTTTCGGTTTTATAAGCTTGAAACAAAAAAACAAACCGAACTGAATCCAAACAGAAAAAACTAAAGCCAAACCGGAAAAAAATCGAGTCAAACCGAAAAAACCAAGACAAAACGAAAAAAACCTAACCAAACTAGTTTTTATCTTGAAAAACCAAACCAAACCGAATCCAATCGATTTGCACCAGTTTCAGTTTTTTTTATTTTTTTAAATTTAATTTGATAATTTTTTTTAATAAAAATCAAATCCAACCAAAAATTAACATTCATAAATTCATGTCTTCTTATGGAGTATTTAAAAAAGAAAAGGAAAAAAAAAACAGCGATTGGAAGGTGAGATATCACCCTCAAACAGTATGACACTTGTCTTCCACCTCTATTATTTTGAGATTATATAGCATATAGTTTAGTAGGTAACATTCTTTTTTGTCTGAATTTGACATTTGCAGTCCATAATTTCAATGATTGTTTTTTAAAATATGTTTTATTTAAAAATATATTAAAAAATATAAAATTAAATTTCTAATTTTTATAAAACACCATTTATGTCGTATTACCAAACAAGTTGAAGACAAGAGGAATAAACTGCTTGACCACTCTACTCCTCTCCTAGAACAAGGCATCTTCGTCTGTTGCTATCTAGAGACCAGACTGCATAGAATGCAGGATGCTTGTCGATGGGGTCTCGGAAAGAAAATGTTTTGCTTTGATTCTCGAAGTTTTAGATATCTTAGAATTCAGTCCCTCCATGAACAGTGATGTTCGATAAGGGACCTAATTGTAGATATATTTTGTTTAGAAACTAAATTGAGAATCAATAAATAGATTGCTAATTTTAGGTTTTCCGATATCGAAGACACGACATGCCTGCAGAATTGTCTTCTTCCATACATTCACTCATCTTGTCGCGCAAGATCGTGGTGTTTGCCTTCATGAGTTTAATTCACCTTATGTGACATATGTGCCTTCGTGCCTGTAGCTAAAGGTTATGAACAAGACAATATCACACATGTTGTTGTTCTAAATTCATTGCTCTGCAACAAAACATCAATTATCGTGAACATTGGTTATTCACGTGGTGGGGAAATAAGAACTCACTTGGCTTGAAGGTTCAAGTTCTAATATACCAAGAATGCACCATGGATGCTTCCATTTTCCATTTTCCCCGAATGCACCATGGATGCTTCATCACCAACCTCTTCTCCCCACCAACGATATTGATTCAAGGCCCATTATGCTTCATTGATAGCCATCTCTGATTGCTAGCTGATGAACAATTGATACAGAGTTCAAAACCCACTGGGCTTTGGACTTTGCTACAAAAAAACCTTTGGTTAAATTGTAAATTTATTTATTTATTTATTTATTTTAACAAATGTATGTATATTCCCTAGTAAATAAAGAATTTTTATCGTAATTATCACAGGATTGATGAATTTTCTAACTCTCTCGTAAATTTTGAACCGCTATTAACAAGATTTTCCTCTATATCGATCTCATCTTCTTTTGTTCATCATTTTCTGGTCTTCTTGCAGAAACATTTGCATCTGCCCGAAGAACCAAACTCTTTTAAGCAGAAGTAGCTGAGAACCTGGGAAATCATACTTCTCTCCGATTATATATATGCCATCGAGAAAACCATTCCTTTCCATGTAAATCTGTAATGTTGTGAATTGTGATCACCATTGATATACTACTTCTTGGCGAACGTGTTCATTGGTGTTTTGGCTTTGGCTTTGGCCATGCAATGAGAATAAAATCTTCGTGGATAAGCATACACAATGATGGCCTCGTTGAATTTAGTTGAGGAGTGTATTTTAAATTATTTATGCATTTTTTAACGGTTTAAACATGGATATATATTTGATGTGGGATTTAAAAATTAACAAATTTTTATGATGAAAATCAATTAATATTTTTCGGATTCAAAAGCCTATCCTATGAATAGATAGATAGAGATAAGATAAATGACTCACGCTATATTATGAGTTAAATTGTGTTTTTATGAGTGTAAAAATAAATGTTTATGTAACATCAACATTTTTAAAGAAATAAAAAAAAATCTAACAAGTTAGTAACTAAAAGAGATTGCACATGTTGAAAACGCAGTGATCCAAAAAGCAAACAAAAATAAAATACCATAAATCGAGCATCTCATGCTTAATTTCACACAATTAATTTAATTTAATCAAAAAATAAAATTCTTTTTAGATAAGCTAGATTCAACAAATGTAGAAAAAAAATCCAAGTTAACCCTTGTTGCTTACAGAACCACAGAAAATCACATAAAAAATAACAAAATATTGGTAAATGAAATTGAAAAAAAAATAAACTTAAAAAATCTCTTAAACCCATAACCCGTTAAATTATGGACTTGGACTAAATTAAATAGCTCAACACATGCCAAATTAAATGTTAGAGGATAAAATCAACAAATTTAATTCAATTGATAAATGTATAATAAAGAGAATATGAATGAAATCATCTTAGAGGTTAATTTGATTTTTTTAAGGCCAACACGAAAATCGAATAGGAGAGAGAAAAAAAAGTCACATGTGCCATCCTAGCCACCATTAAAGCTATGCACGCCACTTATTCTTGGAGGGGATACCGAGATGCTTTGTTCACTATCTTGGAATCATGGTTTTGGTCGTTGGATGACGCCACACACATTGTCTGAAAGCAGCGGGTATCATTCATATATTTTCATTTTTTTATTTATTAAATTATTCTATTGCCTTCAATGACACCCAATAACTATCAAATCACCATATTGAAATGACAAAAGAACCTCGAGTTAAAGATATTTTGTTTTTCAATTTCCAAGTGTAATGAAGTAACTTGTTCAAAAATTAAATCAAAGACTAAAAAGTTGATTGACTTGAATTTCTTTTTTTGTTTTTCAAAGACAATTAAGTAATCATATTGTGTAAAGATAATATAAAAATATTGTCTAACTCTTTTTTTTCTAGTAATAACCAATATGTCATGTGAAATAGGCTATCTTACCCTTAAATCCAAGCCTTCTTGTTAGTTTGCTTGTCAAAAAATAAAATTAATATTTTATTGTGTGAATTCATAGTAAAATGCTTATGTCATCCTTTTAATATAGGGTATAATATAATGGCAATTTGCTTTATTTGTATGCTTTTTAATTTCCTCTCATTTTGCATAATTTATTTAGTATTTTCTTAATATAGAATATTTTGCGCGTGGGTGATAATTAAAACTCGAGTGCACCTTCATTAATTACATGAGAATAAAGATAATGAATTTTAAATGAATATTTACCAAATCCAAATTAGTATATAAAAAAAAAAAAACAGATTAACAAGATCTCAATCGAATTTTTGCTCAAAAAAACTTAAATTGTATCATATAAATCTAATAAATATTCTTAAATACAAGTATCCCGTATAACAAGATTAGTAATTTTTTTTATTACTAATCTTAATCAGTAAAATTGCATTTCATATTAAAAAAATATTGAAGTAATGCTTTTTGATGATCTGATTTAATATTACTAATTTTTGACGATATCAAACATATATTCTAGGAGGTAGACTATGGATGCCAAATTCTGTATCAATTTACCATTTCAATAGTAATGGAGGTTTGGTGCCCCTTTGATTTTTTCAAAGCCAAAGAAAGGCTCTTCCGTGGCCATTTTGGATTCTACTCATGATGCAAAGTCCAAGTAAGTTACCCTTGTAGATGTGATCAACATGATCAGCTTTGATGAATTCTAACCTGTGCTATGGTGCTCCCTACACTCGGGAAACACTGCTCACACAGCTAAACTAGAGAGAAACTAGCTACTTGGATCGTGTTCGTCGTCGGTTGAATAAAAAACTAGGTTGATCAGCGATTCGAGTTAATTTAGATTAAATCTTGTTGATTTTATTTTATTTTATTTCAAAATAAGATTGTTTTGATTTTATTTTTATTTTTATGGCGTAACCTCAGTTTACTTGTTTTGACCCGCCGTGAATGGTGCTTTAACAGCTATGAAAAACAACACTATTCATCAATGCAAATTTTATTTCCCATTTATGACAATCACGCCACTTTTGCTTCCAGAAGTCACCTAACTCTATAATCCACATTCATACCTACTTATTATTCCACGTCTTCTTCTTCTCTTCTTCTCTCCATAATTTAATTTCCTAATTTAATAGAACAAATTTATTTTATTAATTTATCAGATTTAATCCTCTCCGTTTCTCTTCTCTGATCCCTCAAAATCCCAAGACTTTTTGGGGTCTGCAGGGATGGATTCGGAGGATGATATGATGGACGCGAACGATGTCGAATCAGTTGATGATGGTTTCTTTAGTGGTGAGATAGAAGATGATGATTACAGTGATGGTGATTATTATGATAATGATGATGTTGATGATGATGATGGTGGCCCTGACTATGATTTCATGGCTGAAGCTGTAGACGATACCGATGACTTGTCCTTCCGCTTTCAGGCAATCTTTGAATTTTGATTTTGGTGATTTTAGAGATAAAGTGTGTGGGTTTTTAGTGCTGAAGTTAATTGCTTTATAGTACTTAAGATGATGTGTAGGTTTAGGTAGGATAATTTTGTGGGTTCAAGAAATAAATACTGGGTATTTAGGTTGTGATAGTGGAGGGATGCTGCAGTTGAGGATAGCTTGGGTTGTGTTGTCATGTTGCTTTGCTCAGGGTCTGTTTGATTGAAGAGGAAATTTGAGGGAAATATAGGAAATGAGTGAATGAAGGGATGTGCATGCGCGGCGTGATTGAAAAATTGGTTGGTTGATGAGAGGATACAGAATTTAGTTTGTTAAATTAGCTGAGTTTTGATTATTATGAGGATGATATGAATATTTGATAAATAATTTCGCTTCATGATTTTGGGTTATAATAGGAGAAACTTGCACCTAGCCAAAGCTAGTATTTAGGACTTGAGAAATGAATAGATTTGAGGCATCTTTTTGCTTAAATTTCACGGAAGAGATGCGGAAAATGAACCAGTGAAATGTGAATTGCACATAACTTGTTAGCTCTGGTGATTAAGTATGAATAGTGAACTCAGTCTGCTTAAGCCACGTTGTGGTATTTGGTTTGGTTGCAATTTCCTACTTTACTAATATTGATTTAGGTGTAGGAGGCCATCTTTAGATGTGCATCTGTTTTCTGGCTAAATTAAAAATGGGAAGAAAGTTGTGTTTTCTCTTCTTTTATTGCTTTTCCTCGCTACAGAAACAGAGAATTTGGTTATTGTTTTCCTTTCCCCCAAATTTATGTGAAATGAATATGGTTTTAAATTATTTTCTATAATGTTACACATGTCTTGATCTTGTAGTTATGCTTCCATTTTTTAATGTTTTTTTTTTCACCGACCAACTTAGCTTAACCATAGAGAGTTACCAAGGATATTGATTTAACTAGCCAGGCTTTATTTTTCATAATGTAATGAGGGACTATGCTTTTTAGGTGTTGGAGATGGTAGCCTGTCCATTTCAGTATGGTTGTTTTTGGTAAGGGTTTCTAGAGACTTCCCCTAAGTATTTTGTGTTGTTTGTGATATCCTGATATCCTAGAGGGTTCAGTTGCTTCTATTCCATGTTTCGAAACTGCTATGAATGGCTTCATTAGGATCCAAACTTGTGTATGTTAACAGCAGTTCTAGACTTAAAAGTCTTGGCACTTTTAAAAAGCTTGATCTTTGCAAATTAATTCTGTTACCATTGATTGAATTTCCTTGATTTACACAATTTTCTTGGCAACTGAACTGTAACACACTGTGTATCTAAATCTGTTGAACCAGGAAAAAAAAAATTCTTTAGGGGTTTTGGAGTATCAATCCCTAAAGTTCGAAAGTTAAAATTGTTGCTTGTTTCTAATAGCTCTTGGTTTTGATTTTTCTGTATTTCTTTATTTACTCGCTTCTAATATTTTGAATGTGTATTCTGTTTCAGCAAAGTTATACAGTCTTGAAGGAAGAAGATATACTTAATCGTCAAGAAGATGACGTAACAAGAGTGTCTACTGTCCTTTCCATAACAAGAGTTGCGGCAAGTATCTTACTCCGACATTATAATTGGTAAGTTAGCAGACCTTTTCTCGTTTGTTTGTTTTTATGGTTAATTTGTAAGGGTGTAGACAATTGCTTCACAGGTGAATTACCTGTGGAAAATAATTATGGAAACTTCTGCGTATTGCATCATCATATGAAAATGCTGCACCGTAGAAACGCTTCTTTTATCGTGGTGTCCTTATGAAATTCAGCATTGCAGGAGTGTTAGCAAAGTGCATGATGCATGGTTTGCTGATGAAGATGCTGTCCGGAAATCTGTTGGCTTGCTAGACAAGCAAGTAGTTCAGTTTTCTAATGCTCGAGAAGTAAGTGCTCTAGCTATATGAATTTGTGTGTTGAATTGATTTCTACAGCTTTGTTGTTGCCACTGTTTGTGTGTCTGCTACTTACACTGGTTGCTTTTATGGCCAGATTACTTGTGGAATTTGTTTTGAATCCATTCCATCTGATAAGATTATTTCTGCTGCTTGTGGCCATCCTTTCTGTAATACATGCTGGTCAGGTAAATTTCATTCCTTTTTTTCGGGGATGGTGAAGCTTCATGCTGAGATTTAAATTTCCGTTATGGATCAACTTCATCTTTGATTTTCAAAGCTTTTTGCATGGACTCCTTTCTTATGCTTTGTTCCAACAGTACATGCTTTGAAGTTTTGCTGGATTTAACACTAAATTTTGAAAGAAGTAGAGGAAGAAGGGGTAGGGGTAGGGTAAGTAAAGGTGGGAAATAGTGATCCTCCCCTTAATTAAATTTGTTGAGGAATTTAATGTACTTTCTCCCTGTTAAATGATAGGATGTCTATGGAAGTTCAATTTCAAAAGCCTAAAGAGAGGAGATGGTTGATTGATTATAATTGGAAAAAGAAGAGTTGTAAAATTATAAACTCAATTTCTCTCTTGTTAACACTCCAGTTTTGCAATATTGGAATATTTTACAATCTAGAGGCATGGGTTATGGAAAACCCTCCAATCTCCTCCAGTTCTTTCTTTTCATCTTATAAAAATAATCCCGACACAAAATTGAAGGGTTCATTTCTCCATGTTGCCCTCTGTTTTCCCATTGAAGAACAATGTAAATACTTTGGTCTTGTTATTTTTGGATTTGTTGTCTATTATCATGTACTTTGTACGATGTATATCTGTCTGCAATAATTGTCCTTCTGTTTCCCCTTCAATATGTTATTACTTTGTAAGAAAAGAACTTGCTTTGATTGCAGCAAGTTTTGCACATATCTTGTTTATTACTCTGTCTGCTGGAACATGTGTGCAATTGATAAACTTGAACATTTCATTGCTATTTTGATTAGTTTTTGCTTTTTCCTTGCCTTCCTATTATTCCCTATTGATTTTTTGCTATCTTTTGCTCACTGTGGCAGGTTACATTAGCACAACCATTAATGATGGTCCTGGATGTTTGATGCTAAGATGCCCTGATCCATCTTGTCGAGCTGCTGTTGGTCAAGACATGATCAATTTGTTAGCACCTGGTGGAGATAAGGAGAAATACTCTCGGTACCTCCTTAGGTCCTATATTGAAGACAACAGAAAGGTGTGCCCGTGATATGGAACCTCGATATCTTGTTTCTGTATTTGTTATAATTCTCTGTTTGAAGTTTTCACTTACAGTGAGTTGGGTCATCCCTTCTTCCATCAAATATCAGGACTCAAATTTGGTGAAAATTACAATACATTACTGTACAATTCATTCTGCCCCCCATTCCCCGTTAATGAGTTGCCTATTATTCTGACCACCTTTATGGTGCTGTGCGGTCTGTGCAATCGTTTGGTGTATTTGGCTAGAGAGGGATCCTAGGATTTCCAAGGATCAGTTTATGTCTGCACAGTTGATGGGGGACTGAATAGTGTTTCTTACTTCATTATAGTCATGCTTCAGGCTCTTTTAGAGTTGGTTCTGTAGCTGGCTTTCAGCAAGATTGGGATGCTTTATTATCATAGTTTTGCTACCCATTTCTTGGTTTGGAGGACAGCATATTCTCCCAACTGTTTCTGCATATTTCTTCTTTTCATTAATAAAATCTTCTGTGATCTAGAAAAAAAATTATTCTAACCCCCTATCCTTTTTATTTACTTTCAGACCAAGTGGTGTCCTGCTCCAGGATGCGAGTATGCAATTGATTTTGCTGCTGGTAGTGGAAGTTTTGATGTTTCCTGCCTTTGCTCACATAGCTTTTGCTGGAATGTGAGCATATTCTTCATGTTGATAGTGTCACCGTATTACATTCTGTAGAAATTAACTGTCGTGTAGTGATTGGTAATTGCCATTGGATAATTGCAGTGTGCAGAGGAAGCTCATCGTCCAGTGGACTGTGGAACGGTGACAAAGTGGATTTTGAAGAACAGCGCTGAGTCTGAAAACATGAATTGGTAGAAAATTTATATATGCGTCAAAAACTATATATTGTGATTATGCCATGATAAATACTTATTTGCTCCCTTTATTGATAACGGCAATAAATGTCAACACACACACACACACGTGCAGAGCTGTAAGAAGATGATGTATAAATAATGGCTACATTAGTAACTGGTGCTGCTTTATGCTGATTTTATATTTGAATTACACTCAGGATACTTGCTAATTCCAAACCTTGTCCAAAATGCAAGCGACCGATTGAAAAAAACCAAGGGTGCATGCACATAACATGCACCCCACCTTGCAAATTTGAATTTTGTTGGTAAGTTCTGAATTTTATTGCAGAAACCTTTGAAAATTGATTATCCTCTGGATGAAGTTTTGTCTTACCTCAATGGGTAAATGCAGGCTGTGCCTTGGTGCATGGTCAGATCATGGTGAGAGGACAGGTGGTTTCTATGCTTGTAACAGATATGAGGCAGCCAAGCAAGAGGGAGCAGTAAGTGTGCTAATATCGTCAGTTATATTAGATCTACCTAATGTACTGTGGTAATTCTTTGAAATAGTGGTAAGATAGCTGTTTCTCTTATGTATCTGAAATTCACATTATTGCTTGTAGTATGATGAGTCAGAGAGGAGGCGAGAAATGGCAAAAAATTCTTTGGAGAGATACACCCATTATTATGAACGATGGGCAAGCAATCAGTTGGTATGCTAAAGTTTTGCTAACTTATTGCTATTTATGTCAAGTTACAGCTTATTTATTATGTAGTTATTTTCCCATGTTAAAGTTTCTGCTCATTTCTATGATAGGTTTCTGGTGTTGTAACTGTTAATTTGCTTTCTTTATGGCTGATCGTGTTAATTTCCCTACTTTCTGTTGGTGCTTTTAAATGCTTATTTGGCTGCACTGCACTTCGTTAATGTTTTTGTTTGAATGTTTCGGATTTCTTTAAAGTTAAATTTGTGAATTTTTTCAGTTTCCTTTCAAGTTTTGGATGTCCTTTGCCTGCACTGAGTTAATTGTTCTGTGTTTATGTGGCAGTCAAGGCAAAAAGCTCTTGTAGATTTACATCAAATGCAGACTGTACATGTACGTATCTTGTTCATACTATTTCTCATACGTGTGCGCATTTTGTATTGTCAAATGTTCTGAATCTTTTAGCTAACCGCTGAAAGATATCAGAGTTCCTATAACTTCATGATTTCTTGAATTTTCCAGCTTGAGAAGCTTAGTGACATCCATTGCACGCCTGAGTCTCAGCTGAAGTTCATAGCAGAAGCCTGGCTTCAGGTGAGTTGTCATCGGAGTTTTGCTTTTGTTGTGGGAGGTTTTTTTTTTTTTTTTTTGGGGAGGGGGGGTGTTATTGGAATAAAGGGGAATAAATAAACCTCTATTATATTTCGTCTTTCTGTACCTGTAGATAGTTGAATGCAGGCGAGTTCTGAAATGGACCTATGCGTATGGGTTTTATCTACATGAGCATGAGCATGCCAAGAGACAGTTTTTTGAGTACTTGCAAGGTATGCATATGATAAATTATTTACTGAGTGACTGTATGAGACTGGTTGCGACTTGCTTGCCTAACAGCATGCACCCCTTCCCATAAGAGAGGTGGGGTGGGGTTTGTGTTTTGTGGGTCCAACTTGAGTTTGTGATTATTCAAACCAAGCGAGGATAAAAAAATGAGAGAAAGAACTGCATTGGGTTTATCTGTTGGTTCTTTATGGGCACCATTGTGAATAGAATAATCTTGTCATTCTGTGTAGGTGAGGCTGAGTCTGGTTTGGAAAGGCTACATCAATGTGCAGAGAAGGAATTACAACAGTTTCTTGCTGCCGATGGCCCATCAAAAGAATTTGATGAGTTCCGGACAAAGTTAGCTGGGCTGACCAGGTATTGTAGCAAATTATTTGTTAACATGTAATTTATATCTGTGGTGCAAAGGATACAGGTTTTGCCCGTTTAGGGGTAAATTGTTTTGCCCCATGGAACATTCTCTATCCTTTTTGTGAGAAGATAAACTTTGCTGCATATGCCTTGGTTATGCTTAAGCTGTTCTGGCCACAAAACGTCAACTGCATGGCTAGAAGGCTTACGGAAGGGGATAGTTGACAGTTGTTTAGACTTCACTTTTAGAATTTCCATGTGTACATGCGTAATTGATATATGGACTTTTTTGTCCAAAAATTATATAACATCTAACTACTTTTTGTGAATAAAATATAGATTTAATCTGTGAAATTGTTTCCAGTGCTGCAGGTTGCCATTGGCAACTTAATGTGCCTTTTTTATCCGCGGATTTGGGGATGTGTAATTAGGAGAGTAGTTCTTATATGCATCTGAAATAGCTTGAGAAAGTAAGATGATTGTAAACTAGTGAGCGTCCATGTATAATGAGTTCCATCGCCTAAGTAGGCAGCAGCACTAGTGCTTTATTTTGCCTCCTGGCCAATAGTTTTGTTAAATGTCATTATGCACAGTAAAGATTTATCTCCTTTTTAAAAAAAATTTGTTGAATTATATATTTGTTTAAGCATTCAGGTATAGCTGCAATTATACTACTAGCATTAAAGCCTCTCTTTGTACACCTTGCATCAGTGTGACGAAAAATTATTTCGAGAACCTGGTCAGAGCATTAGAGAATGGCCTAGCAGATGTGGACTCTCATGGTGCTTGTAGCAAGACCACGAGCTCAAAAAATGCCAGTGTCAGCAAAGGGAAAGGTGGCAAGGGAAAGGGTGGTAAAACTGGTGGTTCCAGCAAAAATGGAGATGATTAATATTCCAGTTCCAGTTCCAAGCTGCTTCCACATGCTGGGTATGCTGCCACTGCCATTTAAACTTTCTAAACCCATGTCTGTGGACATTGGAACCTTCTTGGAATAAGTACTCTCCAAGCAAGTTAAAAGAATGGGAATTGCGGTGGATTCTTTCCATTTATGGTTTGATGGCTCATCCTTTCCAGAGGATTGGAAGAATTACAAAAAGCTTCTGATTGGAATCCTTGTGTGGTTTTGAGTCAAGCGCCATGTTTGGTGTACTGTATATAGTTATCTATCTTTGTCTATTAGCATATCGACCCTGCAACTTGCTTTTGTTGCTGGTAATTATATATGTATAGGAAATGTTCTTCATCTGTGAATGCTAATTAACTCATCTGTGAAACAGAAAAACTGAAGCTTCAGTGGTATTTTGCGTTGGTTTAACTTCCAAATTGATGTTGTTGTACAATTTGGGTTCTTGCTAGCGCCTAGTTCTATTTCAGTTATTAGCAACCTTCTGATTCTGTGCAAATATGAACCGAATTCAGCAATGAATAAAATCTAAGAAACAAAGTTCAGCTATAATTCATTGTTTTATGGTGATCATGTCTATCCGGCAGCCATGAATTTCGAAAGCATGGCTACTTGTAGACAAGTGACAGGCAGTTCGGCTGTTTGTGAGTTATTTAGTGCGTTTTTGCTTGCTTTTGTGGATCTGAATTGGCTACAATTTCACGGGTCACTGTAAGATCAGGAACTTTTACATGGTGATCCGTTTGGAGATTGACAGGCTTTACAGATGCTTGTAGACGATCAAGGAAAACAAAAATCTGCCCTAAACATTTAAGCTAGCCGAATGTTTCTTTAGGTCTGCATCTTGTTTGGCACTTCCGTTGGTTTTTTTCAGCCATTGATCTTACCAGGAGCAACTTGCGTCTCAGGTTTTTGATCATTTGTAATCCATTTTCATCAGTGATATCCATAAAATTTGGAAGGCAGAAAACCCATATTTGACTTGTTTGCAATCGTATGAAGAAGAAAAAATCTACTGCCCTCAAGAAAAAGAAGGGGAAGACAGCTAATGTATATACCAGCCAAACAATTATAGCATACTGATTATGCAAGATTCACACTCATTTGTCCTCAAATTTTCACTGTTTCCTGAGGAAACTACAAACATTTTCAGCTCATGCTTTTTAGGGTACCTCACAAGAATTTGTTTCAATGGCATGATTCATATTCATTTTGCACTCAAGTTTTGATTGTTTCTCAGGAAACAATAAACATTTTCTGCTCATGTTTATTGTACATCATGAGAATCTATTTCAATTGCTTGGATTCATTTTTTAGTAGATTAATGCTAAGTGCTTTCATCATTGCTCTTGAATATTGACGAGAACCCATTTTCCAATCCAAGCCACTTTTCATCATTGCCTTAAATTCATTGTAACTGATTCGACCATCCTGAAAAAAGAACAAAAAAGGGACAAAACCATTGTTAATCTAATAAAGAAAAGATTGTTACACTAGCTAGATCATACAGGACATTCAAAGAAATGTAAGGACTCGTGAAGTACCTTATCTAGATCAACATCAAATATGATGTCTTTGATCGCTTGCTCATTGTTTGGACCTAGATCATCATTTGACATGGCTTCTCTCAGTTCGTCAAACTCTATAAATCCATTTTGGTCCTTGTCGAAGAATCTAAATGCTTGAGTAAGATGCTTATCACTGCCAATTCTTTTCAGGTGAACAGACACCGCCACGAACTCTTCGCAGCTTAACGAGCCATTTCCGTCAGCATCCGCCTTCATAAGACAGGAATTGAACAAAAGGAAAGTTGTTTTCGAATGTCATAATCCTTAAAAAACATCGATTGAAAGAGAAAACACAAGCAGAAGCAAAGTGATAACTCACAGCATCCATTAATAGCTTCACATCAGGATCAGGAACGGAGTGTCCGAACTTGTTCAAGCCGTCTTTCAGTTCTTGAAATGATAAGTCTCCATTGTGGTCCGTGTCCATCATATGGAACATTTGTTTGATTTTATCTACTTGCTCGTCCGGTAAGCTGTCTGCTACCACCTGAAAGAAGGATCAGTACAAAGATCAACGAGGAGCTTGATGTTAGAAGAGATGATCAATCCCTTGAGGCATTTAATGAATAAGGCAAAAACTTACCCTGAGAGCTTTCTTCTTAAACCTATTCATCAAGGAAAATTGCTTAATCTTTGTTCTCACATTTTCTCCAAGAGAGATATTAGGGACATCACTTGCATTTTGTATCCATGGGTTTTCTTCATATGACATGAAAGAAGAAGACTACTTAGTTTGTATTTCAAGCAATTTACTTCCAATTTTTGATGATGTAAAGGCTACTAACCAAGAACTTCTTCAACTGTTAATCGGTTGTAAGGATTTTGATCAAGCATCTTCTTCACTATGTCTTTTCCTTCTTCTGAAACTTTAGGCCAAGGATCCCTTGCGAAATCTATTTCACCACGTACAATGGCGTGCGCAATCCCTTCCTCAGTTTCTGTACAAGTCATAACCGAAATTCAACACTAAAAATTCATTCTAAGAGAAGGAAAGTTGCAAACTTCTTACATGAACTCAAGGGACACGGTTTCAGTCATTTCGACAGAAATACAAGGGTTGCATTTTGATGATGATGATGAAGTTTACCTGCCCAAAATGGAGGGACTCCACAAAGCAAGATATAAAGGATAACACCTGTGCTCCACACATCAACTTCTGGTCCATAGTTTCTTCTCAAAATCTCTGGAGCCATGTAATATGGACTTCCAACAATTTCTCTGAAACGCTGACCTGCGGCAGACAGATTTCGCAATTCAAAAGTTGGAAAAGTACCATACAGTAATGTAATGGTGGCAAGAACAGACAATGTGGAAGATGTACCTGGTTCAAAGAATATGGAGAGGCCAAAATCAATTGCTTTTAACTGGGAACTTTCACTTGCATCTGCAAATAAGAAATTTTCTGGCTTTAGGTCCCGGTGTATCACTCCATGATCATGGCATACCTGCAAGGAGTATCAACATAGAAATGATTACTTTCTTTGGGGAAAAATTCCAAATCTCGCAAGAACATAGCTGTTTATTCCAAAGTAGCTTGAATTCAAAACGTTCGATTTCGATTTATATCTCAATATTTGAAGCACTTTAGAATTATGATCATGATAATTTTTAAATGATCTGCAACATCTAAAATTATAGATGGAATGTATGAAACATTAAGGCCTTCAACCAATTTAATTAGACAAGGAAGAAACATTAGCCTTGAAATCAGGAATCATGTTTATCATTTCCATAATACATAATTCCGAATCCATATAATAACTATACCTTGACAATCTCCAAAATGGTCTTGGTAACCATTGCTGCGGCACGCTCGGAGTAATGCCCCTTAGAAATAATCCTATCAAAAAGCTCACCTCCCTCACAAAGTTCCATAACAAGATGGACAGCATCTCTATCCTCATATGCCTCCCTGAAGCTCACAATATTAGGATGTTTAGGCAAATGCCTCATGATCTCCACCTCTCTTCTAACATCCTCCACATCAATTTCTGACTTCAGTTTGGATTTAGATATGGTCTTGCATGCATATTTTTCACCTGTTTTGATATCAAAACAGTGGTACGTGATCCCAAATTCACCCCTTCCTAATTCTTTTCCAAATGTGTATTTTTCATGAATGTTGTGACCTGTAGGCTCCTTGATCACTGAAGCTATCTGAAGAGCTCTTGGCGTTTGTACCACCGAATCGTTCTGATCCGGTGAGGGTAGAGGTTTACGGACATTGTGTGATGATCTCTTGGAAATGATATGACCTAGATTTGCAGGTGTGGAAACACAGCTTCCCATGGAATCACCTTGTTAGGGTTTTTCTCTCCTTTCTTTTACGTTTGTTACGTTAACAACATCCTAGCTATCAGAGGAGGAAGAGAGAGAGTCTTGGATAGAGAAATGGAATCCCTAACAAAAGAGCAGGAATGGGGGAGGAAGGGACTAAATATGGCAAAAGTTGAAGAAAAAATTAGTTATTTTGGCTAATCATTACTTGGCTTATTCCTCCATTTTCCTAGGGTTCTTTTAGTGCCTTCTACGTGCTGTTTTCTTTGACTAATGGCTAATGTTCGATGTCTTATCTCCTTTACAGTTCACCTTGATGCAGGTCTACTGGAATAAGCAGAAACTTCCTCCATTCATGGCCACACAATGAAAAGATGATGAAACCAATGAGCAAGAGAGTTCGCAATCACCATGAAAAAGTCTCTAATACAAAGAAGTTCTCTCCTTGGAACACAAGCATTAGAATAGCCAAGTTCAACTACAAGCTATCATAGAAAATTACATAAAAATTGTACATATGATATGCAAATTGTTACACATACATATTCATACTCTTGCCATCTGCTCAACTTATGCCTACAGAATAGTTATATGATCATAAAGAGAAACCAGTCCTGAGGGACAGACAGAGAGAGAGATTCAGAGATCTTCCATTCCACTCCCTTTTCTTGCTAGTTCTTTGGCTACTACATAGTAGAATCAATCACTAACTGATGCCATACTTTTTGTGAGTGGAGGTGGAAATTAAGAAACAGTCTTGAGGCAGCCAAGATGCTGCACAATTGCTCCATGAAGACTCCAAAACTACCAAGAAAAGATACAGACACAAAAAGAGAACGATTGCAAAAGAGAGGCACACCTCCTCTGTAAGACTTTCCACCACCATTTTCTTTGGAGTGATTTGGATATGAGAGAGGACGGAGGGAGGGGATGTACGTTTATAAGAGAAAGATGGGAAAGGAGGTTCAATGTACATAGTTGCTGGTAGAGAATGTCAAGCAAAGGCAGACAATTAGGGAGGGGATGTGACATATCTGGCTAGTGGGGGGGGTTTCAGATTCACGTAGTGTTAAAATATGTAAGTAATTTATCAAGAAATTCATTGAATGTCCATGCAAGTGGGTCACGAGGGATTCTATTTGCTCTGTGATAAAACCATTTTATTCCATGTTCATGCATCAATCATATTCAATGATGTTTGCTTCACTTAGGGTTGCATCGAGGTTTTTGTTCCATCTTGGATTGGAAAATCACATGACCGTATTCCACTCAGTTTAGCATCCCGATTACTAGGTGATTAATTGGGTGGATTCAAGTTAATTATTTTGTTTAAAGTAATATTGTTTTAGTTTTTTTTATATATATATAAAAAATTAGAATTTAATTAGTTTCATCTTATAAACTAAATCGTGAAATTAACATACCAAGTCACTTGGGTTTAATAAATTCAATATTTAAAATGATTTGAAATAAATCCAACTCGAATTAAACTTTGAGTTGCCAAGTAACCGGATTAACCTGTTGAGCTAGCAAACATAATAATTATACACTAAGGATTTTCTTGTATTTGTTTCGAGAAAATATTTTATAGAAAAAATAAATCAATGTAAAATATTTTATAGTCAACCTTCAAACTTGATTCATTTCCTAGAAGATTTTTCATCACCACCACCTTCTTTTTCACTATTATAATAATTATCTCACTATCATTACCATCATCTCATCACCACCACTTCCATCTCATTATCATTATTTTCTTATCATCACTTCCACCTCCTCTATCATCACAATTAAAAAATATTTTATATCATATTTTATTGAAAATATTTTTCAATTTTACGCAAAATAAACCAATGGAAATCAAACAAATTTGGCAAGAAAAGATTAGAGGGAAGCATGGGCCGTAGTGGTAAAATTCGGTTGGGTCTAAAAGTTCTGGGTTAGGCATGGTTTAATTCAAAATGCAAGCTTATTGGGCTAGAGTTTTCATGCATTTATCCTCCAAATACTGTATATCATAAAATCATTTAATGGGTGATTTTATATATATTTTTTAATTAATATTTATTTCATGAAACCAGAAAACCCATAGAATCATAAGAAAATTATATTTTCAGATTTTATTGAATTCCTAATTTAATTATTAACTAAATCATAATAAAAAATAACCCGTTAAATCACTAAAACAACCCTTTAATTTTATTTTTCTTTCAAGAATTTAACATTAAAAGTAAAAATCTTACAATTACTCAAGCAGATAATTAGGGGCATCAGATTTAAGAAAAAAACCTAAAGGATTTCCAATCAGTCCTTATCTTGCAGATTAATTTCCATACGTAGCCTACACTAAAACTTTGTTTCATCGATCTATATATAAATCGAGAAGTAAATTTTATAAATTATTTAATTATTATTTGAATTGTTCATTCTCAAAAACTAGTTTGAGCATTCTCTTCATAAAAAGACCTGTAAAACACTCCATCCCTCCCAGAGAAAGCTTATTTGACTCTATATTTTTTGTTGTCTCAAAATAAGTATCTAGTCAAAATATTAATTCCTATATTTTCCTTCAATGCTCCTAATAAAACCTATTTTATAAAAGACCTGTAATTAAAAATAGTGTATTTTTAAAAATTCTGAATAAAGAACAACAATACCTCACTAAATTATTGGCATAAAAATAAGCCATAATGAATGACTAATTGGAGCATCGACTTCAATGTTATTAAACCCTGTTTGATTTGGTAGGTCAACTCGAAACTTGACTCGTACTCTGTTTTTAAAAAATTATGTGAAGTGATTTGATGGATCATTTCATAACTATGTTAAAATTAATCCAGTTTGATTTTGATTTTTTTTCGACATCAATTTAATTTCTTTAAAAGAAAAAATTAAAACAATATCGTTTTAGATTTTGATTCGATCCTAGGTCATAGGTTGACTCAAGTTAAACTGGATCAATTCGCTCAACCTATGATCTAGACCTTGAATTGGACATGTTTAATAACTTTGATCTAGTTGATACTTGTTACAAACTAAGTGTTACTCTAAAATTAAAAGAAAAGTGATTAGAAATATCTGATCTAATTTATGTACCCAACACTTAGAGCATCCTAATGAGAGAAGCTATATAGAATAGTCAAAATGGTAATATGGATTTTTGAATAGTGTTAATATAATTTTTTTTTGTCTATATGCACTCAAATGGTAAAAAGCTTTTTAGAAGAGTTAATTGTATTTTAATATATTCGATACATAATTATTTTAACAACGCGATATAACTTGGTTGATTTGACAGGTTTCAAAACAACTCAGACGATTCCCAATCAACTCAATATTAAATGATGAAATTGAAAAAAAAATTATTAAAAAAGATAAAAAAAATAACCCGAGTCAACCCAGGTGAACTCCCAAGCCCATGATACGGGTTATGAGAACAAGATAATCTTATAAAAAGCAAAAAATAAATAGATTTAAAAAAAATCTAATGAAAAAAACATTATTATAATGAATAGTATTTTAACATTTTTGCAAGATATACATTAATAGTATTTTTATTAAAAAATTAAAAATGATAAGATAGCATTTTGTTGCATATTGTTTAGCACTTCAAGAAATGAAATAAACACTGAAAAACTAAAATAATATTTTATTATTATTACTACTACTAGCTTTCCATTTAGCATCATGCTCTCAGCTTGCCACTACCCTCATTAGTAATTAAATTAATTAAAGTAACCGCAAGAGTTCAGCTATAACACAAAAGGAATACATCCCGTCAAATATTAATTATTTTGGTAATATATAATTTCTTAATATTCCCTCCTCACTCTATATTACTTCCATTATTATACATATAAAATAAACAAACCAAAAACATTCTCTGCAGCTGCAAATTCCTAGCCCTAGCTAGCTAGCTAGGGTTTCTCATTTCTGTCTTTTGGCCTTCAAGAATTATTTTTATAATTTCTTATCTCAGTTCCAGACCACACTGCATCGATATGAGTCAAGAGGTATTGTTTTTTTTTTTTTTAGTAAAAGATGTACTACATACCTTGAATATGTGTTAATAAAGCTTTTTTTCTTTTTTCTTTTATGAATTAAAACTTAATTTCTTTTTTTTTAATTCAAAACCCTTGTTTTGTTTAATTCAAGGATTCTTTTTATTGATATATTAATTCAAAACCTCTTTAAAAAAAAAAAAACAGTGATGATTGATTCATATATGTATAAACCTCTTTTAAATTAAAAAACAGTACTGATGTTATGAAGGAGGAAATCTTCTCTTTGAAATAATCTAAACCTAATGCTGTTACTATGTTGTTGCGTAGCTAAGTCAGTCTTGACTTGTCATCTTTGAACATCAATCTTAGATTCTTGAACTCTTGACCTGGTATATCAAACAACTTGGATGACTGTTCATTCCTATGCTGTATAATTAATGTCACTATCCATACCACATAATCCTCTTCTCGTTCTCTTTTTTTAGTTTCATCTTGGCCCTTCTTTTGTTTATTTATTTTGGTTTTAATGTATGTTTTTTGGTTAATATGTTTGGGAATTTCCTTGTCGCCGTCCTTGATGAGCTCTACTTTGGTTATTCAACTGCTTTGGAGTATTTCTTTGTCCTTTACGTGATGTAACAGTGATCATTGTTGCAGACTGGGACATTGAAGGCTACTGCAAGAAGTAGCTCCATTGATGGTGTGAAGAGGGTAAAGTCTTTGTTTTCAAAGATGATCAGGAAAACTAGCTTTGATCAGAGTAGTGAACCTGAAACTCCTAGGACAAAATCAGGCCCTGGAATTGAAAGGAAATCGATTGTATCGAGAACTGGAAAGATGGGTCCTATCTGTAAGGCAAGAAAGAAGACTGCAGAAGTTATAGAGTTAGTGGAAGAGGAGGAGATTGATCTTGATGAGCAGTTCGGTAAGGAAAGATGCTCTGATGATCAGTGTATGTGGTTGACTTCAGATAGTTCATCTCCTGCATATTTTTTTGAAGAGTATAGATTGTCTTCTTCATTACATGTTTCTGTTGATGAATGGATGATCTCATGGCTATCAACATTGGCAAACTCTTATGTCCATTTAGATAAAGCAAGTTCTATCTCTGACAAGTCTAGAGTACTGAATCCTGAGGAGGATGCATCTTCGGAGAGAACCGAGCCGGACTTTGAAATGATTTTGCAGGAGGATTTGAAGGAAGAAAAGCGACTTAGTTTGGTATCGAAATCATGTAGGAGGAAAATAGAGTTCTCCGTGAGTAGTTCTGAGAGTTCCAGCTCAAATTTTGAGCACTGCTGTGGGAACTTAACAAGCTCTGACGACTCAGCTGCGCCTCCTAGCAGCACCACCTTTGATTCTCCTTCTTGTTCTTCTCGCACGTCGGATTTGGACGGGATGAGTTTTTCAGTCTCTTTACTAAGTCTTGATGGTGATGATTCCAAGTGGACTTCGGATACGGAGTTGGAGTCGGACATTTTAAGGTCTAGTTTTCCTAGTCCATCCTGCTGGAGAAGTTGGAGTTCTGAGGCTTTCTCATCTAGTTCTAACGTTTCTACTCCTGGCAAATTCCAGGACGGACATTTGCACCGTGATTTATCCCTGGAGAATAGTTCTTCAGAAGCTGAAGTTTTGAAAGATTTCAATACAGACGGTCCTCTTTTCTGGCCATTTGAAAAGAAACTGGATTGGAATTCTGAGGAAGACTGGAAATGTTTTGCCATGTCTCCTCGTAAGGACAAGCTATCAATTTCTCCTCAGAGGATCTCTTCCAAATCTGTTGAAATGAAATTCCATGGCAGTAGAGTGGACTCAAAAATGGTGTGCAGGAGAAGATTTGTCTTCAGCTCAGGTTCGGCAGCATCAAATATTATGGAGAAGAAACAAAGAAGGGACAATAATAGCAGTACCAAGAAGATGAACTCCATGCCATCAAGGCTGAAGAAATCTGTCAAAGATGGAAGAATTCCTACCCCAAAAGTGGATTCTGGGAATACAAATTTCTCGCAAGATGATTTTGCATCAAATAAGAAACTTCCAATTGAGATACTATTGGGCCTCGATGAGTTCGATGGACATGAGGGAGTTGATTCAGAATTCAATGAAGGTGTTTTCTCACTAGATGATTCTCTCTAGGAATCAAAGCATGGTGCTTTTCTGTTGAAACTGGGTACCGCGAGCTCACTTGACGGAACATGTGTTTCATAGTTTTGCTGGTCATGTCATGTCCTGTCACAGAAACATACGGCATGATCATTTATACTTCGTTTTTGCAAGTTAACATTGCATGCATCGAAATAGACAAATACTAACTGGATCCTCCCTTGGTTGCTCGAGGTATGAGGTATCATAAGAATTCCCATGAAAGCTTGCATGTATTCATTCTTGGCCTTGAAACAGAGAAAATTCACAGTAGTCTTGTGGTTCTACATTTGTCAATGCTGGGGGGGCGATTTTTTCTGTATCTAACCCCGTCCTTTTGCCAGCCTTTAGCTGGAGAAGTTTGTTTTCTCGCATTTTTATCGACTAACCCGACATGAAATATATATGAGTGCATATATGCAAGTTACTTTTGTATTTCTGTAAGTTGCAATCCATTAATGAAGACAAGGTTCTTGTTCATACAAACAAGAGGAGTCATGCATGATTGTGATATTCCCACTTTTTTAGTCTAAGGGTAGCTTACAAGATAACATGAAAAATTCAGGATTTTGATTCAACTGGATTTTTGTTTGAAGATATTAATTTGATAAAATTTGATTAACTTTTATAAATTTTTAATAACTTGTATAATCTGGTCAAATCCAATTAGATTAAAACAAAAAGTAAAGAATAAAACGATATTATTTTAATAAAAATAATTAATTTGATTAATTTGATGAGTTATTGTAAGTTGATATGGTTGATATGGTGATCTAGTTATTTAGATCAATTCTTAAATTAGATGGGTGAGATTGAAAAAATATAAGTTGATGATTCATGAACAAAAATATAATTCATATGTTTATCATAACTAATAAGTATATTGTTTCTAAAAATTTGTTTATTGAATTTGAGTGTATAAACCATAGCCGGGGAATGTTTTCGAGGAGCAAACTAAGAAACCTTAATGAAATAGTAGCAATATTATTTGTGATTTAATGAAATATTATGTAATTTAATTAAATTTAGTTGTTGATCTTGGTAAGAAATTTCATATTCTGATGGATTCATGATCTTATATATATTTTTAATGAATTATTATTGTAATATATAGATGAAAATATCACAAAATATTCCACTAAATTAAATTTTTTGATGTTTAAACTATTTAGATTAATTAAAAATTTAGATTTTTCATGTATAATCAAGTAATTTCATATCTTGAGATGGTTAATGAAATACATATTATGACGATTTATTTCATCAATGAAAAGAAGCATACAAGCATGTATCAATTGAAAGGTTGTATAACAATATGAAAAAAACTTAATATTTTTTTAATATTTCAAGAATAATTACAAATAATAAAGAAAATATTTTAGATATTAAACAGTATTAGCAATTTTAGAGTTTTGTAAAATATTAATTTTTATATATTTTATTAATTGAGAAATTATTCAAAAAAATAATCATTACTAGATGCGTTAAGCCCAATTCTTTGGCCTTAATATATTGGGCTGCGTTGAGCCCAATGCTTTGGTCATGATAATTAAAAAGCCCAATTCTTTTTCTTAACATTTGTCTTACCTCCTCAATTTTCTTTACCATTTAAAAAGTGATGTGGACGAGGATGCAGGGTAATGAGATTTATTACTAACATTATAATTATAAAAAAAATTAAAATATTTAATTTTTATTTATTCAAGTCTTTATTTGATAAAAAAATTATTACATTTATTTATATAAAAAAATATAAAATATTAATAATTACTAAATAAAAAAATAAAATAGGAAACAATATTATCTTTAAATAAATAAAAACATAAAACACAAAAAGATAAACAAAAAAAAATAATTTTTCTAAAAGAGCTATTAACATCATGTGAAGGTGGATGAGATCAAAAGTTTCTCAAGTCTAAATCTAAGTTTGATCAGATTGTCTTACTGCCAAAAATTAAGTATAACTCTAAAAGTCATGGGTTTTTCTCCGTGCAAGATTGTTCATTTTCTCACATATTATTGGGAGTAGTTTGTGTAAAATTTTTCATTTTTTTTAATTTGATTCTTGAATTTTTTTTTTTGTGATTTAGTCATAATTAAATAACAATTGATTTTAATTTCTTATAAAATATAGGATTGAAAGAAAAGGAATCAAAATGAAAAAAAAAAACATCAAATATGGATGATATGTTATAGGTTTTGTAAAAGATGCACTTTGATCTTTGGACTTTAAAAATATACAATTTTAGTACCTCAATATTTTTTCAATTCAATTTTGGTACAAAAAGTTTATTTTTGTTATTTTTTAATCCCTAATTGAGAAAAGAATAAATAGAAAGGTCACTGGATTTCAGTGATAGAGAGAAAAAAAATATCGTTGACATTGATTTAAGCCAAAACAAATTGATATTTGTGTCGAACGATTTCATTTGATAAAAAGAAATTCCTATTAAGTGTTTTTTTACCATTAAAATTCATGAAATAACAAATATGAGCTCAGGTTAACTTTGAGTTTCAGGTTGATTTTAGTTTTTTTAGGTTTTTTAGGTTATCAATAGGTTTATCATGATTCTTATATTATTTTATAGGTGTTTTGGATAAAAAAATAAGTTCAAAAACAAGTTTGTGGGTGAAAAAAACCTAAGCTATGATTTTTTTGAAACAATAGTGGTTAAAATCTGGGAAAATTGGATGCGCGTTGTTTGTCTCAACAGACAACGCATCCTCTTAATTTTTTTTAAAATAATTTGAAGTAAATGACATGTCATCCGCTCCACTTGCAAGAAAATAATAATTAAAGGCCCATTTACATGGGGCCTATGCCCCGATAAAATAGACCAGGCGGGCTTGCTTGGTTCAATCGACCTTTATTTTTTTTTAATTAATGATTTTTTATGGTTTTTTTCTCTGATTTATATTTAAGTTAGTACCGCTTTTTTTTCATTTTGTTTGGAGTGTTTATTTTAAATGACAATTATTTTTTTAGTTATACATTTAAATTTAAAGATTTTTTCTTAATCATCTATAATTGTTTTTATTTTTTGTATAAATTAATTTTTTAAAAAAATTATTTTTTCAAAAAATATTTCTGCAATTATTATTTGTGGCTAGCGAGTTACAGATGTCAATGGCAACACGCTGGACTTAAATATATATTTTTTCCTTGTGCTGCTTTACCAAAATTTTGTTACCGTGCTCGGGTGGGTGTGTGTGTGTACCCAATAACCGAATGACACATGTCCATTTTCATGTTAATGATCCGATCGAGTTTGAAAACGATCACACTTCTTCTGTTTCTTCTTGGCTGCTGCCTCCTCTGTTTTCTTGGGGAACAAATCTAGATTTTGGCCAGCCCAAACAATTAATTCTCGAGAGTTGACCCTTTCTTACGATCATCTGTTACCATAATAATATATTTTTTTTATTTTTTAAAAAATTATATTTAATATTAACACGTCAATCAAGACAATCCAGAAATATATATATAAAAAATAACTTTAAATAAAAAATATATAAATTTTGGACAAACATGTAACCAGGAACATTGCCTAGCAGGTTCATATGGATAAAGACAGGTCACAGTCAAAGTAAACGGAAGCAGAGTTTCATGATCTACAAATTCAAGTCTAAATTGGAGTTTGATCGAATAGTCTCACTACCAAAAGATATTTCAACTGGATTGTGAGCCGAGTGGATGTTTTTCAGAGGTCTTGTTGTAGATCTAAGAAGTTTGATTCATGTTCTTGTAAATCAAAACTAACCTTTTGATTTAGATATACAAAACACATTTACTCGAACCATTCTTGAAAACTTGGGCAAGACTCGAGTGGTGGATCGGGAAGTAAATTTGTATCAATTAATTTTTTTATAAAAAAATAAAAATAATATTATTTTAAAATTTTTTTAAAAATAAATTTTAATTGAATTAATTAGATCAAATTCAATCGATTGTAGTTGATTTTTTTTATACTCAATTTAAGCCAACTAGATCCTGAATTTGTCGTAACTAAAAACAGCAATATTATTTATTTTCTTTTTATTTTATGTTTTTTAAAATAAATATAAATATTTATTTTCTAATCACCTTAAATATAAACTTTACTATTGTAGCAGCTAAACACGTGCTTAAATTTATACTATTAACCACACGATAAGAAGTGATTATTTTTATTTTAATTTAGTTGTTATTAAAAAAATAACTAAATTAATTTTTTTTTTAAAAAAATGAAACTGAATTGGTTTAAACTAATTAGTTTTAGTTTGGTTATTTTAAAATAAAAATTGATTTGATTTGGTTTTTTTAATTTTTTTTGTTTGGTTTTTTTCAATTTTAAACTTATAAAACTAAAACTAAACCAACTAGTTTTTTAAAAATTCTAATCAGTTTAATTGATTTTTTTTACCATTTAGTTTTTTCAGTTAATTTTTTTATTTTTTAATTTAATTAGTTTTTTGATTTTTTTTCCTTACCTATCACATACAACCACCACCACACGTGTCACATGTGTGGTCCAGGTCGACGGAGACTCCGTTCTACACGGTGGCATGATTAGACAACTACTTTTCACGAGGACTTCCCCCAAAACCCACAATTCCATCAACCTCCCTTATTCTTTTCTAATATTACCAAATTGCCACCAAAATTATAATATGAATCAAATATTTTTTTTGGGGACTTTAACGTTAGAGGATTCTAAGCTCACGAGGTTATTTATATTTATATTTACATCCGTGCATTTATAATAAATATTTTTTTTTCTCCTCTCTTTAGTATCTTATACTTTGGATAATACTGTGGGATTACTCTTCATGTTTTAGGTGGTGTTTGTGCCGTTAAATTGTTTTTTTAAAATAAATTTTTTTAGTGTTTTTTTTTAAATTTTTAGATGTGTAGATATGATAAATAAAAAAATATTATTTTAATATATTTTCAAGTAAAAAACACTTGAAAATAATCTAAATTTTAAACTTTCAAAAGATTTAGAAAGATTTTTTTGTAAGATAAAATCCATCAAATTTACAAGTGAAGAAAAATATAATTCAGTGGCTATAAATAAATAAAAAGTGTGTAAAAAATAGCCATATCATTGTAATTTTATGTCCATTTATGTTGTTCAGATTCAAAATCCATTCTTCACATACATAGTCATATCATTGTAATTTTATTTCATTTTTTTTATGCAATCAAATATCCGATAATTGAAAAAATATAATTTAACTAATTCAACTATTCACCATGTATTAGGTGTTTCTTATAAAATTAATTTAAAGCTTGGATTATTTTATGGATGGATGGTTAGGTTATATTTTTTTTAAAAAATAAACTTTGAGTATATTTTATTAAAAAAACTTAAAACAATATTATTTTAATTAAAAAAATCTATATAAAGTAAAAAAGTAAGTTTTAGATCAAATGATCCTAGAGATTGACACGTGAAAGTGGATAAGTTTTACCCCTATCTAAAAAGGTAAAAATTAATTAAACAATAATTGATGATAATAAAATTATTTTTGTATTTTTTCAATATAGATATAGTCTAGTATTGTAGTAATTTTTTATTTTTATCAAATCACATTAAAAAAATAATTTGTGTAATCAAATAACTTTTTTTACATGAAATCTCACATGTAATTAGAATTTAAACTTTGATTTTGTATAAATTAAAATTAAACTTAAAATAACATTAATGGAGATGTCATGTATTTTTTTTCCACGTAATTTTAACTTAATACTTGTTAAAATTAATACTATTTGAATCTTGAAAGATATAACTAAACTGATTAGACCTTGTATTTATTTTCTAAAAGTTACTAATTCGAGTTTTATAATTAAACTGATTAGACCTTATATTTATTTTCTAAAAATTACTAATTCGAGTTTTATAAATTTCAAGGTCACTGAAAACTTATATAGTTATTAATTTCAGGATCTGTAAAGTTAGTTTAGATCCTTAATACCCATGCGTTAATATAGTTAAATAATTTACACTAGTTTTTTTATATAAAAAAAACCTTAGTGGCAAATTCAATTATTATGGAAAAACTCGAGTACTTTATCGTAATTAACTACAATGTTGCAGTTCCTGCTGAATCAGAAGGTTCCTGGTGCTCCCTATTGGGTTGCGGTAGGTTATGTCAAACCTCCTCTTTTTGACTTTGATTTCTTGAAATTTCAGTGTTTTATTGATCTTTAAGCTCTCACACCTTAAAATATAATGGGCATCTTTTAAAACAAGTTTTTCCATAGAGAATAGCTAAAAAAATCACTTCCATTTTTGCTCTTACAAGGTAAAGTTTTTGTCTTTACCTTGTTAGCTTTTTTGGGTCATTTTTAAATCTTGATTCTTGGGTTTCTTGTTGGTTTTTTGGTGAATTTGATGATTTATGATCTGGTTTTGTTAAGGTCTTTTGTTGTTGGTGATGACAAAGTTTTGATCTTTTTGCAGATTGTGTTGTGTCTTGGAGGATTATTTTTTAAGGAATTATACAGGAAAGATGCGTACCCCATCTTTGTTTGCACAGTGTTTACCTGGTTTGCTACCTCAAGATAGAGGAAGCAATAGTGTGTCAACTGTTTTAGAGAGAGATGTGGTTCTTCCTACACCAGCTGTGGAAATTCTCCCTTCAAAGGTATGTTTTGTTCGTCTCTTAATTGTTATGTATCATCTATGTTCGGCTTGAATCTTTGGTGAAAAATGAAGTTTATGACTGGAAATTTTGAAATTGGTGATGGAGGAGGGGGAGCGAAAGTTGACCTCAAAATTGAATCATACCTTGTTTTTTTTTTTTGTGTAGATGGTTCATCCTTACAAGTATGCTGGAGAGAATGTAGAATTCCAAGGCCTTAATGTGTTCAAGGTATGCAAAATCCTTGTTTGATGGTAATGTAAAAATTGGCTGTCTTTTATGCCTAAGGTCTTAAAAAATAAATGGGAATCTGGTTCTTTCAAGGAAACGGCCTTGTGTAGTTATTGTCAGGAAATTTTCTGTGTCAGTTCCGGAAGTTATATTCGAATGTTTCGAAACCTACTTCTTCTATGTAATGATTATTTGCTTGGTGGTCCGAGTTGCTTGCTTAGTGGTCCGAGTTGCGAGCTTTGATTGAATTTTTTTTTCAACCTCTTTCAGGGTAGAGTTAGTGTTGCTGATATTATTGGGTTTGTTGGTTCTGAGACGATATCCTCAAAAACTGATGGTCAGTACATACACTTCCCGCTTGCATTGAAAAGTGAAAATGCTTTGTTCAATTCATCTGCTGCTAGATATATGAATTGATCGATTAGAATTTAAAGCCAGAAACCAATGTGGTTTTGCAGGGTATCTGAAATCTTGGGACAGCTCTATTGATCTTGTTAATGTTCTCAAGCATGAAATTCGAGATGGACAACTGAGCTTTAGAGGCAAGAGGGTGCTTGAGGTAATTAAGTTCGAAAAATGTTTGCTACTTATAATTCATGCTTTGAGTTCATGATTTGAAATCTTCCTTTTTTCATTTTATAGTCTAAAACAAAATCTGCCACAAGAAACCTTGATAGTCCCCTTCCCTGAAAGTTTTGGTTGTGATGGCTTCCTTTCTGTTTTCTACTATGATGACTCTCCTTTTCATTTGAAGTAATTAACAAGATGATCTGACTGTTGATTTCTCCACTTGGTGATTGTTACAGCTTGGTTGTAGCTATGGTATTCCAGGGATTTTTTCTTGCCTGAAGGTAAATGCCATTTTCTTATGAAATGTACCCTTCAATACTGATTTAATATTACGTAGATATCTATATTGGTTCAGATTTTGCCTTTTGTACTCAAAGACCATTCTGAAATATACATCACTCACTACAAAAACTTGGAATCATTGACATGATTTTTCATTATGAGTAGGTCAGGATTATCTGATTTCAAATATCATTCATATCCTTGTTAGTAGTGAATTAAATGGAACATGCATAAATCTTCTCTGTCTCAAGATAGGTGTAATAGCATGGGCTTTTGAGGATCTATCTATATTCTGCCAGTTGAAGCTAATTAAGAAATTTTACAGGGTGCTTCTACAGTGCACTTCCAAGATCTGAATGCAGAAACTATAAGGTGCACAACCATACCAAATGTTCTTGCTAACCTTGAGCAAGCTCGGGACAGGCAGAGCCGACAGCCGGAGAGTCCCCTGACTCCATCAAGACAAACATTGGCACCGTCAGTGCACTTCTATGCTGGGGAATGGGAGGAACTCCCCACAGTCTTATCTGTTGTGAGGAATGATACATTTGAAGTGACCACAGGGATGAGCCTAAGCTTTTCCGAGGAGGATTTCATGGATGGATGTAGTAGCCTAGATGGTAGCATCATTGGTCAGGAAACTTCCTCAAGACGACGATCAAGGAAGCTTTCAGGAAGCCAAGCATGGGAGAGGGCTAGTGAGACAGATCATGGAGAAGGGGGATATGATGTTATTCTGATGACAGACATCCCATACTCCATATCTTCTTTGAAGAAGCTGTATGCTCTCATTAAAAAGGTTAGTTTTTATTGGTTTCATGTTGCTTGATTCTTTGCTTTGTTTATGAAATCCAAATTTCATATTATTTTGTTCCATGACTAGGTTGACAGAACATATATGGTATATTTATGGTAAGTTGGTAACAAAAAAATAAGATAAACAGAGGAAAACATTTTTATTTGGTAATAAGCCTGCGGAACTTGAAACATGACTTCATCCACATTTAGGAAAATTTGTGGAAGGATCATGAACCTATGAAATGAAATGGAAGTAGTTGAATGAAACTATGCTAGTCTGTTTTTAGTTGACCTGCCAGTGACAACCTTGACAATGAAACAATAAACAGATTAGCTATTAAGTTTACCATCTCACATGAATGCAGGATTGGAAAATCAAGTTTTCTGTGTTGTTGAGCTTTTGCTATACCTACAATATTATCTTATGTCCTGTTCTTGTAAGTAAATATAATCTCGCTGAATTAACTTGTGAATTTGATGCTCATTTGTATTGAACATGGGCAACTAGACTTGTTAGTTCCATTCACAAACGCTGCTTAACAAATTTGACCAACCACACAGATGGTACCCTTGTAGATATCTGTTTAAAGTGATTTTTTATGCACGTTCCATGTGGAAAGATGTTCAAGTATAAAGTCCCATTTTGTAAAATTAGAACTCAAAAACTTGAGTTGCTAGTGGTGTTGGTGTTTATTTTTATTATAGATCCATTCTTAACTCTTGTTTTGCATGACCAGTGTTTGAGGCCTCCATATGGAGTGTTATACTTGGCAACAAAGAGAAACTATGTTGGTTTCAATAATGGAGCACGGCAGCTAAGAAGTCTGGTAGACGAGGAAGGCATTTTTGGAGCCCATTTAGTTAAGGAGATGACTGACAGAGATGTTTG
This sequence comes from Populus deltoides, assembly GCA_015852605.2. Lineage (NCBI taxonomy): Eukaryota > Viridiplantae > Streptophyta > Magnoliopsida > Malpighiales > Salicaceae > Populus > Populus deltoides. Next base: position 1,587,462 of record CM027576.2, on the reverse strand, counting down.
GAAGTTCTTTTTCAAGTGAACAAAAGTTCAAAACTCAACCAAAGTACCTGCTAACTCATCACAAATTAAGATTTTATTTGTTTTGATATTGAATTTGTATATCACAGATCACAGATATCATCATTTTTTTTCTTTTTCTGGATTCATAATAATGGAATCAGTGTTATAAAGTTTTGCAAGTGTGCATCCTCCTGCTTATTCCTTTTGTAATCCCCTTTCCTCTTCCTCCTTGTTTATCCTTTTTGCTTAGATTCTTCACGTCTTGCTTGTATAAAAAGAATATTCCAAGGATGTTATATAATTCCATTCATTTTTGTATAATATTATTGGCTTTCAACCAGTTCCATGTTATGGAAATGCAACCATAACTTTTGCTTTCAGTTTAAATGTATTGTCAGTGTTAAATGTAATTCCATGTATCAAAAGGTGCGAGTTCCAAGAGATGAACTCCAATGTGCAGTTCATCTGTAAATGGTGGATTTTTTTTTATATATAAAAAATTAGCTAATAAAATTTGGCGAGCAAAGAATTTGAAAAATAGCACTAAAAGTTGTGAAGATTTGATTGTAAATAGCGATATTTAAAAAAAAGTTAAAACATGCAAGAATGAGATTTTAAAGGAATACGAGATTTTAAAGAAATACTGAAGCTCTTGTGGTGATATTTTTTGTACTAAATATTTTGATAAGATAAATTTAATAATATGTAAATCATGTTTTTAAAAATTTTGATTTTTTTTTTGTATAAAATGAAAATTTTTTTATGTTTTAGATTTTTTTGATATACTAATATTAAAAATAATTTTTAAAAAATAAAAGAAAATTATTTTGATGTATTTTTTTTAAAAAAATATTATGAACCGCCATCACTATTACAACCCCAATCAGGCCTAAAAAACATCCCAAGTGGTGAGGCCATACTTGAATTTGCATTTTATTCCCTGTTGGATTCACTGGTACTAGCGATATTTGAGAGTATAGTTGCAGTTATGATTTAAAATGTTTTTTATTTAAAAATACATTGTAATAATATTTTATATTTTTAAAAATTTATTTTTAATTTCATCATATAAAAACAATAAAAATTAAATTCTCATAAAACAGTGGTTCTGCGCCGAAGGCAAAGACACCCTAAAGCTTTTCTTGCCAGATCCATGGCTATAACAAGTTTCTTATTTGACCGTGACTCCAAGTATTATTCCTGGAGGTTGGAGCCCATAATCTTCCTATCAAACCTCATCGTTTACTGTTTGAATCAGTCTTCTTGTACGAAAGACCATGATAGAATTTCTAGACACAAATTTGGGTGTTCCAAGCACCGTGTCAAACTTCTTGTACACTGGCGGCACGCCAGCCCAATTTTTGGTTTTTTGTCCTGAAGGATGGTGTGGTCGACAATGCCATGATGGGAGAAGATACGTGATAGTTGAAAGTTTTGAGATATTGCCCGACCGCCATAGACTCCCTGAGGATGGCATGTCTCAACGCAATAGCCAACTTGGATGCCTCGTGCAATTTGTTTAATCATGGAAAATTATTCATGAGCACCATTTCTGGAGCTTCAAATCGCAGCTGATTCTGGAAAAGTATCAATAATCCTTGATCCACATACAGCATTGAAAATAAACTCTCTAACAGACTCACAATAGCTTGATGATTGGGAATCCAAGATTGTTCAAGATATAAGAAAGACATTCAGTAGTAAGAAAGGATGCAAAAAGTTGTCATCCGGCAATGTATATGGTATGTAGAAGACCGTCTCAGAGAACGGTTAACGCTATTCAAGATGATGAATCTCAATCGGCAACAATGCAACACATTTACATTATAAAATTTCTTCTTGCATTTATAGTGAGAGTAGCCAAGTCAAAGATTAGCAGTGGTTGTTCTATGCAGCATAATACAACGTGCCTTGCAAATAGGATCATACCATCGCCCAGTACTCCAAACCTTCGCATGGAGTTAGCAGGCACATCCATGGTCAAAGACACGAAGCACAGACCAAAAGAGGGGGGGGGGGGAGACAGATGTTGGTGAAAAAGTAATCCTCCATTTTGCAATATGCCTGTATCGTACAAAACATTTATTTCCACAGAATATACTTGCCCTTGATGCTCCTGCTTGTAAGCTTTCACAGGAGAGTCACACATTGTCAAGGTAAAAAGGGTGGACCTTAACAAAAATCGCCTCCTATATATTACTGTCTGGTTTCTGATAATCTTCTCCACACCATTTTCCCACAATGCAACAACGTTAAGATTGCCATAAAATAGAGGAGAGGAATGCCAACCACACAACCCCCAGAAGCAAAATTCACCAGTGTCTAAGAAGGAAATGATAAAGAAGTCATTAAGAGTTGTTCAGTTTGCAGGAAAATGTGCAGGTCAAATTTAGGTGCAAGATAGCTATTTGTACACAGATTAAAGGTTTTATATATTAATAAGCCCATGTCATCATACTTGCCTCCGGACCTATGAAGTTAATCGACATGTACAAAATTAGTAATATCAGGAGGTAAATTTATGGATCCAGTTTCAAGCCCATAACCTGGATGGCCACATCCATATAATATTCCAGCATAGATGTTAAAGTACTGCTACTTTGAGACCATGTCATGTATTTAACTCATAAAGCACACAGACAATGATTTTAGATATGTAAAAGAGAGGACTTTTACCACCATTCCTGCAACAAGGTGAACTGCAGGGACAAAATATTGATCCACTTTATTCCCTTCGGCATACCCATTGAATGCAATGACCATTGAGCAAGTGTGAATGGTAACAAATGCAAGAGCAATGATTGCTGCAATTAGTAAGACAAAATTAATGTCAGCTACCAAGAATTCACAATGAACTTACAGAAAAGTCCATGTCAACAATCCCTTGAGGATCATGATCTACTAGGTTGCAAAAAATAAAGAATGAAGCACAAAGATTGCAATGAAAATATGAATTAACTAACTCCATTCCATCTAAAGAAAGTAAAAAAATATACTAACCAGAAACAAGAAAAAAGGGTAACTGTGAACACTTGTCAACAAAGAATGTTGCGGGGCCAAATGCTGGTGTTAGCAGGCTAAGACAAAAGAACACAGCATGGGCTACACCATGACCTAAACCACCAGCTGCACAATTTCATTTAAATTTATATCAGATTGCATATCGCATTAGCAAGAAAACATGCTAGGGGACCATCAGAAATAGCCAGATGATAACCATTCACAATATATCCAGTCAAAAAATAAAAGTTATGGGTGGCAGGTCTGCAATCTGCGCCACACCTTTATTTCACATTTCATTGCAATATTGGAAGATTCCTATGCTTTTTTTCATTCCTTGTTGACCTAATCATATGGTTTCACAAGTCCATGTAGATTAAAATTCACTACTAAGTTGGGGTCTTCTAAAATCCAATGCAATCACAAGTTTAGCACTGATCATAATTACAAAACCAATTGTATTCTAGGAGATCAGTCAATAAAGCAAAAAGGTTGTGCTAGGACATTGCAGCATGAAATATCAGCTTTTAATTGGTGCTCTCCAACAAAATCCCCTGGGAATCCGTCCCCGAGACACAAACAGCAATGCTGTGACAGTAAAGCAAGTTTTGGCTTTAAATAACAATGATAACATAGAATGACAATCACAGTGCCAATTTGAAGTTTTAAGTTATGGACTGTAGCAATTCTGGCAATACTACTAGGATTCAATGATGTCTGCAAAGCATACCCAGAGCAATTAGCATCTTGTCTGTCAGAAATAGGCGTGGTTTTGCAAGTCTGTCAGCAAAAGCATCCAATATATCTTCTAATCGCCTACATAAAGTCCGTCACAAACAATGTTACCAAAAACCAACTAAGACTTCATCGATTCTCAATCATCAGCTGCACAAAGGAAAAACTGCAAACTTCATAGACATCAGTATCTGAAGTGGATTTAAAAAATTACTATTCTTTATTACATATTATTTTGCACATTAATGAAAGGCGGAGAGAGAAAAAGATGCAGTTTTAGTTTTATCCAAATGAATGCAAGAATGCAAGTGCAAGGGAGTGGGAAATAACTGGGATAGATTCCACATGAAGGTTACCAACAGCTCAAAGATTTAGCAATTTAGAAATGATTTCCTAGCTTTGCAAACACTAACCTCAGAGTATGTGAATCATCTGCAATATATCTTAAGTAGGCGAAACATTCACAATAGATCTCTGGTCAATTGTTTATTCTGTCTTGTTCTCACATTGATTTTTATGCTTTACATAAGAAAGTCCACAAATTTTCTCCAGAAAGCTGCCAGCTTGTGAACTTCAATTGCAAAGTCAAGTAATTTCACAATCCGAACTTATCACATTTCATAGACACATCATCAACAACATTAAATGGAAAATGAACAATAATCCATCATAATTATGAAGCAGAAGGTTTTGGCAAAGAAATAACAAGCACGACTATCTCAAAACCAGAAGAAAGCACCAAACTTACTTGTAAACTTTCCAAAAAAGAATCCGAAGCCCTTCTTGAAAACTAACTGACGTGAGTATAAGAATTGCAAAAGGCCACCATGTAGTTGATTTCAGAGGAAGAAAAGCCCTCCATACTCCAGCTAGCACAATCAGACTCATAAGCCATAGCAGGGTACTACAAACATCAATAGCCAAAAATCCCATCACTAAAAATACATTACAATTCACAACCAAACAAGAAAAACAAGCAATTAATCAACATTGTCACTTAAAGAGGACATTCTCCAAGATACAATGTAGATAACACAATAAACTAAGCATTACCCATTTCTGTTAAAGGCAATATTTTCACTTAGAATTCAAAATCTCGAAAAACCTACGAGAAAAACCACTCAAAATAAAATACACATTAAAACCAATTTCAAGCAAAACCCGTTTCTTCAAAAGTTCAAAACTTACACTTAAACCTCTGATTACCCAAAATGAATCCAAACATCCCATAATTTATATCAATCTGAAACACGCAAACGATAGGGAATTTAAGCTAAAAAAGAGATGGATAAGTGTAATTTTGATACCTGGAGAGAACAGTGAGGATTAAAAAGGGCTTCTTGGAGATAACGGAGATAAATAGAGAAAGAGAAGGTCCTAATGCTAACAAAGCATACCCGATCCCTGCTGCTACTGTCATTTTTGCTTTTGGGTTTTTCTTTTTTCAGATAAATCTCAGGTTCTTATGGTGATAGTGGCGATAGACGACTTGTCATCCTTTTCTGCTATGAGATCTTTGAGAAATAGAAGGGTTTAAAATCACCATTTGCCCCTCTGCTGTATCAATTTGATCTGGTCATCCACTCTACATAAAAGTGACTCTAATTAACCCGTTTCCGGGATGAACCCGGTCCGACCCCATTGATTAACCTTAAAAATCTATAATTTAAAGCTTAATTCTAGTCAGATTTCAAGTTGAACTAATTTTGACAATAACCCCGACAAACGTAGCTGATTTGGCTAGATTGACTTTACCATACTCGATTTAGAAGCTTAATCCTAGTTAGGTTTTAAGTTAAACTGATTTTAACAATAACTCAGTCAATACAATATAAATACAAGTAAATTTTAGAAGAAACTTAAACAACATTATTTTGAATAAAAATAGGTATAAGCTGATTCAATATTTTAATAACATATATCCTTTTCAAAGATAGATCTTTAATCAAGTCTATCAACCATGTATTTAGCCTCCAGTCCATCTCCTATATGCTATTACTTGCACATAAGAGCAAGTCCATACAAGTTCGAACCGGGGGGAGAAAAATTTTTTTTTTTTTTTTTTTTTCCCCCCCCCCCCCCTCCTTTTTAAACCCCCCCAAACCCCCCCCTCCCCCTTATCCTTTAAACCCCTGATTTTAGATACCAAACTAATTCGAACCTCACATTAATAAAAAAAAAATTGTTACAACCTAGAAAAGTTTTAGAATTTTGTGCTAGAGTGAATGGGAGATTTTTTGAATTGAATTGAAAAAAAAATCCCATTCTAATGCTTAGGACATACATCCTCTTACAATCCAACAAAGTAGAAGTAGAAGCTATCAATTAGAGAATGTTTGTTCTTGGATTTAAAAAAATATTTTAAAAAAACATATCGCAAGTAAAAAACACTACACCAAAATGATTTAAAAAAACATATCGCAAGCTATCAACTAGAGAATATTTTAAAATTATTTTCTTTAACCACACATTCCCATAGCACATCTGCATTAGAAACTAATTGCTAATTTTGCACTAATTGCTATTTTGATATGGTGGTTAAAATATTGTTTATTAAAAATTAAATTTTTTAATGTTTCTGAATTTATGTTAAAAATAAATTTTAAAAAAAATAAAAATATATATTATTTTAATATTTTTTTAAATAAAAATTATTTAAAAAATAACTGCCAATATATACATGTGTGCCCCAATAGAGCTAGGTTCTTTACTTTCTCTTTGAGCTTCGTCGCCAAGTCGAGCGAAGACAGTACTGTCAAAGACATGGATGCAGAGGAGCACAAATTGCGGCTCAGCCAGGATCCAGAGTGGGCAGACGTGACACCAATCCCACAAGATGATGGACCAAACCCAGTTGTCCCCATCGCTTACAAGCCAGATTTCATTGAAACCATGGGCTATTTCCGTGCTGTTTACAAAGCTAATGAGTTTTCTCCTCGTGCACTTCAACTCACTCATCAAGCTATCCTCTTGAATCCTGGAAATTACACTGTAAGTGCCCACTATTTGTTTTTGTTTACTTATGTGTTGATTGTTTGTGCTTTGGTGGGTTTTTTTTTTTGGCCCTATGGGTTGTTTGCTTTGTGCTTAAAGTTCGTGTCTTTTTTGGATTTGTGTGGATTGTCTTGGTTTTTTATGGTGCTTAGGATTGTGGGTTTGTTTTGTTTTTGCAAAATATTGTGAGTTTTGTAATGGATTGTGTCTTGATTTGCAACTGTTTTTGTTTTTTGAACGTCTAGGTTGGGGTTCTTCACCAATTGTCAATGTAGTGAGAGACTTGCTAAACTATTTCTATTGTTTGTTTTGAAGGTGTGGCATTTCAGAAGATTGATACTTGATGCATTGGGCATAGACTTGAATGAAGAACTGAATTTTATGTCGGGGATTTCAGAGAGTAACCCCAAAAATTATCAGATATGGTGAGCAAATATATCTTCATTTGAATTTGAGATGATTCTATTCACAGACCAGTTGATTAAGTTACCTTTAAAGATGACGGTGCTTGCCACCTTGAGTGGTGCGGTTTATAGTTCGAAAGAGTATTTTAATTAATTCTTTGAGATCAGCTGTAATTTTTAATGTTAGCAGCTTCTTCTTTCTTTTTCTTTTTTTTTTTTAAGTTCTCATCTGCGGTGCAATTTCTTTAGGAAAGCTACTCAATTTGATTCCAAACTCGTTTTATAGACGGGGTTGGTGGATTAGTACATTAGGTTCTTTGAAGGACGTCTGTAGAAACCCCCGTAGGCTACCTGATCGGTCAATGTCAAGAATTTTCTCGTTTTTAATTATTAAATGATCTTGTAAATTCCATAATGTTAATTGTAATAATGGATTTTTTGCAGGCATCATAGGCGGTGGATTGCTGAGAAATTGGGAACTGATGCCGCATCTAAGGAACTTGAGTTTACAAGGAGGATGCTTTCTCTTGATGCCAAAAATTATCATGCCTGGTCTCATAGGCAGGTTTGTTGTTCTCCAATCACCCCATCTTATATTAGATATGTGTCATAGAGCTCTCATTGGTATGATATTTTTCAGTGTTTGTCATTCTTGTACACATCATTTATAATGGTTTTAAGTAAATTCTTGGTTTTTTCCTCTCCTGGTGCAGTGGGTATTGCAGGCCTTAGGAGGGTGGGAAAATGAACTCGACTACTGTCATCAGCTGCTTGAAAAAGATGTTTTCAATAATTCTGCTTGGAATCAAGTAAGTACAAGTTTGTTGCACACGCTGTTTTTATCCTAACCATATCATAACAAAGATGAAGTGTTCTGTGTGTATCTTAATTATATATCAGGCCCGTTATACTGACATCATGCTTATAGACTAATAATAAAAGAAGGGAAGAAGGTGCTGATTTACAAGGTTTTTCATGTTTCCAGAGTGATTTAACATTCAACTAACTTGTCAGAAACTTTTTGGTATCACATTCATGTTACCTTTTTTGTGCTTCCATTTTGCATATATGGTTCTTCCCTTTTGGCACAACAATTTATTTTTATCTGTTTGTTCCATGACAGAGATATTTTGTGGTAACTAGATCTCCCCTCCTGGGAGGCCTAGAAGCCACAAGAGAGTCAGAAGTAAAGTACACTATTGAGACCATTTTAGGCAACCCTGGGAATGAGAGCCCATGGAGATATCTTCGCGGCCTCTACAAAAATGACCCCAAGTCTTGGATCAGCGATCCTCAGGTTTCTTCTGTATGTTTGAAGGTTTTGAGTGCTGAAGCCAACCATGTCTTTGCTCTGAGCACACTTTTGGATCTTCTCTCCCATGGTTTCCAAGCTAACCAAGAGTTTAGAGATGCTGTAGATTCTCTGAGACCTTCAAACTCCGACCCAGCAGATTCTGACTTAGCAAAAACAATTTGTTCTATCTTGCGGCATGTGGACCCAATGAGAGTTAACTACTGGACATGGCGCAAGAGCAAGTTGCCTTCGACAGTCTCTGTATAGGTGAAGCACCCATCTGTGGCTTTCTATTCTTGTTAGTTTATAAGAGATGGTTAATGAGGACAAGATGGTAGCAAGGACCGAGGGCATGGTTTTGAAAATGGCGTTCTGGTGACGTGATTGATTGAAGAGTACGGAAAACCCCAATCAAATTTGATTTTGGCTTGGCATTCTAGTTAAACTTCTTTCAAGGCTAGCTAATTCACTCAAACATCCACCATATTTGTAAATGACTACACCTTGTGTTTTTTTGTGTGGTGTGTTGCATTACTAGACCATAAATTCAATGCCGTTATACTTTTATAATACAATGGTGCTTGGCATTTGTAGTATTGTAGTGCCTGAAACTGGTAGTACAAAATTTCTACTCATGGTAGAGATGTAGCGGAGATGCAATATAAAGTAAAATTGCAGGTATTTAGTTTGCTTCCATATGATGTACAGAATGCCTTTACCATTGCTAGCAATTTCTGGTAATGGCATGTGACGGAGGGTTATAGTGAATCTGCCTTGGTAATCTTGGGGGTCAAAACTCAATGCTGCTCTTACCAGAAAATACAGAAGGGCATGCCTGAGAATGAAAAGATGCATTGATTTGATTTTTCATGCCTGCATTCTTGGAAATACTCATTGAAGTAATGACGAAATGAATCCTCAACTACAATACATGACCATTAGCACTAATAATCAGTTTCAGAGCACAAGGTCCCCAAGAGTCCCTAGGTTAAGAACTTGAACATTTAGTAAATCTACTTGAATTCAAGCCAAGAGATGTTGGAAACTAGAGATTTCTAGTAAAACAGCATAATTTAAAACCATGAAAAGGGTAGGGGAAGGGATTAGGGATTGAGATTGGCTACTTGATTGGATAGACCAAGGCCTGTTGGGTCTCCACTGGACCAAACTAAATTTTCAGAGAACAAGAAAACACAATTTGCCCAAAAATTCTGTACCATTAATGAAATGCTTTCTGTTGAATGTATGGTTAACGTAAAGCAAAATAGTTATGGATTTGATTCAATCGTTACATATACAAGTTTGTTTAAGATAGCACTCATTCCCCTCCCAAAACTGCATTGCTTCTATCGCCTTGCCAACAAAATAGGGGCACCATCTTTTGCCTATGCTGCCTATGAAGCACCAACATTTGATACACAGCAGAATGCCACAAAACGGAATAACTTAAAACTATACTTCCTCGGCTATTGCAATGCAAATACAAAGTAAGAACGGGAGGCCAAAAATAAAAACCAACTAGTGTTTTAGAGCTTTTTGCTCCCACCGGACCTTTTCTGCTTGGATGCCGGACTTGAGGTCTCCTTGAATGCAGATGGACAGAACTCACTTATGCAGCACATTCCGCATCTAGGTCTAAGTGGAGTACAAATTGTCTGCCCAAATCCCACCTGTTCGATTCCATGAGCAATAAATTGCATTCGGTTAATATCCCTAAAATGCCTACGAGTTTATGTTACGGCTAGACAGTAACTGCATAACATTGAAAGAGAGGAATTGTGCAGCTCTTTTTGCACCAGTCAAAGACGTAACATGTCCTGGGGCACTTGCTACTAGGCCACTGATTCAAAAAATAGTACACTAGGAGGCTCAGATAAGCCTACCATAATCTTTTGTTGCATAACTCCAGAAGACAGCATAAATAAACAAGGACATTCCAAGATTGCAAGTTTTTCAAAATGCTTCAATAATTTGACATGCACCGACTTGCATATGTACAGTTGAGAATACTAGACATGCACATTTTGATTGCATACACATAAGAGCACTATATATCTGCTTTCACTTCAGCCAATTATTTTTGTGAACCTGTGTGATGCATGTTTGAGTGTACATGAATGAGCTACACGTACCAAAAGAGGGTTTATTGGAACCCATTCGTCCTTTGGAAGCCATAGTTGCAAAGCCTCTCTTGTTTCCTCAGGAGTTGAAGTTTTCTAGCAGTAAGGGGGGAAAAAGAACTGATAAAAATGAATATAAACACAGAGAAAGAAGCATAAAAACTTAGTGCAAATATATAAAGAGACAAAGGGAGACAATTTACGATGGTAAGTTTCATTTATCTGATTTGTATTCATCATAAACAGTAGAGGAAGCATAAATATGATAAATGAAATAGCTTTATGTGTTCACACATTAGAAGGTCACAATCTATGTAGGCCTTTGCTAGATCCTCCTTGAAATTATACTAAATTTGGAACTTTTACAATCATCATTTAATGCTCGATGCATTTCCTTGAATCATTGGAACTTCATAACAAGTTAGACCCAGAAAAGAAAAGGAAATCATGAGTAAAATCACACAAAACCATCATCAGGAAATGCATGGGAAAGTACCTGTTTTGTGCCTGGCCGTGCCACCCATCCAAGGCGGTTGCAAATGCGGTGCACATGAGTATCTACACAAATCCCTTGAACATTGTTCCAAGCAATATTCATTACCTAAAGCCCCACACACAAAAAACTTTAACAAACTAAGCCAGCATCCTTATTATAAAAAATATTTAATTAAGGCCATACCAAATGAGCCATCTTTGGTCCAATCCCTGGAAGGGACAGTAAGTCCTCCAAAGAACTAGGTATATCGCCGTCATACTTCAAGAGACAAATTTTTGCAATTTTCTTCAAATTACTAGCTTTTCTAGTATAAAAGCCAACCTGAAGAAAAAGCATAATTAACCAATGCCATAAATCATAATAATAGTAATAGTAATAGTAATAATAGTAAATAACCCATTTATTTAGATGCTGAATGTCTCAGTAAAACAAGATAGCTTCCCCTCATCTGTTCGTGTTGTCATGAGAACACATACCGGGTAAATCAAGCCCTTGATTACTGTTTCATCAGCTTTGTCAATGGCATCAGCAGTAAGCAGATTGTTTTGCTGAAGACGCTGAATTGCTCCTGCACTCAAAACAACCTATCTGTGAAACAGCAAATAGCATGACATGCCACATGCAAGTTTTCAGGTAACTGAATATTCCCAAGCTCTTAGAATAATATCATAATTGAAGCACACAAATGCAATTTGGAGAATAAGACATTCTCTTGAACAAACAAGAATCAAAATAAAACATTTTTTAATGATGATAAACTTATTATTTATTGGTATGAACTTGCCATGAGTAACATGATCCTTTGTTTGGCTTGAGAGAAGTGCTGACGCCAAGACCGCAAATCTTCTTTCCTAAACAAAAGAGAGGAGTTAAAATATCGATATACTACCAAATTCTAAGAATTTAGAACCCACCAAAAAGCAAAACTACAAGTACAGGGCTTTGAAAGATAATCAGAAATGAAATTGACAGCAACTATTTTGTTAAAGTTCCAAACTTTCAGAAAAACAAGTCAGAAGATAGAGATCACTGAAAATGCTGTCACAGAAAATCCACAAAAACTCATTTATCAGTCAAATACAAGAAATTGATTGCCAATCCAAATGCACAGAGATAATTCTCCACAGATAATGAGTCAGAATTGGTTCTAGTTTCTTGTATTAGCACAACATTTTCAAAGCTAAGAATAGTTGACAGTGGTGACCCTTCTTTTAAAATGACCAAATGATCATTCTTAAAAGCTTCATGCCAAACAATAATCTGTTAAAACTGAAGCCTAAACAGGGTAATAGTTTTTTTATAAGAAACAGAAAATCCAAAATACAGGAACAGGCTCCATTGCAGTAAGCTGAAAGGTCTCCCGAAGACTGAACAATAGGTATAATCTATTACAAATAAAGCACCTCCTTCAAAAAAGAACAGCTACAAACTCTGCAGATGGAGGCACTCATTAAACACGCTCACATATCTAGAGATGTAAGTTTACAATATTAGCAAGTCTTGAAGAGCTTCTGAGCCACCTCATGGGTGGTCTGCATAGCTACCAGGCAGACACTTTGAGACCTAAGATCTACAAACTCTGCAGATGGAGGCACCCATTAAACACAATCAAGTATCTAGAGATGTAAGTTTACGATTTTAGCAAGTCTTGACAAACTTCTGAGCCACCTCATGGGTGGTCTGCATAGCTACCAGGCAGACACTTTGAGACCTAAGGTCACAATATGCAACAAAATGGGACATCTAACAAAGTTTATCAGTGCGACAGCTACATAAAGTTACAAAAAAAAAAAAAAGCCATAAACTAATACAATCACATAGAAGCAGACGCAGGAAATTATTAATAAAAACTAAGAGAGAAAGTAGGGGACCATTTTGCTAAAGTTTGAATTACAGAAAACATAGGTAATACTCATAAATATGCTTTTGTTAGAGTAATATGCATAATGGAAATGAACAATACCCCAGGAGGAAGAGAAATGCCAGCTTTCTCACATCCCATGGTGTCTACTGGTGCATCTTCAGAAGACCTCATTTTGTGAATCCCTTCAAGGACTTTGTCCCAGTTGAGAGGTGGTTCACCTATATCAAATAAAACATATCATTATCAACAAGCAACAAAAGAAAACAGAAACAATATCTACAAGTGTTCATTATTTAATATATCCCCATCAAAATCCTGCCTCCTCTAAATATCAGATCCAGTTACACAAACTACAAAATTCTAAGTCAATTGACAATGTCAACTAATAACCCACTTGAATATATGATACTGATAAAACTAGCCGAGACAACAGCGACAAATATGGAATGTTGTGATTAACATGGACAATGGCTCATTCAAATGATTGAAGCAATATACCAGTTGTCCTTTTTTTTCTAGTTACCATAATTATATCTGATATCAAAATATTGCTTCAATTGTATGTTAACAGAGTATACCTTCAACTGCATGCTTCATCCAACAAATAGTATTTGCATGAAAGTAACTGCCACCCTTAACCCTGAATCCCTATTCACCACCTCTCAGATCTTTGATTCTATGCGCTTTATAAATGCTTTTATGAGAGAGATTTTCCATGGGTTTAAGTTATGAGAATCTGGATCACTCATTGGTTTCTTTCAACCAATAATGCCCCCACAAGAAAATGTTTTTCCATCCACATATATATGGAAAACACAAATATCTTTACAAGACTCTCCTACCGTTCACCTGCCAAATCCAAAATCAATTTGACACCTTTCAGTTCTGCATACCTGCTGGCCTAATAGTAGAAGCAGCTTCACTGTCCACAGGAAGCGCATTTTCGGTAGATTTTAACTTCCCTGTAGAACCATTTCTAAGAGAAATCAGTACTCTTTATGTTATGAACAACAAACCAAATGATAGTATAACATTTAAAATCCATGTCACAAGCTTAACAATTTTGAACTACCAACAGACCGTGCACTTTCAAGTAAAGCACCTCGGGCCAACAATGGATATGAAGTACTTTAAAAACAGAAAATTTTCACCTCAACTTCACGCGACATAACATTCTACACTCTAAACATCCTCGACCTCAAACAGAGGTAAGGAAAGCACATTAAAAAAAAAAGGGAAAGTCTTTAACTTTACTCAAAAAACAAGCAAATGAAAACTAACCCGCCACACCCCAAGCAAATTTCTCAATCAAAGTTACCCACTTTCTCTTTTTATCATCTCCTACTTAAATTCCATGCCTTTACAACCTTTGCTAAAGAAGGTATCACTTACTTATCAGGGCAGGACCATTTCCTTTCTTGTATGCAAATTCTTCAATGTCAGGTAAAGCAGATAACTACACCACAAAGATTAAATGAAGTTATTAATCCTATAAAAACAATAACATTATAAAAAAAAAAGACACGAAAAAGACTCTCACTTTCTGCTTCCTGGGCTCTACTTTAACCTCCTTTTCAGCAGCCTCAACAGTGGTTTTCACTTTCCTTTTCCTCACAAAAACACGAACTTCTGGCACAGAAACTTCATTGGGACCTGATATTCATGAACAAAGTATCAAAAGGGTATATCCTTAAAAACCAAAAAAGATTCAACCTTAATAAGAAGCACTGAAATAAGGACATTTGGGGAGTTTAAGGTTTTGGTTCTCTCTGACCTGGGACTGTGTCTGAAGTGGAAATCTCTGTTTTGGATTGGAGGGATTTAGAGGAGAATCTTGTGTTTGGCATTTTCTTACATTTGACGATGAGCCCGAATGTCGTTTGTAATGAACAAGGAACTCTGATGACAGCCACAGACATTTTAGGCTTTGTTTTTTCGGGAATATAGAGAGACAGGAGAATTATATTTATTTCATTTTAAGATCCCTATAGATTTTGCTACATTATTTATTTATTTTATCACATGATATAGGAGGCAGATCAGCAAATCTTCTCGATTATGGCAGCATAAATTCAAGTAATTAAACAAGATCATCTAAAGATAAATTTTATCAAGCAGTTTGCAGGAGTTGAAAGAGGTAAAAAAAATTACTTTTATTGGAGTTAAATGTTGATAAAATACTGATTTTTAAACTCAAGAGGAACCTCATATAACTTACATAGATTGGTGGAGGATATGATTTGTATATTTAATAGCTTACTTTAGCTAGGCAAGTTCGGATTATAATCATTATAATCTAAGTAATAGAAAGGAGGCGCAGGATGAAGGACGGGCTGGGAACCCTAAAATTGTATGCAAGATGAGCTTCCATGAGTGCCCATCAACCGAGCGGAAGTTCACAGGTAAAGTGGAATTTTTGGATCGAGTGGCCACTGAATCACGTTTTAGAAAGATTTTTCATTGATTTATTTATAGTTTTTACCTGGCCTGCCAAGACCCACATCATAAATTTTAACATAATCAAATTTTAAAATTTTTTATAAACTTTTTTTAAAAATAAATAATTAATAGGTTGTAATTAGATTTTTGACCAGATCAATCTGAGTGTTTTATTAAATCACACAGATTTTTATTTTAATTTTTTTTAAACCTAGTTTAGTTGTAATTCTAGATCGGCTAAGTCCCGAGTTTACCCGTCCAAATTATTTTCCTTATTAAAAGCTTAATATAAAACAATTTAATGGTAATTTTTGGTGGGGTTCAAGATTGATTAAAGGAAAGAGTGACTCATGAGGCCGGCTTGCTAGTGCTCCATCCTGAGCTTTGTGCTGATGATGCTAGGCCATGGCCCATAAGCATTGGAGTCCCAGCTACTGTCCATTTCTTCTGCTACTGTCTTGTAAAACTTGAAGAACACCTGCCACCTCCAGAATTGTGGGGGTTTTTTTAAAAAAATATTATATGTGATTCATTAAATTAATGGGATTGGCTATTGAGTTATGTGCTAGGATCACAAAATTATTTATTTATTATTTATTTATTTATTTATAGCATTCTTGTTTAAATTCAGTGCAAGATCATATGCAATGGAAGCTAATCTAAGAGGTTGATATGATGATAAAAGGATCATGCTACTTTCTTTATCACGAGAGTTCAAATCCTTATGGTAAATTAGGGCAAATAAAATCCTCGTAGATTTTCTAATTTTCATGTAAAAAAGAGCTTAAATTTGAACGGACCAAATAATTAGGTTTGGTCTTAACTAGCTTGCATGCTATGCTGTGTCAAGGTCTCGGATTTTTTATTTGATATTTAATTACTACTAAACCTGAAAATACAATCACTTTGATTAATTTTTTTCCATTTTAAGATAAATTTTCATTGCAAAATAAAATGATAACATGTACTTTCAATAAAATAAATCAAATAAATCGAGAATTATATATTTAAATAAGCACAAAATATATATTTCTAAGATCTAAAATCAATTTTATTATTAACATATCTCTTATCTTATTTATCTTAATGAATGTAATATTTTTAATTGGATTCATTATTTCTATTAAAATATTATATTTTATAATTGTTAAAGTAAGTTTGAAAGAAATATCAAGATAACATGTTCATATTTCACGTGTAGTTGAAAGTTAAAATAAAATGTGATAAAATCATGTTGAAGATCTATATTTAAAAAAAAAAATGATTTGAACTGATTTTCATGAATAATTTATTATTAATGTTGTTACTTTAATATTAGATATGTAATAATTGAAAAATTAAAAATTTAAATTAAATATATAAAATATTATTTAAGAACTAAATCAAAATTGAAGAGTAAGTGAATCTGTATGCTAATTTTTTTTAGAAAAAAAATAACAACCCCTTTATATATTTTTTTAAATTAAAACGAGTGATGCGTTATCTACTATAACAAATGATGTATTATATGCTTGTCTAGTTTTTTATAGCCGAAATGACTTGAAACCAAGCAAATAAGTGAGCTTGTGTTGTTTTTTTTTTACAAAACAACATATTTTTCAATCAATTTTCACAAGCAAAAACATGAGAAACACCCAACAAGCCTCAGTAAACCCTTTTGATCTCTTAAAATAGTAAAAAATCAATTCAAAACTGAAAATTCAAAAAGAGATCACAAAATTTTTTAAGTTTTGAATTATTTGTTAAATAAGATGAAAACAAAAAACAACTACTATCAAACTCTTTTCATTAAATGGAAAATCTTGTTACCAAACTTTACCGTTTTGATTTATAGCAAGTCTCTTTCTTGTTAAAGAACTGAAAACTGCATATTTTTTTATAAAAATAAACTTTAGGACCAAAACATAATTGCAAAAATTAGAGATTAGAGATACATTATCTTAGTGTCATACATTTCATTCTTTTATCTTTTAATCTTATAGTTCTATGTTTTTTTAAATAAAAATCAGTCCGGTCTCACTAAGATTTTAATCAATCATGAGTTAATCCACCCGACAAAATGTATTTGACTAGATTAACTTTCACTAAATCTAACATAAAACCTGATCTGAGCTGGATTCTAGTCTCTAGATCGACAAGGCAATATATAAAATGACTCGTCGGATAATGCCAACTACTGGGGGGGAAGAAAAGGACGGAGGAGGAGGAGGAGGAGGAGGTAATGGAAGATGGTGTGACCCTATGTCTTGATCCTACTGGACAATATCCATATCTGAGCTGATTATAAAATGGATCCCTGTCTGAATACAACCTTAACGACATGATTACTTACAATAAGTTAATCATTGAGGGAGAAATGAGTCAATAACTATCAACTTAGCATAACTAATCAAAACATTATGATTCTGCTTGGATATTTTCTTGCCTTTGCAATCCACTTAAGATACGGGAGATGTCTTTGAGAAGGAAACAATAGAACTCCTTTTGTTTTATTATGGGCATGCAAATCTCGACATTGACATAATTAGCGTACCTAATCTTGTTTTTTTATATATATAATTTATTTAATTCCCATAACTAGCCACTGTATTAATGTAATTAAAATCCCATTAATATAATAGATCCATTGACTCCATTGACCTGGTTAGTCTAGAATTAATTGTCTCGTATCTTTTTTATTTTATAGTTTTCATGCAAGTTTTTCTGGAAACTTTTGAAACAAAAAAGCGGTTTTTAAAAGTTTTCAAAACTATTTTCCTGTGTTTTGCAAACTAGATCGGATTTGATACGTTAGGTAATATTTAGTCATTAATATTTTCTAAGTTGGATTCGGGATATTCAGGGTGGGGTCGCTAGGTTGTCTAGAAAGGTCGACCGAGTTCATGAAATCTAGGGTTTGGTCGAGGCTGGGGTCTGGTTGTATTGAAATTAATATTTTCAATATTTTTTTTTTATATAAGGTTGATGTGATAATGTATAAAATTATTATTTTAATATATTTTTAAATAAAAAATATCTCGTAAAATAACTCCAACCATGTTTTCGAACGGGTTTAAAAACTAAGGAATCAAAGAGCTTTTAATTGCTTAGAAAACAAATAAAAGAAGTGAAGACAGGAAGTAAAGTTAAAAAAGATACTAAACAATCTCTTAAATTATCATGTTCTTACTTTAGTTAGCTCGGGCATGGATGTTCGGTTTCATAAATGAAAGAATAGTGAATGCTTTGTGTCTCCAGCTACTCAGCTAGCTGCCCTTGTTAATGCCAGCAGCCATTTGTCCCCACAAGAGCAAAAGCAACAAGAGAAAACACTGGAGGACCCAACCTTCTTGAAGAATTAATTTCAAGATTGAAGATCTCTGCGTACACATCTTGTTTGTTTTTTGAACAAGTCTACAAGGTGACAAAAACACAGTCACAAGATACGGCAAATCTAGAGATGCATGATTCCATATCCATCGATGAAATGGAAAGATTTAGTCTATCAGATTGCAAAAAATTCCACAAGGAGGGAATCTTGCTTCTTGACCGTGGAAGATATCCTCGTATGCACAAGTCGTTTCAAAGATTTAAATCGATTCGTTATTTGAAAAAAAAAAAAAAACAACACATGTACAGGCTATACACATGTATGTCGATCTCCACTCGCAATTTTATGTTTTCTTCCTTTGCCACACGTCTACATCATGTTTCTTAAGTCCTTTAATTTCCACAATGGTGAAGTCAGTCTTAATTTTGACTCTTTATTGTTGCTAACCAATGAAAACTATAACATTTTCATCTATATACGTGACGTGCATTAGTAGAACATTGTGTTGAATTAATCGTTAGAGGGTTGGTTTGATAATCGAGTGTTGTGTTGGTTTGATTGCAGAGAAACTTCCATGTCATGAAATTGATATATTATTAGGTTGATTGGAAATTAAGTTTTATGATTTGTTTTAATATGTTTTTTATCTAGATATTCTAGTCTTATAATTTAGATTGCGGGTTTGACAGTGTAAACTGGGTTGATTCATGTTACTTTTTATATTTTTTTTATTGAATTTTTTTAACTTTATTCTTTAAAATTAAATTTATTAAAAATTAAGTTTTATAATTTATTTTAGTATGGTATAAGATAGATCAAATTAAAGGGTCAAAATGTTAATAATAACATAGTAAAATATATTTAGTATCCCTTTGATAACACGGTTACCCATGTTTTTTCCGACAAAAACATCAAAAATAATATTTTTACTGCGGTGCAACTTGTGAATGAATTGCATTGTCAAATGGTATTTGAGATTTTATTTTGACATGTTAAAAAAATTAAATTTTTTTAGATTATTTTGAAGTATTGATATCAAAAATAATTTTTAAAAAATAAAAAAAATTATTTTAATATATAAAAAACAATTTAAAAAATAACATCTACCACCACTTAAAAAAAAAAAAACTCCCAAACATAATAGAAAAGAAAGCAAGCAGCTGATTTCAGCGAAGTCAACTGCTTGAGATCTTATCAAGATATCCATTTTTGTCTGGTGGCAAAGCTCTAAACACTATTATTAATATACGGATATATAGATGACCCAATCAATGTTTCTTGGACACTAACAAGATGCTTCATCCATCCAAAGTGAAAGAGACCATTATATTAAGAATCTGTTTGATGATACAATATTAATGGCTGTCTGTGGACCACAATTGCATGTGCTGTCTTCCCCAGCCAGAGTGATCATACGCAGCAAAAGATTAATTTGATCATAATTTTTACCAGAAACCCTTGGATGGATTGGATGGGGATTTAAAATTGAGAAAAAATTATAATAAATAAAAGAAAAAGAAATCTCACTACATGAAAATTAAAGGGTTAATGATCTTTTTCCATGAAAGAAGATGAGTTTGAATATTAAAGCGTGTAGACTTCAAAGGGATGACAGAAACGTTGACAAAAACCCCAGCACTCTGAATACAAGCCATCTAGAAGCAAAACGACGTGTTATGAGATCATATATATTAAAGGGCCAAATATATATGTTAGTAATATCTTAATATATTAATTCTTCTTCTTTTTGTCAGATCATTATAGATTTCTGTATTGTTTTTATTTAGAAAAGCAAACCAGTATCAATATATATATATATATATATATATATATATATATAATCAAAAGGCAAACCATAACAAAAAATATATATATATATAAATCAAAAGGCAAACCAGTAACAAAATATAGATATATGGAGTGAAAGTCATAAAAATTAAGGAAGTACAGAGAGATAAGATACAGGTGGTGGCACAAGACAATAGTAGCAGCTGAATCAAGACGAAACCTAGCCGATGGTCCCATGCATGCACGTTTAATTCGAGCCCACGAGTATCTGGCGAAGATCATATGATGGCTCACTCAGCCAATCAAGCCCATCACTTTTCAACGAATGAATCTTTCCAAATATTTGCCTTTCTGTATTCATTTATAACCTGAAATGACAGTTTGAATGTGAACAATGGAAGAACCGGTTCGTTTCCACGGCGTGCATATTACGGGGCGTCACAACCATATTTTTAAAAATTTTATTTTTTAAAATTAATCTAATATATTAATATCAAAAATTAAATAATATTAAAAAAATAACTTAAAAAACAATTCTCACTTTGAGAGAGAGAGAGAGAGAGAGATATAAAACCTTTTTTAAAACTAAGACTTTTCCTTAAAACTAAGACTTGAAGCATTAATTTCCTTATTTTCGTGTTCTAATTTATTGGTCCAATCAGCAAGTCTTGGACTGGTTCATAGGGAAAATGGGTACTTTTGTTAAGTTAGGCTAGATTTCTATCCGATGACAAGTGACGATTGCATGATATATTTAAAAATTTGGTAATGATTATTTTTTTAAAATATATTTTATTTAAAAATATATATTTTTATTTTTTTAAAATTATTTTTGATGTTAATACATCAAAACGATTAAAAAAATATAAAAATTAATTTTTTAACAAATTAAATTATTTTAAAACGTGTTAATTAATAAATGGTGACTAAATTACTCCAAAATTAATTAATAGTATTAATTTATCACATGAATTTACGTGTCACGTGCTAGTCATGTGATAAATACCAACCCCCGTTTGAATGAAAAATCTAATCAATCTACCTTCAATTTTCTTCATCGTCGACGACTATATATCTAACGGTCAATAAATTGGATACGGATAATTTGCTCTCTGATCGATCAATTAATAATTTAGGAAGCCCTAGCAATAGCATATTTTAACCCTAAATTAAAAATATAAAATAATAAAATGATTAGTGGATAATTTTAAAATTAGATAACTAGCTAGAGATACCAAATTCATGAACCTAAAGCTGTATAGAATCTTTTCTAAACGATTCAACTAGTAGATTTGCTAGTTCAACTGAGAGGCTAACGGATCCTATGCGTTTTCAAAGTAGATCAGCTAGCTTGCTGGATTGCAAGATTTTTTTTTTATTTGTCAAACATTACTGATGGAATATATCTATTAAATTTTTAGTATTTTTGTTTTTGATAATTTTGATGATATGTAATGATAGAAAAAAATTTTAAAAATTATTTTTAATATATTTTAAAATAAAAAACAGTTTTAAAAAGCACTGGAAAACGGAACAATCACAGCAATAAATACTTTATTTACCTTTTGTTTTTCCATAGTTCAAAATGTTCATAATTATAGGTTTTCTCAAGTCATTGCTTACGACGTAATCTGTCTCCTAATATGGACCCAGCATGCATGATTTCTTCTGTGAAGTGGAGAATGAAGCATCTCTCTCTTTTCGTCGTGTCGTGTTATCGATGTTTGTGCTTTCTTTTTCTTCTTTACATCTTTTTCTACAGCTACCTTTTAGTTCCTCTCCTCTATATAAAGAAGCAACATTGCTGGTCATCTTTCTCAGAATCAGGTCTCTGAAACAAAAGGGAAATATTTAGGTCATTTTATACTTGAAGATGGTGCCTCATGGGTTCAGGTTCAATCCCACTGATGAAGAGCTCATCCAAGTCCTAGACAGAAAAGCTTCTGGCCAAGAAATGCCACTCCATTTCATTCTTGAAATGAATGTTTATGAACGTGAACCACAGGATCTTGAATGTGTGTAATATATATGCACTACTTACTACGTACTCTCTTTGTTCTATTGCGTGTAGGGCTCAAGTTTTTTCTTTCCATTTCTCTGCAATGATGTTAAATGCATGGTTTGAGCCTATAGTTCCGCTAGCTGTATTAATTGTTTAGGGTTCAAGTCTCTGATAGTACTATCATAATATTCCATTATCTTGTCCATCCACGGCAATTTTCCATTTAACTTTTATAAGCTCTGCAACATTTTTTCATACAGGGAATCAATCCACGGCTTTAAGCAATGGTGAGAGATTCTACTATTGTAAGAGGGAGATAAATGATTCAAGGGAAGTGATCGGTCGAGGATGGTGGAAAGCTACAAGCCATGTCAAGAAAGTTTATGCAAATGATCATCAACTTCTTGTTGGGAACAAGAGGCCTTTGACATTCCATAGGTTCAAGGACAATGAAAGAAACCGCAATAATGCCATCAAGACTAATTGGATTATGCATGAATATAGCCTTGAATCAAGAACCACGGTACGTACTGGCTAGTGATCAA
Organism: Populus deltoides; assembly: GCA_015852605.2. Taxonomy (NCBI): domain Eukaryota; kingdom Viridiplantae; phylum Streptophyta; class Magnoliopsida; order Malpighiales; family Salicaceae; genus Populus; species Populus deltoides. Next base: position 1,564,471 of record CM027576.2, on the reverse strand, counting down.
TATCTTTTGTGTGTGCAATTCCATGCTAACCAGTCTTAGTTATATGCCAAATTCTCAGTGTCTGTTTCATCAATTTGTACTACTTTTATTTTGTTAGGAGTGGAGGCTTTGCAAGATTAAATATAAGGGAAAACCAAGTTTGCAAGAAGAGATAGAGAGTATTAAGAAACAACATTCATCGAGGAATGATTTCGAAGCCGGTAGCTCGACAAATGTTGGTGTGGAGCAGCATGAGGAGCAAACTTTGGTGCCTGCAGATTCAACAATGCCATTGGATCATTATAACGGATATGATCAGCAACCTCATGATCAATGGAACAATATGCAGCAGCTACCACCATCTCCATATCATCCTAATTATCTACCCGCATTGTGTACTGGTAGTGGCCACTATTATGTTAACCAGCAAGAAGAGTTAGAGCCCGCTGTTCATGAGCAGCCATTTCCTAGTCTTTGGTCTTGGACGAACTAGGTTTTTGCTGTCTCTATTTTTAGTTTCTTCTCTAAGCTGATCTGTTTGCTGCATATGTACAAAAAATTGTTTATTGTGTTTTTGGTCTAGCTGGGCAAGGATGTCTCGTTGATTTACTGTTTCTGGTCTAGCTAGGCAAGGATGGTCTCGTTGATTTTCTGTTTCTCTAGTCATGTAGTACGTACTTACTATGTCATCAAGAAATATGGTTTGCGCTTAATTGGAACGATGAATATTGTTCAGTAGTTGTTGATCTTCTTCTCATTCAATAATATCCACAAGCAGAACGCCTTTGCCAATTGATACCTGTAGCTTCATTGTAATTTGGTGATAAAAATTATATCCAGAGATCTAGATCGCTAGCTTACCCGCCCTTGATACATACTACAGTACATTGATGTTACGTTTTCTGTAAGATGGCGATCCTTTATGAATACGAGAAATGATTCTGTAAGATGGCGATCCTTTATGAATACGAGAAATGAGCGTGTAAACACACATTCGTTCATGAGAGGGAAAGAAATATTGTTTTGATTTTTTTTTTATGTTTAGAGATATTCTCAGATCAGTTTATATATACATCAAGATTAAGTTTTACCATAGAACAATCTTAAGGATTATTAGACAGAGATCCTCCTCCCTGATAATTTGCAAAAAAATGCCTTTATAATGTGTTACTCATGTTAGAGAATAATATAAATTATATCTTGAGACTTCATCTAAAAGTTTAAATTCTTAGGTTGAGATGATTTTTTAGCATGGTATTAGAGTTTTAATGATCAAGCAGTCATAAATTCAAATCTCACATTTCTTATTTATTTGATAACAATTAAGATAATGTAGACTTGCACAAGTTTTAATCCCAAAAAACTTTCACTTGAGGGGGTATGTTAGAGAATAATATAAATTATATCTTGGAACTTCACCTAAAAACTTAAGTTTTTAGATTGAAATGGTTCTTTGATAACCCACAGCAAGCTCAACAAAGGTCAACAATACCGTTTTAATATTTATGTTCTTTCCAGGTTCTCAGACAAAGCCAATAATTAGAAGTTATCAAGTCTATCCCAATATCTAAAACTTTTAGATCTATTAGCTACAATCTAGGAATACAAAGGTAAATTGTTATACGTAGGATATATCTTCTTTATATAGAAGATATGTCAAAGTTATTTCCTAACATTACCCTTAATACATATTATAGTACATTGATCTTATATTTTCTGTAAGATGGTGATCCTTTATGAATATAAGAAATGAGTATGTAAATACACATTTGTTCATGAGAGGGAAATAAATATTTTTCTGATTTTTTTTATGTTTAGAGATATTTTTTAATCGATATATATATATATATACATGTGAATCAAGATTAAGTTTTATTATCAAACAATATTCTTATGGATTATTAGACAAAGATCCTCCTCCCTGATAATCTGTAAAAAAATGCATCTACAATGTGTTGCCCATAACAAGCTCAACATGATCGTTTTAATATTTATATCCTTTCTAGGTTTTCATCTCAGACAAAGCTTATAATTAGAAGTTATCAAATCTACCTTAATATCTAAAACTTTTAGATCTATGTTGTGCCCAGAATCTATCTGATGAAGGACTCTTGTATAGTTCCTTTAACAATGGCACATTGATTTCTTGTATTTTTCTAGCATGTGAAGAGGTTGTTTGTTTATGCGGTAATATCGCTTTAAAATGTACATTATTTTTATATGCGTTCAATCCAAACACGAGTTTAATCTTGTGAACAAACATAGTGTTAAAGGAGTTTTACTTTTTTTAAATGCTGATTTCAAGATTCAAATTTAAAAAATCAAGAAAGAATGAAAACATTAAAGCCACACAACTTTGAATATGGTTTCATCAAGGTACATGCATATAAGGGACAAAACATATAAAATAAAAAAATAAAAAGAAAACTTTTAGATATGAGACAAGAAAATTCATAAGTGTAAGAGAAATTAGTGTGGTTATTGATTATAAAATACAGCAAAACCTTACATTACATGTTGGAATATGCTCAACGGGTCGACATGATTGTTTTAATATTTATACCCTACTAATGGCACATTTCTTGTATTTTTTCTAGCTAGCATGTGAAGAGGTTGTTTGTTTATGCGATAATGTTATGTTTTAAATTGTATATTATTTTAATTTTTATATCTTTTCAAGCCAAACACAAGTTTAATCTTGTAAATAAATATGGTGCTGAAAGAGTTTAATTTTTTAAAAAATACTGATTTCAAATATTAAAATTTAAAAAATCAAGGAGGAATGAAAACTCTAAATAAGCCACACAACTTTGAATATGGTTTCATCAAGGTACATGCATACAAGGAGCAAAACATATAAAATAAGAACTTGCCAAGAAAACTTTTAAATATGAGACATCAGAAAATTCACAAGACTAAGAGAAACTAGCGTGCTTGTTGATTGTAAAGCAGGGCAAAACCTTGCATTACATGTTGGTGGAATATATATGAATGCAACCATGAACATCGAAGCAATAATCCATACAGTGATAATAAAAAATCTGCAGAATTCTCCCGTTCATACTAATTTAGCTCGAGGAGTCAAGGCAATCAGATTTCGCAGAGATTTTCATGGTGGAAAAAGTAAAGCAGTACGCATGCATAATCATTGAAGGTGATGTCCAGTGAATTAGCCTAAGCAGATTCGTTTGATGTGATCATAGAAACAGTAATTCTATCAAATCAAGATGTAAGCTGTAAAGTTTTCACGGAAAGCATTATCTACGGTTTTTTTTTTTTGTATTTTTTATATAAAATTAATTTAAAAAGATTAATATTTTAAAAAAATATTTTTACACAGAAAAAACAATGTTGGTTTAACCCTACCACCAATTCATGTCCCTTTCTCTGGCTACTGGCTTGTGTTTCATGGCAAACCTACCCTCTCCTCCGTGCATCGGTGCATGGGCCGCCTGATTATTTGTTGTGTTTCAAGCAGCATTTGATATATATTTTATTTAGAGTATATTATGGTTTGATAATTGATCGTACGTAGTAAAATAATTAGTCCAGCTCTTTTTATTAAAAAATAATATTGAGTCATACTGTACCTTTAATAGCTTAATTAGTCTTCCGTTGATTCTCTATGACAATTTAATTATTTTTTTAAGATATCCTTTATTGTAACCAGAATTCTCAATCTCGTAAAGAATTAATGATCAATTTATAAATTTTATTTTTGAGATTATTAACAGAACATCCATCATTTAATTTCTTAAGTATACCTGTCTGGAGTACTTGAGGGTCTAACTCAGTGGTTATTCGTGTGACTTGTTCCCCCCATCCCAAGTTCGGGTCCTTTACTCCTCACGCCGGCTCATCAAAGTGCGCTTTCCTTACCTCCCGGGCTTGAGGATTTCCTCAATCATGGAAAAAAAAAAAATTATAAATTTTATTTTTGAGATTATTAACAGAACATCCATCATTTAATTTCTTAAGTATACCTGTCTGGAATTAATTAAATATGTTACGAAATTAAAATTAAATAGGAGCACCGACCATATATCGCTCGTTAAATAAATAAATAGCCAGCAGCACTTGATTTATTTATTATAATTGAAATCCTCATGATAACGTCAATTGAATTCGCAGCACATTCATGAGTTGTTTGTGTAACATTAGCACCCACATGATTTGAATATTTTGTGTGAATGTTGGATTTCAATCCGACATAATCATGGTCAACGCATGCGTGTGCTCCTGGAGTGCGGCATCTTGTCTGTATTTAATTCAGTTCAACTTTATAACTTGATTTATATACAGGTAATAATTGAAAATTTATTAATACCTCTTCAATCAAACTAGGAGCCAACTGTATAATCATTGTTATCTTCTTCGTCATCATCAACTAAATATAAGATTGATTATATAAAAAGTTTTATTAAGTTTATATTTTTATGTATTAAATCAAAGTGTGAGGAATGTTTTTAAAATGTAATTTTAATTGAAAATACTTTCTTAGTTTATGATTTAGTCCCAGACTCTAGTTGGATATATAATCTGTATTAACACATATTTATTAAAACAATCTTGTTTTTGTTTTTTTAAAAAAAACCTAAAATAACATTGTTTTATTATTTTAAAAAATTGAAAATCAAATGCTTATTCTAAATCAAGGGATGAATCAGTTGGGTTCAAGATCAACCTGACAAATTGGATTTAATAATTATAATTCTTATTTTATAATCACAGTTGTACATGATATATGTCTTACTATGTTTTTTTTCTTGTACTAAATCAAAGTGTGGGGTATATATATTCTTAAAATTTAATTTTAATTGATGTGTAAATTGTTCAAAAACACTTTTTTGGTATAAAACCCGGCACAAAACTCGAATCATGAACTAAACATGTTAACATGGATTGATATGGATTTATTAAAACGATGTCATATCTATTTTTTTTAGCGCCAAAACAATATTGTTGTGTTTTTTTAAAATAAAATTGAAAACCAAATGCTTATTCTAGATTAAGGGATCAGATAGTTGGGTTCAAGATCAACCCATCACTTCAAAGAGGGTTTAATAATTGTGATTATTGTTCTAGAAAAAATACAGATTATTTGAGATTACAATATCTTTTCATTTGTAATTTATTGAAGACGATACTATTTGCCTTGATCATCCATGTCGGGAATAAATTTATTTTGATAGTAAATAATAACAAACCAGGAAATTTTTCTCTCACGTAATGATCATTGATTCTGTGAATGTGTACTTAAATCCATGAGCTTGATTCTTCAATATATATTAGAAAGCGACGAGTTATATTGGATTCTTTAAATCTTAAAACGATCATCGAATCTTCTCAGAATTGATGGATTGAGTCGAGGTCAGCTAATTTTGTTGATTCACAGTTTGATTTTTGCAAGAAAAAATCCCTCAAGAACCATCATTTATAGCTTGATCCTTGAAAAGGGAAAAGGTTTCAAAACTATGCCTCCAACATCAAAAAAATGTACTTGCTCTTGGAGGGCTGTTTGGTAATGTAGCTACGGATGAGGTTCATCCGCAGCCACATATATCAGTGTTTGATAACAAAAAAAATGTGATTTTGCTAGGTAGGACCCACCAACTTTTACTGGCGTGCCGTAGGTTTGCTTCTCATGGTGATTTTCGATGAACAGTGGAGCCATACTCCACCGTCACACTATTCACTCCACTGTCGTACTATTCACTAAAGTAAACAGTGCGAGTGAATTTTAAGTTACTTGTACTATTCACGTGAATATTTTTTTTGAAAAACTAGTGTAGTTAATTGATTTCACTCGCACTGTTCACGTGAACGTGAACAATAATTCTTTTTTTGTTTTTTAAAAAAATTAGTTCAAGGTGAATTAAATTTACTCGTATTGTAATCTCAATTTTATTCCTGATAATATTTTACATAATTTTGTAGTTCTTGTCAGATGAATTTTGTACGTAATGGAATTGTAAATAGTTTAATGGAACAATAATTTTTTTATATATCAAGTATGATTTATTTCATGATGTAATAGCAATAGTTAAATCTATAATATTTAAATTAAAAACCATAAATATTAATATATATATTTTTTAAATTATTTTATAACCTAAATTTCAAAAGCATTTTTAACAAAACATATTAAATTATTTTTTGTTCAACTTCAATTTCAACCATAATTTTAATTAAATATATATTTTTTCAACCCAACCTTAACTAAAAATACTTTTTATAAAATATTTTTTTTTAAACTATAATTACAATAATTACCCCAATTTCAAATAATCTATTGATGCTATTGTAATCATAGCGGAATCGTCTTTCTAGGCAGTGCATGTAAATTGTAACATAGGAACCATGGCATGTCTTCGGCAACTATTTTTCTCCCTCTTTTCTTCTCTCCTTTCTTGACTTTGTGCCTATTTCTTCTTCGTTATAGAAAAGGTTTTGGATTGATCTATCCAAGCCATGAATTAGAGTTTAAATAGGGCCATGACCCGTACCGTGTTTTATAACCATGGTTAAAAATATTTGTGCCCCGTTTGTTTGCTAGAAAGTAATTTCCTTTTGGAAAGTGAATTCCGGGGAAAGTGAATTCCAGGAAAGTGAATTCCGAGAAAGTATTTTCCGATGTTTGGTAGTGTAATGAAAAATAAGTTGGAAAATACTTTTCAGTGTTTGGTTATGTCATGGAAAATGAGCTGGAAAATAACTTATTAATGTTTTATTTTTCTCAAGTTTATTAAAATAATGAGGAACAAATCTTACAAATTAAAAAGTTGAATGAGAATGAAATTGAAAAAAATATAATTTCATAAATTATCTCAAATAAAATAAATAATAATCAAAATAATAGAGATCAAATCTAAAAAATTAAAAAAAATAAAAGGTAAATAAATTAAAATAATAATAATTAACATTTCATAAATTATTTCAAATAAAATAAGTAACAATCAAAAGAATAAGGACCAAATTTGATAGATAAAAAATTTCAATAAAAAAATGATAAGGAAAAAGCAAATAGCAATTATAAAAATAAGGACCAAAATTAATATAAAAATTAAATTTTAAGAGATGGAATTGAAAAATAAATATACAAAACAAATTATATATAACAATCAAAAGTTTGAGGATCAAATTTAATATAATCAGCAAATAATGACATTTCTAAATTTTTCACAACTTCCGGAAAGTGTTTTCCGCCCAAATTTTACAGGAAAACACTTTCCTGAAAACCAAGCCAAATTTTCCTTTGACTGGAAAGTGTTTTCCGTTGACCAACTTTTCTAATGGCAAACAAACACGGGAAAGTTTGGAAAGTGGTTTCCCGGAAACCACTTTCCGGAAAACAAACACAGCCAAAGGGAAAACACTTTCCTGGAAACTAAACCAAATTTTTCTTTGACTGGAAAGTGTTTTTTGTTGACCGAAAAGTGTTTTCCGTTGACCGGAAAGTGTTCTTTATTAATCAGAAAGTGTTCTCCGTTGATCAACTTTCTTAATGGCAAACAAACACAAGAAAATTTAAAAAGTGATTTTATAAAAAATAAATTTTAAAAAACAAACATTACCTTGAAGAAAGTTCCTTTTTCATGATAAAAAGTAACATAAGATGGGAATACAGTTAGGGCTTTACGGCCCACATGAGATTTGTATGATTGTACCAACTTGAGGGCTTGGCGCCTTCCCAAGTGGCACAGTGTGAGAGAGAGCCCACACATGCACTCCGAGTTTGTACTTGCTTCCTTTGTCTCTTAAGGAGTGATTTTTGGTAATTAACTACCATTAATTTCTTACTCATTAATCTCTTGCATGTTTTGTTTTAATCACCAAAAAGAAAGAAAAAACATAATTTTCTGATTTTGTCTTTAGTACATTACTTGTTCCGGGTTTTAGGTGAGGTTTTAATTTTGTGATTTTTTCCCTGAATTTTTAGCTTTATAGTATTTTTTTTGGGAATTTCATATGGTTTGGTAAGAGAAGTGTTTGATCTTTCCAGGATTTGGGTTAAGAATTTGGTATTTTGTGGTTTTTTATGTGAAAATTTTAATTTGCTAATGCAAAGTGAATGTTCTTTTCTTGTGCTTGAATTTCAGGGTTTATTTTTTTAGTATTTTTGTGCTTTGTTGGTGCATTCTTTATGGTATGTAAAGATAAAGTTTTGATTTTTGTTAATTTCTGTAATGAAAGTTGCTTGCTTTCAAGGTAGAGGTTGTTGAATTTAGAAAATCACTAAAAATCGCCATCTGGGCTTCTGATTTTATTACTTTTCTGTCTAAGTAATTTGATCTTTTAATGCATGTTGGTGCATTGCACGTTTGATTTCGTACTTTTTTCACAGAAAGAGGAATGGGAAAAGAAAAGGAGCACGATAATGTTTAATCGTTGTTGAATTTGTCTGAATTGAGTGTTATTTCTGTTCTTGTACCACATGGTCGAAAATCTGAGCTATTGTTATGGTTTTATTTGGTATTTCTTTTAAGGAGAACAAAATTAAGGTTCATGGTTTGGTCTTTAAAAGCAGGTAGCTTTTTAGTGCCATGCAATTAAGGGGTTGATACTATGATGTTATGAAGTTTCTGGTATTTAGTATCTTTACAACATGTTGATGCTAAATGATCAAGAAAGATGTTGATGTTGGGATAGCTTTGTAGCTTCCATCTCTATTATATGTAGGCTTTTTCCTTGTTGTGATGAATCTTTGGAAGCTGAAGTTTTTGTTACATTGTTTTCTTTGTGCCTTTCGTGAGGATTTGAAGGGGGAGTTGTGCTCCAATGGCTTCAAAAGCCTTGGATGTAGCAGATGCATGTCCAACTGAGGATTTTATTGCTGCATTATTAGAATACCTGGTTGATCCAAAACTACAAGGAAAATCTTCTGCTAAGGGAGATGTATCACAAATTGCCCAGGAATCAATCGCAAAACAGGTGCCGTTTCTTCTTTCTGGTGACTCTTCATTTATAGTTCACAAATCTTGTCTCTGAACCATGTGACTATCAGGTGAACATATTTTTTGTAGTAAATGAATTGTCAAATAAACATCTTTTCCTGGAGAGCAATATTTTTAGCATGAGAAATGCTACCATCACATCACCTGTGAATGACGCTACCTCACCCATCCAACAGGCACAAGAAGTGCACCCAATCACATGAGTGGTGGGCCCTACTCGTGCCTCCATAAGGCATGATTTCATCATTCATGAATGATGCCTGCATTTCCCTTCTTGGTATCATATTGACTGTAACAATCTTGACATCTATTAAATAAACATAGTTATTGCAACTTCATCATTTTGTTTTCCTATGATTTGTGGTTCCTTCTGCATCTCTTGATTCATTTAAGCCAAAGTATTTCTAGGCTTTTTCTCAAAACAGTTATTGAAAATCTATACTTGTTTCTATGGTCCTTCCTTGAACTAATAAAATTCTGTATACTGTACTGAAAGACAGAAAAATAAGGGCAAACAAACATAAGTTTACAAAAATATTTATCCTCCATGAGAAGCTAATTCTATCAAAGTAGACATGTCTCTTGCTCACCAGGCCTTTTAAAGCACCATGAAGGCTTTATCTGAAGCAACCTAGGTGAATGGAGGAGCATTGATGGTTGGTTTCACTTACACCAACCCTGCTCCATGGGCTATAATGCTATAAAGAAACCTACAAACCCTGCATCAAACTCTACAGAAACTTAAATTCTTGTGGCTATTCGATGTACCATAACGATCAACATTTGGGGTAGTGTCAATCATCTTGAACTAAGGAAAAGTACAACCATCCTCCTTTTCCTTGCACTTTCTCTCATATGTTAGGATGCTTCATATCTTAGCCTATATAATGATATTATCATAGGGAAAGTTTATATAAAATGTTTCCACACATACTTTGACTGTTGAATTTACGAGGGATATTTGAACTGCTAAATTATTGTAAGTTACGAGGAAAGAATGTTCAAGAAATAAGAAGAAAACATAAAAGGGAAATGGGGGAGGGAAAGTCTATATAAAATGTTACCACATGTACTTTGACTGTTGAATTTATGAGGGATATTGAAATTATTGCAAGTTACGAGGAAAGAATGTTCAAGGAATAAGAAGAAAGACATAAGAAGGAAACGAGGAAGAGGGGAGGGGGGGGGGAAGCATATAAATATGCATTTATTTATTAATGTATGCGTTCGTGTTGTTCTCCATTTTTCCAGAATCCTTCTTCTGGAATTATTTGTATCCTAATACATTCACTTATCCATCTCATATTGGCTCATTTGTGCTGGAAATCATACCCATATACTCTTGTTTAAATATGTATATGCAAACATCATTGCTCTCTCTCATCCCTTTGCCAACATCTTTTTAACTCCCCATTTGTTTTTTCCTCTAGGTTCATGCAGTTGTTTTACTATACAACTACTACCACAGGAAACAATATCCACAGCTTGAGTTTTTATGTTTTGAGAACTTCTGCAAGCTAGCTGTGGTTATCAAACCTGCTTTAATGGCACATATAAGACTCTTGCAAAGATCAAATGACTCTGAGTCTCAACCATTTCCATTGATGGAGGAAAGTATTATGGAGGCATGTAGCATATCTATGAGCCTAGATGCATCAGAAGACGATCTAAACATTGATGGATGGCCAATTTCCAAGGTTGCAGTTTTTTTAGTAGACTCCAGGAAGGAGAATTGCTTTTTGCAGTTTGGCTCCATCACTGAGGGGGTCTGGGCAGTGATTGAGAAAGATGTGGATGTCTCTAATAACAGCTTGGAGGGTACCATGGATTCTGATCATGTAAATAAAAAGAAACGAATTATTAAAAAACCCTTGAAAGGTAAATCGAGCAGCAATGAAGGTCGCTTTCAGCAATTTGCATTTTCAGCTGTCAAGGAAGCAACAGGTATATTATGTTAGTATGTTAAAAGATTTTGTGCACGGATATTAGTTAAGTAGTTTTTGTTATTTGTGCATTTCCGTTCAGCCAAGTTAAATTTTTAATCAAGCTCTGTGCATGATGAGTTTAGTGAACATATGCTGTTGTTAGCTTGTAATTTAAGCACCTAATCCTTTATTCTCTGACCTTTCCTGCAGCTGCTAGAGTGCACTAGTTACTTATTCCTAAATGTTCCTGATTGAATATGATTATTGCATGTGGAGAAAATTAGTAGTTTTTCTAGATACACTATTTTATTTTGATCATGAATATTAATTTTTAATGGGATGTGTTGTATGGGGAACAGGTATTGATCAAAGCGACCTAGTGGTTTTGGAAAGCCATGTCACGTATTCTACAAGTAAAGAAAAGACGGCTGCTTATTTTTATATAATGCAACTCACCAAAGCAGACAACAGCATTGCTCTTCAAATCCCAATTAAGAATACTATCAATAGGTCTTTCTCCTTCTTTTCATTTTACCCTATAACCACCCAGCAATACATTCGGTAATTGTTTTTTTTTTTGTTTAGTGTAAAGGCTGCATTTTAACTACCAGTTGAATAGGCCCTTCAATTTTCTTTGGATCAGCTGAAATGGTTTAATTGATTATCATATAGGCAATAATGGATTCCTAAAACACACATTAATGCCCTCGCATGATGTAATTACAGTTAGCACAAAAACATGTTTGGTTGAAACCACTGAGAATTAGATTACCTTTTGGCCATTATCATAGTGCACTGCCCTCTTTTTTTTGTTTTTTTTTCCTTGATTGGTGAGATGTATAAACATCAACCAAAGTATATCTTAAGATAAACCATTTAACATGATGAAGCGCCATGGTCTATCTTAAGATAATCATTTAATATGATAAAGTGTTGTAGTATGTATTCTGTTATGATGTTGGATTGTAACACGTTAACATTGGCTCACTGGTGGGATCATTATTTTATTGGTTTGTATTAATTTATCTTCAAATGTAAGGGGGCTGGTACAGAGTGTTGATGGATAACTAATATCACTTTTTTCTTTTCGATTAAAAAGGTGAGAATATTATATGGTGATATCTTTGGATGCATGATGCTTCCACCACAAAATAGAACCCACCAACTGTTCAGATTATGTCAAATCAGGCATGCTAGAATAGGACTTTGTTTGATTAGAAATGTGCTAGATAATTGTAGAAGAAAAAAAAATCTCTGAAATCTCTAATGCAGCATCTTTTATTTGCCGTGTAGCTTGCAGGGCCCTCTGGCCATAAAGAGTTCAAGTTGGTGGACGCATACCTCAGTTGTTGAATACTTTCTTTTGCTTCCTTATGCTGAGCTTCTGTCAGACTGGTTTTTGAGGTGTGGAAAATTCTGGAATGCACTATTGTCTGTGAGCTCTGCTATGTGGAAATAACTTTGCATGCACCTGGACATCCCATCCATAGATTTAGTTAATAGGATATGTTTTGGATATTTCAATTTGTTTTCTTAATTTTTTACTATGTGGTATTGTGGTTTCCATGTCTTTGGATGAAAAAATTAATTGGCTGAACTAAATCTAATCTTATTGTTATTCTGTTACCTTACTGCAAGTTTCTTGGATATATGGCTTTACTTTAGTCACTAGTTTGTATATTTTCAAGGACCATTATTTGGTGCAATGATAAAAGACTTGCATTTACAGCACAAGGTGTGTTTGAATTCACTTTCATGCAAAAATGTTGACCAGTATGACTATCTTCAAATTCTCTTCCAAGACATCGTTTTTGGGGAACCATGACTGGCTGTAGTCTTTTACTATATTGCACGCTTTCCTTCTCAGTGCCTATGGATTTCCATTTCCCCCCTCATACAAGTATTGATTTCAAACCTAGTCCGGGCACCCATGACGAGCTAGTTTTGTTGGCTGATTAGGTTTCACCTTCAGTTATTTATCCATTTTTCTTTTTGATGGGGAGGTTTCACCTCTGGTATGTCTTTCATGGAAATACCCATTTTAAAGCTAATATCCTGGCACAAGAGTGCCTTAACTTGGAATGCACGTGGCTGAATGTGAACTATTAGTTAATAATCTCAAATCATCTAGAACTCAAAATCATAAAGAAGTCCTTCAGCTATAACCCATATGTTTTTGTTGCCTTCATTTTTATCTTAAAATCTCTGAACATTGTCATGTAGATTGCTGCAGAAATTGGTGGCTGCTCAAATAATGTCATTTGGGGGGATTAACTTTATAGGCTTTTCCTCTAATCATTTTGATTGTTACAACTATCTTCACTTATCATTTGGAGATGAATTTGTCTTCTAAACAGAGAAGGGCATTCTGATGGTGTGCAAGTTCCAAGAGTGGGATTGGAAACCATAAATGTAAGCAGTTCTGATAGGACTGAAAGACCTTGTGAAGCAGAAGTCTCAGAAAGATTTCATAATCATGTAAATGATAGTGCCGCAGAGCTTCTCGGCAGCGAGACCATTACCCAATCTTTGAAGCACAATGACAATAATGGATGTCTTGGCAGTGAGATGAATTCATCAAAGCAGAATGTCAATGACAGATGTTGTGTGGTTGATTTGTCTGGTGATTGTGATAGGCCTCAGAAGATGGATGTGGATGAATCTTATGTGGCTAATACCCAAAATAAATACAAAAGAAGAAATTTTTCTGGCAAAGACCAACCTCAAAATTGCCAGAAGAAGACAATTACTGCAGACAAGTTTTCAGAGGGCCTGGCAAGTAAGAAGATGGAAACTGTGGAGAAGTGTTCAAAGGGCTCTGCAAGTGGTGATAAGGTTAAGGTTAGATTTGTACTACTTGCGACTATATGCACATGCCTTTTAGTTGGATCACGAGATGAATATTTTTAATGTTAATCTTGTAAAGCTTGTCTTCTATTGTTTATTTATTTGTATATAATCCAAATCTACCTCTGGGTATGCAGGTTGACATGGTTGACCGGACAATAAGTCAGAAAATTACTGGATGCATGGGTGCAGTTGTTGCCGATGGAAACAAGAACTGCAACAATATTGTTTCTGATCGAGATAGGATGCCTGTAACTGATAATGCTGTGGTTACTTGTCAATCCAACTCCAAAAATCTTGACAAATTACACACCGTCTTAGCTTCAAAGGAACTTTCAGATGCTGCATTGACAGTTGTTTTAAGCAAAAGGGATAGATTGGTACAACTTTTTTCCTTTAAGATTTTATATCCTTTTCTACATCAATCATGCCAGAAGAATAATCACATTCACAATCATCAAATTAGTGGTTAGTAACTTTATTTGACTGCCTTTAAGGTCACAGTCTGATGTGTTTGCTGAGGCAGTTATCTGGAACCTACTTATTGGCAATGTGACCATGATCCATGACATCTGCCCATTCTAGACCAGGACCAGTCAACACATACCCTTCTATGTATATAAATAATGTAGCCAATGTATTATTATTCTTGCCTCCACATGTCATGCATGCTAGCTTGAAAGGTCAGTTCCTAATTTTGAAGCATCTTCCAACTTTACCCCATTGGAAACTTCCATGACAGATCTTCATTTGTGTCTGCAGTCTCTTCAGCAACGAGACATTGAAGATCAGATTGCTCAGTGTGATAAAGACATTGAGACAATTTTAAAGGGTATTTTTTTCTTCGTGTCTTTTAGTTGATCCGGGTTTCTTTTCTTTCCTTAAACTAGTATCATGGTTTTCCTTCGATTATAAATTCATGTATTTAAGATGAGATGTGAGTAAGAATCTAACTACAAACTCTATCATCTATATGATCGTTCCAATTCTGGTCTTGTAGAATTGTTTGCTCTAAATGAGGAGTCGTACTCATTTCTAGAAGAAGTTGTTAGCAAGCGTGATTGAGTTTTAAGGAAAGTAGAATGAAAGTGAACATAAAGAAAAAGAACATACTTGAAAAATACTTAATTGCACGGATGTTTATTTCCTACATTATCATCAACCTTGCTCTAATTGCACGGTTTGCATGAATTCACTGTCAGGTCTTTACATTATCATCAAACTAATTTGTGCTTTTGTGATGATAAGCATTTCTAGATGCCTTGTCTACGTGTTTACTTCTTGGCTTTTGTTTCCAACATGTTTTATGTGATTGCTGATGGATCACGCTCACAATAGGAATTTCCCCCCTTGTTTCTAATAGTATAGAAATGTACTTTCATTTAATGAGAATTCCAACCGTCCAGTTTCAATCAGGGTCCAAGAGCTTGTCTAAATTTGTTGTTATTATTCTTATTATAATTTATTTGTTACTTCTTTTAATTCTGGTCCATTATAGGTGGTGAAGAAAATTTGTCCCTGAAGATAGAATCCCTTATAGAAGGTTGTAATCTCGTATCCCTGAGAAGTGTTTCTCGGGAAAGGACTTACGAGGACCAATGCTCGTCTCCATCTGTCAAGAGGAAGGGATTGCCAGACACTATGCTGAACATGAAAAATTCATGCCAGGCAAGTTTGTGCTAGAGAACTTTAATTTGTCTCATTACTCAATATGAAAATCCATGCTTAGCATAAACCGTACCAGAATATCCGAAAAGCTTAGTGGGTCTACTTATGGCATGATTTTGTAGGATGAGCCTCAATTTATCTTAAAAACGTAAAAATGCCTTGCAGTAATGAAAACTAATGTAGCTAGGACACAAGATAATGCCCAATTTATTGGAGCACAATTGTGACAAGTATTTTACTCCTTGCCTTGCAATCCTGATGTGGTGGCCATGCATCATCTTTACGTTATCATACTGTGCATCCTGTATAGTTTACGACAGTGTCCTTGGGAATTTGGTGCCCAAAGTATGCTGCAAGTGATAAAAACACTAACATGCATCACCAGAGTGATGGTATAATAGCATGTTAAGAGTAGATTTCACATGAAAAGGTACTTGTACAGTAGTGCCGGCTAGTGTTTTTTTTTCCCTCTTTTTTACATGGTAATTACCTTATTATTCATTTGACAGGACTTGGATGATGTATGTTACGAGAACAAATGGATTTTGCCAACTTATCATGTGTCGTTACTAGATGGTAAGATCAAATTCAATGCAAATGGGGAGCAATATATTTTCCAGTTCTTCATAAATGTGCTGAACTATGGCTAATACAGGTTTGTTTTCCATTTTAAGGTGGATTCCAAGCTGATGTGACTGTGAAAGGAAAAGGTTTTGAGTGTTCGAGCGTAGGTGACTTGAGTCCTTGCCCGCGTGAAGCGAGGAAATCAGCTGCAAAACAGATGTTGGCCAAACTGCAAGACATGCCAAACATCTCTTTGGTAGCTCAATAATTTTACCATGTAGTAGGCAAGCAAATGCATTTAGGCTTTGAGAAAGCTCTCCTGAGCTACTTCTGTCCCTGGGTAATTAGATGGCCGATAGCTTTTGCTAATTTTGTGCTCCTCGTAGCCTGAACTTCTGGGGCCACTTAGGAAACTCCCAGAACTGAACTGGCGTAACCGTAGTCAATGAAACTAAAGCATCATATTTTGAGTGTTCTCTTGATCCACATGATAAGTTGCATTCAATTTGTTTCAAGTTCCGCTGCTGGGGGTGCCACTGGCCATCACAATCCCGGCTCAAGTCTCTGCAAATGCTTTTTTACAACTAATGGAAAAATATGCCCGTCGTCTTGCAACGGTAAAAAAGTAAAGAGAGGGGGAGAGGAGAGATTGCTTTCACTCAATAATTTTTGAAAAGAAAATCCCGACTTTACAACAGCTACCTGCAAGATATTTTTTTTTTCTTTTTGGTTCTTTTTTTTTTATCCTCTGTTTAAGGGAAAAAGGTATGGAGTTCAGAAATTTGCAGCGTCCTCTGCAAATTTCACCAAAAACCTCAAAATTGAGTATCTGGGGCCATCTTCGAAGCCGTTGTCCTTAGTTTCGAAGATGCCTTTCATAATACGAGTGTAGAGCCTTTCAAGCTGTGGAATGTCATAATTTTCAGTGCGCTCGACGAGAAGCCGCTTGATGTACTCTCCATGGCTTGATGCTTCGGCATCGGACATTGTAGCATCTTGGGATCCACTCCCTTCGATATGACCAGAAGCTTCTCCTACTGAAGTTTCATGTTGAATGTCATCAGCCGAAGAGGACTCAGGTCTGTCAGGATTCATATCGTCCGCATCATGTTCCTCTGGCAGCTTTGCCTGTACAGAATCCTGATGTCGCGATTTATCTTCTGCTGTTGAAGCTGATTTTCAAGAAAGTATACATGGTCAGAAAGCCATATCTGGAGGGATATCGAAAGAATGATTAAAATTTAGATTTAACAAATCCAGGAAAATTAAGAGTTGAAAACTTCAAAAAAGGGCATCAGCTGAAGAGGATGTTGATTTGGAATATGGGCAATAGCAAAATTTGGCTTTCTGGCTTCGAGCACATCCATTAACATAACTGAAATAGCTCCTCGGGAAGGTATACAGGAAGTCAATGGCTGAGTTGGTAAACTTGCTATTGATCTATGAAATCAGTATACTGCACCAGTAGTTCATGATGTAAAATAAGTGCCTTGCAATTTAACACTATTTCAAGAAATCATTCACATCATTGGGAAAAACAAATGGCACCAGCACAAAGAAAAAATAAAATTACCGATGTACATACCAGCATGAGTAGCGTCAGCATTTTTCTTCTGCCTTTTCAAGGCCTCGTAGCTTTGATCCAGATTAACATCAGGCTGGACATTACGTAAGCGGGCACTTGTTCTAGTTGTTCCCAGCTGCACAACTGGGGTTGATGGAAAAATAGATCCCCCTAAATCATCTGGTACTTGCACCGGACCCCCTTGGGCAGCAATCTTGTCACAGTATGTGATGAGCGCAGGGTCCATCTGTGACAACATTCCATGCACCTGTAAAAATATTACGAGAAAAGCTTCATCCATGATGCTTTAGGTGAACAGTAACAAAGGAGAGGGGAAGAAATTGAAAATCAATTACAACGTGAACTTACTGCATCCCGAAGCTCATAACTTCTACTGACAATCCTAGCACCATTATAATCATCTCCATTGTAAACCTACATTAAAAACATAAACCAAAGTTTTTTTGGTTACAAAATCATACACCGAAGTTAAGTATGAAAAATGCACTGGACAAAGGAATAGACTTGTTTATTTCTAAATGCAGCTAGAAACCAAACAAACCTTTGCATTGGTCACGATGAGATCAATGTCTTGCAGGAATGCTGAGCAGGTGATATATTGACCAGAGTCAACACGCTGCAGCATAGTAGCCATGTCCATAGGGTTCTGTATTATAGAGCGGTAGTTTGGAGCATCCTCATCGGTGACAGGATAATGGAAGGCACTAAATCGTTTGTCATACAGTACCCTGCAGCAAAGTAGCCAGAAGGTTAAGAGTGTGAACGATGCAGGGAAGTACATATACTGGACAAAGATAACTGGTATTTAACAAGTAGGGTGCCCAGTTGAGTGGGTTCATCATAGGGATTAAAGCAATCTAGCCCCCCCCCCCCCAAACACACACAGACATACAGTCTACCTGCCCTTTCTTGACCTCATTCCTCACTCATACCACTTTACATTGCTCTCACTCACCTCAGGATCTTGCTTGTTCGCTAAATCTCTCATTTAGCTACTTCCAACTCCTTTTGGTTTGTCACCACATACTTGATTCTCCTATGCTCTTCATTTATTTTGACTTTTGATTCTCCAGTAAAATTTAGAGGTAATTTTTTCAAAAGATTAGAGATTGAGAAAAAAAAAATCTGGATCACTGGCTAAAAGGATTATGGCTATGGCCTATGGGAATGGCCCATTTTTTTTGGAAATCTACATTTGGCTTAAATTAACTAGACGAATTGAATCTTACTCCATGATATCTGCATTTTCTTTAGAATCAACATGCTGAATTACATTGAGACCATTTCAATATTCATGCATGGTGAAACTGCAACTCAAATCTAAAATTTCTTGTTGAAGGAAGGTGTAAGTTCCATGTTGCATTGCTTTGATATAATATGCTCTATGATATCTGCATTTTGTTTAAATTATTAAACTTGAGACCATTTCAACGTGAAATAAACTACAACTGTAATCCTAACCTCAGATTTTTTATTGCATTAAGGCAGTAAATCACATTGTTTTGAGGTTACATGTGATTTGTGCAAAACCACAACTGTGATGTAAGAAATACCAATCTTCTAAGGACAAGACTAGAACTATGGCCAGCTTACCTGTTGCAAATATCTCTGAGGCACATACGCATTCGGCGTAGAGCATGCTGCTCAGCTTCTATCTTGGCTTTCAACTCTGATGCCTTTGGGCCACTTGCCACTTTTTGTGCCTTAGGAAGTTCAGGAAGAGGGGAAGATCCTTGGGATTTCTTGGCCACATCCTCCAGGACAACTGATAAGGCAGCTTCAATTAAACGGTCAAAGAACAAAGATCTGTCTCCGGTTGATGGTTTGCCCACTTGATAGCTGAGAACATAAATAAAATACTGGCTTGAGCAAGAAAATACTGTGGTCATCATTATATAAAAATGGCACATTAAGTAAGGTTACCCAGATATAACAGCAACAAGGAAACGACATCCTTGCAAGTACCAAGTACATGCCATGCATCTATTTAAAGGCGGAACAAAACAATTTCAAGGGTATACAAGCTTGCACTGAAAGCCTTTTGATGCCTAAAGATGACCTTATCAGCTATGATGGTTTACAATAATTCCAGTATGTACTAAAATAAGTATAACAAGGATAAATAGTCCTTTTACGCTGGCAAACTTGATTGAAGAAAAAAAAAATCAACAGAATCTTATGCTAGCCTGACAAGAATAGACATAAAAAGTAGGATATTAAAATGATGTTTAAAGTAATATAGAAGAACTATAAATTTAAAGTAACATTACCAGCAATTAAAATTAATCATCATGATTATTACAGCAGTAATGGAATTGCAACAGTTGCTTTCAAATAAGTAGAACGTACACTGAATGATCAGGAAATACCGATGATGCGCCATCAATCTCGGCAGGTGGAGATGAAGAGCTTCCAAGTAATAGAATCGGTAAGTCAGATGGCAATTCTTCTAATAAAGTCAGAAGAACAGCCCTGAGCTGTTCATGTGCCTGCAACATCAAGCGTGTAAAGCTCAGATAAAGGATGATGCGAGGGGATCATTGACTTTAAGGCACTTAACAAAAAAATATCACTAAAAAATCATAAAATTTTATGCAAGCATGGTCAATTGTTGTAGATTAGATACAAGAATATGAATCCCGCAGGTTTGTAGAAAAACTTTAGTGCGTATACTACCACAAAAAAATGCTTATTGCATTTTCCTAAGGTTTGTAGAGGGGGGCATGTGCTTACATTATCCCACCAAAGATCAAAGTGAGATATGTAAAGGATGGACGGTGTGGCTCTCCGTGCTTCACCAAATATGTGCACCAAAGCTTCCTCTGGGGTCTTGGCACTGGGATCCGAAAGCAGAGACGGAAGTCCTAGAGAATGAACAGGAAATTTCTCCAGTTCATGTAACACAGCAGGCCCAAGATGATCCTGTTAAACTAAATCAGTAAGTACTCTTAGTTTGGCGTTTCCATAATGATCAATATTCCAAAGATCAAGAGGTTAAAAGATAATTACCAGACCAGAACCTTCACAACCACAAAGCAAAAGTCGTGGCCTATACACAAGAGGAATTGCAGATCCATAGGAAAGCATAGAAAGCTTAATAAACTCTGATGACACTGCAAGGGGTGAAAATATATCGGATAGGCAATTCATGGCTTTCTGGAGATGACTTTGCAGACACGGTGCAACTACTAAAGACAATGGCCTGGAGTGCACAACAGCACCTCTATGAGCTGCAGGGGTAATTGTGGACATGGCTTCGACAAAATGATACTTCTCAACCTTTACAGAATCAACATCTATCACAAACTTATCATCACTTGTGTAAACTTGAGGGTATTTTTCACGGAAAGCACGGATGGCAGCTTCAGTGCATAGTGCCTTTAAATCTGCACCACAATAGCCAACACAATTAGCTGCAAGTTCTGACTTCAGCTCCTTTGAAGGAGGATGCTTCCACTTGCGGGTGTGAATGTCTAATATTTCAGCACGGGCCTCACAACCAGGCAAAGGGAAGTTAAATTCTCGATCAAACCGACCAGGGCGACGCAAGGCTCCATCAATGGCATCAACTCTGTTGGTTGCTCCAATCAAAACAACTTGTCCGCGAGAATCCAGGCCATCCATCAAGGCGAGCAAAGTAGACACAATAGAATTGTGAATCTGCTCTTGTTTGCTAGATCTAACAGGAGCAAGTCCATCTATTTCATCAAAGAAGATAATGGAAGGCTGGTTCCTTTGTGCCTCCTCAAAAAGAAGTTTCAATTGCCTTTCAGCCTCGCCAACCCATTTGCTGAGCACATCAGCACCCTTGCGCATGTAAAAACTAACCTTCTGACCAGCTTTTGAAGCAGCACATGCTAATGCCCTGGCAATTAATGTTTTCCCAGTACCAGGAGGACCACATAACAAAACCCCTCTTGGCGGGGTAATATGATAGCTGGCAAAGAAATCTGGATATAACAAGGGAAAGAAAACCATCTCCTTCAGAGCATCAATATATCCTGAAAGCCCGCCTATGTCATCAAAACTTACAGTCTCGTCAACCTGTAAAGGTTGAATATCTGCCCCTCCTTTTGAGCTAGGGCCAGCAGTTTGCACACCAGATGTCAAGCTCGCTAAAGCATCACCTTGATGGCCCCAACCAGATGCAGCAACATTCAATCCCCAAGTTGTTGTCCCATGCATCTCTAGTCCTCCAAGGAGCCAAGGTGGTCCGGATCTGCTCCCACCTCGAGCCCAAGGAATAGCAGGACCTTGGTCCAACTCATCCACAAGAAGGGAATCATCAGAATCCTCTGCTCTTGATAGACGATGACGCTTGTGAACCCTTGATCCCCCTTTCCTTACATCCCTATTGACCTTTGTCCCCATTCCTTGATGCAATACCCTTCGAGGAGATCGTGGTCTTTGCTTACCTTCCTCCATAGAAAGCCTACGGACTTCCGCACGGTTTCGGAGATCATATCTCCTCCTTCCATCCTGCTCTTCCTCCTCCTCTTCACCTTCATCGTCGTCGTCGTCGTCGTCGTCATCTTCTCCTTCATCCTCACCCTCACCTGCACCCTCCCCATCTCCCTCATCCTCAGCCTCGTCATCATTCTGACCATCATCTGCATCATTATCATCAATATCGTTCCCATTTTCAGTCTCATCTTGGACAGCCTTCTCCTCAGAAGTATCTTGCTCATCCCCAGACTCTAGAGTCAGTGGCTTTTTTATGATTGTTCTAGAACGACGGGGTCGCAGTCCTTCGCGTCGAGGCGTTGATTTTGTCTCCACATTTTTTTTACGCTTGGAAGATGATAACTCATCTTGACTCGCACTATTATGAATCCGGTTCCTCAATGGTCGAAATGCAGGTCTCTGAAAATAATGTTACCCAAAGCTTTACATGAAGTGAAAAGTGGAGAACAAATCATTTTTACCATCCCAAGCTTAAACCCATACAAGTTGAGAAAAAATTGTTGTAACATGAATACACAAACTTAGGGCTTGCAAGAGTATAGATTCTAACCATCAAGTCTTCATCCTCTGATCCAGAACTATCTGTGTAATCTTCAAGATGAGCAGAAAGCCTCCTCTTTCTTGTCGAGCGTCGAAGATTGGTTGGAACTGACTGTGACAAAATCACATACAGCATAAATCAGATTTTAGAATCCTTAATAGGAATAAGCGTAGGAAATCATGGACTAATCTAATTAGCATTAACAGAAAGGAGAAACATTCTATAAACTCACCATACTTGCATGTTCAATGTCCATGAAAAAGTCCCAAAGACAGAATAAATAAAAAGAGAAATGAAGTTGCAGGAAATATGAGCACTTACATTAGCATTTGCAGCCCGCACTGCCCGGTTACCCAACATCTTGGCAATCCGAGAAGCTGCAGTCCTCGTCTTGGTTTTGCCTTTCCTGGGCCGAATAATGCCTGGAGTATAATACAAGTACGTCCGGCTAAACACTTTCGGCCTTCTCCTAAGCCTATCGCTAGTCCGTACAGGCCTTGGACCTGGGCCATCTCCTTGACCAGAACGTTTTGAATACATATGCAAAGAAACAAGAATCTAACTCTGTCGACTTCACTCTCTCATAAATTAAAAATACAAACCTAAAAAAAATACAAACAACAACAAAAAACTCATGTTTCAGCCTCCAATCCCTACAACAAATAAGCATATACAAAATAAAATCCCAAATATTACACTCTCACACATAGAACACTATTATTTTAGTTCCAAATTCTGATAATCAAACCAACAACCTATATGTGCATACATTCGCACACACTGTTCTCATTCTCTCACTTTCGTCCTCACGCCACCACCAAGCGGAAAATACACTCTATGCGTGAAAAATCAGTAACTAAAACACTCTAAGCAGCTCTCCTAAACATAAATTACTAAAAACCTAGCAACCGCAACATCTCTTTCATAAACGCCCTGAAATTGATATATTACTCTCAAAATATACCATAGAAGCTAAAAACTGAAAGTCTTCGCTAGTTTATCTTCATTTAAAATGCCCTAAATCACTCTAACGGTCAAGAATCATCAAAAAAAGTTATAATAAACACCAATTAACACTAATCCGATCATTTTCAGTAATTTGCACACGAAAAAAAAAAAGAATGTACAAATTTTTATTTATTTCAGTAACTAAAAATTCCACAAAAAACAAATGCATGAAAGGAAAAGGAGAGCGAAAATAAACGGACGGTTGAGACTTACCTGATCAGAGAGATCTGTCTAGAGAGAGAAAGAACGATGGAGAGAGAAAGCTAAAACCTCAGGGACATGGTGTTTTTGTGAGTTTTGAGAGAGAGAGAGGGTGGGAGCGCGAGTTTTGTGTTATGATGACTCAGTGAGTGAGTTTAAAAACGGAGAGAGCGAGTTTGTAATACACGAACACGAGCTCTAATTTCTATGTATACGTGTGTGTGTGTGGGCCCTGCTTGTTTTTAGGTCCGGTCATCGAGTGCCACGTTTTTTAAGGTTTTGTTTGAAGGATCTTGTTATTAACGGGATGAGTCCAGTAGGAGGCTGCCACGTGGTTACAAGAACCAGTTCGGATCCAACGGATCAATCCGGAGTTTGATATGGGCAAAGTCAGTAAAAAAATCCTTCTATTAAAACAATCAAAAAGTTGGGTTAATCCAAGTTAATTTCCAATCCGTGATCTGTATCTTCAATTAATCGAGCCTTATAGCTATGACAAAAAAATAATTTGCCAGAGTTAATAAATATAAATTTATTAGAATAAATTATATCATTTTTCAAAATAAATATTTTTTAATTTTACAAATAAATTTAACACTGTTTGTTTTTGCATTTTAAAAGTGTTTTTAAAAAAATTTAAAAATAATTTATTTTTTTACTTCAAATTAGTATTTTTTTTTAAATGTATTTAGATCATTTTAATAAATCATTTTAATACGCTGATGTCAAAAATAATTTTTAAAAAATAAAAAATATATTATTTTAATATATTTCCCAATAAAAAAATACTTCAAAAAAAAACCGCACTCGCACTGTCAAACACGTCCTTTCATTTAAAAATACAATGACATAGAACCTGGTTCCAGTTGGGTTTGTAATTTAAAAAAAAAAACCACCATTTCTATTATTAAAACTAAACCAGCTGAAAAGCAAAAGAGAATTATTTTTATTTTATTTTTTACCCATGGATCAACCGAATAACATATTCAATGGCTCTCAAAAATAAACATAAATAGTGCGAGTTTTTTTTTTCTCAAATATAAATGGATGCTAGCAGATACCCAATGAATCAGCTTCTTCCATGTGAGTTTGCACAAGAGAATGTTCATTACATTAAAGATGCTTTCGTCCAATATTTTCATGAGTTTATTTAAACCGTGTAGGGCAAGGCACTAATCTCATCTCTTCTAGCATCTGGTGTAAGATTATGAGACCCCTTTGAGGTGCCATTCCCTTAGCTTGTGACTCCATATTCCGTCTAATCTTCTTCTGAAACCTGCCATTTTTCAGTCAATGTCCACGTCCACAAGAAGTGTTCATAGGAGGAGGTTAGCCAGGTCAAAGCAATTTTCATTGCTCGTACGTAATCAAGCTTCTCAACCAATGCAGATGATCCTTGCCTTCTTGGCTCTTGAAGGTTAATCAAAAGTTCATCACATTAAAGCACGAATATCATAAATCTACCAGAAAAAAAGAAAAGATTTTCCAGGAATGAAGTAATGTTTGCACACAAAAGGATAAAATAGTACAAATCAGTAAATGTCAAGAGAAACTTAGCAAGGTAGATGTCTATTATACAAATATATGTAGTATATGCACATAACAATCAACAAATTTAGTATGAACACTTGCTCCTGTCAAGATATTAACAAATCTTGCTATGGATATTGAAAACAATGTAGGAGTAGATGAAAACCACCCATTTTCCCCATACTACCTTCTCTCTTCTCCACATTAGTAATCAGACCGGGTAACATTTACATGTAAAGCTAAAAATGGCAAGCTTCCATGATAAAGAATTGCGGAAGAGGAAAAGGATAACTGCCTGATGAAAAGATAAATTAGACAAACATTGTAGTCATACGCAAGTATAGAACACTCTTCAACATCCAGCCGCCTTCAAAAATTTGTCATAAGGGCTTGAAGGTGGTAATCTGAAAGAATTGTGTCCGTACTCGAGTGAGCAGAGGGCGAGTTGATCAGGTGCTCTAATTTGATCCTTCGTAGCTAATGTTAGATCACATTGCGGCAACTCCACTTTCTGAACAACAAATAATTTGCAAGTAACTTTATCAGTACATGAATTATGTTTTAATGAGAGCCTATCTGCCGAGTAATAAAGGCTAAAGGTTCTGGGAACCTTCACCTCCAAAAGAAAAACATGAAGAAGGCGTTTGCATCACATGTATATCATACAGTGGTGCAGGAAAATCCAAAAACCATCCAAGGCCTTGGAACAGGGAGATCCAAAACCAAAATGAAAGACAAAAGAGATCCAAACACAAACTTTCAGGAAACTCCTGAATCTCAAACTTCAGGTATGATAATGACAGCAGTGATGGTGATGATCAAAACATCAAATTTTGGCATCACTAATGTTTTTGTTCCTGGTGGTGTTATTGATAACAGTTTCAGTTATAATGTCACTACCAACAAACCCAAGGAATGATGCTCGAGTTATGTATTCGCACAAAGGGACAAGACAGGACAAAATGTAATATATTTGAAAAGGCAATATATTCAATAAGCGTGGCCTGTGTCTGCAAAAGTAAACAAACTCACCACATCATGTACTGAGGTGTCCTTCTTTTCATCTGTGCTGGGGAAAACCTTGGCTTCCGGTTGATGCTTAAAACTTAGTATAGACATTTTCTGCTGTTTACCAGTAACGAGAGCTTCACACTGACTCTTCATTTGGTCATAAGGTACAGGTGTAGAGGACACCTGGGAGCTTGCAACTTGTCGAGCAGTTTCCAGGACCTGGATAGAGCACTGACAGATTTAATTTGCAAGGAAGTGTGAAGCTAAGACAGGTAGTCATCAAGAAAAAGTAAATCATAAAGTATCATAAAAGGCTGATTTTATCCTCCACTAGAAATGGAAAAAACAAGACATTCCTGTTACAATTACTGTACTTTTCTCTCATACAACAATTGTACCAGATGTCTGGGAAAGAGACTATTTCTTGAGCAACCCCACCCCCCAAAAAAAATATAAATAAATAAATCCTATCCAGTACTTTTTTTCTTTTCTTTTTTTAAGTTTCCCAACTTATAATTTTCAATACATTCCACAACAATTCAGCCCTTGTTCCTTACCAGGGATCACAGGTCTAAACAACCTAAAATAGGAAAGAAATGCAGCCAAGTAATGGCATTTCAATCTAATCAGTGAAAAAAGAGATGAAACAAGACGTGCTCTTACTGATTCCAGAAGTTCATTGACACTTAGAATGTCAAGTGTATGGACAGATATTGATGTTTTGCGACCTGACTGGCTTCCATTAAGTTCCGTGAAGGTTTCATCATCCGTCAAGGCAGCTGCAGGCATAATCTGAGACAAACCCAATAAAATAAGTGAACTGGCACACAATTGCTAAATGTAAGACGGAAAACATTATCTTAATGATGTTACCTCTTCAAATGCCTGAAACTCCATTCGGGCAAGAGGGGAACATGGCCTAGGTGTTTCCATAAACAGGGGAGCTCCTAAAGGATATACATCATCAGGTGAAAAATCCTGTATAAGTTGCTGTTTTATGCCTGATAACTCATCCTGGAAAACAAAGAAAATGACAATTTTGAAATAAAGTACACCTCAAATGATGTACAACCCTTTTGAGACAGAATACACTGTCCTCGTTGGAACCTTGTCAAAGGAAACAACACAATTAACAGTGAAACATCTACCTACTACCTAGGGTCCTGGGAATAATATTCAAGATTTTCCAAAAACTCCAGAAAAGCATAATTATTCTAAAGCATGAGCAACTTATTATAGTAGATGAGAAAAATTTATGTGGTCTGTGTTTCTTAATACTTGTCTAATTGCAAAATGGTATTGACTTGGATTAAATTGATACAGATCCTCTTCCTCTATTTTTTAAAAATACATTCCTTTCTTTTTCTTCGTATTTCTATGCAAGTGTGTTCATTTGGCACAATATTCACTCTATGTTTTAATGACATAAATGTGGCTAGTGCTATTCACCATGCAACAGTTGCTCGTAGATATTCAGAGCTTGGACCCTTGGCCATTTGAAAATTCTTCTATCAGATCTAGAAAAGACAAATTCAGTAGTGATATTGTTAAGAAAATGCATAAATATAAATCAGAACATCACCTCTGATAATTTGACAAATTTTGTCATAAATCGGGATATCAGGGCTTCCTTCAAATGACTATCATCTACTTCTACGCATGAGAGAGATTTTAAAGCAGCAACATCATCATCCTCTGAACCATATGCTATTTTCCCTTCGTCAGATTCTACATAAATAGCTTGCAGCTTGATATCTTCAACTAATTCAAGATAAGGGTCAGCCTGCCAAAATAATGATAAATGGATGCAAATGTGTTAAAGGAAGCTCCAAGGGAAACATGTCTTAGCCATAGGAAAACATAAACAAAACATTTTCTTCTAAATGGTAATGGAAAAGGAAACTAACTGTTTTTTCCGTTAGAGAGACTTTAACAAAAGGAATTAGCTCTGGGAGATTTCCTGCCCTTGCTGCAAAAATAAGCATGAACGATGCCAAGGTGAAGAGGGACCTTCTGCGAGATGGCTGCAGACCTGCTTAAAATTGGATGCAAGAGATACATATCAGAAGTAAATTTCACCAACATAACCAGTCTATCAATTTCAGAAAATAAACTTCACAAGCAATTCAGAAATCATAAATCAGGGATCTTTTAGTAAGAGAAAAGAAGGAATTAAAGATAAAATCTGGGTAATCTGTCTCTCACATTATCACCATTCACTATATAACATACACCTGTGTGATTCAGCAAAAATCTTAAGCAAAACCATAGTTTTACATTAATGTTTCATTTTTATTGCACGAGTAAAAGAAAATCAAGGCAATATTGTGAGAAAAAGATGACCAGGAAAAGCAAGTTTGGGAACGCAGATAAAAGGTCCGTCAATGTGTATAACAGTGAGACTGGGAAGTGTTAGTGAAATTCTGATCTCACGAATGGCAACATCTTGCTACATTCACACATATACAGTGCCACATGGGAAACAACCATTCACCTCCAAATAAATGCTGTTAATCCTATGACCAAAATATTACCATTCACTAATAGATTCAACTTACCTTCTTGATCCAGAGAGATGCTCCTAAGTGAGAATGCCAGCTGAAAACACCGAACTAGAGCAACGTGACTTGAGGTCTGTAATAACCAAAGTTCATCAACACACAGGCCAGGTATGGCCATCAATTTGAAAGCATTAGATTCTTCAGTTATCTAAAACTGGAAAATTTGAAAGAAATGGCAAAACATTGAACTTCTTTTCTGGCTATGCAGAAACCCCTCTCAGTAATTTTCTTCTCCAGATTCAATGTCAGTATCATTGCGAGGAGAAAAGAATCAACGATGAACTGAGAAAAAAACTTGCTGGCTTGAAGCACCATTCTAAGTTTAAAAAGATTCAGAAGGACCCCAGATATACTAAGCTAAGAAATTAGAGAGCTTGAAAGGAGATTGAAGTAAATGCACCATATGCTAGCACATTGTACGCATGACTAACCTTAGATCGTGTGAAAAGCAAAGCGATGTTATAAGTATGGCCCATGGCCTCAAAATTTGCGGGCATATTCTCTGCAGATGTTGCCTGAACCCATATTGATGAAAGCAGAAGACTGACTTGATGGCTACTCAATCGAAGGGAAGTTAGCTGCAAGCAAGCATTCAACTGCATGAGACCATTTTTCCATCTTGGATGTGAAAAAAAAATCAAGTTGAAAACTAAATAAGCTCAAGTTCAGAATTTTGGAGCTCCATACTGTTTTTCCATCTAAGACTGCATGCTTGAAGCTGTTTGAACGATCATGAGAATCATGTTTTCCACTGTTATCTGATATTGGATTGCCTTCTTCCCATGATTTTCCATCCATGGAATCAACATTATCTTGGCTTTCATCCTGAAAGGAGAAACTTTTACTCCTCTTTTGTGATGCTGATGGACCAAAAAACCCAGAAACAGCTTCAGAGGTTTTCTTATTATGGTCTGACCAAGGAGAAAGCAAGGATGGCATAAGCAAGATAGAGAAGACACTATGTGCTCCAACTCTAGTCTCATGGTCTGGGTGGGCCATTGCTACAAGCAATTGATGGAATAAAGCATCAGGAAAAGCCTGAAACAGATTACAAAGCATAACCTCATTACTTGAATGGTTTTAGAGATTAGAACGCAAAAAAAGTAAATGTACATTTATTTACCTTTTTGTGATACGATATGTTAGGGATGGAAGAGATAATCCGTGCAGTTTGGTGAACAGCCGAGATAGTTGTTCTAGCTACAACAGTAGTGGCTGAAATATTCTCTAAGAACACAGCTATCGTATCAAGTATGGGTCCCACATCCCCCACCTGTTGATTAAAAACAGCTTTTGTACATAAACTACATGGAGGAAATTTAAAAAAAAAAAAAAACAACAACAACAATTTACACATTATGATTCACTCCCAAACTTCTTTGCAAAAACAATTTTACATGCATATTAAGATAAACCATGGTTTTAACGTTTCAGAAGCCACAGTTTCTGTGGCACTGCTAGTTCATTCCATAAATTAAATGAAGTGAAAACTAAAGGAACAACTGCAAACCTTATTTGAGAGCTGTGCAATACAGTTTTCCAAGGCAACCTGAAGATCAGCATTCGTTTCATCGCTACCATCCCTAGGGCTGGATGATTCAGAAGAATTTTGCAGGCACTTTCGTAAATGTTTCATCAAGTCAGATATGGCACCAATGATAGCAACTGTGGCTTGCTGCTTTGCACTTTGTCCAAGTCGTGCTGTGACATTAACAATGTCTACCAGTAAAAGTGGTTGTTTGGCAACACTCTTATGATCCAAGTGCTTGACCAGGATAGATAATAGCAAATGCGAGTTTTCTCCTGAAGTTAATATAAGCAATATCAGTTATGTATACCAAAAGGTTATTTGAATTACAGTAGAGTATCTGAGACCACACACACGGCCTAAAAACACAGTGCATCAAGTTCCAAACATAACCTGATTCAACCAGAAGTGACTGCAAAAATGTCAAAACTGGATAGGCTACTCCTTTTTCTAGGGACCAGTGATTGTTAGCATCAAAGTTCTGGAATAGAGGTTCAAGAACACGTCGTATTGTTGTAGCTTCCTTCGCAAGTCTAGCCATGTTACATAAACATACCCTAGACCAGTAAGATGGACTCTTGGAAGTATCCCTGTTTTAGATGAAACAGAAGCAAACAATGTTACTTGAACAAAAGTTATTGCCTCTAAACACATAGCATCAAACCAATAAAATAGGCTTACATTGCAAGGTCCAATTCAGGCTTGGTTGTAAGGTCTGATAAGGAAACCTTCTTGCTTATGTCTGGGAAAGATGAGCCATTATCTTCTGTTTTAAGCACACCTTGAACCCATTGATCTTCCATTGTATCTGGATTCATTTGGAAATCAATGTAGTTCTCCAAAGTGACTGATATAATCTATTTCAGACCAAAAAAAAAAGGTGTTCCAGTTAATACCAAAAGCCAACAATTGTCACATGTGTTTGCTAATGTCAAAGGCTTTGATAATAAGGGTACATAAAAAGGTCTACTCACACTGTCAAAATCCATCGAGATGTGAGCTTGCTCACCCATGAAACACACCTAGAACAAAATAAAATTAAGAATGCATCAATGGAGTGACAATCAATGCATCAAAGGAGTGACAATCAAGTGTGCTCACGAATAGAAAATATGAGAATCTTGGGCTACATACAATAACAAGAGAATGATAAAAGGCCATGTAAAGATGAAAAAATTATGAGAAGTGAAATGTTAGATATAAGAACATAAAAATGCATAAAGAAAGTTACTGGAAAAAAGAGTCAGGTAAATTAATTTTCCTTCCCCTGGAAAAAAACAGAACTCAGAAATTAATTTAACTGTCCCAGGTTCTTGGGTTACCAACAAGTCAAATCAGTATCCTAGATAGATCCAAATCTGATCCCTTTAAAGTTCTACTATTAAATAGGATCAGCAAAGAAAATCTAGGGGGGGGGGGATCTCGAAAAGAGAAAGTATCAAGTACAATTTCTAAAAACCTAGCAATGCAACTGAGTCATACATTTATCTACACTACATGTGCCTCATCTTTAGAGGAAAAGCCAATCATCAGAAACAACAGCAATTCATATGATTGCTAAAGCATAAAAAAATCACAAAAACACCCTTGGGTGGCAATTCCTTAACAAGAGACATTTGAACCGGCAAAAGAAACTGTACCATGGAGCCCAGCACTTGCAGCCCTGCTGAACGCAAACGTAGAGTTCTTTCGTTATTTCCAGCTTCTTGTGCTAATTGACAGAGCTTAGGAATGAGGCCTTCTAAGTTGAACATATATGTGCCATCCATCTATTTTTTTATTGAATAAGTTAGTATCATATGCATATGTGCCATTTTATATAGCTTTATGTCAACATTACTCTCACAACTCTAGCTTTATCCATTACAAACCTGGCAACTTATAAAATCAACAAGAACATCGCAAGCCAGAAGCCGTAAATCATCCTTCCCAGTTTGCTCCAAAAGAGTCCGAACAATGCTCAACAAACTACTGGCAAATAGAGGCCTGCATGTATTGAATAGCACCAGCAAATGTCATCAAACAAAAACAGCTACTGTTTGAAAAAAACAACAGGATCTTAATATCATTCCAAAGAATAATTTGTGACTGTCTATATTACTTTGTAGATGTTATTCTGACTGTATATACTAATCAATTGGCATCAATAACGTCCCAATTTACTTCTCTAACCATGTAGGTTTAATCACATATACATTATCTTTTCATTTTACTCTCAATTATCAGTACAGTTTCTTTTTCTTTTTACAAATTCTAGTCAAATGCTTACAATTCTTTATTCATAAAAATTATTAGCAGCTTAAGGGGAAAAAATCCTAAATGTGGCATTAATTTGTGGAAGCAATTCAAAACTTAACAAGTACACATTAAAAAGGTAAGATTTCAAGGTTATATTCGACAACTTTCTAATTGAGTGGTTTTGGCAAATAGAGTCCAAGTCATTTCAAGTCTAAAATGCATAGACTTACATCTGCTCCTTACATGACGATAGCAATTTCCTATAAATGCACACCACAACCTTTACAGATCCAAAGTTCTCATGCCGCAACTCCTTGTAAAATCTTTGCTCCAGGGTATCAGTAATCTGAGGAGCAGAGAGTAAATGTAAAACTAATAGCCAATGAAAACCAAGTTATATAATTTGGCGGGTAGATGGAAACTACAAAGCTTGTTGAAGATAACTTTTTATTTGAAAATTGAACCCCATGAACACATCATCCTTGCAGAACACTGGCCAGTTTTTGGTTTTTTTTTCCCTATAAATTCTACAATATTTAGATAGGATATTGCAGTTCATTAAAAAATTCAATTATGACCAGAATCAGCTGTGAGACAAGATAAAAAGCTTGTGTTCACATCAAGACCAAATAATTACAACAGGGAAAAATAACTAACTATTAGCACTTAAAATAACTATTAAATGAAGAGCGCGCTAACAAGAAAGGGTAAAAAGGACAATCACGTGTAAATATAAACTTGCATTTTCCTTATCCTTTAAACTTGTTAAAGAAAATAACTGAACTGATGAAATGTTAAATCTTGATGAAATATTTAAATGCATGAATCTGCCAGGTAATGGACTCTCAATGAATCAATAAACAGACCTTGGAAATTCCTAAAGGGGAATCAGTACACAGACCTTGGGAATTCGTAATGGGTTCTTTGAAGCATACTCGCAAAGCTTCCCGATTTTCCTATCATTTGGTTCAGCCTCCTGCAAAATGCCGGTTGCATTAACACAAAAGGAAAAGAACAAAAACAAAGTTCCACACCACTGTTTTTATCAAAATAACGTTCTCTTTTCCCTGTTGGATGGGTGGAGAGGGTGAGATGAGTCATAAGCCTTTGAGAGGCTTTAAGAAGGAACTGCCAAAGCTATAGATTCTTCTACTGGCAAGATGGTGAAATTCCTTAATTAGAAAATCACTGGCATTTGGACCAAGTTCACTAACAATACATTCATGATTCTTGACAATGATACCAATGATGGCCATGGCTATAAATGTAGCAATACAAATGGAGTTCACTTTGATCAGATGTGCATGATGAATCAAAGTACAAATAAAACCACATATACATCATCACATAAACTGCATTTCAACCACAAATGGTCCATTTAATCCACACTAGATTAACAGTACTACCACGTTCAAAGCACAAGAAGAGAGTGCCAACTCAATTCAGTATCCTTCCAAATCATAGAAAACCCATAAAAATACTTGCAAAGACAAAGCAAGCTACCATGAAACACATAACAAATCACCTGATTACGCGGCAAGATATCAGCAAGCAACTTCTTGTATCGCTTAACGGGCTGTCTTGACCTTGCCCTCAGTGAGGGACAGAAGAA
This sequence comes from Populus deltoides, assembly GCA_015852605.2. Classification (NCBI taxonomy): domain Eukaryota; kingdom Viridiplantae; phylum Streptophyta; class Magnoliopsida; order Malpighiales; family Salicaceae; genus Populus; species Populus deltoides. The sequence goes on along the minus strand of CM027576.2, from coordinate 1,530,255 downwards.
ACACAGGCTACCACAGGCGGGCACAACCCGTCTTGACATAACCCCCATTTTGTCACCAAATGAAATTCAAACCCCCTCCTCTTCTACAAAATCAAACACCAGGAAAAAAAAAACAAAATTCAGTTCACAGTAATTCAAATCAAATTCACTGTCAGCAATCTGCAAAAACTCACTAACCCACATAGCCAAAACAAATCAAATTCACGTTCTTGTGACACAATCAACAAAATTTTAAAAATCCAGATGAGGTTTTGGCCCGTAAAAGAAATAGAAATCAATAAAATGCCAAAAACCCAGGAAAAATAATCAAAATTCAAAGTCTATAAGCTACATAAACTAAATAGAAAAAACAACCCACCAATCGAAATATAAAAAATCACAGTTCTTCACATAACCAAAGCTAGTTTCATGACGATCTGAAATAGCCCGTAAGAAGCCAAAATGAAATGCAAAAATTACTAATAGCCAGAAAAAAAGTAGATTAATTAATTATCAGTAAACAAATGTGAACAATAAAAATTGAATAAAAAACAATTTTGAAAAATAAATTGTCACCTTAGAAAACAAACAAAGAAAAAAGCCAACGATGGGGAAGAGGGAGGTTTGATATTTCTTCCCCAAGGCCTTTCTTTCTATCTCTCTCTCTCTTCTTCTCTGTCTTTTTTCTTTTGCAATTATTATTTTGGACAGCAATAATAAATAATAGTTATTATTTTAGAATTGGATTGTTATGCTAATGTGCCAGGCTGGTATTTATTAAAAAAAAATTCACTCTTTATTTAAGCACATGAATGGATTAATTTTGAGGTTATATTTGTAAAATCAGTTAGTTCTTATTGGAATTTCCTTTTTATATATATAGTTATAAAATTGAGTCCGAGGGGTTAAAATAAAAATTATTAACATTAAAAAATCGATTCCGAAGAGTGTAGCTGACATTTTTTAGGTTTGATTTTGAATTTTGGACACTAACTTATGTTGCCATGTTTGAATTGAATACTTGAGATTATTTAAAATAGTATTTAAGCTTGGCTTTGTTGCCTTTCATCTATACTCGAGCTTGTTCGTAGACAAAACAAAAACAAAAAAATATTAATATTAATACAGTTATTTAAAAGAAACCTGTTATTTACTTTGATTTAAATATTAAAAATCATTTAAAACTTTATTTTACGTGTATTTTATAGTTAATTTCCACTCATTTTATATTAAAGTAGCTTATTTTAATAATGTTTTTTTAATAACTATTTTCAAATATATTTCGCATCAAGTGGTAAATTGCTTGAGTTTCTTCATGAAAATAGTTTTAAAATTATGAATGAAGTTGGTTTGTCCAAGTATCCGTTTGGAAATGCGGTTTTTTTTAAATTTTGATTTATTTTTATTAAAAATATTTTTTTATTTTCAAATCGTTTTGGTGCGTTGATTTTAAAAATAATATTTTAAAAATAAAAAATAATATTTTAATATATTTTTAAATAAAAAATATTTTAAACCGTAACCGCTATCATAATTTCAAACAGACCGTAAATAACAACCGGGTGCTTTCGAAACTCGTTCAAATAGTGTGGCAGCCTACACATTATCTATCTAATTTTGAAAACTCAAACAGTTAGATCCTCTAAACAATCTAGAATAATTTCTTCTTGTTACTATAAAAGAAATCAAAATCAAGATATATCTTAGAAAAAAATAGACATGAACATTGGTTGATTCACAAGAAATTCAATGATGTCTGATGAATATTCAATGATGTTATATTAGTTATTTTTTGAGATCTATTTAGAAAAAAAAAGATAAAGAAAAAATAAAAACAATAACAATATCTTTATATATAATTTCTCTTTTTGTTTTTATTTTTCAAAAAAATACATCTAGAAAAATAGCTAATAAAACATCATAAAATAATAGAGTTGAATAAGTCATGGAGCAAATAAGGATAAAAAAATCGTAACACATGGTTCTTTGCTTCATAAATTAGATTCTTTGTATAGGAAATAAAAATTATATAAATCACTCTATTATTTTTTATAATTTTCTTAATTTCGACCAATCATTGCAATCACCGACACAATAATATTATTTTGTTTCCCTAAACTGGATTAGAAATTCCTCCCAGGAAACAAAATCTAATTTAGGCTGGTTTCTAGTTAAACCTTTTTAAGAAATTAACTCTGTAAAATTCAATTATTTTAATTGAATTTTTAATAACATAGTTTAGCTAATCAAAATCATTCCAAATTGGTCAAAATTAATAATAAAAAAAATGTTGACTCATGATATATAGTGGTTGATTTATATAATGTTTGTTTTTGTGTTTTAATAATTTTTGATATTAAATTAAATTATTTGATTAATAATTTTATATAATTAAATAATTTTAAAAAATAAAAAAATATTTTAATATAATTTAAAATAAAAAAAACTTTAAAAAATATCAACTACATTCCCAATCCATCTATTGACAAGGAAACACTACAAGTTTTGTTTTTGAGTGGGGCCTGTCAAGTGTCAACTATAATTTCGGCGACGTTAAACTTTTGTTTTTCAAAGAGATTGATGTGATTGAAGTTGTGCTTTACGTTGAATACCAATTGTTTTTTTCGTTTTTTAATTTATAAATTTTTTTATATATTTTTAAATTGTTATTATAGGTTGGCATTAAAAAATAATTTTAAAAAAATAAATAAAATATTTTAATACAAATTACAAATAAAAAATACTTTAAAATTATGTTTTAAATTTTTTTAGTAAATGGACGAGAGCAGCAAGCCCTGAATCCACTATGCAAGAAACGTGGAAAAGAATCCCAAGACCCAAGTAAAGACAAAAACACTAGCGGCCCCGCGATTCATGAGAGTGTTTTTTTATTGCAGGACAAAAGTGTCCCTACACTATTTCACTTTTGACAATTTGGTCACTTTTTAAGTTTTAACGCTATTGTTTTCTAAAAGTTTGGTTGTTTACACAGCGTACCACGTGAATAAACCATATTTCATGTTTGTAAACATTATGCAAATCATGTTTTTTAAAAAATTAATTTTTTTTTATTAAAAATTAATTTTTTTTATGTATGTTTGGATCGTTTTGATGTGCTGATTTAAAAAATAATTTTTTAAAAATAAAAAAAATTATTTTAATACATTTCAAAAACAATTAAAAACATTTTAAAAGACATTAATCACAACCACTCTTCCAAATAGACATTTAATCACATCACATATATTCATGTCATAGTAGAGATGGATTGTGGTTTAATGTGTTTTTTATTTAAAAATGTATTAAAATAATATTAAAAAAAATTATCTTTGATATTAGCATATTAAAACAATATAAAAAGATAAAATAAATATTTTTAAATATATTTTTTTAATTTTTTAAAAAACACGGTTTCAACAGTTTTTCCAAATTTATTATCTTGCAATGAATCTTTTCTCTCGACAAAAGTAAGAGTGGGATGAATGCCATTATAGATCCTTAAAGACCTTCTGTTTAGGGTTGAAATCATGTGTTTATCAATTTACATGCAACTAGATACAATTAAGGAAAAATGATGAACAAATCATTTAAATGTTAATTGTTTATGAAAACATAATGAGGAGATCAAGATCATTTAAAAAGAAAACCCTAAGCAGCAATGTTATAATCGAACCGGGCCAACAAGGCCGGGTCAGGTTAGGATATAGCTAATAAAAAAATTATTTTATTTTTATCAAAACGATATCATTCAATAAACTTTCCTTTAAAAATTTAAATTTGAGTTGATTTATTTTTTAAAAAAAAAACAAGATCCTAGTCTTGAGCCAAGTCAATGTCTTGTAGAGCCTTGTAACCATGCTAGGAGAGGCAAGTAGAATAAAGTTATATGGGTTGTTAACCTCAAACAACTGCCTAAATTGACCGATCGATCGATATTTTGGCAGCATAGAGACATGCTGGTGGTTGCTCTGTGAGGGGCCATGAACACAGCTGGTCCCTTTCTCTTTTATGTATGTCAATTGATGGCCATGCACTTTTTGATGCCTTAGGAAACACGACATTGGATTCTCCATCACACACTACTACAGAGCAAAATTTGGCAAAAACCAGGAGTTTTGTCCACCAAAAAGCAAACTAGGGCTCTCTAGCCATGGGGTTCATGGCAAGAATCTCTGGGTTCTTTTGTTATTTTCCCAGGGACTAGGGCACACTAGTCCACAGCCTGTCGACAACGACTTGACAAGTTCAAGGAAAGTGGTGAAAGAAAAGGTCTCGAATTTCTTCACGATGCGAAACTTCCATTTAAGTCTCAACACGTTATCTATCTAGCTAGCTTCCTCTTCATTTCTACATGTACAGAAAGCTAAACATCATATTCCTTCATATATTTCCACTCCATGAAGCTGCAATGGCATCGAACTAATCACTCTCTCTTGTTTTTGAAAATATTTTTCATACTAAAATGTATTAAAATAATTATTTTTTTATATTTTTAAAATTAACATATTAAAACAAATAAAAAATTAATATATTTTTAAAAACAAAGTAGGTTAAATCATGTTCCTAAACATGCTAAAAAAGTCTTGTGTGAGGTCTCTGTGATGTTGAATCTGTGGCCTTCGAAGAAGATGAGAAGTTTGACCGGGGAGGGGAGAGACGATTGAAGGGAAAGGGCAAAGTGTGGGATATTGGGATTGTTGAAAAATATAGGCTATTTGAGGTATTTACTTGTTTTCGAAGTGCTGGATGTGGTTTGGGTTTCAACATGTCTCTAGCATGAATAAGAGTAGAGAATTTAGGTTTCTAATGTATCCTGAGAGTATTCTAATGGAGGTGGGGGGAGATGGACATGAAAATCATACTCCATGAACACAATATGTTTATAAAACTTGGCCGCGCGGTGATTTAACACTGTTAAATACAATTTTCTTTTTTTTTATTATTCTCATCTCCTTTTCGATGCACGTTTAAAATTACAATTACAGTAGAAGTTGTTTTTTAAAATATATTTTTTAAAAAATACATTTGTTTTTTTACCTTTTAAAAATTTATTTTTAATATTATTACATTAGAACAATCCAAAAACTCAAAAAAAATATATTTAAAGTTAAAAAAATATTCAAGAAAACATGATTGGACTACACTCCCAAACATAACTTATTTCAATACAATAACTAAGCCTTTCTAAATTATTTTGCTCATAATTAAAAAAGGCAGACAACAACCTCAATACATGCAAGTCCACCATTTAGTAATTGCTAGGAGAAGAAAAGAGAAGTAGAAAAAATGTTTTAGTTTTTTCGGGTATGTTTGAAAATGTAGTTGTAGTGACTTTTCAAAGTGTTTTTTATTCATAAATATATTAAAATAATACTTTTTTTTAATTTATAAAAATTATTTTTGTCAGCATATCAAAATAATCTAAAGATAAAATAATATTAATTTGAAATTAAAAAAAAATAAAATAAAATTCAAATTTTTTTAAAAATATTTTTGAAACAAAAAAACAAACATGACCGAATTATTTACGGAGGGGAGGCTACATCTACCATTTAAAAAGTAAAATTTGATGACCGTAGGGATGAATTTGATGAAATCTTTTTACAGGGACTCAATTTCCCAATGTATACAAACACACGGGCTAAAATGGGGAGTTTTCCATTCTAAAATTCCATTAAAGTCTGAAAAAAATAAAATAAAAATCCAGCTTCCTTTTCATCTCCACTTGCTAGTATTTATACCCCTGTAAAGCATATAAAAGAGAAAAACCCTAGTGACCACTTTTGACTCATCAGCTCACCTTACTTTTCTTTTTCTATCCTACCCCCATAGATGCTCTATGAGCAAGAACATGCAGTGGTTAAGGCTCACGAGTATTAATTATTTATCTATGCCCAGATACAGATACAGTGAATAACAGCTGGGCAAACCTGTATATTTTACATTTGCGTGTTGATCTAGACTGTAGCATGTATGCTTGAGAGTTACATTGTTGAGAATTAATAGCTTGAAATGCAAACGCCTAACTGTTGTTTATTTTCTAAAACGAGCTTGACAAGGAATTTAACCCGAGTCGAGTTTCAATTTAAATTTAAAAAGATGATTACCTGACTAAGCTCTTGTCACGAGATCAAGAGAAGAACCGCATCACCTTCAGGATCATAAAGATCAGGATCTAGCTCTAATTCTCTTGATCATAGCGATAAGAGCAGTAATTGCCATGGGATTCAAATTGATCTGGGTCGGAGAGATTTGAAGTGTTTGATGATATCACCTTCACTGATAAGAAGCATTTCAGAAACCATCTGGCCAGTTCTTGGGCTATGCTGTTCTTCTCAAGAGTTGAATGGCCCTTCATTGCGATGTTCATCTGCTTTGCTACAGCACTCTCTGACTCCATTTTCCTCCTTGTGTGTCTTTCTTGATCTCTCCCTCTCCACCTCTCCTTCACATTTCTTAATTTCTCAGTCTCTTATGATTAACTTGAACTAAAGCAGTCTCCCCCTCTCAATTTCTTCAAGTTTTATATAAAAAAATTATCTTTCTTTCTTCCTCTTATTTTTTTATTTTTTGAAACAGGGTTTAAATGTAGCAAGATCATTAACGTTAATTTAATAAATTTCTATAATTTTTCCTTTTCTTTTCTATTATGGGCATGGATCATAATTAGTCCCCAAAATCAAGCTTAATGTCTAGCCTAAGAACTGAAATTGTAACTTGGGTCCCAAATCCAAACATCTTCTGGAATTCTAGTATGATAAAATATGATTATAAAAAAAAAAAATCTAAACGTTTTTTGTAGCTCAAGCTTGTGCCCTAGCAAGTGTTACCAAAGGAAAAGAAAAGGGCATATTGGACCATACATGACTAAGTCTAGCAGCAAGTTTTGATCGAGCTTGATTTTATATGAACTCATTTTAAGGGCTTCCCAGTTAAGATTGAGCCCAATTTGCTCATCCCCGGATCTAAAAACTAATCCAGTACACGTTCTATTTCTTTTGATTTTCTATGCATAATGCATGCAAGAGTGAGAGTTGTCAAATTATTATTTTTAGTTTTTTTTTTATCGTTGTTAGGGTAGTGTCAAAATTAAATTTTAAAAAATAATAAAAAAATATAAAAAAAAATTTCCCTGTGATATTTTGAAAAAATATAAACAATAAAAGATAAAAAACCCCCTCAGTCTCGAGGTGCACCAGATGTCCTGATTGTGGGTGTTGGTAGGATTTAGCTTGGCAGAAGCACTTCAAAAGCCAAAAACTCCAGGCAGCCCATGGAAAGGGTGTAGCGCAGCAAGGCATCGCTTTCCAAGTTGGTTTCCCTCTTCCTTGATCGACCGTTATGCCTTAGACCATGCCGATACAACAAAAAAACTATTCCCAGTGGCCCATGAAATCACCCACGTCTTATGGGTTTCCTTACAAATTCATGGAAATTGAAGCAGTAAACATCTCCATGAACTCCAACATGCTAGTCACTGTGCTTAATGCACTAAAATCAGCTACTCCTTCACGACTCAAAACATGGGTCCAATATTTGATCCTTCACTTACAGGCAAGCTTGTCCATTACAAGCCACCTTTCAAGGAAGACCTAGACAGACTCCCTTACCCTAATTTCTATTATGCCTTACAAGACCTGGTTGCATCGTATTCTCCTTCTATTACATACTCAATTCATCTCTATCGATTATAATAGGAGCTTCTTAAAGAGGTGTGTACAGCATGTTGCTCACTTTATCTATCCATGCCACTATTTGCTGATGCCAAGGGTTATCGTTTCGATATTCTGGGAACAAATAAACATCGGAGCACTTTAGTGACATGTCAGATGCAAGAGTACTAGCTGAGCAACATGTATGGGCGGCGGTGACTGATGGAGCAAAGAATCAAACCTTCAATTGCACCAATGGTGATGTGTTTACATGAAAGAGTTTATGGAAGGTCTTGTGCGAGGTTTTTGATGTTGAATTTGTGGCCTTTGAAGAAGATGAGTAATTTGATTGGATTGAGATGATAACGGGCAAGGGCAAAGCGTGGGATGGGATTGTTGTAAAAAAACGGGCTATTTGGGACTAAGATGGAGGATATTGCTTGTTTTGAAGCACTTAATGTGATTTTGCATATCAGGATCACTTAATGCGATTTTAACATGACTCTACTATGATTAAGAGTGGACAATTTGGGTTTCTAGGTTATGCTGATACACTTGAGCATTCAAATGTGGGTGGGAAGATTGAGATACATGAAAATCATACCATGAAGACGATGTCAACTCCAATCTAGACTTAGTTTGTTAGTAAAAGGAGATGATATTTTCTCAATGTAGGAAAAATGATGCAAGACTGTAACTAATCATGCAATGGTATTCTTACTTCATCTCCACATCTTTCTTTACTTTTACAGTAACTTCTCTTATTCTTGCTCTTTTTTTTCCCCATCTATTTCAACATCCTATGCATTTTTTCACCTGTTTAAGGATCACAAAGCTAACTTGTAAAGGATCCAAGCAGATACAAGAATCTTAGTAATTCACCTAGCAGACACAAAACAACCAGCAAAGGATCATGGAGGAAAGCTACTAGGATATTTGAACTCTCAAAAGGCATAAGTAGCAAGCAAAACAGCACCATTTAGGTTTACTTTCAAACTCAATAGAGGAGTTTCCCAATGCTGAAGATCAAAAGATAAAATTTGACAACCACGGAATCATGATCTTGGCAAGAAAGGAAAGGGTCAACAAACAATACTTGAAATCCACTTGCAAAAGATAACATTCTCTACACCCAGTATTACCTGATTCACATGCCCTCATGAAAAGAAAAAATAGCTCAGGGTACGTGGCGCATTTGCAATCAGAATTGGGTCATACATAAATTTTGATTAAGCATTTAAGGAGGGAATAACTTGAAAACTAGCAAACAATTCAAGCATTACGAAACCAACTTGCATTCAAACTAGATTCCAGAACTAGACTTACATTGTTCAAACAATCCAAAGCTTATGATTTTCTTTCGCATATAGATCAAAACAAACCGAGCAAATACACTCAATTTCACATGACCCCGCAAACCAGTAACACTAAGCCTACCCTTATCTTACCATGTATTCTCCGAAACATCACACCCTCTACCCATACCAATACTGCAAACCACAATGTACCTCAATTACCCAATACCCTTTATCCTCAATCAGCTACAGATCCCTAGCATAACTCCTAAGAAGCCCTTCTCGAACTGAGCCAGCTATACAGTATCTCAAGATTCTAACTTTGGCAGATAATTTGATAAAAATTAAACAAAATGATCACAAAATGGAAACAAAAAAACTCAAAATCATCATTTTCATGTGATATTTATTTCATCATAATCTACAATTATCAAGATCAAATCAAATACAAGAAAATCAATTAAAAACAAAAAAAAAGACAAGAAAAGTACCTCTCTTTATGAAAAATGTGTACTAAACAATCAAATCCTGACAATCCATCAAACAGGACCGATCTCTCCTAGCTTCTCAGCTCCATCAACTTCAATGCCGACGCGTTTCACCGAAACAAACAACGGCAACACACGCTTTCTATAATGAATCGGCCTTGACAACTCTTCGTTTAAATCAATATAGATATTATTAACCCCGATTTCCTTTAATCTAAACCCTAACTTCTCCCCAACACGCGACGCCGTTTTTGAGTCCCAGGATTGGCGAGAGAAGATAGAGAGGGAAGTGTTGCGGTAGATAGAGAGGAATGATTCTTGTTCGGAGGAGGAAGCCATCGCGATTATTGTGGAAGTCGTCGGGTTTGATACCTGAGCTGTTATTTTTCGGCAAGACAGGACTAGCCGGAGAAGGTGCTGCTGATTTCTCGACATTTTTTTCCTTCTTCTTTTCTTCGAGACAAGGATGAAGTGATGGTGTCGTCGGGCTTGGCAAGTTTATATCAAATTTATGAAACTTCCCCTGTTCTACGACCCTGTGATAAATTTGACGGCTTAACTTAATTTAATTGAAAATTGGATTAGTCAAATTACAAGTTAATCTGCTAAGCAGTTTCGATTCCCAGTCCAAACTAAATTTTAGATTAGATTGGAACGGGATTAATAGCATTAATTCATTTAAACTTTGTATATGATAAAATAAAAAATATAATTATGTAGAACCGTATTAAAAAAATGAAGAACATTGAGAAAACACTGTAAATATAAACACACATCACTATTTATTGAAATAATATAATTATTTTTTTTCCTTTTATTTAAAAATATTAAGTTATTTTTAGGGTAATTTGATATTTTTAACAAAACCTCTTGTTCATTATGTTATTTGTCGGGCCAGTTTGATCTCTTTTGACATTTCATAAGTGTAATATAAAGATTATATTAACTTTAAAAACAAATTTTGTTAGGAAGTTGAGTAGGGTTGATTCTGTCTTTTTATATTTTGAAAGCACAATATAAATACCCTTAAAAAACTTACAACAAGGAGGCATTTATGTATTTTCGATATAGTATTTTTGCAGTTAACATGTTGGACCATGTCAATTTGGTTTTTTCAACAATCAAGATATTAATTAAAAAATTTTGATGCTTGATATGCACGCGCCAATGAATTAGCAACATTCATATTCTTTAGACATTGCGTGTGGTGTCACCTTATATTCAAGTGCTGTTTTCTTGAGTGTGTATGGTGTCATCCCATATGTGTTCTAAGGACTCCTTATTATTCTCTTGATTGATTTTTTTTTAATTGAATGTTGCTTTTAATTTGTCAATTAATATTTAATTTTAAATTAATTTTACATTAAATTTAGTCATCATTCTTTTTATTGCTATTTTAAATCTTTTTATTGTATTTTTTTAATTTCACCCTCTAATATTCTATTGATTTATAACCTTGCTTCTTTATTTTTCAGGGTTTGCTTTTTACAGGACTGGATCCCGAGCTTATATTTAGGGTCAAGAGTTTTGAAAGTTGACATGGGTTGACTTTGTCTTTTCTTTAAGTTTTTTTTTTAATTTCATTATTTAATATTTACTTTATTAGGAATTGATCTTTTATTAGAAATTAATCTTTATATTTTTTTAATTTTTTTATATGATTATCTTGATTTTATATCCATGTTTGTAGGGGTTAACTAGTTAATATAAACAAAGACAAATTTTTTTTTTTCATTGTTGTTATTTTTTAAAAATAATTTTGATGAAGCAAAACCCCATTTATACTTGAGCTTATTAACAATACTTTAAAAGGTTTATTTTTGATAATAATAATAATAATAATAATAATAATATTATTATATTATATTATAATTATAACATATACTACAACTGTTTATTTTTTTTCGTTTTAAATTTTTCTTTCATTTTTTTGCCCATTTTTATGCTTTTATAGGGTTTTTTTTGCTTTTTTCTTTGTGTTTTTTATTTTAATGAATTTTTTTGTTTAATTTAATTTGTTAATGTTAATTTTTTTCTTTAGTTATCAGACTTTTATAACACGGATCTCGAGTTTGACGAGTTAACCTGAATTGTTTTTTGCTTTTTTTTTTCTATTTAATTAATTTTTTTCATTTAGTTTAGTTTATTAATGTTAAATTTCTTTCTATTTAGTTATCAGATTTTTATGACATGTATCCCGGGCTTGACAGGTTAACCCAGTTAATTCCAGGTTAACCCGTTAATTTTTTTTTCTATTTAATTATCAAACTTTCATGATGCGAATTTCAAGTTTGACATGTTAACCTGGTTTGAAGGGTTAACCCAATTAATTCGTATTTTTTTTCCTTTTCTTCATTAGTTTTTTCTTCATATTGGTTTTTTTCTCTATTTTTTTCTTTTTAATTAATCTATTTAATTATCACACTTTTATGACATGACCTTGCAGTCAGACCCACATCCAAGGCTCTTGGTTCCGGTGTTGCAACTAGACTCACTTAAACTTTAGTCATGTAAGTTTAATATTGTTATTAATATTATAATATTACTCTTGGGTTAAGCGTTGCAGTTAGACCCAAGGTTTTTGGGTATATCTTTGCAGAAAGACCTCACACTCTTAAATCTTAGCCCTTTTTTATATTTTCTATGCAACGAAAAAAATAACCCGTGGTATATGCCTTTGTTTTTTATTTTTTATTTTTAAACCTTTTACTGTGGACTGCACATAGTGAAAAAACTAATGCCTTTAGTTTTTTTTTTTTAATTATTTTTTTAATTTATTTTCTTAATATTAAATTTTTTCTGTTTAATTATCAGACTTTCATGACATGGATCTCAAGTTTGACGGGTTAACCCATTTGATTCAGTTTTTTTTCTTTTTTTTCCTGTAGGTTTTTTTTCTCTTTGCTTTTTCCTTTTTAATTAATCTTTTTTTAAAATTTAGTTCAATAATATTAAATCTTTTTTCTATTTAGTTATTACACTTTCATGACACGAATCCCAGGTTTGACGGGTTAACCTGATTTGGCGAGTTAACCTAGTTGATTCAGATTGTTTTTCTTTTTTCTCATTAGTTTTGTTCTTTCGATTTCATCTTTTAATATTGTATGCAGTCTGCGGTGAAAAGGCTGATGTCTTTATTTTTATTTATTTATTTGTTTTTTGTTGTTATTTTTTTGTATTTCACTGTGGACTGCACAGTGCAGTGCATGGTGAAAAGGTTGATGATTTATTTGTTTTTTTTAATTATTTTTTTATTTAGTTTGTTGATATTAATTTTTTTATTTAGTTATCAAACTTTTATGACGCGAATATCAGGTTTGACGGGTTAACATAGTTCATTAAGATTTTTTTTTCTTTTTCTTCATTATTTTTTTTCTCCGTGTTGATTTTTTTATTTATTTAATCTATTTAATTATTATATTTTTATGACACGACCTTGCAGTCAGACCCACATTCAAAATTATTGGGTCTGGTATTGCAGCGAGACTCATTTAAATTTGGGTCATGCAAGTTTAATGTTATTATTATTAATATTATAAATATTACTTTTGAATCAGGTATTACAGCCAAACTTAAAACTCTTAGATATAGTTTTACAAAAAAAACTTAATATTTTTAAATTTTAATATTTTTTATATAAAAAATTTGACCCGCAACATCACCGCGACGTCACGTGTTTCATCTAACTAGTAAAATTTCACAAGGAGTAGATAGGCAGACGAAGGTACTGGAAGGCAGGCCTCCTCGTTGCACTAAAAGCAAACAACAATAGTTTCCTCCCTTCTGTCGATTTGGGCATATTTATATTTAATATTTGTTCACTGAAAAGGCCAAAATAAACAGAAGCAATGAAAATAAAGAAAAATAAATAAAAAAGAAAGCAGTCGATCAACAACTTCCATTACAAGTATGTGAAAAAAAAAAAACCCAAATCCCATCTTTGTTGTTTTCAAATTTCATACTCAGAAGCTGTAATCTGTTTTAAATACTCTGTTGCTTAATGGAGGCTTTGAGCTATCCCTCAACCCCTTAAGCCCTCCGTTTTCATTGCCTTCAACCTTATCTTCCTCCACTTCTCCATCTACCTCAAAAGCAGGATGGCTAAGAATGTTGTTGAGCAACTGTATGCCTCTAAGTGCATTTGTCAGAGGCAAGTGACCTTCAGGAGTATCATCATTAAGCTCCCAAATGAACTCATTAGGAAAAGACCTATAGTTGTATTGCTCAACCTCGGTATCAAGCTTCTTCATCCACCCAACTTTGATGAAAAATTTGGTGAAGTCCTTGTTACCCTTTTGTCGCCATATTCTCTTTTGAACACTGTATCCAAATTTGTTGTTGCTGTACTTTTTCCACAGTTCATCAATGTCTTTAAGGTCTTGTTCTGGTATGAACTGGACTTCAGAGAAGAAGACATAGCCACGTTTCTGTGCTGCCTCACCAGCTAGAACTATGAGCAGCCTGCGGGTTTCCTCATCGGCTTCGCGGAAGTTTTGGTTGGAGAGGTGTTGCTGGAGGAGGTTGAGGGAGAAGGTCTTGGAAGTGGAGGGAGAAGTGGAGGTGGCGGGGGAGATGGAGTAGGCAGTGGTGGTTGTTGAAATAGAGAGGGAGAGAGAAATGTTAGTGGCAGTGGAGATGGAGGTGGTGGGCTTGAGGAAGAGGGAGGAGGGCGGGGAGGTGTCCGAGGGGAGGAACTTGAGGAGGGAGTGATGGTGATGGAGGGACCGTAGAGAGTTGGTGGCCGCCATTTGGGAGAGAAGGAAGAGCAAGGGATCAAGGGTATGCGAGAGCTATGGGATCATTAATGGTAGCAAAGAGGAATGTGAAGGCTTTGTTGGAGATGAAGGAAGGGTTGGATTCTTGGTGGGAGATAAGGAATCTGTGAAGAAAGAAGAGTAGATGTCATCAAGAGCAATACAAGGATGGATTTTGATTGGATAGATGTGGGTGAGGCTATATCCTCTCCCTCTCTTTCTCTTTCCTATTCACAAATAAAGATAGGAAACTATATTTCTATCACCATTAAAAACAAAGGACAAGAAAACAAAAGAATCAAGGTGCCATCATGGCCTTTGCCTTTCCACAAGCAAGTTTGTGGAGGTAACACACGGTGGAGGCATTAGGAAAAGTTCGACAAGGTCTTACCTCACCGCTACCACTTACAAAAACAGAGTAAATTCTAGTCTGGTTTCAGTTGATCTACTCATTTGAGAGCACATTAAAGAGGAGGAGGCCATGGAAACACATCAATGCTAGACCAATTTGCTACGTACACTTCCATTAAACCCGACCCGATTTTGCTGGTTGATTCAAAAAATCCTTAACTCAGGTCAGACTTAAACCAAGTTTCAACAAAAAATTATTGGCAAGGTAAAACTTAGTTCACTTAATCAAGTTTTTAGTAATTTAATTGATCCGACGAGACTCAATCCAAACATAGTCAATTCATCTTTTAAGAATTAAAAAAATAAAATACTATTATTTTAATAAAAATATAAGCTTTAATTATACTAATGACTCGATGGTTGATCTTGCGGGTTAATCTTGGGTTACGTGGACTCTTTTTTAGATATTTTCCTACGCATTTATGCTCAATGCTTTCTGCGGGCAGGATTGATCCATCTCCCGAAAGCATTTTTAAGGCCTTCGAAGTCTCACCCGTTGTCCACAAAGCCCAAATAAGGGCTCTCAATCAACTGGTAACAGCAAAGCAACTTCAGTTACGAGCAACAAACACCACTAAAGAGCACTCTCCAAGAAAAAAACAGTAGCCATGGAGCAGTAATTCTTTGAGAAGGTACTCAAAGAGCTTGAACCCATCACTCAGACCAGTCAGTTTAGAAAAGAAGATGATCTTACTATGTAAAGCACGATCAAAAGATGAAGTTCATGTATAAAGCTACATCTGTTTCAATTACCCTTTTCTCAAATACTTGATAACATTAATCCAAAACTACCAGACTGCTTGGATTTCTACACTTATGGTGTCTAGAAGAAAGGCCTAAGCAGCTTGATCATAAAGCATGCAATGCACAGTACCGAGATACAGAAATCTTATCTCAGTGAGGCCCTCATCGAAGCAATTCGACCATACATCTCTTACGTTCTGTACGTAGCATCTCCACTGATTGCTAGTAGACATGACATTATCTGTTATGCAGAGCTTGTAATTTTCCACAAGGGCTTCTTCTTGCAGCTTTGCAAGCTTCTCTTCTTCGTCCACGTCTGGTGCTGCAAGTGAGAATGGCAATTCAGGAGAACATAACCACTTCAAAATCATGGTCTTTTGGGTCCATTAACCAACAGCACTGTATCCTTCTACCAGGCTTGATTGGACGATCATCGAACACCTCTCTTTAGCAGGAAAGGCTCTAACAGGCATAGGCATCCCAGACGTCATGAAGGGGAACTGAGAGTGATCTCTAAAACAATGGCTTGGGCTTGCTTACTACTCTCCATCTCCACCAGGGCACAACATGGGATGTATTTTGCTATATTGAATCAGCTCAATGCCATGCAAAATCCCTTCTTCAAAACTTCACATTGCCCATACGATCGAGCATGCGATGCATTCTAGGCGATGAGCAATTCAGTTGCTAGACAAATTTGAAGTACCCTTGGGCCTTGCCTGTATCATAGGCCCATTTAGGTTCAATGATGAGCCCATTTTTCACTTTGGGCCTTTGAAGACTTGATTATTTTATTGAAATATTAGTCCATGGGTTAGACGAGGTACATTGAGAAAAGGCTGTTTAGATCGTCGTTTAGTTTCTGTTTTTTACCCTAGTTTTACATTTTCATATCTTAATTTTATATAAATTAAAACAATTATTTAACTAAATATTTTATACCTTGAGAATAATTTAATTTTCATAAAAACCACTCTAGAAAAAAAAAAAAACTTTTAAACAAACAGGGTTTTAGTTATGGTGGAGCCTATAATAACATGAAAATATCTCCTTGATGTAAAACATTAACTTATAGTCAAGTTGATATAAAAAATACTTATTTAATATTAATTTTTAATATATAAGGTGGTTTTTATGTGGTGTTGTTAAATTCACATATTCTATGCTAACTTTTATGTCAAGCAGAGTGAAAATTAACTAGTTAAATTAGTTACATCTGATAGTTAACTCATAGCTTAGTTGAAATTTGGATAAAATATAATTTGATTTTTTTTAAATGATGCAATTTTATTTTTTTTAAATAAAATAAAACAATATAATTATAAATTAACTAGTTAAATTCAAAATATAAGATAGTTTTTTTTTTAACTATGGTTTTTAAAATAAAATTTTGAGAGAGAAAATGGAACATATCCTCGTATTTTGACACACAACAAGTTAGCAGTTTAGTATCATTTCACGGGGAACATTGATGGTAAGGAGACTTTGAATGGTTAAGGTACTTGAAAATATGATCGTGGTTGTTTTTTAAAATATGTTTTGCTTATAAATATATTAAAATAATATTTTTTAATTTTTAAAAAAATATTTTTGACATCAACATATTAAAATGATTTTAAAAAATTTAATTTAAAATAAAAAATTTTAATTTTTTTAAAATAAACAATCTCGAAATACTAAAATATTAATGAGGTGATGGGCAATAAAGATAAGGTTGAGTAGTCAAAACTCAAAAAATACTAAAATAAGTCTTGTTGAACAAGAACATGGACCAAAGCCGTCATGCAAGGAACCCATTTTTTTTCCACACTTGATCTTATCTATAATGCTTGCTCTACCACACTTGAAGCTGCAACAATTTCTAGGTCTATGATTCAAATCACCATCACGACACATATAGTTGTAGAATTACTCGTAATGTTAACGTTGATTTAGTGATTATAGACCATAAAATAACGTCTTGTTATTGTCTTGAAATAGAAAATACAAAAACAATAAGAACATGACTTCTTGTATTTTATGTTTCTAGAGTATAAAAAATCATTTTAAAATTATTATATAAATATATCTATTAATAATTTCACCTTTATTTATTCAATTAAATATGTTTATATTTTTTATATTTTTTTATGCTCTAAAACACTAACCAATTAAAATCGTAGCCACAAATTTAGTGTAAAGATGCCATGATGCTAGTTTGTTAACATAACAAGGACCTTTCATCATGGAAGAAATACTCTTGGAGATCAATTCTTGGTTGGAAGGAAATTTATTCCCCATTTCATTATTTAAAGTTGGAATCGATCTTGGGTGTAAAAATTGATTTGAGAATATTTTCACCATTAGGAAAAAGCCACCATGGATTTCTTGTCATGGTTTGAAAGGATAGCAGCCACACCCATAATGTTTTTATTTTATCCAAAAAAATAAATAGAATTCATGCTATCCAAGATAAAAGCTCATCCAATCTAATATCAAAATGTTACAAAAATAATTAACATTATTAAACAGAGATTAATCAATAAATAAATAAATAAATAAAATATGGGAATATAACAAACATGCATTATGCTGTCTAAAAATGAATAAGTAAATAAATAAATAAAATATGAGAATCCAGCAAATCAAATTCTAGTGCCTAGAAAAACCAGCCTCCAAGCTCCCACCAATACAGCTGTAACGTATATAAATCAAACTTCAATTCTTTAAATCACCCCAAAATACCACTTTTTTCATAGCACAAATTAATTTAAGCAATCTCTTTTGATTTCAAACAAATTATATATATATTTTTACTTTAAAAAGGAGGAAACTTTGGTGGCTTCATGGGTTTTTTATGACAGAAAAAACAGGTCTATTTTTAGAGATTTCAAGGCATTTTGGTTTCTGGGTTTATGAAAATTCATTGATTTCTTTACATTTTTGGTTGAAAGATTGAATCTTTCTGAGTACAAGGTGAAAAGGGTTTGTGGGATTTTGAAGAATGGGTCATAGTTCAAAGAAGAAGAAGAAAGGAGGAGGAGGGAGTGGAAGGAGAAGCAAAGGAAGGTCTCAATCAAAAGATCATTCCTTTAATGCATTAGATGATAATGAGCTTCTTGCTGAAGAGATTACTGCCTTGTAAGTGGTTTTTGTCTGGATTTTTGAATGGAATTGTTTAGTGATATGTTCGTTTCTACTAGATCACTGTTTTTTCTAATTCATATTTTGATTTTGGAAGCCAAAGGAAGATGCTTTGGTGTACTTCGTGGTCTGGTTCAAAAGTTTGAATTTCAGCATGTTGTTTTTGGAATAGAAGGGTGTAAGGCTTCAAGTTGGTGATCTTCACTGCCTTAAAAATATTTGAAATTTAGACTTGGTTTCTAATGGGATATACCATATATATGGGCTCAGACGACAAATAATAATATATTTTGCTGACGAATTTGAATAGGTTTTGGAATCGGATATTCACTTGAGGATCATTACAATTGTAATTGAGATGGTTTTGGACCTTTGGTGCATTGAAATTGTTAGCGTTTGGATTTAAAGAGTATCCGAGGACAGATTCTACTTATTCATTCATATTTTTCGGGATGCTTTTAATTCAAATAATACCTTTTGATGATGACCTATGGCATTCTTTGCAAATGGAAGAAAAGCTTTAACCTTTAAACTTTTCCTATATTTAAAATATTACTTTGAAGGCCATAATACGATCAGAATTTTGTCCAGCTTGTGCCCACTTTTGCTTTCATTTTATCTAAGGATTTACTTTTCACACTTGTGTCTTTGTGTTTTATTCTAATATTGTATGCATTTAGGAATGCAATATTTCAAGAAGATTGCCAGATCATTTCAGACTCGCCTCCACAAATCACCATAAAGCTCAGGTTCATTTTATCTCATTATTTTTTCTAACTTTTACATGAAATATGATTTGTCTTGATTGTGTTTTGCTATGTTTGAATTTGAGCAGGCCTTACTCAAAAGATATGGGCTATGAGGATCTAGATGTTTCAGCTCTGCTTTCAGTCAGGTTGGTGATCCACTGGTTACTGTTATTTTTGTTTAATGTTAACGCATATCTTCTCATACCTTTTTACTTTAACTTATTAATCAGGTGCTTGCCTGGATACCCAGACAAGTGTCCAAGGTTGCAGATTACTCCTGAAAAAGGTTTGACAAAATGTGATGCAGATAATCTTCTCTCTCTCCTAAATGACCAGGTAAAGGATGACTAATTTGAGCTTGATTGGCAATATACTATCATGCACATAATCTGCAATCCTGAATGCATCTTTTTTGTTGCCGCCACGTTTATTTTCTAAAGATAGTAAAGCCAATCCTTCACTTCACCGAATAGCTTTTGGATCAAGGGGTTCTTTCACAGGGTATGATAGCCTCTTTGACCTAGTGGTCAGGATTTCAAATCCTCAAACCCTCTTCATTTATTTACTTATTATTCAACACAATGGGGTGGTAGGCCTTTGCCTAGTCAACATTTTATGGTTAATGTGCTTCAGCATGAGGCATGCTAAAGATATTAAAGCCTACCTCTGATCTTCACCTTACAAAATAAGTTTTTGGGTTGTGTGATTCTTTGATATTTTAGCAAAGGGTTATCTAATGACTTTGTTAACTTAAACTTGAAATTCAAATTTATGTTTTTGCTTCCAACATTTCAATTTTTTACTTAAATAAATTCAAATTTATTTAAGTAACTATTCTAAATTTCGCATACATATACATGCACTATCATGTACTTAATTTTATTGCTATAAATACACATTTATGTTTTTGCTTCCAACATTTCACTTTATTGGGTTGAATTGAATTGCCTTTCTCTTACTGCAAATCTCTTTCGATTAAGGCAAATTCTAATGCCCGAGAAGGACGAGTAATGATTTTCAATCTGGTGGAGGCTGCTCAAGAGTTCCTCTCAGAAATAGCTCCATTGGTTCCAGCACCTGAACCTGTAAGCTATGACATGGAATTGCCTCTTGTCTTCCCAATTTTTTTAATCAATATGCCATATATTTATTATCAATTCATTAGTTTGCTTCCATGCTTTCACTTGCAAAGCCATACATTTCAGTTTTTGATTTGTTTTAGTTTTGGCTCTTCTTGTGTCATGATTATTCCATGAATCAATGTCTGTTTATCAGCATTTTCTGGTTTGGTGTTTTCTTAATCTTTGTCATGATCGGAGACTTGGGGAATTGATATTATTTACCATATGGCTGTCCTATATTTCTTATGTTTTCAGATTAGAAAATTTTGTTTTTAATTTTTAGGTCTTTATTTTATGTAAAGAGTTGAGGAGTGTTCCTTTTGGGTGGAACTATAGCATAGAGTGAAGATTAGAAAGCTACACTTAATAACAAAGTGGTAATAACAAAGTCAAACACAATGGTGATTTAAGGGGAAGGGGTGGGATGAAGGTCCAAAAGAAAAAAAGTGTCATAGCAGTGTCATATATCCTGTATTTTTTTATGTTATTGTTCATTCTTTATGTTCTCTATTTGTTTAGATGTGCTCTAATTTATTCATTTCTTCTGTAGGTTTTGTGCTCATCCATCAATAGCAGCATTCAGTTGTTTCAGAAGGACATTGCAGTTTCTAGTAACAAGAGTTGCTCATCCAGGGGACCTTTTGTTTATGGTTTCATAGACCTCTTCAGTGGCTGTGGAGAGTCATGGCATTGGGGTCTTGCTGTGGATGAATTAAAATCCCACGTGTTAGACGATTCAGAAGTTGGATATGAGGTACAGGATAAGAAACTTGATAAGATTACAAAGCCATTGACAGTCCAAGAGGCAAAGCAAGGTCTGTTGGTTTCCCCTATTGCCAAGTTGGATACCCTTGAAGAAGAAAGTGAATATGAAAATAAGGGCCTATCTACTTCTAATTCAAGTAGATCTCTAGTGGAGGAATTGGCAGGAATTGACATGAAAGGGGAGAAGCAGGTGAATAATATTGAACATGTTTTTTCCCCCCCTTCCTTTTGAGTGTTAACTTCTTGATTTTTTTAAGTTTGTGTTGCCTGTGATTCCATTGTTCTTCATATAAACTCGATATTTCCATCCTTTTAATGCTCTTCTTTGGATATATCATTTCTAATTGTGTATAATAACCAACACCAAATTGTTAAAACAATGAGGTGGTTATGGAAGTGCTGTCAATTTTCTTAGCTTTCAGATATTCACTGGGCTCTTCATTATAGTTATTATTGATTATGCATGGGTCAAAATCAGAGAGTATATGCACTGCTCTCCTTTTATTTTTTGTGCAGCTTTAATGCTTTGTGAATGGGTGGGTGGCACCTCCTTTGTTGCCTTTCCAATAGATTGCTTATGAAAAGACTTTAATTATAAAGGAGTTAAACCATCCTTGATGGACAGGTTTTGTAAAATAAGCACTGAAAATATAAAAATCCTAGGTTACCAAGACACAACTTCTGAAATTCTGGGCAAAAAGTACAATTCAGCTTTTGATTGCTTCTTGAAAATGGAGATGAGCTTGATGAAAATAGAAAAGGTAATTGTTTGTGCATTTCATAAATATGCCTGAATAAACCATGGATTTGCTCAAAGTAGTTCAATTGTTGTGCCGTAATAAAGAATGTATGACAAACAGACCACCAATAACTACCATTATTTGTCATCATTCTTCAAATTCAAGGTCAAATTTGTATTGTAATATTCACTGACAAAGATACTGCATACTTTTATAGGGTATTTTTCTCGAGGAGCATGGCTATGGGTTAGAAGACGATGATGACCAGGACAATGGTAACAATAGCAATGATGATGAAGATTTTGAAAGTGAGCCTTGGGAATCACTGTCATCGATTTCCTTAGGGTTTAATCAAGCATCTCAAACTATTGAAAAGGATCTTATAATGGTACTTCATTTATTATTGGGATAAGAATCATACCCTTCATATTTTCTCCTTACCTTTTCTGTTTGAAGAGTCTGGACTGGTTATTCCTTTCCACTTCACTTATGGACTGATATTGCTTCTTCGTTAGGTTCATCTTCTTCGTCTTGCTTGTGCCTCAAAAGGAGAATTGGTTGATTCTCTGCCTCAAATAACCACTGAACTCTGCAACTTAGGTGTATGTAATCTGATATGTCTTCCTGTCTTGCACAAAGAAATGAAGTCTTTTTTGTTGTCTGGGAAAAGTCAAAGTTTTCTTAAATATGTTCTCTGATGATGGATAACCTGGTGCAGATAATTCCTGAGTCAGTACGGGAATTAGCTTCTAAACCATCCTCAACGTTTAACAAGACATTTGATCATGTTTTCCATCAACATACGGTTCGCCACTCTCTCTGTCTTTGTTTTTTTGACAACTGGAAACTGATTTCAAATTGTTCTTTACATTGTTGTCTGTTCTATTAATTTTATCTAGGTCTCATCTAGAGTATCTCAATTTTGGAAACCTACTTCTGATTTAGGAGGGGCTAGTGCATCTCTCCCAAGCTCTCGATATCTGAATGACTTTGAAGAGCTGCAACCCCTTGGTATTATAATCCTCCATATCTGCGTGTGTGCAAGTGTTTCTATGAGTTTATTTAGATACTGATTGAATTCTTTGTGTATATATATACATATGTCTATGTGAGATCATAGAAAGGTGGAATGTTAGGTGCTGACATATAGGTACTTTATGAAGATGCTTGCTTATAAATGTGTTTTTACTATTTGACCAAGACTTTTATGTACTTGAAAATTTAATTACTGATTTACTAGATGCTTCTTTATGAAACTTCATGTTTTAGTCTTCATAGCATTGTTGTGACTGAATACTTTGACATTACATTTGTGACACAGGAGGTTATTAAGGAAAATTATTTTTATTATTTCCTTTTTAGTTTAGGAAATTAAATAATATGCTTAATAACTTTATTTTTCCTAGTTTGTTAAGACTTTTATTACTTTTCCTTTATTTTTAGGTTTACTGGTTTGTTTAGGTTGGTTTTTGGGTTTATTTAAGGAGTTGAATAAAGTTTTGAATTAGGGTTTTTGTGTGATCCCTTTTCGGCAAAATTCTGTCTTTCTTTGTGCTTGCTGTCCTTGTGTTACTCCTGTCTGCATCAATTCGTCTACAAACGTTTTTGACATTACAAAACTGCAATATGCCTTTTTTGTGGCCATAAGTTCAGTTGATACCATATTTATGCTTTACTTAGAGTTTCCTTTATGAATGGTAACAGGTCATGGTGGTTTTGGCCATGTTGTATTGTGCAAAAATAAGCTTGATGGAAGGCAGTATGCGGTGAAGAAAATTCGCCTCAAGGACAAAACCCTGCCTGTTAATGACCGAATCTTGAGGTAAATTTATTTTAGATTATGCAGTGGAAGTCAGTGCTCAAGGTTTATCGAATGCCAACATGTCTTCTTTTCTTTTGACTCCCTAGAAACATCATTCTCTTTTGGTGCAATAGAACTCCCTCTGTTTTTTTTTCCAAATTAAAAATGGAGTGGAAACTTGATTTTGTGTTCTGATCATGTAAAATTTGCTTGAAGTTTGCAGTACATTTTTTTTTATGTTTGATTTTATTTTAAGATTTGTGCCAACCATCGCGAGGTACTTAGGGAAGTAGCCACCCTTTCACGTTTGCAGCATCAGCATGTTGTCCGATACTATCAGGTATAACTTTCTTTTCTGCTTGTTCTGTGGATTATTGAGTAGGAAAGAATCACAATCATGTCTTTGTTGGTTAAGTGTAGCATGTCAAGATATTCATACGTGTAAAATGTATAAGACAGTCACTCGTCACTTGTAGAATGATATGAGATTGTTATGAGTTTTTCTGAAATTTATAGGATGTGTTAATTCAGCATGCTGCTTATATTTTCTATGGCAAAGAGGTTATACAGCTTCTGAAAGCTACTTTTAGTTTTGGCTATAGAAATGTAAGGTTCAGGAAAAAATGCTGTTATATTTTTCAGGCCTGTATGATGATTGTGATATTTGTGAAACTTCCCAGGCATGGTTTGAAACAGGAGTTGTTGGTATTTTTGGTGACTCCACTTGGGGTTCTGCTACTGCAACAAGCTCCACATTCAGCCACAAGGGTGCAAGCTCTGCTGGTGTTGGGCAAGAGAATAAGCTCGAATCAACGTATCTGTACATTCAAATGGAATTTTGCCCCAGGTATTGTGTTTTCTTCACTTCAATTTTTTCATGCCTTGTTTTGTATCCTTTATAGTATTCTTTAGATGATTTTTCATCATTCATTTTTGCAGGTTAGTTTCTCCTTTGTTTTAAATGAGAAGAACAAAATAAACTTTCATGAATTTGCAGTGAAAAAATTGCATGAAATGCAAAAATGTCTTTGAGCATATGATTATTTTATCCCTTTTATCCATTTAATGAATATAAAAGGAAGTCTATAATTCATACAGACTTTCCATAAATTTACTTATTTTTCATCTTGAAGTGCTTATAGTTGTTAATCTTTTGTTGTAACTTCTTCTTCTTGTTTTTGTTTATGCAGTTTGAATAGCAAATCACTTTCTTCAAGTTATCAACTGCTTTTGAGTTATGATTTTGCTTTTTGCCATAATTGTCAGGAATACTATTGCTTTATTCTTCTTATCCTATAAATTTATGAAACTAAAGAGCTTTTGCATGTTTTATTCCTGTTCACTTATTTTATTGACCTTGCTGCTTTTTTTTCTTTTTTTTCATTGCTTTCGATTTTGGAAGGACTCTCCGCCAGGTTTTTGAATCATATAATCATTTTGACAAAGACCAAGCATGGCATTTATGTCGGCAAATTGTGGAAGGCTTGGCACACATACATGCACAAGGAATCATTCATCGAGACTTGACCCCTAATAACATATTTTTTGATGCTCGGAATGATATTAAAATTGGAGATTTTGGACTCGGTAAGATCCAGGAGCAATTCTCTTTCTCTGCAAGTACTATTGTCTATTTAATTAATTATGTCGGTTGCAATTGTGAGTATTTCTCTTGAATATATGATGTGCCAAAAAGATGAAATGAATTGCAAAGAAGCTAATTGGATTGCACCAATCGACAATTTTGGATTATGTTATAAAATGGCTACAAAGTTAGCAAGAACTACTTGGTGCTAGAAAGTTGAAGAGAATTCTAATTACAATTTTTTAATAAAGTAAAAATTTCTTCAGACTCATATTTAGTTTAAATACTCAAAACTGGTCAATCAAGACCCAAATTTTTATCGCAAGTGTTTATAATGTACAATTAACACCAGAAAATTCTAATATTTCATGTTATAACTTTGATTCTAGGAGGGAAATGTTTTTGTCTTTTACATTGGTAATGGCTTTTCAGTTTGGCAATAAATCCTCCAGTGAAAAAACAGTAAAACAAATAAAAAAAGATGTCCAAGGAGACGATGTTAACACTCCAAAAAGTTTTACCACACTCCCACTATCCCATATTTTGATACAAAATAAGAAACAAAGTTGACATATTGGGATTCTGGTTAAACATTTTTAGAGTGTTATTATCATCCCCCAAAGTCTCGTTGGACATGATAAGAAAGGAGGTGCTTTTTGAAGCTCTTAACCTGACCATGATGTGCGCATGTGCAAGCACTCATAATTGGAGCTTTTACCACAGGTGCCTTTTGAAGTTCTTAACCTGACCATGATGTGCACATGTGTAAGCACTCATAATTGGAGCTTTCACCACATCCAACTAAGAATTTGATTCCCTTATACCGATGAGGGCATGCATTTATTCATGATCAAGCAATATCTCAATTCCATTATAAAATAAAAAGGAATATCTCTGTTCATTTTCTAACAGACGTTTGATCTGTGGTTTCAGCCAAGTTCTTGGAATTGGAGCAGTTGGATCATGATGCAGCTTTGCCTACAGATACAGCTGGAGTTTCAATGGACGGTACTGGTCAAGTTGGAACCTACTTTTATACTGCTCCTGAAATTGAGCAAGGATGGCCAAAGATTGATGAAAAGGTAAACTTTTGGTGGCAGCTTCTTCAACTTAATCTTCAGCATTAGTCATCATGCTAGTTAAGCTCCAATTTTGCAGTCATGTAATACATTTTGTTCAGATATTATTTGCAAGATTGCTAACCCATCTACATTTCAGGCTGACATGTACAGCTTAGGAATTGTGTTTTTTGAGGTTTGGCACCCTTTTGGGACAGCCATGGAGAGACATGTTATTCTATCTGATCTGAAACTAAAGGGAGAGCTTCCTCCCTCATGGGTTGCTCAATTTCCAGAGCAAGCATCCTTGTTGCGGCGCTTAATGTCTCCAAGTCCATCAGATCGTCCATCTGCCACAGATCTTCTAAAGCACGCTTTTCCTCCAAGAATGGAATCCGAGTTGTTAGATAGTGAGTATTTTTTTTTTCCGTATTCTTGTGTGTATGTATTCATTTGCTCATTTGTGTCTTTGAAAATTACATACAATATTATTGTGATGGACAAGTAGGATTTATTGTCTTAACAGATGAAGAAAGGGAAACTTGGAGATCATGATAAAGGATGATAAAATTTGGACTTGCATTTCTCAGCTTATTTCTAATTTTTTTTTGTACCTTTTGACTTTCATAAGAATTGAATGTTAGAATTTGTAAAAATAACAGAAACTGAGGAATTTCAAGAATGTATTTAGATATATGGAATTGTATCATCAGAAAAAGAAGAATGTACCGGGATAGAGGATACTCAATTCTCAGGAATTTAAAATCTGTGGTCACAATTCCATCAAATGAATGGGGCACAAAAGACTTGTATAACTCTTAAAAGTGGTGAGCTAATACCAGAATTTTTTTCTTACAAGTTCAAATAAGTAGTATGATTACTGCTGGGGAGCGATCTCTGTGAAATTACAAGCACTTTAGAATCTATAATGAATTTTTATGGACCACTTTTTTTAACACATATATATTTTTTTATTTTTGGAAAAATATGGAATTTTATGTCTTCTGAAGTGATCATGTAGCTTTTTATTAATCAGTTCAACTTATTGCCCTTTTGCCTTATGTTTTCAGATATGCTAAGAACAATGCAAACTTCTGAGGACAGAAGTGTGTATGATAAAGTTGTGAATGCTATCTTTGATGAAGAGATGTTACGCATGAAAAACCAACATCAACGTGCTGGTAGATTGAGGATTGCCAGAGATGATACTTCCTGTATCCAGCTTGAAGATTTAGACACTGAGCTCCGTGATTGTGTTATTGAAATCGTTAGAGAAGTGTTCAAACTACATTGTGCAAAGCATCTGGAAATAATACCCGTGCGCTTATTGGATGATTCCCCACAATTTAACAGGTTAGTTCTACCCAAATATTTCTGTCATCGTTTTTGTCTAGTGTTAGAGCTGGTTCTAACTTATGGTTTTGCATGGGAAGGAACACTGTAAAACTTTTGACCCATGGGGGAGATTTGCTCGAACTTTGTCATGAGCTGCGTCTGCCTTTTGTTAGATGGCTTATTGCAAACCAGGTACCAAACTCCATACTGTTTGACATTGATTTCTTGCCATATATATGATAATTGTAAATTGGCATACAAGTTTAAGGAGGGAGTTGCTTATCTTCTCAGTTTGATTAGACTATCCCCTTTTTCTTTTTCAATTGTAGTTTTTTTTCTGTTTTCTTCGTTCTCTCAACTTTCCTCGTTAGCTGCACACTGTTCTGAACCATGACTTACCTAGAGGGAGTTGGCATCACCAGGGTTTAGCAATCTAGGTCAAAATCAGGGAGTACTTTTTATTTAATTTAAAATATGCAAAGTGGAAATGATATTGGTTTTGAAAAATTCCAATTCATTTATGGTTCCTAATAAACATATTGCAAAGGGCTTCTTTCTTTATTGAATGAAAGTTTTCCTTAATTTGGGAAATTTGACTTACAAAGCATCTGAAATGAACAGACTTGAAAAGTTTGCTGCACAAAATAAACATGGCACTTAGATCTGGAGACTCATCTGATGGATGATAGTCAAAAAACCTTAGGGGTTTTGTTTGACATGTCAACTGTTCTCACTCATTATTACAAGTTTCTACCAATCAGTGGGAGGAAATCTGAATTGAATAATTGAATAGTAGAGGGGCACGCTATTTTTTTTATAATTGTTTGGGAAGAAAGATTACGAAATAATTACCAGCAAGGATTTATTTTGTTTTTACATGTATGCATTGTTAAAGTAGTAGTAGTAGTTCTGAAAACTAAACGTTTACATGGGTTTTATACTGAATGAAAGAAGTTATCTTAATATGGTCAGGAAAAGGTTACTTTCAAATTATTTTAGCATCATCCCTTACCTTTTTGTCATTTTTGAGCGAGATCAGGATAGGGCCTATTAGGGATAAACTTGGATAAAAATATGCACGCTGTCGACTTGTTATCATGAGCTTAAAATAAATGTAAAATTGCCAACTGTTATTTCTACAAACAAAATCTGGGATGTAGATGTAGATGTAGAATGAAGTTCTGTTCAAGAAGATGTTGACATTGTGTGCAGACAAGTTCTCAAAAGTTAGGATGTATCACTGAAGATGAACTGTGCAAAATCCAATCCAAGCAAAGCATCACCATACACATGCTTCTCTTTGTTACCTCAGCATAACTGTTCAATTAATATATTGTTAATCATCTAAAAGAAGTTAGTGTGGAATGAGTGAACCATTCTTGTACTTTATCTCTTACAGAAATCATCTTTCAAACGTTATGAAATATCATCTGTTTTTAGACGAGCAATTGGTCATTCACCACCAAATCGCTATCTCCAGGTACGGATTTTAATATTTGTCCAGCGAGTCATCTGCAATATCTATGATCAAATGTTTTTGCATCCACTTGCTTGTCAGAACTCTGAATATTATGCATTTTTTTTATGTAATAGGGAGATTTTGACATTATTGGAGGTGCATCAGCTCTGACAGAGGCAGAGGCTATTAAGGTACTGTTCTCTTTATCTTTTGGTTTTTTCCAGGATAATCTTTAGATATTTGTTAAACTACTCAACTTGTCTTTATGGAGGTAATGATGAGATTTTACTAAAGCATCTGCCAAGGTCCCTGATATGGGACTCCAGAAAAATTTCTGTAGCCTATTTGAACTTATGGAAATAGGGTTTCCAATTGAAGAAATTGATAGAGAGATTTTGAGTAAAAAAGGGAGATTGATGAGGCAAGGTTAAGTATACATTAAATAAAATGACACCTTCGAAGAATTTTTACTTTCTATTTCATTCTCTCTGAATAAATAAATGTTGATGAAGTTCATATAGGATGGAGATGGATTAAAGACAATTAAAAAATTTAGCTTGCTAGTTAAAAAGATTAGCTGAAGAGGCTGGATGTGTGTCGGGTGGTGGGTTGACAGTTAAATTTTGTATCTTTTCAAGACCCATTCTTTTATTTTGCAAGTTCTCATCTCTTGTTAGTCCACAGTAGAACTGAATGAAGCTAAAGCTGAGTTGAGTTATATGTCGTTTTAATTCTTCTCTATTCTGTTCACTTGTCTTCTGAGAATGGGGGGGTATCTGTTTTCAAAAACATGTTGAAAGGAGCTGATGTAAAAATGTGAAAATATTTAATATCAATTATTGATGACAACTATGCATCCTGTACAACTGTGACTAGGATAATAGGATTCATCCAAATGTAAAGTTATTCTGTGTATGATAAAAAGTTGACTTGTTTTGATCTTATAGTAACAGCACTACCGCCTTTGGGGAAAGGTTTATGTCATATTTTGAAACCTATGGAGAGTGAAACTGAGATGCTCTGAAACTATCTAATAAAAGCTATGTAATTTAGATCGAGAGAATACTTTATGCAATCATGCAAGGTTTCAAATTCTGCTATTCTGCATTTTTGTATTTTTAGTACCTGTAAATTTCCCACTTAATGAAGATAAGTGTAATCTAGTTTCCTCTCTAAATAATATTTTTCTGAGGTTACTATCTTTTTGAGTTAAACAGAACACCAAGTTTCTGTATAGTTTCATAAGACTTGGCAATGTCTTTTCAATAATACCCCTCCATGGACCATTTCTAATTCAGGATAAAATGATTGTTGAAAACTGGTTGCGTCAAGGTATACTGTTATAAAGAACTAGTAGTTTTTTAGGATTTTTACAATCCTGGTATACTGTTGCAAGAAGTTGCATCAAATAAAGGTTTATATAAAAAGAATAAGTCACAACTATCAATATCATGGAGTGACTGATAAAAGTTACATGCAATATATCTTTCATTAACTAGTCTCTTCACCGTATTTACAATTTTTAGAATGCTTCATTATTGAATTCGTTGAATTTTTTGTTTATTTCTCAGGTGACAATGGACATTGTAACTCGCTTCTTTTTCCCAGATTCTTGTGATATTCATCTAAATCATGGGGACCTACTGGATGCTATCTGGTCTTGGGTAGGAATCAAGCCAGAGCATAGACAGAAAGTAGCAGAGGTATTCTGTTGATTTATATATGAGATGCATTATTGGGTTTGTCAAATATGACCTCACAGATGCTTCTTTTCAAATGAAGCTTCTTTCTCTGATGGGTTCTTTGCGCCCCCAATCCTCTGAACGGAAGTTGAAATGGGCAGTTATTAGGCGTCAGCTTTTGCAGGTTTGATAAATGTCACAAATCACTTAAAACATTTGTTACCCCCCATCAGTTATCAATGCCAGTATCACTTTTATCCTCCTTTGGTCCGTGTGATTGTCCTGTGGGAATTTTGGTTTTTTTTCTTTTTATCTTTGATTTGTACACGGTTAAGAACGCTTTTAGGGAAAATAGCATCTGCTTGCTTATTGGTAGAAGAATACCAAAGTTTGGGCTCCCTCCAGAAGTTGTATCTTGAGTTTATTAATGTTCATTTTGTATCAAGTTATTTAGGTAAATAGAGAATGGAAGGATGGAAATCTTTGTTTTTGAACCCAAGAGATTTTGGAAAGTCTAAGTTAAACTCGGGGATACTGCTAGCTCATGGAGAACTAATGCTGAAAGGAAAAACTAAAAGTTTGCTACAGAGAAACTGGAGCAGTTCTCTAGTACTCCAGGGTACTCTGTCATGGACAATACAGCAGCGCTATTCAAGCAACTGTAGCATTCATTTTTAGAAGCTCTTATGCCTATTTGTATCTTTTTGCTAGGCCATTTGAAATTAGTTATTTAAGGCACATGACTTTGTTTAAGTTCTAGTTTTTCATTCCTCTTAAATAGTCTTTGCAGCCATTTTGCGCTCCTGACTTTTGATTATTAATATAATTCAGCTGTTTGATTTTTATGCTTACTGAAAATGTCAGGGTTTACATGATGTAGCACCATGAAAAGTGTTTCTTCCTTTTTCTCTAAGAAACTTAGATCTGAATGGAAAATAATTATTGGTCCCTCCTTGTCACATTGCTGACCGAGTAAACATATAATTTCAAAGTTTCCTTGTATGCTTAATCATCTTCTGATGCTTTCAGTGTCTTCGTATTATTTTGTACTGTGTTATAAGCTAGGTTCATCTGTCCTCGTTTGGGCTTCATATCTTCTTGCTGACTTCTGTTCATTCTCATTCTATCCTGCTGTGGTATTGCAATTTGCATCCCTTTCCTTTTTGTTTGCTCACTTGAATATGCTTGGTACATTGATAGGCTCATGACACGCAGAATATTCATCTTCAGTGGCAAAGCCATGTTTTTTAATATTGCAGTTCATATTCTACATTATTACAATTCGAAACGATATAACTGCCCCCCAACCCCAATCTTTCAGGAATTAAATTTAGCAGAAGCTGTTGTGAATAGGTTGCAGACTGTTGGTTTGAGGTTTTGTGGAGCAGCAGACCAGGCCCTTCCTCGGTTAAGGGGAGCTCTGCCAGCTGGTACAAAGCGTGTTTCTGCTTTGCTCATCTGATATCCAATATAACTTTTACTTAGCTCTGATACAACTGCAGATAATCGTATCCGGAAGGCACTTGATGAGCTATCAGACCTCTTTATCCATTTGAGGGTTTGGAAGATAGAGAACCATGTGTACATAAATGCTCTGATGCCACCAACTGAAAATTATCATAGAGATTTGTTTTTTCAGGTAAATTAGCTGCAGTCATACGTCTATACTAGTATAATATTTTATATGCTCATACAGAATACTTATTTACTACTGCTTTCTAATGCTTGTTGGTCATAGTTATCTTGTGTTTCTGTCTCTGAGATAGTGACTATTAGCCTAGTGATTGTGTGGAATCTTTTATTGTAAGATCCCACATCGGAAGCGAGCATCCAGAGCCAAGGCCTTATAAGTGCTCTTGCTAGTGGGGTGGGGGTGTTACATTCATCATTCCAGATGATATATAGCTCAACCTAGATACATGCAGATTCCTTTTGGCCCAAGTATGATCGTACCATATTTTTTAGTTCAATTATGCTCCACATAACCTATGGTATCTCTTAATTCCAATTTGGCTAGTTGAACGATCTATTCTGCAAGCTAATTCCAATGGCCTAATTGTGAAAAAACATATAATCATTTTGGTGGAGAGGAGTTGTTAAAGGATACGCGGAGCTGCTCTAGGCCTGGGCATAGCTCCTGACTCACTCTCTTTGTTTGATTTCTCTATATCTACTTGATAACTATATGCACATATATTTTTTTTGGCTGATAGTTTTGATAACCAGTTGTTATTTCCTTGCCCAGATATATTTAACTAAGGAGAACAATCCTGGATCAGTTAATGAAGGCGCATTGCTTGCTGTTGGTGGTCGGTATGACTATTTGCTGCATCAAATGTGGGATAATGAATATGTATGTCATTCTCCTTATTTCTTCCCCTCTTTCTCATCTGTCCATTCAGTTCTGTGCATTTACTGATATCTATCATGTGTGGGTAGTTCAGCCATCTGTTTTTGATAAGACAACTTGATATTGTCCAGTGTGGCATAGATTATAGTTTTGAAGCATAATTCTTATGTGAAGTGTGCATTTTTGTTAATGTTTCTGTCTTCTTTTATTCAGAGAGCAAGTCCTCCTGGTGCTGTTGGCACCAGCCTTGCATTAGAGACAATTATTCAGTATTCTCCTGGAGAGTTCAAGCCTGTTAGGTGCAGTTTCCTTCATTTGCTCCTCTTTTTCTTTCCAATCCACTGTTTTAATATTTAACTATATTCGCAAGAGTGGATATTGTCTTGCCATTTGTTACTGCAGAAATGAAGCTGCCACCACTGTTCTTGTTTGTTCAAGAGGAGGAGGAGGTTTATTGGTTGAGCGCATGGAATTAGTTTCTGAATTATGGGAAGAGAATATTAAGGTTGAAAATTAAATACTGTGCCTTCAAATGTCTTAGTTGCACTGTACTAATTGGTTTGTTTGTCTATGATCACCAGGCTGAGTTTGTCCCACAACCTGATCCAAGCCTTACAGAGCAGTATGAATATGCAAGTGAGCATGATATAAGATGCCTTGTCATCATAACAGATGCAGGGGTATCACGAACAGATGTTGTCAAGGTAATAATGATCAAAACCTGTTCTGAACTTTGCTGCATTTTGTATGGGGGAATGCTCTAATACTGCAACGTTCCATATAAATTACTTGGACACTGTAAGTTACGCATACCTCACCTACCTTGGCTAGCATAAGCTGTCAACTTTGACCAAAGTCTTTGGGGGAACCCTCAAGCGTTTTTTCTCCTTTCCTTTTCCAGTTTTGAGCTGTTTAAGTAATCTTGATGCAGTGAAGATGAACTGTTAATTCATGGACTGATATTTCCAGGTTCGTCATATCGAACTTAAGAAGGAGAAGGAGGTTGCAAGAGAAAAGCTTGTCAGGTTTCTGTTGAATGCAATGGCAACACTGTTTAGAAACCCCTCAGTTTGGAATTAGGCGCTCATGCAATTTTTATCTAGTTTTTGTTAGCTGTTTTCTGATCCATCACAACTTTCTAAGAATCGAGAAAGATTCAAGATGCTGGAGATCAACTTCCAAATATCCCAAGAGAAAGATCATGAAGTTTATCTTACACAACACAACAGAATTCACAGTTAGTACATTACAGACAAATTTTTCTTCTTCAACAATCTGCTCAGGAGAAAGTTTTGCAGATGTAGATTTTTCTCACTCGAGGACTTCAATAGTACAATTTTGAAGTTTCATAATCAAAAGATCGATGTACATTATAAATATGTAAATATATATGGTATTCCAACATAGTAATTCCTCTTGGAGTAGGAACTAGGAAGGCATCAACAAGCATTGTGAATGCACAAGAAAACTTGATATGTAAAGTAAAAGATAATTGATTTATGAAAATATGAGAAAGCAAAAAGACACATGTTTATGTTTTGTTATTAAATCTAGCCTAGCGGGTTGATATAATAACCTGCAGACCCAGGACGAGTTTCATTTTGAAATATTTTAGACATTGATTCGGCCCAGCAAAGACTTATTCTTCCTGTTTTTCTAGAGTAGCAGAGAGAGCTTAAGATCAATGGTCAAAGATATCTAGTTTTCAAGTGCGCAGTGCTTGGAAATCAAATCTAACAGTGGCTGCATGTTGAAAATATCAAAGCATGTGATCTGACTTTTGATCCATGTATTAAAGCAGTACTGTACTGAAGTGTCAGAAAAACTACAGGACATACAGGTAAATGAGTTATGAAGATCATACTGATAGAAAAGATTCATCTAGTTTTTTCTTCACCTAAATTGTCTTCTAAGCTGAAGAATCACTTAGCATTATTTGGTAGAGGGATTAAATAGGAACTAAATTGTTTACTATGTAACACCTTCTTAACTTTTGGGTTGCCATAGCAACCGCTTCCCTAGTGGCCACTGCCATCATAGTCGTAGTTTTCCTTGTTGTCACCACCAGGTCCACCACCGCCGGCATGGTTGTTGTGATCTCAACTGGGTCAATAACATACTCTACTATTACAGAACTTCCATGGCCAGAGTTTACAGCATTAAATGCATTACTATAAATAAACATCTGCATTTTTTACACCTTTAATAAGAAGCCACCCGGTTAACGCTCCTTTTTAATCTGATGATTAGTAAATATAGTACCTGTACCCGAAAAGCCCCTATAGCTCAGTGGTAGAGCGTCAGTCTTGTAAACTGAAGGTCCGTAGTTCGATCCTGCGTGGGGGCATTTTTGGTTTTTAGTTTTTTCATATATATATATATATATATATTTTCTCCTTAGCTTCTTTTCATTTCACTATCCGATGTCAAAAACAAGAATTAAAAAAAGAAAACTAATTTTTTTAATAAAAATAATTAATTTGAGTTGACCTAATAACTCAAACTCCTTTTCAAGTCAATTTTCAAACCCAATGTAACAATTATATTTTTATAATTTCTGATTGGTCAACATCAAATTAAAAAAATAATACAGACTAATGGAAATCATGGGTCCAAATTAATGAAGGGAACTACCTCATTGCTAGAATTGAAAGCATAAATTGCCAGCTGAAAGTTACACCACAACAAAGTGATTGCCCCATGCTAGTATCAATTGTTGTGTTGAGCATTGCATAACTTTTATGATTATGATTTAAAAAATAAATTAAAAAAAAAAACTATAAATTTATAATTGATTATCAAACACTTTAAAATATCTTTTAAATCTATGGTTGTGATAGAATGTAGTAATGCTAATGGTGGCACTACTATTACAGATGTTGAAACTCTTTTTTTTTTTTTTTTTTTGAACACATTTTCATTCAACAAGAAGCCAGAAGCAAACCCAACAAATCACAACCAAGAATTCAAAATGTTTCAGAAGTTATGCTGCAAGAACAATCTTTCTTGAGGTGAGGCAGGTCCAATCTCTTCCTCCAAACTCCTCAGCGCATCCCCTACACTTGCAACATAGCCTAAATTTCTTGCTGAGGATTTACCATCGACATCTGCATCCGAGGCTGATGACTTTCTCCCTTGGGAGGAAGTAACGCTTGGAAAAGTTATCCATGAAGGTGCTCGAAACTCGATCCTTTGGTCTTCGCCTTCGACGACATCAGTTTCTGAGACTGCTGATTGGTTTGAAGACCTCTGAGAGGATTTCTTGTGCATTCTACTGCTTCCAAGAACAACTTCGGTCGGCAATATTGGTTGGTCATTGCATGGGCTGCCCATCAACTGTGCAAGGGCACGTTCTAAAGCTGTTGTTACTTTATCCATGGATGGCCTTTCCTTCCCCCTCATTCTAACACACTTGCAAGCTACATTTGCAATCCTTTTCAAAGCTTCGGGATCGGATGGAGGCTTCAAAGCTGGGTCCAATATGGCTGATATATCTCCTGCTTTGATCAGAGGAACTGCCCATTCAACTATATTTCCTTCTTCGTATTGCATATCTATGGCCTTTCTGCTACTGAGGATTTCTAAGAGCAACACGCCAAAGCTATAAACATCGGATTTGGTTGTGAGGTAGTGAAGCCTGTAGTACTCAGGATCAAGATAGCCAAGAGTTCCTGCAGGAAGCTCAGCCAACGGCGAACTACTATCAGCTGGTCCCAACAAAGAAAGGCCAAAATCAGACACCCTGGCATTGTGTTCTTCATCAATGAGAATGTTTGAAGATTTGATGTCTCGATGAATTACAGGTGGACAGGCATAACCATGCAAGTATTCGATTCCCCTAGCTGCTTGGACTGCAATGGTAACCCTTCGAACCCAATCCAATTGCTCTATTAAGGCAGGGTTCTTCCCATGAAGATGCTGGTACAAGGATCCATGAGCCATGAATTCGTAAACCAGAAGCCTTTCTCCACCCTCTTCACAATAGCCAAGCAGGTTGAGTAAATGAGCATGGTTTAAC
Organism: Populus deltoides; assembly: GCA_015852605.2. NCBI lineage: Eukaryota > Viridiplantae > Streptophyta > Magnoliopsida > Malpighiales > Salicaceae > Populus > Populus deltoides. The sequence continues at coordinate 1,493,146 of CM027576.2, read as the reverse complement.
CTTGATAGCAGATCAAGCTCAGTGTGGAATTCTTTGGAGTTTTTCTGCTTATCAGTACACACAATAGCCTTTTTAACCGCAACAACTGTCCCATTCTTTAATACCCCCTTATAAACACATGAGAAACTTCCCTTTCCCACTATGGATTCTTCCTTGAATCCGCTGGTGGCCCCCTCAAGTTCCTCATAAGTGAACATCCTTGCCCTCCTTAACTTAATCTCATCCATGTCGGTGCGGATCTTCCCGTTATCTTTAGAAACTGAAGTACCGCCGCCGTTGTTTTTCTTGGGCTTCAATTGTTTTGCCGAGCATTGACAGTTCCTCAGCCTATAGTGAACATACAAAATAGCAGTTGTTGTTACAACAATCACCAAGAACACAGCAAGGCCAATCTCTGCAATAACAACCGGCAATTCCAATGACCAAAACCTGTTCTTTCCTTTAGCATTATTGGAATATAAGGAAGAACAGTTTGAGAAGCATTCTGCTGAATAGCAACTTGAACAATTATAATCACACTGACGATCTGATTTCAAAGTACATTTCATTTTCTGGTACATTTCAGCAGGGCAACCATTACTGCAAGGCAAACAAGCATGAGAGTCTGGAGACTTGCAAGGTGGATTAGCATCGAAAAATTCATAGGAACCAGGAGGACAAGGAGTAGTTTCACAGAGTCCAGGCCAAACAGCTAGGGGAAGAGAGCTAGGGAACTCAAGACCCCAACAAACAGGTAAGAGGGAATTCTCGGCGAGAATTCCACAAGTGAAGTAATTTCCAGCAGCGATTTCATAGACCTTAATGGCAGTCGGGGTTGGAGTGCTTCGCTTTACAATATAGCCCCAACAAATCACCTCGCGGTCATAGCTCTTGATTCCACAAGCATGGAACTTTCCTCCCACGACAGACAACATAGGATCACTAGGAGGAAAATCAACATTTCCTTGGTTCAAATATGCTGCTGATATGACAGAAATCTCTTCTTCAAGGCCCAGGCTCCTTCCCCAACAGAAGGCTCTTGAATTCACCCCCTCTAAAATCCCACAAACATGATATCCACCAGCGGCAATCTTTTGAAACCTCTTTTCTTGAGGAATCAAGCTGATTACACGACTATTAGCCTCATCACCCCAACAGAAAACAGTCCTATTCTCCGAAAACAATCCACAGTTGAACTCAGAACCAGCTGAGATTGATTGAATCTGCCCATCAAACACATGGTTCCTTGTCATGTTGTAACCCCAACAATCAATAAGGGAAAGGTTTCTACTCCTGCCTGTTGAAGGCTTTCTCAAACCACATAAATGGTAATCGCCAGCACTGATTTCTACATACTCGGCCTCTTCCATCATAGGCCGAGGCACACCTGGTCGAAGATAGCCACTACTTCCCCAACAATACGGTTGGTTAGATTCCAACAGAAGCCCACAAACAAAGCCATCTCCAGCAGTTAGACCAATAAAAGGGAAATGAGCTGGAGTTCCATAGATTATAGCTGAATTTGAACCATAACAATTCACAAGATGAGACCCATCTGATTTTAGACCACAAAAGACAGGACCATTCTCACCATAAGAAATGGCAATGGAAGACATGGAGCCTAAACCTGAGACTAGCCACAATAAATCTGATAGAACCACAAATTGAACCAAATATCCACCATTCCATTTGCCGATTATCAAGACCCTGATAAAAAAATCTCTAACAGAATAGCTCAAATTCCCCATCAAACAAGCCAAACCCCAAGATAGAAAGATATGAAATGGCACCTACTTTATGTTTTGATGGTTAACCACCTGCACTATAGGTAGACGAGGACTTCACCTTGATTATGACTTGCATGTTAGCCTCTTAAAACATGATGTGAAATTCTGATATCTGTCAGTGTTCAACAGTAACCAGCATGAAGTGAAAAAACCTGTCAAGAACGACACCTAAACACCATATTTTGCATCCAAAGACCACAACACACAACCCTCATCCATAGGCAACAAAGGAGAAGAAAATGTGACGAACATTGCAGACATACTCGAAGCTACTGATGTTCAACCAAAACCCAGATTAAAAAACTTACTATCTTGAAACAAGAAGCTCTACAAACTACAATCTCATAAACACAACACCTTATACTGAAAATCCAAGAACTTGAGCAGCTTTTGATCTTTACACCTTCCTGCTTCAAAAAATAACTCACCCTTTAACTGGAAGACAGACTTTTGCATGTTTCGGATCAACAAACTTGCATTAGATCACATTTAGAGCCAACACTCAGCTTCTTTCAAGTATAACTTCAACCCCATCTCATTTTGGTAAAAAAATAAAAGTCTCTCTTTTGCATGTGGCCTACTGAAAAAAGTTGGTAATGCTTGAAGAGAAAACTTTAAGTGGGGTGAGTCTGTTGATGGTGGTAGCAGGAGTGTTGTTTCAGGCAAGAGAAGAGAGGGGGGGGGGGGGAGGAGAGTCATAAATGTCCATAAAACTGTAGCTTCTCAATATGGGCAGGTGTAGGTGAAGACAATAAATGAAGCATTTAATGCTAATTGATCCTTTTCATGCCTTGTTCACTACACTCTTACAGTTCTTTCAAGCTTTCCTTTTCTTCTTCTTTTTGAGCCCTTTTTTACTCTTTCAAGCTTCTCGAGTGAAACTGTCTTTTGTTTGTTCTCATGCATGTCTTTGGTCTGCCATAAATATACTGAGTTGCAAAATTTATTTGTCTTGACATGTAAGAAGAGAATTCACTATAATTAGCATCCTCCAAGAGAATTTCCATGAATGCTATTAATGGCTGCTTAAACTCTTTTTTTTTTTTTAATGACTAGTTTAATTAGGGGTGAAGCTGATAATTCACAGCTGAAGTTTCAAGTTCATATATATTCCATATGCTTACCGTGATAGAGTGACGTGCAAAGTAATTAATTTCTTATTGTACAGCAATAAAGTTAATGAAAACTAAGTTTAGAAAAAGTTGGTCGAGAAAGTCCTATTAATGACTATCATTGTTAAACCCGGCCCCTGCAGTGACCTAAGACCAGGAGTCTTATTCAACCCGGATTTGTAGTTGAGTCGATCTAGATATTAATTTGATAAAATTTGGTTGATTTAGTTTAGTTTTTAATAATTCAATTGGCTCAACTTAGTCAATATAAAAAAAAAAAATAATATTGTTTTAGTAAAAACAATTGGTCTAATTACCTGAGAATTGACTCGTTAACTAGACCATTTTTTAGGTCAATTCTTAGATTGGATCTAATGTCTATGTTGAGATCATAATGAAGGGTGTTTTTTTAATTGTTTTTTATTTGAAAATATATCAAAATAATATTTTTTTAATATTTTTTTAACATCAAAACGATAAAAAAAAACTTTAAAAATATTAATTTAAAACCAAAAAAATAAAATAAAAATTAGAAAAAAATATAACCACACTCCGGATATAAATGTGTAGTTGTTGCATGCTAGTTTAGATCATCATATAAAGTTTAGAGATTATTGCACCACCTCAAAATATAGAAAAATATTGTTTCATATAATTTTCACCATACATTAAACTTTTCTTGTTCTACCACGGTACCACCCCATGATTAGACCATAAAAAAGCATCTCCTCCATTTAAAAAATTTTATTCTTAATTATGTTGAAGCTGTGGTCTCTTTCGAAATTTGAATTTGTGCACATATTAATTGACACAATTTAATGAATGTTTATTATTATTATTGCAGCGATTGTCGGGTATCCACGAATTGGTTTGTTTGTCTCGTGGAGATTAAAGACCCGAGAAGAAATTAATTTCTAAGGTTTTTTTTTTTTTTTTTTGCCATGGTGTAGAGTATTTCTCTTAAATCTAAGTACTGAATTTGATTTTTTTTTTTTTCAAATCCCATAGTCAAAACACTTTGAAGTCTTAGGGATTTAGGGTTCGTGATGACTTTCCTTTGTTGCCTAAATTAGGAAGGTTAGGTGAACCCAAGCGAAGGTGAACCTTGACCGAGTCTCATTCAAGTACTGAATTACATGTTAACCCATTAAATTACTTAGATTTGACAACGTTAACTTCCAAACAATTCAATATAAAACCCTAAAAAGAGTAAAGTCTCAGCTAGATAGGCATCAGGTAAAGGTAAACTAACTGAGCCGAGATAACTATATGTTTGAAAGTAGTCGGTGATGTTCAAATTAAATTAGCATATAAGACAAATCCATAATAACCAACGTAAAAATAAGTCCCGATTTCAAGGGATATGCAAGGAGCGTGACATGGGGATTTGGCATGATACGATCAAATTAAGGTAGGGGCGAAGGGGGGGCCAGCCAATTTTTGCAATTCCATGAAGAAAAAAAAATGAACACCTAATAACTCGTGTCTTTTCTCTAATTCTTGTCTTATTTTGGTGGTTTAAGCTTTTCTGCTTTGATTTTGAGTTTGATGTCTAGGAAGATTCAAAGTTTCCACATCACTATTAAGGATTAAAATAAAAACTCATTTTCTATTAAAATACAAATCTTTTTTTTTTTTTAGATTCATTAAAAGACAAACTTAGCCACATTCAATTAAGTCTAAAATAAATAAATTAATAAATATCAAAAAAATAAAAATTTAGCTTTAATTTTACCATGGTTACCTGATAGCTTAATACAAAACCTTGTTGATTAATCAAGATCTAAACCAAGTTGGTTTCACAATAAATAAGAGAAAGTCTCGATTTACTTGCAATCCAGTTAAAAATATGTTGATTTTTTTTATTTTTTTTTAATTTATATTATTTTGACCTCTTAACTTCTTTTTTTATATTAATCCATGAATCTGCAACTCGAACCTTGAATTCGTAACTCAAACCTTACCTTGGTCAAACTTGGCCAGGTTTAGTAATTTTAATAAATGCTTCTCTTTTGTCTCCATGCTTCCTCTATTTTTGTGTATCTCAATATATTTCTCAAGCGCAGTTATGATTATTTCATATTAGAGTATTTAATTTTGTTGGGTGGATCAAATAACATAAGCCAGAATCCAGCAAACTTGAAGCAAATCCAAGTTGGCTGGGATATCAGGAATCTGTGTGACCCCAAGAGAAGAATGGATGTGAAGAATGAAGCAACCAAGAAATTGTATATTACAAAATAAAATCACCTCAAAGACTTGTGAATGTGAACTTGAGAGTTGTTAAATTGAATAAGAGGTTATATATCCAACTTGAGCCCCACAATTACATATATAAATTAAAAGAAGTAGGCAGTCCAAGAAGAAAGAAAGAAAACAACACATGTTTACGATTTTAAAACAGATATACAGATCTATATGTCTTTTCTTTTTCATTAATTGTTTGTTAGAATCTTTATAATTTTCTGTCATGAATCATCATATAATGATTAATATGATGAAAAAACGTAGTCAGTAGCAGTCACACTAGCTAAGAAACTTCAGGTCATAATCTATATCTAGACTTCATAAGTTCCCAATTTTTGCCTTTTCTATTTTGATTCTGTATATCAATATTTAAATGCAAGGAAGAAGAAATGTATAACTCCATGCATAAATAAAGTAGGTGCTGAAAAATATTCTGTACGTTTGTTTTGCAAAATATTCTACATTAAAAATTTTAGTAAGTAATCACTTAAAAAATATAAAATGATGATGTATTATGGTGGTAGAAAGGTGAAAATGGTGATTGCGATAATATATAATGATAATATTATCTTCATTATATTTGAAATATTTATATGATATTATGAGTGAATTACTTATGCAAGAAATACTTTATGCATAATCTAAGTTTATAAACTGACCATAAAATATTTTATGTTGATTAGTTATATAAAATATTTTACAAAAAACAAACACAAAAAAATTTTTAAAAAAATATTTTTTTGCAAAATAAACACATATATTAGTTAGTCTATAAAGTACCAGCCAATTCTCAATTAGATCTTTAAAATAACTTTTATTTAATTTGTCCTCTCACCAGCCGCCCATTAGAAAATTAATTGTCTCCCCTCTTTTTTGTCAAAAACTTGTGTTTATGTAATTTTTATTCGAAAATATTTCAGGTCATCTAAGACTAAATCTCTCTCTAGATGATCTTAAATGTGTGACCTAGCATTGACTTGGTATATTCATATAAATTTAATAAATTTCCATGAATACTAGCTCTAAGGTTTGGATCTAGAAAGTTAAAGAAAGAAGTGAACCTTCTTAACCTGACTTGAAGTTGTATTTAGGCAATTAACAACATTGTTTTGAAGAGAACTTGACATGTTAAAGATTTGTGATGCTTTTAGATAGGAGAATCGAATTGAATAGCTATGAAAGATGGGATACCTAATTGTCGATAGTTAGGGCACAAAGCTACTAGCTTGTCGCAGAGCACGATGACAATAAACACGGGACAACTGTCTCAATTAGTTTTTGGGGTTTGGAAGCTTAATTCCCCTATGTTTTGTACTCCATAGACAATCTTTTTTTCCCCTTGACAATCCATTATTAAAATATTTAGACAACATTTAATGAGAATCTAAGGATCTGGTGGAACTGATTCTAATAGACAATAATTTTAGATAAGAGAAAGTCAAGTACTCAGAGGAGCTAACTTTCAACTTGGGAAATCTCAAAACTTTACCTTTGTTGAGCGTCATGTTCTTTCTATAGCAAAGCCCATTGGATCTTCAGGGTAGCCCCAACCTGGAAAATCCAGGTTGAAAGTTCTACCTACAAAACCCGTGCTTCAACTGGCAGCTTGAACAACATGCCTTAACCAACTAGGTTTGCAAATGGTCATCATGCAGAAGAAGTGATATTAAGCAGAATGATTTTTTCTCTCCAATAATAAGTATCTTCGAGCCAATTTGCACGTTAACTAAAACGACTTTAAAAAATCACCTCCAATATTAGCTAGATGCATTCCCAATATTAGCTAGGTGCATTCTGAGAAATAAATTCGATTCGAATTCTGAAAGTTGAAGAGGAAAAATCTTTTTTAACAAACAAAAAAAAAGTCCCTTGAGATTGCAGAATAGTAATTGCAGTATGGCAGAGTGTCTGGATGAAAATGGGGAGGGTTTTCAGCGGCTGACGCTGCATAAGTAGGAAGAGAAGGGAGTTGAGGCTGAAGAGAGCGGGAGTGCCGTCGTTGTTTTGTCTATCTGCAGCGAGTATTGTAACACTGCAACTGGTTTCAGTTCAAACAAGATAGTATTGCTTGAACAAGATCTGTGAATTATTGACTAGTAACTGGATATTTTGTGACTTTCTATTAGATGCTCCGCTTGCATCGGATCAATTCTTTGGTAAGACGCAATACACATGGATTTACAACACTTAAAAATCAAGGCAAAGATGAATAATATTCCAAGAATATTTTGTTTAAGAAATTCATAAAAGAATCAGAAGTTAGAAAATTCCGAAAATATACAAATCCATTCAGTTAAAAAAAAATATGGTACAGATAATTTATAACAAAAAAAACAACAATTTGATATCTACCGAATTACCATGAAATTCCGTAATCAGATTGCTTTTGTGACTGCTTTGTGGCAGAAGAAAAATTATAAGGCTTTAACTACCTTGAAGAATGCGTTGTAGTTTTCTTTCGTGTATGAACTGATCTCCAAAAAATGTAGAATCTGCAACTTAATGAAAGTAAGATGGGCATTAAGACAGTTATAAAGTCAATTATCGCCATATATATCTGCATGTATGGATGGCATGTGCGTATGTATTGAATGAATAAAGCCAACCATCATAGCCAGTTATATAGCGTATATTATGACTCCCTTTTATAACTCTAAACGTGATTCTATCTAAAGACTGCTTAACAATAGTCAATAGAGACATGCATCATTTTAAACATCACACAGAAAGTAAAGGGATAGTCGGTATGTTTCACGCCCAAGGAAAGTAGTAGTTAAAAGGGTGTTGTACTTACCATAAACTGTACCCTAAATTTGGAAACAGCCAGACAATAATATCAATCCAATTGTTCTGATGCAGGCAGCATGTAGAACGTGAAATCACTGAAACCAAAAGAAAGAAAACAAGAAAAGCAAGGATTCACAGATATGTCAAGGGAAATGAAAAGGCAAAAGGTTAGAACATAAGATGTGAAAACTAGCCGCTCTGATGCCAATACAGGTCATGGTCGACCAGGTATTTGTATGGCCTAAGTCAAGATTAGTTATCCACTTCAACGAGGTGTCCATCTGTGATAATTAGTAGTATGGCCAAAGTAATGCATTGAGAGAGAACCTTAGAGACTAGCCTCATGGATCTTCTAGGAAGGACTTTTCCAGCAGAACGCCTTGTGCTTCTCAAAATTATAGTGTCGCTTTTGCGACGGCCATTCTGACTCACTCTGTATATATGTGGCCTCTTTCTAAGGAGTTCTTCACTTGATTTGATAACACCAGACTTTAAAGAAGTCTTATCAAATGAGTCATCAACCAGCGAGCATCTGAAAGAGGCAGATTTGCATAAAATCAGATAACAGCATAAATAAAAAGTAGAAAATTAGACTTTACAAGAATAATAAATTACACTGAACTCTCCCTGCCATTGATAGCATTGCTCCATTCCTGCAAAAGGTTGAATGTGGTTCTAACACATTAGGTTCACTAGGTATACTTGGCAGAAACCAAAAATAGATGTGGATATCTTACCACAAAAGTTTTAGAATCAGATAAGAAGAATTAGAATTTTGCATTTTAACAAACAAAAATGTTTCAATAAGCTTCCATATAGCAGTCAACTTGTGGATTCATTCTTTTGCATGCTGTTGCAGCACATAAGATGAATGCATGATAGGGACAGGAAGATTTTTGCCCAAGTAATCAACTTATACAAAGAGACCACCCATGAGAGAGTTAGAGTAGTCGATATACAAACTGTCTTCTGTTTAAAATTTGTGAATCTCACGATATAAATCAGAGGATAATTGCTAATTGACAGTTCAAAACTTGTAGATCTGTCAACAAAACAGGGGGGAATTTCATCGCAGAACACATAAAACTACCTCTAATTCGGTTCTCCATGCAACAAACACCAACAAAATTAAAGCAAAAACATGTCCGATAGAAGCAACAAATCATCTGAACCATGATCTCAGGGGAAAATGCTAATATTTAGCTGATATAGAGCACCCCACAATTAGGATTACAATAAATGAACTGTCAATCAAAATAGTAGATGTGGACAACTCGTATAGCACAAGTCAGAACTAAAGCCATTCTACAGAATAGCTTTGGAACATTCACTGACATATTTGAATTAGTCAGAACTTAACCAAAGGATCATCTAAGATCATCAAAATCACAGGATGAGATATTGCAAAACTTTTTTATTTTGGTAGATAGAGGGGCTGCAAAACCATTTTGGTAGATAGAGTGACAACAATATTTTAGTTTAGATAACGGGGCAAGATGAAACTCTCACCCGTAATTTTTGATAATTTGGAATAACTTCAGCCTAGTACATTGCCTCGTGATTTACCTTGGATCTCCATGGTCTAATATGAGGAAAGTGGGGAGACATTCAGGACACAGGACATAGCCAGATGCCACACTTTAAAATCTACATGTAGAAGAATAGAAAAACCATGCATATGCAACAAAGTATGTTCGAGTAAAGTAGAGGAGAAAAGGTGTGACCTGCTCTTCGGAGCATGTGGGCACCTGGTTCTTGCAATGATCATTCTCACTTGAGTTGGCTAATCCATCTTGCTCAGATCCTGTATTGTGCTTTGAATCATATGGATCCAAGAATTCGCCATTTTTATGAGGTAAACATGATGCGTCTTTGTGATAATTCCCAGTTTCTGATAACTGCATCTCCATAAAGCACCCAGGAAATACAACACTAGCAATCTCAAGATTACAACTGTTCTGCTGGGTTGAATTCTCGCAGACTTCATCATCCCACTTTGAACTCTGATGCATCAATGCAATATGATCTACGGAACCATTGGATATGGAGTTGACAGCAAAATTGCAGGCTGTCTTTTCTAATGGAGTATCAGTAATATCTGAGTCAGGGGCAGCTATGCACTCCTTTTCGCTGCAGGATTCAGTGTTCAAATTTTTGTGATTCTGCCCATCAGAACTGGGTTTGGCTGAGGCTAGTCCTGGATCCTCCTTTAAGTACAAGGAAACATCGACAGCTACACTGCATGGTATTACAGGTGATGAGATTAGGGAATTATTACCTCCATCTGGATGACCATTCCTCACATGACTGTTTTTTTCTCCAACTGAACTCGGAGAAGGTTCAGCTTGCACAGAGTCATCCCTATTTTTGCCAGAATCAATGTTCTGAAGTACAGAACTTTTCAGTTTTTTGTTACTCTCTCCAATACACCCAAGCTCTTCATAAAGACTTCGAGACTTTGTATTAACCACATTGTCGCACAACGAAACCTGATTTTTATATTTCTTAATCCACTCTAATGGGCTTGAATTCAAATCAACACAAAGTTTGATCCCCTCTTCTGAACTGACATGAAATTCAAAAGATGCCGGAACATTTGCAGTAGTTATAATAGAAGGAAGGGCAATCTCTTTAGAACAGGCTACAGTATTTATGTCTCTACCATGAAATTGGGGTGAATCTTCTACCCTGCCACCAAGGCTTAATGGCTTCTTAAAGTTGACATGACTCCCAGCGTATTGAGAAAAAAACTGAGATGGAGATACCTCTTGGAAATTACTAATTAAGCCACCAAAGCTTTCCTGTAGATACATAGTGAAAATAAAATTAACAAGTAGGAGTTCGGATGTTGCAGCACCTATAATGCGGATAAAAGGTATAAATATCAACAGATTCCTTTAATATCACCCTCTAACAACTCTCGTGTTGACTAACACAAGCAGCTTTTAAGACATTCTGAATCAATAAAAAAGGAGGTATATGCATCATGCATGGTCTATTTGGAAGCATTTCAATCATTCAAATCTTCATAAACACATTCACCCAAAAACAATACATCGATAAAAAGAAACAAACCTTATTATAAGCTCCAGGGCTAATAAAACTTTCCAAATTATTGCATTTGAAATTTCTATTTCCATTGTAAATCTCCTCTCCAGGACGAGATGTGAGTTCAAAGCTATCTGCAACAGACATAATGATCAATTTTCATCAGAATCTATACCAATTTGGTACAAAGTCAATTCACAGCCAAGAATATAATCCTAAATTCACAGAAATTAGAATCAGATTTTGGTGGTTTGCAAAGGCACAAACCTTTTATAGAATTTAATGCAGGCTTAGGCTGCATTGGTTGCATCAAAGATGTGTGAAGTAAAGCATCTTGAACCCCATCTATGCTTGTGCCTGACGATACCAAATTCAAACCCTTCCTCTGCAAATATGTCAAACATCAGTTTTCAATGTACTTATTACAAGCAAATGCATTTTAACTAATCTCAAGCCTGTTCCCTATAGGATTGGCCAGCTAGGGCAAGCCGAGATCAAGATCACGACGAAATTAGGCCCAAAAGATGTTTCAGAATTCTCATTATTTTCCTAGTTATTTTTGTATTCCTTTCTTAGGTTTCAGAATTTTATTTGGTTTATGTTACATTAACTAGGTCGGTTTTAGCTCCTATTTAATCAGTTTTGTATGTTATTTAGAGTTAGGAATTATTTACAGTTTATAAAACCAGAGTTATCTCTACAGTTTAGAGCTATAATTTGAGGGCTTGTTTCTTTCTTTTGCTATACGCTGCGTCAAAATTAGGCATGTAATTAACAGAAATTAAGTTAAGAAAAAATTAGGCATGTAATTAACAGAAATCAAGTTAAGAAAAAATTAGGCATGTAATTAACAGAAATTAAGTTAAGAAAAAGCACGCTGATAATTTAACCCCAAAAAAAATAATTGCCTAATTTCCTAATTACATGCTCAACAACTACAGCAAATAATTAACAGACAATGAAATTTCTCATAAAATTATTACCATAAAGTAAAAAGCAAGTGATTCGACCATTTCAGAGCTTGATTTTCTAGCAGGCAAGCTACATTGCTTACACAAACTTTGAAGTTCTTTTCTCGAAAGTTTGCGAAAATACTCCTTTCCTCCATCACCTTCCTTATTTAACATCTACAACTAGAAGAAAAAAAAAGGTCTCAATTACAAGATAATAAAATATTTTAACAAAATTACGAAGCTAAAGTGCTGAAACTAAGAAGAAATCACTCAAATAGAAATTTTAATTCAGAATAAAGAAGGAAAACAGCGCGAGCTGAAGTCTCTAAGCAGGGTGTTTTGGTGACAAATTTACCTGATCGGAGATTTTCCGGGAAAGATGGCGAGAGAGTGAAGAAAAAATCGAGAGAAACTTCTTCTGTGTTAGCTTAGCTAGCTGAGAAGTGTGAAGGCTGAAGAATCAGCTAATGCCGTGTTTCATGGGTTTTCTAAATCTTTGTTTTTTTTTTATTAATAATAAACCAATAAATCAAGGAAATATTATTTTTTTAGTGATTTTGGGTATTTTAGAAAATCCGAGAAACAATACTGCGTGTGCTAGAATACATTAAATAATATGGACGGGGATTGTGATTGCGTGTGGCCTTTCTCGGGATTGAGGAATGTAGTTCTGCCAATAGAATTTGTGGTTTTGAGAGACCACATGGTTGTTTCATGGGAGAGAGGAGTATCTGATTGTAATCTCGTTAAAGTTCAAAAAGAAATTGAGGCGCTGAGGTATATTGCTTGTCAGATTCAAATAAAAAAGCTTAAAATTTTGTAGGATTTGAAAGGAAAAGGAATATATTAAACCACTCTTTTTTCTTTCTTCTTCTTTAATTTCTCTTTTCTATAAAATATTTTATTTACTTGGAAATTACCAGCCACAGTCTTTTATCCAACGACTAGAGCTAATATAAATATTTTTTGAAAAATGGCTAACTCTTCTTCTTTCAAACAATACCTTGATTTGAAAAGAGAAATGGTTTAAATGAAAGGATAAATTATTAATAAATACTATATTATGTAGACATGTAAAAAACAAAAAACAAATTATAACTCATATAAAGCAAAAAATAAAAATATTTTAAAATGAGAAAACTTACATTATAATTGTGTCTTTAAATTTTTATAATAATAAAATTAAGTTGAGTTACGTAATAATTATAAATCTTCCGTAAGAAATTCATAGTAAAATACACATCAATTTATCAAAATCCATTTTACACCCCATGTTAACATGTAGCATGATGTACATAATGCATGAATTTATCATAACAAATTATTTTTAAAAATAAAAAAAAATTGTTTTTTTCTTTTCTTTTTTAAGAAAAAACCAACATGCTTGTTCACACTGTTAATTCTTATTCAGAAACACAAATTGTCCGAAAACAAAAAAAAATAAATTAATAAAATATAAATTATTTAATCACCTGTCCTAATTATTTTATAGGAAGACATAAGGAAATTAACATCATTAAAAGGATCAATCTCAAGCAACAAAAATTTTAATTCTGCAAATATCAATCTGTACTTGCTGACAACAATTTAAATGTTTGCTTATTCATCTCGTGAAAAAATTTAGTTCCATATCATAACCAATTCAATTGGAAATGATATAAGTTTTAATTAATTCAAAACAATTAAATCAATGTTTATTGTTCAAAATCTTGCAGTCTAATCCACTATTATTTATCTTTAATTGATTCAAAATATTATATATATCAAAACCTCTAAATTATTATAAACCCTAATATTTTCAATAATTAATTATAAAAAAAATAAAACTAAAATTAAATAATGAAACAAATAAAAAAAAATATGCATGACTGTACTTGAAAAACAATTTGTATAGGGAAGAGAGGAGCTAAAAAAGAGAGAGAGAGAGAGAGTAGAAAAGCTCTTGAATAGTTAGCGGAATAAAAGAAAAGAAAAGGGAAAAGTTTGGGAAAATAAGAAATGAGCTGGAGTGCTGCACATATATTATATATATTATTTATCATTTTAAGACACAAGTGAACAATAATAACTGCATGTATCAAACCCCTCACCATATTATTATATTAATATTATATATAAAAAATATTTAAAAAAAATTAAGGGGACAATTGTCTCCTTTTACTCCTACGTGGCTCCGCCACTGGAAATCATCATCTTGTTTGACATTATTAGATATTATTTGATTGATGCAATATCCAACTATTTATAATTACTATGTGTATTCATCAAAAACATTTCTAAAAGTTCATGATAAAATAAAAACTCGAGCACTCTATTTATATATTTTAAAAAAAAATCTAAAATGATCCAATAATTAATTTGAGATTTGATTAATTTTGATCTAAATTAATCAAGAATAAATAAAAAAATTAGTAAATCTAATTAAAAATTCGAGTTAATTTGGTGGTTTAGTCAAAACTTCATTATCAACTCTTTGACTTTTATTTTTTTGGTTAAAATAATATTATTTTTATTTTTTTAAATAAAATTATTTTTTACGGAGTCAACCTGATTAAATTTTAAAATTACACGTGTATGTAACCTTAAATAATAAATTTGACTGTTGTTCTTTTCTTGTCGTTGGACAATTATTTTAGAAAGAAAAGGACCAAGTTTTAGAGTTTTTGATCAAACAATGTTAATATAAAAATAAAATTACTATTTTAAAAAATAATCTAATTAAAAATTTAAATGACTTTGTTTAATAAAAGGCTATTGTATACTTAAAGGGGATGGGGACTAAGAAAAAAACCCATAAACTCCGAATGGAGTAAAAAAAAAACTCTAATATACAATCTGTAACTTGGAAGCTTTTACAAGGTAATGTTCGACAATACAATATTTTTATTATTATAATATCAAACATTATTTTTTACAATACAATATACCGCAGTAAAAACATTATTTTTTTTATGTTTTTATTGGTGAAACATGAAGGCAATTATTATTAGAGTATGTAACATCAAACGGGCACTAAAGATTCTGTGGGCTCCTACAAGCGAGCGGCTTCTTTGTTTGGTTGTTTTTTTTTAATATATTTAATGGCATGTTTATTTTTTATGTTTTAAAAATGTTTTTAAAAAAATTTAAAATTTTTATTTTGCTTTAAATTAATATTTTTTTATGTTTTCAGATCATTTTGATGTGTTGATGTCAAAAATATTTTTTAAAAATATATATTATTTTGACGCATTTTTAAGTGAAAACCACTTTCAAAAGCAATCGTTGTCATACTCTCAAACACCCTCTTAAAATGAGATTATTATTATTATTATAGCATTTTTGGCTGCCGTGACTAATTAATGACGGGATAAATATGTAAGAAATCTAAAAAAATATATAGTATATGATAATTAATATCCATGCTAGTTTTGAAGGATAGCAATTCGAGTTCGATGGATATGAAAGGCTTAACCAGAAAGACTCTAATGGGGGATGTGTGTTAGAGATGGTACATCTTGATGACCAAGTAGTTACGAGTTTAAATCTTACTATTTCCATTTATTTGATAAAAATTAAGCACGAGGTAATACGAGCATGTGCAAGTTTCAAGTCTAAAAGACTTTTCACCTGATAGGTGTGTTAAAAAATAATATAAATTATATCTTGAAACTTCACCTAATAGTTTAAGTTATTAGGTTGAGATGGTTCTTTGACACGATGAAGATGGTTTATATCACCAATTTAGTATCAGATTAGTAGGATGAGGATTTCATGCCCTGTCATTTGACTTGAATTGTACAAGGATGGATGATGCTTGATGATTTCTTATTACTATTATTGATTGTGTTTGTTGTTGCTACCATAGTTATTTGATTTGATTTAGTTTGATGGGTTGATTTAGTGACTCCGTGATATAAAATTTAATCCAAGCAAAGTTTCATTTTTAAATTTTTTTGACATGATCAATTTTATATGATTCCATAGGTTGACTCATGATCTAATTGATTTGAACAAGCTCAATTCAAATTTAATCAAGTCAAAACCAAAAAATTAAAAAAAACTTAAAAAACTATCATTTAAACAAAAATAATAGACTTGGTCGACCCAATAACCTACAAGTTAACCAACAATCCAGTAACTTGGGTCCTAAATCGAGTCAGATTTCAGACCAGGTGTAACAACTATAATTGTCACAATATTCATTATGTTATTGATGGTGTTTACCCTTTCTTTCGCTTTGCTTTAGTGAATCTGCGTCATTTCTCTACATGATCGAACTCCTGGGAGGTGAAGAGAGAAAAATATGGAGTTGTTGACAAAATTCCTGATAATATATGGGATCGTTTTGTTTTTGAGAAAGTGAAACTACCTCCTGAGCAGATGAATTCATGTTGATTCCTACAACTCAAATCATTAGATGAATGTTGAAAAATAAATCATCAAATGACAATCAGAGTAGAGGCTCTTTTTAAGGATCAAAGAGAATGTGATAGCGACAGTTTTTCAAAGTATTTTTTGTTTGTAAATACATTAAAATATTTTTTTTATTTTTAAAAATTATTTTTGACATAAGCACATTAAAATAATATAAAAATACAAAAAAAATAATTTGAAACAAAGAAAAAATCATATAAAAACTTAAATTTTTAAAAAATTATTTTTAAAACAAAAAAATAAAAATACCAAAAACTTGAAAGACTGGCAAGGAGTGTGTTGGTTTGCCTCATGAGATGTGTGGGAAGAATGAGAGGAGTCGATGATGTATCCGAGTGGATAATTGCATTGCGAGAACCACAAAGATCATAATAATTATATTTAAAAGTTTTAAGGTTTGGTATGGATGGGCTTATCCGAAATAATGGAGCCCATTATTAAGTTTGTTGGTGACAGGCTACACAAAGTCTTGGTCATTAGAGCAATGTGATCCAAGAAATTTTTTCACTCATGGAAGAAATTTTATAGTGTTTAGGTTATAATTACTAATATTTATAATATAAAAAAGAAATAGATATATATAAAGAGGGAAAGAGGGAAACATGAGAAAGGAAATTTTAAAAATTAATTCTGAAAAGAGAAAATGTTTTTATGAGTCCAGACGTGATTTTTTTTTCTCTTGCTTATATTTTTCTTATACGAGACAGTAAACATCATATTTTTTTATATTTATGTTTATTTAGACAATGTTTGTTTATATGATATATCACATCGTGTAATTTATAAATAAATATAAACTTAAAATGATTTTGAATCTGTTCGATGCAACTTGTAAGTTACTGCTTGGAATTATGTTTCAATGTTTCACTAAAATTTAAATTTAAATTTATTTTTATTTAAAATTTATTTTTTATATTTTTAGATCGTTTTGATATGCTGATATTAAAAATTATTTTTAAAAAATAAAAAATATATTATTTTGATATATTTTTGAGCATAAAACACTTTGAAAAGCAACTGCTATTACACTCTCAAATGTTATCTGCATAAATGCAATTTTAGGGGCTGTTTGGGGTTGTGGTGCAACTCGCGTTTCATGATTTTAATTTTTTTTGTTTAAAATTAATTTTTTTATATTTTCGAGTCGTTTTGATGTGCTGATATCGAAAATAATTTTTTTTTAAAAAAACTTTATTTCAATATATATTTCAAGCAAAAAATATTTAAAAATTAATTTAAAAAATAATTGTTACCACATTTTCATATACCCTATTTGAACGGACCCTCCCGCACCTTTGTTAGGGTCAAAATTTAAAGACCATTTGGGAACACAGTTGGAATCGTGTTTTCTTAAATTTTAAAAATTATTTTTTTACTAAATTATTTTTTTAGATTTTCAGATTATTTTGATGTAATAATCTTGAAAATATTTTTTTTTAAAAAAATTATTTTAATATATTTCTAAATAAAAATTATTTTAAAATTTAAATCATATTCACTTAACTATTCTAAATATACCCTTGGAATGGCTCCGAACCTGGAATTTCTAAAAAGGATGAATCTTTTCCTCACAATCTTGTCACTCTGCAGCTTCCGATGCCCTATTTTATCACTTGTTAGGCTCCCTATGGCATGTCTTCTGCTGTCTTGACATGACCTCTTACATCGGTTGCATGTGCGGTTTTGACTTTCGAGTGTATTTATGAGTGGATATGGTTAATTTTTAAAATATTTTTTATTTAAAAATATATTAAAATAATATATTTTTATCTTTAAAATATTATTTTTAATATTAACATATCAAAATAATTATTAATTTGAAATAAAAAAATTATATTTTTTTAAAAACAATTTTAAAATGAAAAAATAAACAGTTGTTAATCTTGCTGCATATTTTTTTTTGGTAGCTCGGCACTGCTTTTATCTGTTGATTCTGAGTTATCGGTCAAAAGAGAGCATGGAAGCTAGCTGGAGGTTGACACATTTCTCGCCTCTTTGATGCGTGGGAGCATGATCGAGGAGAAGAGCAACGGCGAGAAAAGTAGTGGACTTTATTTCTATGCGCAAATGTGGGAAAGTGAAGCCGGCCAGCTCATGAAGGGATGGAGACAGGTATGTCTCCAATGTCCATGGCTACTTGCAATTAAAATTCTTACAATGACTACAGTTGTCCCTTCTCTCTGGAGCATCTTAGTAGCCTAGTCAACTACTCTATGTTCATGATTAGATTCTAAATTGATCAGGAAACGACAGGATCTATTCACAAGTTGCCCACATGACGACACCACTCTTCAGTCTTGATTAACATTATATTTTGTTAATCCATAAATAAAAAAATTTAATTTTTTTAAAAATATACTTTTAAAATATAAAATCAAGGTAGGCGTCTAAACAAGCAAGCCCTTTTCTTGGACTGAATTCAAGGGCAAGTTTCAGATCTTGACATCGAAAATTATGGGAAATGACACGTGAAGTTATTGATTATATCCATGTTTCCAGTTCATTTTTCTTGCTTAATGTCAAACAAGTTATGCTTTTCCTAACTACACGACAGATAATGCATTTTTAGTCACCAACTCAAAGGTTACTGGCTAGCGATATAATGAAAAAATAAAAAAAATTAAGTTGGGGGGGGGGTAGAAAAATCTTTCTAGAGGGACTAAAATATAAATTTTACTAGTTTTAAGGTTAAAACTGTAAATTGATTTAAAAAAAAGGCTGGAAAAAAGAATTCTGCACAGGCCGGGGTCCCTGCGAGCCACTGTCTCTGTCTCCACCCACTGAGTTGAAGGGCACAACTCATAAAAAAAACTTAAACATAAGAAAAAAAAAAGGGGGTACAATTATAAAACAGATCATTTGTCCCGAATAATAAAATTGTCGGTGTCCTTGGACATGCGAGTGCTACTACTCTTGAAAGCGAGAAAAAAGAAATCCCTGCCGTCTAAGATATTCAAATATTAATTAATAAAACAATTAATTAAATATTTCTTATCAAGCAAATGACCATAATTATGTTTTGTTTTCAATTAATTATTTTATGATCTTATCAATTAAAATTTCAATAATGGTGATGTGCTAACATGCCTTGTCAGCTGTCGAGCCGCGGTGGCTCATGTCCCACAAGGAGGATTTGGCAAGGAATTAGACCTAAAATAATGGTGGTCTTGTGACATGTGTTACCATCACATTTAATGTCATACCTAATCTTGTATTAGGTGATGGGTTATTCTAAACCAAACTTTGGTAGAGTGGGTTGAGATGTTAAGAATTTTTTTTTTTTTTAAAAAAAATTATGAGATCCAAAACCGATAATTCATAAACAAGCAATGGTGTTTTTTTTTTTTTTTTAAAAATATAATACTTGATTAACAAGTTATGCCTTAATTAAGAGCACGTTTTAGATTTTCCCCACAAATTATTATTCTTGAAATGTTTCTAACCAATATTCTCCTAAATCATTTAAATCCAGAAATACTTAGATAATAGAACACGTTGTTGAAACTTGAAAGTGGGACTAGTTTGAATTTTGATGGTTAAGATTCTCAGGCCACATGATCCATTGGAGCATGAAACATGATCAAAGTAAATAATTTGCCATTTAGATTGGTTATTAGGAATATTAAAATCGTGTTTGATTAGCTTTTAAAGGCACAGAAATCAAATATAAAATAGATAAAAATATATTTAATTGTAGAAATCAAAATACAAACATGAAATAAAATTAGTTTTTCAAACAATTTTAGAGCAAGGTTTTGTCATTAAAAGAAATATTAAATTGAAGCAAATAAAAAAATAATTTCTTTTTAAATTTTTTCAAAAATATTTTTAAAATATAAAAACAAACATGGCTACACGTTACACTCAACTTCAATTCTCTTTTTTTTTTACTTGATTTTATATAAGAGATGGCTAAATTAATCTTCTTTCGTAAAGGGATTAAGTTTGGTTTTCCATTTCTTCTTGAATTAAAAATTCTCCTAATTTTACATTAAAAATCTCGCAAAATAGTCACTCGAAAAACATAGTTTCTAATCATAACATATTACTCGCTAATATATTAGAGAATTTACCAAGAAAAGTCATGAATAAATAAATTGCACGCGAATTATGAACGCATGAATGATAAGATTTTATAGTATTAATTTATATAAATAATTATGATCGACAGTCACGTGTAATCGCAATTATCCTTTACATAGCATCGCTTGTCCAAACGATTTAAATAATGTCCTAATTTCATTAGCGAGGAGGTTTATTTATACATATTTTGATTAATTTTATAAGTTTTTAAATTATTAATTATATAAATTTCTAATAATTATCATATTAATAATTATAAAATTTAAATCTAAAATTATAAATTTTAATTTCAAGCTCTTATTATTATAAAATAATTTCATAATACCACCTATAAGACGGTTTCATCAAGTAGTTTTTACAAGAAGATTAATTGTCTCTTTCAAGGCCGTCCAAGTCCAAATCACAAGACCAAACTCGATAAAACAACTGGGCAAAACCGGCCTCGCTCCTTAATGTTGCCAGGTGTCACCACCCCCACCAATCACGCGTTAATAGCCGTTTATTTATTACAGTATCTAACGGTCACTATTACAGCTACCTTGTCCGTTGGCGCGTTCCTCTCTTAAACGTCTCTCCCTTTTTTTTAACGTTCCCTTCTCTTTAATTTTTAGACCCGTCATCAACGGTCATATTTTTCAACGAACTTTTAAATAAAGAAAAATAAAGTATAAATTAACCCTCTTCGATGCAAGTTATGATCTAGTAATTCAAAATCTGTTTCTAACCGAGTTTTATTTCAAGCTACTTTGAATATTAATTTTGCTGGATTAATCTGATAATTTGTGTATTAATCCAGAAATTAATAATTTAAGCAGTAAATCGAGTCAAACAAATATGATATATTCTCACTAGAGAAATTATTTTGAGTAAACTAATAGTTCCTCTATTTTTAGCCAAATAACTAGTTAATATTTTTGGTTTAATAAATCCCATATTAATTGCTTGCATTTTTATTTATTTATAACTTGATACCTTTGTTAATTATACATTATGATTCATCTTTTTTTTTTAAAAAAATCTAAAATACCCTTCTTGTCTTGTAAAAATTTCTAATTTTACTCGCTATAAATAAAATTAGAAAGTATTTTTTTTTATTCAGATATCCTTATATTTTTTTTTAAAATAAAATTAGTCTTATTTGAGATTTGTAGCTATCCCTTCTAATAAATATATTTTTTAGGGTTTGTAGTTATTCCTTCTAATTAGAAAATATTTGAAAAGCAACAATTTAGATATTTAAAAAAGAGTTAAGGGTGAACTCTGATGGATGATTTTCACAACTAAAATTAATAAAAATAATAAAAAATCTTGATTGCTGTCATTGTACAAGCAAGCAAGCAAGCAAGCAAGCAAAAGATTTTCCAATAGATTAGTACTATTCTACCAAGAGACACAAACCTACAAGAACAGCAATAATAATGGCAACGCGTCTTTGACAAAAGGTTAATTATTCTATATAATTAGTTAATACGCGTATAGCATGATCAAGAAGAGAGGCCAGCTCTAAAGTGACCTAACTTTTTTTTTTATAAAAAAAATACTCTCATGAGCTCAACAATTTTTGCTCTGATTTCCTTTATATAAGGACTCGAATTTAGTCTCGTGTATATCTTGTCAGGCAGTAAAACCAAGGCAAAACATCTCCCACCAAACATTTTCTCTACACTCTTGCTTTCAATGCGAACTATTTTGCTTAGGATTTTCCTTCTTTACAATCTTCTTAACTCTTTCCTCCTCTCCTTGGTCCCCAAGAAACTTAGATTTCTCCTCCCCACTTCTTGGTACCACCATCCCCACCAAGCCATTACCAACACCAAGAAACTCTCTTCTTTGTTGCCATCATCATCTAATTTTGTTTTGAAAAGGATGGACCAAGCTGAGTTGAAGAGAGTTTTTCAGATGTTTGACAGGAATGGAGATGGGAGGATCACGCAGAAGGAGTTGAATGATTCCTTAGAGAATATTGGTATCTTTATCCCTGATAAAGAGCTGACTCAAATGATTGAAAAGATTGATGTCAATGGTGATGGTTGTGTGGATATTGATGAGTTTGGTGAATTGTATCAGTCACTCATGGATGAGAAAGATGAGGAGGAGGACATGAGGGAGGCTTTTAATGTTTTTGATCAAAATGGTGATGGTTTTATTACTGTTGATGAGTTGAGGTCTGTTTTAGCCTCACTTGGTCTTAAACAAGGGAGGACTTTTGAGGATTGTAAGAGGATGATAATGAAGGTGGATGTTGATGGTGATGGAATGGTGGATTACAGGGAGTTTAAGAAGATGATGAAGGGTGGTGGTTTTAGTGCTGTGGGTTAATCATATGCTCGAAGTCCACTAATCTTTATTATGAAGTGTAAATATTTTGGACATCAAGAAACAGCGGGGATCATCACACAGGATCAGCTTTGCCAAGTGTTTATGCTTGCCATTGGTTGAATCAATTGTACACGCGTACCGTGTTGATCCAGTTATGCCATGGTTACAGTCAGTCGATCGTTGACACGTGTCAGCGGCAGGCAAAGCAAAATCACCGGAGTCACTGGTTATCAACTCGGGGGTAGGAGGTTGCCTGATGGGGGGGTTTGGAACTCTAGTGTGGGTAATTTGTATTGGGCTTTAAGTTCTTCAATATTTTCCGATTGGCTTGCTGGGGGGTCTTCCTTTGTTTCTTCGTATCATTGTTTTATGTTGTGTTATTTTTGTAGCTCACTGCTATTTGACTGTTGCAAACTAGAATTTTCATGTAGAGTTTCTCCAAAAAAAACTTACATTCTCTCTTCTGATAATCAATGAGCTTTGCAGCACATCTTCAACTTGAGTTAAGTTTCCTCTGCAGACAATTGCTCATCTTGAGGATTATTTGCAGTAAAATGAGTGAATGCGCTGCAGGTTTGCTTCCAATTTGGTTACCTGAAAATTAGATGTTGTCTGAGTCAAAGATCTTTAATGGCAAACCCCAAAAATGACGAGCTATATTTGCCACTGCAGTCAAAGAAACCTACTGAACATCGACTTTCCTAAAATCAGGTGAAAAAGCAACATAAAACCCAAAGAAACTACTAAAATTATGGTAATGTCTAGGCGTGTTTGGAATTACACTTTGTGCCCAAAAGGCTACAACTGGCAAATGGAAAAGAAAAGCATGTTTCATGTTTGAAAGTTGCAACAAAGTCCAAGAACAATTAACTGGTCTTGCAAAGAAAATTTCAAATCTGAGTAAGGAAAGATGAAGCATCTGGTTCCCTTGCAAGTCCACTAGCTGTTGCATGTCAGATCAGAGGAAAGCTCAGAATGTCATTTCCAAAATGAAGAAGATAAGACATCACATTCTCCACTTAGATTATGAACTACAGTCATTGCATATACACCAAAGAAATTAATGCTTATATACATTCTATTCAGTGTTCTCTAGAAAAGTTTCATGTCAATGGTAGTATGGTACTGATATTCAGCCTTGAGTGGAAATCCAGAGAAGTGAGCTGATGTTCTAGTTTGGCATCCGTTGAAAAATTGCAGTTTATCGACGTTCAAAACTATAAAACACCAAGTTCAATTTCTTTCAAAGTCTTAATTATATCTTCAACTCTTAAAGACACGAATTCCTCATGTTCCTTGAGATCTTTGAGAATCATGCATAGCTGTTGTTGGAATGCTGCAGATCGTTCTCTTTCGCGCTGAAGCTCACCATACAAGTCCTGGATCTTCTTATCCTTTTCTTCCTGCAAACATGGTTGAGCATATCAAGGCTGTGCGAACGAAAAGAAGGAAGATCTTGGAAGTATTAGAAATGTTGGAAGAATCCAGTACTGGAATCTCATCATAAAATACAATTTCACAATCAAAGATATTTCACAGCCTATGCACAAGGGTTTAGCCTTTTCCTTTGGTTTTACTTCAAAATGACACAAGCTATCATTTCCTGTATGGCATGCTACAATGTCACACTGTTCATTCTTGGAGCCTTCAAGATGAGGAATTGTGCTATATGTATCATTTCAGGAGGTTTAACGCACTTTCCTTGCAACATATCTTTAAGTTTCAACCATAGGGTAGGCATCCTCCCTACCTATGACTTGGGTTCAAATCATAGACCTGCCATTTGCAAAGCAGAGAAGTACCACTCTAGCCACCAACTTGGCAAAAGGCATGGATTTTAAACTATTTGTTTCCAAAGGCAGGCAACTGGTTTTTCAACAATGCAATGTTAGTACCTTAGCTGTTATCCTAACTTGAGTATGCAACGGACACAGAATAGCTGAAAACATGGCAAAATGTGACCAAGAACATCTCAGGACTTGAGTGTATGGGTTACAAAAACAACAAATCAGGCAATAGCCATGGAACGCAAGTGTCACAATAATGTACTCATTTTCCCATCCAAGTATGGATGGCTTACTGATGCAATTACTTTCAGATCATAATTATGAAATTCTAAAGCTGCATCAATTTATGGATTTAACTAGAGAAGACATTGGATTTGATTCAGGGTACTGACAAAAGAGAGATGAGGTTTCAGGAACAAATATTCCGATTGAGAAATCCAATGACAGATTCAAACATCCACAAATCCATGGTATTGTAAGCAAACAGTGCTGGTGGAGGGTGTGATATAAGAAATTTTGCTAAGAGAATTTTCAAAGGAACCTGAGCAACAATGATGAGTGCGCATATAAAGGCTGTTAAAAATGAAAGTCAAATTTAGACACCTTAAAAGTCTGTAATGTTGTACATCAAGACATGGGTCGATAGCTAATTAAGGATATTCTAATTTCTAACAATTGCTACTTTGATCTATAATAACAGCAATGTAAATTGCAAGTGATATCTCAGACATACCTCGCTAAGTATATTTATAGTTGGCAATTCTCCAAGATATTTACAGTGAGTCATTAGCTTGTGATTGTGCTCTTGCACAAATTTGGTAACTACCCATTTCCCTCCATCCCTTGCTGCCAGCCTTATCATGGCTTTGCAACCTTCTCTTGTAACTGGACGTGGAGGAAGAACTCTGTCTTTTCTCAGTGAGTGCTTTGCAGCACGAAAGCCTTCTCTTGAACAAACAAAGTCACGTCCTATAACTGCCATGCTCTTTAGTGAATGTCTGATCCGATTTGTTCGAATGGTGAAACCTGTTCGCTTGGCATATTCATAATAGAAATCTCTTGCATCATCTAAAGATGGAAAAGTCATCCCAGTATACGGTTCTAAACCATCCACACTTAAATTTTCCATAGAGGATTCTGTCAAAATCATGCCATTATCCACAACACGCTGTGAAATGCATTGCTGCAACAACCCATCTTGTGAAGCTTCATGTTCACCAAAACTTTCAAACATTTCCTCATCTGAACCTTCATCAATATCCAGAAAACTGCGCCCATCAGTAGTGCTAGTCATTATGTTCCCAGCATGAGAATTCTATCCAATGACCCCTAATGAAATGAGATCCAGTGCTACTCCTGGCCTCGAGATATTGATTTAGGTGCTATGCATATTGATCGCTTCATTGCAGTGACAAAGCCAGCACAATAAGATTTCAGGCTGACAAACACATTCACAAGAACACAGAAGACTTAAGTATTCATATTTTTCAGTTACATCGGCAGGCACTTCAAGTAACACACTTTCAGGTAACCCATTTTCATCTTGAATATTAAAAGCAAATGAATTAGGAACTTAAAAACGACGCTCTCAGTTCTTCCACAATAGCTAGGTAATACTCTCATTCTCAAACGAAGCCAAAACAAAACAACAAAACATTGATAGAAAACTATTCCAATCTCACTTTCCTAAACAACCAAACAAATAAATCAATGGACTCATTTACAACTTTCTTTTCCAAGTAAAAAATTTTGAATTAAAGAAAGGAAAGTCTTTTCCTTTCAAGAATCATTAGTAAGAGCTGACACAAAGTTTTCCCATTTTCTTAAAAATCAAGCATATCACCATACCACATAACTAACACTACACACGAAACTTTCTTTTCCAAACTCTTTCCCTCACTTTCTCAGCAACCGAACAATCTAAAACATAATAAAAAAAGAACTTATCCTACAAAGACTATAAAAGTCAAACATTTTGCTTCATCTTCATTCCTTTTACACCAAGTTTGACATCAATTCTTCGTTTTCTCGACAATTTAAAGCAAACCCATTTCACAATATAAAACATTAAAAGCAATATGCATAGACAGATATTATTAATAAAAATAAAATGAAAAGTTTAAGTGAAAAGGAGCTTACTTTTCTAACACCTGTTTCTCTTGCAAGACTTTGAGACAAGTTAAGTTCACTGGGCTCTGTGTCTTGTTAGAAACTAGAAAGAGAGATCAACTGTGGATTTCGAGGCTCATTAAATCTAACGGTCAGTAATCAGGGACAGAGAAGCACATGGTGATTTTATTTATTTATTTTTTTGCTTGGGATTGGTTCTATGAGTTGAAGTTATCACTTTTCTGGTGACTTTGTTAAGAAAATCGAAGCATATTCACTCATTTCTCCCAATCCAATATTTGTTTTGGAATTATTTTTTCCCCCCTTAAAAGTGGATGAAGTCAAGTCACCAACGACTTGAAGCCGTGGAGAGGAGAGAGGTCTTTCTTTTCGACATCACAAATATAACCTCTTTTTTTTTTTTTTTTATTGTTACCAAATTAAAACTTTAAAATTAGAAAAAAAAAACAAAAGCATAGTAATTTTTTTTCTTAAAACTATTTGAAGGACTGAAAATAATAATCTCTTTGGTTTTTTTTTTTTGTGAGTTTATTATTCCAGAAAAATTGTTGCAACCAATTTAGGCTATATAAATTGTTATAAATAAGTCAAAATCTATGATATTGTTATTTGATGATTTGATGTTGGAAATGACTTATTTTTTCTTTGATCCTTGTTTATCTTAACTTATCTTCATGTTAACTCCTAGACCTTTTTGTGTTACCCCCTCCAACGTATATATATCCTAGCTCTGGTGCTTCTTGGGGTAGAACAAAAGGAATGTGATCAACGAAAGGAATTTTTTGTTTTTTGTTTTTTAAAAAAACTATGTTGACCTTACCAATTTGACTGAGTCAACTAGATTTTACGTTGATTAATATCTTGTCCAGTTTGACATGGAAAACTAACCTGGATCAAGCTCTTGATCCTAGGTTTTCCATGTCAAACTGCTGAGCCGAGCCTGGTTTAACTGCAAAAGAGCACTAACATTCACACTTTGAAAAATAACAGATCAATGAGTAATATCATGAAAAGAAATTCTCCAATCTTATTGCTAAGCCAGCAATTAACCTCCAAAAGGAAAATTACACAATGTCCCTGACATATTTATCAAAGAAACTAAAATTTTGAATCTGATATTCAAACAACAATTGCATAAACTTAATGGGAAAAAAGAAAAGAAAAAAAAAATGGCAACATGTTACACCAAGCTAAATCGAGAGAGCAGCCATTGATATTCTAAGAAAAAAGATAATTGACCTAATCAATCATAAAGTAATCAATCTTAATGATTATCCAAATATCCAAACAAACTGTTTATGTGATAAGTTGGCATTTGACTGCTAAAAATCATCCATCCTCATAAACACTGGAAATGAGAGGTTAAATCATGAATGACTTCATTCGCTGTTGGAGTCATCTGAATGTTCCTCCTCAATTTCTCTAATGCTCTTGACAACATCATCAACTTTCTTAGAGACATGTTCTGTGTGTTTTTCCAAATCTTGTAGAATCATGTTTAACTGTTCTTCATATACAGCACACCGTCGTTTACATTTTTGTCTCTCATTATACAACTCGAGTGATAGTTCACGGATTCTTTTATCCTTCTCATCCTGCAAAAAAAAATTGAATATTAAGGAAATCACAATAACTTCATGACAATTGATTTAGAGCATGAAATAGAAGGGAAACTGTGAACAATGGAGGTACCGTATTTACAGCACTCAATCTAAATTATATGGTCAATATTCTCTGCTTATGGCTACGGCGATGTTCATAAGGCATCTAGCGGGAAAGTTGAGCTTCCCGGCTCCTTCCCTATAATGCAGTGACCAACTACGGCCAACTTTATTACTTGAGGAAAAGTCAAGTTTATAGTAGTAAACAAGTACAAAATATTCAGATCCATGTCAAGTAGACCATTAACAAGACATTCATGCTGCTAGGCTGTCAGTGTAGTGCATATAGGAACTAGTGGTTAAAGCTTGGCAGGATCTGGTTTAACAGTCCCAGCAATCATTGTCTAGTGATAATCCCACAACGCTAATTAAAAAGAAGGATCAGTTCATCCAGTGAATTAATGTGTGAAGAACTTTTAGAAGCCATTTTAAACCTCAAACATACCTCACTGATTAATTGCTTCCCAGATCCTCGCCATGGAACTTTACTGGGACTCATTAGTTTATGAGTGTGCTCCTTGACAAATTTGGTGACAACCCACTTTCCTCCTTTCAAGGCTAACCTTATCATTGCTCCACAGCCCTCCCGAGTGATTGGTGGTGGGGGAAGAATTCTGTCTTTCCTATGTACATACTTTTTGGCTCGAAATCCTTCTTTGGAACAAACAAAATCTTGACCAATAACCTGATTGTTAACCCGAGAGCGTCGATTATGGTGTATACGTACAGTAAAACCAGTGCATCTGCCATAGGAAATGTAAAATTCTCTGGCCTCATCTCTTGAGTTGAACTCCATACCTTCACATGGTTCTAAACCTTCAGCGTTTACAGCTAGTTCAATACATTGCACAGATGTCTTGTCATCTTCATCTACACAGAAATCCAAGTTATTTTGAAGCTCATCTTCTATCCTTCCACATTCATAGGCTTCACCATGCAAATCCAGGTCACTGTCATTGGAATCAAACCCATGAACAGATTGTTTATCCATTATACACTCCTACAGAAAAAACTTCAAAATTAGTTTCACTGCATCATCAAGACACTCCAACAAGGAAAAGAGAAGGAAAAGTAGGATCACAATTAAAAAACAGATCCGATAAAAAAACTCACTAAAGATAGGAAATCAAGTCAAAATAAGAATTTGAAATACAGCCCCAAGAAAATCCAAATAGAGACATGTTCCTCTTAACAATTAAGTCTTTTTTACTGTAAAAGAAGCTTCAGAATTCAACAACAACAACAACAACAAAATGGAGCCCCTTGTAACATTATTTTCCCCCAGAATGGCCTTGTGTCAATGCCTTCAAGAACATGGTTTGACAAAAAAAACTTAATCTTCCATAAATTTCCTCCACCATTGAACAAAATTATCCAAAAAAAAGGAAGGAAAAAAGAAGCCACAACTGGAAAGTTAACACAAGCCCAATATAACATTTACCAAATCACCTTATTACATCAACATCTTTATCTTTCAAGAAGTATTAAGTAATATAACTTTCTTTCTTTCTTTCTTTCTAATGAATTTAACAGATAGAGGCAATCATGTTAGACAGCCAACAATACCACATATCATACAGCCAAGAAAGTATATTTCTTCATTGAATTTTTCCTAGACTAATATGAGCAGTATTAGCAGTGATAAAATAATCAAATTCAAACAAAATTAGACTAAGAGATCACAAAAGAAATGATAATGATATGCACTGAAGGGAAGGAAACAAAAGAGTGAAAAAGAAGAAATTTTGATGAACTCACCGGTGAAATGAAGCGTTACATAGCAATAGAAGCCTTTTGGGATTGGAAATAGAAGTGGAAGCCCTAGATTTGAAGACTGGATTCCGGTAAAGTAAAGGGTTTTAGTTGGTTTTTAGAGTTTTTGATTTGAAAGCGAGGAGAGATGTTGCTGGCTGACAGGCTGAGATGAAAGTGAAGTGAAGTTGGTGGGACAAAGCACCAAGAAAAAGGGCTGATGTGGGGAATGTCCATGTGTGTTTTTTTAGGTAAAGCCCAGTCGGCCATGTATTATAGGCAGTAAGACTTTACTTGTAATACCCCACTCGAGCAACAACCTGGCTCAAGACCTGGGTTGCCGATTACAGAGTTTAACCTGGATTAATCCAGGTTTTTTTTAAAAGATAACTCGAAAATAAGGTTGTTTTGAAGAGAAAAAAAACTCAGTTTTTCCATCAACTTAGCCCTTGTCAGCAAGTCATCGGTTAACCATACAAGTTTTATAACCGGGAGTAAAACCTTCCGTGTACAATTGGTGCATTTAAGGAAAAGTTTGAAACCAAGATAATTATCCCAAGCTGAATCTCAAGGGTTTGGTTAATTCTGCTTTCCCTACCAGCCTACTCCTACTTAAGTTCTGCATTTTAAAGGGGAGGACTTGACTTCAATTTGAAACCAAATGATTTGAAACTTCTTGGTGAAGCATATTGAAAATGTATGGACCATTAATAGGTTAATTTGTTCTGGATTTCATATGACAAGATTCTTAGCATATTTGGATTTTAAAATTTCTTCCCCTTTTCCACTGACCTGAAATTAACAGTGTCAGGTGTTATACAGTTCTGACTAGGTAAAACACTTTGTTAAATCTCCCTGGAGAGAGAAACATTTGCTTAAATTCTCCTGCTCATATATCATAATCAGAATCACATCTTGGACCCGATGATTGCAATGGAAACTCATAGTCCAAAGTTGAATTTTGACTACTGGATCAGTGATCTGCTTAGAATTTATACACGGTTCCCCTAAATCATTCAAAGCTGTTACAAATTTGTCATGTTGAGCTTGTAATCTCAATACAGCAGTTCCTAAAACCAGCCTTTCTTTACTAATCCTATCGAACCTTGCAGTTGTTTACTTATATTTCGGTTACAAAGTTCAGATGGGATGGAGAATCTTGCACGTAGCAACAGTTATCTTTGTGAATGCAAAGTTCTAAAATGAGTTTATCCGTTTGTATTTTGTCAAGCAAAACCAGAATTAGTTGACTACAGATGCTAACAGAAAATCTTCAGCTATACTCTTAGTCAGAATCTGGATCTTCTGGCTCTTCAGACTCAAGTTCTTTCACTTTGTTAGCCACAACTTCAGCCTTAAGTGATAAACGTTGTGTGTGCTCCTCGATATATGTTAAAACCATCTGTAGCTGCTTTTGATAAGCAGCAGATTTCTTTTTCTCACGATGCAGCTCGGTGGATAGCTCTCGGATTTTGAGATCTCTCTCATCCTGCAAGAAGAGAACAGTTATTTCATGTCATGCAAATACAAGCTTTTGGAAGAAATGACAGGAACAGTTAAATTAATGAAGATCTAAAATTGAAATGCGCGTGATAACAACCATACAATACAAATCTAATCCTGAAACACACCTCACTAAATGCAATCCTGTGTGAGCGGCGAGGTGGTATTTTACTAGGATTAAGATCATGATTGTGTTCTTTTATGAAACCATAAATAACCCATTTTCCTCCATCCTTTGCAGCTATCCTCAACATTGCATTGCATCCCTCCCTTGTGATTGGCCGTGATTGAAAAACTCTGTTTTCTCCCTTAGGACTCTTTCCTCCACGAAAGCCTTCTTTTGAGCAAACAAACTCTCGACCAATTATTGAGTTATCTTTGAGTGACCTACGTGTACGATTGTTACGTATGGTAAAGCCCATTCGCCTGCCATACAACTCATAAAATTCCCTAGCATCCTCTGCTGATTCAAACTCCATTCCGATAAATGGTTCAAATGGCTCCAAACTTACTGGAAAATCTTGAATAGATTGCTGAATTATGTTATCATTTCCATCAAGATTACCAGCTAATTCATCATCTGCTGTTTCTTGGTCATCAAAAGTTTCAGCCAGCCAACATCTATAATTTCTGTTAGAATTAAATTGTTCACCAGAGGTGCTTGCCATCATGAACCTGTCAAAAATTTAGATGTCAAAACCCGAAAGAATTGAAGAAGCAAAAGCAGGTATTATATTAAATGTTTTTTCTGCACCCCCAAGTCTAGATTTCCCCCATAGTTTCACGTGCAAAACAATGCCTGACCATGACGATCATGCAAGGCACACTCGCATGGCATATTTCTCTGCTCAGACTACTCAAGTCAATAAATAAGTGGGTTAGACCTTGGTGATTTCAGTTGGATCTATATGTATACGAGTCTCTATTGAGACACAGCCATCTACTACTATTCTAAGGACAAAAAGAAGAAGGCATCATCATCAAATTTCCCATTCAGGCAAGAAACAAGAAGAGTACACCACATGGAGACCACGAGAAGGTGACTCAACAGTGTCAGGATAGCGAAAGAGAAGTATATAGACTAGGAAGCCAATAAAGAAAACAAGTATTGTTGAAACAGAAAACAAGCAATACTCAGCTCCATTTCAAAGAAATCTTGACCAAAATCTTGGTTGATGAACTAGGGTCTACAAAATCTTGACCAGGGTCCTAAATTTTAAGCCCATGGGGTTTCATAGTTTCATATATTCAATTCAATTTGATTAACAACACGGCATTGTCATTTACCAGGTTTAGATCACCAAAAGAAACAAACTTCATTGCATTAGCAAAATCTTCGCAGTCAAATGAGCTCCATTTCAAAGAAAAGAATTTGAAAAGCATTTCAGCTTCTTCCACTTCCTCAATCCATCTCCAACAGTTCAACACAATAAACAAACAAAAAAAAGGAAGACAAGAAACAAAACCCATCAAGAAATTTAAAAAAGATTACACCTTTCGCGTGTCATTGTATGTATAGTTATCAAGTGTATGTCAGAGAGAGAGAGTGTGAAAAACACTAACCTTTGGTTTTATCAAAGAATCCCAACCCAAAACTCTCCAACCTTTGGTTGTATGTCAGAGGACTTTCTCAGCTCATTTTCTCTTCCCTCTCTTATTGGAAGCCAGTCAACAGTTTCAAGCTGTGGTGAAAGAAGCATGGCACAGAAGGAAATAGAGAGGAAAGTTCAGTTTCAGGAAACGACATGTAGTCTAGTTGACAGCTGCTGGTTGGAAAGTGGGAACTCTTGTTTTCTAATTCTATAAAATGCATGTGACATGTCGTCTTTTGGAAGAACAAGTCCTTGGTCCCCTTGCAGCAACGGAAATGTTGCTATTTGTAATTTTATTTTGTTGCGGTATTTATCTTTTCTTTGTAAAAAAATATTTATTTTTTGATAGATAATATTTTATTTACTTGCATATCCATTTTAATATTGGCTCACTTACTTTTCTATAGATGTCATCTCTTTAGATCATATTTATGGTATAAAATTTTAATATAAATTCATTACGAGGCTTGAATGGTAAATTAATAGGTTAACCCAAATCTATTTTAAAATAACATTATTTTATTTTTCTTTTTAAAAACTTAAATAACATCAATTTAAATAAAATTAAAACAATGTTATTTTAGTAAAAAAAAAACCTTAAAGTTAACCTAGTTGGGTTTCGATTGAGTCACGAATTGATATACTAAATCATTAAAATTTAACCGAGTTAATTTTCAACAAGGTTCAAAGAAAAACCCAACCCAACCAACCTTTAAATCGGTGAACTATTAAGTTGATATGCTAAGACAGGTCAAATTTAATAACTATATTTTCGATACTTGAGCTTTTATGAAAAAATTTATTAGTAAAGCTTTTATGATTCAAAGTCATTCTCATTATTGAAAATAAAATAAAATCTATCACTTCATTTTATTTTGTAATATTATTTAATAATAAATTTTAATTTATATAAAGACTTTTAATTAATATATTTTTGTAAAATGTTGTAAAAAAACCTCTATCTTGTTATATGATTAAAGGAATAACACAAAAGTGTAGCAAAGAACAAGGAAATGAAAAAAAAAAATTTAAGAAAGTATTAACTATATTAATATAGAAAATCCTTTGCTAGTAAAAATAGCAAAGGAGCTTAGTGCATTATACTTTAGTTAATGAAGATATAAAAACTAATTTTGCTATTATTAAAATAAAATAAAATAAAATGAAGGTGATTAATCTCTTTCAAATTAAATAAAGAAGTTTATTTTGGATGGTTGTGTAGGTTACAAGTATGTGATTGTGTTAAACTTTTTTCTATTTTTATTGTTTCAATCCCTTATTATTTTATCTTCACCATGTTTTTGACCTAATCATGATTATTATCAGAAGATTGGTATTTGTTTTTTTTTAGCAAAGTAGATATGAAATACCAAAAAAACAAAAGTAAAGTATAAAAATCCACTTAATTTTGCACAATTCCATTGAATAATACTATATTATTAATCAATCCATATTTTTAATCTATTAATTTCCTCCAATAACTCAATTATTATATAATAAAAATAAAATAAGGATAATACCATGGAAGAAGGGAAAGGATATTAGATAATACATTTAACATATAAACATAAATTAATGCAATACTCACAAAAAAATTGCTATCAACTTCTCAGGAGAATTTTGTGATGGTTAGGCAATTGGCATTTTCACAAGAATTGTGTGAATTAATTGTTCAAAAAACATCCTTAACCCTAATCTCAAAGTTTTCTTGGTAGTCTTTCAAGTCCTTGATTGTGGCATTCAGAATTGGTGTGGGACTGCAAGGGAGGGAGCAAAGGGTATCCATGGTTGCAAGTAAAGCTAGCTGTAATCTATTGTAATATGGCTTCTGCTACTTGATCAACGCAGCCAAATATTACACATGAAATATCATTGGTTTACTTACAAAACTAAGATTAGGTCAAGCAGATGATTACAAGGCCTCGAAACAATTTGCTTCAGGATTATACAACTGGAAGGAATTTTGATGAAACTTCACCTTCTAACAAGAGTTGAAATTTGTACAAGATTTACAACGTAATGCCAGGTCTTATGACTAACCTAGGAGCAGCTTCTGGTTTCAGACTCAACTTCTCTAATGTTTTGAACAACACCTTCGAGTGTTGTTAACATGCACATAGTGTGTTCCTCAATGTAAGTCATAAATGTTTGCAGCTGTTCTCGGCGTGCTGCTAACTGTCGGTTCGTATGATGCAACTGGGAGGATAGCTCTCGAATTCTCTCATCCTTTTCATCCTGACAAGATAACAAAAATTGGTTTAGAACTTAGATAGTAACAACTACCAGCAATACCAGTACAATTCATGAACAATTATTGCTGAAAAGACAATTGATCAATAAAACAAGCAAATACACAAGCAGATTCTATAGCGTATAAGAATAAATGAGAGGTATATTGGACTTTATAGCTTAGTATTACTCTGATACACAATGTATCAGCACTTGATGTTAAGAAGCAGCTTCCTGGCCTTGATGTTCAAATCTTGTTACAATAAACTGGCATGGAAGTGCAAACTTTTCTACAGTAAGCTTTATTAAAATCGTGCTAAACTGATTTTTTTTTTAAAAGGGGTCAAAACATGAAACCCTCTGATTTATTTATGGTTTGATGTCAACTAAATGAACATAGCTCCTTAAAGCAATTTTAGAGTCAATAACTACGCCAATCTTTAGAATATATATGGTGTTTACTCGGCAACGCTTCAAGGTTTAAGGACAAACACTGCCGATTTCCATTGGCCAATTCTATGCACCACAAGTACAAATATGTAGAAGGGTAGCGAGGGTGTGTGCATCACAAGGTATGCAAGAAACACAGACGACTCTGCATTAACCAAATTGAAGGAACTTACTGGTGTTGGTCGACCTTTTTTTGATGATATTACTAGTGGATGATTATGCTCCCTCATAAACTTTGTCACCACCCATTTCCCTAGCTTTTCTCTCTTCACCAATATCATTGCCATACAACCCTCCCGTTTGCTCTCTCTTTTTCTAATTTTAACTTGCCCTGTCTTTTGGCTGCTGAGATTAAATCCTTCTTTATTACAAGCAAGTCGACGAGATATAATTGTTCCATCATGCTCAGACTTACAGGATGATACAATACGTGTAAGAAATCCTTCCTGTTTAGCATATTCATCATAGAAAACTCTGGCAGCATTTTCCGATTCAAATACCATACCTTCATATGGTTCTTGGCTTGTGTCGACTTCACAAACACCAGTTTCACCTCCCACAATACTTTCTGTTGTCACAATTTTGTCTTCCGCGAGGGTCTCAATCTCCACTGCAAGTCAATGTCACCAGTTACAAATTATGTTTAACATCACAAGAGGAAAGCCTATAAGCTGAAAACTATAATAACTGCATAAAGGAGATAGTACAGGCAGCAAACTGGCAGGTAGTCTCAAGATGTGCATACCATAAATCAATATTCATAATCACCTAAAACAAATTGTTTAGGCATATAAATGTTAACCACAAGCATTCTAAATCTTCATGGAAGCATATTTGATACTCAATTCCAGTCACAAATAAGCAGGAACTTGGAGGTGGGGTGGGGGTTCCAATAAAGTCCCAACCACCCTTTGGAACATCCTGGGCTATGCTCATGCAGCCTAGAATTCTAGCCATTCAGGCGAATCATGCACAGTGTGCCACCAAATCACCGCATGCATAATTCACACGCACACATGGCTAGGACCCAAGACTGCATGCAGCTGCAGCTGGCCTAAGTTAAATCCTATACTGAATTGGCGATTTTAATTACTCGAAATCTAGCACTTTGTGGTTGACTTACAAAACATTCAGTTTGCACCAAAAAATGGCACCTGACTTCACAATCTCATCTCCCTGTATCTTTCATATTATGACAACAAACGAAACCCTGAACATGGCCTAAAAGATCAACCAAAGGGCTACTTCCCATATCGATATAAGCTACTGATGAATTACTGTATGTGAAATGCACTAAAGAACAAAGAAATTAACTTACACAATCCAAATTGACGACACTGAAAAGAGAGAACAAAACAATAGAAACTTGCATCTTCACAACTGGGTTCACAGTAAATATAGAATAAATAATCAACGACAGCACATAGTTCACAACTTTAAGTTCAATTCACACAAAAAGACCAAAAAAACACAAATTTAATCTCTAGTTTAACAGGCTTAGCAATCAAATGGAGCTCAACAGATATAAAGTTCATAGCTTTATATACTAAACAGAAGAGAAAAAGGCTTTCTTTGCTTAATTTTCCCAGGGACCAAACAGAGAAGTGTAAAGAGAGATAGATGTACTTGATTTTTAAGCTGGGTTTTTGTTGTTGTTACTGTGTGCTGCTTTGTTTGTTAGGAAGATACAATAATAATAATTTAAGTTTAATTTTTTAAGAATGTCTTATTTTTTTCTTTTTCCGAAATAAAATAAAAAGAAAAGGAATGACATGTCGTCAAATAAATTTATGTTGTCTGGTGGCATGAAAACACTTGAGTTTCACAATCATCTCCACTAGACTCTGAACCATCTTATACGTACTCACCAAAACCCAAAAATACCTCTCAAAACTCTTCAAAATTACCTTCTAATGCCCTCTCTTAATTCTGGGTCTCTCTGATCATTGCTGCATCAAGAAAGTTACAATCTTCCTCTATCTGTGTCTGTTTTAATTTAATATTTCATTCAATCATACAAAAAGTTTGGATATTTTATGGCAAGGTATAGTACACTTTTATTGCTTAATGCTATAAAGCTGCCATCTATTTATTTATTTTTTCATTTTGTTAGTGGGTTTTGATTTGAGAAGAGAAAGTTTGAATTTTGTGGCTTCTTGATGTTGTTTTGATATATGGTCTGATTGGTTTCTGAAAAATGAGAGGAAAGTGAAAGAGAGAGAAAATAATAGGAAATGAAACAGTTATTGTTAATGTTGTTTGTTGTTTTGTTTACTGTTGAATTATGTTCTTGACATGAAAAGTTGGGTTTTGTTTGGTGGGAAGTTTAGTTTACTCTTAACTTGGTTTTAGCTGCTACAGAGAAGAGTGAGCTATGCTATTTTTGGTTTGTTCTCGTCAACTTTTGAGCTTAATTTTAATAGATGAACAGGTGTTTAAAAGGTAATGGTGAATGGTGTTGTTGTGTGGCAGTGGATATAGATGAGGGAATTGATATAATAGAGAGCTCTGTTGGAAAAGAAATGGTTGAAAACGTTGGAAAACATACGGTTGTAGAACCACACAAGGGCATGGAGTTTGAGTCAGAAGATGCTGCGAAGGTATTCTATGATGAATATGCTCGGCAGATAGGGTTTGTAATGCGAGTAATGTCTTGTCGTCGTTCTGAAAGAGATGGGAGGATTCTTGCCAGGCGACTTGGGTGTAACAAGGAGGGTTATTGCGTAAGCATTCGAGGGAAATTTGGAAATGTTCGAAAGCCACGTCTCTGGCGTACCCTCCGGCGCTTCGCTGTGACTCAACCGTTATATATCTCCAGGCTGCCTGGATAGATTTCCTGCCATCACCGAAGAAATTCGCGACCTTTTCTCCGCCTAATTCTGTCTGAAGTCTCTGGTGGCGGAGACAGAAGGTGGACTTGAATTATTTCTTCACAATTACCTCTCTCAATATTATAGTTACGAAGATGAATGCTGGAAAGAAGCGGGTAGAGGACGAGCAGGCTGCTTCTATGGATTCAAACAAGCAGTTCAGATTCGATCAACTAGAATAATATTTAACCATCACTTATCAACAATATGATTTTGATTCTTCTCTTGCTCGTGATTGATTAATTAGTTCAAGTCTCTTGTATTCATTGATATTTTGTTTTGGTTTGCTAGGATTCAAATCTTTTTATTTAAAGATAATTTTCGCAAGCCAAGCAATTAATAATAAAATTGTATCAAACTCAATATTTTAATATTAAAAAAGCTTATTTAATTATACATGAAAGTTAAGATGAGATAAATTAACAAAGTAGTTAATATCACATGACTGAACTAAATTTAATCAAGTGAAAATCAAAATAAGATATATAGATTAATAAAGAAGTTAATATATTCCATAAATGAGCTGAAGTTATAAAATATTCATGTATGAATTAATAAGTTTAATAGGTTATATATGAATATATCCCAGAGATATTCTAGGATTCTGCAATTTGATTTTAGATTTTACAATTTGTAATTAAATGAGCAAGAAAACATAACATCATGGGCTAGTGGGATAACAGGAAGGTTATCGCAGTTGCAAATTTCTATCATCATTCCATCTGGGTCATGGAAAAACAATTGATCAACCTCCATTCCATCTTCCTCTACTCTTGTCTTTACGTACTTTATCTCCATCTCCTCAAGTTTTTTCTCCACCATTGCCATGCTCTCACACTGTAGCCAAAAGGGAAAAAAAATCTTAATTCAGCCTAGTAAAAGATCATTAATGCATAAATATGTTCTTTGTTTTTTCTTCTGGGATAGTAATTAAACGCTATATATATTGATTAAATATCTCGAATCATCTGTTCGAAGAAAGGAAAACACCGCCTGGAGAAGGCATGCAATACACTTTAATTCTAAATCCAATGTATTTGTACATGTATTCATGCATGTACGTGCAGAGAGAGAGGGAGAGAGCTACAGAGAGATACTTGGAAAGAGAAGTGGTTGTCCTTGGGATTAATCTTGGTGATCTTGGGCATGCTTTCAGGGTCTTCAGATTGCAACAGATGTATGCCAATGCCGTAACAGCTGAACAACCTGAGTAAGTGCACATCAAATCAAGAAAAGGAAATGATTTGATCAGTGTACTATACTGTATGGGGGCCAAATTAAAACAAACAAACAAAGAGAACTCAAGAACGTATACTACAATGTATGTACCATGCACCATCAAAGTTCAATGAGCTAGGTCTCCTTACAGGAAAGAACCCAAGAACGTTTTGGTAGAAATCAAGAGATTTCTCAAGTGATCGACAAACAATCGAGATGTGATTTATTGACTTCAGCTGCAAAGGATTTTTGTTGTTTTCCTTGACCATCCTCTCACTTCCTTCACCTTTCTACACAATATATGGGGTCAGGTTTTACAAGGTTTGGGAAGGAAATAGACATGAAACAAGAAGAAAAAGATATTGATTAGATTTAAATGTGGATTCAGACGCAGAAGAGAGGTCAGAGAGAGATGATGCTGATGCTGCACGTCCAAGGTACTTGCTCTTTTATACAGTCAAGGATTTTTTTTCCCAGACTTTGAATGGTTGCTTTTTCCGCCCTTAGAATCTTGAGATATTGATGCCTATGATCAATATACTTGTGAAATATGTACTTGTTTTCCCTCTTTCTCCCTCTTGTTTTTTATTTTGGTTACAATGTGCTTGTGAAACAAAGAAACTGAAATCGTAGGGCTAAGGGTTTTGCATCGTACGTGGCCAAAACCCAACTTTTGTTTTCAATCAATTTAGCCCCTGTCCCATATATATCAGCAAGAAATCGAGAGTCTAAATAGCTTGAAGGGCTGCTTTTGTCTCTCTTACATGGACACCTTTTAAAGAACAAAACTCCTAAAGGTGCAAGAGTTTAAGGTGGGACTATGTCTTCCATCTAATGAATTTGGGCTATCATCATGCACAAATTGTTGTAACATTTTACCAGGGAAAAAGAAATCAAATTAAGGAGGTGAAAAATACTTAATTAATAAAGAAGTTAAAATTCAATAAATGAACTAGTAATTAATTAAGGTTATGTTTATTATATATGATTTAATGAACTCTTATGTTTTTTTGGTTACATGAACTCATAAGCACTTATATATATATATATATATATATCATTAATTGCATTCTCAAACGCTAAAATCATCCCCTTGCATTAGTTAAATACACAAAGAGCTTAAATCATTGTTATTAAAAACTCTGTTTAAAAACTTATCGTATCAATTTAGTGACTCAGATTTCCGAGTTTAGCTTAGAATAAAAATGTCCTCTAATTTAGTTATTAATGTATTCTCAAGAGTTTTGGTGGTGTTCTTATTATTTTTTAATAATAATTAATTGATTTATTAATGAAACAACCATTTAAATAATGATTTTTATTTAATTAAATCACTTGGTGGTAGTGATTTTACAAGGAATGAAGATGATGCCATTTAAGTTGAGGGGTTTTTTTTCATGTTTTTCAATTATGTAGGAAAAATAATATAAGAAACATAGTATATATATTGAAATTAAGTTTATTGTTTTGGAATTTATTTTATTTTCGTCGTTATTTTATAATATCTTTTCTAGTTAGGTTAAAAATTTATTTAATTTTAATTAACTAGATTGGTGTAGTTCAATCTTTAGTTGTTGCTTGAGAATTTTTAACGTTCAGAATTTGGGATTTTTCTTGCATAATTAAACTTAGATTTTAAAGATTAACTGAAGAGATGAGCAAAACATTAAGCTGAAATTAAGCATTCCACAAATTTATTTCATAATAAGAAAAACCAACGTACGTAGCAGCTTCCCTATATTATTCTCCTCAGCCAAATTCTTGAGACAGAAGCTATATTTCAGCTTCTTGGACGACAAATTCAGTACTTAATTAGGAAAGCCTCAACATCAAATTGTGAAGAGACCACAGTGAAGAGAAGATCAAGTAGGTAAAGAAGCAGTTGTTCAGCATCACCTGCAGCCCCACACTTTATTGCGAGGAGAAGATCACGTAGGCAACGAAGCATTTGTTCAGCATCAGCATCACCATCACCTGAAGCATCACGCTTTCCTGGATTTTCTTTTCCAGCTTCTTTTCCTGAAGAGGAACCAGCAGGGTTAAAAGGGAAACGAAAAAGATCACCTGCAGCCGCACACTTTCCTTCCAAGAGAGGATCACGTAGGCAACGAAGCAGTTTTTCAGCATCAGCATCACCTGGAGCCTCACGCATTCCTTCCAAGAGAGGATCAAGTAGGCTACGAAGCAGTTTTTCAGCATCAGCATCACCTGGAGCATCACGCTTTCCTGGATTTTCTTTTCCTGCTGTACGGGACTTAGAAAAAAGGAAACTGAGAATAAAACCTCCAATCTTGTCTGCCACCCATCCAAGTGCTTCACCTACTTTCTTTAAGGCTGAAGCTATGATCCCCATGAAGGAGATGGGATAATAAGTCTTGAATTAAGATTTTGGTTTTCGGCAGGCAGGAAATCACTCACGTACGTATGGAAGATTTATACAGGGATTGATGTAATAAATTAGGACTTGGGAGTC
The DNA here is from genome assembly GCA_015852605.2 of Populus deltoides. Taxonomy (NCBI): domain Eukaryota; kingdom Viridiplantae; phylum Streptophyta; class Magnoliopsida; order Malpighiales; family Salicaceae; genus Populus; species Populus deltoides. The sequence continues at coordinate 1,450,750 of CM027576.2, read as the reverse complement.
TTGAAATGCGAAAGGGTGGCCTTAATTAGTCCCAAACAACAAAGTTCCAAGTTCATTCCCCTTCAAAATTTCTTGATAAGGTGCATGGTACGAGTAAACTTACTAATTAAGTGCTTTAAATCTCTAGAGAAACTCATAAGCCCAAGATACATATTAATTTTCTTCCAAATGGATATGTAGAGAGGAAAAAAACAGGTGAATTTTAGACAGAATTTAATTCTCCAAGTAATTATCAACCCAGCAGAGAAGACTTCACCTTAATTGGTCTCATTTTAATCAGCTATTGAATTGTCAAAATAAAGATGAAATTTCAAAGATAAGAAGCTTTCAATTGTCTCGTTACATTTCAATTACAATACAAAATATACATGGGTGAAAGGCCTAAGCATTTCACTAAAAAATTCATAATAACTCACAAGTCTTTTTCCACACTTTGTCATCAATTGTTTTTTTTTTCAATTGTAGCCTTGTGTCAGCAATTTCTAAAAATTTATTAAGGAAAGAGAGATTCTAACAACAAAAGAGGTTCAAAATATATTACAAAGAAAAATTTCATGGCCAAACTCAATTTCACGTGAAAAAAAAGTGGTTTGTAGTCCATCTATTTTCTATTTTCTTCTTTTCTTAGTCCCTATAGTTTTTAAAATTTTAATTTTAGTTCAAAAGATCATTTTATATAATTTTTAGTTACCAATGTAAGAGAAAAGAGAAAAAATACCGGTCAAATAAAAAATATCTTAGTTGACAACATCTCGAAGATAATATATATATATATATATATATATATATATATATATATATATTGATATTGATGGCAATAAATTTCACTAGATGAAGGGGTCTCATTGAGGTATTTTTAAACTTTTATTTTGCCTATAAAAGTAGATTAGGATCGAGAGAGAATAAAGTTTATCGGTTTGATTTTGTATTTTTAAACTTTTTTTTAAGTTGATAAATTATTTTTTATGTTACATTTTTTATGTATTTTTAAATGAAAATAGATAGAAAATGAATTATTATGCTAAAAAAAATAGCCTCCTGATTTTTTAGTCACCATAGTGGTAGTTAGAATTTGGAAAGACATATAATGCGTTATCTCTTTCTTTTTTATAAAAAAGAGATGTCCTCCAACCTTTTTTTTTAAAAAAAAAAGCCTTGACGCGCTGGCCATTCAGGCTGGCACCCCTAGCCCTTTTCTTTTCTTTTCAATTTAGGTATTTGTTGGGTTTTTTGGTTGGCTCTTTATTTTCTAATTTTATCTTTTAAAATTTGGTTGATTTTGAATTAGTCTTTATAATTTGTTTTATTTTATTTTTATGAAGTTATCGCGGTATTAGTAAAACATCTCAACATTTGCTTGGTGCTCAATTTTACGAGCATCTGTTTTTTATCATATTATTAAATAAAAAATAGTTTTAAAAACAAGGTTATTAAACATAGTGGAGATCATGACCCCAATCATAGACTTGACGAGTTAATCTACAAAACCTAAATCAATCTAAAATATTATCGCCTCAATATTAAAAAAAGAAACAGATGTCATTTTGAGTTTTATTTTCTAAGGCAAGCCACAATTTTTTTTATTTATTTAGATTGTTTTTGGACCCACTAAGTCAGTTGAGTTACATCAAAATAACTTTTACATGGTTAATTTGAAATTCAGGTTATTTAAAAAGTTGGGACGAGAGGCTATAAAATTAACCTACTAGATCGAATTTAATAACACTATTAAAAAAATCTCCTAAACATTTTTTTTCTATGTTAAAAAAAAAATTAGTTTGATCTAAGAATCCAGTCATCTAATTTCTAGCTATTTTTTCTGCTGAATTCGGAATGAGAGACTTGAGTAGGGGGAAAAAAAGCAACAAAGCCTCGAAACAGAAACCTCAAAGAACTCACTAATATCAAAATACCTGCTCAATGTTATATCCAGGAGCTGGATCATTAGACAGCTGCAGGACTCTAGCGAACCGATCCAAACAATTCCCAACAGCAATATCAATAGTCTCACCAAAAATCCGATACCGTCCTTCACTATAAGCAATAACCTGAGTATTCCCACCACTGCCGTACAAAACAACAGGATCATCCGCCCCAGTAACAATCCTACCAATCTCAATATGTGCAACACAATGATTAACCGCAACAATTGGTTTCTTCCACAACTGTGAAAGAACTCTAACAACAACAGCAGACACTTGTAAAGGTGCTCCCATACCAGGACCTTCAGTGTAACAAAGACAGTCAATTTCATCTGGGGTAATTCCAGCAGTCTCTAAAGCAGATTTTATAAGTGGTAAAACATGTTGCAAATGATGTTGGGCTGTTTCTCTCGGCAAAAAACCTTGACCAGGTGGGGTTATATAAGTATGTCTTGGATTTGACAAATTGTACCATCTAATGTAACAACCCCAACTCCTATCTTGTTTGCGGAACCTTCAAATCCTAGTGCTATCATTCTCTTCATTTTTTGAACAAAATATCAAAATGGAACCTGTGAATTTAATAAAAAGATCAAAACTTTACGCTATGTATTGCCTTAACAAACACTTAATGTGAAGGGTTATATGCATGTACAGAATTTGTGTGTGAGACAGAGAAAGAGTGGAGAATTGTTAAAAGTGATTGCAAAGGTTGGAGCTTTACCTGTGGCGGCTGAGCCTGGGAGCTGGAAGCTGAGGTTAACGGTCAGTAACTGCAACGAAGACAGACAGTGGGGATTGTTGTTTCTTAATGCGTTAACTATACTTTAGCCCTTATATATCTAGAAATATTCCACATCAATCCCTGTAGTTTGGAATTTCCCAAAATTATCTATGATTCTCGAAACCTTCCAACATGCCCCTCGACTGTTAAATAGATCATGGTTATCAGATCCGCCAGGGTCGCGGGTTTATCAACCCGGATTTATCCCAAATTACTTATAAAGAAGAAAAGGATGAAAAAGAATGGACAATTGCTTTCGGTGTTGTTAGCTATTCAATGGACAAGGATCACATTAGAACTTTTTAATAGCTATAAAGTTAGTATGTTGTAAAATTAAAACTGAAGTTGAAGTGAAATTTGCTGAATTTATAAAGACAAATTATTGTTTCTACCTTTTATATTTATTTTGGGGTTTTAGGTTTTTTACTTTGAACTGATTTTAATAGACTGGCCGAAATCAAATAACTCCACAAGTTGCTCTAGATCTCGTTAACTCAATCAAACCCAAATCAAAACTGAGGATTAAAAAAAAAACAAGGATGTTTCAATAAAAAAATATTGATCCGGCTTTTCCTAATGACCCAGCCAAAATCAATAAAATGGATTTAATGATAATAATAATCAACAAAACAAGAAAAAAAAAATCATTTACATGCTATATACAGAACACACCAGACTCGAAACGGGCTTCCCCATAAAATGCAAACAAGAATTAATTTTCAGCTATCTATGGCAATGCCAATGCCTTTTATAGACTGTGCAAGTTAGCTAGAAACCTGAAACTCAACACTAGAGCAAGGTCAGCTTTTGATATCTATGTATGCTTTACACCCAACAACATTTTGTACACCAATTCTGGACTTTGTACTCTGGTAAAAATAATGCTGGAACTATGTCTGACTCTGCTGCTCTTTGTTTTCCATGTCCCTAACACTATCTACAGTATGTTGGATCTTCTTTGATAGACTCTCGTTATGTTCCTCAATGTGCTCAAAAATCAATTCCAGATGCCTTTTATAGGTCGCGGATCTCTTTTTCTCTATGGCCAGCTGCTGTGATAGTTCCCTAATCTTGTCGTGTTCATTCTGCAAAAGAAAAGAAAAGGAGCATTAAAATGCATGTTGCAGTGCAAAATTAAGCCAAAAATAAATTACAGGAAGACTCTTGCAAGTACATCATAGAGATTTTTCAGCCTTTGACATGTGCACAAGCACAGTTTGTTAGCGTGAATATATTGCATCCAAAGTTCAATAGCATTTCAAAAGAATGCATACCTCTTGGTTGCCTGGTTCTTTGGATCAATAGAAAGCAAAAATATAGGTTTATAGGTTCTTTAAGTTCCTGAGCTGATAATAATTTAATCCTTATGGACCTCATTACAAAACTTTGGGACCCCAGTGATTAACTTGGCCAATGTGACTCTTAGAATTTAATACTTTATGATGTCAAAGCTCAAACCATGAATACTAATAGTAGTTTAACGATAGGAACACAAGAACTAACCGGGTATTGTTCATAAATGCAATCCCTTCTACCTTTGCCAGGTGTCAAGGTATGAGTATGCTCCTTCACAAACTTTGTAACGACCCATTTACCAGAACTTATTTTTCTCACCAAAATCATTGCCCTGCAGCCGACCCTTGTTTCCACTCTTTGTCTAACAATTTTTTCACGCTTGTCAGGCATTCTGAAGCCCTCTTTATTGCAAACAAGCGCCCGACCAATAGCAGATCCATCACGTCTTGATCGAGAAAGTTTGCTTACACGGATGACAAATCCTATGCGTGTAGCATAAGCATTGTAAAATGCATGTGCAGCTGCTTCAGAATCAAACTCCTGTCCCAAGTATGGCTCATCTGCAGTAATCATTGACATAGCTGGAGCTGCATCTGTTATCGTATCTATATCCAAAGTCTCTTTATCCATTTTACGATCTTCATACTGTTCAAATTCTTCTTCAGCAGAATTTTCAAAAATTTCATTTTCATCACCAGCCCTAGCAACGTCCACAACTGCATTTCCCGGTACATCACCATTAGCATCACCATCAACGATGAAGTCCACTGTAAAAACAACATCAATTGTTTCAATGACTTTGATGCCCATACAACGTCTTATCAGCGAAGACATGGGATAACAGCCATATCTTTGAAGACAGAAGAAAAGGTTGTTTTTAGTGGTTTCAAATCTTTTGATGGCAAAAATGTTCTTAAAAAAAAAAAACATCATTAGAATATATTTTGGCTTTAAAAAGCAACCGATGCAGGCCACTAAATAACTGGGCATCAAACTTTATCTGGATTTCTGTTATTTCAGAATAACCATGAAACATCTAAATCTTAAAACTCTTGCATTTCTCCCAGCTACTTAAACGAAAGGATTGCACAAATGGCATAAAACAACAAAGCCTAGCAATCATTCCTCGTAACAAAACCCACATGAGCTTTGGCTGATAATTGTTAGCCTTAGCCATACCGATTTAGTCAGGCATAAATGCTGCGGAACCTTTACCAGTTCTAACACATGCATGCATGCATACCATTACCTGGTGTATATGTGTTTTTCTTTGAAAAGAGAGAGACAGGCTGAGTTTTCAGGTAAATTTGTGAAAATGGTTATCAAATGATTTTATAACGAATCAATTTTGTTCATTAAATTCTATTTTTTACAGCATATTCTTATTTAATTTAGTTAGAATATGGTAAGTATAGTTACATTTTATTGAAATTTTGTCTATAAATTAGTACCTCTAGTTCTTAAAAACTAAACAAACTTAGGTATCACTGCTTCACAGTCATAATTTTGCATAGCTCTTCTTTCCTAAACCACTATTTTTGCTTAGCGGTCTTGGAGTCACAAGAAAACAAATGGCTTGGGAAAATGAACAGCTATATAATTATGGATTAATATATGTGCACAAATGGGTTTTAGAACCATCATGGCACCCCCTACTACTATTGGAAAAAAAAATTAGGTTTCTCGTTGTCTGCAATAGCATATGTCTTACCATATCATTAACCACAATTTTGTTACTCATTGCATGTCTCTCACAAAAAGGGTCTCTTTTGTTGTACTTGCAAGAGGGACTCCAAACAATATGTTCAAAGATTATGGTTGGAGATAAGGTAAAACAAATGATATTGGAACTAATGAAACTAATTCATTTCCAATAGCAGTTGGTGGGGCCAAGGCAGCCACAAAAGGCATTCTGCATGTACAACAACCGTATCATTATGCAGTTCCTAGTTTTCTCAAGCAATCTACAGAGTCATTGCTATAAAAGGAAACGACTGTTTTAGGAAAGAAGAGCTAAGCATCAGTACGCACTACAAAGAACTAAGATCTAAAAACAAAAGTTAAGTTTGTTTAGCCTTAGAAAAACAAAGCAGCCAGTTTAAGACGAAATTCCAATAAAATTTAACATAAACAAGCAAATTCCAATTAACTAAGAATAAGCTACAAAAGGAGTAAAAGTAGCAGCCAAAATCAATTCATTGTAAGACTAGTTCACAAAAACTTTGAGTCTTTACACACAATGAATTGGTCCAGCTCTATTTGCAAAGAAAACTCACCCAGACTACGTACCACAACTATGCATGTATTAAAATCGCAAAGTATCCGTAATAGAGCATACACATGCTATCCATATGAATCGATCATCACAACTAAGGTCAACACTTCACATAATTCAATTAGTGAAAGTCTATAGTACAACTAAAGATTCGGTCTCAAGCTTATGACAAGTAAAACTAAAGATTCAATTCAAACCTACTACACAGCTCACTAGACTCCATTTATAGAGTTAGTTGGCACCCGTATTTGTCAATTAGTTATTTCTCAATCTTTATGAAAAAGGTTTAAAATGAAATTATTATCTGGAAATTGATCTATCTTCATTCTCCTCTTGGCATCCTCCACAACTTTTGATACATATGCACATTGTTTCTTTACAAGGTAAGCATAACTAGACAATCACGTTCAGCTATCGAAAGCTGGAAAAACTGAAATTCAAACTTTCCACAGAAAAACAAGAGAGGGAACATGAAAACAAACATAGCAACACTAAAATTCAATCATTCAAAACTAGTCTCTAACTTCTGCTAACTGATGAACTTTTCTCATTACAAAAAAAGTGTTTCTCCTTTGTCCACACAATTTCTCAGCAGCCAAAGAAACCCCATATTCAAACACATTAAAACCCTAAACCCACAATTCTAATAGCTATCAATATCACAATAAACCAAATAAAAAATTGCCAGAACTAAAATCAACCCTTTATGACAAAAAATCTAAACTTTCATCATAAAGATTCAAACTTTATCATTTTCCTTGATTTCCCACAATCTAAACAGCCCTTAATTCCATAATCTATACTCAAATCCCATTATAAATCACTCCTCTATTTATATTACTCATAATCCAATTTTAAAATTAATAAAAATAAAGTAAAACTCCAATTTTCAAGAAATTAAATAAAAGATCGAAACTTTGAAAATAATTTTTGCTTACTTGAAAAAATTTGTAGTGATCGACTCAGGGCTAAACTTCCTGCAAGCCACACAGAGGAGAGAGACTGAGAGAGAAAAGTGCGACTTCAGGATAATAAGAATGGGGACGCGAGGTGAGAGTGAGGTGGCAAACATTGATTGGAGGTGACAGAAAGAAGAAGTCAAAGTTTCCTATTTTTAACGAGTAGTAGGTAAACACGTGGCAAGCTGAGTATACTTCCACACGTAAGATCACCGCTAAGCCTTCAATCTCCTTTTAGTCTCTCATCTATAAAACATATTTCAATTCAGTACCATACTAAGGATATTTGTAATTGTACCACCCGAAGGTAACTCATTTTATAGTTTTGTGTTAAATAAATTTTCCTTCAATAAATTAAAAACACAAGAATTTTATTGATAGTTAATTTTTAATTCATTAATATTTATATTTTCAATAACAGATATTTTTAAATAATATTAATATTATAATATATCTTCAATACCAATATGTAAATTTCACCTCGCCTCAGTTAAAAAAAATAAAAGAAATTGTTAAAATTTAAAAAATAAGTTAATCTTGTTTTTTTCATTATTTTCCTGTTTATCAACCAAAAATCATAAATGACATAAAATAAGTTTTTTAAATCTCTCTTGACCTATATAGTATATAATTAGCACTTTATTTTATCTTTAAAAACTCTAAAAATGTTTTAAAAAACTCCATAAAATCAGTAATATTAAAATCCAAAAAAATAATGAAACTACATTAAATTTTATCAAATCATAAAATTTAATAATTATTATTTTATAAGAAATTTTACCTGAGAATAATTAAACTTTAAAAGTAATATTATATTTTATTATCATGTTTTTATTTTAATATGTAATTACATATTGATAATTCTATTATTTTTATTTTCATCTTTTAATTTAAACTATCTTAAATTTTTAAAATGAAATACCAAAATAATGTGTTAACTGTTAACTAAAACAACCATCCATGTATATTATTATGCGATAAAAACATAATTAAGATAAATTTTGAAACTTGAAATTTATTTTATGCTTTTAGGCTTAAAACGCAGTATTGCCTGCACAGAAAAACGGCCCTGAGAGCCTTTTTAACTGGACAGGCTCAGACCAGGCCCAACTGAGTGAACTCACTCGGTCATGGAGTTTCTCCTCTGAGCTGTTTAGGGAAAAGAAACGAGCTCTTTCGGTCTCCCTTTCCCTTTCCAAATTAAGTCTCTGTTTTCTTGATTTCTTTCAAGAATGAAAAATTGAGTCTTTTTATCATAAAGTAGTTGCATTTGATATATTTAATGGCAAAAGCCTTATTCTTTCATAGCTTAAAAAGAGCAGCTTCTTCTCTTCTCAAGCCACCATATTCATTTCTCAGGTACTTTCTTTCTCCATATATATTTAAGATATGAATAAAGATTTAAACTTCATGCTTTTTTGGATATGAAAAAATGTTGGGTTTTATGCATTTATTTATTGGGATACGATAATGCTTGCTTAGGCCAATTTTACAAGCACGTGAATCAATTTTGATTCAATCAAGACAGAGAATTTCACAAAACTTGATAAACCCTTCATGGGGTTTTAGAAATGTGAGTCATGGAAGAGTGAACTTAGTGATATCACAAGGAAAACCCAAGTTTGAAACACATGAGGCTGACCCTCCAAAGAAAGAGAAGTGGATGACAAAGAAGAGATTGAAGTTGCAGAGAAAGAAAGAGAAGGAGAAGAGAAAAGCTGCTAATAGAAAGGACCCGCGTTCGCTTACAGTTAAGAGGAAGAAGGGGCAGAAATTTGCCAATGTAGAAGAGAGGATTAAGACCAAGCTTGAGAGGGTGAGCGTGATTGAAAATTTGTTTTTTTTTGGTTTCTGGCTTGGTTGGCTGCTAATTTTGATGTTTAGTATTTTTATTTAGCTTATCGTAACTGGTTATTGAGTTTGAGATAAGTTACAGTTGCTTGCATACAATTAGCTTAGGATAAAAGAAAATATAATCAATGTGATCTCAACCATTTATAATTTTTGTTATGAATCAAGTAATTTATTGAAGTGAAGTTCTTTTGCATAACATTTTGCCGCCCATTAGTTAAGTGGAAACAACTATCCTTTGATAATCGAACAACAGCATGATCTTTGGTAAAAAATTTAACCAATGTGCCTTCTAAGAGGAAGAGGAAGCTAAAATTTGCATATACAGAAGTGGGAATTATGTCTAAGCTTGAGGGACTGAGCATGATTGGACTGTTTTTTCCAGCCTGGTTTTGTTGGACTTTGTAAGTACAACGGTCTCTTTTTTTTTTGGCTGCAAGCTGTATTGTTATTGAATGTAAGATGCGGTAGTTGAGTGCATATAACTAGCTGACGATAAAAGACCTGATCCTGTGTTTGTGAAATCCAATCAATGTGATTTCAACCCCATTTCTAATATTTATTTTGAGCATAATTCCCTTTATGTTATTTTTTCTTGTGCCTATTGCATGCACCTAGAAAAGGATAAAAGAACAAATTCACCTTGCAAAAATACTGCAGGGATCAATTTTTCCATTACTTGTATGTGTAATGGAAAAGAATTGAGGAGTTAATGTGAGGATCAATACGGTCTCCTCTTTATTAGGTCTGTTTGTGATGAGAACAGAGAAGGAAAACTATTTTAGGATAGAAATTTTTTGTCATGAGGCTACTAAATCCAATTAATGTCTCCCATGTTTCATATAGGTGATTACTTTTTCGTTGCTTGTTCCTAATCACAGGCCAGAATCAAGGAAGCTAAACTGGTTGAAAGACTCAAGCGGTATGAAGTTCCTAAAATGCAGGGACCTGAAGTCAAACCACATGAACTGACTGGCGAGGAGCGTTTTTTCATGAAAAAGATGGCCCAGAAAAAGTCTAATTATGTTCCAATAGGAAGAAGAGGAGTATTTGGAGGTGTCATTCTTAATATGCATATGCATTGGAAGAAACATGAAACTGTAAAGGTCATCTGCAATTCTTCCTGCAAACCTGGCCAAGTACAAGAGTTTGCTCAGGAAATTGCCAGATTGAGTGGTGGGATCCCTATACAAATAATTGGAGATGACACTGTCATATTTTATAGAGGGAAGAACTATGTTCAGCCAAAAGTTATGTCGCCTGTGGATACATTGTCCAAAAAGAAGGTGCGTACCACAGCTTCCATCATTATCTACTGCTTAAAATTTCCTCTTTCTGGATGTTTATGGTGTTTAGGCAGGCTGTTTTTAAATTGCCAATGTAATAGCAAGGTTGCACTGTGACTTGTTTTAACACTCAAAATGTTCTCACACTAGTATGGAGCTTCATATTTATGTATTCAGCATCAACTCATCATCGTTATTTGTATCTTGTGCTGTTTAGGAGAGCTTGCAATTTCTAGGATGAGACTAAGACCAGTCAACTGATTTCTGGCTATAAACTTGCTTGCCAATATTAGTTCAGGTGATACCAATTCACTATCAAGCCATGGTTTGAGAAAACAAGAGATGCTCTTATCTAATCAGTAACATTCGTTTGAAATTTTGAACCTTTTGTTGTCCTAAAAAATCTTCTGTTTGATTTGATTTGTAGAACTATTATATTAAATTTCATCTTGCCACTTGTATGGCCTTTCCAATTTCACTTTTAGTCATTTTGCTTATATTCTTACACAAGAAGGGGAAAATAGAATGTACACGTGCGATGATACTTTATTCACCTCCATTTTGATACAGTCAGCCTCCTTTTTTCTCCTTTCGGGAAGCTAAACGTGATACATCTGGCATATTCTCTTCTCACCATTCCTGTTGCTTTTGTATATGATAATGGCTTTGACATTGATGTGTCTGATATGCAACCTTGTGGTCCTATTCAAAACTAGTTAGCAGCTAAGTTGATCAACTCTTCCTTGCCTTTGCAGGCACTAGAGAAATCAAAATACGAGCAATCGCTCGAGACTGTGAGGCACTTCATTGCCATCGCTGAAAAGGAATTGGAGCTCTACTACAGGCACAATGCACTTTATGCTGATTCAAACAATAGGAATCCCGGGTCGATCTTGGATGGTCCAACACGAAAGGACTTGGAGGAATCTGGGAAACCTGTAAAGCAAAACAGTGATTTGTCTTGCAATAGTTTTCCTCCAGGTCTTTCAGAAATAAAAGCAAGTGCCACTTATGAAGATTTGTCAGAAGCTGAAGATGATTCCAAAGTTGAAGACTTATCCCTAAGCGAATCAGATTCTGAAGATGACCACCTATCTGATTTGGATGATGAAGAAAGCAGAGATAGGTCATCCGCAACGAAAACGAGCTCCTCTGCAATTTTGGGTTCATCATCAATACTGTAGAATGATAACTGATAATCAAGGTTGTGTAACAGAAATTAACTTTTTGTATAAAATCAAACTTGGTTTCCAAATCTATTCCTCTCCTTACTTCCATTACCACTCATAAATGGTAATTTATGCATCCTGCACTCTATTTTGCTCGTTAACCTTTAGCGAACATGAAGAAGCTGGTATCAATAAGGTAATAGTTTAGTTACTGGTAGGAGCTAACCCTAACAGTATAAAAGAAGATATGCTAGAACTGAAGTTAGGTGAATTACTGGCATCTCATTAGAAATGGTAGGAATCAATCTAACCCTGGACAAGTCCCAATTATGAAAACAAAGCTCTAAGGAGTGGCTTGTCAGAGTAGTTGCTGCAGCCGGGCGGGAAACAGGCAGAACAAAGGCAACCAGGCAGTGTGAACTGTGAAGTGTTTGTTGTTCAGGAAACTTAGGTAACAAGTCTTGTATTCTGGAAAATTGGCATGTAGATGCAGGTCATGACATCGGCAGCAGGTCATTCAAGAACAGAGGTGGCTAGTGCCTAATGACATCCGCTAATTTATTTTTTTTAACCTTCGAAGTCTTCTATTTTTATCTGATTTTACTAAATTAAAATTCAATCGAGGGAAAATTATTTTAACAAGAGAGAGGAGCGGGGTGGATGCCTGTATATTATTTAGATGGTGTTTTATAATCTAATAATGGTTGTGGTTTAAAATATATATTAAAATAATATTTTTTTATTTTAAAAAAATATAATTTTAATTACATTCTCAAACACTACTCTTTTACAGTATCTAATTAACAGTTAGTAAACCTGACTAACATAGTAAGTTATGTTTTATTATATTTCAAGTTAAATTTTTTTCAAATAGTTTTTCGGGGGGAAAACATTCCAATTTTTAAAAATTATTTTTGAATCAGCACATCAAAATAATCCAAAAAGTACAAACCGCATTCAATTTTGCTAAAAAAAATTCAAAATTTGAGCTGGATTAAACCTTTAATGTTTTAACCTACTGGATTAATTTAAGATTTTTTAAAAAAAAAAAAACAAAGAAAAGTTGTTTTTCAATTAATTGACCTGGATTATCCAATTGGATTAACCAATGTAATCCATTATTTTTATTACAGTTTTTTTTTTTTTTACTTCATCTTGTTAATATATATTTTTTTAATTCCCTATCTACGGGAGTGCGTGTTGACTAGAGAACCTCCAAAGATAGCTACAGACCAGTGAGCTGCTTGTCGTTTTGCAAAAAAGTAAACAAATTATTTGTTGGTTCTTTCTTTCATGTACAATTTTGTCCGAGTCACGTGACCTTCCAGAAGTGGCACGTGATATCGGTATGTGATCACGCACCCCGATTTGATCTCTAGCTGAGTTCGATCTCCACCCGGGACCTGGTAACAAATTTAAGTTTATTTGAGAAATTGGCAACCCGGCAATTCAGCTATCCGGTTAAAACTGGATTATTAATCTATTAATTTTTTAAAATTAAAATAATATTATTTTAATTTTAAAAAAAATAACCCCAAATTATAACTCGAATTAGATTTTTAAACTATGGTTGGATCATTAACATAATATTTTTTTATTTTTTACTCAAATATTTGTCATTATTTATTTATTTTAAAGAAAAAAGACCTAGCCATCTATTTTAGAACTAAAAAAATTATTTACTTCGTCTAATTAGCTTTTTCAGGAGTTTTGAATTAGTTAATTATATTATTTCTGGTCTATAAGAAAAAACTCTCTCCATGTTATAATAACATATAATATTTGTGCACTTGAGAATCTAGCTTAGTGGTCAATCGTGTGACTTGTTCCGCCCCCGTCCTGAGTTCGATCCTCTATGTGCACGCCTGTCACCCATGCGGTGCCTTACCTGCTCACTAGACTTACAGGATGTTCAGTGGGCCATGGGGAATAGTTGTGGTGCGCGCAAGCTGGCCCGGACACCCCACGCTAATAAAAAAAAAACATATAATATTTGTCAATCATTTAGTTGAGCAAATTCAAGAACTTGAAAATTCTATCCCCATAGTGTTTTAGTTTGAAATTCATAGCCGAGATGGAACTTGAATTTTCTGTACAAAGGTGAGATAAATAGACAAGGATTATTGGAACATCAAATTAATAAATAGTGTTAATTTAATTCTTCGGACGAGGGGGGAGTACACATTTTCCACGGAATAAACTTTAAATTCAAAGATATATTTTATAATTATAGCCCAACTCAAGATTAACGTAGAATTCCACCAACTCAAGACTCACAGTTTGATTTCAAATTAAAATAAAAATTAAATTGTTCAGATTTTAAATAAAATCCATTTAACCTAAAAAAAATTAAAAAAACCTTATTTTAATTTTTTTTCAAACTAAAACACTGTATAAATTGACCTGCTCAACAATCTAGACCTTGAGAATAAAAAGAAATTTAGAAGTGTGTTAATAATTGTTTTTTAAAGTATTTTTTAATAAAAAATATAAATAAAAATAATAATTTTTTATTTTTAATATAAACATATTAGAATAATATCAAAACATCTTATACCTTCCAGAAGTCTGGACCACGTATTATAACTATGGTATACTTTGAAAAATCTTTAAAAAATTAGGATCAAAATTAAACAAAGGCGGGCATTAAATGCTGCTGTCCCATTTCGAGGGACTCGTAGAAGTATTGTCAATTCTAGTACTTATCCATGTTATGCAGATGGTGCTGGCATCAATTTGCATGCTCTGGTAAAATAGAATTAAATGCATTGACCCATACCTTAGTGATATATTTATCATATCAATTTAGCCTTAAGCATTGCCCTAGAGACATACAATTATACTTGATGCCTTTCACAATCATAATAAATTGGTTAAGAGACACTTCTTGAATAGATATATTATTCAATCATTTATCCGTGTTAGGCTACGTTATGTACTAATCAGATCAATTTTTAAAAGAAATTAAAATAAATATTGAGACTACAACATATTGAATTGGCCCGAGTTAATCCATATTAACATGTAAAATCCACGACCTGAGTCATGAGACCATGATAATCTTATATAAAACAAATCAAAAAACATATTGAAGCTAGATTTTAAATTAATTTACTGTTGAAGAATTAAATTTAAAAAAAAACAATTAAAAAGGACAAGAAAAAACCCGAGTCAATCAAAGTTAACCTGTTAAATCCAGATTACAAAATCGGGATGATCCAATAGAATGCAAATCAAAACAAGTTATGAAACTCAAGTCTCAATTAATCCAACATTAAAAGATGTGATTGAAAAAAAATCAATTAAAAATGATGAAAAAAAAATCTGGTTCAACTCAGTTCAACATAATAAGCTCTTAACTCAGATATTCAACTGAGATAACCTAATAAAAAATAGACTAAAATAAATTATGAATTTCAATCGTGATAAATCTAATATTAAAGAATGAAAAAAAAAAAGAGAATTGTTCCAATAAAATGCATTAATCCTAACAATAATCAATACATATTATAGAAAAGTAAGAATGTGTTTGAGAAATTATTTTTTTGTTGATAGTATTTTGCATGGTCAATCTCCTTTGAACCATTCTTGTTTGGAAATGTTGAAAATGACAGGGATAGCGTGTTCTTGCTGTGAAAATAGGGAAAAATACAAGAACCACAAATTATTCTACCTATAGGATAAATGTCTCGAGAAATCAATACATAACATATAATATGATCACCATGCATTCTCGAGAAAGATTCTCAAAACAAAACTCCCAATTTAATATTCTCATTTTAGTCCTTTTCTTTGGATTTTAATAGCAATAATATCCTTAAATTAGTATTTTAATACCGAGACTTTATGTCTCCTCCATCAATTCTTAAATAAATCACTCACGTCAGACTGTTTTTTTCCCTGTATAATTTACTGCATTTACGGCACAATAATCTCTTCTTTTTTCATATATTAGTGTTTACGAGACTGTGATTGTTGTTTTTTAAGAGGGTTTTTTTTTTTTTGAAAATGTATTAAAATAATATATTTTTTTTATTTTTTAAAAATAACTTTTAATATTAACATATCAAAATGATTTAAAAAAATTTTAAATAAAAATTTTAAATAAAAAATAAAATTTAATAAAATACATTGTTTCGAACACAGTCCAAAACAATCCCATGTGCAAAATAAGAAGCTTATTTTTATGGTTATTAAACCTTGTGTTTGGTGTTGTGATAACTTTTGTGGTTGTGGTTTGAAAAAAATTGTTTATAAAAGGTATTTTTTGTTGAGGTTGATTTGGTATTTATATATGTTTGGTTAAAAATGTGGTTGAAATTGAGGTTGAACAAAAAATAGTTTAATGTATTTGGTTAAAAGAATGCTTTTCAAATTGAGGTTATATATATATATATATATATATATATATATATATATATATATATATAGTTTTTAATTTAAATATTGTAGATTTAACTACTGCTATTACATTATGAAATAAATAATACTTATATCAAATATTTTTTATTATTCCATTAAACTATCTACAATTTCATCACATACGAAATCCATCCGACAAGAACTACAATTTTCTTGGTTTCTTAAGCGCGCAACAACATCAGGTAAAATATCATCAGGAACAAAATTGGGATTGCGATCAAATTCTGCAAATGCTACGTCATCAAGCGATCTCCTTCTGATTTTTTGAATATAACACAATTAAAAATAAAAATTGAATTTTTTTAACTGAGTCGAACCCGGTTCAATGCGTTTAGCTTTGGATCGGACTCGGTCCGGGCAGAACATTGAAGAGTGACTCCATTCTTCACGTGAACAGTGCAGTTTCATTCTCCACCATCCATAGGATGTGGGGAAGCAGCTCTCAGTTGCTTTCTGCAAACCTGCGATTTAAACAAATTTTATATGGGTCCCAAGTGAACAATAAAATGTGTTTTAGCATTATTAAACATTCAACATGTGCGGTTTGTTTTAAAAGCACATTCAACATGTACGGTTTGTTTTAAAAGCAAAAGCTACCGCGTAAACAAACGGGCATCTAATATAATACCTGATCAATTGACTTGAAATATATTATTTTGAATGATTTTAAATATTTATCTAGTTAAATCTAGATAAGATCAAGCTAGGTTAACTTCAAATAAATTTTTTTAAAAAAAACTAGAATGATATGATTTTAAATGAAGTAATCGACCTGATTGAACATGACAATTTAATAATACAAGCGACAAACCGAGTTAGACTCAGGAGGGGTCGGGTTTGACACCAAAGATGGCTCCCAACCGCAAACTGTGCACCGACAGTGAAGCCAGCTGGCCAGGAAATTTTGATATTCAAGAGTGTGTAGTAGTTGACAAGTCATCCTCCACTCTATTTTACATGCTTACTATATTAGTTTTGTTTATGCATATGATTTCACAAATCCATACACCGATTACAGCACCAACTACACGAGAGAGAGCCCCCACAGAAAAAAAGTGAATAAAATGTGCAAATACCTTCCATTCCAAGGCAAGCCAGGAAAAATTTTTCAAGCTCCGAGAGGCCAATTTTGTTGCCCCAACAATCAAAAATACATATATAATTCCTCTGCTGGTGTCCTCGGAAAAGCTGGCGTCCCTCGGCTGTTTCGGTAGGGTGGCATGTTTTTTTAAATAAATTTTGTTTGAAAATATATTAAAATAATTATTTTTTAATTTTTAAAAGTTATTTTTTATATTAGAGTATTAAAATATTAAAAAAATTAATTTTAAATAAAAAAATTTAAATTTTATTAAAACTATGGTATAAACACCGCCTGAACAAACAAGAATTATTTCAAGTCAATTATGAAGGGTGTAACTCAACTAGTCAGGTTTTAGGTTTGTTCCCTAAAAATTACCAGTTCAAGTCTCATAAACCTTAAAACCACTAGAAGCTTATATGGTCGTTAACCTCATGGCCTGTGGGATTAATCGAGGCGCGGTAAACTGGTCCGGACATCTATGTTAATAAAAAAATATTATTTCAAGTCATAATTTTGAGGGGTGTAGTTTAACTGATCATGTTTTAAGTTTGTTTTTTTATAGATCATCAGTTCAAGTCCTAAAAATTTAAAAATCACTAAAACTTATATGATCTATTATGGAATTTGTTGAAATATGCTTTACCGAACATTCAAATAAATAAATAAAGATTTATTTCAAATCCAAATGTGCTCCTCGTGATGACAATGTGCATGGGCTACATTATGTTGGACCCCATTTCCCTACCCCAAGAGTCAAATTCTGCCCCCTTTTTCAGTAATTTATGAGTTTTTCCATTGAAGATTGAGCTTGCATTAAATAATATATGAGGGGAGAGAGAAAAATGATAAAGGGGGAATGCATTCCTTATTTATGTCAAAACATACTCTATCAAATATATTTATACATTTCCCCAAGAGATTTAGTATTTCATAGAATATGTTAATGTAGGGTTTGAACTTTGAAAAGCAATAATATAAAGACATTATTCTATAAAAAAACGAAGACAATATTCTAAAAAATAATAATATAAAGAATAAATTAAGCAGAGCATTTAATTTCGAATCAATCTTCTATATTAGACCCTAGCCCTAACCCATTAAAATTAAAGGGTGGAGAGTTGATTTTCTTCTATAATGGTTGGGATCTTGTCATCTTGCCACAAACATACAAGAGAGAATTGTCAAGTGATATCGGTGGAAATGATTATAAACCTTAATATAAATTATTAATTTGTTGTGATTTAGTGAGTTGATTCCGAGTTAGTTTCTAATTAGAGTCTGATTTAAAAAAAAATCAACATATTTTAATCTTGTTAATTAAACGATATAACTCATAATCTAATTGATTGAGTTAAAATCTGGTTTGATTTTTTTAAAAAATCTTCAAAACAATCATAATTTCAGCTTCTTTTTATTTTTAATTAAAATAATATTGTTTTGATTAACTTAAATTAATATCAATTATCTAAAACTTGAATCGAATCATAAACCGAGCGGGTCTTATTTACTTGAAAATCGATTGAAAACGTTATGTTAACTCCCTATATGCAAAGACTACTATAAGGATATTCTTACAATTAAAAGCTTAAAAAAATTATAACACTAGCCACATTTATGTGGAATAAAATTATTTAATTGGTTAGTGAATCTCAATATTATTATAATACAAAACTCCAATCATATATAGACCATATTATTAAATACACTAATTTTAAAGATTTCTCGAGCGGATTTTTCTTTTCATTTGACCAATTGAAAATAATCTTGGACAGACCATATGCACAGCACAAACAGGACAATATGTTCTAATATATTTTTTTCCCGTTTCACATAAAGAAATGCAAGCTTGGAAACACATATTATTAAAACATATATAAATAAAGATACCATAGGTTATATTTTTCATAATATTAAACAAGAGTCGTGCAGCGTGACTATATATTATAAATTAAGAAGACATGATCTCAACAGCCAACCGATATAAAAATAATTATTTTGGTATTTTTATATGATGAATGGTGGTGTTTTTGTTCATAGTTGTTGGGACCTTCCCATTCATGCTTCCTTTCAAGTCTAGCAGGACTGGTACCTGACATTGAAGCTGAGAAAGCAACAAAAATAAACGCAAATTTATGGATGTATAAGAACGTTTGGTAATGTGTTTGTACCTGTATTTTGTGCAAATTTGATTTTTTGCTAAAATTGGTGTTTTGAATCGTTTTGATGTGCTGATGTCAAAAATAATTTTTAAAAAATAAAAAAATATCATTGGCATGTATTTCGGCATAAAAATTTATTTGAAAAGCACCCGCAACCACACTGCCTTGTAAAAACACCCAAATATTTAATTACTTGAGAGATGGTAGCTGCTTGACAAAACCATGGGCGTAAGTTGCTCAATAATTATTTTTATTTTTTTTATTTTATTTAATTTTAATGGTTAGAATTTTATTTTATTTTGTTTTTTCATGTTAGGACTCTCTTTTTAATGGGATCTTTAAATAGGTACGTAGTAAAAAGAGATTATTTTCGCCTAACTTTCAATTTCTTTGAGCTATAAATAATTATAGAAGAGCCTACTTCTTAACTATATTTAGCAAACAATTAAATCAAAATAAAGTTATTGAAAGAAATAGTTTGCAAGTTGTAATTTGAAAATCTCAAGTAGTAAATCCCAAGGGATGTATCATAATATATATACACACACATGGCATTGTACAATTCAAATTAATAAACCATCTAGTAGTAAATAGCTAAATGGTAAGAATTTTGAATCAAAGAGTTTATTTCTTCTATGGTTTTAAGTTCGAGTCATGTGGTTGTTAATATAACGGTCATTTGAGACTTACATGATCGTTAACTTCAGGACCTGTGGGATTAGTCGAGGTACGCGTAAGCTGGTTCGGATAATCATATTAATAAAAAAAATTCAAATTAATATTTATGTGTATAAATATAAAATTTTCAGCTTTTATAGTTGAATTACAAAGAGGAGAAGGAGAAACAAACAAGTCAAGAAAGTCAAGAGAAATACAAATCTTTTATTTTTCTATTGTCTCCTTATGGTTTTGAGAGTCTATTCTTGAGGTTATATTTAACTTTAGTTGATGATGATATTGTTTTTTTTCTTTTATTTTCAATATTTGCTTTTAATAATTCTAAATTCAGGTTTTATGTCTTTCAAGAGTTTTTTTTTTTGCATTATCTAGTTTTCTTACCATTTTAGATATTTTTTCTCAAAATTTATGATTTTTATTTTTTACTCATGTGAATTTTTAAATGAATATTCATTTTAATAGCGCTTGATTACTGTCCTGAAATAGAAAAGATAAAAACAATAAGGAAAAAAATTTATTTGGTTGAAGAGATAAAAATATGTGTAAATTAATTTTAGAATTAATTTTTATACTTTTAAAATAAAAGGTGCATAAAGAACATGTATCGAAAGATAATATTTTTTATTTTTCATCTTAAAAATATTTATATAAAAAATCTTAATTCTAAAATTATCAAATTAAAATATGTAATAATAAAAATTGTTACTATTATAAATTATCAAAACATGTTGTTTGGATAAAAAATATTTTTTTTCCTTAAAATAAAAGTCAACAAGGTTTTTATCCACATTTTACCCCAAATTGAATCAAGTTTTTGACTAAGTCAGGTTACTTCAATTCTTTCTTTATCTTCTCTTGAACTCCAACAAGTACATGCCTCAAGCATGCTAGGTCCTGGGCCAGTCAAGTCATAAGTCGATGTATCGGGTTGATTTGAGTTTTATAACTAGAGTTATTAATTTCAATATTTAATATAAACTAAAGTAAAAAAATATATAATTTTTAAAAAATATATAAATATAATAATAATATATATTAAATGTAAGATAGACTTTTTAATATTTTATTTTATCTTATTCAATATTAACAAACACATGATACAAAAATAATTATCTTATCCTATATGTCATTTCCAAATATAATTTTATTTTCATGGCATGGTCTATCTTGTCTTTTAATTTTATTCTCTTAATCTCTTTTATCTCAAAGAAATGAATTAAAAATTATGCCTTTTTTTTTTTGGAGTGTAATCATTTTATTTATTTTTCTCATTTATCCACACAATTAATCTCTCAAAGAGAGTAAGAAATCCATCTAACTTAAATCTAAATCCTTCCTTATACTATACGTCAATCCTTATCTTAATTATCAAATCCCACAAAATAAATAAAGATATTATTTCCTTTTCTGTGGGCCCTCCTCAAAACATATCCACAAATTACCAATAAAAATAATAAAATCATATTAATTACTTTAATAATCAGTATTTCCCATATTACCAAAATATCCATTTCATCTTCCTCTATAAGTAAACCTCTCTTCCCCTGCGAAATCTCTCTCTCCTCTCCCTCTCTATAAACACACAAGTCTATCCTCCCTCTCTCTCGTTCTCTTGCAATGGCTTCCAATGGCGTGAACGACAAGTCACTGATCGTGAGCTTCGGCGAGATGCTAATAGATTTCGTCCCGACCGTCTCCGGCGTCTCCCTCGCTGAAGCCCCGGGGTTTCTGAAAGCACCGGGTGGTGCTCCGGCGAACGTGGCGATCGCGGTGGCGAGGCTAGGAGGAAAGTCGGCGTTTGTCGGGAAGCTTGGTGACGATGAGTTCGGTCACATGCTCGCCGGGATTTTGAAAGAAAACGACGTGATCGCTTCCGGTATTAATTTTGACACAGGTGCAAGGACTGCTCTCGCGTTTGTTACCCTACGCGCTGATGGAGAGCGTGAGTTTATGTTTTATAGGAATCCAAGTGCTGATATGTTGCTAAGGCCCGAAGAGTTAAATCTTGAGTTAATAAGATCTGTAAGTTTGATTGTCTTAATCTTAATTATCTACCGTGTTTATTCTTGTAATGATTCAACGTAAAATATTTGATTTTTATTGCTAAGTTTTTTGTAACTGTGGTGAAAATTAATCTGTTATAGGGTTGGTGGCATAGTTAAGAATATGACCCGGAGGTCAAACCTGTCCAAAACCTGGTTACTGGTTGGCTGAGTTAACCCGAGTCAAACCTAAACCAACGATGTCGTTTTTTCTTTCAAGTTTTTCTACTTACTCTAATGCGTTCGGCATTAAGCCCTGAGTTGGCAGCCCTAGGTCAGCGAGTTAACCAATCGACTATGGTTGGTGGTGGCTTTAGTTAAATTTTTTATTTTCTTACCGTGGTGAATTTTGTGGTGGAAGGTGAGTGGGGAAGAGATTTTTTTAGGGGAGTGACACGTCAGCAATGCCACAGGGGTGGGGCCCGGTTGCATCTAAGTTGAGATCTCAATTAGTGGCAAGAATCATGCAGTGGATCTCTCTTTTTCATGTAATAAAGGGGGATGATAATGTCACCTGTGGTGACATAAGACCTGAATGATTGGAATTGTGTAATTATAATATTCGAAAAATATTTGAAGGGAATTTACGAATTTAAAATATTTTCTATAACATCTTAAGTTTATTTTATAATATTTAGAGTCTGGTAAAATATTTTTTTTGGAATTTTCATTTGTTAAAAGTTTTCTCATGCACGTGTGTGAATTTGTGCATACAGGCTAAGGTGTTCCACTATGGATCAATAAGTT